>CM062817.1:468400056-469764420 GCA_031772625.1 Pinus tabuliformis
GTCAATGTCTTATGATAGCCTAAGTGTCCTGAATATGGTTTCGCATGAAACTCCCTCAAGATCACCTTCTTGAGCTCACTATTGTCTGGCACATATATCCCTGTCTTTTGAATCTAACCAATCAAAATGCTGTAAGACAATAGTCTACATCATGTGCACCTGCACTGTGTCCTGCACATGTACCTGTACATGTACTACTACATGTACCTGTACCTGTACTATGCTGCAACTTGTGCACATCTCCATATACCTGACATTCTGCTGACCTTCCTGTAAGATCCTATCATGTAAGTCTGTCCATAGGAGCTCATAGTTTGTTAAGTGTTTACCTATATCCACCTACTAAGGGCGTTTGCCACCTATTCTCTTTACCTTTGATATACTTGATCTCAAAATCGAACTCACTGATTGTGGCCATACCACCGACTACCATTAAGGTTTGGTTGGTCAAATAGATACCACAAACCATTATGATCACTCATCAACAAACCTCCTTCCCAGAAGGTATTTCCTCTACATATTCAAATGCATGTATGTATGATCGATGCCAACTTAAAATCATGTGTGGGGTAGTTTTGGTCATTCTCATTCAGTTTTCATGACTCATAGCATAGCACATGTCCATCCTACATAAGGACTCCACCAAGTCCTTTCTTGTAAGCATCTATGCATACTACAAACTCTTTTTCATGATCTGTGATCTTTAACATTGGTGCATGTGTCAACAACTGCTTGAGCTGCTCAAAACTAGTGTCACACTCCTTTTTCCATTCAAACTTCTTACCTTTTCTCTGCAATGATGTGATAGGATAAGCAACATGTGAGAAGTTCTTGATAAACCTTCAGTAATAACCTGCAACCCCATGGAGGTCTCACCTCATCTACATTTCTAGGATCTATCCACTCTGTTGTAGCTTATATTGTGTTTAAGCTTATTTATCACTTTTATCACAATGTGTGGTCTAAAAATCACTGCAGGGGTTCAACCTTAATGAAGCTCCCTTATTTTCTTCACATCCACAAATTCTAAGGGAAATGAAGTATTTTGTTTATTATATATCGAAATCGCAAAAGAAAGAAGTGTAAAAGAATCAGTCCCAGTGTAGCCAAGGTCACTATACGAACAAATCAAATCGCTATATAAATGGTTATATGGAGCCAGACCCAATATATGTGTGTGTGTGTGTGTGTGTGTGTTAGCGATGCAGTTAATCATAATCGCAAAAAATGTAATGGGCATTTATGTTATCACCACGGAATCACCAATTGCGATTTGCGATGAGGGCGGACCTTAAGAACTATATGTTGCATTTTATAAGTCCCGGCAGGTCCGCAAAGCATCTTTGCATATGTGTTGTTGTTCCTTTGCCGATTGCGATGAGTGATGGAAAATCCGGACCCGAAAATATATGCGTTACGTTTTATAATGCCGGCGGGTCCACAATATCGCATAACGCTTTATGTATATGTATATGGTTATGCCGATTACGATTTGCGACAGGCTGTACCTAATATGGTATATATTATGTTTAATTGTTCCGATGTATCTGTTATGTCACATGTCGTTAAGTTTTGTATTGATATATCAATTGAAGGTGCCGATTGTGATTTGTGATACGAAGTCAATGGAGTATTGAACGGGCAGATCTGATGGATTTATGAAGCATAATTAATTCTTTTTGAGTTCCATAATAATCAAAGGTTGCGAGAAAAATCAGTGTTAGAGGCAAATTCAAAGGAAGGTTATTAGTGCATTTCAATTGCGTTTTGGCCAATTAAAGCGCGCTCGATACATGCGTAAGCCCAGATTTATGCACAAGTCAAAGTCAAACAGTGTTTATTATGGTTAAAGCAGATAATAATTACTAAAGCATCTACAGAAGAATTCAAGAACCGATTAACAGAGTCGAAAAGCCAGCAGTCATTGTCATGTTTAGTTATTTTATATTAATTTATGTTCTTTGAGATGTCTTTACCTCTGTGTAATATTTTGTAATAATTCTTACTTCAGATAGTTAAAGAAACAGTTTTAGTAGTTTGACAGTTTCAGATACTAGCAACTATTTCACAATGTATAAAAAGAGGAAAATTTACAGAGAAGGGGGGTTCGATTTTTGGATAACCTGCAGACTAAGCCATTGTATTCCTGATATAGCTATTGATTAATGAAAGAATCAGAAGTTTCCATGAATTGTTGGGTATAATTTTGTAACTTCTCTGTCATGTGCCATCTTATGTTTTCTTCTTTCAAGTATAGTAATGAAGTTGCATGTCTTTATTTTCTTATGTAGATAAAGTTAAAATCCCTTAAAGAGAGCTCTCCTATACTTGAAGTTTTCATCTTCCTTTCTAAGTTATAGATAATAGTTTCTGTGTAAGGCAACATATTATCTTTAACTTCTCCAAGGGTCGTAGATAATAGTTTCTGTGTCAAGAAGCATATTGTCTATGATTCAGTTCTCATTTTCATAATTCTTCTAAGTGACGGATAGTAGGTTCTGTGTTAAGCAACATCATTTTATCTTAAACTTCTCCTTCAAGCTTTCTTCATTCATCATTTATATCTAGCAACAAATGGCATTCTGAGATTTTCCGGTCACATATGTATTAAGGGTTAAAGACCAAGTTTTCCAGGTCCTTCATTTAAGAATACAACAAACAATAAAGTGAAAAATAAGTGACAACAAAACAATAATCATTAATGTCTTAAGCACAATTTCTCCATAGCCAGGAAATTGGTTTCTTAAGGTACAAATTTAATGGCGCTGTTGCCGGGGAGAGAAGACAAGAACACTTTTCCCCTGGTTTTTTCAATATTTTCCTCTGGTTGTTCAGTGAGGAGGAAATACTTGGTTGTTTTGAATGAAAGCAATAACTCTGGCTTCAAGAAGACCCCATACAAGATCAGACACTTCAACAGAAGGTTCAAGCCCTTTCAGAGCCTTGAAGGCTAGTTTCTAGGAGGGTTGGAAAGTCTAAGATCCCAATTACACCAATTCCTACATTGTCTGCATCAGGCAAAAAATTATCCGAACATTCATCTGATAAAGAGTCATCTTTTTCATCATCTTTATTTTAGGAACCTAACTGTCGAGAGCAATCTTTAGAGTCCGTTAATTTACCTGCTATAATTATTCAACCTGAACCAATAGCCACATTACCAACTTTGCACACTCCATTTACTTCTCAGTCAGGTTCCACATCTGTTGGTAATCAAGGTACAATAAACATCGTCGTACCTACATTCTTGATGAATAGGTATGCACCCCTTCAACTACCACAACCGTTTAATCAAATGCCACAAGATTACCTCACAACTCTTCCTTGTTTTACAGGGGAAGATGAACAAGTAGCAGAGGATCATGTATCAGTATTTTGCAATTTTGCAGACAGCCTAAATGTTGAACATTTAGATGTTATTCTAAGACTTTTTGTTCAGTCCTTGGATGGAGAAGCAAGGAAATGGTTTAAAGGACTTCCTAATAATTCTATTCCTTCTTGCGAAGAGATGGAACGGTTATTCATCCAGAAATGGGGAGAAAAAAGCGACCATGGGTATTCATTAACAGAGTTTAATGCCATAAAGAAGCAGTCTGATGAAAACTGTGGTTGAATTTGTTAGAAGGTTTAACAAATTGTACAATAGTCTTCCAGTGGAGATTAAGCCTCCTCCTGCTGGTGCAAAAATAACTTTTGCAGGGGCTTTTGAATCAAATTTTGGATTCACATTAAGGAAAGAAGATCTCCAACCCTTGATCAAATCCAAACAGATGCATTAGAGATAGAAGCAAATCTGGTGGCTGCAGGAAAAGCACCAGAAACACAGCCTATCCAAGACAAGGGAAAGGAAAAGATAGAATCCTCTCAAATTCAAGCATTGGAGGATATGTGTAATGTAATTAAAACTTTGTCAGATAAGTTAAATAAGTTAGAGTTAGAAAATAAAAATTCTCAGAAACAAACACATTATAATAAGAGCTTTAATCCCCAATACAGAAGACAACCTTTGCAAATTTGTAGAGAGGAAGAAAAGATCAAGATCAGATTCAAGCACCATTATATATAGAGGTAGATCCTGTTGAAAAACAAGAGCATCCTAAAGATCAAATTTCTACATTATATGCAGTAGATGAAGATGAACTTGGTATCGAAGGAGAAGAGTATGAATATGATGAAACATATGCCATTCCTGATGAAAATAAAATTGATGAACATTGGAAGCAATTCTCTGATTTTATGCGGGCTAAACTACATAAGAAATATGACTTGACATCGAGGAAAAGATCAAGAAATCAAGAAAATGAAAGTGAGCAGCAAGTTTCAACTTCCTCACCAAAGGCAACTCCACAAGAATCTCAGTCTGCAAAACAAGTGAATAAAGGAAAGTAGCAACAGAATGCAAATGGCAAGACACAGATACTTCAAGGTGAGTCTTCTCAAGATCAAACAGGAAAAATTCCTTTGGAGAAACTTGTTTCAATTCCTCAAGTAATCACAGTCATGAAAAATGGTGAAGAGGAGAACGAAAGGACTGCTAAACAGAGTCACTTGTTTAGTCTTACTAAGGAGTTGGAAAAGGTAAGAATTCAGGTTCCTCTTACAGAATTGACAAAAATACCTATTTATCAAAAGGAGATTGTTGAGTTTGTTAATTTGAAAGAAATTGAGATTATAAATGACACTGTAAATCTATAGGAAGACAAACCAGTAGTGGTTTTTGGTCCACATGTAGAGGGAGTAGACCCTTCAATATGTCCTTTTTATATTTCCTTATTGGTCCATGACTTCCTCTTACATAATTGTATGTTTGATTCGGGAGCTTCACACAATCTTATGCCTTTGTTAGTAATGAAGCAACTAAATCTACAAGTTACCAAACCCCTATAGGGACTTGTATTCTTTTGATTCGAATAAATTCAAGTGTTCTTGGGTCATTAAGGATCTGGCAGTGTCACTAGCTAAAATTCCAGCTAGAAGCTTGGTGATGGATGTAGTAGTAATAGATATCCTTGCTAGATTTGGAATGCTTCTATCTAGGTCCTGGGGGGCTAAATTGGGTGGTGTTTTGAAACTAGATTTTACATATGTTGTTATATCGACTTTTGGTGGGGAAGAGAGGAGATTGTACAGAGAAACTAGATTTGTAAAAACAATTACAGAAAATGGAGCAAGTAATTCACCTGTATATAGCCAGGAGAAGGATGAATTTTCTTGTTTCATGTTGCATGATAATGCAGAGCTGGCTGAAGATAATCAGAAGCAGCTTGCTTCAGCCAATGTAATTACAGAGCTGCAAACTGGAGGAGTGTGGAAATGCTTCTTTGATGGAGCTTATTCCAAGGAAGGAACAGGTGCTGGTTTTCTTCTTTTGCGCCTAGAGGTAATATGTTCCCTTGCTCCTTTAATTAGAGTTCGAGGCAACAAACAATGTGGCAAATATGAGTCCTTGATTCTTGCTCTACAAACAGCTAAACATATGGGAGTTAAGTCAAATTATGCTTTTGGAGATTCAGAGCTGATTATTAAGCAAATACAAGATCATTTCCAAACAAAGAACCCTAGGCTTAGGGCATACATAAATGAGGTATGGGATTTGATTGAGAATTTTTTTGAAGCTTTTAACATTCAATTTATTCCAAGAAATGAGAATAGATTAGTAGATTCATTAGTTGTGGTTGCTAGTACTTTCAAGCCTCCTATTAATCCAAGACTAAGATATGAGGTAGGGATGAGACACAGACCCTCTATTCCTGATAATGTTAAAAATTGGCAAGCTTTTGAAGATGATCAGCAGATTAAATAATTTCTTACTATAGTTGAGGAGTTTTAGGGCACAAAAATTGATCAAGATAAAGAAGAAACAACAAAAGTTGCAGAAATCAGTGATTTAAAAGATTCAATAGCTAATCAGAAGATTTTTCAATTGAAGGATAATATTTTGCCAAAGGGACTTGTTCCCCTTGAAAGGCTTTCTAACCCCAATGATGTGGTTGTTGACTCAGGGAAGGTTTCACATGATGAACACATTCAGGATCACAACATTGGAACTCAGGAGAAACTCAGAATGAATTGTTTTTTCAAGATTCACTGGCGGAATGGTTCTAGATTAAGCACTCAAATGCTAACCTGGTACCATTGGAAGACTGACTTCACCTGATGGAGATCAATCATGTACATATGTAGGAACTTGTACATAAATAAGGTCAGGTGTTGAGCATTTGGTTGCAGTTGCAGTTCTTCAGTTTAATCTTAGTTGATGAATAAGGGTGACTTTCAACTATTTGCAAAGGTTTCAGACTTCGGGAATGTTAAATTTCAGTTTGTCAAATTTCATGGTTTTCACAGTTTTGGACTCCATGCCCAACTAAGGCTACTGGTCTACGATTTCTCAATATTTTGTTATCAAAGCACAAGCACCCTATCACTGCAGATATTGGCGTGGGTTCACTGTACAAATTTTTACACAGTTAAGTTTGGCGAAGAAATGTATGACTCCATGCCCAGGACTCTTTGTGTGTGTGATAGCGATGCAGTTAATCGCAATCACAAAAATGTAATGGCCATTTATGTTATTACCACGGAATCACGAGCGATTGCGATTTGCGATGATGGCTGGACCCGAAGAACTATATGTTGCATTTTATAAGTCCCGGCGGGTCCGCAAAGCATCTTTGCATATGTGTTGGTTCCTTTGCCGATTTTGATGAGTGATGGAAAATCTGTACCCGAAAATATATGCGTTACATTTTATAATGCCGACAGGTCCGCGATATCGCATAACGCTTTATGTATATGTATATGGTTATGCCGATTACGATTTGCGACAAGCCAGACCTGATATGGTATATATTATGTTTAATCTTCCAGCGCACCTGTTATGTCACATGTCGTTAAGTTTTGTATTGATATATCAATTGAAGGCGCCGATTGTGATTTGCGATACGAATTCAATGGAGTATTGAATGAGCGGATCCGATGGATTTATGAAGCAGAATTAATTCTTTTTGAGTTCCATAATAATCAAAGGTTGTGGGAAAAATTAGTGTTAGAGGCAAATTCAAATGAAGGTAATTAGTGCAGTTCAATTGCGTTTTGGCCAAGTAAAGCGTGCCCGATACATGCATAAGCCCAGATTTATGCACAAGTCAAAGTCAAACACTGTTTATTATGGTTAAAGTGGATTAATCATTATTAAAGCATCTACAGAAGAATTCAAGAGCCGATTAACAGAGCCTAAAAGCCGGCAGTCATTGTCATGTTTAGCTATTTTCTGTTATTTTATGTTCTTTGAGATGTCTTTACCCTCTGTGTAATATTTTGTAATCATTCTTACTTCAGATAGTTAGAGAAACAGTTTTAGTAGTTTGCCAGTTTCAAAGATCGGCAACTGTTTCACAATGTATAAAAAGAGGAAAATTTACAGAGAAGGGGGGTTCGAATTTTGGAGAACCTGGAGACTAAGCCATTGTATTCGTGATATAGCTGTTGATTAATGAAAGAATCAGAAGTTTCCATGAATTGTTGGGTATAATTTTGTAACTTCTATGTCATGTGTCATCTTATGTTTTCTCTTTCAAGTATAGTAATGAAGCTGCAGGTCTTTATTTTTCTTATGTAGATAAAGTTAAAATACCTTAAAAGAGCGCTCCTATACTTGAATTTTTCATCTTCCTTTCTAAGTTATAGATAATAGTTTCTGTGTAAGGCAGCATATTATCTTTAACTTCTCCAAGGGTCGCAGATAATAGTTTCTGTGTCAAGCAGCATATTGTTTATGATTCAGTCTCATTTTCATAATTCTTCTAAGTGACGGATAGCAGGTCCTGCGTTAAGAAGAATATTATCTTAAACTTCTCCTTCAAGCTTCCTTCATTCATCATTTATGTCTAGCAACAAATGGCATTCTGAGATTTTCCGGTCACATATGTATTAAGGGTTAAAGACCAAGTTTTCCAAGTCCTTCATTTAAGAATACAACAAACAATAAAATGACAAATAAGTGACAACAAACAATAATCATTAATGTCTTAAGCACAATTTCTCCACAGCCAGGAAATTAGTTTCTTAAGGTACAACACACTCAATGATGGCCCTTATCTTTTCTAGATCTACTGCAATTCCCTCCTTGGAGACAACATGTCCCAAGTAGTGTACCTTAGTCTAGAATAAACTGCAATTGCTGAGATTAGCATACAACTGATGCTCTCTCAACAACCTCAAAACTACTGCTAAATGCTCGGTATTCTCTTCCTCATTTTTATAATATACCAATATGTCATTAATGGACACAATAAGTAACTTGTCCAAGTACAGACACGAGACACTATTCATCAAGCACATAAATTTAGTTGGAGCATTAGTTAAACCAAATGGAACTACAAAAAACTCATAATGCCCATACCTGGTCCAGAAAGTTGTCTTGTAAATTCCCTCCTCTTTGATGCATACCTCATGATATGCAGATCTCAGATCAATCTTCGAGAATACTGCTTCTCCCTTTAATTGATCGAACAAGTCATCAATCCTTGGTAACAGATTCATGTTCTTGATGGTCACTTTGTTCAAATGCCTGTAGTCAATGCACAATATGAGAGTGTCATCTTTCTTCTTCACAAACAAATACTAGTGCACCCAATGGTGATACACTGGGCCTAATGTATCTCTTATCCAACGTTTCCTTCAACTATAGCTTTAATTCTACCAACGTAGTTTTACTCATCTTGTAAGGTGCCTTTGATGTCAAATCTGCCCCTAGCACCAACTCAATGGAAAAGTATACCTCCCTGTGAGGTGGAAACTCTGAAATATCCTCAAGAAATACATCCTAGAACTACTATAGAACTAGGTACCTTCTTAGAACATCTGCATCCTCAACCTCCTTACCTTTGTCACTAGAAATGTGCATTGCGAATAACACACACAGTTTCCTGCGACTACACTTTTCTTGCATAGGCATCACCATCCTAACTGATGTGGCTTTCTTCTTTCCTTGTAAGACTTTTTGTTCCCCATTTTCATCCAGGCACTTAATGGCTTTGTCATAAAAATCCATCTTGTTTCTATGAAGGTAGAACCAATCCATGCCCAACACCATACTGTATGATCCCAACAGTAATACATTCAAATGTGTTGTGGTAGGCATTCCATTCAAATCAAGTGCACAAGCTCTTACCCAATGATGAACTCGCTTCTTTGTACTTGTATCCAACTACGCTATCAAGATTCTGCATGCAATTCCTTACTCAAACCACACTTATCCACCAATTCAGGACTAACATAGTTATAATTAGATCTAGGGTCAATCAAAATAGAAATAACTTGATCAAAAAGCTTACTATCCATCTCAATGATAGATGCCTGATGTTCTGCCTATTTTTTATCTAATGTTGCATAAACAAGAGGAATGCCTTGACCAACATCCCCAACAGTTTTTGCCTCCTGCGCATTATATATCTCAGGCCTACCACCCTGATACTGTGGACAATATCTCCTGCGATGATCCCCATCACAAGTCCAACATCGCATGGGCTCCTTATTCTGCTCCTTTGTTCGAATTCCTTGTCCCCTGTAAGATGCATTGAACTTCTTAGGTGGTGCAACTTCTCTTTATTACCTTAATCCTGAGGTCTTACTCGTTTCTTGTCCCATTTTCCCTTTTTCTTTCCATTACCTTTCTAGTCTGACTTAGTAACTGTAACACCCTCCTCCCATATCTACCCAAGTAACCAGCCAACCAGGGTAAACATGTGACGAGAGGCTACTATGATTGGATTCAACCTCCTATGTGACCTTAAGGAAATGGAATCGACAGAAACACAACATGCAAAAATTCCACATCACGTACAAGACCCCTGAGAACCATGCCAACACTCCAGACAACTTGCCCCTGGGTCCCACTCAAGGTTTTGATCACTTTCCCTCTGGACACTCTCATGCTATGGGCATGTCAGCGTCCAGGGACCTCTTGACGCTTTCACAGGCCTGTAAGCCAACAACTAGGGACCATTTTATCCATTTCTGTGCTAGCGTCCCTGGGAATTGAGCCACTTTTTGAAGCCCAGAGCCCAGGTCACTACCCAAAATGGAATGGCATCTTCCAAGCAGTAAAATAACAGGGAAACAATGATGCAAAATCAATTAGTTGAACAAGCCCTTAACAAGACCCCTATTAGCCATGACACACATTTTGTCAAGCATATCACAAACATGTAATCTACGTGTGTAAACAACAAATTTAATCATAGGGATCTCGTACTTATTTGAGAATCACTAGGAACCATTGTTCCCTGATGTCATTTGCTGCATTATCATCTATTAGGTCATAGATACAATGTCCATTCATTTACAAGTAAAAACATGATGGAGTCATACATAGTTGTTGTCATAAAGATATACATAACAAACATAGTAACAACAGAAATACCATAAATACATCAACCATATAAACTAGTACATTTACACAAGAAAAACCAAAGGGATGAATTTCTCATTAATGAATGTAGAAACCAACCGGGATGGGACACCACATTCCACCCGACCATAGATTCACTAAGCCAAGTCTCTCTTTAGCGAATCATCCCCATGTCATATTCCAAGCATGAATGTGGGACTCATAACCAACTAAAAAGAACCAAACAAACATGGATTCTATTGGTGTTCTCCCTCTACACCATGAGAAATTTGAGTGCCTCCTAGTCTCTTAGGCTTTACCGTAATCCACAGTCTGATTAAGGGATCACTAGGCCCTACACCGAAACCCACTCTCCAGGCTTTACTATAGATCCCATCCCGGGACTACTAGGCCTAACGGAGAACATTCCACCACTTGGCTTTACCGCAACCCACAGTATGGCTCAGGGGTTATTAGGCTAGTCGCTTTATCGTGATCCACAATTTGGTTAAGGGACCACTAGGCCATGTGTTTTTCATTTCGGAGATACACCCCACTCAACTTCAAATCCATTTTGAAATCCATCTCAACCAAAGTATGAGAACCCATCTCATCAAGGCTATCAGGAAATGGCAGGGCTAGGCTGAAAAACACTGTCACACCTGGAAAAACCCATGTCATAACAACAAAATCACCACATGCAATACCATATATGCCAAATATAGCAAGGAAATCAAACATGAAAATCAATACCTGCAAAGAATCATGTTGTAGATGCTTGATCCTACTTTCCCTTGCTTGATCTTTGCTTCCTCTTTCCTTATTTTCCTTTCTTGATCCAATGCCCAAGTTCTCCAAGAAAACTCTAAGTGTTCAAGAGTGAGAGAGAGAGATAGAGAGAGAATAATGAGTGAGCTCCAAAACTGAACCGACAAAAGGTTACTAACTGATCCACATAAGCCTTTTTATTAATGAGGGCTCTATTTTCTCCATTTTCCATTATTTCCCTTCAAAATCCTCCTCACATGAAACCTGTGACCTTTCACCTCCATTTTCTCCTAATTTCCATTATTTTCATAAATAAATGTGCCAAAAATTCCATTTTGCCTTTCCAATGCCTTAGCCATTGCCTTTTCCAATTTCCTTAGCCATAATAAACCAAATGAACACCCCCTAAGATGTCTTGCCCAACATTCAACTTGGAATAAGTGTCCCATCAACTGTGATTATTAATTTTAACTTTTATTACATGGAATTTTCACCAGGGCTGTTACAGAACCCTCCCCCTTGTGGGACATCTTCCTCGATGTTCAATCACACATATACCTTAGCAAAACCGTTGGAAGAAAACATATTGCTCATGGATATTTATAACATAGCTCGAAGCAGTATTTACAATGATCACCATGCTGAATGTCAACCCACATGACAACATAACAACATGATATCATAATAACATGACACCTATACCGCTTATTAGAGCTTTATAACATAGCTCATGGCAGTATTTACATCCATATACCTATGTACATATACCAAAACATCATCCAAACATGTACGAAAACATATACCAAAGACATGTACCGAAACACCATACCAAAACTGCTTTGCCTCAACTGGAAAACAAGGAAGGATACATAGCCCGCATCTGGTCTTCCATTTCCCATGTAGCTTCATCAAGCCCAAAGTGCTTCCACTGTACTTTAACTTGCTTGGTTCGAGAGCATGAGCGCCTTTTTCTGCAATATACACTGACTCTCTGACTGAAATTCTCCATCTAGTTCCACTTGCAATACATACCAGTCAATCACATGATCAACATATTTAACATACTTCTTAAGTAATGACACATGGAAAACATTTGGACTTTTACTGTCGGAGGTAGTGCAAGTCGATAGGCTACTGGTCCAATCCTCTCAACAATAATGAAGGGTCCACAAAACCATGGTGCCATCTTGGCACATGATCCAATCCACAAGGAGTTCTTCTTTGGTTTGATGTGGAAGCACACGTGTTCCCCAAACTTGAACTCCTTGAACAACTTGTTACGATCTGCGTAGCTCTTCTGCCTATCTTGTGATGCCTTTAGATTCTTCTTTATAACTTGCATCTCATGTTCAATGTCCACCAACATGTATGGTCCAATCAACACCATGTTAACTGGATTGCTCCAACTGATGGGATTATTGCAACTCCTCCCATACAATTCCTCAAAAGGACTCATCCTGAATGAATTCTGATAACCATTTTTGTATGCGAACTCAACCAAGGGAAGATACTCCTCCCACTTCCACTGCTAATGCATCACATGCATCCTCAACATGTCCTCCAATATCATGTTGACCCTCTTTGTTTGTCCATCAGTCTGCGAATGATAAGTTGTATTGAAGGCCAACTTTGAGCCCAAACCTGAAAACAAATCCTTTCAAAACTTGGAAGTAAATTTTCATCCTTGTCTGACACAATCTTCTTTGGAACACCATGCAATCTGACCACATCTCTGATAAATACATGTGCTACATCACTAGCTAAGAATGTAGACTTCATTGGGGCGAAGTGTGTAACCTTTGTCAACCTGTCCACAACAACCATGATGGAATCATGCTGTCCCACTGTCCTCGACAACCCCGTGACGAAGTCCATGGAAATGACCTCCCATTTCCATTATGGAATCACAATCGGATTTAGCAATCCACTTGGATGTTTACACTTTACCTTCACACACTGACAATCAAAACACCTAGCCACAAACTCTGCTACATCCCTCTTTAGGTTCGGCCAATAATAAAATCTCTTCACTATTGTTAGTGTCTTCTAATAACCTGGGTGACCCGAATATGGTTTCGCATGAAACTTCCTCAAGATCACCTTCTTGATCTCACTGCTGTAAGGCACATATATCCTGTCTCTGAATCTAACCAGTCCATATGTTGTAAGGAAATAGTCCATATCCTGTGCACTTGCACCTGTACCTATACCACTACATGTACCTATACTTGTACTGTCACATGTACCTGTACCAGTACCCTACTACAACCTGTGCATAATCTCCATATATCTTACATCTTGCTAACCTGCTTGCAAGATCCTATCCTATAAGTTTATCCCATAGGAGCTCATAACTGCTAAGTGATTTACATGTATCCGCTTGCTAAGAGCATTTTCCACCCTATTCTCTTTTCCTTTGATGTACCTGATCTCGAAATCAAACTCACTGATCATGGCCAACCATCTAGCCTGCTTGGCATTTAGATTCGGTTGGTCAAAAAAATACCTCAACCCAATATGATCACTCATCAGTACAAACCTCCTGCCAAGAAGATAGTGCCTCCACATATTCAATGCATGTATGATCGTTGCTAACTCAAGATCATGCGTAGGGTAGTTCTACTCGTGCTCATTCAGTTTTCATAACTCATAGCACACCACCTATCCATCCTTCATAAGGACCCCACCAAGTCCTCTCTTGCAAGCATCTATGCATACTACAAACTCCCTATCTGGATCTGCAATCTTTAACACTGGAGCATGCATCAAAAACTGCTTAAGATGTTCAAAACTGGCCTCACATTCCTTTGACTATTCAAACTTCTTACCTTTCCTCTGCAATGATGTGATAGGATAAGGAATATGTGAGAATTTCGTGATGAACCTCCTATAATAGCCTTCCAACCCCATGAAATGTCTCACCTCATCCACATTCTTAGGATCTACCCACTCCATGATGACCCTTATCTTTTCTTGATCTACTACAATGCCCTCCTTGGAAACAACATGCCCCATTTAGTGTAGCTCAGTCTGAAAGAAGTTGCACTTGTTGAGCTTAGCATACAACTGATGCTCTCTCAACAACATCAACGCTGCTACTAAATGCTCAACATGATCTTCCTCATTTTTAAAATATACCAATATATCTTTAATGACCACAATAACAAACTTATCCAAATATGGATGCAACACACTATTCATTAAGCACATGAATGTAGCTGGAGAATTAGTCAAACCAAATGGAACTACAACAAACTCATAATGTCCATACCTAGTTCAGAAAGTTGTCTTGTAAATGTCCTCCTCTTTGATGCATACCTGGTGATATCCAGATCTCAGATCAATATTCGAGAACACTGTTGCTCCCTTCAACTGATTGAAAAAGTCATAAATCCTCAGCAACAGATACCTGTTCTTGATGGTCACTTTCTTCAACTTCCTGTAGTCAATGCATAATCAGAGAGTACCATATTTCTTCTTCACAAACAATACTGGTGCGCCCCAAGGTGATACACTTGGCCTAATGTATCCCTTGTCCAAATTTTAACTGTAACTTCAACTCAACCAACTCTGGTGTGCTCATCATGTAAGGTGCCTTTGATGCTGGAGCTGCTCCTGGCACTAACGCAATAGAAAAGTCTACCTTCCTGTGACATGGAAACTCTGTAATGTCCTTAGAAAATACATCCTTGAACTTTTGTAGAATTGGGTACCTGCTTAATGCAATTGCATCCTCAACTTCCTTACCCTTGACACTAGAAATGTGCACTGCAAATAACACACACCCCTTCCTCTGACTACGCTTTGCATGCATAGATGTCACCATCCTAACTGATATGGCTTTATTCTTACTCTGTAAGACTCTTGGTTCCCCATTGTCATCAACACACTCAATGGATTTGTCATAGCAATCTACTTTGGTCCTATGAAGATACAACCAATCCATGCCCAAGAACATGTTGTATGATCCCAACGGTAATACATTCAGATGTGTTGCAGTAGGCATACCATTCAAATCAAATTCACAAGATCTTACTAAATAATGATCTCACTTATTTTTATTTGTAGCCAACTGCACTAACCAAGATTCTACATGGAATTCCTTACTCAAACCACACTTATCCACCAATTCATGACTAACATAGCTATAATTAGATCTAGGGTCAATCAAAATAGAATAACTTGATCACAAAGCTTACCATCCATATCAATGATAGATGCCTAGTGCTCAGCTTGTTTATTGTCGACGGCTGCATAAATATGAGGAATACTCTACCCCACATCTGCAAAAGTCTGTGCCTCCTGTGCACTATATATCTTAGGCCTACCACCTTGATTTTGCGGACAATCTCTCCTAAGGTGTTCCTCACCACATGTCCAACACTCCAACCGTCCAGTACCATTACCTCTATGTTGTTGTTGTGATCCATGTCCTTGTCTAGTTGCATTAAACTTCTTTGGAGGTGCCACATTTTCTTTCTCCTCTGCATTTTGAGGCCTTACTCTCTTAAGCTGCTATATACCTTTACCTTTGTCTTTTTCTTTCCATCCTTTTTGAGATTCATTCTTACATTTTGAATGTTCATAACAAAGCTTGAATTTCCCAATAACTTCCTCAAGTGATCGAGGCTCATCATACTCAATCTGATCTCTAAATGTTAATGGTAAACCATTGAAAATTGATGAACTTTAGCCTTCTCATCTGTAAGATATGGTACATACCTCAATAGCTCCAGAAACTTGGTCATGTACTCTTCATTTGTAACTGACCCCATCTTTAGCTCATAGAATTCTTTGGCCTTATTATCTTAGTACCTTTTTGACAAGTATTTCTTCCTGAAAAGCCTCTTGAACTCATGCCAACTCAAGTCATCCGTCCTGATGTCTCTGACCCTCTTCACGTCTTCCCACAAAATGTCTGCTTTACCTTTCAAACTGAAGATGGCGATTCTGGCCTTTATGTTATCTATTTACTCATGCAACTCAAAGACTTTGTTCATCCTAAGTATCCAAGCCTCTGTATATTCCAGATTATTCACATATCCATCAAAATTAGGTGGATTTTCTTTCTTAAATTCATCTGGAAAATATCCCCCATCACTCCTCCTTTAAGGATAGTATCGATGGCGATTATGATCCCTGTCAGAACTATAACTAGAATAGTACCTGTACTCATCACCCCTCCTATATGGAGTGTCCAATAGCCTGCCATCTCTCACCATGTCAGCTCTATCCAACCTATGTCTACCATGAGACCCACTACCATATGCCCCATTAGTTTTGTCCTCCTGTCCATGGTTGATCTGAAGTGGTCCTTGTCACTGTAGTTCTAACAAACTTTGAAGGAGTATTTCATTAACCTATGCTTTTTTCTCTTATTCCTGTATGATACTGTCATTGTCTTCCTTACAACTCCTTATCTCCTCCTTTAAGCTTCTTAATGTGTCTAACAAATCAGAAGAGTGCCCACCATGCTACTCATCTAATTCATAGGGAGAGTCTTTGTAGTCTACCATCTTGGTATTCATTTTGACCTTTCTCCTACAAAGCATAATATGTCAGATAAACCAAATCATAATAAACCAATTCATGACCATATCGACTACACATACTATGAACTCATGCATGACAAAAACAATCATTACACCACTATACACATGGCCACATGAAAATATCAACATGCATAAGCAATGCATAATCAACCACACATGTATGAACGCATGTAATCAAGCATAAGCGAACAATACTTGTAACCAACCTACAAGAATGATACATGTGTCCAAGCATACAAGAATGTAACCAAACATACAAGAATGTAACCAAGCATGCAAAATGATACATGTAAGCAACATATAACAACATGTAACAAGTCATACACTCATGATGATGCACTCTACAATGACAACATCAACTTCCACATGATGACATCACTACAACCATGATCAACATCATGCAAATGCAACAAGCACATTGAATGCAAGCGTAAGAGACACACATGAAACTTTCATGCATGCATGATCAACACACAGCCAATCCAGCCCGAGGGATGAACCATGCTCTGATACCAATTTGTAACACCCTCCTCCCACATCTACCCAAGTAACCGACCAACCGGGGTAAACATGTGACGAGAGGCTACTGTGATTTGATTCAATCTCCTATCTGACCTTAAGGAAATGGAATCGAAAGAAACATAACATACAAAACTTCCACATTAGCTACAAGACCCCTGAGAAGCATGCCAACACTCCAGGCAGCTTGCCCCTAGGTCCCACTGAATTTTTATATCACTTTCACTCTAGACGCTCTCATGCTATGGCATGCTAGTGTTCAGGGACCTCTGGACACTCTCACAGGCCTACAAGCTAGTGTCCAGGGACCATTTTTTCCAGTTTTGTGCCAGTGTCCTTGGGATTTAAGCCACATTTTCAGGCCCAGAGCCCAGGTCACTACCCAGAATGGAATGACATCTTCAAAGTAGTAAAATAACTAGGAAACAATGATGCAAAAGCAATTATTTGAACAAGCCCTTAACCAAACCCCTACTAACCATGACAAACATTTTGTCAAACATATCACAAACATGTAATCTACAGGTGTAAACAACATATTTAAGCATAGGGATCTCGTACTTATCTGAGAATCACTGAGAACAATTTTTCCCTCATGTCATTTGTTGAATTATCATCTATTAGATCATAGATACATTGTCCATTCATTTACAAGTAAAAACATGATGAGGGACATACATAGTTGTTGTCATAAACATATACATAATGAACATAGTAGCAACAAAAATACCATAAATACATCAACCATAGAAGCCACATATAAACTAGTACATTTACACATGCAAAACCAAAGGGATAAATTTCTCATTAATTAATGTAGAAACCAATCAGGGATGGGACTACCATGTTCCACTCGACCATATATTGGTTGAGCCAAGTCTCTCTTCAGCCAATCACCCATGTGCCATATTCCAAGCATGAATGTGGGACTCATAACGAACCGAAAAGAACCAAACAAGCATGGATGCTACTGGAGTTCTTCGCCTACACCATGAGGAATTTTTGTGCCTCCTAGTCTCTCAGGCTTTACCATAATCCACAATCTGATCCAGGTATCACTAGGCCCTAAACCGAGACCCACTCTCTAGGATTTACCGTACATCCCATCCCATGACTACTAGGCCCAACAGAGAGAATTCCACCTCTTGGCTTTACTGTATATCCCACCATTCACCGACAAGGATTCCTAGGTCCACCAAGTGACACAATCCTGGCTTTACCACAACCCATAGTCTGGCTCAGGGGTTACTAGGGCAGTGGATTTACCATGATCCATAGTCTGTTTCAGGGACCACTAGGCCATGTGTTTGTCATTTCGTAGATCCACCCAACGAAGCTTTGAATCCATCCGACGATCTAGCTCAACCGAAGTATGATAACCCATCTCATCAAGGCTATCAGGAAATGGCAAGGCTAGGTTGAAAAACATTGTGACACCTGGCAAAACCCATGCCATAACAGAAAAAGCACCACATGCAATAACATGCATGCCAAATCTAGCAAGGACATCACGCATGCAAATCAATACATGCAAATAATGTTGTTGTAGCTTCTTGATCCTGATTTCCCTTGCTTGATCTTCGCTTCCTCTTGCCTTTCTTGATCCAAGGCCCAAGTGCTCCAAGAAAACTATAAGTGTCCAAGAGTGAGAGAGACAAAGAGAATAATGAGCGAGCTCCAAAACTGAACTAAAAAAAGTTTACTAATTGATCCTTAGATGCCTTTTTAATAATGAGGCCTTCAATTTTCTCCTCACATGCAATGTGTGACCTTTCACCTCCCTTTTCTCCTAATTTCCATTATTTTCATAAATAAATTTACCAAAAGCCATTTTTCCTTTCCAAAGCCTTAGCCATTGCCTTTGCCAATTTCCTTAGCCATAATAAACCAAATGAACACCCCCTACGATGTATTTCCCAACATTCATCTTGGAATAAGTGTCCCATAAACCGTGGTTATTATTTTTACTTTTATTACATGGAATTTTCATCAGGGTTGTTGCAATCTTGAACTTACACTTCAATTGTTCATAGAAATTTTTTAGGTTTCGGATGGCCTCCAATGATCTAGGCTCATTGAACTCAATCCTATTTTTGAATGCCATCAATAACCCACTAGTGAATCTATGAATCTTGGCCTTCTCCTCCTTGAGGTAAGGCACATACCTCAGTAGCTCCAAGAACTTGCTAGTGTATTCCTCATATGTCATAGATCTCATCTTTAGCTCATAGAATTCCTTTGCCCTGTCATCAAAGTATCTCTCTGATAGGTACTTCTTCTTGAATAACCGTTCAAACTCATTCCAAGTCAAGTCCTCCTCATGTATACCTCTGACATTCTTCACGTCTTCCCACCAAATGTTTGCTTCATCTTTGAGACAGAATGTAGCTATTCTGGCTTTCATGTTATCTGAGTAATCATGCAACCTGAAGAAATTCCTTATGCCAAGCAACCATGCCTCTGCATCATGTGGTTTCTTCATCTCTCTATCAAATGTAGGTGGTTTTTCTTTCTTAAACTCATATGGAAAATACCCCCTATCGCTCCTCCTGTAAGGATGATAACGATGTTGTTCATCACGCCCGTCAGCAAAAAAAAAAAAAAAAAAAAACAAACAAACAAACAAACAAAAAAAACAAACAAACAAAAAAAGCAAACAAACAAACAACAAACAAACAAACAAAAACAAACAAAAAAAAAAAAAAAAAAAAAACAAAAACAAAAAAACAAAAAACAAAAAACAAAACAAAAACAAAAACAAAAACAAAAAACTAAAATGGTACCTATAGCTATCACCTCTCCTATCCGGAGTGTCCAACAATCTGCCATCTATGATTGTGTCATCTATATCAGACCTATGATCATCGTACGACCTATTTCCATATGCCCATTAGTTTTTTCCTCCGGCTCATGACTGATCCGAAGTGGTCTCTGTCACTGCAATTCTGACAAACTCTGAAGTATCACTGCATTTACCTCTGTTATTTTCTCCAGTGAATGTATGATTATGTCATTATCTTCCTTACAAATCCTTATTTCTTCCTTTAAGCTTCTTAGTGTATCTTCAAAATTGGAAGAATTCCCAATACCATACTGCTCATCTGATCCATAGCGAAAGTCTTTGTAGTCTACCATCTTGCTAGTCATTTTGATATTCTTCATGCAAGGTATATCATGTCAGCTAAACCAAATCACAATAAACCAACATACCTTAGTATAGTTCGGGGAGGATACCTCATCTGCAAGATCAAAAAATCAGTGTGATACATGTATAACATACTCATGACAACATATAGAAACATAACACATAAGCATATAACCATGTAACCATCATTCTAGCTAGGGTCCAGTCATCAATGCATGACCTTATCAACAACACATACCATGACCTCATGCATGACGACGACCACTACATTTTTGTACACTTGACCACATGCGAACATTAGCATGCATAAGAAATGCATAATCAACCACACACTCATGATTACACACTCCACAACAACACCATCAACTTCCAACGATGACACCACTACAACCATGACCCATACCATACAAATGCAACAAGTGCATGGTCCTACAACACAAGAACACATATGATATCGACATGAATGCATGACCAACACACAACCCATCAAGTCTAAGGGGTGAACCATGCTTCGATACCACTCTGTAACACCCTCCTCCCACATCTACCCAAGTAACTGGCCAACCGGGGCAAATATGCGACGAGAGGCTACTATGATTGGATTCAACCTCCTAGGTGACCTTACGGAAATGGAATATGTGAAAACACATCATACATACCTTCCACATCAGCTACAAGACCCTTGAGAACCATCCCAAGACTTATGGAAACCAACCCCTGGGTTCCACTGAAGTTTTAGACCCCTTGACCTCTTGATGCTCCCATGCTATGTGCCTGACAACGTCCAGGAGGCTTTGGATGCTCTCATGACAAGGCATGCTAGCATCCAAGGACTATTTTTCTCAGTACTGTGCCAATTTCCTTTGGATTTGAGCCACTTTTTCAGGCCCAGAGCCTAGGTCACTGCCCATAACTAAATGAAACCTTCAGAACAAAAAGATATCAATGAAACAATGATGTAAATGCAAATACTTGAACAATCCTTTGATTTGACCCCTATTAGCCATGAATGAAATTTCATCAAACATATCACGAATATGTAATCTATAGTTGTAAACAACAATTCTAAGCACATGGGTCTCATAATCATCTGAGAATCACTGAGAAGCATTGATGCCTCAATGATCCAGGTCCAGGTGTGACGAAGGACCCTTCCAATACCTTTTACTTTCATGATGTGTTAAATTACATTTTTTAAAGAACATAAATGAATACATTTTCATGTTGTAAAGAAGAGGAACATGTCAATCATAAACAACATAAAAACATAAGTCGTTGACAACAAAGTTCGTCCAGGAGGGACTATGTGACTAGGCCCTGGTGTCAAGATGGTGTAGGCCGTTGCATTAAGTGCTATCAATAGTGGTGATGTCATTATCATACAAGGAAAAATGCCCTCACACAGGAGTGGCTCCAGGAGATGTTCCGGTACAGGAACTCTCAATCAAAATACTCCTATCAGTATGACACAAACTCATGCATGATGAGCATCCCTCCTACATGGCATAAAACGGATCTCAATGCAAACATACATGACGACAGCATGAGTATCCCATCAACATATAACAAGGTATCTCAAAACACAACATGACAAGTCATGACAACAAGTACATCACATAGACGATTCCGCATCACATCAAGCAGGAATCATGAAAACAAGTAATAGACAAGATCCCACATCAAGCATCAACACGGATCTGTGTAGCACAATGCATAGAAAAAGAAGTACATGAACACACTGCATATACCTCACAACCAAGGGCCATCTGAAGAAGCAGATGTCAAACTGCTGAAGCTGTTTATGCCATTGATCTCACGACATCAATTGCATGGAAATGGTTGCTCGCACATGAATGCTGACACCTGCATTCCACTTAGAAACGTGGCTAAGTAATAGAATGAGAAAATGAGAAATCTGAACACACCATCAGATTTTTGGTGTAGAATAGTGCAAAATTGACTGTCCAATCTTTGAATTCTGAGAAATTGAGAATCTGGTGCTCAAGGAATCTTTTAGATTCCCCCTAGATTCTTCAAAGATTCTGCTCCGTAGGTGGACAGGAAATCTGCAACTCCAAAGGCAAATCTGATGTCGGCATTGCGATCCCTACGGAAAACCATGAAAAACGATTGTAAACTTGACTATATTCCGACATGGAGAAAAATTACCTCGGGAAAATTTCAAGGATCATGGTTTCGCTCCCTGTTTTTGCAGTAGTCATGGTTCCACCTACATATTGAAAAATGGCCAAAAAATTCAGAACTCTAATGCAGACATGGACATTTCCATTGTGTTCGTGGCATCGAGAAGTGCTGAAACCATATAAAATTTGTCAAATTCTGACAAAGTGAAATTTCACCCCTCCTGCAAAATGCTGCCTCGAACTGCGTGCCAAGATTCTGTCTCCTCTATCTCGAAATTTGTGCCCGCTCGTGGTTCCTCCATCCTTGGTGCACTGGGCAAATGACAGGTTCATATAAGATTTCTCCGGTGGATTAACTAATGTCGACAGTTAACTGAGTTGGTCAAGGGGCTCAGTTGATAGGGAGGAGGTCAGGTAGTCAAACCCGCCTCCTCCTTTTTTATACATCAAAATTTCAATTTAAATGTTTGTTGGGCCAAGCCCGCCCACTGTACCCACCTCCCCGACGCGTTTTTATTAATCATGGTTGGTGTGTTGTTTGGGCGTGGTTGGGTCTATGCCCCAAGGGCCGACCCACCACCTATTCCTTGTCGTTTGAGGTTTGCGGATTCGTGGGAGGGGCCGAGGGTCATGGCCCGCCCCTCCACCATATTTATATCTGTTGTTGCATGAGAGTTTTGGGTGGCGGGGTTGGTGGCCCCCACCCCCTTTTTTTTATATTTTTTTAATATGTAAAACAATATGCAGATTTTTGGAAATTCCGTTTTTAAGCCATATGAGTCCTTTTAACTAGGCCACAATTTCACCTGGAATCTGGCTGAAGTTGGCTGGAATCCGGTGGCTAGGTTCTGTCCAAATTGTGGCCTCCTTAAGCCTGCCCAGTCAGCAAAAAGTCAACCCAACTTTGACTGCTTCTAACTTCCTCATCCGGACTCGTATTGACGAACCATTCGCATCGCCGTGATCAAGATGACGAGATCTACACTCTGGTCCTAGTTTGAGCATAATCCAAACATTTTGATTTTTGACCCTTTCTGAGTCCTCTGGGACTTCTTCCTGTGTTTGGAGCCACCTGGATCAATCCTCTCCAATGAGGAGCTTTTTGTCCTCTAAAATCATGAAAAATAATCTGCAACTTCTCTGTACCTTGTCTGCATCACAAGCGTCTTGAAAAGGTCTTGCTTCCATCTCCTTCACCTTTGTTCTTCGGAGCCTTAAGTGACGAGCCAACACCTGCTACCTCTGCAACCTGTAGTACATTCTTTTTCAAATTACATGCTTGAATTTCATGACCAACTAATGACCCAAACGTCCCAAACTTGCCATGAGTTTATAACACATACTCGGTGGTTAAGTTTACATCAATATGGGCGCAAGACCTCAGCTACGACAACAAGGCCAACGCATCATTATTGCTTCAATAAGTGATGGAAAACACATCATCACTGCAACACATGATTTACAAAGATAAGGCCAAACACTATTTGTTTTGACAAGTGACGGAAACGCGACATCACTTTCACAGTTCATCATGCAACTCAAAATAATACCAGACATCATTGTTGTGGAACGAGTGATGGAAAACACATAATCACTTTTAACATGCAACCCAAAATAATATCAAACATCATTGTTTTTGAACAAGTGATGGAACCACATCATCACTTTTACATTTTAAAATGCAACAAATGATTTACAAAAGAACGACCATGAAACGCTAACATATGTAGAAACCATTTTTCACTTATCAAGGTGAATGGGTCGCCTCCTTGTGGCAGTTTTCCTTGTCGAACAACTATTTCACCTGGTTCATGCATCGACACTTTGTCTTTAAGGCACTGCTCTGGATGGAGCCTCCAACAAGTGGCTCTTTGATGGCCACTTCTGTCGCAGTGACTGCAATAGGTTTTCTTCTTCCATATTTGCTTAACATGTTTCCTTACATGTTGTCAAGAGGGTCTTTCACGCCTCATCCTTTTGTGTGCTACCATTCTTTTCCAACACTTAGAAAATGTATGGTTATGTAATCCACAAAAGGTACATGTTTTACGATGCCATATTTTATGTTCATCATTACCAGCATGATTATAATCGAAATGAACATTCGAATGTCGAGAGTGGTTATACCTTTCCTTGTTGTCTATGGTGTAAGTATGGCGATGAGAGCTTGCTTCAGATCTTTCCCTACAATGGGCACTGCCATGGGATGATGGGGATGGGTTCCCATCATTCTCTTTCCTCAACGACTTTGACGATGTCTCGGAAGCATATGACACCTTTGAACATTCTCCCTTGGTGTATCTCAAGCCTGCAAATTGACGTCTCTGCACAACCTCCAATGCTTGAGTTATGCCTTGGTTATTGACACCAAGTTGTTCTTCCTCCTTGTGCCTCGTCCTTGTAAGGAGCCTCATGTTTGTCACTATAATTGGGATCTCCAAATCTCCCACATAAATCATACTATGTGAAGATGAAATCGAAAGGAAATCAACATCTTTTACCTCCTCTGTCAGTTTGGAAAGAATTGATGAGGACTTCTCATCATCTGTTGTTGGTGGTTCGCTAGCTGTCTCGACGCATTCCCCAACTTCTTTCCTGACATATCCAAGTCCTATTGGACATGGTAATTCTTATACTTTGATGGGGCTGACAATGCCTTCGCCATTAACGCCTAAGCCTTTTCCTTCATACCCCATTCTCTTCAACAATTTGGAGCCAATTCCTGTGGTATGATTTTCAAAAATAGCAAAATCATCATCATGAAACATACATGAATTCGGAGAACTCATTTTTACCTCACATGGGTCACGCTGCAGCTTTTCCAAGGCCTTGTCCTTTGCTTGCAGTTGTTGTAGCAAACTTTGTTTTTCTTCTTTCTCTTCATGTAAACGCATCTTCAATTCAACGTTCTCTATTTGAAGATTGTGTTTGTTATGCTTCAATTCTTCCAGGGCCTCTTGCGTGGCTTGCAACTGAAGCTGCAATCGCTCCTTTTCCTCTGTCTCTTTCTGTAGAGTTTCATACATTATTTCCACTCTTTTGGAAATTTTGAGCATGGTCTCGTACATCGCTTTTTCATCCTCTGTCGCTACACGTTCCATCATTCACGCTGCAATTCACATCAATGCAAAGACCGCTCTGATACCACTTGATCCAAGTCCGGGTGTGACGAAGGACCCTTCCAAGACCTTTTACTTCCGTGATGTGTTAAATTGAATTTTTAAAAGAACATAAATGAATACATCTGCATGATGTAAATAAGAGGAACATGTCAATCATCAGCAACATAAAAACATAAGTCGTTGATAATGGAGTTCGTCCAGGAGGGACTACGTCTCCGGGCCCTGGTGTCAAGATGGTGTAGGTCACTGCATTAAGTGTTGTCAATAGAGGTGATGTCGTTATCATACAAGGAAAAATGCCCTCACGCAAGTGTGGCTCCAGGAGATGTTCCGCTGCAGGAAATCTCAATCAAAATACTCCTATCAGTATGACACAAACTCATGCATGATGAGCATCCTGCCAACATGGCATAAAAGGGATCTCAATGCAAACATACATGATGACAACATGAGTATCCCATCAACATACAACAAGGGATCTCAAAACACAACTTGACAAGTCATGACAACAAGTACATCACATAGAGGATTCTGCGTCACATCAAGCAGGAATCATGAAAACAAGTAATAAACAAGATCCCACATCAAGCATCAACACGGATCTGTGCAACACAATGCATAACAAAAGATGTACATAAACACACTGCATATACCTCACAACCAAGGGCCATATGAAGAAGTAGATGTCAAACTGCTGAAGTTGTTTGTGCCATCGATCTCATGGCATCAATTACATTGAAATGGCTGCTCACACATGAATGCTGACACCTGCATTCCACTTAGAAAATTGGCTAAAGAATAGAATGATAAAATGAGAAATTTGAATGCACCATCAAATTTGTGGCGTCGAATAGTGCAAAATCGACTGTCCAATTTTTGAATTCTGAGAAATTGAGAATCTGGCGCTCAGGGAATCTTTTAGATTCTCCCTAGATTCCTCAAAGATTCTGCTCCATAGGTGGACTGGAAATCTGCAACTCCAAAGACGAATCTGACCTCTCCATTGCGATCCCTGCGAAAAGCCATGAAAAACGACTGTAAACTTGATTATATTCCAACATGGAGAAAAATTACCTCCTCGGGAAAATTTCAAGGATCATGGTTCCACTCCCTATTTTTGCAGCAGTCATGGTTCCACCTGCATATTGAAAAATGGCCGAAAAATGCAGAACTCTAATGGAGACACAGACAACGCCATTGTGTTTGTGGCGTCGAGAAGTGCTAAAACCATATAAAATTTGTCAAAATCTGACAAAGTGAAATTTCACCCCTCCGGCAAAATGTTGCCTCGAACTGCGTGCCAAGATTCTGTCTCCTCTGTCTCGAAATCCATGCCCGCTCCTGGTTCCTCCATACTAGGCGCACTGGGCAAATGACGGGTTCATATAAGATTTCTCCGGCAAATTAACCAATGTAGACAGTTAACTGAGTTGGTTAAGGGGCTTGGTTAATAGGGAGGAGGTCGGGCAGTCAAACCCTACCTCCTTTTTTATACATCAAAATTTTAATTTAAATGTTTGTTGGGCTGGGCCCGCCCACCGTACCCACCTCCCTGCCGCATTTTTATTAAGCGTGGTTGGGTCCGTGCCCCAAGGGTTGGCCCACCACCCATTCCTTGTCGTTTGAGGTTTGCGGATCTGTGGGAGGGGCCGGGGGTCATGGCCCGCCCCTCCACCATATTTATATAAATGTTGTTGCGTGAGAGTTGGGGGTGGTGGGGTTGGTGGCCCCCACCCCCCTTTTTTATATATATTTTTTTATATGTAAAACAATATGCAAATTTTTGGAAATTCCATTTTTAAGCCGTAGGAGTCTTTTTAACTAGGCCACAATTTCACTCAGAATCTGGCTGGAGTTGGTTAGAATCAGGTGGTCGGGTTCTGTCCAAGTTGTGGCCTCCTTAAGCCTGCCCAGTCAGCAAAAAGTCAACCTGACTTTGATTGCTTCTAACTTCTTCATCCGGACTCGGATTGATGAACCGTTCACACCGCCGCGATCAGGACAACAAGATCTACACTCTAGTCCTAGTTCGAGCATAATCCAAACATTTTGATTTTTGACCCTTTCTGAGTCTTCTGGGACTTCTTCCTGTGTTTGGAGCCACCTAGATCACTCAACACATTAGTTGTTGTTTCATCCACTAGGTTATAGATACATTGTTCATTCATTTACAAGTAAAAACATGATGAGAGCCATACATAAATATTGTCATAAAACATATACATAACCAACATAATAGCAATAGAAATACCAAGGAAATCACAACCATATAATCCACATATAAACTAGTATAATACTCATAGAAATACAAAGAGAAATAACCTCAGATTGATGATGAAAAATCCAAACCCGGGATGGGACTTCCATGTTCCACCCGACCGTAGAATGGCTAAGCCAAATCTCTCTTCAACCATTCACCCCCGTGCCATATTCCAAGAATTAATGTGGGATCTCATAAACACATCAATCCAAAACCATCCAGGCTTCTAGAGGCCAACCAACTGAACACATCAAACAGTGATTCCACCTCACGGTCGGACATCACAAACCATCATCATATTGGTCTCTATCCAAGCCTTCCAAGGCTTGAGAAAATTTGTTCCAACCAAGGCTCCAGGACTAGTAACTCAACCCATAGCTTATACCAGGCTTTAGAACGTTTGTCCAACCAAGGCCCCAGAACTAGTAACTCAACCCATAGCTTATACCGGGCTTCAGAGCATTTGTCCAACCAAGGCTCCAAGACTTGTAACTCAACCCACCTAGGGATTTAAGAGCATTTTTCCAACGAAGGCTACAGGACAAGTAACTCAACCCAAGATGTTACAGGGCTCTAGAGAATTTGTCCAACCAAGGCTTCGGGAACTAGTAACTCAATCCAAGCTAAGGAAACATGAGAACCAATAAAAAAAAAAAGGAAATACATCCACAATCACCATGGCTATCCAAGAAATGGAAAGGCTAGGAAAATTCATTGTTAGTCCAGGCAATCCTCCATGCCAGTGATAGATCATGACTAATAAACCACATGCTTATATCATGCATGCCAAAACTAGTGAGGGAAACATACATGCAACTCGGTACCTGCAAGCAAAACCAGTTGTAGTTGCTGATCTCGATGTCCTCTTGCGCTTTCCTGCTCTTCCTTTGCCTTCTTGCTCCAAAAATCCAAGTATGCCACACCCTCTAAGAAAACTCTAAGTTTCCAAGAGTGAGAGAAAGAGAATAATGAGAGAGCTTCAAAAACTGAACTGACAAAAAGTTTACCAATTGATCCTCAGAAGATTTTTTTTATCAATTAGGCCTCTATTTTCTTTATTTTCCTTCATTTTTCTCCTCACGTGCAACATGTGACCTTTCACCTCCCTTTTCTCCTAATTTCCATTATTTTCGTAAATAAATGTGCCAAAAATGCCCTTTTTCCTTTGTTAATTTCCTTAGCCATTAATAAACCATTGAACACCCACACTAGGATGTCTTTCCCAACATTCAACTTGGAATAGGTGTCCCATCAACCGTGGTTATTATTTTGCTTTTATTAACTTTTATTATATGGAATTTTCACCAGGGTTGTTACAACATCACTAACCGTCACTAGATCAATCTCTACCCAAGATGTCCATGGCTCTAGAGCGTTTGTTCCAACCTGACTCTAGGAATATTAACTCAACCCACAACTACCACAAGGCTCCAGATCATTTGTCTAATTAAGGGTTCCAGATCATTTGTCCAACCAAGGCTTCCAAGACTAGTAACTCAACCCAAGTTGTTCCAGGGCTTCCAGAGTGTTTGTCCAACCAAGGTTCCAGGAACTAGTAACTCAACCCAAAGTCATGAGGAACATGAGCACCAATAAAAAACAAACAGAAAGAACCACAACACCATGACTATCCAGGAAACAATAAGGCTAGGAAAAACAAATGTCAATCTAGGCAATCCTCCATTCCAATGACAACTCATAACCAAGAAACTACATGCATGTACCATGCATGCCAAAACTAGAAAGGAAACCATATATGCAACTCAATATCTACAAAGCAATGCCATTGTAGCTGTTGATCCACCTCTTCCCTTGAGCTTTCCCGCTTTCCTTTGCTTTCTTTCTCCAAATCCATTGTGCTCCAAGAATGCTCCAAGAAAACTCTAAGTGTGTAAGAGTACGAGAGAGAGAGAGAGAATAAAGAGAGAGCTCCAAAATGAACTAACAAAACTAAAAATGACAAAAGCCCATGAACTGATCCTCAGGAGCCTTTTTATCATTGAGGCCTCTATTTTCTTCATTTTCCTTCATTTTCCCTCCTCATGCAAATATGTGACCTTTCACCTTCCTTTTCTCCTATTTTCCATTATTTTCATAAATAAAATGACAATTAATGCCTCTTTGCCTTCGCTAATTTCCTTAACCATAATAAACCGAAAGTGACACCCATTAGGATGTTTTTCCCACCATTCATCTTGGAATACATGTCCCATGACCTTGGTCTTATATTTTTTACATCGAAATTCAACCAGGGGTTGTTACAAAACCCACATTATTGGCTCATGTATGCTTCATATGCCATCAAGTGTACAAGTAGTGATGCCAACACACTATCATGGATCCTTAGGCAGTGACATGCATCCCAATGCAATGTCATGGATCCCAATAAATGTGGCATGGATCCCAATGTATGCATATATCTCTATCTATTATTACATGAATCACAAGCTAGTATTATATATTTTGATGTAAGTACATAGATCATGAGGCATAGTGCATGGATCCCAATGTGGAGTGCCCACATATGATAGTAAATCAAGTCTCACATAAGTTGTTAGGAAAAACATACTAAATAATCACTTCTAACATCTTAAATATGTTAATGTTTACAATTTTCTTAATTTTACAATGATGAGACAATCTTATCCCTACTACATGTGACAATTTCTAACACAAGAGGTATTTCTTAGGTCACTTGGTTAGATATGGGTAAAAATGATGAATAACTTATGTAAAGGGGAGGGAACATCATGTATTGACCCTCAAAGTCATATATAATGATGTGAAAGGTATTTTGATTGGTCCAACTAGCTTTCAAGAGCTAGGAATCTTCATTATTTGCATCTACAAGCTTTTCAAAGGGAACTTTGCTTAGAGTTAGCACCTTGGTACTTTGTTTTATTACCCCTCTTTGTATTTTTTTCTTTGATTTCTTAGTCTTTTCTTTCTATATGCATTTTTTAATATAGGACCTTGGGGTGAAGGCATTTTTAATGAGGTGGCATTAGTCTAGCTTTATTATTTTTTCAACTTTTAACTTTCATGCTCTTCATCTCTAGTCTTTTTTGGTTTTATTTGACTTAGGCTCACATTGTTCTTCAATTTTCTTGACTAGACCTTGTTGGATGACTTATGATAAGCCAAATATGAGGTGGGAATAATATATTTTTATGAAATGAGATGATGTTGAATAGGAAAAAGGGAAAGTGTTAAGTATGGTTAGGATATGAAGTACAATAACCCAATGAGATCTCCAGTGTTACAACTTGGCCCAAGTCTTGGCAACTCCTATCTAAGGACAATTATGTCTCGTCATGGTATAACAAAACAAAATAATAAAATCTTTATTGTTAAGAGTGTTATGGGATCTCATCCAATGTTTACCATGTTCACAACTAGGTAAGAAACCATCACAACATGTCTAAGCAAGAAACCTACACATGAGAATAGGAAACCATGTCTAAGCAAGAAAACTACACATGAGAATAGGAAACCATGTCTAAGCAAGAAAACTACACATGAGAATATAACACATCAACTAAAATAAAGATTGTGCATGAAGAACCATTTGTAAGTGCACACAAAATTTGAGGTGTAAGGCATAGGAGATGATATGCCATAGCATAGTCATCTGAAATAAATCATGAGTTATGTGAGGTTAGATCCTCATGTATATAATGGAAGAACTAGATAAATAGCTTGAATAAAAAGAAATAAGTAGGAGAAATCATCCAAGTAGCAGCACTGCAACACCACACTAATGAGAGGGTGGCTCTAGAAGTAGTTACCCTGAAAGGGAAATATTGAGATCTCATCTTTTGCAACAAACCATATTTCTTAGGCATTGAAAGCATGTATGCGAACAAATGGAATCCACACATCAATATGTCATTACATAATAAATGATATTTAAACATTATTACATACTAAATTTTGTTACATAATAAATGACATTTAAAAATCATTAAGATAAAGAGTTAAGATTAGTCATTATATTTGTGATAAAGGTTTAGAACCAACTTATTTGTTGAACATCAAAGAGATGTAAAGAATTAAAGATTCTTAACCCATTATTAACATAGTGATTGAGGCTTCAAACCATGAAAAACATTTAAAATCTATTATGATCCAAAATTAAGATTAGCCATTGTAGTTTGTGACAAAATTTAATATTAATTTCTTAATTAAATAATAAAATAATAATAAAATGCAATATATTTAATAATTTAGGATATACAAAAACACTTATTTTTATAATCTCACTATAAATAATGATTCAAGACATTATAAATTATATAATTTTAAAAAATATTTTATTAATATTAATAAAAATGAATAAATATTTATATTTAAATTATTTCACAATATTTTGTTTTTTAATATTTTAAATAAAACATTTAAGGCTTATTTGGTTGTAAAAAAACAAATATTCTTAACTCATTATTAATATAGTGATTTGAAGTTTCAAACCATTAATATATCTATAGTGAAAAACATTTAAAATATTAAGATCAAAAATTAAAATTAACCATTGTATTTTGTGACAAAATTTAAAATTATTTTCTTAATTAAATAATAAAAATATAATAAAATGAATATATTTAATAATTTAAAATATCAAAAAAATATTTTTATAATCTCATTTCAGATAAATAATGATTTAGACCATTATAAATTATATAATTTTAAATTTTATTAAGATTAATTAAAAAATAATTAATTATTTATATTTAAATTATTTCATAGTAATTTGTTTTTTAACATTTTAAATAAAACATTTAAATCAATGAGTTGTTTTAGAAATCTCTTTCAATATTTCTTTATTTATAATATTCCTATTTATAATATTGGTGAGAAAGGACTCGATACATCTTCGAGACAGATTAAACGAGACCAGGCATGACGCCATAACCATCCGCTGAACAATTATTAAGAGATTTAAAAAACGAGACCATGTATGACGCTATAACCATCCACTGAACAATTAATAGGAGATTAATAAAAACGCTGTTTAGAAAAACCCTACCTTTTCGCTTGAAAGCATTTTCACAATTTTAGAATTTTGAATGTCCTACCGCATCATCATGCTTTCTTGAAAAGCATATTCACAGCGGGAAACTCGACACTTAGCCACGTAAGATCTCATAAAAACTAACCGTTTAGAAAAGAGGGAAAAGATGGCATGGCTCACTATATATATAACTCATGCCCCAATTTCATTGACTGTATTTTGTTTTCCTCTGATTTTCTCTCAGGCATTGGTACTTTGGTGTGCCATGATTGAATGTGCGGAGCGCTCCAATTTTTCTTTCTGTGAGTTTGTTCTTTTTTCTGTGTGTGGGTATGCCTGTTTGTTTGTGCTGTATGTCATCATTATTGTTATGCTTTTGTGTGTGAAATCAACGTACCAGAGAGAGCAGAGCTGAGCAGAGCAGAGAGGAAAAAGTTCTTGAAAAAGAGCAGAGAGGGAAAGATCCCGAGGCAGAGGTATTTCTGGGTCGTTCGATCGCTGAACCAAACCGGCCAAGACAATCTCCATTCCTCTTCTGGTTAGATGGATGAGGTAAGGGAGATTTGGATCCGTTTGTTTAAATTTGATTTGATTTCTTAATATCAACAGTAATTGCGATTTTCCATATCTAATTCTCTTGTTTTTGTTTTGATAACTTTAATTATTTGCAGAGTTTTTAGATTAAGGATGTTTTATTTGTTTATTTTTGTTGTTTGAAGTTTTTCTTTGACTATAAAGAAATAACATAACTCTCAATCTCCTTCCCAGTTCGTCCCTGTGTTTATTCAGATTTGATTTCAACTGCAATCTGTAAGTAATTAATTGAGGTTTGATGGTGCTTTATTTGTTTACTTCTTTCTGCTTTCAGATATCTTGCTAATTGCAATCTGTAAGTAATTCATTGAGCTCTGATGGTGCTTTATTTGTTTATTTCTTTCGCTTTCAGATATTTTGCTAACATATAGTGACTCTGCAACGGGCGGAGTGAGCATCACTGCAATGGGGCGATACTCCTAAGGTAAGCCACAGTTCCTTCTCAATATATTCTTGCTTGTGTTGTTACCGTCGATAACATTTATTATATCAATTTGTTTTGTAGATTTAAAAATTTTCAATTAACAATATAGAAGTTATTTTAAATTTCTTCTGAAAGTGCGATGAGAATTAGGTTAGCATGTGATTCTTCTAGAAAATCAATCATAATGAAATATAAGGGCAAACAAACAGCTCGGTGTGTTCCATTTTGGGCGTTTTTACAATCTTCAAACTCTATTTGATTCTAAACCCATAAATTGCATTTTGGACATATACCCAAATAAAATTTATTCAGGTAAATTGGAACTTTGTTTACGAGCATTATATGTAAGATGGGAGCAGGGTTTGTGGGAGTAGGGTTTGTGAGAGTCATATTCCTCCAACAGTTATTTTCTCTGTTAAATTATGGAATCTGCCGGAGAAAGCTAAAGCGTAAAGCCAAAACATAGAACGTAGAAGACTCAAACGCAGAAGATTTTCAAATCTATGAATAAATTAGAAGATTGGTATGGCGTTTACAATTTTCTTTATTTCTACTGTGTTTTACTACCTCACCTTCTCAATTTTATTTCCAAATATTAGGCTTCCTCAGACATTGCTGCACTGCCATTTTCTACACATTTTTTCCACAAATATAGAACAGTATTATCCTTCTATCGGAGAGGCCATGGCGACCGAGAATTGAACTTAAAACCTCTGGCTCTCTGAAAACCCACACCATTTTGTTTATTCGTTTTAGCTGACGTGTACGGTGGACATACGTGGTATGGGTGCGTCTGATGTGTTGGTTTATCTAATTAATATTTGCCTGCCAATATTAATTAGTGCTCCAAGCCTGTTAGTCGTTCCTTGAGCCCATTTGTTATCCGCTTGGTTGAAAGCTGTGGCCCCTTCCTTTAGTGCACTTTGGGTTTGACTGTGCACTAAAGCTCTGGCTCCTGCCTTTTACGATGGGAAACACCGCTTGCTCGCATAGTCCCACTGCTGGTGGACGATGTCGCTGGTTGTGGTTAATCTTTAACGCGTCCTAAGTAAACAGCTGCATACTTTCCTGCTTCGTGAATTGGGTGTATCCATATAATATGATACTTCGTTTTAGCTTACGTGTATGGGATTATTGGTTTATTTTTATTTTTATTTGACGTGTAAAATAGGACCCGACTACAATTCATGTGTTCAATAGCAGAGCTACGGGTGTCGGGTTTGATATTTTCTCTCGTGTATGGTGGGACCTTGGTCCCCATCCAGGTGTAGGATGGTGTAGGTTACGTGTTAATCAGACATCCGGCTAATTTTCAGCGGCAGCTTAAAAATAGAAGTTATATTCTTTAAATTTAATTTTCTGTTAATTAAATTTAAATGGGATCGAACATATTAATGTAATGTACGTTGTGCGTTTATTATTTACTTTGTTGGTGGAAAAAAATAATATCTTATATTTTTAAGATTTAATTTTAGGTTAATCCAATAAACATGAAAAGTAATTATTTTGTATATTATGTAGTTGATTGAGAAATTTAATTTATATTAATATTTGAGATTTAATTTTAGGTTAATTCAATAAACATGAAAAAGTAATTATTATTTTGCATAATTATGTAGTTGATTGAGAAATTTAATTTATATTAATATTTGAGAAATTGAATATATATTTAATATTTTGTGCATATGAGCAATAATATATTACAGTTTATTAAAGTTTAATATAATATAATATAAAGATAAAATAATATAAATGTGAATTTTTAAATTGTAAAAGAGTTTTAATCTGAAGTATATAGGGTAGTAAAATATGAGAAATTTAAATCAAGTTGGAGTTTTCGATTATGTATATATATAATTTGTTAAAGATGTAAAAATATGTGTATATATATATATATATATATATATATATATATATAATCTTTTCACTAACAAATTGACATGAAGTAGTGGTGAAAGGATTTATGATGTACTCAGCTTTTTTCTCTAAAATTAATGAAAAAATATGAAAAAAAGATATTATATATACAAAATTATTGTGTTCAACTTATAAAGTATAAAACAATGATAAAATCATTTTCAATGAAATAAATTATAATAATTACGCCGTAAGGCGTTTCCCTCTAAAATAAACTCTCCAAACTGCTGTCGTGTCAAAATATGTGCCATTCGATTTGGTTGTTAGACGATCGAGTAATCCTTAACCGTTGATTTGAATTGCGCAATGCCAGGGGCGACGCTCCATACGAACCGTCAACCGTCTTTCAACAAGATACGTTGCGGTGAGCACAGACGAGAAGGTGAGGCGCCTGGGGAGGCGAGACATCGTGGTGGTGTGGAGGGAGAGACATTAGTATTCGCAGAACCACAAAATCGATGGCCACGCTCAGCCAAATAATCAAGCAAGACCGTCATCCCGTCTGGCTTGCCGATGCGCTGATTCTTTCAGCCGTTGCATACAGCGACAATCCTCGGCAGGAACTTGAAACACTGAATACCACATTCGGCTTGCCGGAAACGACGATCTATGAATTTTTGGAAGAAGACAAGCTGCGAAAAGAAGGCTTCGAGATCGGCCGAAAGCAGGTTCTTCTGGTCGTTAAAAGCCTGGCCAAATATCACATGATCATCACCTGCAGAGGCACCACGGGGTTTATGGATGCGCTAACGGATCTCAACATAATGCAGAGGTCCTTGAGCCTGGGAGCGGGAGCTGCTCATGCGGGGTTTCTTGACAGAGCCAAGAGCATCCCATTGAAGTATCTTAGGCGCCAGTTAATACAAGGGAACAAAATTGTATTGACGGGCCATTCTTTAGGAGGAGCCGTTGCCTCGTTGCTCACCCTCAGATTGTTGGAATCGAGCCCTAAGTTTTGCCACGAAGTAGTGAGGGGCTGAACCGTGCTTTCCTTTGGTCTGTGTCTCAGTCAAAAATACTTTGTAAGTGATTTTGAAACTTTTGTAACGACATCTTACAATATTCCCGTAGCTAAAATTCATTTGATTGAGCTGAAAATTGCGCATGACTTAGCATCATCCCAATGCATAAAATTTAGTTGAGATCGAGAAAATAACCGGTGGCTTCGTAACGCAAATTGGCAGAGGAGGATTTGAGCGTCTACGCCATGCATGTCTCTATGCCATCTAAGTACTGTCAAAAACATCGAAACTAGGAGAGCAGGAACCCTCAACAGAGGCATATATTATTGCTTGAGAGGTATATATAATTGCTTGATTGATTAAGGTCTCATGTTTTCATATATAAAAAACAAAAAATTGTCATTAAAAATAAAATGTCAAAATTTTTTTTGTCATAAAAATTAAATGGTCTGATCTCTCTTTGGGCAGTTTTGGAGAAATGTGTGAAAACAAAACAGTGACACGTGGGAAAAACAAGGTATAATATAAGTTTCTTTGCGTTCGAAATTCCACCATAAATTCGTGTGTCGTTTGTGGCATATTGCGGTGAAGGAGAATTATAAATATTGATTTACCATTATATGTCCATGGTAAACTTCCCTGTGATGCTCTATTATGTCCAACCTTGTGTTTGATAGGAAAAAACAATTTCTAAATCACTATATGTCCACTCGTTTTAACTAACAATCTTGTTATTGAACAGGACCATATGTTTTATAGAAGTGATCGACTCAAAAACAAGACTCGACATTCCATTGAATGCAAGCCATGAATTAGAGTATCTATAATATCTGGGAGAGAACTAGTGGATACAAATGTCTCTGAGCTGAGGAAAAATAGTCATATCCTCTCGCATGTAAGCTTTGTTCATGTAAATATATTCATATTTGTGGGTATGAAGATATTGGAGAACTAGAAATGTAATGGTGTTTTGGATTTTGAATTTTATCTCTCGGGGAGATAAATGATTCTGTTAGTAAATATTGAAATCTTTTGGGATGAATAAGTGGTAAAATAGGTCAATATGAGCACAGTGTGGAAACTGGCGGAGTTGGCCATGCTGGGAATAAAAATCCAACACAATGAAAAACAGGCAACGAATGAAGTTATAAGTGAATTGAAAAACAACAACCGAATGAAATACAAACAACGAATGAAGTTGTAAGTGAATTGAAGAAAAGACATTTGATTTATTAGGGAAACTAATTCATTGGATCACAAATTTGTCCATGATCAAATCTTTTATGTGGCTCTAGCATCATACTAGACTAACAACTCATCTCCAAAGTATCTATATTCTCAAACTTATATCACCTACTTACATAGGTTGGGTTTCTATGGTCATAAAATATTCACTCTTTATCCTGAGAATATAAGATTTGTGAGAATCTCGCAACAACCTTTAACTAACACAGTTTCATCCCGTATGAAATCACTGGAGGCCGAAAGCAATTGAGCCTTTTTATCCCATCAATGCAACTTTTTAAATCCCCAAATACCTGAATATCTTTGATGTTGAGCCACTGAAACAAGTATAAAAAACCCGAGATGCAATAATTTTTGCCCAGTTATTAGTACCCTACCACCTTAAAAACATGTTTATGTTGTATATATGGCCGTAGTACCAGCTGAGATATGTCAATAATAATATGGTATAAGAACTCTTATAAAGGTTCATAGTTGTGTGTATGAAAGATATATAATTTATCAGTTCTGTTGAACATATAAAAACCAGTCACAAAGTTTATAATATAGAGAAAATAAGATTGTCCTCCTGATAATCTGCAATCAAAGAAAAAGCATGTAAATTGCTTTGAAGAAAAACTGACTTTATTACATTCTTTGAAGAAAAACTGATTTTATTACATTGTTCCAAGAATTGTTGATCCTTTTGTTTAAATAGCCTTGCTTTGCCTTTGTCCATTTGAATTGGATACAGAGGAATTGTTTGGATGGCCAAAAGTGGTAGGAATCTGGGCAAAATAATTTCAAAAAATCTTGTAGATGCAGTGTTTGAATTTTATTTTTGATAGTAGAAATAGATTCAGCACCATCAGTAGAAATAGATTCAACACCATCAAAAACGTCTAGGACACTTAAAATTTTGAAATTTAACAAATATAACTTGGATTTACAAAATTTTTTACCACATATTTTCTAAATATAACCTAAATTTCCATAACAATCCAGACAATTCCTCAGCTAGTTAAACTATGGCATTTAGATTTTTTCTTACACAATTCATGGATCCTTTGATTCTATGCATGTGATCAAAACTGATAGGAGAGGTATGAGATTTGAAATCATATTTTGATATATTGATAACAAGGTGTAGTTTCTTATTTCAAATGTTCCACTAATCAATCTATAATAAGTTTGGAATTTCTAGGTGATATTTTTTTCCTTTGCCATTAGGATATTTAGAGAAAATAATTGTGGATAATTGTTTCACACTGTGTCTATATTTACACAGAATAAAAATTGGAGTATGAATTGTTTATAAAAATTCAGCCTCCCATCCATCCTTTTGATGTGTCTCGTCACGCGGCTCTATTTTCAGTTTTACTTTACATATTTATTGCCTAGCATATTTATTTCTTTACATATTTACGCCGTAAGGCATTTCCCTCTGAAATGAACTCTCCAAACTGTTGTCGTGTCAAAATATGTGCCATTCGGTTTGGTTGTTAGATGATTCGGTAATCATTAACCGTTGATTTGAATTGAGCAATGCTAGGCGCGACGGTCCATACGAACCGTCAACCGTCTTTCTCATGCTACAGGCAACGATAGCAAAACTCGCTGTATTCTGTGCCTGCCAGGAGAAAAAGAGAGGCTCAGACTCTTCAAAGCCGACCTCCGCCAAGAGGGAAGCTTCCATGCTGCCATTGAGGGTTGTGAGTACATTTGTCATTTGGAAACTATAATGGATTTCGCCATTGAAGCACAGGTATTTTTTAACAACCACCCGAATGCACAACTTCCGGAAACAACGAATTTATTACTGGATTTTGACCCCTTTTTTGGATATAAATTTTCCCTTTTAATGTACTTTTTCTTCAGACACAGATGAATGTTATCGAAGCTGAGGTGAATGGTACTCTTGATATTTTGAGGACTTGCAGTCAGGCAAAGTCTGTGAGGCGTGTAATTTACACATCATCCATAACTGCAGCCTCGCCACTTAATGATGATGGCGAATTCAGGGACTGCCTCGATGAATCTTGCTGGACCCCAATCGATATCATGAGACGTGAAAAGCCTATTTTCTGGGTAAGTTCGCTGTTACTACTCACTTCAAAGATTTGTATTAAAAGATCCATAAGTTTATCTTAACTTCAAATATAATCAATCTAGATTTATTAGGGTTAGGGTCCAGAAGATCAAATTTATGAGTTGTAAAGTTGCATGCTCATAATAGATTTAGAATTAGATAAATCTAATCAATCTGTATTTATTAGGGTTAGGTTGCAGAGGATCAAATTTATGAGTTGTAAAATTGTATGCTCATAATAGATTTAGAATTAGATAAATGTAGACTGGTTTTAAAAAGTGATGAAATCCCAAATAATTTTCATATTCCACTATAAAATGAGCTTCTTAACACAATCTCTTACCCAACACAATCATTATTTTGACTCAACTGTAAAATGAGCTTCTCAACCATTATTTTGAAGTTACTTTGAAATGCAAATCTCTTGATATTTAGAAAAATGTAATTTACATTTCTATCTTGTCACACGTATGGTATGCGTTCATTAGATATTTGATCTTATTTTTGTAAATTTTCATGGCTTGGTGTTTCTCTTATGGATTGTTTTATTTCATTGAGTTTAGGTTGATTATGGATTCTCTGTATCTCATGGGTATAAGCATAGTTTTGTTACATATCAATGAGATACATGAAATCTGAAATCAATATAAAAATGTTCATTTCATCTAATCTTATATTAAAGTCGCATCTCTGTATCAATGTTGAACATTTTGATTCTCAGTATCCAATGGGTAAGAGCATAATTTTCAGATCTGCCATTAACAGAAAAATGCCCATTTTTCCTGTTCTTATATTAATGTTCACATCTCTTAGGCAACGCTGAACATTTTGAATGGTTAAGGGAGCTTCATGATATCATGGGTTCCATTTTATTAGTCCACACTGAGGATGCTTGTAATGCTCACATATTCTTGATGGAGCGTCCCTATGCGAGAGGTCGATATATATATGTTCAACAGTCCGTGCTACCAGCATTTTTCCAAGGAAAATAACCTTGCAAATTGAAACCCAACGACACCCTCTATGAAGAAACCAAAAACACCAGAAACCCTTGTCTTCTCGTCAAATCTACCAAAATATTCGTATAACCGTAAGTAATTTCAATACTCTTCCACAAGAATCCTCAGCAAACATATCAGTCTTCAACAGTCCAAAGGTGAGAAATCTCTTCAAAGATGACTTATTGCTTTGGCTCACTGTTTCCAATAATCCATCTTTCACAATCTTAGAAATGAACTGTGTATGCAAATAGCCACGCTTACAAAGATAGAACTAGGTAGAAATGAGGGTGATGAATATGCAATATACAACCAATCAATAGGATGCTCATTGCTATCATTGTTACAGTCACACATAAGTCAATGTCATGCAACTAGTGTTACTCTTACAGCATCAACAAATCGTCAAGGATTTGTCACACAAGGTTTTTGTCCTGTGTCAAGGTCTTTAGCTATTAGTGCTATTGGTGAAGCTTCAGACCTAGGATCACAACTTGAAGAGAAGAAATAGGTAGAGCCTCCTAATATGAACATAAATATCACAGATACCCAAAGAAAAGCTCGGTCTTCTCAAGTAATGGTGCTTCTGAGTTTGCTACAGAGGCTTGACAACACAAAGTTGTACATTGCTTCCTTTCTATTTTTTGAGGGGAAATGTACACTATGAGTAGCCACTTGTGATATTAAAACAGTGAGCTCTGAGGTCAATATAATGCTCAGACTTATTGAGAAACAAGAGCTGGAGATATTCAATAGAAAAAGATGGAGATGGGTGTTTCAATGGACAATCTGCTTCAAACAATTTCAGATCACAGAATCAAGAATCAATTTCAATTATTATGCCTCTATATAATTCATTCTCTGATGAAGGATTCATGGTGGAAGGACCTTGAAAAAAACTCGTTCCTCAGATTTTGGCAAAGATGATTAGATTTCAGAAATGACAAATCAAACATCCATAACCATCAGTGTTGTTAGATTTATCACCAGCAAAATCTAACACTGAAAATTCAAATTCACCAAAGAGTATTTCAGAGGAAAATCATCGTGATGATTGAGTAATATGGAGAACAACTACAGATCCATGCTACGAGCATTTTTCCAGGGAAAATAATCTTGCAAATTGAAACCCAACGACACCCTTTATGAAGAAACCAAAAATACTAGAAACCCTTGTCTTCTCGTCAGATCTACCAAAAGATTCATATAATCGTAAGTAATTTCAATACTCTTCCACAAGAACCCTCAGCAAACATATCAGTCTTCCAAAGTCCAAAGGTGAGAAATCTCTTCAGAGATGACTTATTGCTTTGGCTCATTGTTTCCAATAATCCATCTTCTACAATCTTAGAAATGAACTGTGTATGCAAATAGCCACGCTTACAAAGATAGAATTAGATAGAAATGATGGTGATGAATATGCAAAGATGTGGTTGAGTCAGAGATTGCAAACCCAGAGGTTTGCTTTATTTCTGGATGAAGTTTGGAGAGATGGTTCCTAGTTGATGGAAGAAATTTGGTTTGTTGCTGCTAACCCACCACTCCAACTCGAGACTCGTTGTAAGTTCAAGGAATCGCAAAGTCCTGTCAGAAATTGGAGTTGCGGAGACATCTATAATAAGAATGGGGGATTTGGTAGAAGAGGAAAACTGGCAGCTATTTTTTATTCATCCTTTTCGAATTCCATGATTCAGTTGGGGCTTACTCACGAGGTTCTTCTTCAGTTGTCCACACTCAGAGAAAGTGTTCAACCTTCATCCAGTTCTTTGTTCTTGATTGGCATATCTGATTACAAGTTATTTTCTCAGTGATATACAACCAATCAATAGGATGCTCATGTCTTTCACAACCATTAATTAATTTTTATGAATAAAAGGTGACTCTAGAAATAAATAAATTCAAATTGAAACTAAATTACTATGATTTTAAAGTAAATTCAAATTAACTCACATGTACAATTTATAGTGTTCTTCCTACCTCTCCTCTCCTTTGGCCATAACTTTCCCATTGAGCAACTTGGTAGCTTCATAGTCATGAACAACAATTTATATGCAATATTAATTCAATAATTAATAAAAAATAGTGTAAGGCACCCTAAATCAATTTCATTTCTACTACATCTCTACATTTCATTTAGATTTTCCCATTCCATGTCCTGATTGTTCCTCAATTTATGCCTTACGGCGTTTCCTTTGCAACATTTGGTGCAAATGCTAGTATAATTTTATTTTAAAATAAATAAAAATAATGATAAAATTATTCTTAATCAAAGATAAGTGTAATACTAGTCATAATAGCAAAAACCTATTTTTATAAAGAAATCTAATTATAATATAAATTGCAGAAACTTATTTTATAAAGAAATCTAAATATAATATAAATAGGTTGTATAATTTTATTTTATAATCACAAATAAAAATAAAAATAAAAATAAAAAATTGAGGGTTTATTTATCCATTTAAAGAAAAATTATAAAAAAAAAATTACAAGATTATAGTTAATCTTGGATAGAGATCAGTGACATTAATAATAAAAAGTCCTACATAGCAATATGTTATTTTCCCCCATCAATTCTAACTTCTATAAGAAGAAGAATCTAGGTAAAATTAACCCTTACAATGGTTTAAAGAATGATATTTCTAGCCTAAGGAATGACGGTAATATCCTTTTAATAGGTGACTTTAATGCTCGAACTTCAAACAACCAAGCTATTATTCTAAGCAATCATTCCAACCATAATCCTCTTTGGTTAGACGAAGACCCGACTCTGGCTAGTAGGTACAAAAGGAGCTCTAAAGACCTTAGGGAAAATTTGTTTGGGTCGGAGCTAGTCAAGCTCTAGAGTGCTCAGGATCTCATAATTTGCAACGGTCTAGAGAAGTGGCCCAATTCTAGCAAGATGACCTGCATCCATGGACTTGGTAGCAACGTGGTAGACTACGTTATTTCCGATCTCCCATTATACAACAAAATAATAAATTTTGACATCTTAAACGACCACGAACCTGACTCTGATCATAGGCCTTTACTTATAACTCTCAATTTTGTCATACATAGAGTTCCCACATAAAATATTACTTACAGCCAAAAGAACTTAATATTTGATAGAAATAAAAACAATCTCTTTCTAAATGAATTAAAAAATAATTTGCTTCCTTTATCTAGTATAGACAACATAGAAGACCTCTATCATAATTTTACTACAACCCTCTCATATTCTATTAACAAGTTCTTAATTAAAGTTTCAAATAATAAAAGAAATAGCAAAACCAATCCATGGTATGACAAAGATTGTAAAAGTGCGAAGAGAGAATTAAGGAAGCTGTTGATGAATCTCTTAAAATGGACAAGATAAAAATATACAAAGCCCTAACTAAAAGGAAAAAGAGGCAGTACATTCATCAAAGACAGGAGAATCTCTTACACCTCTCTAAGGTAGTTCCTAAGAAATTTTGGAGGTAGATTCTGACTAGGAAGACTAAATATAATAATAAAATTTCTTTTCACGATTGGAATTCCTATCTTAAAAAGCTTTATGAACCTCCAAATGTCATGGATAATTTGGAAACCCTGCTCACAATGAAAGAAGTTTTCTCTTTAGAAGACATTAAGTTTGGGGTTAATCGCCTCGCTAATGGGAAAGCTAAGGACATTGAAGGTTACCAGGCGGAAATCTAAAAAATTGGAGGTCTTGTCCTCATCCCCCACATCCACAAGCTTTTCAATCAAGCAGTCAAGCAATGGTTCCCTAAACCTTGGAATAAGAGCCTCATTATCCCTATTTTTAAAAGTGGGGATACAAATAACCCCTCTAATTATCAGACAATTATGATCAGCCCTCTCTTAGCCAAGTTATATTGTAGTATTTTGGAAAAGAAGTTAAGCATATGGCTTGAAAGTGAAGGTAAGTGGGCTAAAGGCCATGCAGGTTTCAGAAGGCATCACTCAACAACAAACCACCTCGTTACACTTAGGATCATTACGAAGGAATTTCGTAATGATAAATCCAATTTATTTTGTTTCTTTGTGGACTTTAGAAAGGCTTTCGATAGGGTTCCTAGATACAACCTTTGGAATAGATTAGAAGAGCTAAAGGTTCCTCTCGAGTTGAGAACTATCGCTATAAGGTTATACGAGAATGTAATTGCCAAGCTAAAGAGAAATGAGGGGTGGTCGAAAGATATTAAGTGTAACATCGGAGTTAAATCAGGTTGCCCCCTCTCCCCTACCCTATTTGGCATTTACATCGATAAGCTCGAAGGCTATTTAGAGGAAGTAGGATGCGATGGCACAATCTTAGCTGGGATAGTCATCATCCTTCTTCTCTATGCTGACGATATTGTTCTTTTTGCAAGGTGCCCATCTGATATTGATAAGCAACTCAGGGTTCTTAAGGATTTTTGCTCTACCATGGGTATGACTATTAACACTGACAAAACAAAAGCTATTATTATCAAATCCAAGAAGGACACTAACGCTAATTTTATGTATGACAATAATAATTTGGAGGAAGTGTATTCTTACAAGTACCTAGGAATTGATATTCATCACAAGCTCAACTGGAACCATAACATTGAGAAAAGGATTAATGGGGGTGGAAAGCTTATTTGGTCTTGAAAATAATTTTAAAACAACAAACCTCGTAATGTGGGAAAAAAAGAAGTTCCTCTTTGAAACTTTAGTCACTCCTGTTATCTTATATGGCTATGAGGTTTGGGGTTGCAGCATCTCCAGAGAATCATGGAGAAAGATTGAGAAAATCCAAAAGCATTTTATAACTTATAACCTGAAAATTAAAAGTAATACACCCTATCATATTCTCCCTATAGAAGTAGGTATTTCCCCTATTAAGAGCCTAGCTATGATTACGTTTCTGTTGCATAAGCAGAAACTCAATAACATAGACAATCATAGACTTCCTAAGCTAGCTTTAAATTCCAGCCAAAACCACCTAAGGCTCAATTGGGGGTGGCATAAAGACACAAGGGCCTAGTTAAACTATTGGGAGATCAACGAGAATGATGCATTGCAAAACATTAATAACATTAAAGATATTGTTACTTCTAAGTTTAAAGAAAAAATATGGTGTGAGAAAGATTTAGCGGCTAAAAGAAAATTAAGTTATTATAAGAAGGTCATCAACCCCACCCTAGAAGATCAAAAATATCTCTCTATTTTAACTAGCTCAAGGAAGAAACTTAATATAGCAAAGATTAGAATGAATTCTCATGAACTCCATAGTGAAACAGGTCGTTGGGCAATTCCTAAAACACCATGGATGGAAAGGATCTGCCATATATGTGAGAATAGGAACATCAAGGATGAAAACCACTCCCTCTTAGAGTGCTCGGCCTACAACCACATTAGATCTCAGTTTCACAATCTTTGTTACAATACTGACCTTCCTAACCTTTTACAATGTCAAAATTACAGTGAGCTCGGGAGGCTTCTCTCCAAGATTTTTGAGCATAGGAATAAAATCTTAAATCAAAATAAATAATTTGTTTCTTTAGGTCCGATAGACCAATGTTTGGTCTCAGCAGATGTTAACCATCATCATCATTATCATCATCATCATCATAATCATAATGTTTTAATTTTCAAAACAAAAACTATTAAATTTTTTAAAAGTAATTTTTTTTTTACACTTATTATAATTACAAAAATAAATATATAATAAAATGATATTTAAATCTGTAATAATTTTATATATATTAAATTTCTTTTCATTTATTGTTTTTTAAAGTTAACATCAAAATTGTTCTTAAAAAAATTAAGATTATCTATGATTTAATCAAATCATAAATAAAACTAAACTTAAAAAACTTTTACTAATAGTAAAGATAAATCTGGAATAAGGAATATCCATTTAATATAATACTTTAATTGATTTTATTTTAATATTTTATTGTATATATTAAGCATTAAATTTTGTATTCATAATTAAAATCCTTAGTTCTTCATTGCACTTCAAATTCAATGCTTGTAGGATGAGGCAAGCATTTGTTAAGGCGATTTCATTCACCCTGGAGACTCCCATGTCGTTAAGGACCCAACAACATGTTGACCACATATTTTCCCACCATAGATATGACAGGGACCCCAAGATGTGCTTCATCGAAATACACGTAGAATATACCAATGTTTGATGGGGATCCACATGTCGTATCCAACCATGTGGTAAGGTTCATAAGGTACCTTTCAAAGAAAAATATAGCTCAACCTTGTGACCAAAATGGAATTGTTTGACCTATCCATTGCCCCAAGTACTTATTGGCTTGAATCATGTAAACCTAAAAGCATTCCTTCTCTTCCGATATTGACTACACAGTTCTTGTTGCATGAAGGGCCTATTGCCGTTCAAACTAGCAGCGGACCTAAGGGGGATCCCTAAAGGGCAAATGCTAGGCCAAGGGAAACAAATGGAGACTTCACCCACTGTCACCTCAGTTAAGACTCCCTTCTATTTACGGAGTTTCATCGATGGGAGGAGACCCAATACGTATGGAGTCACTGATGAAGGATAAGTCAATGGATATGAGTGACCCAAATAAACCCTTTCCAAGAAGAGTTTGAAGGATGTAGCTTGCTTGCTTTTTAAGCAAGGTACTATGTATTCTAAGGAAAGGAAGAGAGGATTTGAGGGTTAGGTTTATGGGATAAGACTTGTGAAGGAGTTCCCCAATCCCTAAAATCCTTGTTAAAATTGGTATCCTGGATGGTTCTTGAAGAATGATCTTTCAAAGGAGCGGGACCACACAAGGTCAAGTGGAACCTATCTAGGGTATGAGGAAAGTATGTAGCAACCAATGATATTCTTACCCTAGAAAAGGTGGGGGAAAGGATCAAAGAAAGAATTTCGCTTGATGATGTTGTTTTGACCCTATGAGGTACTAGCCTTGGGGATGGCAAGGCAAGTTTTGACCCTAGAGCTAAGGCTTGGCTTTCTTCCCAACTCCACCATCAAAATGGCTTCAAAATTGGAGGAGAGCTTAATGAAAGGCTAGTGCAAGAGACCCTAGGTGATCGAATTTTTTGGAGGCCTAGCTTGTTCGGAAATTGATGCCCTAGGTACCCCAACTTGGCTAGACCTGGAAGGAGATGAAAGAATATGATTTTTGTGACCACCCTTGGTAGATATGTGTCTTAATCTTTGGGAGAATGGATTCTATTATGAATATGAGTAGGATTTCTTGCTTCCCAGTCAAGGAGGCCTCAAGATCACTTCACTAGCCTTCTAGGTCAAGGAGAAGCAACCTTGTAGCTTTTATACTTCGATGTGAAAAAGAAATGGCTTATCAAGGTAAAATTCTTTGATATAATTACCCTTAGGATATTTCGCTCATATTACATGGCCCATACATTGAGAGATGCTATAATAGAGACAAATTCCACAATTTTAAGCAATAAATGCATGGAGCAATTAGCCCTAAAACAGTGAAAATCCCAGTCCAACATATATGACAAAAGTGAACAAAGATAACATAAAAAAGCATGTACTTACATGAAACAGAGTATATCCAACCATTCACAATTGGCAAGAGAGAAGCTCCAAGAGAAGATAGACCAATATCCACACATCAAAATTCATCCATAAAGCTCCAATTCATCCACTAAGAAAAGTGTGAAATTCTCAAGAGAAAGAAGAGATCCAATCCAAAGTGATGATAAAAAATGATCTCACCTCACTTGTATTTATACACATCTAAAGAGTTGAAATTAGCCTCATCGGCCTACATAAGCCACCAAAATAAAATAATGTGCTAATAATACAACCTTTTAGTGGCAAGCCCAACAAACTAGCTCACAAATGAAAAAGTAAACCTCTCAAGAGGTCATATAATAATCTATGCATGTCGTAGGGCCCTCTAAGAGGCCTAATGAGGTCCATGGCTGCCACAATGAAAAATAGGATGCTCAAAAGCAGTGGGCAAGGGGTTGGCCCCTTGTAATAACCTGTGGTGCTCCAAATGATTGTGGGGCCACACAAGTGTCCTCATGTTTCTTCAAACAAATCGAAAATGCCTGTAAGTTGCCTCAAGGGCTAGGATGATAATGTATGAGATGGCACATCAGCGTAGAAGTCTTGAATCATCTTCCAAGTGTATGGTGTAGATCTGGGGCCAGCCGGGCATGATGGATCAAGTTCATCCTCCTCATCCAATAAGTGAACCACGAGCAATCTCTCAATGACTGTGGGGATCCATGAAGTGCAATCTTGTTGAAATTTCTAAGTCTAACAGTTGGAAATTTTATCTGTATTCTTCTATTTTATTTCTCCTACTTGTTAATTACGAACAAGTTAGTTAAACATATAAATATCAAAATAAACACAATACAGTCTCAACCATCTACATATCAACAATTGAAAGAAATAGCAAACACACAAGTGACACCGTTATTTTTGGAAAATTAGTCCCCAAAAAAACCCAATGTGGGAAAATCGGCGCAACAATTCTGAGGGTTATATTATTATGCAGTCTTTCCTTGAGTACAACTGGGTTCCAAACTAGCTCACCTAATAGAGAAAAAAATCCGACAGTAATACCTCTCTATTCGGAAGCAGATATTTAGAAAATCTTCCCCAAGAAACCCTCTCTAGCAACCTTTAAAGCTCAACGTCGCCCTTCTGGCCTCAGCGTCGGCCCAAAACCCTCTGCGTCAGCCCTCTGAGGCACTACACAACCTCTACGGCCCTCTACGTCACTCATGTTTCCCTCTACGTGGATGACGCAGGCCCTTCTGACCTCTGCGCTATCTCTATTGCACTCTATGTGTTCCCTTTGGCTTAGCATTTGCCTCTCTCTGCTTTTGCACTGGTCTCTCGGCACTATCTCTGCCTCTCTGTCTCCTACTCACTGCCCCCCATTGCAAACTGATCACTTATTCGACTTTTCTTAGCAAACCCCACTCTAGAAAATCAAATGACTGATCACTCTAGTATGTTCTCCAACTGACCCCCAAGCCTCCTCTTATAATTTTCCTGTTGGTCCTTCAACAACCGAGATTACATCTCCAATCAACGGCTAAGATTAGATTTGGCTTGATCCATGTCATTTGGAACCTTCTAACCCAGTTTTATATTAATACCCATTAATATTTTATTTTTCCTAAGTTTAGACTTAGGAACTCCATTAAAAATATTAATTATTTTAATATCTCCTTAACTCGGTAGAATCTACACAAACTATTTCTGGGTCTTCGAGATCTCATGTGCTTTAGCCTCTCCACCAATTTTCATGGCTAGATCACATCCGATGCTTCCCCAAATCAACACTCCCTCTTAGTGAGGACTGTGCTCTAGTAATACTCCACACTGAGCATCACTCTGATTATACAGCACCGGTACTTGTGCTGATGCTAGGCCTCCCCGCCCAACATCCTCTGCAGTGTTGCATCTTGTACTGCTTCCCATGGCCATGCCACTGCCATTGTTGCATTCGTATAATAGCTCCCTCTGCATCCGTTTCGTTGCTGGTCCTTTCTCCCAGCATTGCATCTGCACTGCAACCCCCTCTCATCATGCTGCATCGTGCTACTGCTAACTACTACTACACTACAACTCAGTTACTGAGACGTAAGTAACTGATCCACCCAAATACTGACATCCCTATCAGACTACAAACACTCCCGATGTTGAAGCTCTCTTTGTCACTAACAAGTTCTCCCTCTACTGCCTCTGCGCTGTTGCAACAACTCCCTGCCTCTTGCACCACTGCAAACCTCTCTGTGCCATCCTACACTGTTGCAACCTCCTCTGTGCCTCTCGCACTATTGCAGCCTGCTAGCTTTGTGCTTCGCGGGACTACTGCAGTGTAGCACTCTCTACCAACATCCACTAATCTTGCTACTTCTCACTTCGGGTCTCCCGTAGTAAGGATCTAATCCAAGAGTTTGGGTTGTTGATCAATGGTTGTCATTTATGTCAACCCAAGTAGCACCAAGGGCTACCCCGATATTTCAAGGGAATTTTGACTTGACAACTCATATTATTTTGCGTCAAAGATCTTCTCGATGGATTATAATCATCGATATGTTTCCATTGATATATGGTACGCCTCCCAGTTCTTTACAGTTTGAGAGTTATTTGCGTTTGAATTTAGTAACCCCAATTAGTTTGAAGTTAGTAACCCCAGTTAATGGGCTAAAACCCTATGGGGTTGTGGCAGCGCACTCATAATTGGTTGTGGTCATTGAATAGTCAATAATTAATAATATTTTTTTCTCCTAAAATCCATCCAACGTTCACTTGTTGAGGACGCTCTCAACTCAAGACATTCATATAAATAATGACCTTCATATCCTCCTCTTGTAGGGATTTTGTGGCTTAAAATAGGTCATCGTGGAATTTTCACTATAACTTTGTTTCTACGAAGCTTCAGAAGCGGAAATTAAAACCCATTTGAACCAAAATCTTGATGAACCTCGTGACCGAATTTCAGATCTTGGTTTGCTATATGTTTGGAGATATGATATGAGGAAGCTAGGGTTTTTGTAGGTTCCCGAATTCCATGTCAAACAGGTGACGTTGGGAAAATCGTCATAACTTTCTCTCTGAGCATTGGATTCAAATTTCATAAATAGTCACAGAAAGAGGATGGACTGTAATTTGTTGAGTAACGTTTTTAGGACCTAAGGTCGTAACAATGAGACATGGCACTTCGTACAAGTTCGCTCTACTGAACCATTCTATAATAAGCTCATCGTGGGAGATTGGGCATAACTCTTTCTTGAAGAATCCCATCTTTATCAGACCTATGGAGTTGGAAAGAGACTCAGAGGGCTACCACAGGACGAAATTTCAGACCCTAGAGATCCGTACATAGATACAACATATTGAATATCGAGCTCCTAGAAGGCAAGAAAAAACATATGCATTCAAGGATCATTGCAGTAAGGACCACACATCAACAATCAAGGGTAAGTCTCCTACAACAAGGTATGTATAATTAGTGTTTACATTTGAATTTTGAGTATCATCTCTGACATATTTTTTTGTAGGACAATGTAAGTATATACAGTGTCTCGGTTATATCTCTATGTCGCAATTAGTTTTTCAAATCTCCTATTCTTGATACTAAACATTTTATGCTACATATTCTTGATGCTACACCAAGTTTGCTAAATCTATATGATGTCGCAAGTTCATGTTACTTGTCTTGTCATAGTTGATGGAATGGTCTCTGTTGTTGTACTTAGAACTTGGTCCATCACAAGTCTAGGGTCTATCATTAGTTTTTATTGTATATATCTTTAGGTCAGTTTTGGATATAGTCTTGCATACAGTCCAAGCCTATATCAAGAGTGGGAGTCTTTTTGTACTACTGCAACAAGTCAACAACAAAAGTGACAAGGACACTTTAGGTACACATTGTAATTTGTATTTGTATTTTTTCATTATTATGCACTTACATGTGTTGTGCAGGCAGAGGTAATTTAAAGGGTATTTTGTTTTGTTTTGGGATTGGTTTCACCGAGCAAATCTTGCATGCAGGTAGAAGAAGAGTTGAGTAAAACTTCAAGCAAGAATTCAAGAGCTGAAGTATTAAATCAAAGGAGGCATTGCAATGGGACATCCTTTGAAGACATGAAAACCATCTGAATATTGTGAAGAAGTATCAAGGCCAAGAGTCAACGGGACATCCTTTGAAGACATGACAACCATCTGCATATTGTGAAGAAGTGTCAAGGTCAAGAGTCATCATTGTAAATTTGTAAAGGTGTCATCATTGGAAGATTCATTATTGTAAAATAATTAATCTGCCTAGAGTCGAAAAGGAATTGTTGGGAGGTATAGGAGTCTCTGTTGGGATGATGTCATGGTTGGGTTGCAGGGCACAGTGTGATTGGGTGTTTGGTCAAAATCATTGTAAATCATATTGTGTCGTGGATCATTGTCCTTGGTACAGGAATCCACACTCTTGTCTCATTTCAATCATTATATGGTGGCAGGGAGGTGCTAGGCAAGGGCATGAAGTCACCTACAGGTTGGAGCCTATGAAAACTTCAGGGTGGTAGGTTGGTCTAGGGTGTTGGGGCATCCATTCAGTTGATTACTGAATAAACAAGGGCATTGGGGCGTCCTTCCAGTGGGATATGGAGAAGAATATTTTTCTAGAATTCTAGGAAGTTGTTTCTTTCATTTCAGTTGGGGCTAAAGATTTGGAATTTATTAGAAAAGCGTTCGGTGGTTTTTGACTCGGAGGGGGTTTTCCACCTAAAATTTTTGTGCCTCTTGTGTTCTTTTATTTACTGTTATTAGAGCATAAACATTAATAATAATTTAATATTACCTAATGCTCTGAAAAGATTTAGAAGTGCTAATTGCTAAGAAACATTGATTCACACCACCCTCCCCACTCATTATTTTCAACAATTGGTATCAGAGCTTGGTTCCTTCAATAACAATCTAACAACTGGAAGGAGATAATGGAGTACACTAAGAATAGAGTTCCTTTGTTCAATGGAAATAACTATGCACTTTGGAGTGGAAGAATGCAGGTTCATTTGCTGGCGCAAGGATACAAAGTATGGGAAATCGTTGAGAAAGGCTTCACACTGATGTAGGATGAAAAAGGTAAGAAAAATATGGTATGCAAAGGCTAAAGATCTTATTATCAATGGGCTTATCGAATATGTTTATCTTAAGGTATTGAGTTGCAAAATTGCTAAAGAGGTATGGGGCAAGCTTGTAAATATATATGCAGGTGACTCAAAGGTGAAAGAAGCAAAACTTCAAAGTTTCAGGGAAAAATTTGAGCAACTCAAAATGAGGGAAGATGAAGATATTGCTGCATACTTTCAGCGTGTTGATGAAACAACAAATACATTGGAAGGTTTGGGAGAACCTGTTGAAACGAAAATTGTTGTCTGAAAGATCCTCAGAACCTTTCCAGCAAGATTTAACCCTAAGGTATCTGTCTTGGAAGATAGATCGAATTTGACCAATCTCAACATAGATGAATTGCATGGAATTCTTATGGCATATGAAATGAGGATTGAAGAAGAGGATGGAACATCTCACTTAGAAACAACATTTGCCACATCCAAGAAGAATAGTAAGGACAAGCAGACTCTGAAAGAAAAAACTTGCAATTGTAAGGATGAGGAAAAGGAAGAAGATGAAGAAGAATTCTCAGATAAAGAGTTTGCCTATTTCTCGTGGAAAAGGAGAAAAGGTACGAGAAAATTTAAAGGTAAAATTCCATTAATATGTTTTGATTGTGGTGAGGGCAGCCAAATGTCCTCACAAAAATGAGGTTGTTACGAAAGGAAATAAAAGTCCAAGGAAATTCAACAAGTAAGGCAAGAAGAAATGATTTAAGAAAAGTTTCTTCTCCAAAGAAGATAGCTCCTTATCCAAAGAAGACAGTGATAATGAAGAAGAATTCAATGGAAGAGTATTGTTTATGGCCAAGCACAATAAGCAAGAGGCAACTGACGAAGAAGGAGACGAAGAAGAAGAAATGACTGAGGTTGAATTTCAAAACGAAGTGATCAGGGTTATCAAAGATCTCAAGGCCGAGAAGAAGCACGTCAATGCTCTTGAAGACGAATTAAATGCAGAAAGGGAACAAGTCCTAAATCTTAAAATCAAGGTTGAAGAATACAAATGAATTGAAGAATCGCTCAGGAAAGAATTAAAGGAAAGCAACAAGGAAAGAGAAGCATTGGAAGCTGAAATCGTTTCTTTACGAAAGGAAGTAAAAAATGGAAAACCTCTTTAAAACTACGCCAACAACTCAAATACTTTGGACAAACTCATCAGTAACTAGAGATCATGCAACGAAAAGACTGGTCTTGGCTACAAAGAAAAAATCGAAAAGGAGTGAAGTCCTTCTATGACAAATAAAGAAGATGGATATGCAAAATCTACCAAGCAAGTAGATCTCCCAGCTAGATCGAGAGATCAAGACTCACAGGAAGAACCTTGGAAGACAATTCCTCGAAGAAGATTTCCTCCTAGGTATCAATCTATCTTTTATGGTCACTGTTATTCATGTGGAAGGTTTGGACATAGAGCTTCAGAATGTCACATGTATGTTTGGAATGAATATAATTCCAGGAGATCTCTCAGAAATGGATATTCCAGAAATCAGCATAATATCCACAAATTTGATCATTTGAGAGATGATGTTGAATGTTACAAATGTAACAATTTTGGACATATGGCTAGGGATTGTGAAGTTCCAGACAGGTACAACTATTATTGGCAAAACCCTAGAAGCAAATTTGCAGGATCACGAGATAAACACCAAATGGAATATTCTATGAATAACATCAAATGTTTCAAATGTCATAACTATGGACACATAACTCATAACTACAGGTACAAGATGTAATCGAACATGAATGAAAAGCTTGACGACGAGAATAAGAAGGTTTGGAAAGGAAAACAGGTACAGGATGAACAAGTACAAGATGACCAAGAAAAGCAAGAAGGCAATAAGGTCCCAACAGTTATGCTTTCACGATTCATAACGGATTGTGAGGAATTAACAGTTGCTTCAGTTAATGACTCGAGTCAAGATGATCTGTTAAATGACACATTATTCTGAACAATTCAGCTTATCGACTCCTAGAAATTTGAAGATGAGGAGTCTATGCAACAGTATATGACACAAGTCTACGATTGACAGACAGGTAGTTTGAACAATATGGCAGTTTCATTACATGTTCAGGGGGAGAATAATAGTTGACATATTATAGATTCAAGAAAGGAAGCACTGACAAGCAATCTCTATGTGAAAGTGGATCAAGAAAATCTAACAATTATTTAGATATCTCAGCAGGATAATGGAATATTCATATATCAAATCAAGTACATCAAGGAAATGCTCAATAAATACAAGATGGAAGACTGCAAGCCTATCCTTACCTCCATGGTAACAGGTTACAAGAAGATTCGTCAACAGATGTGGACCAAAGATTGTATAGATCCATGATTGGTAGTCTCCTTTATGTGACAGTCTCCCTGCCAAATGTGATGCAGGAAGTTGGACAAGTAGCAAGATTCCAAGTAGCACCAAAAGAATCTCATATTATTGTTGTCAAAAGAATTCTTTGATATATTAAGGGCACAATAGAATATGGTCTATGGTATCCCAAAGGAAATGATCTGGTTATCCAAGCTTATACATATGCAGATTAGGCAGTAAATGTTGATGATCGTAACAGTACTAGTGGAGCAACATTCTATCTAGGTGGTTGTCTTATTTCATGGTTAAGTAAAAAGCAGTCTTCAATCTCGTTATCCACAACAGAAGCAGAATATGTTGAGGCAACAACTTGTTGTACACAAGTTCTCTGGATGAAGCAAAATTTACAAGATCTTCAAATCAAGTTTGATGAGCCTATTCCCATATTTTGCGATAACACCAGTGCCATCATTATCTCCAAGAATCATGTGATGCATTCCAAAACGAAGCACATTCTGATTAAATATCATTTCGTTAGAGAGAAGGTCCCTGAAAATAATATCAAGCTTGAATATGTTGGCACAAAGGAACAAATTGCAAACATCTTTAACAAACCATTAACTCATGAAGCATATGAGTATCTTCGCCAAAAGCTTGGGATTCTCCCAAGTTTTCATTAGACTCTTTCTCTTATCTACTCGAGTAGAAAGGGGGAGTGGAGGTGTGTATAGGTCTGCAGGATGGTTGTTATCAAGGGGAGTTACCCTTTTCCATTAATGACAAAGGGGGAGAGAAGGTAGTAGGAAGAGGTTTCATGATCGCAGGAGGAGTACCTGTGTTGCCAGCAATGCCAAAGGGGGAGATTGTTGATCAGTGGTTGTCATTGATGTCAACCCAAGCAGCACCATGGGCTACCCCAATATTGTGAGGGAATTTTGACTTGACAACTAATATTATTTTGTGTTAAAGATATTCTCAATGGATTCTACTCGTCGAGATGTTTCTGTTGATATATGGTACGCCTCCTAGTTCTTCACGGTTTGAGAGTTATTTGCGTTTGAAGTTAGTTGTTGATTTGGGGTAGCATCAGATGTGCTCCAGCCATGAAAACTGGTGGAGAGGCTAAAGCACATGAGATCTCCAAGACCCAGAAATGGTTTGGGCAGATTCTAACCGGTTTGGGAGATATTAAAATAATTAATATTTTTAATGGAATTCCTAAGTCTAAACTTAGGAAAAATAAAATATTAATGGGTATTAATATAAAACTAGGTTAGAAGGTTCCAAAAGTCTTGGATCAAGCCAAATCTAATCTTAGCCATTGATTAGAGATTTAATCTCTGCCGTTGATGGAGCAACAAGAAAAGTATAAGAAGAGGCTTGAGGATCAGTTGGAGAATACACCAGAGTTATCAGTGATCCATTTTAATAGATCATGGTTGCTAAGCAAAGTTGAATCAGTGATCAGCAGCAAGGGGCAGTGAGTACGAGGCAAAGAGGCAGGGACAATACTAGGAGACCAGCACAAAAGTAGAGAGAGTGAAAGCAACAACGAGTTCAGGCTATGTAGAGCCCAACAGAGGCAGCGCAGAGCCTAGAGAGACTGTGTCATCCACACAAAGGGCAAAGGGAGTGACACAGAGGCTCCCAGAGGTTGCGCAGTGCCTTGGAGGGTTGTGCAGTGCCTTAGAGGGGGGCTACACAGTGCCTCAGAGGGCTGATGCAAAGGGTCCTGTGGCTGACACAGGTCAGCAGGAGGCTGATGCAGAGGCCAGAAGAGCTAGTGCTGAGCTTCAGTTGTGCCGGAGAGGGTTTCGTGGGACAGGTTTTCTGAATACCTGTTTCTGGATATAGAGGTATTGCTACCATGTATTTTCCTCTGTCGGGTGAGTCGGATTAGGCACCCTGTTGTACTCAGATAGACTGCATAATAATATAACCCTCAGAATAGTTGCACCGGTTTTCCGCATTGGGTTTTTCCGGGGACATTTATCCAAAAATAACGGTGTCACTTGTGTGCTTATTTTCTTTCAGTTGATGATCTGTAGATGTTGTGAATGTATTGTGTTTATTTCGATATTTAAATGTATTAAATAACTTGTTCGAATTTAAACAAGTAGAAGAAATAAACCAGCAGAATATAGATTAATTTTCTAACGAATAGACTTAGAAAATTCAACATGGTATCAGAGTGTGGTTGCAAATCACAGGAAACTGAAGGCATCAGCCGAGCAGAGCATTTGCAGTAGACTTAGTTGTCCCAAGTGACAGAGTTGATCCTTGCAGAAGGTGACAGAAGAAGGAGTGACGTAGAGGGACTGCGTCGCCAAAGAGAGGCCAGCGCAGAGGCTGAGAGAGGCAGAATCAAGGTCACACAGAGCCACGCAGAGGCCAGGAGGGCTAACACAGTTGGCTGAGGCAGCTGATTTGCAGGTGCCGGGATTGCACAGAGCTAAGTGGCTTAATCCTTCAGTTTCTGGGGCATAGGAGGCTGTGGGTAATTTGCCAGAGCGAAGTTGGTGGGGTACTATGGTCAGAACAGTACCTAACAGGGCAAGACCAAGGTGGAGGGAGTTGTTTTCGAGGCGAATTTCTAGCCAAGGAATCCAGATCAGTGTTGCAGTTACACGGACAATCGGAGTGGGGCAACTTGACGTTGGCAGAAGGATTTCTAGGAGGGAAATCGGGACTCAGAGGGAGTCCAGAAGAGAACTTCCAGACGAGAAGTAGAGATACTCAGCAAGAGTCGAGCCAAGAACTTCCAGGCAGGAAGTAGAGAGACTCGGAGGAGTCGACAGAGAAGAGCAGCGAGATGATCGTGAATGGGCTGAGAGATCAGGACATGCTAGATGGAGCGTCCAACTTTGTGGTCTGGAAGGCCAGTATCTTGTCCTTTCTAGATAGACATCGCATTAAGGGCTTCATCTCGAGAGTGATAGCTATCCCAATTGACCTGGTAGCTAATGAAAGGTACGAGGAGGCAATGGCTAAGGCTAAGTGCATCATCCTTGATGGGGTCAAGGATCATGTGGTACTATTGAAGTTTCTAAGTTTCCTTAGTTTAGAAACCCTTCATGCACTTTTTTTGATTTATTCCTACCTACTTGTTATTTTTATTTAACAAGGTATTTACAAAGTAAATACTGAAAATAAACACAAGTACATGCTCAACATATTACATATTAGCAACTAAAAGAAACAAGAACAAACACACCACATGACACCATTATTTTTGGGTCAATGTCCCCGGAAAAACCAAATGCAGGAAAACTGGTGCAACTATCTGAGGTTTTTCTTATTAAGCAATATCAGAGTACAATCTAGGTGCTGAAATTGGCCTACCCAATAGAGAATTTCCTTAGTAGCTATACCTCATAGTTTGAGAGAAATCTCTTAGTTGAAATACCGGAAAATCCTTCCGGCAGCTCCTCAGCACAAAACTGCTTTGCAACCCCAACATCTGCCCAATCTGGACCGCGTCAGACCCTCTCTATCTCACGTTGGCCTTGCATCAGCCTTTCTTGGCCTACGTCAACCCCAGGAGGCCCTGCGTTAGCTTTCTGGGCCTCTGTGTTAGACACACTAGCCTCTTTGGTACTCTGCACAACACTTGGTTGCCTCTGTGTGGCCCTGTGTGAGCCCTTGCTGGCTCTGCGTCAGTCTCCTTGGATGCTGCACTGCTCTCCCGGCACAATCTCTGCCTTCTCTGTTTCTCTGTACTCAATGCCCCTCAGCTACTCTCCTGATCACTGATTCTATCTCTCTTAGAAAACCCTGTTTTAGAGAATAAAATGACTAATTCTATCTCTCTTAGCAAACCCCGTTCTAGAGAATAAAATGACTGATCACCCTAGTGTATTCTCCAAGTGACCCTCAAGCCTCCTCTTATAATTTTCCTGTTGAAATATCAACGGTCGAGATTAAGTCCCTAATCAATGACTAAGATTAGATCTGGCGTGATCCATGTCTTTTGGACCATTCTAACACAGATTCATATTAATACACATTAATATTTTATTTTCCCTAAGTTTAGACTTAGGGACTCCATTAAAAATATTAATTATTTTAATATCTCCTGATCTGTTTAGAATCTGCCCAAACCCTTTCTGTGTATTGGAGATCTCATGTGCCCCAACCTCTCCATCAAATTTCATGGCTAGATCACATCTGATGCTACCCTAAATCAACAGGTACCACATGTTGCCGAGAAGGAAACGACCAAAGGAGATGTGGGATGCCTTGAAGACATTGTACTAGCATACTTCTGTGCAGAGGAAGATGCTCCTAAAGGATCAGCTAAGGGCATACCGGATGCAGAAGGGAGAGTAGATAAATGTCTTCCTCGGTCAGTTGCAGGAGATCCGTGACCAACTAACTTCCATAGGGGCCACGCCTGATGAGGAATTAATGGTGAGGACCGCACTTAATGCAATTTTTGAGGATTGGGACATATTTGTCTAGAGCATACCTGGCAGGACGAGTCTTTTGGATTGGGAAGAACTGTGGGTGGCTCTTCGTCAAGAATAGATCAGACGGCTAACCAAGGTGGGGAGTAGTGCAAATGGGTCAGGATCAAGAAGGAGGAAGAAGAGGATGCGGCTCTAGCATCTGCAGGAAAGCAGGAGAAGAGGAAGAAGAAGGACCTCTCCAAGGTCAAGTTCTTCAATTGTGGGGAACTGGGTCATTTTGCGAACAGTGTCCGAGGAAGAAGAGTAAGGGAGAGGCTTCTGAATCGAAGGCAGTGCCAGCGAAGGCGAAGAAAGAAGTCGAGGAGGATGACGATTGTGCCATGAGGGCTCATGTTCCACTTTAGAAGAAGTGGGGAGACATCAAGTTGTAGTCAGGAGGACTACAGGCGATGAGGGGCAAGATCCTTAAGATACCCAACCTCTTGGATTATACCTTGCTACGGGAGCCTCGAAGAGTAGCAAGATTGGAGGGTGTAGGTAGAGACGGATGCAGATGAAGCAGAAGAGAGTGCTATAGTGCAGGAGTCCCCAGGCAATGCGAGGCTAGCAGGTTACAACATTATAAGAGGCACGTGAGTGTTTCACCAGTTCAGGATGGCAGAGAGAGGTGTGCAACGATGCGAGATGCAGGGAGTTGTTGTAGCAATGCAGAGGCCAGAGAGGGAGCACTTGTTAGCGGCAGAGGGAGCTTCAACATCAGGAGTGTTTCTAGCCTGACAGGGATGTCAAAAAATTAGTTACTTTCTTCTTAGTAACTGAGTTGCAGTACAGTAGCAGTATGCAGTAGCACAATGCAACATGATGAGCGGGGATGCAGTGCTGGGAGGATGGACCAGCAGTAGCATGGATGCAGAGGGAGCTACCGTATGGATGCAGCAGTGGCAGTGGCAGGGCCATGGATAGCAATACATGATGTAGCAGTGTAGAGGATGTTGGGCAGGGAGGCCTAGCATCAACACAGGGACCAGTGCCGGATAATCAGTGTGATACTTAGTGTGGAGTATTACTAGAGCACAATCTTCACTAAGAGGGAGTGTTAATCTGGGGTAGCATCGGATGTGCTCTAGCCATGAAAATTGGTGGAGATGCTAAAGCACATGAAATCTGCAAGACCCAAAAATGGTTTGGGCATATTCTAACCGGTTTGGGAGATATTAAAATAATTAATATTTTTAATGGAGTTCCTAAGTCTAAACTTCGGAAAAATAAAATATTAATGGGTGTTAATATAAAATTGGGTTAGAAGGTTCCAAAAGTCATGTATCAAGCCAAATATAATCTTAGCCATTGATTAGAGATTTAATCTCGGCCATTGATGGACCAACGAGAAAAGTATAAGAAGAGGCCTGAGGGTCAGTTAGAGAATACACCAGAGTGATCAGTCATTCATTTTGCCAGAGCAGGGTTGCTAAGAAAAGTTGAATCAGTGATCAATAGAGAGGGGCAGTGAGTATAAGGCAGAGAGGTAGGGGCAATAGTGTGAGACTAGCATAGAAGAAGAGAGAGCAAGAGCAGCAGCCAGTCCATGCTACACAGATCCCAGCATAGGCAGCGCAAAGCCCAGAGAGACTGCGTCATCCACATAGAGGGCAGAGGGAGTGACGCAGAGGCTCCCAGAGGCTACGCAGTGCCTCAGAGGGCTGATGCAGAGGTTCCTGGGGCTGACACAGGTCAACAAGAGGCTGACGCAGAAGCCAGAAGGGCTAGTGCTGAGCTTCAGTTGTGCCAGAGAGGGTTTCGTGGGACATGTTTTCTGAATACCTGTTTCCAGATATAGAGGTATCGTTGCCATGTATTTTTCTCTGTCAGGTGAGCCAGATTAGGCTCCCTATTGTACTCAAATAGACTGCATAATAATATAACCCTCAGAATAGTTGCACCGTTTTCCCGCATTGGGTTTTTCTGTGGACATTTGTCCAAAAATAATGGTGTCACTTGTGTGCTTGTTTTCTTTCAGTTGATGATCTGTGGATATTGTGACTATATTATGTTTATTTCGGTATTTAAATGTATTAAATAACTTGTTCAAATTTAAACAAGTAGAATAAATAAACCAACATAATACAGATTAATTTTCTAACGGATAGACTTAGAAAATTCAACATTAGTAACCCCAGTTAGTGGGCTAAAACCCTATGGGGTTGTGGCATGGCGCACTCATGATTGGTTGTGGTCATTGAATAGTCAATAATTAATAATATTTTTTTGCTCCTGAAATCCCTCCAACGTTCACTTGTTGAGGACTCTCTCAACTCAATACATTCATATAAATAATGACCCTCATATCCTCCTCTTGTCAGGATTTTGTGGCTTAAAACAGGCCATCGTGGCATTTTCGCTATAACTTTTTTTTTTTTTTTTTTGCGAAGCGTCAAAAGCTACAATTAAAACCCATTTGAGCCGAAATTGTGATGAACCTCGTGACCAAATTTCAGATCTTGGTTCGCTATATTTTCGGAGATATGATCTGAGGAAGTTAGGGTTTTTGCAGGCTCCTGAATTCCATGTCAAACAGGTGACATTGGGAAAATTGTCATAACTTTCTCTCTGAGCATTGGATTCAAATTTCATAAATAGTCACAGAAATAGGACGGACTTTAGTTTTTTGAGTAGCATTTTCAGGACCTAAGGTTGCAACAGTGACACGTGGCACTTCGTACAATTTCGCTCTACTGAACTAGTCTATAATCAGGTCATCGTGGGAGATTGGGCATAACTCTTTCTTGAAGAATCCAATCTTGATCAGACCTATGGGGTTGGAAAGAGGAATCAGAGGGCTACCACAAGATGAAATTTCAGACCCTAGAGATCCAAAATTACATAGATAAAATAGATTCAATATCGATCCCCTATAAGGCAAGAAAAAACATATGCATTCAAGGATCACTGCAGTAAGGACCACACATCAACAGTCAAGGGTAAGTCTCCTACAGCAAGGTATGTATGATTAGTGTTTACATTTGAATTTTTAGTATCATCTCTGACATATGTTTTTGTAGGACAATGTAAGTATATACAGTGTCTCGGTTATATCTCTATGTCTCTATATGTCACAATTAGTTTTTCGGATGTCTTATTCTTTATACTACACATTTTATGCTACACCAAATTTGCTAAATCTATATGATGTTGTATGTTCATGTTACTTGTCTTGTCATAGTTGATGGAATGGTCTCTGTTGTTGTACTTAGAACTTGGTCCATCCTCTTTCTTGAAGAATCCAATCTTGATCAGACCTATGGGGTTGGAAAGAGGACTTAGAGGGCTACCACAGGACGAAATTTCAGACCCTAGAGAACCAAAATTACATAGATAAAATAGATTGAATATCGAGCCCCTATAAGGCAAGAAAAAACATATGCATTCAAGGATCACTACAGTAAGGACCACACGTCAACAGTCAAGGGTAAGTCTCCTACAGTAAGGTATGTATGATTAGTGTTTACATTTGAATTTTGAGTATCATCTCTGATATATGTTTTTGTAGGACATTGTAAGTATATAGAGTGTCTCGGTTATATATCTATGTCTCTATATGTCACAATTAGTTTTTCGGATGTCTTATTCTTGATATTGCACATTTTATGCTACATATCCTTTATGCTACACCAAGTTTGAATCTATATGATGTTGTATGTTCATGTTACTTGTCTTGTCATAGTTGATGGAATGGTCTCTGTTGTTGTACGTAGAACTTGGTCCATCAAAAGTCTAGGGTCTGTCATCAGTTTTTATTGTATATATCTTTAGGCCAGTTTTGGATATAGTCTTGCATACAGTCCAAGCCTCTATCAAGAGTGGGAGTCTTTTTGTACTGTCGCAACAAGTCAACAACAAAAGTGACAAGAACACTTCAGGTACGCATTGTAATTTTAACTTGTATTTGTTCATTATTATGCAATTACATGTGTTGTGTAGGCAGAGGTAAGTTGAAGGGTTTTTTTTTTTTTTTGGGATTGGTTTCATTGGGCAAATTTTGCATGCAGGGAGAAGAAGATTCAAGTAAAACTTCAAGCAAGAATTCAAGCGCTGAAGTATCAAATCAAAGGAGGCATTGCAGCGGGACATCCTTTGAAGACATGACAAGCATCTGCATATTGTGAAGAAGTATCAAGGCCAAGAGTCAACGGGACATCCTTTGAAGATGTTGGGACTCATAAATGTCATATTTTCATCCACCTTTTCTTCACTATTCCTTACATTTCATCATCCCATTAACGTTTTATCATATCATTTTCATACATACATTTGGGTTTCACCTTCTTATTTTCCATTTTATTCATTTTTGTATTACAAGTGAATTTATGATTAAATATTAGAAAATATACATATTTTTATATATATCTCAAGAATATGTGAGTTTTGTGATGTGTAGGAAATATGTGAAGAATTAATATCTCCTCCACCATATTAAGAAGATAATTATGCAAGCCTATTCCTAAGGAGAAAATCATGGAGGATTTGGTTGGCATATCTTATCCAATTCCTAAGGAGAATATCATGGAGGATTTGGTTGGCATATCTTATCCAAGATATGTGAGAGATTTATGCAGGATTCAAAGGGATCATATTTTGTAATAATGGGAAAGTAGTTAAAAATGCTTGAGAGATTTGTGGGATCATATTTTGTAATAATGGGAAAGTAGATTAGTGGATGATCATTATGAGTTTGTTACTCATCCCATTGTATAAATAGGAGTACAATCTCCTCCATTTGTAATCTAGAAGTTTTTGTAATCTTAGAATTTTTGAGTATGTAATCTTAGAAGCTTAGAGTTGGTTTGTAATGGAGATTTTGAAATAAAGGGTCATACTTCAATTTTGCTTCTACATCTGAGTCTCCATTGAAGTGGTGTGCTTGTCGAGTTATGGAGGGCCCCCATGGCCTCACTTGCATGCTTATTTGTTTATAGTTTATTTTATGTTTTTGTTTAATTTCAGCTTTCAAGTTTTGTTAAATGTTCTAATATTGGAAGAATCTTATTTGAAGGTGTTCTTGTAAGAGAACCGTAAGATCTCATACAATTATTAGATCTAGGTTTATTTCATTTCAGCTTTTAACTTCTTATTAGATGTTATAATGTTGAAATAGATCTTAATGAATATGTTCTTGTAAGGGGACTTTAAGATCTTGGACAAATTAGGAATCTTTCTAGATCTATATATTTTAGATAAGCACTTCTAAGTTTACCTTCCCAGGTTGACATTAAATTAAATTCTAATTTGCATCCGCATTTTAGACCACGGAGAACTATATTCACTACATATTCACTTCCATGATTCCATTTCTTCACCACTATCACTCCATTTTTTTCATTTACCATTCACCAACATTTATTTTCCAATGATACTTTGTTGCACTTTGCTTCATACGCAATATTGGCATGCTTCATTAATATTACAAAAGGAATTTCTTATGCACATTATGATTTCCAGTGAATGTTTACATTATTATTGAAGAAAAGAGAACAGAAAACGAAATGAATGTTGTTAACACAAGAACCAACATTCTTTGTATTCATGGTTGTCACACAAGAACCAACCATATTCATGGTTGTCACACAAGAACCAACCATAAGAAAATGTAAGTTGTTACTCATGTCTTTCACATATCCTGGAAACATTCATTATTAAAAGACATCATCATGTAAAGCCAAAGTTCAAGATGCCAAATGTTTTTAAAGAGACCCATGCATGGTTGCATGAGGACATGCAACAAGTTCAGTTGGGGAGGATGTTGGGACTCATAAATGTCATATTTTCATCCACCTTTTTCTTCACTATTCCTTACATTTCATCATTTCATCATTCCATTAACCTTTTATCATATCATTTTCATACATACATTTGGGTTTCACCTTCTTATTTTCCATTTTATTCATTTTTGTATTACAAGTGAATTTATGATTAAATATTAGAAAATATACATATTTTTATATATATCTCAAGAATATGTGAGTTTTGGGATGTGTAGGAAATATGTGAAGAATTAATATCTCCTCCACCATATTAAGAAGATAATTATGCAAGCCTATTCCTAAGGAGAAAATCATGGAGGATTTGGTTGGCATATCTTATCCAAGATATGTGAGAGATTTATGCAGGATTCAAAGGGATCATATTTTGTAATAATGGGAAAGTAGATTAGTGGATGATCATTATGAGTTTGTTACTCATCCCATTGTATAAATAGGAGTACAATCTCCTCCATTTCTAATCTGGAAGTTTTTGTAATCTTAGAATTTTGGAGTATGTAATCTTAGAAGCTTAGAGTTGTAATCTTAGAGTTGGTTTGTAATGGAGATTTTGAAATAAAGGATCATACTTCAATTTTTCTTCTACATCTGAGTCTCCATTGAAGTGGTGTGCTTGTGGAGTTATGGAGGGCCCCCATGGCTTCACTTGCATGCTTATTTGTTTATAATTTATTTTATGTTTTTGTTTGATTCCAGCTTTCAAGTTTTGTTAAATGTTCTAATATTGGAAGAATCTTATTTGAAGGTGTTCTTGTAAGAGAACCGTAAGATCTCATACAATTATTAGATCTAGGTTTATTTCATTTCAGCTTTTAATTTCTTATTAGATGTTCTAATGTTGAAAGAGATCTTAATGAATATGTTCTTGTAAGGGGACTTTAAGATCTTGGACAAATTAGGAATCTTTCTAGATCTATATATTTTAGATAAGCACTTCTAAGTTTACCTTCCCGGGTTGACATTAAATTAAACTCTAATTTGCATCCGCATTTTAGACCACACATTTTGGCGCCGTTGCCGGGGAAGTGCAACTAGAAGGATTTAGTATTTATTTTGTGCATTTGTTTTTATGGACTAATTTGTGGAACTTGGTGACAGCAGGTTCGTAAAGGAGTTCAAAGTTTGGAGCATTCTTTTTTTTCATTTTCGCACATAGTTAATTTAAATTCAGTTTTCATTCTAAACCCCCCATTTCTCACTAATCCATCTATGGATGAGGGCTTTGACAATGTTGAACAGGTACTTCTTGGAGAGCAAGGACAATAACCTTGAGCCAACTCTAAGACAGGATTCTCACATACTTGCAAAACATAATGTAAAATTTTTAAATCTTGATGTGAGCATGTTCGAATTTTTAGTTCGTAGATGGCTTCACTGGAAGCATGCTTTTACTTAGAAAATAAAACATCTTTTAAGTTAATGTAGAATAGATTAGAAAAATAAAAATGAGATCTCATTAGAAGTCATTATCACTAGAAGTTTTTAATCTTGTTTTCAAAAAAAAATCATCATGAATAAATTCAGTGGCACATCTTTGCATTTCTATGTCTTTGTTTCTATATCACAGATGAGCCAGGAGCCTGATTATAGGAAAGGTTTGTCTTCCGAGAGTCTAAATGCCCCCATGACATTGCAGAAAGAGTGTAGATAATGCAAGGTTTTGTTGCAGATCTTAATTGTGTTTTATCCATCCACGCTAACCTGCATAAATAAAAATAAATTAAGAGATTAGTATGCTCTCTTCCCGCGCTTCGTGCGATCTAGAATATCAGAAAATCTATTGATTTATTCCAATAAAAATACTCTTGCTGGAGAACTAATATGCAATGTGACAATAAAGAATTTTGTGAATGAGAAAAAGATCATCTTCAAAACGCAACCCCTTAAAAACGTCAGTTTTGAAAAGTAGTTTGTGATCAAACCAGGGCAAATCTAGACAAATGAAGACATGGGTTTTTTTCCATAATATAATGAATTATATAACCCAGAAATTGTTTGCTTAAATTCCTAACGGTCTAAGAGGAAATTGTGGTTCTTCGGGACCCTATTTACGGTAACTGCATGAAGAAAAAATGGTTTTTACAATTAATATGCAAAGGAATTCAAAGTTACATAAAAGCCTGATTTTTCATTGATTCTAGAGGATTTTGTGTGTTTTTTAGGATATTGAAAAAAAAAATCCATTTTAGTGTTAATTTATTTTTAGAAATTTTCTATATTAGTTTTTAATTAATTTCTTTATTAAAACAAAAATTAATTTTTTTAATCTTGTTATTAAAAAAAAATTGAATTTCATTCTTTTGTTTTTTTATTTAAAAATAAAAAATAAAAATAATTTTTTTTTTTCACAAAATTCATGCAGGTCTGAAAATAAAAAAATGGAACACTTGGAAACAAATTTTGAGGATCTATTTATCAAACATTTGGAGTATTCTATAAATGATGATTATCTTGTTTCAATAGCTTCAAGTTGGCATAACATAATTCTATTGAATGCTTTTATATCACATACTAATATGCAGACCACAACAGATCTTTCTAATGCCAATCTTTTTGCCAAGTATATTTCATCTGACCCAAACAGGGAGTATTACTTTTCATGGTTATTTCAAGAATGGATTGATTTTAATATCATGATTAAGTCAATTTCAAAACTTTGATTGTCCTTAATATGTTTTATTTGGTATGAAATTTTTGTGTAAGAATCATGAAGGAAATGGCCATTTCTTCTTGAACACACTTATGTTTTCTTTCTGCCAAGTTTTTTTTTACAGGTTATAGGATAATCAAGTGATCATAAGGAGATTACATTGTGACGACAATTGGTCTTCCAAAGACTCAATTCATGAAAAATTATAAAGACAAATCCAACTCCACAACCACTACCTTGCACCTCCCTTTTTGAAGCAGATGTTGAATTCCACCAATTGTAAATCCATAAAGCATGACATTTCCATATCCATTTTCCACAGCAAGAGTTCATCTTCAAACACCATGCATTTCCTTACATCCATTTTTGGACGCTTGAAGGAGCTAATTCTTCACTGCACATATCATGACATTTTCCACTCCACAACGATCCTTTTGCGTCATGATTACAACTCCTTATTTTACAATGATGAATAAAACTCATTCCCTTTCCATGATTACATTGCCTTGTTTTCCTCGCCATGCTGATCTACACTACTTGTCCGTGAGTTCTTTCCATTTATAGTCCTACCAAATCTTTTTGTGGAAACTCGCGTTGACTGATGTGGGATTCCTTAAGGCCCGCCTTTCAACAAGTCTTGCCCCATCGACATCAGCACCTTATCTGGGAAATAGACTAGAGTTCCTTTTGAGTACCTAGAGGCTTTCATGCCTTAATGGAAAGTTCTCTCGTTGACGATCATGGGAATACATCAATGTCCGTTGATCTTCAGATCTTGCAAGTGGCTCGACCTCGACACATCCATTCGCACTTCGCAAGATGTACTCGGGTACCTTGGCACTCATTGACATCAATTGTGAGTTGCCTCACATTGGTTAATGGCATACATCAATAGCCGGTAATCCAATGATTTCTATTCATGCTCGACATCGACACATTCTTTCGCATGATTAGAATTGTACCAAGAAGTTTAGTAGCAGGTGAAGACTATACACTTTTTCATGACTCCCTCAGTAGTTACAACAGCATGAATTCTGATCTATGAGAGTGCCACAGTTCCACTTTCAACATTTATCTTTTCCATGATTCAGCATCTGTAGTTCAGATTCCTTCATCTCCCATAATCCAGTTACAAAAACATCAGTCACATTTTCCTGATCCAGCAGCAGCAACAGCTACATTCCTATTGCATAGTTCATTATTCTTGGGTAAGTAGAGGTATGTTGTTTTCTAATCTTTAATCATGCAATTCCTTATATGTTAATTTGAATATTTTGGAAAATTCCCTCACCATGCTACATTTCCTTTCATGAGCCATGTCAAGTTGCATGAGGACATGCAACCAATTCAGTTGAGGGGGGGAGAACTATATTCACTACATATTCACTTCCATGATTCCATTTCTTCACCACACTACATATTCACTTCCATGATTCCATTTCTTCACCACTATCACTCCTTTTTTTTCATTTACCATTCACCAACATTTATTTTCCAATGATACTTTGTTGCACTTTGCTTCATACACAATATTGGCATGCTTCATTAATATTACAAAAGGGCTTTCTTATGCACATTATGATTTCCAGTGAATGTTTACATTATTATTGAAGAAAAGAGAACAGAAAACGAAATGAATGTTGTTAACACAAGAACCAACATTCTTTGTATTCATGGTTGTCACACAAGAACCAACCATAAGAAAATGTAAGTTGTTACTCATGTCTTTCACATATCCTGGAAACATTCATTATTAAAAGACATCATCATGTAAAGCCAAAGTTCAAGATGCCAAATGTTCTTAAAGAGACCCATGCATGGTTGCATGAGGACATGCAACAAGTTCAGTTGGGGAGGATGTTGGGACTCATAAATGTCATATTTTCATCCACCTTTTTCTTCACTATTCCTTACATTTCATCATTCCATTAACCTTTTATCATATCATTTTCATACATACATTTGGGTTTCACCTTCTTATTTTCCATTTTATTCATTTTTGTATTACAAGTGAATTTATGATTAAATATTAGAAAATATACATATTTTTATATATATCTCAAGAATATATGAGTTTTGTGATGTGTAGGAAATATGTGAAGAATTAATATCTCCTCCATAATATTAAGAAGATAATTATGCAAGCTTATTCCTAAGGAGAAAATCATGGAGGATTTGGTTGGAATACCTTATCCAATTCCTAAGGAGAAAATCATGGAGGATTTGGTTGGCATATCCTATCCAATTTCTAAGGAGAATATCATGGAGGATTTGGTTGGCATATCTTATCCAAGATATGTGAGAGATTTATGCAGGATTCAAAGGGATCATATTTTGTAATAATGGGAAAGTAGTTAAAAATGCTTGAGAGATTTGTGGGATCATATTTTGTAATAATGGGAAAGTAGATTAGTGGATGATCATTATGAGTTTGTTACTCATCCCATTGTATAAAGAGGAGTACAATCTCTTGCATTTGTAATCTGGAAGTTTTTGTAATCTTAGAATTTTGGAGTATGTAATCTTAGAAGCTTAGAGTTGGTTTGTAATGGAGATTTTGAAATAAAGGATCATACTTCAATTTTGCTTCTACATCTGAGTCTCCATTGAAGTGGTGTGCTTGTGGAGTTATGGAGGGCCCCCATGGCCTCACTTGCATGCTTATTTGTTTATAATTTATTTTATGTTTTTGTTTAATTTCGGCTTTCAAGTTTTGTTAAATGTTCTAATATTGGAAGAATCTTATTTGAAGGTGTTCTTGTAAGAGAACCGTAATACCTCATACAATTATTAGATCTAGGTTTATTTCATTTCAGCTTTTAACTTCTTATTAGATGTTCTAATGTTGAAAGAGATCTTAATGAATATGTTCTTGTAAGGGGACTTTAAGATCTTGGACAAATTAGGAATCTTTCTAGATCTATATATTTTAGATAAGCACTTCTAAGTTTACCTTCCCGGGTTGACATTAAATTAAACTCTAATTTGCATCCGTATTTTAGACCACACAGAAGACATGACAACCATCTGCATATTGTGAAGAAATATCAAGGCCAAGAGTCGTCATTGTAAAGTTGTAAAAGAGTCATTTGTAAAAGTGTCATCATTAGAAGAGTCATTATTGTAAAAGAATCAATATTCCTAGTGTTGAAAATGCATTGTTGGGAGGTATAGGAGTCTTTGTTGGGATGATGTCATGGTTGGGTTGCAGGTCATAGTGTGATTGGGTCTTCGGTCAAAATCATTGTAAATCATATTGTATCATGGATCACTGTCCCTATTATGAGAATCCACACTCTTGTCTCATTTCAGTCATTATAGGGTGGCAGGGAGGTGCTAGGCAGGTGCATGAAGTCGCCTACAGGTTGGAGCCTGTGAACACTTCAAGGTGGTGGGCTGGTCTAGGGTGTTGGGGCATCCATTCAGTTGATTACTGAAGAAACCAGGGCATTGGGGTGTCCTTCCAGTGGGAGCTGGAAAAGAATGATTTTATAGAATTCTAGGAAGTTTTTGCTTTCATTTCAGTTGGGGCTGAAGATTAAAGGAATTTATTAGAAAAGCGTTTGATGGTTTTTGACCTGGAGAGGGTTTTCCACCTAAAATTTTTATGCCTCTTGTGTTCTTTTATTTACTATTATTACTGCATAAACATTAATAATAATTGAAGATTAACTAATGCTCTGAAAATATTTAAAAGTGTTAATTTCTAAGAAATACTAATTCACCCCCCCCTCAGTATTTTCAACATGGGTGCCTCAAGGATCGTACCGCTCATCGCCTGTAGTCTTCCTGACAGCTCGATGTCTCCCCACCTCTTCTTTAGAGGTACATGAGCACTCATGGAACGATCATCATCCCCTTCTACTTCCTTTTCCGCCTTCGTTGGCACTGCCTTGGAGTAAGACGCTTCTCCCTTATTATTCTTCCTCGGACACTAGTTCGCATAATGACCCAGTTCCCCACAGTTGAAGCACTTGACCTTGGAGAGGTCCTTTTTCTTCCTCTTCTCCTGCTTCCTTGTAGATGACAGAGTTGGATCCTCTTCCTCTTCCTTCTTTATTTGGACTCCTTTGCTGCTACTTCCTGTCTTGCTCATTTGTCTAATCTCTTCTTGTCAAAGAGATGCCCACAATTCTTCCCAATATGGAAGATTCGCCTTGCCCAGAATGCTTTGGACGAATGTCTCCCAATCCTCGGAGACTGCTTTTAGAGCAGTCCTCACCATCAACTCCTGATCCGACGTGGCCCCTATAGAAGTCATTTGGTCATGGATCTCTTTCAATCTACCGAGGAAGTGATCTATCTGCTCCCCCTTCTGCTTCTGGTATGACCACAGCTGATTCTGAAGTAACATCTTCCTCTGCACAGAAGTATGTTGGCACAACGTCTTCAAGGTGTCCCACATTTCCTTTATTATAACCTTCTTAGCAATATGTTGGACCACATGATCCTTGACCCCATCAAGGATGATGCAATTCGCCTTGGCCATTACCTCCTCGTACTTCTCATTATCAGTTGGGTCAATTAGGATAGCCATTGTTCTCAAGGGAAGGCCTTGATGCAATGTCTATCTAGAATGAATAGGATCCTGGCCTTCCAAACCACAAAGTTGGATGCCCTGTCCAGCCTGTCCTGATCCCTCATTCCATTCATGGTCATCTCTCTACTCTTCCAAGTCTCTACTTCCCTCTAGAATTCCTCTCTTCAACTCCCTCTGAGTTGCTACTTCCTGTCTGGAAGTTCTCTGCTAGACTCCCTCTGAGTCTCGATTTCCCTCCTAGAAATCCGCCTGCCAACCGTTGAGTTGCACCTCTCCGATCGCCTGTGCACCTGCAACACTGATCCAGATTCCTTAGCTAGAAATCCTCCTCGGTAGCAACTCCCTCTACCTTGGTTTTGCCCATTAGGTACTATTCAGACTCGACAGCAACAACACCCCACCAACTTTACTCCTCGCAAACTGCCCACAGCTTCCTAATCCCTAGCAACCAAAGGACTGAGCCTCTAGGCTCTGTACAATCCCGACACTGGCTGAAATGCTCCCCAAGCCAACTACGTCAACCCTCCTAGTATCTGCGTGGCTCCTCGTGAGCCTTTTTCTACCCTCCTCAGCCTCTGCGCTGACCTCTCTCTAGCCCAAACTAATGATGCAACCCCTCTGCATCAACCCTTCTCTGTCGCTTTCTGCTAGGAACAACTTCTATCACTCGAGACAGTTGTTTTTGCTGCAAATGCTATACTTCATTTGGTGCCTTCAGCTCCCCTATGATCTACAACCACGCTCTAATACCATGTTGAAATTTCCATGTCTAATCATTAGAAATTTTATCTGTATTCTTCTGGTTTATTTCTCCTACTTGTTAATTATGAAAAAGATATTTAAACATATAAATATCGAAATAAACACAATACAGTCTCAACCATCTACAAATCAAAAGCTGAAAGAAATAGCAAAAACACAAGTGACAATGTTATTTTTTGACAACTCATCCCTGGAAAAACCCAATGTGGGAAAACCGGTGTAGCAATTTGAGGGTTATATTATTATGCAGTCTTTCCTTGAGTACAATTAGGTGCCAAACTAGCTCACCCAACAGAGAAAATAATCCGACAGCAATAGATCTCTATTCGAAAGCAGATATTCAGAAAATTTGTCCCACGAAATCCTCTCCAGCAACCTCTAAAGCTTAGCATTAACCATTCTAGCCTCAACGTCAGCCCGAAATCCTCTGCATCAGCCTTCTGAGGCACTATGCAGCCTCTATGGCCCTATTCGTCACTCTTGTTTCCCTCTGCGTGGATGACGCAGACCCTTCTGGCCTCTGTGTTGTCTCTATTGGGCTCTACATGTTCCCTCTGGCTCGGTGTCTACCTCTCTTTGCTTTTGCAGTGGTCTCTCGGCACTATCTCTGCCTCTCTGTCTCGTTCTCACTACCCCTCGCAAACTGATCACTAATTCAACTTTTCTTAGAAAATCCCACTTTAGAAAATCGAATGACTGATCACTTTGGTGCGTTGTCTAACTAACCCCAAGCCTCCTCTTATACTTTTTCTGTTGGTCCTTGAACGGCTGAGATTACATCTCTAAGCAATGGCTAAGATTAGATTTGGCTTGATCCATGTCATTTGGAACCTTCTAACCCAGTTTTATATTAATACCCATTAATATTTTATTTTTCCTAAGTTTAGTCTTAAGAACTCCATTAAAAATAATAATTATTTTAATATCTCCTTAACCAGGTAGAATCTGTCCAAACCATTTCTGGGTCTTGGAGATCTCATGTCTTTTAGCCTATGTAAAAATTTTCATAGCTAGAGCACATCCGATGCTACCCCAAATCAACAAATCTACTACTGTGGAGGCCCATGGCTCTTAACGCTCACCCTATATGTGCCAATGTAGCTCTCTGGAGGATTAGCACCCTGTATAGGGAGATCAAACCCCATATGTAAACCGTCTGCAATGTTGCATAAGATCCAATGTATCCCCTAGGCTTCTAGTACAAGTCATTAGAGAAATCGAGCAAATGAGCTTACCTAATCATGGATCATAGGTGGGGACTTCATAATGGTTTTCCCTTCCATAATGGGCTTCATGATGTGCCAATGTCTCCTAAACTCCCAATGGGGTTAACCAAGTACCCTATTAGGTGGTTTCTACTTCTAAAGGGGATAATATAGTCAAGGTACATCCGTCAAAAGGTGGTGGCATGTGGTAGATAGATGAATTAGGTAGGGAATGAGAAGGGGAAGCCTTGGGTCATGTGTTGGGGCAGAAGGGTAGCTAATAAGAGCGAAGCCCACACTTGAGTTTATAAGGTGTAGGAGGGAGAAATCATGGTACATGAGGTGCCCTGACCTTGATTTTTCCACCCTTCTTTATATGCCTTTTGCTTTTTTATGATTTTCTTTGATTAACTGCTCAAGGCTCAAGGGGTTAGAGCATGATGTATAAGATATAGCATTGAATTCCCTCTTTGAAGGTGGGGCAGTTCATCGCCCACCAGGGGTTGGGACAATCATGGGTTCCTATATGAAGAGGCTCATAGAACCTGCTGGAACTAGGGTGATGGCCATGATGATGGGGTAGAGCTCACGTATTGGCTTTTTCCCACGTGTTAAATGTTTTTTTCGTGGCCATCTTTTGCATTTTGTGGTATTTTCCTATTGAATGTGGCCATATATGTTTTTAACTTTATTTTTAGCTGCATCAACCTCCAGGCTTCATTCCAGGCCATGACCCAAGGTTTGTTTAAATTTCTAAGTATTACCCGTTAGAAATTTTTCTATATTCTCTGGTTTATTTTTCCTACTTGTTTAATTACTAACAAGTTATTTAACCATATAAATACTAAAATAAACAGAATATAGTCTCAACCATCTACAGATCAACAGCTGAAAGAAATAGACAAACACACAAGGGACACCGTTAATTTTGGACAATCGTCCCTAGAAAAACCTAACTTGGGAAAACCGGTGCAATAGTTCTAAGGGTTGTACTATTAAGAAACTTTTCTTGAGTACACTAGGTGCCAAACTGGCTCACCCAATAGAGAAAATATTCTGGTAGTAATACCTCTCTTCGGAAGCAGATATTCTGAAAGTCTGCTCCACGAAACCCTCTCCAGCACCTCTCTGAAGCACTGCATAAGCCCTCTTGGCCTCTGTGTCAACCTGAAACCCTTTGTGTCAGCCCTCTAAGGCTCTATGCAGCCTCTCTAGCCCTCTATGTCACTTTTGCAACCTCTGCGTCAATCACGCGGGCCCTCTGGGCCTCTGCACAGTCACTGCTGGCCTCTGCATGGCTCCCTCTAGCTCTGCGTCTGCCTCTTTTCCTCTATGCTAGTCTTTTGGCACTATCTCTGCCTCTCTACCTTGCACTCACTGCCCCTCGCTGCAACTGATCATTGGTTTGATTTCTCTTAGCAAACCCCGCTCTAGAAAATCGAACTCACTGATCACTCTGGTGTATCTCCAACTGACCCTCAAGCCTCCTCTTATACTTTTTCTATTGAGTCTTCAACAGCTGAGATTACATCTCTAATAAACGTCTAAGATTAGATTTGGCTTGATCCATGTCATTTAGAACCTTCTAACCCAATTTTATATTAATAACCATTAATATTTTTATTTTTCTAAGTTTAGACTTAGAAACCCATTAAAAAATATTAATTATTTTAATATCTCCTTCATCGGGCAGAATTTCCCCAAACCATTTCTGGGTCTTGGAGATCTCATGTGCTTTAGCCTCTCCACCAATTTTCATGGCTAGAGAAAATTCAGTGCTACCCCAAACCAACAAGGTATGGGCAAGGGAAAGGGGTGAGCTGACCCTATGTGGACCCGATAAAGGAATGTGGACCCAACTAGGAGAAATGATGGATGGGGTAATAATGAATGGAAAAAGGGGGTAATATGAGCAAATAAGGGAGTGGGACCATGCAACCAAAATGTTGGAAATACTGAGGGGGTTGAATCAATATTTCTTTTCAATTGTTACTTTTACCAGTTAGATCACCTATATATAGAACACAAAATGAATAAAAATAAATATATGATTTAATTAATTTTTTCAATAAATCAAGTACAATATATGTAGGGTCCAACCGTAGGTGAAGATACGGATCTTCAATCTCCCACGTTCCAACCTGTATTTGCCAAGCATCGACTTGGACTTCCAAGGCTCCAACATTGTCGATTTTGAGGCACCAACCTCAAGGGCTCCAACCCTATATCTAGTTCAAGCTCTGACCTCTAGGGAACCAACCCTATCTTCTCAAGGCATCGACCTTTCGTTTAGAGGCTCCAACCCCTAGGGCACCAACCTTTATCTAGTATAGACTTTGATCTAGTTTCTTGAGGACTCTGATCCTCTAGGGCTCCAACCCTATCTTATCCAAGGCACCAACCTTGTCAATTCTGAGGCACCAACCCCAAGGGCTCCAACCCTATAACTTCACTTTGTCAAGGTATGTTAGGTTGTACTTCACGGCTCCCAAGGTATTCTTCACCGAACCCTGTCAATCTTCAGCTTCACTATAGTCTTCATGCAACATCATCAATGACAACCTTGTCATATAGAAGGTGTCACCATTTCTCTTCACCGTACCAAGCAATTTCTCCAAATCACCTCATGATGAAATCAATGATGCATCATGATCTCCAATAATATTTCCAAGTTTAGTTTCAAAGTGTCTTCACAATATGCTCCAAGGTGTCGTCAATGTGATAAAAAATATATTCAAAACAATGCTCCTTCAAAAGTACTTCAAACCCAAAGCCCAATCAAGAAATGCACAATGTATTTAATTGATCCAAGGATAACCTTCAGGTCTTCAATCTGGATCCTTCTTCAAGGTCACTCCACAAGGCTTCAATCAAAGTCTCCAACTTCTAAAAGGTGTCTTCAACAATCCAAATTCTCAAGGTCTTCAATATTGTTGTTTAAAGGCTACTCCAAATTCTAGTCATTGTCCAACACCCAGCTCTCCAACTAATGTATGCTCAATTAGTTTCAAAAGCAATCTTGACTGTCCAATATTAGGTATGCTACCAGTTCACTGTATGTTTGAGTCACAACTAGAAGTCCAAGCCCCTACAATGTGTGAGATAACTGAGCCACTGTTTGAGGTTTTTCTAAAAGAATGTAATCCTGAGCTTGAAACTGAGGTTGCACTGAGTTCTCCTCAATGTAGCTACCCATAGATCGAGATATTCAAGTTTATTCACAGCAATAGTAAGCTACAGGATATAGGTCTGATGTTTGGTGGATGCTCACCACAGACAAGTCTTGTTGCTTATCCAAGACTGCAATCTGGAAACCAACCGAGGTGTTGACAGATCTTTTTGGCACTGGCCTAAGCTTCACGTATCATCTGCTAAACTATCTAGCTATCCATCACGAGTTCTGTGGTAGGCAAATGATTTGTCACTAGTCCGAAGTCCAAGTCGTGTTTTCTTCTTCCACCCACAGGTCCATAGAAGTATAATATTTATATTTATTAGTGTTCACTAAATTCCGAATTGTATGCGCTGGTCAAATGTTGACGTGTTATTGACAATATATATGAATTCATTGCATCTGGAAATGTTACGTTTTGGAGAGCCAACATGCTAGAAGAATGGCCGACATCAAATATTTAATACATTTTAATACACTTTAATGTTTAGAGTTTATTGCATATCGTGGATCATTAAAAAGTTTAATACATGCCAAGAGAATGGCATTGACCAAAGTCCAACGTCAAATTTTTAATATGGTTTAATGCTATAATGCTTATTGCATGCCGTGGAGGAGCATTATAGATGCTTTACTAATGTATAAAATTATTATGGTAGAACATGGAAGAATGGAATGTTTTGAGGTCCCTTTTTTTTAATTAATAATTTATTTTTTTATGAATGGCTTTTCAAAGTTTTAGGATTCTATATTATAAAGGTAGGTTTCATTAGGGAAATAATACTTAGGGCTTCTAGGACAAGGTCTAGGTTTTAGACATCATGCTAGGGTTTTTATAATAGAGTTAGGGTTTCTAGACTTAGGGTTAGGGTTTCACCTTATGGTTCTTTAACAAGCAAAGGAGGAATTCAACATTAGATTAACATAGACCTGGGGTTTTTTACTTAGGGTTATAATTTCACACCTTAGGGTTAATGTCTTGCACCTAGGGTTTTCATGAGGTTCATGTATCACAAGAATATTTTCCATCTCCAATAATGTCATATTGACATCAATGACAACCTAGATTAACAATCTCCCCCTTTGTCATTGATGGCAATATTCTTGCCCTTTCAAATATTCTCTCCCCCTTTGACATCAATGGCAAACGGGGTGTCCAAGAACTCCCCCTATCGAGTTGCTTCTTTTCTTCATGAATAGTAGTTCTTCATAGGTACATTACTCCCCCTGTCATGGTGCTCTTCTTTCTGGCAATGTGGTCCATGATATGTTTGTATTTCTTCATGTGGTGAACCAGCTTCTCCTGCCTGCACAACCTCCTCTGGCTCAGGAAAGATTACCTGCTTAGTTGATCAAGTGGAAGACATCTTAACAACAATTCATCAGATAGATAAGAGATCATGTTCTTCAATGGAGCTACTCCTGAGAGATGATCTATCAACGAATGATTGTTCAAGTGTGACTCATCAAGGTTCTCATAGGATCCATCCATGACTAGCTTCTGCAAGAATGCTTAGCCATCATAAGCTCCCCCTAATTGTATGCATGGTATTCTTTCTAACAGAGTCTCCCCATCAAATACATAGATTATCAAGGATCAGGTCAACAACACATGTTGTTGGCTGGAGAGTTAAAGAGATTTTCGAATTGTATTTGCTTCCTTCACCATACCTGTGCAACTTTCTTCTCTTGCATGGTTCTAGCTTGTGTAGGAGCCCAATTAAAGTTACAATCACGTGCCATATGTCCAATGTTATGAAACTTGAAGCACATTATGTTGTCTTGCAAAATTGCTTCTTGGAGATTGACGAGGGCCATTATATGTATCTTTTTTATATGCCCTACAATATTTTGCCATGTGCCCAAAGTTTGTACAAGAATAACAATAACCAAGAAATATACTTTGGTACCTAAGAGAAGAATGTTTCCTTGATGTACTTCTGAAGTCTTTTTGCCTTGGGATCCTTCGATGATAACCATTACTTCTTGTATCCTTAACAATAGGATTTCTTCCAATGTCAACTTGACTCTTGCCTTTGCTAGGAGCATCAACATTTCTTTCAGGCTTCCTCACATCCTTGTTGTTTGAAGTATTATAATTCTTGCTTGAGGATTCACCTGCATAGCCAAAACTTGATTTATCAAGGGGAGACCTTTGATGACTTAAGATGTCATCTAGGGTGATGCAACAAAAGTTTATCTTTTCAAAATCTCACATGGACCTGTGAGTTATGGGCCCATGTATACATCTTTAATGAAGCGAAGTTGCACCTGTTACACAATTTCCAAAATTAAATAATTAAACCCCTATTTAATTAAACTATCAGACTCGACCTCTTGCGTAGATCCCAAATTAATTAAACTCAAGCTCAACCCTTATCACATTCATTTTTTAAATTAACCAGCGTGCATCTTCCAGAGCGATATTCGTTGGATCTCTTCCCTTCTTAACGAACGACTTTGATCAATACGAAACTCAACTAGATTAAATCACAATCCATAAAATATCGCGTCCGAAATCGGGATTAAACTGTGTGCATGTTCCGACGCGATTACCGTCATATTTGACCCCTTCAAACAGACAGTCATGATTAAGTGAACTATTAACTCAATTCTATAATTTATCGCGTCCGGTTTTGGAATTAACCTATGTTCTTATTGGCACGCGATAACTGTTAGATCTGTTCGGTCGGACGATTCATAACGATCTCACATTCTCTGTTGGGAAACTGCGTTTTGCACTTCCACTATGTTTAGACTGTCACTATTATCCCTTTGTAGCTTAATCAATAAACAATCTACTTCTACTCACTGTTAACCGATGCCGGAACTCAAGAGATCACCTGATACAATTAAGGGTTCACAATAGACTTGTGGCCCAATTCTAAGGAAAATATGGTGCAGAAAGCTTTTAGTCTTCCACAGTTAATTGCCCAGAGTATTCCAATACCTCAAGCCCATTATACCAAAGAAAACTGAGCTTTCAACATGTAAATCAATTAACTTCAATTATTTCGAAGGGAGAATAAAACCATCCGAGGTTCGACCATCCGTGTGCATAAATTAGAGAGGTATAGAAAGATACCAAATTTTACATTCAATCCTTCAATAATTTGGAAATCTACATAAACACACATACAAGCTTTTCTTTGACAAACTCTGCCAAATTTTAATTTATAATAACACAAGAAACTTACATAATTCACAGGCCTGATATACAATCAAACAGCCTTCATCACATCCCTCTTACACACCCCTCTACTCTCTAACCTCTAGCTCCCTTCTATCCTCTGGCTCTCTCTAACCTTTAATTATTCAAAAGATCACAATTTATACATATACGGATTCATAAACCAATTTAGTTCAAATCCAACAACCTCCTTCTTTCTCCTAAAGTATCTCTTTAGCTCCACTCTTTTCTCAAACAAAATCCTAAATGAAGCTTTTAAATCCCTCAAATCCTCACTCTTCCTAGGATTACTCAACTGTCTCTAAGATCTCTACATTCACGACATATTCTCCATAAATAAATTTACAATTAAAATTTCCTCAAACTCAACTAAACTTAGGAAAATAAATAAAATGATTAAGGGAACCCACTCCCTTTAGTAAATGTGAAATAAGACTCATGGATCTTATAAGCTTTGACGGATGCTCCTGCATCAGACTCCCTGAGTTGAAATAATTCATGGACTCCTGTTCATGAGTCACCCAACTGCTCCTGTTGCAAACTTCGTCAGATTTCATCTTCCAACTGGTTGTCTGACCTCTTTCAATTGCAGGTGCATTTACTGCCTTCTCTCTTTGCTGATGCAAATTTCTTTTGTTAATTTCCCTTCTTTGTTGGTTCTCTTCTTGACTGACTTCTTCATCCACAATTTCTTGATTTTCTCTTTACACTTTGCAACCTTTCTGAAACACATGGACCTTAGTTGAACTCCACTATCAACCAACTATTGTTCATTCTCTTTTTCCATAGAAATTATGAAATTTTTGTCCAATTTTACTTCACCTCTTTCATTTACAGCCTGTTGGTTGCACTTTACAGCTTCCCCTTCATTGCTATGAAAGACAATCGTTTCCTCTATATCATCAGGTTCACTTAATAACTTTTCCAACAAATTAAATCTTCCTTCATATTCAATAAGCATGTCATTTACATATGGCTCCTCTTTCTTGTATAAAATAGAATTTCCATCACAATTGTCAGATTTAAAATTACTATGCTTTCCCTTCTCCACAGATAATTCTGTCATCACGTCTTTATGCTGATTTTCTACAAAATTTATGAAACTGTCAGCAAATTTTATTTCAGCACTTTCCTTTGCATTACACAATGTTCCTTGTTCTGATACAAGGCTATCATTCAACAATTCAATAGCTAGAATTTCTTGGAGCATATCATTATGAAGTATCCTTTCATCTTTTGTACTTATACCATTGCAACAAAATGATGTTGTTTCATCTTCATATATAATAGAAACAAAACTCTGTTTTTCTAAAGCTTCTTCATGGTTTACAGACTCATCAATTTCAAAATCACAGATTTCCTGAACTTCTGTATCTGTCAACATCATCATACATTCTTTCACATTTTCCATAATAATTCTATCTTGATTCTCTACTGAAGATGCTTCATTCTGGTTACAAACTCTCATTTGCTTGTCTTTAGCTTCTTGAATTATGAAAAATTTCCTGTCAATGCCATTATTCTCAAAGTTATTAAGTACATGCTCAAAATACTTTTCTAATCCAGCCACTTCTTCTAGTAATCTCACTTCTTCATCAACATGCATAAGCACATTGTCCAATTGCTGTTCATTACCTGTCAAACCTAAAAACATACACAACATATTAGTTTCAAAAATACAAGGCTCTTCATTTGAAGCCTCAGTGATCAGATCTTCATGCTTCTCTGAACTATTCTGATAGTTCACTAAGTTATTGAGAAATTCTTTCTCAACATCTCCGATTTCTTTTTCATCAAAGAATACTTCTTGGACTGCAGCTTCTTGACTATGCTTGGCAACTTCATCATAGGTTTGTAGAATACCTTTCTGCTCTACACAATTCTCTCCATCACTTAGTTTATCCAAGTAAGACAATAATGTCTTTCTCTCTTCTATGATAAGACTTTGATCCTTCAAAGTTTTCCTTGACTTAACTTTTTGAGCTGAGTTCTCTGTGTCACCTTCTCTTCTCTTCACTTCACAAATCTGCAAGGCATTTATTTCCTTTTCTCTGTCTATTTTCCATTGGGTTTCTATCTATGTTAATATTCCTTCAAACATGATCCAATAAGTTTTTAATAAAAGAAGACACAACCATTCACTTATACCTTTTAACTTTCTCCACCAATTGAAGTCTTGAAATTCTTTATGAATCTCCTTTTGTGCTTTTCTTGTATCTTCCTCTTTCACTTTTTCATGTACATTCTCAAATTCATTTGGTTTCATACCTGCAAATTTACATTCACACAAATAATTAATTCGAAAAGTATGAGACTTCTTTTCTGTGAAGATGATACCAGTTCCTTTCTCTTATGTTGATCTGTATTATTCATCTCTTCATCGTTGTCTCCTTCCCCAAGGAGAGGTCCTTTCTCTGGTTCACAAATGGATCCTATTCTTTCATTCTCAATTGTTCGGAGTATTAATTTCTCAACAAATAATTCCCTGATAGGCCACTTAACTCTTTTTCCCACATAAAATCCTTGTTTCCATCCTTCTCTGATTCTTTTTTGTATCAACTTCTCCAAATGACTGAGTTCTGTCTTTATCTCAGCCACCTCTATGTCAATTTCTTCCTTACTCATTCCTTTGAGTCCAACTGCTTTGGCACTCTTTTCTCTCTGTTTGTGACTTTCCTCTGTACCCCTGTTATGACTAACAATAGTCAAATTCATTTTTTCCTTTGGTGAATTTTCCTTGTTCTCTGGTGAGCTGCAACTAGCCCTTGTCTCTTCTATAACATGTCTATTAGTTGTTACCCATACCAAATCATCCTTTTGGTATCCTTTCTTTACTGGGTTCTCTGCACTAGAACCCTTTCTTCTCCTTGAGCACTCCGGCTCAACTTCCAAAGATGTTGGTTGCTGCATCTTCAATTGCTCACTTCCCTTTACCTTCAGTAATTTCATTTTACTGTTGGGTACTGCCACCTTTTATTCATCTAAGAGTTCTTCTTGCTTCATCTTCTTTAACATAGCTCATGTGCTACGATGTTGCTATAGCTCATTCTATCTTTCAGAAATTTTATTGCTTCCCTTGGCCTGCATAATCTTACCTCAAGATTCATCAAATATCCTTCCAAACCTACCAATTTTCTTCAAATATATCTTAAAACTAATTCCCATCTTACTTTTCATAATGAACACTTCAGCTTTTAAGATCCATTAAGATTCTATCTGAACTTCAACAATATTTATAAAATTGATAATAGGCACTACAAATTTCTTCTGACAATGTTTTTGTAAGCAAATCTTGTCTTGCTTCTACAAATTTCAAATTTCAATCCTTGTAGTGGCTCTTCTTTCAGATCTATCGAATCCAGTCTTCAGTCTAATTGTTCCTTCAACCATCAATATCATTGTCTTTAACAATACTTAAACAATATTCATTCATTCTTCAATTTTCCACAAAATTCTTCAAATCATTTAAATGACATTAGTGCTATAGCAAACCACTCTTCTATTTGACTTTAAATTGAAAACAATAATTCAATCAACTTACATCTAAACACTGCTAAGCACTGACTTCAAATATGGAAATTTCAACTACCTGTAAGGAAAACATCTTCTCTTTTGAAATTTCACTCCCTTGTTGTTCTTCAAACATTCAAAACAAGTCTCTGTAAAAATCATCAAAATAAATATTCTTACCAGACCTTCGCCAGAGGATTCATTGTTTCCCCATTCTGATCTCAGTATCCTTTGTGCTCTAATTTTTCTTTAATTGTTCTAACATGTTGGTATCTCAAATGTCTTTCTGATCATTCCAAAGACTTTTTCGGCTCTGATACCACTTTGATGTAACAAAACTGCATCTTTTCAAAATTCTGCGTGGACCTGTGAGTTATGGGCCCACGTATACATCTTTAATGAAGTGAAGTTGCACCCGTTACACAAATTCTGAAATTAAACAATTAAACCCCTGTTTAATTAAACTATCAGACCCGAACTCTTGCACGGATCCCAAATTAATTAAACTCCAGTTCAAACCTTATCGTGTCTGTTTTCTAAATTAACCAGCATGCATCTTCCAGAGTGATATCCGTCAGATCTCGTCCCTTCTTAACGAATGGATTTGATCGATCCAGAACTCAACTGGATTAAATCACAATCCATAAAATATCACATCCGAAATTGGGATTAAACTGTGTGCATGTTCCGACGCGATTATCGTCAGATATGACCCCTTCAAACAGATGATCATGATTAACTGAGCTATTGACTCAGTTATATAATTTATCACGTCCAGTTTTGGAATTAACCTCTGCGCTTATTGGCATGCGATAAACATTATATCTTTTGGATCTGTCTGGTCGAACGATTCCCAACGATCTCACGTTCTCCTTTGGGAAACTGTGTTCTGCACTTCCACTATGTTTAGACTATCATTATTATCCCTTTGTAGCTTAATCAATAAACAATCTACTTCTACTCACTGTTAACTGATGCTGGAACTCAAGAGATCACCTGATACAATTAAGGGTTCACAACGGACTTGCGGCCAAATTCTAAGGAAAATATGGTGCAAAAATCTTTTAGTCTTCCACAGTTAGTTGCCCAGAGTATTCCAATACCTCAAGCCCATTATACCAAAGAAAATTGAGCTTTCAACATGTAAATCAATTAAATTCAATTATTTTGAAGGGAGAATAAGACCATCCAGGGTTCGACCATCTGTGCGCATAAATTAGAGAGGTATAGAAAGATACCAAATTTTACATTCAATCCTTCAATAATTCAGAAATCTACATAAACACACATACAGGCTTTTCTTGACAAACTCTACCAAATTTTAATTTATAATAACACAAGAAACTTACACAATTCACAGGCCTGATATGCAATCAAACGGCCTTCATCATATCCCTCTTACACACACCTCTACTCTCTAACCTCTAGCTCCCCTCTAACCTCTAGCTCTCTCTAACCTTTAATTATTCAAAAGATCACAATTTATACAAATACGGATTCATGAGCCAATTTAGTTCAGATCCAGTAATCTCTCACTTTCTCCTAAAGTATCTATTCAGCTCCACTCTTTTCTCAAACAAAATCCTAAATGAAGCTTTTAAATCCCTCAAATCCTCACTCTTCCTAGGATTACTCAACTGTCTCTAAGATCTCTACATTCACAACATATTCTCCATAAATAAATTTACAATTAAAATTTCCTCAAACTCAATTAAACTTAGGAAAATAAATAAAATGATTAAGGGAACCCACTCCCTTTAGTAAATGTGAAATAAGACTCATGTGCCTTATAAGCTTTGACAGATGCTCCTGCATCATAGGGTTTGAGAGCTTTTCAAGTTCTTATTCAGCAAGTGAACTTCCTTTTTAAGAAAGACAATTTCTTCCTTCATTTTCTTGCATTCTTCATCCTTATTTGATAGAATGATCTCCATTTCTTCCTTCATATTGGTTGCTTCACATGATTGAGCCTTAAGAGAAGTGATTTCTGATTTTAACTTGGTGATGTCATCATCCTTTTTGTCTAGTTGGCATATCATGGTGTTTCTCTCCTTTTCTACTTCATCAACTTGTCCTTCTATGAATGTCAAAGCTTCCATCACCTTCTTAGCGCCTTGTGCTTGTTTCCTTGCTTCTTCTAGTTGAGATCTAAGGGAGGAGACCTCTTCCTTGTATTGAACAATCTTTGTTTCAAGTTTTTTCAAGCTCTTGTGTCTTTGTTCAAGGTGGCTTGACAAGGTATCGTCCCATTTCTTTGCCTTATCCAATTGTTTTGTCATGGATACGACTTCTTCATGATGCTTTCTCTTGTTTTGATGAAATTCTTCCTTAATCTTCGCGAGCTCCTCATCTCTTTCTTGTACTTGAAGCTTGACAAGGTCAACTTCCTTCCTTGTCTTGTCCTAGTCACCAACTTGCACTTTCTTAAGTTCCTCATTTTCCTTTTTCAAATTGTTAATCTCTTCCATGGCAGCCATAAGTTTAGTGAGGAGATCTTCTTCAAAATCTTTTTCATTCTCTTCATCTTCTAGGTCTTCTTTAGCCTTGATGTCATCACTCTTATCTTCAACTTCCTTGATGGGCTTTAGATTTCCTTCTTGTTTTCCATCATTTTCTTGACTATATATCATTGTCAACACTCCTTTTGAGTGAAGATCATGAAATTTATCCCATATGCCTTTTGCTGATAAACATTTTTCAAAATTGGCCTTCATAGAATCTGGTATCCTATTCAAGATTGTTTTCATTGCTCTTGTATTATGTTCCTTGGATTCTCCATCCATCACGCTATCAGTAATCACTAATTTCCATACTTCAATGCCTTGAGTCTTTAAGAAATTCCTCATTCTCGCCTCCTATATATCAAAGTTTCCATTGAATAATGGAGCCTTCACAAATTGATTGACTTCAATTTCAGTGGTTGAGGGAGACACATCTTTAGGAGGATTGGAGACTTTCTTCCTTGTCTTCGCCATTTGTGTTCTAATGATAAACCTTCAACCTATTAGGCTTTGAGTGAAGGTACTGGCTCTGATACCAATTGTTGGAAATATTGAGATGGGGGTGAATCAATGTTTCTTTTCAATTGTTATTTTTACCAGTTAGATCGCTTATATTTAGAACACAAAATGAACAATAAGAATAAATGCTTTTATTAATTTCTTTAATAAATCAAGTACAATATATGTAGGGCTCCAACTCTAGGTGAAGACACCAATCTTCAATCTCCCAGGCTCCAACCTGTATTTGCCAAGCACTGACTTGGACTTCCAAGGCTCCAACCTTGTCAATTTTGAGGCACCAACCTCAAGGGCTCCAACCCTATATCTAGTTCAGGCTCCGACCTCTAAAGAACCGACCCTATCTTCTCAAGTCATCGACCTTGCGTTTAGAGGCTCCAATCCCTAGGGCACCAACCCTTATCTGGTACAGACTCCAATCTAGTTTCTTGAGGACTTCGATCCTCTAGGGCTCCAACCCTATCTTATCCAAGGCACCAACCTTGAGTTTAGGAGCACCAACTCTAAGGACACCAATCTTATATTTTCCAAGAACCAACTTGGACTTTCCAAGGCACCAACCCTAAGGGCTTCGACCCGATAGCTTCACTTTGTTAAGGTATTTTAGGTTGTACTTCACGGCTCCCAAGGTCTTCTTCACCGAACCCTGTCAATATTCAGCTTCACTATAGTCTTCAAGCAACATCATCAATGACAACCTTGTCATATATATGGTGTCACCTTTGCTCTTCATTGTACCCAATCCATTTCTCCAAGTCACCTCACGATGACATCAGTGATGCATCATGATCTCCAATAATATTTCCAAGTTCAATTTCAAAGTGTCTTCACAAGATGCTCCAAGGTGTCGTCCATGTGCTCAAAAACATATTCAAAACAATGCTTCTTCAAAAGTACTTCAAACCCAAAGCCCAATCAAGAAATTCACTACATATTTAATTGATCCAAGGGTAACCTTCAGGTCTTCAATCAAAGTCTCCAACTTCTAAAAGGTGTTTTCAACAATCCAAATTCTCAAGGTCTTCAATATTGTTATTTAAAGGCTGCTCCAAATTCTAGTCATTGTCCAACACCCAGCTCTCCAACTAATGTATGCTCAATTAGTTTCAAAAGCAATCTTGACTGTCCAATATTAGGTATGCTGCCAATTCACTGTATGTTTGAGTCACAACTAGAATTCCAAGCCACTGGAACCTGTGAGATAACCAAGCAACTGTCCAATTCAAATTTGTGAGATAACTTAGCCACTATTTGAGGTCTGTCTAAAAGAATGTAATCCTGAGCTTGAAACTGAGGTTGCACCGAGTTCTCCTCAAGGTATAGCTACCCACAGATCAAGGTCTTCACATTTATTCTCAACAATATTAAGCTATAGGATGTAGGTCTGATGTTTGGTGGATTCTCACCACAGACAAGTCTTGTTGATAATCCAAGACTGCAATTTGGAAACCAACTGAGGTGCTGACAGAGTTTTTTGGCACTGGTTCAAGCTTCACGTAACATTCGCTGAAATATCTAGTTTTGCATCACAAGTTTTGTGGTAGGCAAATGATTTGTCACAAGTCCAAAGTCCAAGTCATGTTTTCTTCTTCCACCCACAGGTCAACAGAAGTATAATATTTATATTCATCTGTGTTCACCAAATTCTGAATTGTATGCACTGGTCAAATGTTGAGGCGTTATTGACAATATATATGAATTCATTTGTAACACCCCTGTTGGAATTTCTAAGTCTAACTCGCTAGAAATTCTTCCTGTACTATCTGGTTTGTTTTTTCCTACTTGTTTAATTATAACAAGTTATTTACCATGTAAATACTGAAAATAAACACAAGCACAGTATCAACATCTACATATCATCAACTAAAATAAAACAAGCACACAAGTGACACCATTATTTTTTGACCAATATCCCCAGAAAAACTCAATGCTAGAAAATCGGTGCAGCTATTCAGAGGGTTTTATTATTATGTAGTTTTCATAATACAACTAGGGTGCTAGAAATGGCTCACCCAAAAAAGGATGCCCTCGATAGTAGTAACTCTCCTCGGAGACAGATATTCCAGCTGATTAATCACCGGATGAATGATCCCACAGCAAAAATTGCAGCTTCCACTGCTCTGCGTCACTTTGATAGGGACTGTGTCACCCTATCCAAATCACCAGCTCCCAGTGTGTCCCATGAAATCCTCCCAACGCTGCCTCTTGGCCCTGCATTATCTCTGCTAGCCTATGCACAACTTCTGGAGCTTCTGTGTCAGCCCTTAAACCCTATGTGTCACACATGCTAGCCTATCCTGGCTCTGTGCAGCTCTTGGCTGCCTCTGCGTAGCCCCCAGCTACCTCTGCGTCAACCTCTCCAGGCTCTGTGTTGTCTCTCTGGTACAAAATCTTCCTCTCTACTATGCATTCACTGCCCCTCGCTACTGATCACTGATTCTATCTCTCTTAGCAAACCCCACTCTAGAGAATAGAATGACTCATCACTCTGGTGTGTTCTCCAACTGACCCTCAAGCCTCCTCTTATATTTTTCCTATTGGTCCATCAACTGCCGAAATTAAATATCTAATCAACAGCTAAGATTAGATTTGGCTTGATCCATGTCTTTTGGAGCATTCCAACCCAGTTTTATGTTAATAGCCATTAATATTTTATTTTTCCTAAGTTTAGACTTAGGAATTCCATTAAAAATATTAGTTATATTAATATCTCCCGAACTGGTTAGAATTTTCCCAAACCCTTTCTACGTCTTGGAGATCTCATGTGCTTTAGCCGCTCCACCAATTTCATGGCTAGAGCACATCTGATGCTACCCCAAATCAACACTGCCTCTTAGCAAGGATTGTGCTCTAGTAATGCTCCTCACTGAGCATCAATATGATTATATGGCATCGGTCCCTGTGTTGATGCTAGGCCTCCCCGCCCAACATCCTCTGCACTCCTGCATCCTTTATTGTTGCCCATGGCCCTGCCACTGCCACTGCTGCAACCGTACGACACCTCCCTCTACATCTGTGTTGCTGCTGATCCATCCTCCCAACACTACATCTGCACTGCATCCCACTCTCATCATGCTACTGCACTGCAACTCAGTTAGTGAGTAAGTAACTGATCCACCCAACTTTTGAGATCCCTATCAGGCTATAAACGCTCCCAATGCTAAAGCTCCCTCTGTCACTAACAAGTGATCTCTCTACTAACCTCTGCGCTACTGCAACAACTCCCTACATCTCTTACTATTGCACACCTCTCCATGCCATCCTACACTGGTACAACACTCCTGTGCTTCTTGCACTGTTGCAACCTTCTATCGTCACACTGCCAGGGAACTCCTGCACTGTACCACTCTTTGTCACTTCATATGCATCTGTCTCTACCAACATCTGCCAGTCCTGCTACACCTCTTTAGGGCTCCCGTAGCAAGGTATAATCCAAGAGGTTGGGTACCTCAAGGATCCTGCCCCCTCCGTCTGACTATAGCTCGATGTCTCCCCACTTCTTCTCAAGTGGCACATGAGCGCTCATGGCACAATCGTCATCCTCCTCGACTTCTTTCTCCGCCCTTGTTGGTGCTGCCTTGGTCTCAGAAGCCTCTCCCTTACTCTTCTTCCTTAGACACTGGTTCAAAAAATGACCCAGTTCCCCACAATGGAAGCACTTGACCTTAGAGAGGTCCTTCTTCTTCCACTTCTCCTACTTTCCCGCAGATGCTAAAGTCACATCCTCTTCTTCCTCCTTCTTGATCCTGACCCCTTTGTCACTACTCCCCGCCTTGGTCAGCCTTCTGATCTCTTCTTAACGAAGAACTGCCCACAGTTCTTCCCAATCTAGAAGCTTTGACCTACCCAGTATGCTATGGAAAAATACTTCCCAATCCTCGGAGACTGCATTCAGTGCGGTCCTCACCAAAATATCCTCATCCGGCGTGGCCCCTATGGAAGTTAGCTGGTCATGGATCTCCTTCAATCGACCAAGGAAGACATCTATATGCTCTCGATTCTACATTTGGTATGACCATAGCTGATTTTCAAGTAACATCTTCCTCTGCACAGAAGTATGATGGTACAATTTCTTCAGGGCCTCCCACATCTCATTTATCATGTCCTTCTCGGCAATATACGGTACCACATGATCCTTGACCCCATCAAGGATGATGCACTTCGCCCTGGCCATTGCCTCCTCGTACTTCTCATTTTCAGCTGGGTCAACTAGGATCGCTATTGTTTTCAAGGCGAAGTCCTTGATGCGATATTTTTCTAGAATGGACAAGATCCTGGCCTTCCAAACCACGAAATTGGATGCTCTGTCCAACCTATCCTGATCTCTCAGTCCATTCACAGCCATTATTCTACTCTTCTTTCGACTCCTCTGAGTCTCTCTACTTCCCTCCTAGAAGTCCTCTGTTCAACTCTTGCTAATTCTCTCAACTTCTCATCTCGAAGTTCTTGGTTCAACCCCCTCTGAGTCTCGATTTCCCTTCTAGAAATCCCTCTACCAACATCAATTTACCCCAATTCGATCATTTGTGCAACTGCACCAGTGATCTGGATTCCTTGGCTAGAAATCTGCCTTAGCAGCAACTCCCTCCTCCTTGGTCTTGCCCTGTTAGGTATTGTCCTGACCATAGTACCTCACCAACTTTGCTTCACAAATTACTTGTAACCTCCTATACCCCAGCAACTGAAGGATTGAGCTACTTGGCTCTACGCAACCCCAGCACTCGCAAATCAGCTCCCCTAGCCAACTGCATCAACCCTTCTGGCCTCTACATGGCTCTGTGTGAGCCTAATTCTGCCTCCCTTAGCCTTTGCACTGCCTTTCTCTAGCCCAGAATGATGATGCAATTCCTCTGCGTCACTCCTTCCTCTATCAGCTTCTGCATGGATCAACCTTGTCACTCAAGACAGCTGAATCTGCTTCTATTGCTCTGCTAGTTGATGCCTTCAGTTGTCATGTGATCTGCAACCACGCTCTGATACCATGTTGATATTTTTTAAGTCTAACTCGTTAGAACTTCTTCCTATACTATCTGGTTTATTTCTTCCTACTTGTTTAGTTATAACAAGTTATTTACCATGCAAATATTGAAAATAAACACAAGTACAGTATCAACATCTACAAATCATCAACTAAAAGAAAACAAGCACACAAGTGACACTGTTATTTTTGGACCAATGTCCATGGAAAAACCTAATGCGGGAAAACCGGTGCAGCTATTCAGAGGGTTTTATTATTATGCAGTTTTCATAATACAACCAAGGTGCCAGAAATGGCTCACCCAATAGAGAATGCCCTCGACAGTAGTACCTCTTCTCGGAGACAGATATTCCGCATGATTAATCATCGGATGAACGATCCCACAGCAACAATTGCAGCTTCCTCTTCTCTTTGTCACTCTAATAGGGACTGCGTCACCATATCCAGCTCACCAACTCCTAGTCTGTCCCACGAAATCCTCCTAGAGCTGCCTCTTGGCCCCGCGTCAGCTCTACTAGCCTCTACGTAGCTTCTGGAGCTTCTACGTCAGTCCTTAGACCCTATGCGTCACACATGCTGGCCTCTCCCGGCTCTGCGCAGCTCCTTGCTACCTCTATGTAGCCCCCAGCTGCCTTTGTGTCAACCTCTCTAGGCTCTACACTATCTCTCTGGTACCAACTCTGCCTCTCTGCTATGTATTCACTACCCCTCGCTGTTGATCACTAATTCTATCTCTCTTAGCAAACCTCACTCTAGAGAATAGAATGACTAATCACTTTGGAGTGTTCTCCAACTGACCCTCAAACCTCCTCTTATACTTTTCTCGTTGGTCCATCAACGACTAAGATTAGATTTGGCTTGATCCATGTCTTTAGGAGCATTCTAAACCAATTTTATATTAATACCCATTAATATTTTATTTTTCCTAAGTTTAGACTTAGGAACTCCATTAAAAATATTAATTATTTTAATATCTCCCAAACCGATTAGAATCTACCAAACCCTTTTTGGGTCTTAGATATCTCATGTGCTTTAGCCTCTCCACCAATTTTCATGGCTAGAGCACATCTGTTTTTGGCACTAGTTCAAGCTTCACGTATCATCCGTTGAACTATCTAACTATCCATCATGAGTTCTATGGTAGGCAAATGATTTGTCACAAGTCCGAAGTCCAAGTCGTGTTTTCTTCTTCCACCCACAAGTCCACAGAAGTATAATATCTGTGTTCACCAAATTCCGAATTGTATGCGATGGTCAAATGTTGAGGTGTTATTGCCAATATATATGAATTCATTTGTAACACCCCTCCCTTGTGTGCTAAATTATTGTAAACCTAAGATGAGTTAAAGCTAGGTGTGAAATCCTCCATTGTGTGTTAAATGATTGTAAACCTAAGCTAAGGAAAGCTAGGTGTGATACCCTCCTTTGTGGGTCAAACCATTCTAAACCTAAGCTAAGGAAAGCTAGGTGATATGTAATATAAAAAGAAAATGTGTTATTAAATAAATTAATAAAATAAATCACTTGGAGGGTGGAGCACCACGAGAGAGGATATTGTTGCCAAATCCCATTGAGGAATGGGATAGAGATGAATCTTTCATGATAAAGCTTCTAGATGTGATTTTAGATAAGCTTGGATGGATTGGAGATCCATCAAATGGATGGGAGATAAAAATCCATCGGACATAAACGCTTTTTGAGAGATAAAGGCAAGCTTTTATGAGGAAAAGCCTCGTGGAAGATAAAGACGAGCTTTTCCGAAAAATACCTAGGCAAATGGAAAAATTCATAAAAGCGGGACGCCGCTAATGGAAACTAAATCATGAAAGAGGGTACTAAATACCCAGTGCATTGATCAATTGAGGATAGTTTATCCTTGGCAAGAACTTCGTCTTGGGGGGAATCAGAGGTGATTCATGGTTGGGTGGTGGTGTTCCTCCCTCCAAGTGATTGTTTTAGATGGATTCACATGCGTGGAATGTTTTGTATGTTGTTTCTTACTCTCTCTCTCTCTCTATTATAGTTCTAGTTTGTTTATGAGAATATTTCTTAAGTTTCTTCGCCATGAGAATGTTGAGTGAATTACATATGCTTATGTATTAATAGATTTGGTGTTTCCCTCTATTCTGATGAGATTCACTTGCATGGTATGGGTTTTATGTTAATCCTTACTTGTTATGAGATTAAATCATTTAGCTCAGATATACAGATGGTTGAATTTATCTCTATTAAGGGAATGACAGATTTTCTTATGCATGTTGCATTCCAGTGTGAAGTTAACTATCGAAGGATATTCAGTGGGTAACAGTTCTAGTACCCATTCATGGTAGAGTGTTATGAAACCAGTTCAAGAAAAGATAGAAAAGATAGATCAACGCCTTAGAATTCAGCCTCTTCAAGGGGGAAACCTCCTTTACATTACATAAATGAACAATTATTCCATGATTCAAATGACAAAACCTCCTTTCTATATATAGGAGTCTAAGGAGTCATAGTATAATCCAGGTGACCTAACAATAATAATATAAAGCCACAAAAATAACAATAGAGGGATTCTATGGGGCACAGAAATAACAATATGGGGGTAATAGGGGCACAACAATATAAATAAGGGGTATAACTACAATAGTAATGGGGTAATCACTAGTATTATAGGGACCCAACATGCCCCTCTCCTTCAAAAAAGTGTTGAACTCAACGCTTGAGTAGTTCTGGATACTTCTGCATAAAATTCTCATCCTCCCATGTGGAATCTTCAGCGGATAAGTTCTTCCACTTGATAAGATACTCTGAAATTGATCGATTTCGTAGCTATCGAGTTCTTGTTTCTGTGACTGCTTCCGGTTCCAATATAGTTTTTCCTTCCTCGTCAAGTTCTGGCAATATTGTTTGAATTGAGAGCTTGTCGCCTATAACCTTCTTTAAACATGAAACATGGAAAAATGGGTGCAATCGAGAAGCTGCAGGAAGCTCCAATTTGTATGCCATAGTACCAATCTTTTGCAACACCTTGTACGGACCATAATACTTTGGTGATAATTTATTATCCTTCTTAGCTTGCTTTAGGGACATTTGCTTATATGGTTGTAGCCGTAGGAATACCCAATCACCTACATTAAAACTTCTTTCACTGCGATGTTGATCTGCCTGTTGTTTCATTCTATTTTGTGCCAACACGAGGTTATCCTTTAAGAGTTGGAGGACTTGTTGTTGATGTTCGATGTGATGTTCCACTACCTGAACCTTAGAATTTTCTCTTAAATATGATGTGATGGATGGTGGTTGATACCCATAAAGTGCCATAAATGGGGTCATTTTTGTTGCTGTATGGAAGGAAGTGTTATACCACCATTCAGCCAGAGGCAACCATTTGATCCATTGTGTCTGTTTATCAGATACAAAGCAATGAAGATATCCTTCCAAACATTTGTTTACTATCTCAGTTTTCCCATCAGATTGAGGATGATAAGATGAGCTATGAGCTAACTGAGTACCAAGACAAGAAAATAATTTTGTCCAAAAATTTACAGTGAAAATGGGATCTTTGTCACTTACAATAATCTTTGGGTTTCCATGTAGCTTTTGAACTGTTTCCATAAATGCAGTAGAAACTGTATTAGCTTTAAATGGATGTGATAATGCACAAAAGTGTGCATACTTGGTAAGTCTGTCAACTACCACCATGATGACACTCTTTCCCTCAGACTTGGGTAAACCTGTGATAAAATCCATTGAAACCTCCTCCCAACGTTGGCTTGGAATGGATAAAGGTTGTAATAGACCCGATGTCTTAATTGTTTCAACTTTATTTTGTTGGCAAACCAAACATTCCGACACAAACTTTTGAATATCTGATTTAAGGCCATCCCAAAAAAAATCCTTCTTAACCCTGTGGTAAGTTTTTAAAAATCCTGAGTGCCCTCCTAAGGGAGAAGTGTGCAATTCCATAAGAATCTTTTGTTTTAGCTGGGAATTCTTACAGAGGTATAAGCGATCTTTGTACCATAACGAATCATTTTTCCAGCTAAATGTATCAGCAGTATTGGAATCTTGTTGTAGCTTTCGAATAAGTGCCCCCACTTTTTCGTCATTCTTCCATTCCTACCTTGCTTCGTTTATCCAATCTGGTTGGATAATAGAAATGGCACACAACAATGCTTCCACATCCTCATCCTTTCTTGAGAGTGCATCTGCCACCACATTTTGCTTCCCTTTTTTGTAGATGATTTCAAAGTCATAACCCAACATCTTTGTGACCCACTTTTGTTGCTCTTCAGAAGATAATCTTTGTTCTAAAAAGTATTTAAGGCTATCATGATCCGTTTTTACCTTGAAGTGTCTTCCCATTAGGTAGGGTCGCCATTTCTTAAGTGCATGGAGTATTGCCAACATTTCCTTCTCATAAATAGCTTTGCTTAAAAACTTTCCCTTGATTGGACGACTTTCAAAAGCAATGGGTCTTTCATCTTGCATTAGAACAGCACCAATTCCATTTCCTGAAGCATCACATTCCACAATAAAGGTTTTTGTGAAGTCTGGTGTAGCTAAGACCGGTGCTTGGCACATTGCCTCTTTAAGATGTTCAAAGGCCTTTGTTGCTTCCGAAGTCCATGAAAATGAATCTTTCTTCAATAATGTTGTTAGAGGTGCTGCTATTCTCCCATAATTCTTAACAAACTTGCGATAATACCCTGTCAACCCAAGAAATCCTCGCAGATGCTTTATGGATGTGGGGATTTTCCATTCCTTAATGGCTTTAATTTTGCTAGGGTCTACCTTAACTCCTTCATGAGATACAATATGACCCAAATATTCCACCTCCTGGACTCCAAAGAAACATTTGGATCTTTTTGCATATAATTGTTTCTCCTCCAATAGTTGTAGCACCCTGTCAACATGTTCAACATGATCCTTCCAAGACTTGTTGTAGATTAGTATATCATCAAAAAATACTAACACAAATTTTCTAAGGAATGGTTTGAAAATTGAATTCATCAAACCTTGAAATGTTGAAGGTGCATTGGTAAGGCCAAAAGGCATGACCAAAAATTTATAATGACCCTCATGAGTTCTAAATTTCGTTTTCGGAATGTCTTCAATCTTCATTCTGATTTGATGATATCCTGAACGAAGATCCAACTTGGTGAAGTAAATTGATCCATGCAATTCATCCAGTAATTCATCAATGACAGAATGGGGAACTTATCTTTAATAGTGAGCTTGTTGAGCTCCCTATAATCCGGACACATGCGCCATGATCCATCCTTCTTGTGCACCAATACTACTGGAGCTGAGAAAGAACTTTGACTCGGTTGAATTATACCAGCCTCTAGCATTTCTACAACCATACGTTCAATTTCACTTTTTTGGACATAGGGATATCTGTACGGCTTGATGTTTGGAGGAACACTTCCTGGAATCAGATGAATAGCATGATCATGATCATGCATAGGTGGGAGACCTTTGGGAGTCTCAAATACCTTGGAATGATTGTCCAGGACTTTTTGGAGATCTGGAGAAATAGATGATTCCAATGTGGAAACATCTAGCGAACATAATTGTGCAATTACACCTCTTTGATCCTTTTTTAGAAGCTTTGTCATGCCATTAGAGCTTATTATCTTTCCTGGTTTCCCTACAATACCCCTTAATTCAACTTCCTTTCCTTCTGTAGAAAATTTGATGAAAATTTCTTGAAAATTAAAAGCTATTGTACCCAAGGATTGTAGCCATTGGACTCCTAGTACAACATCAGCACCTCCCATTGGAATGGAAAGCATTGGGCTAGTCAATACATATTCTCCCATGGATAGCTTGATATTATGGCACTTTTCAGAGCAATTTATTGTTCCTCCATTTGCAATCATCACTTGACACTCTGGTGTTGGATATAGGAAGCAATTCAATTCTTTTGCTACCCTACAATGAATAAAATTGTGGGTGCTTCCTGAATCAATCAACACTATTACCTTTTTCTTCTTGATTTGTCCTTCTATCTTGATGGTTTGAGGAGTGGTAATTCCCGCCAATGCATTACAAGGTATGGTCGGATTTATTTGTTCTTCAACACACTTATGACCTTTTGTGTATTTGCTATCACAACTGTAACAAAGCCCTTTTGCTCTTTTTTCTTCCAATTGTTGTGGTGTCAACCTTGTAGGTTGTGGAAGACTAGGGCCAACAACACTTCCGTCTTTATAGTTGTGAGTGGTATGCTTCCTAGTTGCCATAATTTTGCTTTCCATTTTTCTTGCTAACCTGAATGCCTTCTCTAATGAATCAGGTTCCCAAAGGTGAACATCATGTTGGATATTATCCTTTAAAGACCCTATGAACACATCAATCCTATGCTCCTCTGGAATATCTTTTACCCTTATGTTCAATTTTTGGAACTCCTCAATGTGCTCCATTATTGAACCTTTTTGTTTGAGACTTATCAATTGGCTAAAAAAAGTGTTGCTTTTTGTATCCTCATAATGTGCTATCAATTCTTCCGTAAAAATTTCCCAAGTGATAAATTGTTTACGAGAACAAAGCCATTGATACCATACAAACTGATTTGGTTCCAAATATACAGTTGCCATACGTACCTTTTGTGCGTTTTGCACATTATTGAGATCGAAGAATTGCTCCATCTGTAATATCCATGTGGCGGGATCCTTGCCATCAAACTTCCTCATATCGATTTTTGGAATATGGTGATTCTTCGATCCAACATTAGCGTCTATGGAATCATGATTAACATTTCTTTTGTTCTCATCATGAGTTTCCTTTACTACCTTTTCACCATTAGTAAGTATTTCTTGTAGAAAATTTGTCAAATTTGTCTTCAAATGTGCCATGCCTGTCTTCAAATTTGTGTTCAAATCTATCTTCAAATTATCCATCTTAGCTTCCATGCCATTCATCTTAGCTTCCACGCCATTTATCTTAGCTTCTGTTAACTTTTGTGAGCGTGACATTTGTTGCACTTGTTCTTGTAATTTTGATATATCATGTAGCATTTCTTCCTCTTCTTCATGAATCATGCTAGAGGCTTCAGTTTCCTTACTAGGTGTTTGCATTTTCTTTCCTCGGGGCATCAGTTACTGATAATAATTCTCTACTATGCCCTTTGAATTCCTTCAAAATAAATTTTCAAACCAAGCTTAAGCAAAAATTTAAAAAATCTACACACCTTTTTTCACTTTGTAGGAGCTCGATATTGCCTCTGATGTATCTCTGACTTTCCAATCATCTAGTTCTGAATTTGTGACTTGTAGTAGCTCTCTGTGTCCTCTTTCCAATGCCACCAGTCTGATCCAAATTGGATTCTCCAAGAAAGAGTTATGCACAATCTCCCAAGATGACCTGATTATAGACCTTTCTAGAAGAGCAAACTTGTATGAAGTGCCACGTGTACAATTTTCGATCTTTGGTTCTAAAAAAGATATACAAGAAACTACAGTCCATCCTGTTTCTGTACCTTCTTACGAAATTTCAATCTGATACCCAGAGAGAAAGTTATGACGATTTTCCCCAGGTCACCTGTTTTGAATGTAATTCAGGAGTCTGCAAAAAGACCAACTTCCTCAGATCATATCTCCGCAAATATCATGCGAAAATCTCTGAAATTCAGACCCAAGGTTCAACGCGATTTCTTCTCAAATGGGTTTTTTTTGTGACTTCTGAAACGTCACAGAAAAAATTTATAGCGAAAATGCCACGATGACCTGTTTGGAGCAGCGAAACCCTAGAATCCAAAGCTCTGATACGAAATGTTATGAAACCAGTTCAAGAAAAGATAGATCAACGCCTTAGAATTCATCCTCTTCGAGGGGGAAACCTCCTTTAAATTACATAAATGAACAATTATTCCATGATTCAAATGACAAAACCTCCTTTCTATATATAGGAGTCTAAGGAGTCACAATATAATCCAGCCGACCTAACAATAATAATATAAAGCCACAAAAATAACAATAGAGGGATTCTATGGGGCACAGAAATAACAATATGGGGGTAATAGGGGCACAACAATATAAATAAGGGGTATAACTACAATAGTAATGGGGTAATCACTAGTATTATAGGGACCCAACATAGAGTTTGCATGTGACAATTATTCATAAATAGATTACCTGTGTTAATGTTTTTCTCTAACTTTGTTTATGAGGAGAGCATATATAAATATACCTGATCATTTTGCATTTAATAAAATATAGTATGCTTATAATTTCCTCAATTGGTAATTGCTTATGCAAGAAGGACAGTTGCGGAAATAATGCTTCTCATTGTATGACTAATGGTTCAATTATCTGTGTTTGCATGTCAATAAGATTGTCTCCACTTAGGCTAATTATAGCTAGTTATGCATGTGAATGAAAGGTTGGACAATAACATATTGACTATGATCATGATGTATGGCCATGATAGCTATAGTAAACTTAAATTAATATCCATTAATGCTTGCAAGAGTTATTTCAAAGTTTTGATGGTTGCATGTCATGAATTGTTTCCCTTTCTCCAAGTTGAGATTAAGCTTAAGGGCTAACCTAAAGAGTGTGAAATATGGTTCATTATCTTTTTGGTATTCAGTAGCTAAGATTGTGAGTATATTTTCCTGGATGATTACTGTGCATGAAATGATTGGTTAAGTTCACCTGTGAGTCCATTGAAATTTAACTATAAATAAAAGAAATTTTAAATTAATGGAGCTTAGTAGCTATTTTCCGTGGGTAGTCCAAAGGGGTACATTACATTGTTGCATCTGGAAATGTTACGTTTTGGAGAGTCGGCATGCCAGAAGAATGGCCGACATCAAATATTTAATACATTTTAATACGCTTTAATGTTTAGAGTTTATTGCATAGGGTGGAGCGTTATAAAAGTTTAATACATGCCAAGAGAATGGAATTGACCAAAGTCCAACATCAAATTTTTAATATGGTTTAATGCTATAAATCTTATTGCATGCTGTGGAGGAGCATTATAAATGCTTTATTAATGTATAAAATTAATATGGTAGAACATGGAAGAATGGAATGTTTTGAGGTCCCTTTTTTTTTAATTAATAATTTTTTTTTTATGAATAGATTTTTAGAGTTTTAGGATTCTATGTTATAAAGGTAGGTTTCATTATGTTAGGGAATTAATACTTAGGGTTTCTAGGATAAGGTGGTTTTAAACATCATGCTAGGGTTTTTATAATTGAGTTAGGGTTTCTAGACTTAAGGTTAGGGTTTTACCTATTGGTTCTTTAACAAGAAAAGGAGGAATTCAACATTAGATTAACATAGACCTGGGGCTTTTTACTTAGGGTTAATATCTTGCATCTAGGGTTTTCATGAGGTTCATGTATCACAAGAATATTTTCCATCTCCAATAATGTCATATTGACATCAATGACAACCTAGATTAACACAAAATCGGGGTTTCCCGTGAAATACCATCCCAGGAACATAATGGTCAGTAAAACAGATCCCACGGGACTAGAATGCAAAGTTAATGCCTAAAAGGGGTCTAGGGGACAGAAGCACAAACCTAGCCCATTATTTCCACCGAATACCCCCATTAATCTATGCCCATAAGTTTCCATGATAAGCAAACTACAAAACTCAATTTCAAAATGACAAGGTATACCTTTAGCTTTGGGGGCCCCACCTTCAAACATACAGTCATGGCAGATGAGCAAGGGACCACATGGCTAGCTCAGGTGGCATAGAAAATGGCACAATGAGCTATCTAATGGTTGCAAGGGGTGGTTGGCTGTCGGCTGAGGACCATCTTGGAGAAAAAAATTCTCCTAGGGATATTACCCATAAAATGGTGGGTAACAGGGCCGAGTTTCCAATCTCATGAAGACTTATCCGAAATGTTAGATATGGCCCTTTGAGAGGAGGAAGTTATTGAATACGGTTTTATGTTTGAAGAAGGGCCTCTTATTGATGCTTACTTTAATAATAAGAGACTCATGAATTGGAAGGCATATCCTCTAAGGCTAATGAGGAAGATCTTAACCCCGAGAGTCCTCAGATATTGCAAGAATGGATGATGGAATCTGAAAAGTCTTGCAGGAAATTGATGGCCGCATATGACTCTCAAGATATTTTCTCCACTATTATGAGAAATCATAAAGGCTCTGTAACACGAAAAGTATATATAAAGAGAGTCCTACCTATAACCTTCTTCTTTAGGCATTTATTCGAAATCATGTAGTAAATACCTTGGAGATCATTCTTCGAGAACAAATGAAGGAGGAAAAATCCTCCCTATCTAAAGAAGGAAATGAATGGAATTCTAACCAACACCAAATATATAGTGAAGAAATTGAGGATTCTGAGGAAGATCATGATAGTCAAATAAACAGAGAATCTATGAGTGACTTTGGGGTTGTTGATTGGGGAATTAGGTATGATGGTAGAAATTAAGACCCCATGGTCCCTTAAGTCCATGAGAATGAGCTAAAGAATAAGAAAATGCTCCGCCTGTTCCAAATAATAATGTTGATCCTTATGAAGCCTTTCCTAGTGATTGGAAAGGTATTTTCTTTATGTTCCAAGATGATTCAATAAAAGAAGATCCTTCCAAGATTGTGGGAAATTATGATGACTCTAATATAGAAGAAATTGAGGATGCTTCCCTAGGCCATGCCACCGATAAAGGGTTTTTCTCCATGTTTGAGTGTTCTTCCCCTACCCTGGAGATAGATGTTTGTGATGATGTTCATCCCCCTAGTTTTGATGAAGAGCTGATTTCCCCTATAAAGAACCAAGAATCATGGTTTTTCCCCAAATACAATGATGAGCCCACTTCTTGTTTTCCCAATGACCAAAACAATATCATCCTAAACATGTTTGAGTCTTTCACCCCTTCTTAACCTAAGGATGATAACCATGAGATAGTTCTCCATCAAAGATTCATATATTGGGTTACTGACATTTCCATCTCTTGGTTGAAGGGTCAAACCCAATCCTCTCAACTAGCGCCTTTTCCTTCTTCCAGGATCCATTTCTATGACATATGGGTCGCTTTTTTTCGCACCTCCCTCCCTCACAACCCCTCATATTATTATTCCCATTGTCAAGTCCATTGCAAAAATAATCATGGAAGCATGCATTCTTGTGTTGATCGATTGACATGTTGGTTGCATTGGATTATACCTAGCACTTGGCATTATATCATATGCATGGTAGAGTAGGATGCATTGCATGCTAATTTTTTCATTATAAATAACATCATATGATATTCCTCATGATAGATAGATGCTTTTTTTTTTGTTGATTTTATGGCCTAACATATTAGCATGTGCAATCATGAGACATGCGAAAGCATGTTGCCCCATGTTTTACTGTCTAGTACATGTGCAGGTGACAGTTCTATGACAACCAAGAGATTGCTGGAGTTCAAGTAGCTTCACCCACTTCTTCGAGAGATCACGTCCCAGTTGGAGCCAGATGTTACCCACCATTTTGTTGGTAATATCCCTAGGGGAAAAAAAACTCTCTGAGATGTTCCTCAGTCGGCAGCCAGCAACCCCTTGCAGCCATCAACTAGCTCATTGTGCCATTTCTCCGCCACCTGAGCTAGCCATGTGTTCCCTCGCCCATCTGCCATGATCATATGTTTGATGGTGGGCCTCACGAATCTAAAGGTATGCATTGTCATTTTGAAATTGAGTATTGTAGTTTGCTTGTCATGGACACTTATGGGCATGGATTAGTGGGGGGATTCGGCGGAAAGGATGGGATAAGTCTGTGTTTTGTCCCCTAGACCCCTTTTAGTAATTAACCTTGAATTCTAGTCTCCTAGCATCTCTTTTACTGAACATTTGGTTTCAGGGATGGTATTTCACGAGAAACCCCGACTTTCGTTGCGTGGTCCTACTCCCTTATCTTCTTATATTGCCCTCTTTCCATTCATTATTACCCCATCCATTATTTCTCCCACCTGGTTCCACATCCCTCTATCAGGTCCACATAGGGTTAGCTTGCCCCTTCCCCTGGCCCAAACCTTGGGTCATGGCCTGGAATGAAGCCTAAAGGTTGATGCAGCTGAAAAGAAAGATAAAAGCATATATGGCCACATTCAATAGGAAAAGTACCACAAAATGAAAATGATGGCCAGGACAAAAGCATTTAGCACGTGGGAAAAATCCAATACATGAGCTCTACCCCATTATCATTGTTGGCATTATGATTCAGGTGTTGTCCTTGATGGCAAACCCATTCAGGTGTTAAATCAAGAAGGACGCAGGAAATATGTTCAGAAAGTGCGTCCCCGCAGGTATACCATACAGAACCCGCGTCCAGGGACACCGGCCAGCCTTTCAGGAGGTGCGTCCGCCCAGTGCACACATTTCAAGGCAGAGAAAAGCACGTGGGGGTTTCTTGTGTGGTATCTAGCCGACGGTTTTGTGTTTCTATGGTGTCGGCTCGTGGTATTGTTCCATGTTTTGGGGAGAAGCTTGCCTATATAAAGCAAAGGAGTTCATTTGGATTAAGCATCATCTTGGTTGAATATCTTTTGGTGAGATCTAGTCCAGATCTATGAGGGCGAATCTTCTAATGGACTGTGATCTCTATGGCGCATGATCAGATCTGTGGATCTGAGTGTTTGGGTTGGTTCTGAAGTCCTCATATCTTTTATATCTGAAGGGACGCAGGTTCAGTGAAGGGCAAGTGCGCCGGGACGCAGTACAGTAAAGGTTCAGGTGCGTCTCTGAGGCAAAGGACGCGGCGCAACTGTGTTATTGGGTGCGTCTCTGAAGCAAAAGACGCGGCGCGATAGTGTTTCGGGGTGCGCCGGTCGCAGCAAAGCATAGAGGAGCAGTGCGTCTGCACGCAGAACAGCGGAAGGTAGACTGCGTCCAGTCGCAGGCCACAGAAAGAAAATATGCGTCCCTGTCTTAAGATGATCTGTTGACTGTATATTTCTGTTCATAAGGTGTTCTGGGTTATTTCTGTAATTACTGATCTGATATCTGTAGTGGACTGTATCTGTTGTATACTTGTTGATCATTTGATTCTTCATGAAAAGAAGTAGGGGGTTGTAGCTCCCTTCCAGGAGAGACTGGAAAACGAGAGAGAGTTGTAGCTCTCTGCAGGTTGCAGCCTGCGTGCTGGTAAAGGACTGCACCAGTACAAAATCATTGTAAAAAGAATTTCTTGAAAGAAGATAGAGACATATTGCAGCAGGTGGTTTTCTCCCGCATTGGGTTTCCACCTTACATCTTGTGTTCTTTGGTGTGACTGTCTATTTTCTTTATTCATGCTCATTATTTTATGGTACTGATATGCAAGAATAATTCAAAAGATCAAATAAGGAAGATTTGGTAAATTGCTTAATAATACTGATTCACCCCCCCTCTCAGTATTATTTCCAACAATTGGTATCAGAGCAGGTCCTTCAGAAAAGCTTGATCGCTTGAAGGTAGATCGTTCATCATGAGCAACTACGAGAGAGAAGCATCAATCAGGCCACCAGTTTTTGATGGGACAAACTTCAATTATTGGAAGGTAAGAGTTACTGCATATCTTCAATCTCTTGGTACTGAAGTTTGGGACATTGTAGAAACAGGCTATGCTTTTCCTTCAGCTACTCCTACAGATCCAGCTGAGAAAAAGAAGTATGAAACAAATGCAAAAGCAGTCAGTACTCTATTAGGAAGTATATCCCAAACAGAATTCATGAAGGTAATGCACTTCAAATCAGCAAAAGAAATATGGGACAAAATGATCACAAGCTATGAAGGAGATGAACAGGTAAAACAAGCTAAACTTCAAACTCTCAGGATTCAATATGAGACTCTCAAGATGTATAATGATGAAAGTGTGGCTAATTATTTTCTTCGGGTAGATGAGATTGTAAATTGTATGAAAAATTTGGGTGAAGAAGTAAAGGAGTCTATAGTAGTTCAAAAGATTCTAAGATCATTATCCCCCAAGTTTGAATCCAAAGTATCTGCAATAGAAGAAAAAGAAAATCTCCGTGTTCTTACTATGTCTCAGCTACATGGAATTCTAACTGCTTATGAAATGAGAAAGGGAGGACCATCAGACAGAAGGGAGGCTGCTTTTAAAGCATCAGGCAAAGAAGATTACTATGAAGCAAGCCATGATCCAGAAGAAGAGGAAGAAGAATCAAATTTTGTCAGAAATCTTCAAAAGGTTCTGGAAGGTTCAGAGGTAAGCTACCTTTCAAATGCTTTGCTTGTGGAAGAGTAGGTCATTATGCTGCAAAATGCTCTTATAAGGATAAAGGAAAGGAACCAGTTAGATGGAACAAGAAACAAAGCACAAATAAGAAAAGCTACTACACCCATGAAGATAGTGATGGCTTATCAAACAGTGATGAAGATGAACAAGGTAATAAATATAGGTTGTTAATGGCATTTGAAGATGATGATTATGAGGATGCTGTAGATGTGGATAACCTTTATGATGAAATTACTAGACTCAAGAGATGCATAGAAGAAAAGAACATGATTATTGATACTCTACAATTCCAAATTGATGAAAAGGAAAAACATCTTGAAAAATTAGAAGGTGAAATTGTTGGTCTTAGAAAAGAAATTGAAAAAACAAAAACTATTAATCTCAAGTTTGTCAAAGGATCTGAAACTTTGGATGAGATTATCAGTGTGCAGCGGTCTCCACTAAATAAGACAGGTTTGGGCTATAATGGAGAAACTTCTCAAGCATCCACTTCAAAAAGTTATCTTGATGCAGCAAGAAGAAATGAGCAAGAGCACAAGGAAGATCATCAGGTAAAGCAGGGACAAATGTCAAACAGAAACTATCAGGGGCAATCCAGCTTAAGGGTGAACAAAAGCCACAACCAGCCACAGGTAAAATCTTCTCAATTTGGTTCAAGAATAGATGAAAATAGAAATTACAATCAGTTGGCTGGTAGATCCAATAATCGCAGAAGCTTCTTCAATGGACAATGCTTTTCTTGCCATAACTTTGGTCACAAAGCAGCTCAATGTGTTGCGTATAAAACAATCATGACTAGGGAAGCTCAAAAACAAAGAAGTATGACAGGGATTACAAAAAGGACCTATAACAACTTTTCAGCTCTTGAAAATGAAGTTGAATGTTCTATTTGCAATAATTTTGGACATAAAGACTTTGAATGCAGAAGCAGGTTTCCGGAAAGAAAGGTACAAGAGCAGAAAAAGGAACAAGCCTCAGGCACCAAAACATGGAGAATAAAGGAACCTCAAACAGAAAGATGTGGGATAGCATTTTATGCAGAAGGACAAGAAAATCTATGGTACATTGACAGTGGATGTTCGAAGCATATGACAGGTGATAAAGAAAAACTTGAGTCTTATTCTAATTTAGAAAAGGGAAAGAAAGTCTCTTTTGGAAATGATACTCCTGCAACTATAAAAGGAAAAGGTATTGCTCCTTTAAAAGAAGATGTTAAGGCTGGAAATGTTTTGTTTGTTGATGGATTGAAGCATAATCTACTAAGTGTCAGCCAGATGTGTGATCAAAGAACCGAGGTTATATTCAGATCAAATGGATGCCTTGTTCGTGATCTTGATACAGGTAAAACAGTTCTCAAAGGAAAGAGAACTCCAAATAATCTATACATATTTGATGAAGGACAACAACAATGCTATCTAAGCAAGGATGAAGAGCACTGGTTATGGCATCGAAGGTTGGGACATCTAAGCTTCTCACAAATAAGGAAAGCTTGCAAATATCAGGCAGTTCGCGATCTTCCAGATATCAAAATTCCTGACAACACCATATGCAGATCATGTCAGTTTGGAAAACAAACCAGAACTAACTTTCCAGAGAAAGAAGGATCAGCCAGCATGCCTCTTGAGCTAGTACATACAGATGTATGTGGACCATTCAGAAAAAGAACACCTAGAGGAGAGGAATACTTGATATTATTTATTGACGATTTCTCCAGGTTTGTTTGGTTAGGACTTATGAAGCACAAAGATGAAGCATTCGAAAAATTCAAATCCTTCAAAGCCTTGGTTGAAAATGAATCAGGTCACAAAATTAAGTGCCTCAGATCCGACAGAGGTGGGGAATTTACTTCAAATGAATTTTTCGATTTCTGTGATGAACATGGGATAAGGAGAGAATTTTCTACAGCTAGAACTCCTCAGCAAAATGGAGTAGTTGAAAGAATGAACAGAACAATCCAGCAAATGGCTCGTGCTATGCTTGATGAATCAGGAACCCCTGCAACCTTCTGGGGTGAAGCTGCACATGCGGCGGTTATTATTCTCAACAAGACAAATGTCCGAGTGAACAGCACTCAAACTCCTCATGAGCTCTGGAGTGGTAAAACTCCTTCGGTAAAGCACTTCAAAATCTTTGGGAGCAAATGCTATATCAAGAATACTGAGGAGCAGCTTGGCAAACTTGATCCTAGAGCAGATGAAGGTATTCTTCTTGGCTACTCTCCACATAGCAAAGCATACAAATGCTACAATAAAAGACTTGGCAGAATTGTTGACAGCATTGATGTAGTGGTTGATGAGAAGGGATACATTCCTAGGCAAATACATCGTGAAGACATCGAAGAAGATGAAAGCTACCCTCAAAGACAGAATGATGAAGAAGAACCGCAAGAAGAATCTCAAGAAGAACCTCACGAAGAAGCAGAAGAACGAACAAGAATAGAAGAAAAGACTCCATCCAGATATGTTCAAAAGAACCATCCAGAATCTCAGATCATGGGACAGAAAGAAGCAGGTATACAAACTAGAAGAACAGTTGCAGAAGCTTCAAGTTATTTGGCATTACTCTCCTCTACTGAACCACAAAATGTGAAAGAGGCATGCAAAGATGAATGTTGGGTGAAAGCAATGGATGAAGAACTTGAGCAAATCGAAAAGAACAACACTTGGGAGCTGGTTCCTAGACCAAAGGATAAGAATGTTATCGGAACAAAATGGGTCTTCAAAAATAAATTGAATGAAAATGGAGAAGTAATTAGAAACAAAGCCAGACTTGTTTGTAAAGGGTATGCACAGCAAGAAGGAATAGACTTTGAAGAAACTTTTGCTCCTGTTGCAAGACTTGAGGCCATCCGAATGTTCCTTGCTCTCTCAAGTTCTCAGAACTTCAAAGTATTTCAAATGGACGTAAAATCAGCCTTTCTGAATGGAGACTTGGAAGAAGAAGTGTACATTGAACAACCAGATGGGTTCATTCTTGGAAATGATCCAAATCTTGTATGCCGATTGAAAAAGGCTCTCTATGGTCTCAAACAAGCCCAAGGGCTTGGTACTACCGGTTGGACAAATATCTTCATCAACAAGGTTTTTCAAAAGGTTCAGCAGATAGCAATCTATATATAAAAATTGAAAATGACAAATTGCTAATACTTGTTGTGTATGTAGATGACATTATTTTTGGCAGCAATGAAGAAGCTATGAGTCAAAGCTTTGCCTCAGTCATGCAGAAAGAATTTGAAATGTCCTTGCTAGGAGAACTGACATACTTTCTTGGTTTGCAAATCCAACAAAAGGAAGGAGGAATCCTTTTATCTCAAACCAAGTATCTCAAGCAGATTTTGAAGAAATATGGCATGGAAGATGCAAAACCAGTATGTACACCCATGGTCACAGGATGTAGTCTCAGTGCAAATGATGAATCTGCAGCAGTACATCAACCAACCTACAGATCTATGATTGGAAGTTTACTATATTTGACAGGTACCCGACCAGACATCATGCATGCAGTTGGAATAGTTGGAAGATTTCAGGCAAATCCGAAGGAGACTCATCTTCAAGCAGTGAAGAGAATTTTCAAATATCTTCAAGGGACTCAAAATTATGGCTTATGGTATCCTAGAGATACAGATCTTACTCTTCATGCCTATACAGATGCAGATTGGGCCGGAAGCGTGGATGACAGGAAAAGCACAAGTGGTGGTGCGTTCTTTATGGGTCCCAGACTGGTCTCTTGGTTCAGCAAGAAACAGAGTTCAATTGCCTTGTCTACAGCTGAAGCAGAATATATTGCTGTTGCATCTTGTTGCACCCAACTCCTTTGGATGATGCAGACTTTGCAGGATTATCAAATCACTTGTACACCTCCGATCTCTATCTTATGTGACAACACAAGTGCAATCAGCATCTCAAAGAATCCGGTTATGCATTCAAAAACCAAGCACATACCAATCAAGTACCATTTTCTCCGGGAACAAGTACTTGAACAGAAGGTCAAGTTGGAGTATGTTCCTTCTAAGGAACAAGTTGCTGATATTTTCACCAAACCATTACCCAGGGACACTTTTGAATACCTCAGGCAAAAGCTGGGGGTTGTTGATGCATCATCTCACTGTTGATCATCTTCCTATTGGTGGTATAGGCTCAGGGGGAGCACATAATGCATTGTTGGCATTATGGAGAAGGAGATCTTGGAAATAGCTGCAATATGTCTCTATCTCCTTCATGATGGATTTCTGGTTACAGATCTGGAGATGCATGAGCATAGGGGGAGCATACCCTTTGCCCTTGATGTCAAAGGGGGAGAATGAAGCTGAAGATTATGTGCTTGCCATCAAGTCCAAAGGGGGAGATTGTTGGCATTATGATTCAGGTGTTGTCCTTGATGGCAAACCCATTCAGGTGTTAAATCAAGAAGGACGCAGGAAATATGTTCAGAAAGTGCGTCCCCGCAGGTATACCATACAGAACCCGCGTCCAGGGACGCCGGCCAGCCGTTCAGGAGGTGCGCCGCCCAGTGCACACATTTCAAGGCAGAGAAAAGCACGTGGGGGTTTCTTGTGTGGTATCTAGCCGACGGTTTTGTGTTTCTATGGTGTCGGCTCGTGGTATTGTTCCATGTTTTGGGGAGAAGCTTGCCTATATAAAGCAAAGGAGTTCATTTGGATTAAGCATCATCTTGGTTGAATATCTTTTGGTGAGATCTAGTCCAGATCTATGAGGGCGAATCTTCTAATGGACTGTGATCTCTATGGCGCATGATCAGATCTGTGGATCTGAGTGTTTGGGTTGGTTCTGAAGTCCTCATATCTTTTATATCTGAAGGGACGCAGGTTCAGTGAAGGGCAAGTGCGCCGGGACGCAGTACAGTAAAGGTTCAGGTGCGTCTCTGAGGCAAAGGACGCGGCGCAACTGTGTTATTGGGTGCGTCTCTGAAGCAAAAGACGCGGCGCGATAGTGTTTCGGGGTGCGCCGGTCGCAGCAAAGCATAGAGGAGCAGTGCGTCTGCACGCAGAACAGCGGAAGGTAGACTGCGTCCAGTCGCAGGCCACAGAAAGAAAATATGCGTCCCTGTCTTAAGATGATCTGTTGACTGTATATTTCTGTTCATAAGGTGTTCTGGGTTATTTCTGTAATTACTGATCTGATATCTGTAGTGGACTGTATCTGTTGTATACTTGTTGATCATTTGATTCTTCATGAAAAGAAGTAGGGGGTTGTAGCTCCCTTCCAGGAGAGACTGGAAAACGAGAGAGAGTTGTAGCTCTCTGCAGGTTGCAGCCTGCGTGCTGGTAAAGGACTGCACCAGTACAAAATCATTGTAAAAAGAATTTCTTGAAAGAAGATAGAGACATATTGCAGCAGGTGGTTTTCTCCCGCATTGGGTTTCCACCTTACATCTTGTGTTCTTTGGTGTGACTGTCTATTTTCTTTATTCATGCTCATTATTTTATGGTACTGATATGCAAGAATAATTCAAAAGATCAAATAAGGAAGATTTGGTAAATTGCTTAATAATACTGATTCACCCCCCCTCTCAGTATTATTTCCAACAATCATGGCCATCACCCTGGTTCCTACAGGTTCTATGAGCCTCCCTCATCATATAGGAACCCATGATTGTCCCAACCCCTGGTGGGCAATGAACCACCCACCTTAAAAGGGGGAATTCACTACTATATCTTATACATCATGCTCTAACCCCTTGAGCCCCGAGCAGTTAATCAAAGAAAATCATAAAAAGGCAAAAGACTTTAAATAATGGTGGAAAAATCAAGGTCGGGGCACCTCATGTACCACGATTTCTCCCTCCTACACATTATAAACCCAAGTGTGGGCTTCTCTCTTATTTGCTACCCTTGTACCCTAGTATGTGACCCAAGGCTGCCCCTTCTCAATCCCTACTTCATTCGCCTATCTGTCATATGCCACCACCTCTTGAAGGATGTACCTTGACTATATTATCCCTTTTAGAAGTAGAAATAAGCTAATAGGATTATTGGTTAACGAGATTTGGAGTTTAGGAGACAGTGGCACATTTTGAAGCGCATTATGGAAGGGAAAGGCATTATGAAGTCCCCACCTATGGTCCATGATTAGGTAAGTTGATTTACTCAATTTCTCTAATGACTTGTTGTACTGGAAGGCTATCATGTCCCCATTTTTATTCTTCTTCATCGTACAACCAGGGTGGATTTCCAGGGCAGGGGATGGCCAGGTTAGTGGAGCATTTTTATGTAATCAAGGGTCTCGGTGGAGTTTTGAGGAGTTTTTATGGGATTTGATGGCATTCGCTTGGCATATTCCATCATCCACACAATTTTCATTTCGTTCCGTCACATTCCGACAACTTTCAAAAATCTGCATTATTATTGGGCATAACTTAATTAATTATGCTCGAGGTGGCATTATGGGGAGATTAATTGATGGAACACCTCAGTGTAATAGTTCGTTGGAACCGGGACGAGAATATCTATAGGATGGGATGCTAAGAAGAGACTTCCAGTGGTCGAAGAAAGTATGGTGGGTGATTTTCCATTTTCCTTGGTTAAAAATTACTTTAATTACTCATTTAATTAAGGAAAAATAATTAATTGGAGAAAAAGGGCCCAAAGTGACTTAAGTGAAATAAAATAAAATTAAAAGGTCACTTGATAAAGTCAATGGAGGAACTTCTAGAATAATAATAAAATAAGATTCTTCTAGAGGCTTGGAGATCTATCTATCATATCTATAAAAGAGGAGGAGAAGATCATTTGGAGACATCTTGGATTTGGTATTGTTTCTGGTATAAGAGGTTGAGAACCATATTCTCTACTCCAACAATAGCCTTGGATGGAAACCCTCAGGTGATTTAGAGACATTGGGCGAGCACCCATCTCTTCCCTTGGTGGATCCATTCAGGGTTCACAGGTTGCAGCATATTGATTGGTCAACTTAGTTTTGGAGGTCCAGTGCAGTATTGGAGCAAATTTCTTTAGTGGCCATACTCTCAGCCATTTCCAACTTTCTATGTACTCTCTATTTTTAATAAAATAAGGCTGAGGATTCTGCATATATTTCTTGTCCATTTTAAGTTGCAGTTTATGTTTCGTGGTTTGCTGTTAATTTCATGGTTAAAATTGTGCAATTTGTTTATGGTATTGACGGCTTAAATTTCTGAAGTATTTTTGAAGTGATTGTTCCAAATTTCTTTCATTTGGGACATTACAAAGGCTAGCAGATGCATTGGATCTTATGCAAGATTGCAGATGGTTTCCATCTTAGATTTGGTCTCCCTATATGGGGTCCTAATCCTCCAAAGGACTACATTGGCACATGTAGGGTGAGCGTTGAGAGCCATGGACCTCCACAACAACAAATTACAATCCACGGATCCCCACAACCATTCAGATATTGCTCTTGGTTCACTTATGGGACAAGGAGGATGCACTTGATCCATCATGCCCAATCGGCCCCTGATCCACACCATACACTTGGCAAATGATCTAGAACTTCCACAATGATGTGGCATCACCTACACCATCATTCTAGCCCTTAAGGGCAGCATACATGCAACTTCAATTTGTTTGGAGATCCATAAGGACACTTGGGTGCCCCCAGATGTCATTTGGAATACCACAGGTTATTACAAGGGGCCACCCCCTTGTCCACTGTTTTTGAGGGTCCTTCTCTTCATTATGGAACCCATGGACCTCATTAGGCCTCTTAGAGGGCCCTATTACATGCATAGATTATGATTTGACCTCTTGAGAGGCTTATCTTTTCATTTATGAGCTAGTTTGGTGGGCTTGTCACCAAAAGTTGTATTATTAGAACATTATTTTATTTTTGGGGCTTATGTAGGCCAAGGAGGCTAATTCGAACTCCTAAGTTGTGTATAAATACAAGTGAGGTGATATCATTTCTCATCATCACTTTGGATTGGATCTCTCTCTTCTTTAGAGAATTTCGTACTTTTTTGTAGAGGATGAATTGGAGCTTTTATGGATGATTTTTTATGTATGGATGTTGGTCTATCTTCTCCTGGAGCTTCTCTATTGTCATTTTTGAATGGTTGAATATACTCTACTGCATGTAAGTACGAAATTTTGATGTTATTATTGTTACTTTTTGTCATATATGCTAGATTGGGATTTTCGTTGTTTTAGGGCTAATTGTTTCATGCTGTTATTGCTTAATATTGTGGAATTATCTTTATTATAACATTATCTCCATGTATGGGCCATGTAGTATGAGAAAAATCTCCTAGGGGTAAAATTTGACCTTCATGAATCATAAGCCATTCCTCTTGTGCATTTGAAGTATAAAAGCTGTAAGATTGCTTTCACTTGACCTAGAGGGTTTGTGAAGTAATTTTGAGGCCTCCTTGATTGGGAACCAAGAAATCTTACATGTAATCAACATAGACTCTATTATCCCAAGGATTAAGGCATTGATCTACCAAGGGTGGTCACTAAAACTCTTATTCTTTCACCTTCTCCCAAGTGTAGCCCCATTGGGTTGCCTAGGGCAGTAATTTCCCAACAAGTTAGCCACTAAAAAAATTTGATCTCCTAGGGTCTCCTGTGTTGGCCTTTCCTCTAGCCCTCCTCCAAATTTAAAGACATTCTGATGGTGGAGGTGGGAGAAAAGCCAAGCCCTAGCTCTAAGACCAAACTTGCCCTGCCATTCCCAAGGCTAACACTTCCCATGGTCAAACCAACATCTCGAGCAATTATATTTTCTTTGATCCTCTCCCCACCTTGTTTAGGGTAAGAATATCATTGGTTGCTACATTCCTTCCTCATACCTTAGACTGGGTCCACTTGGCCCTGTGTGGTCCCACTCCTTTGAAAGACCATTCTTCAAGAACCATCCGGGATACCAATTCTAACAAGAATTTTAGGGATTGGAAAACTCCTTCACAAGTCTTATCCCATAAACCTAACTCTCAAATCCTCTCCTCCTTTCCCTAGATTACCTAGTACCTTGCTTGCAAAGCAAGCAATCTTTATCCTTCAAATTCTGGGAAAGGGATATTCAGTCACTCATATCGATTGACTTATCCTTCATTAGTGACCCCACACATACCGAGTCTCCTCCCATCGGTGAAAGTCCGTAAATACAAGGGAGCCTTAGTTGAGATGAGAATGGGCTAAGACTCCATTTTTTTCCCTTGGCCTAGTATTTTCCCTTTAGGGATTCCCTTTAGATCCCCTGCTAGTTTGAGTGATAACAGGGTCAACTCAAGAATTCAAGCTTTATTCTCACCAAAGAAGGGAAACTAGTGCTCACATACCTTGTGAGTAGTGGATATGTTAGTTATGGGGATACCTTAGTTACGTAATATGGAGCTTGTTATAGCTTTGATACCACTTGTTATAGATCTAACCCAAAGATATTATGATAATAGAAATAACCCAAGAATAACAAGATAGAAATAGATAGAAATGCTTCTTTATTGATCAAACCCTTAAGGTAGGGCAACACCATACATTCACTCCTTAAGGAAGGAGAATACTCCACAAGACATATGCATGTTCATACAATAATCCTTGACAATATTCCTTGACATCTCTCCATGTGGAGTCTCTAGCCTCTATATAGGCCTCATACATACAATACCATGGGTCATTACCATGGTTCCCTCATACCATCAACTAATACCATGGGCCCATTACATTATTACTAACTACTTGTGGTCCCTTACATGATATGGGTTAACCACCTTATTTATTACTATAGCCCATCCCATTATTACATTATTACCTTGGGTACCTCCCTTAGTACCCCATATTATCCCCCCTAGATATATAAAATTCCACCCCCCTTAGCATGTTTCGTCCCCGAAACATGGGAAGAACACAAATAATAAGATCTACTCAAAAGAGTAGTCCACTGGTACCATGCACGTGCATCTAGCCATCCAAGAGAGAGGTGAACCCTCGGTCTCGCTGGTGCCTCGCTCACTTGAGATGGAAGTTGACCGTGGTAGCTCTTCTGTGTTGATGTGTAGTAGGTGTATCTTCGCTCCTCTCTATCTGTCCTGCGGGGGTTGTTGTCCGTGTGGCTAATTGGTTGCCATCTTGATGGTTGTCTTGCGGGGTGATGTGGGTGATGATATGTTGAAGTTTTAACCCACGGTTTTTTTTATTTAATTCACCCTGCTGCGGTGCCTGTTGTGGTGTCTTCTTTTCCAATATGACTTCAACCACTTGTTATAGATCTAACCCAGAAATATTATAGACCTTAAATGAAAATAGTAGATAATGCAAATAAACCCAGAAATAATATGAAATGATTCTTTATTGATCAAACCCTTAAGGTAGGGAAACACCATACATTCACTCCTTAAGAAAGGAGAACACTCCACAAGCCATATGCTTGTTCATACAATAATCCTTCACAATATTCCTTGCAATGGAGTCTCTAGCCTCTATATAGGCCTCATACATACAATACCATGGGTCATTACCATGGTTCCCTCATACCATCAAACTAATACCATGGACCCATTCCATTATTAATAACTACTTGTGGTCCCTTACATGATATGGGTTAACCACCTTATTTATTACTATGGCCCATCCCATTATTACATTATTACCTTGGGTACCTCCCTTGGTACCCCATATTATCCCCCCTAGGTATATAACATTCTGCCCCCCTTAGCATGTTTTGTCCCCGAAACATGGGAAGAACACAAATAATAAGATCTACTCAAAAGAGTAGTCCATTGGTACCATGCACGTGCATCTAGCCATCCAAGAGAAAGGTGAACCCTCGGTCTCGTTGGTGCCTCACTCGCTTGAGATGGAAGTTGACCATGGCAGCTCTTCTGTGTTGATGTGTAGTAGGTGGATCTTCGCTCCTCGCTATCTGTCATACGGGGGTTGTTGTCCTTGTGGCTAATTGGTTGCCATCTTGTTGGTTGTTTTCTTGCGGGGTGATGTGGGTGATGATATGTTGAAGTTTTAACCCACGGTGTCTTTTTCTTTAATTCACCCTGCTGTGGTGCCTGTTGTGGTGTCTTATTTTCCAATATGATTTCAACCACTGAGCCCTCATCTGATGTACCTGTAACCTTTTCTTCTTCAGCCTCTGTTTGTGTTTGATTGTCTATCATCACTGACTCATCATCTAATATATCAGACCCTGGAACATCTTCTACTTCAACGTTTGTGGACTCTACCTGTTTATTGATGGAAATATCCTGTAATGTAATTTTCTTCTTTTTATACCAGAGCTTCATGAATTTCTTCTGCACATTAATATTGATAGTACCCGCATATTCCATCCAAGGATATCCCAAGAAAACATCCATGTTATCCATCTCTGAAGTATAAAAATCACCATGCAACACATACTTATCCATAGAAAGCTTCAAATCCTTATAAATTGGAACATCCTCATCGTCAACCTGTGTATTTTCAATTTGTTTTGCTGGAACTTGCAATCTTTTTGCCAAATTAACATTGATAAAATTATGCTTGCAACTAGGATTTATAGAAACCATGATCTTCTCCTTTTGAATCAATCCATGAACCTGTAATAAGGATATACCAGTAGAAAATAGATCCACATGTTTCTCCTTATCTTGTTTTCTGGCATGAGACCATCTGTCTAAAAGTAATTTTTCAAATTCTTCATCGGGCAGGTTGAAACACTTCTTTTGGTTAAGTAATCCCCACCATGTGGCTGCCTCATCTTTAAAATTAGCCAGTGCCACCCATTTCCAATTGTGTCTAAATAACCTCTTGTATTCATTTATGTATTCTTCAATAGTAGGACCCTTATCATTCCCTGTAAAAAATTCCTTGCTAGAAGCCATGAAGGTTTGGAAAAAATTCACTTACTTGGCGAAAATTTGAAATTGTCACAGTTTAGTCAATATTGCTCAGAATCCCTATTATGACCTATTTTCGGAAATGGAACAACCATTCTGCATCTGCCCATGTGATAGAAATCTTGATCCAGGCACTTGGAATTTCAGATCTGTGCTGCAACTCTCCGCCGTCACCAAAATTTCTGCAAAAAAGAGCTGATTTTAAATCAGCGATATCTCCCTCATCCGGACTCCGATTCGACTGATTTTTTTTTGAAATTGAGTGTTTTTTCACACAGAATCTAGATCTACAATTAGATTTTGCAGATCTTGCACCAAGACGTCCAGATCTGTGCCGCAAATTCGCTGCCCCGAAAAATTGTCTGCAACCCCACTGATTTTTAAATCAGCGATATCTCCTTCATCCGGACTCTGATTCAACCGATTTTTTTTTGAAATCAGCTATTTTTTCATAAATAGTCCATATATGCAATTAGATTTAGCAGATCTTGCACCAAAACATATATATTTGATCTGCAAACTCGTCGCCCCTAAAATCCTGCAAAAATAAAAAATAAAAAAATTCTCCACTTTTGTGCCCAAGAAAGTGCTCTGATACCACTTGTTATAGCTCTGATACCACTTGTTATAGATCTATTACCATTTTTTATAGCTCTGATACCACTTGGTATAGCTCTGATACCACTTGTTATAGATCTGATCCAAAAATATAAGAGAATACAAATATACCTAATAAAGAACAAGATCAAAATAGATAGAAATGCTTCTTTATTAATCAAAACCCTTATGGTAGGGCAACACCATAAATTCACTCCTTAAGGAAGGAGAACACTCCACAAGCCATATGCCTGTTCATACAATAATCCTTGACAATATTCCTTGACATCTCTCCATGTGGAGTCTCTAGCCTCTATATAAGCCTCATACATACAATACCATGGGGCATTACCATGGTTCCCTCATACCATCAACTAATACCATGGGCCCATTACATTATTACTAACTACTTGTGGTCCCTTACATGATATGGGTTAACCACCTTATTTATTACTATAGCCCATCCCATTATTACATTATTACCTTGGGTACCTCCCTTGGTACCCCATATTATCCCCCCTAGATATATAACAAAGCTTGAAGCGAAAGAACACTTCATTCTCCTTATTCATACTTTTACACCTTAGAAAAAATATAAAGAATAGATATATGTTGCCATTTTCATTAGAGAATAAAAGTTTTTATAGTCATGGAAGCTATTCTAAGACCCTACAAGATGGGTGTATACTGATGTTGTTTTATGCACATGCACCCATTTACAAATTCCCAAATCCAACCCAATTTAGAACATTATGTACTTTTAGCCCATTATTTACACAGATAGGAAGAAACACAAAAAAAATCATTTGACATTCAAAAGGAACACTCAACATTAGATCTCTTTTATAATTCAAATTTCACACACTCAAATTACAAATGCATTTAGACATATTACTCATTTTTTGTTGTCCTTTACATAACGAACTCTAGTTGACTGTAATATTCCATTTTCATATCCCATCACTCCTAAATGTTGTCCAACTCAATGTGCACCAAGATTTAATGTATGTGTTCCATTCATTGAGATCATTCAATGTTATATAATAATATCAATTAAACTTACCATTTTTAATTACAACCTAGGATTACTTTTCAATAACCAAGTAAATACTATACAAACAACATAGATTTAATCAATGTTGCAAACATCAGCATCAAGATAAAATCAACAAGGGTTCAGAAAACCAAAAAATCATAAAAATCGGGAAAATATTAGTAAAATTTGGCAAACATTGGCAAATTAATATCCCATCAAATTATCAGTAAAAATCGGCAAACATTGATAATCCTATTATGGATGAGTAGTGTTGATGGAAGGAGCTCTGGAAACCCTTGTACCGATGGGAAGAAACATACAAAAATCAATCGGCATTCAAAGGAACACTCAACGTCAGATCTCTTTTGTAATTCAAATTTCACACACTCAAAGTACAAATGCATTTAGACATATTACTCATTTTTTCTTGTCCTTTACATAATGAACTTTAGTTGAGTGTAATATTCCATCTTCATATCTCATCGCTCCTAAATGTTGTTCAACTCAATGTGCACCAAGATTTAATGTATGTGCCCCATTCATTGAGATCATTCAATGTTATATAATAATATAAATTAAACTTACCATTCTTGATTACAACCTAGGATTAATTTTTCAATAACCAAGTAAATACTATACAAACAACATATATTTAATCAATGTTGCAAACATCGACATCGAGATACAATCAGCAAGGGTTCGAAAAACAAAAATATCGAGAAAATCGGGAAAATATTAGTAAAATTTGGCAAACATCGGCAATTTAATATACAATCAAATTATCTGTAAAAATCGACAAACATCGATAATCCTTTTTATGGATGAGTAGTGTTGATGGAAGGAGCTCTAGAAACCCTTGCAGTGTCCAGGGTTTCACCCTAGTCACTCAATCTTTGCACCATTTGCATGGATTGTTTGCAGATCTGTTTTGTAAATCATTTAATGGTGAATCCATGTGATATGGTGAATCAATCTATTTCTTTTGCAGGTATGGCTACCAATCAAGCTATCTATTCTTTGGTTTTGTACAATGTTATGCTAAAGTTTGGTTGTGGTCTTTCGGTGGTTCAATAAATCTCTTCTCTTAATGTTCCTGTGGATGAGGATGCTTTCTGCTGTGAAAAATATCTTACGAAGAATGGTTTGGTTTGCATATTTAATGGGTACTGGCCGCAGCTAGCCGATCTACATAAATGAATCTTTGAGACATGGAAGCCCCTTTTGATAGACAAGCTAAATATTTACCTTATGGCACGGGGTTTCTTCACTGTGGTTTTTGATAAGATTGAGGACGAGAAGGCTATCTATGAATTTGGGTCATGGTTTTGGGGGAGTGTTGTTGGAAAATGTAACTAGGTTCGATCTTCATTAATGTATTTGAGTCATCATGTAATGTACTTGTCAAAATAATAAAGAAAATAATTTTTATTATTATCATTATGACTTATTAAAGCATGGGTTTCATGCTTGGGTCATCATGTTCTAGGTCAAAGTCCCCATTGAGGACATATAGGATTTATTTTGAGTTAATAGAGTCATTGTACTTTTAAAGAGACCCTTCTTGGGCTTTTGAATCATGTAAAAAAGCTTACTATCGAGTCAAAAATGAAATATGTTGCCTCCACACCAAGTCGGCCTCAAGGAGGGCTATTCAGCCTCACCTAGAGGCTATTAAAGAAGCAGTTCGAATTCATTTGGAAGAGAACATCTCAAGCAAGTTCGATATCTCTCTGGAAGCCGGAAAAAGTGTGAAGTGAAGGAAGAAAGCTAAATAAGTGCAAGTTTGGTCAAGGTGAAAGAAGAAAGGAAAATCAAAATTTTGGTGCATCTCTCTCTCTCCCTCGAGCCCTAGATTAGAAGATCGAAGTTCTCTTACTGATGTCGCTACTAGTTGCTGTTGCTGGAACAAGTATAGGTCGAAGTTTTTGTTGTTGGGTGTTGCTGCCTCAAAATGTTGTATTGAGCCAAGATCAAAATTCCGAAAACAAGATCGAAGTCTTTTAGCCAAGATCGAAGTCTCCAAAGCAAGATCGAAGTTACTAGGTCCAAGAAAGTGTTGCATAGTGCTACTACTGTTGTTGTTGTTGCCAGGTCAAATAGGATCATCTGCAAAGGAAGAAGAAGGCTAACTTGATGTGGAGGAAAGTTTGTGTCAAGGTCTAGAGTCTTGGATTATCTCAGGAAATAAATTGAAGGAAGAATTACTAACTGGGTTTTCCCCTAGAGAGGGATTTTTCCCTGGATGTGTTCCTATATCTGGTGTCCATTGATTTATGTGCTATTGGTAATTGCTTGATGAACTAAAAGTAATCTAATAAGAAATCAAGAATATCACAAGTAATTAGAAAGTATAAGAAAATCTTTCTGCCTTTTTGATTTTCTAACATGGTTTCAAAGCTTTGGTGAAGAAATGATCTGAATCGGATCCTAAAACACTCTCTAAGTTTTTGTAAATCTATAAAAACTCATGCCAAAGTTTTAGAGACTTACAAAGATCGAGCTTATCAGAAATACCCTCAACACAATTGTAAATTGTGAGCAGCGCGGAGCAACGAGGACCCTCAGTCAAGCATGCAGATCATTGGCCCATGGTAACGCGCGCTGCCACAAAACATCAAAACGAGAGGTATTTTGGAGAAACAGGGGAGGTTTCTGACATATCACCGAGCAAACCCCTCATTGAAGGAAAAGCCTCGAGCGACCAGAACCGAAAAGTCAAAAACCTTATGGAATTCACCGATTCCATCAGAGGCGGGTCCCACACGAAAACCGGTTGGATATCAGAAGGGTTTCAAGTGATAAGTGGTTTCAACCGAGTCTTACCCAATGCCACACACTAGGTGCCATGCATCCGACGGAAGAGAGAGAAAACCGCTCACATCGGATGGGTAAACTTCATGCAACTTACCTGCCTGATATGGACAGATACCGTAGGATCTGGAGGCTCCAAATCGACGACGGATGACCAGATTCAACGAGGTAAATAGGATGATTTTTATCAAGTTTGAAGTCCAGCATGAACGATGAGTTGGCAGAAGAATTGTGTTCGGGGGAAATCTGGGGGTTAAATGGAAATAACGACCGTTTAAACACTTCCAAGAGAACTGACACTCAGTTCGTTATGAAACAGGTGGCCACATCCCTGTGAGACGTTACACAGTGATGATGATGCAGAACAGAGGAATTCAAATGGACAAGAGGCAGGAGAACCAGAGTGCTATGAAGTGGAAACGAACAGTCAGAAAGAAGATTAGCTTTAAAGCCACGAACTGAAAAAAACAAAGGGAGTAGTGAGAGATAGTCAAGGCAGAAAGCCAAGAGCAAAGAACAGAGAAAGTAAGCCAAGCTGACCTGAAGGAAACATCGAGCCAGACAGAGCCAGAGAGAGTCAGAGAGTATATGTACTCCAGAGAAGGCTTGAGAGGTTCAAGCAAACTCCTCTGTACATCCCTGTCATGTATTGAGTCTCAGATTGGGCTCATACTACTATGACCAATAGAGGTCGAGTTTTCAATAAGGAAAGTCTGTGTACCCCAGAGACTTGGGGGATCCAAGTCCAATCCTACTAATTTATATCTGTTGAGTGAGACTCAAATTGAGCTCACTTTTGTAAAACTCTGCTTTGAAAACATAATAGAGAGGCCACCACTGAAGGCTGGACCGGGAGACGTAGCCCAGGAGTATTGGGTGAACTCCTTATTAAACTTGTTGTGTTTACATGTTTTCCTGTTATGTTTTCACTAACTGCTTCAGTGTCTGTGTATTTCGCAATCTTATCGATCTGTTGCGTAAAGTAACATAAGCACATCCATGCACATGAGTCTGTAATACCTTTAATTCTTTGTCTTGGATAAATTGTAGATCAAGTGGTATCAGAGCTCTAGGTTACTAAGGGTAGACAAGCTTGTGCTAGATTTTGTTTTTGAATGCTAACTAGATCAAAGCTTAGATTAGGAGAAGGAGATTTGGTTGAAACTGACCTTGAATTGGAAGAGTCTATCCTAAGAGGAAAATGTCAGAAGAAAGTCCCTTGGAATCAGACCCTCAGTTTATGGATAGTTTCATGACCATGAAAGCCATGGTAGAGGAAATGTGTAGAGAATTTAAGAAAGGTAGAGAGGAAGATGCATCAAACTCCAAACGAGATAAAGGAGCAGAAGAATCTCTCCTCCATGACCACTCTAAAGGCAAAGGGAAAGAACAAAAACTTCCCACTCCTCCCAGTAGCCCTGAAAACAAAAAAAGACATCTTTGATTAAATTAGATGTTAAATTTGATTTACCAATATATGATGGAGAGTTGAATGCAGAGAAGCTGGATAATTGGATTAGATAGATTGATGTTTATTGTAGAGTGCAGAGCATTGATTCAGACAGTAGTAAGATTCAGCTGGCTAACCTACGCCTTGGGGGCACTGCCTTGGTATGGTGGGAAGGCAGGACACAAGCTGACATGAAGAAGCATGGTAAAATTCTTTTTGTCTGGAGTGAATTTGTTTATGCAATTAAAACCAATTCTATCCACCAGCCTATATGCAGCAAGCCATGATGAGCTAGAAAAATCTTCGCCGGTTAAAAGGGCAAAGTGTACAAAGTTACACTCAAGAATTTAGGAAAAGAGCTTTGATTCTAGGAATTTCTTTAGACTCACCTAAAACTCTGTTGAAGTATATAGGTGGTCTACACAGCTACTTAAGGCACACAATTCACATGTTTAATCCCACTAGCATAGATGAGGTATCTGTTCAAGCTACACATCTAGAGGCTAGAGGTAAGAATGTGAACCCAGAAGTTGGGGGATCATCAAAACCCACTGCAAGCAAGAATAAGGAGAAAAGAAAACAGAAATGGAAACAGAGGAAGACAAACACTGTACAAAAGACCAAATCTCCATGCACTCACTGTAAGAAGGATGGGCAAGATGATGAACACTACTAGATTCTGCATCCGGAGTTGAAACCCAAGAAGTACAATGGCAAAAAGAAGAAGACTGTTGCAGCTATTCAAAAGGATTTGGGGTCAGACTCAGGAGATGAAACAATAATTGCAGCCACAGGTATAAAAGGTAAAAATTCTGAAGCATCTACTAGTAATTCTGCACAATCTACTGACAATGAAGAAAATGAGAGGAAAAGACATGAGCTTTTTCATATTCGAGTTGTTTCCAAGCATCAAAAGATTGATACTTTGTTTGATAGTGGCTCACAAGTAAATTTAATTTCTGAAGAAATTGTAAAGAAGTTGGGATTACTAACCACACCTCACAAAAATCCATATCCATTAGGTTGGTTATGTGATAAAGCACAACCACAAGTGACTAGACAATGTAAACTTAGGTTTTCTTTTGGGTCAGCATTTGTAGATGAGGTTGAGTTAGATATTGTTCCCTTGAATATATGTGGGATTGTTTTAGGAAGTCCTTACTTGTATGATAGAAAAGCTATTTTCTATAGAGGTGAAAACAAGTATCAACTCGTTAAAGATGGAATCGAATATATTGTAAGAGCTCATAAACTCAAGAATAATTATACTCTCATAAACTCAGGGCACATGAAGAGAATTGTAAATTCATGCAAACAATTTTTACTGATGGTTGTAAAGCAAAAGAAACATGATAAAACCAATGTATTTGAGGGCTATAATGCTAAACATAAAGCTGATTTAGAAAAAGTTGTTTCAGAATATGATATACTATTTCAAGAACCTAAAGGTCTACCACCCAAAAATGAAATAGTACATGATATTAATTCGCAGCAAGATGCTCCATTGCCTAACATCGGAATGTACAGGTTGTCCGCTTTAGAGAAGCAAAAATCAAGAAGTACGTACAAGAGCTGCTCAAGAAAGGGTTCATAAGACCTACCACATTGCCTTGTGGGTCTCCAATTGTCTTGGTGAGAAAGAAAGATGGCTCATGGAGAATGTGCATTGATTACCGAGCATTGAACAAGATAACAATCAAAAATCGTTATCCCCTTCCTCGCATAGATGATCTACTAGATCAGTTGAAAGAAGCTGTTTATTTTTCCAAATTGGACTTACATAGTGGTTATCATCAGGTCAAAGTAGCAGAGCAAGATGCAAGGAAGACTGCTTTCAAAACAAAGCAGGGATTGTATGAGTGGTTGGTCATGCCTTTTGGCTTAACTAATGCTCCTGCTACTTTCATGAGAATAATGAATGATGTACTCAGACCTTTTATTGTTGATTTTGTCATTGTATATTTGGATGACATTCTTATATTTAGTAAAACATGTGAAGAACATTTAAAGCATGTCGAGCAAACTCTAGATGTTTTGAAAAAAGAGAATCTTTATGTTAAGCTCTCAAAATGTGAATTTGGCAAAACATCTTTGAATTATTTGGGTCATATTGTAGGGGTTTGTTACACAGTAATTTGTCACCATTGGTCACCGTCCCTATTACCCCTGTTTCCATACTTTGGAAGACTCATTCCGGGACCTGTGAGCAGTGACATAACCTGAAAACACTTGCATTATGTTCCCCTAAGTATGTACTTCATGTTCCCTAAAGACACCTCCTGCAAAATATCCCTGAAAAGTGCCCTTTTTCCATTAGCGCGGGTCCACAATGTACTACCCGCGCCAATCAATGAGATCCTCAAAAGAGGGTGCGACCATTGGCGCTCTGTCTTAGAACAACACCCGCGCCAACCAAGTTTGGTAAAGATTTTCGGACAAACGCGCGCCTAGATGTTTTTTCCCTTCAAGTCATGAAGTCTTTTGAGGATAAAGCTCATCTTCTAGATGTCGAGAGTCATCATCTATCCTTGACATCTATCTACAGCGGCTTTTTGGAGATAATTCCAATCCACAATGGGTGTCCTGATGCATTGTATCTTCCTCCCCTTCTCCATCTATAAAAGTCTGTCCTCACGCATTTGACAAGCTAGTTTTTGGAGTAATGCTAGTTGTGATAATGCTTGTCTTGAGTAATAGTAAGAGTCTTGAAGCATAGGGAGGTTATGCTGCCAGAAGTCTGAGAGAGAGAAGGTCTATTGTAAGACATACATAGCTGCTCGCCCAGCCAGAGGAGAGGTTCAACGTCAGAACTTTGGTTGTATCTTTCTCTGTTGATTATTCATTAATAAACGACTACTATTATTGTTCTGATCTTATTGTTCATCATGATAATGTTTGATCTATTTCCTTTCTGACTGAAATATAGTTGTATTTTGTGGATTTTATGCTTGTATTCGCTTTGTTCTTTGCATGTGCAGGTATCCATTCGCGGGGATCGCAAGGATTGTGACCTGCCGGAGCAAGGGAACGAGAGTATCAACTCTTCTTCGACATTAGCGTTGGACTCCAGGTTGGTTCTCGTAATCCACTTTCGATTTGCAACTAGGAACTTGCATGGTAGCGTGGATTGATTATTGCTAGATCCATTTTGGTCTAGTGGGATCACCTCTGTCCGCAGAGGGGATTTACCTCTCCAACAGGGGTGGTGAATTGAAGATAGATCCTTCTAAGGTTGCAGTCATTGTAAACTGGCCTAAACCCAAATCTGCTACAGAAGTTAGAAGCTTCTTAGGAGTAGCACAATATTGGAGAAAGTTTATTTCTAACTTTTCCTTTATTGCAGCGCCCTTACATGCTTTAACAGGATTGAACAAGGTGTTTCAGTGGGGAGGAAAACAGCAAAAAGCCTTCGACACCTTAAAAGAAAATATTAGTACAACACCAGTACTAGCACTACCCGATCTTCAAAGACCATTTGAGATTGAAATGGATGCCAGTGACTATGCCATGGGAGCAGTGTTAATGCAGCACGGTAAACCAATATGTTATCATTCTGAGACATTTAATTCTGCAGTAGTCAACTACCCCACATATGATAAAGAATTGTATGTGTTAGCCTTGGAGGCAAACGGCCCAAAAATGGATCCATATATGTCCTAAAAGCCTCCCAACTAGCTTAAGAATTATCCCAAAGGATCCAAGTACGCTCCAAAATTCTTCAAAATCCTCTCAAGGGTCGTTCGAAATCAAAATGGTCGAAGGAGGAAAGCCCTTAAAGGGGAGGAAATACACTATCAGGAGGCAGGAAACACTTGAAAACCATTAAAATTCCAAAATCACGGGCTTAAAGTGAGAAGGCACAGCAGCCGTTAGATCTGGCTGATCAACGGCCCAGATCTAATCGGTGGGTTGCATCGGCGGAGGCAAATCGGCATAGACCATGGGGCGATGGCAATGGCGATAGGAAATTAAGCGAGGACCGTCAATTGTATACGCAGATCAACGACCCAAATCACATCGACGGATTGCAGATCAGGAAGACCAAAGGGGCGGGGCTTTTACAGATAGCGATATGCGATTGCGATCAGATCACATCGCATTATCGCATCGGTGCTGACCAAAGGGGCGGGGCATTTACATATAGCGATATGTGATTGCAATCAGATCACATCGCATTATCACATCGGTGCTAAACAAAGGGGTGGGGCCTTTACATATTCCTATATGCGATGCGATAAGGCCGAACTTGACGGCATTGTTAACGATATTCCATAATATTTCAAGTCCGCGCCCAAGCATTTCGTAATGCATTCTCCATATATTTCGTTATTTAACGAAATACATAGGAACCTTGGCAGCGCCGATAGCGATGAAGTCTGGACCCGATGTGTTTTAGAGGCAAAATATATATATGTTTTCAGGTCCACAAGGCCAATTTTTCATGTTTTTTAAGGTTTTTGCCATATTACAAAAATACGAAGGGAACAAAGGGACCGGGCCATCTGCGATAGGCGACAACGACCAAAGGGTGGACCCGATGGGTAAATAAATCATTTTTGAGGACTTTTAAAGTCCGAAAGGAACAAACATTGGGGGATTTTACAGCAGTACAGTGGTTTCTGTGTAAAACAGAAAACACTCATTATTAAATAGTTTGAAGAGAAACCGAGGCCGAGAGGCATCTATAGCGCAACAAAGCATGCCCAGCTAGCCCTAAACAGAGATATCATGGGCATCTATAGCACAACACAACCCGAATCAGATACATCATGGAGCAGCACAGCGCGACACAGCCAAAATCAATAGAAGAGATTGTGGGCAACTCTGTTAAGAGAGAGCTCCTTGCCAGCGCACCCAAAATATCTGAATGTGGTTATTCCTTTGTCAGAAAGAGAGAAACCTCCGAGCCATGCCTGCCTATTGAGGGAATCAAAAGATTAAGGGAAAGATCAGACAAGGTTAAGACTCCGAGCCTTCTAGAGAGCTCAAGAGTATTGTAAAGGGCCTATAAAAGGCAGAAAACTAGATGTAACAAGGGTTCAACTTTTGGAGATTATTCCTCCTCTGTTTATTTAAGCTTCTCATCTTCATCCTAAGAAATATAAGCTTCTTTTGCCATTAGATGTTCAATGTCCATTCCCTTTATGTTGTTCTACGCTTGCACTTGAACAGTTTGTTCAGGTTTTCTATGTGTGTAAGGCCAGATAACTGTCATCTTATCTCTACTTTGATATATTAGATTAGAAAGCTTCTTTGATGCATGTAGCTAGCCATTTATATGTGTTATAATATATGCATCTTCCAGTATAGTCAGTAAGTTCATTTGCTGCCTATAGCTATCCATTCATATATTTTCATGTATGCAATTTGCTCGTATTGTTAGTATTCTCCATCTATCCATTAAATCTACAAACTATTGGGAATTTTTGGTCTAAATCCTTGTGTTGTTAAGGGTGTTCATGCATGTCTTGAGTAAGAATAGAGCTGAAATAGTTATCTAACTTGATCCAAACCAACATTTGTTCCAATAGTTCAGAGAACAATATTGAAGATTACATATTACCAGGCATCTTCGATTTACAACCTAGGAGAGTTTCCTGGAGTGTTAACATAATTTGCGTCGTTGCTAGAGAAAGGAAACTGAAGCTCAGCTTCCCTAGGAAACGACACAGATCCAGCTTTGATGATAGACAAATTCTGGGCACATTTTTTGTTGTAATCATCTATCTGGCGACTCTACTGGAGGTTGAACCTCTTGGTGACTCCACTTCATAGTTCTGGCTCAGTTTGTGAGGCATACTCGGAGAAATCCTCAAAAGCTACACGCTGACCCAGTACCTGATCCTGAAAAAATCATCAAAGAGAGAAAGGTATTGTAGAAAGGAGCATCAGGTTCAGGTAAACCTAAACAATCTCCTATATCTCTACAAGAAAGGCTTGTAATAGAACAAATACATGTTGAGAGTATAGCATCTAATACTAGCAGTGAAGAAAAACTCTCAGAGATTCATAAATCTCCTTATTCTTTAGGTTCTCCTTTTGCTTTAAGCCCAAAGGAAACCTCACCTCCTATCCATCATACTCCTTTAGTCCTGTCAGTCACTCCTCAACCCTCTATCATTCAGACTATCGGTACTCTTTTAGCTACCACATCTATGGCAGGTCCACAAGCACCTACCAAAATGGAAAGAATCATAGCTGCTAGGTATGGACCTCTAATACTCCTAACTCCTTTGAATGCATGCCTACTGGATAATATCAGAAGTATAGGCCTAAGTTCACTGGGATTGAAGGTGTTACTGTTGAAGAACATCTTAAGTCATTCTATAGTTATGTTGATAATCTGGACATTAGTGAAGATGATGTGTGGATGAGAGTCTTTGTCCAAAGCCTAGATGGAGAGGCTAGAAAATGGTTTAGAGAACTAACCCCAGATCTATAGCAGATATTGAAGCTTTAGATGATGCATTCCTAAAGAATTTGGGGGATAAAAATGACCTCCTCTATTACCACACTAAGTTTGGCAACTTAAAGAGAGAAAATGGTGAGTTGCTGTCTAATTTCAATAAAAGGTTTAACCGTATGTACAACAAGATTCTAGTTGAAGTAAAACCCACTACTACCTCTGCTAAACTCACCTATGCCAGTGCTTTTGATTTTGACTTCTACCTACTGTTGACAGAGAGGTGATGTGCTACTTTGGTTGACATGCAGGATGTAGCCTTGGAAGTGGAATCAAACATCATGGCTACAGAGAAACTCAAGGGAAATGTTGATAGAAGAAGACAAATGGGCGAGTCTTCATCATCCCCTAATCCTAAGATAGATAAAATGACCAAAATGATTGAGTCATTAGCCTCTGAAATCCCTAAATTGAAGTTCGAGCAGCAACCGGGGAAAGGATGAATGTCTAATACCTTTGCCCCAAGAAATCCAAATCCAAATCCATATAGAAGAACGAATGAGCAGTTGCAGATTTTGCAAAGAAACAAAAATGAAGACCAAAGGGTGAAGTCTCCTTTTCAGAATGCAGTCATGGAAGAAGACCAGTTCGAAGAAGATGATGAGATCCATTGTCTAGAAGACAAAGACAATGCTTCCTTTTTACCTCAGCTACATATGAAAAGTCATTATGCAATGACCAGATGAGCCAGGAATGGGATGGTGAAGCTATTCTACAAGCTGTAGATCAGCAAAGATATAATTTAAGGTCAAAAATAAGTAATGCCAATGAAACTCCTGTTCAAAGAGTTGCTATCCCTACAGTACCGAAAGCTAATAAGCAAGAACAATTGGCAGTTGATCCCATCATCCTCAAAGCTCTAGCTTATGAGGTAAGAGTCCTCGACAAGTCCCCTTCTCCTTTCAATTTTCAATTAGAAATTCAAAAGCTAAGAATACCTATGCCTCTTATTGAACTAGTGAAGAATGAGTCCTAAAAAAGATCCATCCTCAAGGTCCTTGAACCTAAAGCCATCCAAGCCTCCAATGACTATGTAAGTCTGCAAGATGAAAATCCAACTGTTATCCTCAACACAATGATTGAAAACTGTGAAGACATCTCCCCATCATTCTATGTCTCTCTGACTATTCATGATAAAATCCTTCACAACTGCCTTTTGGACACTGGAGCCAACCATAATCTAATGCCCAAGGCTGTGATGGATGAGTTGGGTCTTGACATCACTAAGCCTTATCATGACCTGTTTTCTTTTGACTCTAGAAAATTAAAATGTCTAGGGTTAATCAAGGACCTAGCCATCACTTTGTCTCAGTTGCCTATGAAAAGCATGATGATGGACATTGTGGTAGCAGATGTACCTCCCAAGTTTGGCATGTTACTTTCCAGAGGCTGGATCAAGAGACTAGGTGGATCATTACAAAATGATCTGTCCTATGCTACTGTCCCAGTTTTCGGAGGTGAGAGTAAGAGATTATACAGAGAGGCGCAATTGGCTTATATAATCAGTGATGAAAAGAATCCCACCAATCATCCCATATATGCTATTGACACTGATTTTGGAGCTTGTATCCTTCATATTGAAGAATCTCAGTTGGCCTTCACGCAGCTCAAGAAACTAGTTTCCCAAATCGCTGAGGAAGAAAACCCACAGATTTGGGATATGTTTTTTGATGGGGCTTGCTCTAAAGAAGTTGCAGGGAAAGGTGTGGTCCTTGTGTCCCCAACATAGGAATACATTCATTTGTCTTTCAAATTAGCGTTTCAAGTCACAAACAACATCGTGGAATACGAAGCTTTAATTCTGGGCTTAAGCGCTGCTAAAGAAATGGGTATCAAAGGCTTGAAAGTGCTTGGAGACACAAACCTTATTATTCAGCAAGTAAATAAAACGTTCCAAGCTAAGCATCCAAGGCTGAAGGCATACAGAGATGAGGTATGGAGGCTCAAGGACTCTTTCAGCAATTTCAACATTTCTTATATTCCAAGAATGAGGAACCAGCTTGCCGATTCCCTTGCTGTCTCTGCCAGCATGTTTATTCCTCCGTTGCCTCCTAAATTGACATATGAAGTTCAGGTAAAATACAGACTGTCTCTTCCTGACAATGTCAAATATTGGAGGGTTTTTGAAGACGATGAGGAAATTAACAGGTTTTTTCAAGTCGTTGGGGAATTTTCTGAAACATGCATCGATTAGGAAAACGAAACCATGGAAGAATGTGGCCAACCCAAGCTAAAAAGCGAGATCTGCCAAAGAAGCATCGTCTAGTTGCCCAGCAACTACATACCAAAAGGATTGGTGCCTCTAGAGAGGCTTTTCAATCATAATGACATGCCCTATAATGCGGCCAAAATAGAGAATGAGTCTGCCGTCCGTAAACATAATATAGGTAGCCTAGCCCATCCAAAAAACATAAATCTATCCACGCATATGTCATCTGCCCAGAATTATGAGTATTGCACCCTCATGAAGCTATTCACTGACATTTTTGCCTGGGAATACAACGATCTTAAAACCTATGATGCATACATCATTCAACATAAGATCCCATTGGAAAATAACACCATACCTTTTAGGAAAAAATTAAGACCTATCAGCCCTCTCTTATTGCCTTTGATTGAGAAAGAAATCAAGAAACTATTGGATGCCAAAATCATAGTCCCCCTCAGGTATTCAAAGTGGATAGCCAACCTTGTGGTGGTAAGAAAGAAAAATGGAGAAATCAAACTTTGTGTCAACTTCATAAATCTAAACAAGTGCTCTAAGAAAGATAACTATCGTCTGTCCAAGATGGAACACTTGCTGCAAAGAGTTTCAGGGGCTAGAGTCATTTCTTTCTTACATGGATTTTCAGGTTACAATCAAATTGTTGTACACCCTGAAGATCGGAAAAGACCACCTTCACTACTCCTTGGGGCACTTTCATGTACTCAAAGATGCCTTTCAGACTGATGAATGCTAGGACTACTTTTCAGAAGGCCATGGGACATAGCCTTTGTGAGAGAGAAGGACAATTTTGTCCTTATTTATCTTGATGACATAACGGTCTTCTCCAACAGCCAAAAAGACCATTTACAACATTTGAAGAAGGTCTTCCTAAAGTGCAGACAGTTTGGAATTTCAGTCAACCCAAAGAATTCACAGTTTGCTCTAGAAGAAGGCAAACTTTTGGGACGTATTGTTTCTGCTGAAGGTGTGAAGATTGATCTAGCTATGGTTCAAGCCATTCAGACATTGTCCATCCCAAGGTCAAAAAGGTACATTCAATCCTTCTTGCGTAAGATTAACTTCATTAGGAGGTTCATTCCAAACTTTGCAGAGCTTGTAAAACACATCACTTCCATGCTGAAGAAAGGAGCAGAAATAAAATGGACAAATGCTTCAAGAAGCTCTTTTGAGACCATCAAGCAAGCTATCATGGAAGCTCCCACTCTAATCAGCCTAGATTACACTAAGGAGTTTTGTATCTTCTATTTTGCCTCTTATGATACACTTGCAACAGCTCTGTTGCAGAAAAATGATGAATGCATAGAGCACCCTGTGGCCTTTTTCAACAAAACTTTAAGGGATGTTGAACTAAGGTATGACATTATCGAAAAACAAGCTAATGCTCTCATAAAGTCTTTAAAGGCATTCATAATTTATATTCTACATTCCAAAGTAGTTGCATATGTACCTTCAGCCTCAGTAAAGGATGTCTTAACTCAACCAGATATTGATGGGAAGAGAGCTAAATGGATTGCAAAATTCATAGAGTTTAACATAGAGGTGAAGCCCACTAAGCTCGTCAAAGGCCAAGGCTTGGCTAAACTTATGGCTGAGGAAAATTGCAGCTTGTTAGATATAAATTCCATGGGTCTGAATTCAGATTATGAGCAGGTAAAGGGAGCAACAGAAGAGTAAAAGTAGGATCAATCTGGCTGAAAATCTAGTCACATGTGAATGGTATTACAACATAGTTCATTTTTTGCAAAAGCTAGAAGTCCCTCCAGGACTTAGCTCAAGTCAAGCTCATGCCATTAAACTCAAATCGGCCAGATTCTACATTAATAAAAATATGCTTTATTGGAAAGACCCATCAGGAATCCTCTTGAGGTGTCTAGATAAAGAACAATCCCTAGAGGTCATACACCAGTTTCATTCTAACATCTCTGGAGGGCATCATTATTGGAAAACCACAGCTCACAATATCTTAAGGGCTAGATATTATTGGCCTACTTTGTTCTCTGATGTGTTTTCTTTTGTAAAATTTTGTGACAAATGTCAGAGGTTTGCAGGAAGACAGTAGCTAAAATATCTACCCTTAAAGGCAATACATGTCAATGGTCCCTTCCAGTAGTGGGGCTTGGACTTTATAGGTGACATCAACCCACATTCCAGTGGCCAACACAAATGGATCTTAGTAGCCATTGATTATTATACCAAGTGGATTGAGGCTATACCCACTAAGAATGTTGGTCATCAAGTTGTCATAAAGTTCTTGAATGAGAATATTTTCACTAGATTTGGTTGCCCAACCAAACTAGTCACTGATAATGCAGCAGCGTTCAAGGCAAAAGAATTGATGGACATGACTGAATCCATGGGCATTCAAGTGGTGCATTCTACCTCATATTACCCTCAAGGCAATGGTCTGGCAAAATCATCTAACAAGAGCCTAGTAAGGGTAATAAAAAATTTGTTAGAGGACAACAAAAAGAGCTAGGATTCCAAGTTGAAGTTTTCACTATGGGCTGACCGAGTTACCATCAAAAAGTTCATAGGTAATTCTCCATTAAAACTGGTTTATGGTGCTGATGCTGTTTTCCCCATCCAGCTCATCCTCCCTATGGCTAAGTTCTTGCAAGAAGAACAAGATGAAGAGAATGATATGGTAAGAAGAATGAATAACCTGGTTGAACTACACCAGATAAGAGAGTAGCTGGTTGAGAAATCAAAGGCTCATCAGAAGGCAATCAAAGAAACTTTTGACAAGAAGGCAAAAGCGAACAAGTTCCAAGTTGGTGATTGGGTGCTTAAATGGGATGCATTTAAAGAAAAGAGAGGTAATCATGGCAAGTTTGACCCCTTGTGGACAGGTCCTTTTGTCATTGCTCAAGTTCGGCACAACAATACATTCATCCTGCACAATCTGGAAGGAGAAGATGCATTTGGTCGCCCAGTAAATGGGCGGTTCTTGAAACTCTATTCCATTTAAGGCCTTAAAGCCTTGGTATTGTAAATATGTTTTTCTTTCAGTTTTTATTTTTATGCTAAAAAGACTCCATGCCCAATGGAACACAAGAAGGAAGATTTAAATTTTGTTTTTACAGGAAAGGCATTGATCTATAGTTCTTGAAACCTCACAGGGAGGCTTTCATCCCCATAAGGAGCCAATGTTAACCTTGGAGGCAAATGGCCCAAAAATGGATCCATATATGTCCTAAAAGTCTCCAAATTGGCTTAAGAATTATCCCAAAGGATCCAAGTATGCTCCAAAATTCTTCAAAATCCTCTTAAGGGTCATTCGAAATCAAAATGGTCGAAGGAGGAAAGCCCTTAAAGGGGAGGAAATACAATATCAAGAGGCAGGAAATGCTTGAAAACCATTAAAATTCCAAAATCACAGGCTTAAAGTGAGAAGGCACAACAACCGTTAGATTTGGTCGATCAACGACCCAGATCTAATCGGCAGGTCGCATCGGCGGAGGCAAATCAGCGCAGACAATGGGGTGATGGCGATGGCGATCGGCAATTAAATGAGGACCGTCAATTTCATACGCGGATCAATGGCCCAAATCACATCGGCGGATTGCAGATCGGGAAGACCAAAGGGGCGAGGCCTTTACATATAGCAATATGGGATTGCGATCAAATCGCATCACATTATTGCATCAGTACTAACCAAAGGGGTGGGGCCTTTACATATAGCGATATGTGATCATATCACATCACATCACATTATCGCATCGGTGCTAACCAAAGGGGCAGGGTCTTTACATATTCCTATGTGCGATGTGATAAGGTCAGATTCGATGACATTGTGAACTATATTCCATAATATTTCAAGTCCGCACCCAAGCATTTTGTAATGCATTCTCCATATATCTCGTTATTTAACAAAATACACAAGAACCTTGGCAGCACCAATAGCGATGAAGTCCAGACCTGATGTGTTTCAAAGGCGAACTATATATATGTTTTCAGGTCCATAAAGGCTGGTTTTTCATGTTTTTTAAGGTTTTCGCCATATTGCAAAAATACGAAGGGAACAAAGGGACCTGGCCATCTATGATAGGTAATAGTGACCCAAGAGGTGGACCTAATGGGTAAATAAATCATTTTTTAGGACTTTTAAAGTCCGAAAGGAACAAACAATGGCGGGAGTTTACAACATTACAGTGGTTTCTGTGCAAAACAGAAAACACTCATTATTAAACAGTGTGAAGAGAAACCGAGGCCGAGAGGCATTTACAACGCAACAAAGCATGCCCAACGAGCCCTAAACAGAAATATCATGGGCATCTATAACACAACACAACCTGAATCAAATACATCATGGAGCAGCATAGCACGACACAGCTAAAATCAACAGAAGAGATTGTGGGCATCTCTGTCAAGAGAGAGCTCCTTGCCAGCACACCCAAAATATCTGAATGCGGTTATTCCTCTGTCAGAAAGAGAAAAACCTCTGAGCCATGCCTACCTATTGAGGGAATCAAATGGTTAAGGGACAAATCAGACAAGGTTAAGACTCTGAGCCTTCTAGAGAGCTCAAGAGCATTGTAAAGGGCCTATAAAAGGCAAAAAACTAGATGTAACAAGGGTTCAACTTTTGGAGATTATTCCTCCTCTATTTATTCAAGCTTCTCATCTTCATCCTAAGAAATATAAGCTTCTTTTGCCATTAGATGTTCAATGTCCATTCCCTTTATGCTGTTCTACGCTTGCACTTGAACAGTTTGTTCAGGTTTTTTGTGTGTGTAAGGCCAAATAACTGTCATCTTATCTCTACTTTGATATATTAGATTAGAAAGCTTCTTTACTGCCTGTAGCTAGCCATTTATATGTGTTATTATATATGCATCTGCCAGTATAGTCAGTAAGTTTATTTGCTGCCTGTAGCTAGCCATTCATATATGTTCATGTATGCAATCTATTGGTACTATCAGTATTCTCCATCTATCCATTAAATCTACAAACTATTGAGCATTTGTGGTCTAAAGCCTTGTGTTGTTAAGGGTGTTCATGCATGTCTTGAGTAAGAATAGAGCTGAAATGGTTATCTAACTTGATCCAAACCATCATTTGTTCCAATAGTTCAGAGAACAATATTGAAGATTACATGTTATCAGACATCTCCAATTTACAACCTAGGAGAGTTTCCTGGAGTGTTAACAGTATGCATTAGTACAGAGTGTGAAAAGTGGAAACATTACATAATAGGAAAAGAGATAGTTATACATACTGATCATCAACCACTTTAATATTTTCACTCACAAACTAAGTTGCAACAGTCAAGACACTATAGGTGGATGGGTTTTCTACAACAGTTTCATCTAGTCATCAGATATAAAAAGGGCATACACAATAAAGTTGCAGATATGTTGTCCAGACCAATCATAAATGCATCTACTATACTTAAGCATAATTCAGTATTGCATGAAAGCTACATTGAACAGTATGCTCAAGATATAGATTTTAAAGATGTATATGCAACTTTAAGTCATGGCAAACAAGTAGAAGAATGGGATTATCATGTTAAGGACCGACTCTTGTATCATTTGGGAAAGTTATGCATTCCTCAAATAGAAAGAGTAAAGATAATTCGAGAAGCACACACTTCTCTAATATCAGGTCACTTTGGTGTAAGTAAAATAGTTGCACAGTTACAAAGATTTTGTTATTGGCCAAAAATGAATGAGACAGTTTCTAGATATGTAAGAGGGTGTACCATGTGTGCTAAAAGCAAGCCCAACAATAGAAAACTAGGCTTGTACACTCCACTACCAGTTCCTTCTCATCCCTGGGAAAGTGTTTCTATGGACTTCATTGGGGGACTGCCTAAATCTAGAAAAGGTCATGACTATTTATATGTTGTTGTGGATAGGTTCAGTGAAATGTGTATTTTAATACCTTGTAACAAACAGATTACAGCTAAACAAATTGCAAAGTTGTTCTTTCAACATGTATGGGTTCATTTTGGATTACCCACTTCCATTATATCTCATCGAGATACCCGATTTATTGGGAAATTTTGGTCAAGTTGGTGAGCTCCAGTGTTGTAGCAATAATGCTACAACTCCTGGGGCTTCCTGTCTCTTAATTTTATCAACCTGGTAGTTCGTACAAACTTGGAAGCGACGGTGTCGTATGCACAAGTACTAGCTCTTGTCGCAGTTGTCACTTGGTCAGCTGGCACAAGTCCGCTAGGGCTCAAGCCAACTTCTATAGGTTCACAGAAGAAGCTTTATCAATGATGGATGAAATCTAGCTCAAAGAAGACTAATCTACTTGGCAAAAATGAACTGAAAGCAAATCAAAACATGGAAACCCTAGGAAACCCTAATTTAACTAGTCTAACCTCTATGATGCAAAGAATGTGAAGGAAACTTCTACCAATGATGCCATTACTTCTAACAAGTGAAAATGCATGAATCTAATCTACTTGCAGCTTAAAAGACATGTTTTTGTATTTTTCTTTAAGTGGATGGAGTGATTGTGATTTTGTGCTTATTAGGGTTTGGTTGTGCAGATGTGATGCGGAAGGAAGGAAAGCTTGGGAAAGGTTGGGGAGGCTAGGAGAGGTCCCCAGAGATCCTTAGCATCAATCCACAGAGGTTCCTCACGTTCAGAGGCTCAGCAACCGAGTGAGTGGCCTCCTACAGGATGTCTGCAGGGGATTCTACAGGAAACGCAGGGGTTTCTACAGGAAGTCTACAAATTGCTACAGGATGACCTACCGTGGGTGTTTGAAGTGATGGAGGAGTGATGGAATGGTAGGGGAAGGTGTGTAAGGTAGGAATAGGGCTGGTGATGGCTCAGGAGTGGAGAAGTAGGATGGAGAACGAGTGTGTGAAGTGGGTTGATGGATGAAAGGTGATAACAACGAAATGTCTAAAGAACGAAGTTACGTGAGGAGTGGAGGAGTTTGGGAGATAACAGAGCGTAACAGAGGTCAAGAATGTGGTTGTATGCGTGATCAAGACAAAGAAGGAGGTAATAGAATGATGAAAAGCAGTGTAAATGAAACAAATGGCTTATGACTGTCACAAAGATGAAAATTCATTAACCTAAGCTACCTGAACTCAATGAACAGCAAGATAAAGCGTGTAGAGGAATGTGCATGAAGCAGTGATGAAGGTGTATGGTGCAAGAGTGAAGTGCATGGAAAGATCTATCATAAACGAGACTATGTTGCAACATGTATAACGTGAAGAACTGTGTATTTTTGTGGCTGGTATGGGCTGCACTCCAATCTCCAAATAGAGATGGCAGTGGAGACTTTCTCAACCTTTTTTGCTGGAGCTCCAATGTATTATCAACCTGCTAATCTAACTAAACAACCGAAATCAATTCAACCATAAACTAGTCCTATCTATGCTCATGAAAACGACTAAATTACCAAACTGTGAATTCGAATTGCATGTGAAAATAAACAAACTCAAAGTGCTGGAACGAAATGCAAACACATTACAACACTGAGGAGATCTATTGCTCTCAGGTTGGGCCCTAACCTGAGAGCTATAGCTCCTTGAGAAAACTCAGAACTAGATCAAAATCTGCCTTCTTTATTCATAATCTGATGTCATGCCAAATTGGCTTACAAAAAGGAACAAAGACCGAGCTGTGCTCAAAAATTACAATAGTAATGCGAGAGTTTCAACAACCTATCAAAGGCTACGGCCTCCATACTTATGCAAAACGATCATCCAACAAGTGTCCTTGATTTTAGGAGCTCGGCTGTCCAACTGAAGTTTAACTTGTTGATCCTGTAGGACAGTCATAATTGTTGTTCCTGTAGAACAGTTATAACTGTTGTTCCTGTAGAACAGCTGGCTGCTTCTAAGCTCGGTGGGGAGATGGATTGGAGCTCGGAGCTATGGTGGGAATCACGAGGAGGGTCCCAAGACTGTGGACATCCTCTCCTAAAAACCAGCAGTGCCACCTCATTGTCTCCTTGTCTCCTTTTCACGTGGTCTTTTCTCCCTTTTAATGCAAAAACCTGAAATCATAATGCATTAGTCACGTAGATAAAGTGTCTACCCTTCTTCCTACAAACAACACGAATAAACTAAGAAATGCATGCATAAGCAGTAAAAAGTGAATGGTTTGAGCAAAACAAGTAGGCCAAATGAGCCCAAATTATACCAAAAATTGGGGCTCATCATCACCCCCCAGCTAAACTATTTGCTCATCCTTGAGCAACTTAGTCCAAGTCCTCATCTTTCATTGCTTTCATTGCTTCTCTTGCATCCCAAGGCTCTGTGGTAGGGTCCTCTCTGTAGATGTGAAACCCTGCTTTTCTGTTTACCTCTTCCCATTGTTGACTGTCATCTTCCTTTGTATTTCCTTCAGTCAATCCTAGCAATAGTGGTGGACTGAGTTTAAGCCCAATCCAGCTGGCCTGGAGGCTTTGCATGGACTTCTTGTAAAGGTCAACCCTTGCCAAAGCTTCTCTCATCCGGATGGGGGTATGGTACTCCCGGATTTTCAAGCTGTGGGCCATGGTATTCCATCTGCGTGCACAAGCCTGGGCAGCACTTTCTCCCAACAACCTTTCCATGTCTTCAAAGTGAGCTATGGCCTGGGCTTGTTGGTCCATAAACCTCAAGGAAGCTGTGGGATCCGTAGCCAACTGTTGGTGGGTTGAGATGAGTGCCACCGGGTCCTCTAGTTCCGGCCTAATGAACAGTGGTTCGATCACTTCTCGGTTCATGACCGATTTTGCTTCAGTTGCTCTTTGATCTTCATGGTTTAACCATGAGGCGAGGGCCATCAATTGCATATCACCCAAGGCAATGTTGGGATCCCATGAGACTTCATTAGGCAAAGCCAAGTTGTGGAGGTAAAACTCTGCCAATTTGGCTTTGTCTTCTGCCGAACTAGTAGTGCATAATTCAGAAAATTGTTGTGGGTTTTCGATGTGTGCAATACCTCTTTGGGCCAAGGTGTTTATTTGGAACTGAAGCCATTGATCTTTTAAAAACAATCCATAGGATTTTGCGGGCGTTCTGCACTGAATTGCTTCCATGGCCCAACTGGCCATGCAGGCCAATTGTGCTTCCTTTTGTTGCAGCTGTTCCTTTAAGGCTTGCACTTCAATTCTTGTCTGCTGTTCTGCTTCCTGTAGAAGTGTCATTGGCTCTTCAAGACTGGTGGTCAGCTCGTTTTTTCCTTCTTGTTCATTTGTGATGTCCTTGGAGGATGTTCCTGCCCCTGCCTTTAGTTCTTGTAGCTGCAACCGTAACTTCTGATTTTCTTCCTGTAGAAGTGCCTGCTGGCAACTAGCCACATGTTTAGCCATGGTGAATTCACTCCTGACCTCCCTGAGTTGATCCTGTAGAGGGCCTATGTCTGCCACACCTTTTGATTTGGTGATCTGCATCCATGTGTGGGAACGGACTCTTTCTTTCTCTAATTCAAAAAATAGAGGCACGGTGAATTTCTGCAGTATGATTTTGCCCGCCTCTAAAAAGGTGTAATATGAATTCAGGTTGGGCGAAGGGCTAGGTTCTGGTATGTGTTCTCTTGCTATCTCTTCAGGCAGTTCTGCCTCACCCTCCCTTGGTGATGAGGGTCCTTCTCCTTCCCTCTTTTCTGTTTCCTGTAGCCGGGCCAGAGTATCCTGTAGAACGTTTTCTGCTTCCTGTAGCTGAGTTTTTTCTAACTTTTCCTGCCATGTATTTTTCTTTGGACTCCCCTTCTCGTAGGTGACTGTGACCTTGGAGGGTGACTTTTCTTTGGGAGAAGTAGGTGTATCTTCGATGACGATCGGGCTGCTGGATTGGGCCTGTGGCTTGCCCGTCTTTATCCTAACACTTCTCCGAGCCTTAAAGTACAGAGGAGTCTCCCTCTTCCTCTTGTCTTTCGGCTTAGGTGGCGTATTGAGGCCAGCTAATACAGCTGCTGCCTCCCGTGCCAGAATATCCACCTCCTTTTCTTTGGTTTTTACCTTTTTGGGGCTTCCTGTAGAAGCTTGTTTCTGCAATTTCGGGCTTCCTGTAGAAGCCTGTTTCTGCAATTTCGGGCTTCCTGTAGAAGCCTTTTCCTTCAGCACTTTTGGGCTTCCTGTAGAAGACCCTTTCTTGACCGGTTTTGGGCTCCCTGTAGGAGCCTTTTCCTTTAGCAGCTTTGGGCTTCCTGTAGGAGCCTTTTCTTGAGTCTTTGGGCTTCCTGTAGAAGCCTGTGTCTTTGTTTCCGGACTTCCTGTAGAAGTCTGTTCCTTAGTGATTTTTGGGCTTCCTGTAGAAGCCTGCTTCTGTTTTCCTGTAGGTACAGGTGTCTCCGTCTTTGCTTGCTTACCTGCCTAAATTTTGCTTTTTGCTTTGGGTGCAGGTGCTGTTGAGGTACTTGGGCTGACGTGGGCCTCCTCTGCTTTGTCCATTCTGCCTTTCATCCTCTTTTCCCTTGCTGACAGGATTGGTGTGCCACCCTTTTCTTCATCCTTATTTTCCTCAGCCACTGCTTCCTTGTCTTCACTGCTGGAGGAGCCACTATCTTCGATCAACATTTTAATGTCCCCATCTCGTGTTAGATTCCGAAATGACTCCCAGGAGAGGGGAACTTTATATGAGTGCAGTGCATCCTCCACAAGCAATTTTATTAACCCATGGTGGGCTATCTGATCAGGTATGCCCTCTCTTAGCTTTGTAGCACATTCCATTAGGGACTGCAGGAGATAATGAGGGATGCTTAGTTTTTTCTCTACAGGAAGGTCAATTCGGTGCCTCAACTCAGTGAGTAACCGAAAGTGATATGCATACACGATGCTGAACCGGCCTTCACAAGTAATATATTTCATGATTTGCAAACTGACTTCATTCCAAGGTGGTGATAAACTCGTTCTTCTCACCCCGTTTTTATCCTCCGAGAATTCTTCCTCAGGTGGAAAGAATTCTTTCTTTGCTTGCTGGCTCTGCTTTCGCTCTTCTTTATCCCACGGCAGACCCATAGGAAGTTCTGTGATCCGACTGATATGTTCTGGGGTGAGTTTGAGGCTTAGACCTCTGAAGCTTACTGTGGCCAGTGTCTGGGATTTAGGCTTCAAAGCCTGCAAGAATTCCTCGGCTACTTCATCATCGTAGCCCTGCAGCTTATCACAAAAAGGCATCCATTGTGCTCTGGTGAAGAGCTCTACCACTGCCGGGTTTCTCCTTAATTTGGTGGAATCTGTGGGTTCCCGCCTGATAAACCCACCCGGCATGATGAACACGGGGGTTTTGACTAAAGGTGACAAGTGCAAAGGAGATTCGGTCTATTTTAGGCAGAGCATGCATACAATTCACAAAACATAGTCTACTTATACTGCTATCCTGTAGAAGCGATAGTATAGGCACAGCAATCAGATATTTTTATGACCAGACTGTGAATAATGATCTTGCCACCTTTGAAAGCCAATTGCGGAAGGAGTTTCAGGGTTACCTTTTTCTGCCACCTTTTCTTACGTGAGGAATTCACCTTCCTGTAGAACCGCGTTCCTGTAGAGACTGCTTCCTGTAGGACTGCGTTCGTGTAGGAGAAGTGTGCAAACTTCGGGGCGGACTGTAGTTGGCCAGCGGTCGAGATGTGTTTCACCGGCGTTCTGGTAGCCGAAATCTCGGTGTATCAACGTTTAGAGGAAATCAGAAGAGCCACTCGAGTTTTGAAGTGGAGGTTGATGAATACATGCGCATAATCTAGCCGATTAGATTTTGAATCGGCGCAGCTCGTGGCGCGGGGGGTGAGCTGTCCCTGCCGGACCGTTGGGCGACGTCACCCATCATTCACCTGCATATTCACTCGCTGCCGCATTCATTCCCACAGATCTGTCGCCGCCTTTTTCGGTTAAACTCGTTTCTCGGTTGACGGGACTATCCTCACGTGCGTGCTGCGTATTTTCTTTGTCGTGGCTGCCACCCAAGCATCTGACTATACCATAACTAGCCGACGTGGCCAGTCAACTGACCATACGGCCGCTCAACCATTCATTTCTATGCCATGCAAAACAAATCAAAGTAATACTCATGCGATTTGGTGGAAGGAAGGGTTGAGACACTTACCTGCACGCGGCTACACACGATTTTTCGTTTTTTGGACGACGGGGAGCAGATCTACCTGCTGCATGCGGCTTACACAGTCTCGGAGGCTCATGGTTACAGGATGCTGGCGATGGAGTGGATGCTCTGGTTGCCTGCGCCCGTGTTTTGCTTGCAGAGGGCGGTGATGTGAACGGTATCCACTCATGCAGGTTTGACTGTTACAGGATTCCCGTGGGGTGCCTTGTAACAGTCTCGCCTCCTTGGGTGCATGCTGCACGACGATGGATGGAATCTTCTGATCACGCTCCCGGAGCTGCTGATGCTCGACATGGATGTGGTATGAGCTCTCGGTGCTTGTTTTTCTTTGACAAATGGATTTACCACGAGAACTCATTGATCTGGTTTGCTGGTGCAGGGATCTTGGTTGCATGGCGACGAGGATGGTGGGGCAAGGTTACAGCAATGTTCAAGGGTGCCAATCAGTGGCATGCATGCATCCAACCCATTCCTCAGCCGCTAGATCTCCGTTTGAAACAAATTTTTGGCCGTCCCAAACTTCTACAGGAAGTTTCCTGTAGAACACAGAGCTTCCTGTAGAAAGTTCGGCCTTCCTGTAGAAAGTCTGCACTTTCCTGTAGAAAATCCGCGCCTTCCTGTAGAAAGACTGCGCCCTCCTGTAGAAAGACTGTGCCTTCCTGTAGAAAGACAGCAGCTTCCTGTAGAAGATTCAAACCATGATAAAATTGCACATACCTTTAAAAACATGGGTGCTCTTGGAGGAGGTACTGATGAGGTTCCTTGACAGCATGATAAGGACCCTTGGCTGTGATTGAAGAGGCTTCTTCTCCTCCATAGAACATCTGCAACCTGCATGCAATTTTCATATTGTGCCTATTATTATTTTTTTTTTCTTCCTTTTTTTTTGAAAAGATAACAGGGGCGCCCCAAAGGGGTTTTCGCCCTTGCTACCTGCCCTGAGCGCCTCAGAGAGGTTTTCACTCAAGGATCTTTTCCAACCTTTTCTCTTCTTTTTTTTTTGAAAAAGCAATAGGAGCGCCTCAATGAGGTTTTCACCCCTACTACCTGCCTTGGGCGCCTCAGAGAGGTTTTCACCCAAGAATCTTTTTTTTTTTTTTTTTTTTTTCAGATCTTCTTTCAGGGTGTGCCAGAGGCAGAGGCAGAACCCTTCTCTATGACCAATACAGATTTCTCCATAGTTTTGATAAACTCTTGTCTTGAGAGAGGTCTCCTGTAGATCTTCAATCGATGCCCATTGACAAGCATGGGAATGGCTTCCTCATCAATGGTTCGAATGAGGACAGATCCATTGTCATGGCACTTCTCCACTGTATATGGTCCTAGCCATCTGGTTCTCAACTTCCCCTTGAAATCTTTGTATCTGGAATCATACAACAAAGCCCAATCTCCCGGCTGAAATTGCTTGTCATGGAGATGTTGGTCATGCCACACCTTCCTCTGAAGTTGAACCACTTCTGAGTGAAGGAGGGCCTGCATGCGGTGCTCATCCAGTCCATTCAGCTGCAACAGCCTTTCTTGTTGTGCATGGCTGAGATCTAGGTCCAGCTGAGCTGCCATCCTCAAAGTGTTATACTCAAACTCAATGGACAACAAAGCTTTCTTCCCATAGACCAGCTCATAAGGTGTGAAGCCGGTGGTGGTCTTCCAAGTGGTGTTGTAGGCCCATGTGGCCTCAACCAGGCGATTGATCCGGATTTAAACAGGAACGCAATAGATTACAGAGATAACCATAAATACAGAGATGCGATAACCATATACACAAAGATGCAGCGGAAATAATACTTCATTTCATTACTGTAAAATACTGAAATATGCTTACAAATAGAAATGGAGAGAAACCAGCTAGGGCGATGGTAGCTTATCTCTGAGAAGAGATGTGGCGGCTACATGCCTCTGAACTGTTCCGAACTGTATTACAATGAGGCTCGAAGGCCTATTTATTGTTGAGAAACAATGGAAAACCCTTCACATCCCGAAACCTAACCCTAGAAGATGAAACGCCAAATTGTGGGCCCCGTTTGGGTAAATTGGTACATCAATTTTCCCGGGGTCGTAACTTTGGCATACGATCTCCGTTTGACGCGTACAATAGCTCGTTAGAAAGATCTATCCGAACACTACCACTTTGGGAAGGGCAACATTGGTCTATAGACCCATGTTGCCCCCAGATTCCCAAAAAAACGTCGTTTAGGGCCTCAAAACGGCTCCGGAAGTTCAGGACCCGAAAAACTGCTAAAAATAGTAAGTTGTGCTACAATTTAGGAAACTGAAAAAGCTGAAAGAGACAGTTGTGGGGGTCCAAATGGGATAGGTGGGTGGCCACCAACATCCACCTGGATCATTCCTCCCCCCTTAGGAAGCAATGGTCCCCATTGCGTTGAGTTCCTCCATCTGCTGAACTGGTCCTGCAATCTCTGATGTGTCCAGTGATGGTGGGAAGCATGGTCGACGACGGTCCACATTGAACACTCGGTGCAAGCCAAGGAATGGAGGAATGCTGTGCTTCGAAGCATTGTTGCCCGTAGCCTTGGTATTGGTGTACGGATCATGTCGGAGTTGCCTGAGTTTCTGATGGGTTCTGGTAAGGCGTTCTCTCTGCAGATGTAACCAAACTTTGTCGCCCACATGAAACTTGTGTGGTACCCCTGTGGATGAGGAGAAGTTGTTCCTGTGTTCTGTCATGACCGTATCCCTTTGCTGCTGCTGCTGCGTGGAGGAACCCTTTGCAGGGGTCATGGATGTAGCAACGATCTTCCCCTTACTTTGGGAGTGAACCAGACAGATGAATTTCCTGGTCTGTGATATGAGCTTGCTGCCTTTCTTGGTAGTGATCAAGGATGTGGCAGTAGGTGGGGCTACCTCTGGTATCCTGTATAATGAATTACTTAAAGAAATAATGACAGCACGAGGCCTTGACTCATACACAGCATGTCGCCTCCACAAGTATGGCTGGCCTAATAGTACATCACAAACATCCAGAGGTGTAACATCACACAATACCTCGTCTGTGAAGGGCTTGATGCTGTAGGGAAGACGGCACTGCTGACGAACTTTGAGATCTCGTCCTTCATGAAGCCACCCGATACTGTACGGCTGTGGGTGTGGTGTAGTCGGTAGGCCCAACCGCTTCACGACCTCTGCTGAAACCAAGTTCTTTTGGCTACCACTGTCGACAATGAATCGTAGCGGTGAACCCTTCACCCACATCTGTGAGTGGAAAAGACGCTCCCCCTCCTCTGGATCTTCGGGCTCATTTTTCTTGATCTTGGCAGTGGCAACAGTGGCGCTAGGATCCGCATCAATGATCTGCTTCCCTTTGCCATTCCCCTTGTCGGGTTCTGGCTCAGGATCGGAACATGCATCTGATTCGGAAGCCTTCAACTCGGCCACCAGCGACTGCTTGGTCCGACACTCACTTGTGTTATGAGTGGGACTCTTATGGAACTCACACCACTTTCCTGTGTCCTTCTTCGGCTTCGTGGTGTTGCTCTTTTCTTGCGGCTTCGACGGGTTGTCTTGGGTCACCCCGCCTTGGCTTTGTCCTTTGGGCTTCGGATTTGCAGATCCAAAGTCTCGCTTCTTCTGTTTGAACTTTTGCTCGATTTTGACAGCATATCGGTATGCTGTGCCGAGTGAGGAGATGTTCAAGAACACCATCTCTTCCTGGATGTATCTGTGTAGGCAGCCGCGGTATTTGAGTACCAGATGCAGCTCAGAATCTTTGATACCCAACTGTGTGCGAAGGGTATGAAAAATGTTTGTGAACTCCGGCACATCTTGGTCTCGTCCCTGCCGCAGTGTGGTCCATTTGATGTATTTGTCCTCATAGCTTCCGACAGGGTAATACTGCTCTTTGATGGCATCCCGAAAGTCATTCCAAGTGGGTGCGGCTGAAAATAGTGAGCCTGTACTTTCATCCTTCTGCTCGCAGTAGGTTTCCCACCAGTCCTTGACGTGGGGGGCTGCTTTGAGAAGAGCAAAAATAATCTTTTCCCGACTTGAAAATTCATGAACAGAGAAATACCCATCTAGCAGATTTAACCATTTATCTACGGCATCTGCGTCTATTTGACCCTCGAAGATGGGGATTTCAAAATTAACTTGTACCTTAAACGGCGTGGCGTTTCCAGAGTCGCTTTTGGAAGTCGATGCGTCGCCTCTGGGTAGCCGCTGAAGGATCTGCGCAAAGCTATCCATCATCGCGTTCCTTTGCCGCTCGAGTGCTTCTTCGAGCAAGAATTTGATAGGATCTCCTGCCCCCTCGTCTTTCTTCTCATCCGCCATGGGAGGCCGTCGGGATTTGCGAGGCTGGTCTTGCAAAGGTTCGACCAGTTCAAGCCCTAACTCCTTATATCCCGACCTCGTTGGGGACATGCAAAGAAAAACAGAGAAAAAGCAGACCGCTCTGATACCACTGATCCGGATTTAAACAGGAACGCAATAGATTACAGAGATAACCATAAATACAGAGATGCGATAACCATATACACAAAGATGCAGCGGAAATAATACTTCATTTCATTACTGTAAAATACTGAAATATGCTTACAAATAGAAATGGAGAGAAACCAGCTAGGGCGATGGTAGCTTATCTCTGAGAAGAGATGTGGCGGCTACATGCCTCTGAACTGTTCCGAACTGTATTACAATGAGGCTCGAAGGCCTATTTATTGTTGAGAAACAATGGAAAACCCTTCACATCCCGAAACCTAACCCTAGAAGATGAAACGCCAAATTGTGGGCCCCGTTTGGGTAAATTGGTACATCAATTTTCCCGGGGTCGTAACTTTGGCATACGATCTCCGTTTGACGCGTACAATAGCTCGTTAGAAAGATCTATCCGAACACTACCACTTTGGGAAGGGCAACATTGGTCTATAGACCCATGTTGCCCCCAGATTCCCAAAAAAACGTCGTTTAGGGCCTCAAAACGGCTCCGGAAGTTCAGGACCCGAAAAACTGCTAAAAATAGTAAGTTGTGCTACAATTTAGGAAACTGAAAAAGCTGAAAGAGACAGTTGTGGGGGTCCAAATGGGATAGGTGGGTGGCCACCAACATCCACCTGGATCAGCGATCTGCCCAATCTTTTCTGCTGCTGCTCACCACTTTGGTCAAGATCCCTTCTAATGCTCTATTGGTGACTTCCACCTGCCCATTTGCTTGAGGATGATAGGGAGTGGAAGTCCTATGCTTGATCTTGTGATGAGCTAGGAGATCTTCAACCAAGTTAGATGTGAACTGGCTCCCTTGATCGGTCACCAGCTCTCTTGGGTAGCCAAACTTGTAGAAGATGTTTTCTCTTAAGAACTCGGCCACCTTTTCTTCTGTTGCTGCTTTGATTGCTTTGGTCTCTACCCACTTTGTCAAATAGTCAGTACACACAATGATGTAAGTCCTTTGCCTCGAAGAGGGGTTGATTGGGCCCACAAAGTCCATGCCCCACTTCTCAAATGGCTCAAGAGTCACTTGAGGTTGGAGAGGCATCTCATCCCTTTGGGTTGGTTTCCCCATTCTTTGGCATGGGTCACACTGACTGACATATCTTCTGACATCTTGATGAAGTGTGGGCCAATAGTAGCCTGCCTGCAGGATCTTGAAGGCAGTTCTCTTTGCTGCAAAATGCCCTCCACAAGGCCCATCATGACAAGTGAGGAGGATATCAAAGACTTCCTCCTCCCTTACACAACGCCTTAAGATCTGATCGGGGCCAAGCTTGAACAGGTTGCCCCCGATCCAAGTAAATGAGGCACTTTTTCTGATGATTCTGCTCTTTTCTTTTGAAGAGAGATGCGGAGGGAACTGTGCTGAAACAAGATAGTTTGCTATATCAGCAAACCATGGAGAGAGTACTGAAATAGTAAACAGATGTTCATCAGGCATCTGATCGTCCACTGTTCCATCCTCATCTGTAGACAAATCCAATCTAGATAAAAATTCAGCAACAACATTTTCTCTACCTGGTTTATCAACAATGGTTAGATCAAACTGCTGCAATAAAATTAACCATCTAATAATACGAGCATTCACATCTGGTTTATTCATCAAATATCTAATAGCAGCATGGTCAGTATGTACAAAGGTCTGGTAACCAGTAATATAATGTCGGAACTTGTTCAATGCATGGACCACAGCCAAGAATTCCTTCTCGGTTACAGTGTAATTCAGCTCAGCTTTGGACAAGTTTTTGCTAACAAAGTAAATGGCATATGGAAGTTTCTGCTCAACTTGTCCTACAGCTGCACCTATGGCTTTGTTCGAGGCATCAGTGTGGATGTGGAAAGGTAGGGCCCAGTTTGGACCTCTCAGGATTGGGGCTGACACCAACTTGTCCTTCAACTCATTTAAAGCCCTCTGACAATCATCAGTCCATTTAAACTCCACATCTTTTGCCAACAAACCAAACAATGGCGAGGCTAGCTTGCTGAAATCTTTAATGAATCTCCGGTAGTATCCTGCTAATCCCAAGAAACTCCGGACATCCCTTACCTTTTGAGGAGGTGGAACCCTCTTGATGAGAGCAATTTTGTTAGGATCCACCTGCAATCCCTGGGAAGAAATGGTATGGCCTAGCACGATCCCCTCAGTCATTAGGAATTCACATTTTTCAGGACTAAGGGACAAGTTCATCTCAGTGCATTTGGTTAGGACTTTCCCCAGGTCGGACAATGCTTCCTGGAAGTTGGCCCCATATGGAGTAAAGTCATCCATGTATATTTCCACTGCATCATGGACCAGCTCCGAGAAGATGCTCAAGACAGCTCTCTGAAAGGTAGCAGGAGCATTGCATAGCCCAAAGGGAAGGACTCGGTAGGCAAAGGTGCCCCAAGGACAAGTGAAGGTGGTCTTATCTTGGTCTTCCGGGCTGATTTGGATTTGATTGTACCCGCTAAACCCATCCAGGAAAGAGAAGAACTTCTTTCCTGCCAGTCCATCCAACACTTGATCTATGAAAGGTAGAGGGAAATGGTCTTTCTTGGTAGCTTTGTTCAGCTCACGGTAATCCACATAGATTCTCCACTTCCCATTCTTCTTGGGAACCAACACTAAAGGGGACACCCATTCACTATCTGAGATGGGGTAGATGAATCCGGCATCCAACAGTTTCTGCAATTCTTCCTTGACGATGTCTTTAAGGGCTGGATTCATTCTCCTCTGAGGTTGCCTAACCGGTTTACAATCCTCCTTGATGTATATATGATGGGTACAGACCGAAGGATGGACTCCTTTCATTTCCTTATAGCTCCAAGCAAAAGCATCTAGGTGGTTTGCCAACAGACTACACAGCTCCTTTTCCTGAGAAGGAGATAAGGAGGAGCTGATCTTCAATGCTTTCTCAGGGCCGAACTCCACATTCTTGACTCTGGGAGTAACAGGGTTGGTTGTACAGAGATCCACTAAGGTGCTAGCTTGGGCATCCTCCACCAATTCCTCTAAGGGTAGTGCACTAGAAGGTGGATTCTGGATCAAGGTCTCGATCAAGTCATCCTCGGTTGGAGGGTCTTTTCTAGTGGTATCTAAGGTGCACAGAGGTGCTGAGTACACCTCGTCTTCTTCTCCTTCTTCCAACCAGAGTGGTAAATCATGCTCTAAAGAAGGTTGGGCAGGAGGGTATAGGACTAGCTGCTTGGACATGGGACCATTTTTGATGGTCATGTTTCCTGCCCGACAACTTATGTAAGCATCTATAGTAGCTAACCAAGGCCTTCCAAAAATGAGAGGATATCCAGTAAGCTTGGCCTTTGGTTGCAGAACCAGGAAGTCAGCAGGGTATTCCCAAGAATCGATGGAGACCATGACATCCTCCACAATCCCTTCGGGAGTCACGGTGGAGCGATCTGCTAATTGCAGTACTGTCGAGGTCTTCCTCAAGGAACCCTGAAGATTGAGTTTAAGCATGGTATCCCTGGTCATCACATTGATGGCCGCCCCCAGATCAATCAAGGTGTGGGGGATAATGGTGCCATTGATGTGAACATCTACTACAGGACTTCCAGGATCTAGGTACTTTGGGCAAATGACTTGTCCTAGCATAAGGTCAGACAGTTGTCCTATGACATTGATAGTTGAGGCATCTTTCTTCCGTCTGCCTGGGTGTTTGAAACACTTCTCCTTAATCAGCTTATTATATATTGGCACATCCTTGATGGCTTGGAGAAGTGGGATTTTTACACACAACTGCTTGAGCTCACCCAAAAGCTCATCTTCTTCTGGGTTAGGTTGTGTGGTGGTTGTTAGTCTCTGAGGAAAGGGTGGAATAGGCTTTGGTTCACTCTCCTGATGGTCTTCCTCATCCTCTGGGGGAGGAGGCTAGCGATCTGGAAGAGTCTTTCCAGATCTAAGATTGATCTCCTGGATCTCCACAGCATAGGTAGGGCATGAGGTTTCCCCAGTGTATACCTGCTGGGCCTGTCTATTGTTGGGGTTCGGGTTCGGTTGAGCAGGCATTTGAGGTTGCCTTGGAGGAGCAGGAGGTAATGGTTGAGGTTGCACTGGTGGTGGAGGCAAAATGGCAGGAGGAGTGTTGTATTGGGGCCTCCACCCCGACTGAGGTGCATTCCATTGAGGCTGTGGTTGGGTATGTGAGTGGTATGGATGAGAAGTAGGTTGAGTGGGGTACTGAGGTGGATAAGACCATGGAGGAGGCATGGACCATGAAGGATGAGCAGGGGGACCCCAGGAAGGCATAGGAGTTGACTAGTTGGGGTTGTAATAAGCTTGAGATGCCCCTTGCATCCCCTGCTGATAAGGTCTAGATCCTTGTGGCCTCCTTTGGTTGAGGTAATAGAGAGGCTCTGTGGGAGCTTCGGTCCCTTGGTACATGGCTTTAAACCTAGGTAAGGTTGGACACTGATTTGTGGGATGGTCCTCCTCACAAACGAAACACACTTCAACCGAATGCAATGGACATTCGTTCTTAGGGTGCCTCCTTGTGCACCTAGGACAGAAGACAGCCAAGGCTCTCTCAGCCTCTTCTTTCTTTTGCTGAATCCTGAATGTATCAAGCTACATGGCAATGGTTTGTCTCACCCCACTCTTAAGATCTTCTAATTGGTTTGCAAGCTCATGTTTGGAGAAAGGGACACTAGTTGAGAGGTGGTTTCCTCTACCTCGTTTCCGAGCTGCCCTGGAGTGGTTTCTAAACACAGTCTTGATGTCCTCATAAGGCAGTTGGTAAATGTCCCCCCCAGCTAACATGTGAAGGGTATCTAAGAGGTCCTCAGGGACTCCTTGGAGTAGGACCAACTTGAGGGATTCAGGGTCAAGTGTGCACCTGGCCCGCTTATAGCTTAGTTGGAACCTCTCCTCATAATCCTCTAAGGACTCATCATTTCCCATGGACATCCGAAAGATTTCCCCCTTTGTTTCCTTGGACCTACAGTAATCCCGGTACTTGGTGTTGAAAGCTTGCTGCATCTGAGCCCAAGTAGTGATACTATTCCCAGGTAAACCCATGAACCAGCGTAGTGCTGCATCCTTGAGAGTGGAAGGGAAAAGTTTCAACTTTTGCTCATCTTCAGTATAGTCATAGGTTCTACAAAGGACAACAAACTCAAACAGGAAGGTATCTGGATCTTCAGTGGTCAACCCATGGAAGTGAGGTAAGGCGGAGGGGCTAATGTTTTTCATTTTCATCTCTCCATTGGTCTCTCGGATGGGGAAGGCACCTTCTATTCTCTCATCTTCTCTTCTATTGTCAGCCATAGCTTCAGATGGATTGGTCTCTAACTCTTCTTCTACTATAGGGTCTTTGGATATCTCAGGTTGTTCACCTATAGGTTCCTCTGGGTCACTGTCACCAAAGAAGAGAGAAGGGTGACTCAGTGATGTGGTGGGGGTATTTGGTAGGAATTTGCCTGATCTATCTCGGTTCCTACGAGGCATGAAATGGAAAAGACTTTCTTTTTATTTTTGCTTGCTTTTGCTTTGCTTTTCTTTTGGTACCTGCAAAACTGAGACAGATTGATCTACAACTAACTATGGAAGATGCAAAATTAACTGAAAGCAGGAAAGAACTAATCTACTTTGCTCAAATGAAATTGCAGAAAGGAAATGCTAATCTATGAAAGCAGGAAATGCTAATCTATGAAAGCAGGAAATGTCTATGCTACTTTTGCAGAATGGAAATGAAGTAAACTACTAGCAGAAGGCAAGAGTAAGAAAGTAGAAGAAAAGCAACAATTACTAATACTCTGACGCTTCCCCGGCAACGACGCCAAAAAGATGGTGAGCTCCAGTGTTGTAGCAATAATGCTACAACTCCTGGGGCTTCCTGTCTCTTAATTTTATCAACCCGGTAGTTCGTACAAACTTGGAAGCGACGGTGCTGTATGCACAAGTACTAGCTCTTGTCGCAGCTGTCACTTGGTCAGCTGGCACAAGTCCGCTAGGGCTCAAGCCAACTTCTATAGGCTCACAGAAGAAGCTTTATCAATGATGGACGAAAGCTAGCTCAAAGAAGACTAATCTACTTGGCAAAAATGAACTGAAAGCAAATCAAAACATGGAAACCCTAGGAAACCCTAATTTAACTAGTCTAACCTCTATGATGCAAAGAATGTGAAGGAAACTTCTACCAATGATGCCATTACTTCTAACAAGTGAAAATGCATGAATCTAATCTACTTGCAGCTTAAAAGACATGTTTTTGTATTTTTCTTTAAGTGGATGGAGTGATTGTGATTTTGTGCTTATTAGGGTTTGGTTGTGCAGATGTGATGCGGAAGGAAGGAAAGCTTGGGAAAGGTTGGGGAGGCTAGGAGAGGTCCCCAGAGATCCTTAGCATCAATCCACAGAGGTTCCTCACGTTCAGAGGCTCAGAAACCGAGTGAGTGGCCTCCTACAGGATGTCTGCAGGGGATTCTACAGGAAACGCAGGGGTTTCTACATGAAGTCTACAAATTGCTACAGGATGACCTACCGTGGGTGTTTGAAGTGATGGAGGAGTGATGGAATGGTAGGGGAAGGTGTGTAAGGTAGGAATAGGGCTGGTGATGGCTCAGGAGTGGAGAAGTAGGATGGAGAACGAGTGTGTGAAGTGGGTTGATGGATGAAAGGTGATAACAACGAAATGTCTAAAGAACGAAGTTACGTGAGGAGTGGAGGAGTTTGGGAGATAACAGAGCGTAACAGAGGTCAAGAATGTGGTTGTATGCGTGATCAAGACGAAGAAGGAGGTAATAGAATGATGAAAAGCAGTGTAAATGAAACAAATGGCTTATGACTGTCACCAAGATGAAAATTCATTAACCTAAGCTACCTGAACTCAATGAACAACAAGATAAAGCGTGTAGAGGAATGTGCATGAAGCAGTGATGAAGGTGTATGGTGCAAGAGTGAAGTGCATGGAAAGATCTATCATAAACGAGACTATGTTGCAGCATGTATAACGTGAAGAACTGCGTATTTTTGTGGCTGGTATGGGCTGCACTCCAATCTCCAAATAGAGATGGCAGTGGAGACTTTCTCAACCTTTTTTGCTGGAGCTCCAATGTATTATCAACCTGCTAATCTAACTAAACAACCGAAATCAATTCAACCATAAACTAGTCCTATCTATGCTCATGAAAACGACTAAATTACCAAACTGTGAATTCGAATTGCATGTTAAAATAAACAAACTCAAAGTGTTGGAACGAAATGCAAAACACATTACAACACTGAGGAGATCTATTGCTCTCAGGTTGGGCCCTAACCTGAGAGCTATAGCTCCTTGAGAAAACTCAGAACTAGATCAAAATCTGCCTTCTTTATTCATAATCTGATGTCATGCCAAATTGGCTTACAAAAAGGAACAAAGACCGAGCTGTGCTCAAAAATTACAATAGTAATGTGAGAGTTTCAACAACCTATCAAAGGCTACGGCCTCCATACTTATGCAAAACGATCATCCAACAAGTGTCCTTGATTTTAGGAGCTCGGCTGTCCAACTAAAGTTTAACTTGCTGATCCTGTAGAACAGTTATAACTGCTGTTCCTGTAGAACAGCTGGCTGCTTCTAAGCTCGGTGGGGAGATGGATTGGAGCTCGAAGCTATGGTGGGAATCACGAGGAGGGTCCCAAGACTGTGGACATCCTCTCCTAAAAACCAGCAGTGCCACCTCATTGTCTCCTTGTCTCCTTTTCACGTGGTCTTTTCTCCCTTTTAATGCAAAAACTTGAAATCATAATGCATTAGTCATGTAGATAAAGTGTCTACCCTTCTTCCTACAAACAACACGAATAAACTAAGAAATGCATGCATAAGCAGTAAAAAGTGAATGGTTTGAGCAAAACAAGTAGGCCAAATGAGCCCAAATTATACCAAAAATTGGGCTCATCACAAGTTTGTGGGAATTAATGGACATTAGACTGAGGAAGAGCACATCTTTTCATCCGCAAACAGATGGCCAAACAGAAGTGGTCAACAAGACAGTGATCCAGTTGCTCAGAGGCTATTGCAGCAAGCATCCCAAGCTTTGGGATGAGCATTTATGTTATGTGCAGCATGCTTACAACCGAGATAAACATTCTTCTACATAGAGATCTCCTTTTGAGACCTGTTTTGGTTTCACACCAAGGTCTCCCTTGGATTTTCCCTTTGGTAAAGACATAGCAGTTGATGGACACAGTGATGTGGAAAAGGCAACCAAGTTCATCGAACAAATCCAAGAGATTCACCACGCAGTCCAGGAACAGCTGGAAAAGAGCCAAGCCAAGTACAAGGCAAGGCATGATAAGTATCGGATGGAGCATAGCTTCCAAGTTGGTGATTAAGTCTAGTTGTATATCAACAAAAGACAGAATGCAAGGTGAAGGTAAGAAGTTGAAGCCAATAAGATATGGACCTTTTAAGATACTTGATAAAATTGGTGAGAATGTTTTTCACCTTGATTTACCAGCTTACATGCACATCTACTCAGTTGTTAATGCAGACAACTTGAGACTATTTGAACCTTCATTGATTGAAGATCCTGAAGAGCAGAGTCAATTGCCTTCTATTGATGATCTGTTACCTAAATATCTCAATGAGTTGTAGGAAGATATAGTTATGGATAGGAAGGTGAGAACTACGTGCAGGGGGGATGTTGAGTACCTGAGGATTGGACTCAAAGGTTCAAAACCAAGCGGTGCGAAATGGATAGAAATTGGGCAAGCGAGAAATCTGCACCCTCACTTGATGGATGCTTAAAAACCAACTTTTGGTGGTCCAAAAGATTTTTTTAGTGGGAAGGTTGTGATCCAAATCGGATCCTAAAACACTCTCTAATTTTTTATAACTCTGTAAAAATTCATGCGAAAGTTTTAGAGACTTACAAAGGTTGATCTTATTAGAAATACCCTCGGCACAGTTGTAAATTGTGAGCAACGCGGAGCAACGAGGACCCTCGGTCAAGCACGCAGATCGTTGGCCCATGGTAACGCGCGCTGCCACAAAACAACAAAACGGGAGGTCTTTTGGAGAAACGAGGGAGGTTTTCAACATATCGTCGGGCAAACCCCTCAGTGAAGGAAAAGCCACGAGCGACCAGAACTGGAAAGTCAAAAATCGTACGGAATTCGCCAATTCCGTCAGAGGTGGGTCCCACACAAAAGCCAGTAGGATATCGAAAGGGCTTCGAGCGGTAAGCAGTTTCAACCGAGTCCCACCCGATGCCACACACTGGGTACCACGCGTCTGGTGGAAGAGAGAGAAAACCGCTCACATCGGACGGATAAATGTCATGCAACTTACCCGCCCGATATGGACGGAGACCGTAGGATCTGGAGGCTCCAGATCGACGGTGGACATATGATCCGATGGATGACCGGATTCAACGGGGTAAATAGGCCGAGTTTTATAAAGTTTGAAGTCCGGCATGAACGATGAGTTGGTAGAAGAATCATGTTCGTGGGCAAGCTGGGGGTTAAACGAAAATAACGACCGTTCAAACACTTCTAAGAGAACTGACACTCAGTTCGTTATGAAACAGGTGGCCACCTCCCTGTGAGACATTACACAGTGATGATGACACAAAACAGAGGAATTAAAACGGACAAGAGGCAGGAGAACCAAAGCATCGGGAAGCGGAAACGAATAGTCAGAAAGTAGATTGGCTTTAAATCCACAAACTGACAGAAACAAAGGGAGCAGTGAGAGATAGTCAAGGTAGAAAGCCAAGAGTAGAGAATAGAGAAATTAAGCTGAGCTGACCTGAAGGCAGCATCGAGCCACATAGAGCCAAAGAGAGTTAGAGAGTCTGTGTACTCTAGAGAAGGCTTGAGAGGTTCAAGCAAACTCCTCTGTACATCCCTGTTATGTATTGAGTCTCAGATTGGACTCATACTACTGTGACCAATAGAGGTCAAGTTTTTAGTAAGGAAAGTCTGTGTACTCTAGAGACTTGGGGGATGCAAGTCTAGTCCTATTGATTTATATCTGTTGAGTGACACTCAAATTGAACTCACTGTTGTAAAACTCTACTTTGAAAACATAATAGAGAGGCCACCACTGAAGGCTGGACCGGGAGACGTAGCCCAGGAGTATTGGGTGAACTCCTTATTAAACTTGTTGTTTACATGTTTGCCTGTTATGTTTTCACTAACTGCTTCAGTGTCTGTGTATTTTGCAATCTTATCGATCCGTTGCATAAAATAACATAGGCACATCCATGCACATTAGTCTGTAATACCTTTAATTCTTTGTCCTAGATAATTCCAGATCAAGAAAGGAGAAAAAGGCAGTCTCAAGTACTTGATCAAGGAATCATTCAAGTGATTATTCAAGAGAAGAAGTCTACTATCTTCAAGGACAGTATCTAACGCAATCAAGGGAGAGAACAAACTTGAAGGAGCCTCAAACTACAGGTCTTAGAAAAAGAGGATTGACCTCATTCTTGAAAAGAACAAGGTACTAGACTTGGTTAGAGGAAAAGTAAAGAAGCCTACAGAAGGCTCCAATGACGTTGATAAAGTGAAGATCAGAGAATTATAATTAGTGTCCATGACTCTAATGGTAGAAGGAATAAAGGACAACCTTGTCCCATTCATAGCCAACATTGACCATGCTCAAGAAATGTATGAGGCCTTGTTAAAGTTATTCACTATTAAGAACATTGGTCAAGTAGCAAGCTTGAATAATGAACTAAGGACCACAAAGATGACTAAAGAAGACACAGTGGCTTTCTTTAAGAGAATAGCAAGAATCAGAGATGATTGTCTGGCCATTGATGAAGTTATTCCAGACAAAGAACTTGTGATCACTGCTCTATTAGGGTTGCCACCTTCTTGAGGTGCATTTGTTGAACGACTTAATAGTTGGAACGTAGCTCCCACTTTTGAAGAACTATGGACTGCTTGCAACCAAGAAGAATTAATGATCTCATTAGTTTCCAACCTTGAAGAAGTTTCAAATGCTTACACTACTCATCACAAAGGAAACTTCAAGAAATCGAAAGGACCGAAAAGGAAGGTAGACATGTCCAAGGTAGAATGTTACCAATGTCATAAGAAGGGTCACTACAGGAGTGATTGTCCCAACAATCCAAGGAATAAGAAGAGAGAAAGAGATCAAGCTAATATTGCTGAAGAAGAAGACCTAAAGAAAGCCAAACCCGAAGAATCTGACATAAGGGACTTACACTACTAAGTCCTTTGCTTTTAGTCTTAGATATTCTATTTTGTTTTTTTGACGTTTAGTATTTATAGGTTTTAACATGTTCTTGGAAAATATATTTTTATTGTTTTTATAAGTTTATAGGTATCCCTCAAGATTTGGAGGGAGCGCTCAACATCTCCCAAAGATAAGTATCTCATTTCTTTTTAGTTTTTGGTTTCATGTACTTATTTAAGCTTTGGTTATATTAAATACTAATCACCATTCTACTTCTATTGTCTTGATTAGGAAAACATCTGCTAAATCCTAAAGGAGTATAGAAGAGGGCCTCCCAAGAGAAGGTTTATCAAGGAACAAAGGTATGCCTTAAACTACAAAACATCGATCTGTACATAACAAAAGTTTATTCATTTGATAATCTAACATAAATAATCACATTTACAAATAGAAATAGAAACTATCAAAAACTATTAAATAATTTTTCGCTTCAGTTCTTCAGCCCGCATGATTAAGAGTCAATAATTGACTAGAGGAAATGACCCCAACAATAGTAAGAGTAAGTGTGAAACAAGGTTCATTACATATAATTCTCATAAAACCAGCTCTAATTTACATGAATATATTTTATTTAAGGATGGCTAACATGAAATATGTGGGACTGGAAAGATCCTAACACGGAACACACATTATTTATTCACACAATTTATTTGTACAAAGTCTCTTTTGAGTCTATGTTTCATTATGATTGATTTAGAGACAGACTAACCTAATCTTCATAGCTATATCTTTAATCACTTAACAAGAAATTTAAAATAGCCTTTGTATTTTTAACTCCAGATAAATGTTATCCACTACAACACAAGCAAGCCAGAAGATATTGAGGAACATTTGCAAAGTACCTTAAAAACATTGCTATAGCAGTAGTGTTCATTCCTTTGTGGTAGTGCTCACTTTGCCCTTTGCACTCAGTCCTCTATCCTCTCTATATGCTAGCAAAGATGCTGGAAGAAAAAATAAATAAACAAAACAAGTACTCTTAGCCCATAAAAATCTATAAATAAATAATGAATTACTTGCAAATTGAAATTATTGTTAAAATCAAATCATAATAACTCCACAAATAAGCAAAACAGGGAGGTGTTGAGAAAGAGCTACACTGTATACCTTGTAGAATATTATTTCGCCCTTTGCACACAGTGCTGCAAGTTCTCTGTGTAGTTGAAGAAAAGCTAGAAACAACAAATCGATAAACAAACCAATAGCATTACCACAAGAGGTCTATAAATGATGAAGGCTACTGAAACGAAAACCAGAGAATTAGATATGGCAATTGCTGTTGATAACAGGGAAATCAAAAATTCCTTTCACCTCAACGGGAATGAACATTGTGTTAGCCAGTTTGCTTCAACTATCGAATGGCCCATAGATAAAAACCACTGATTTAGAAAATTTCCCCCTCTTCTCTTGTTTATCAACTTCTCCCTCTGTGCCATGCTCTCGCTCCTCTTTAGCTAACACAGTAATAATAGCTTTTACCTCCTACAATATGTGAAATTTGCCAAATAACGTCAGAGAAAAAAATCATGAGAATAACAAATACCGATTCACATGTCGCTCAAATGAATCAATGGCTGACGAATGCTTCTCGTCCGGTTGCTGGAGGTTCTGAACAAATTGGACTTCAATGAATTATCCCTTTCTTGCCACCTCTATCTCTTTAATTGTTGCCCCTTGCTACCACTTCTATCTCTTTTATTGCTGCCCGACTCTACTTATCCTGCTTAAACCACTAATGTTTGCTCGGTGTTTGTCTTCTTGTTCCTACCATTGCTTCATACTACTGAACTATGGTGTTTTGCCGTGGACTTCGCTGGCGCATTTAAAGTGTTTATACTTTAGAAATACCACATTGGTGTTCGCGTGAATCCCTCGGGTAAACCACACACCAAACTAGGGTATGCATGTTACAGGTCTAATAAACTAGGGCCTGCATTATAAGTTATAAGTCTAATAGTTACTTTTACAAACAAGTTCTTGATATTAGTTTAATTTGGTTATCTTCCTAATCAAAGAGTTTTGTTATTCATTATCAAAACATTATATGATGGATTTAAGTTTATCATTTAAATTTTTAAATTCAAATTAGTTTGTGAAAAAAATAATTTTATTAATTTTATTTGATTATTAATTAATATTATAATATATTTTGTTGATAATTTTATTATTAATAATACTTTTTATTAATTTATTTATGTTATATAAAATAATTAATTATTTTTTCATTATTTTTTAAATTTTATTATGATAATTTTGATTAATGATGATATTAAAACAATTTAATTTTATCAATTTAAATAATATTGTAGTTTAAACATGTGAGGATTACATTTGAAAATAATATTTTTTCTGGCATGATTTTAACTAAATTGGGTGGATATTTTTAAAAATCTAAGTTACAATGGCCATGTTTCACAATTTTAGGTATTTGAGGGGTGCTAAATCTATTTCCAACATTAAAAAAATTCATTCAAACACTTTGAGTTTAAATTTTTTTGAAAAAAAATTCGTGAGAATTATCTTCCAGGTGAGATTGTCCTCTAATTAAACAAATCATAAATATAATTTTTTTTAATCAATCATATTAAAATATTTAAGATATAATTATTGATAATAATGTTGATATATGTCAATAAATATATGTAAATTTAGTATTTTCCTTTTTTATATAACACTTTTTATATCTCAAGTGAAAACATCTTATTATTATATAATGACATTTTTACCATAATTAAAATATAGCATAACAAATTTTATATATACATGGTTGAGTGGGCCTAATAGTTAAGAACATGTGTTTCCCCGTAAGGTCGCAGGTTCAAAACCAAAGGGGGTAGAGTATGTATAACTTCTTAGACTTAGCATTCAAATCACCATGACCTTAAAATTAAGATATATATATATATATATATATATATATATATATATATATATATATATGAAAATTATTATAATAATATATTTAAATAACTAATTATATAAATAAATTATTAAATCTATTATTATATTAATTTATTAATTTTGAAAAAAAATGTAAAATTATTGAAATGCTTAAAATTAAGATATCACTGTAACATTATTGAAAGAGTGGTAAAAAGAATGTTCGACTTCCGTAACGAAACTAGTCCTCGACCTGCTACTAAGGTGAGTAAGCTCAACTCAATTTGGCCACCCGGGAATGTCAATAGTTGTTTATGAGGTTGAGCGCCCTGAAAGGGTTACGGAGTAGCAATGTCGGGGGCAGGGAACCAAGGTGTCACACCCTCATTCACATATACATAAAAAAAATTTAAAGAGGCATAAACGACAACTCTACTATGTTATAACATTGTTTCCCTTTTACGCGTTACTACATGTTAGTTTGTATGCTGCATTACCTAACACCATATACTTTGTAACCTTGTAGTTTAATCGGTTTATGTGCTGCATTAATGTTTATGTATTGCGCTGAGATTTGGTTAAGGTGGGTTGTATGATATTCATTTAACCCTAACTCATCAACCCCTCCCAGTACGCGGCTTATATTAATTTGGCGCGGAGGTTTGTGGTCCGGCCGCAGCCCTTGCAGGCGCCAAGTCATCAGTTGTCTTAATGGTTGTGGTCCACGCTATGGCAGGTGGCATGGCTTGCCCGCTCGGCCATGTGACACCTCGGGTTCTGGTTTCTCGGCTTCTCCGCTCCAGTTTCCCGCTCTACTTCAACGATCGGGATTCACTCCTCGGATCGAAGGGCTGGGAAAAGCCCGAGGGTTTTAGATCAATACATAACCCTGCTGGAGCAAGACTGGAGCTCATTTGTTTCGCAAGGTCTACCCGACTCCACTCTGGTGCTCAGACACCGGTTCGAATCCACCAGCGTCGTCCTCGCAACCTGTTCACCTTCCGGAGACCGTGGAGTGTTCATCGTAAAGCTTACACAGGTAATACTCATCTGCTTCTCCATTTGTGGTTCGCATTCAGAGTTAATTTGTTACCTGTTAGAAATTCATACTGATTCGTTTTCTCTTACTGGTAGTGTATGCAGGTGGGTTCGTTCCAGCCCCTCTGACAACATCGAGGTGCTAACCCCTACGCCTCAGTTCTCTCGGCAATTACAGGTAAGAGGCGTTCTTCTTGTTTTGTTTTCCTCCTGGGTGCGAGAGCTCTCAGCTCCTTCGACCCTAATACATTCGCATTTGGTTATTGCAGTCCGGGGTCCGGATGCTGGTTCCCTCTCTTTTTTTCTTGATTTGCGGAGGTATTTCCCCAAGAGGACCCTCACGACTGATATGGGTTTGTTTTCTGACTTGAATCCATGTCCGACCCTGGTGAATTGTAATGCACGGCGGAATCCATGTACTCAATTTCAGTTGTCTGTGGATTAATTATTTTGGTATATCTTACCCTTTCGGCATCTTTGGACAATGGTGCCTCTGTATTTAATTTAAAGGCAACTGTGCGCGTAGCGCCAACTTTTAGTTAGCAGAACCAGTCTATATTTTGAGGTTTCGGTTTTATATACAAATGTTTACACTTCAAAGTTATACTATCTGGGTTCTTTTCTTATTTACATTCAAAGATTTTACTCTGTCTGAGCCCTCTCCTGGGTTGCTTGCGTTTTTAGCAATTATTAATATGTTTTCGCGTTCCGAACAATGTTAATATGATGCATCGTTTTCCTTGCTTACCAATGGTCCGTTTCCAGCTATGGATAAGCTATCTGTCTCTGCGACGGCAGAGTTCTTCATATTTACTTATATTTGTTACAGTGTCGGAGTAAATAGTTCTGATATCTTCGGGTAATTCTTGTCATTGAATAGTTCTGTTAATGATGTGTTCAGCTCGATTTATGCAGTGGTGCAATACTTCTTTCCCTTCCTTAAAAATGTTGGATTATATCCCCTGTATGGGGTTTTCTTGATAACATGCACCGGTTCTTGTTCCGATACAGGTTACCCCAGAGGAAGAATTCCTCTCAGCCGCGCTCACAGCTGTGGATGCGCCTTCTCTAAATCTTTAACCCTAACGTGTACACTGTTTAATGCATCGTTTATACTTTGTTATTCTATATGAGTCTGATTTCTCTACTGCTGTAGCTTCAAATATTATTATTTGATAACATTGGTTGTATCGGGTTAATGTATGGCTTCCCATTTCATATGGTTGCAGCATTTTGTTTTCTTTGCCTGAAACAATATATTAGCTCTTCATATTTCGACAGTTTTCTTATAATTAGAAGTGGGATTCATCTTCTTTGCTGTCGGTGTCTTAAGACAAGATTTACAGCCGGCATGCATTGTTCAGGCTCAGGATGTCTCTGATATTGTTCGGCATATTACATTAACTGTTGGTTATATTCTAGGACATTCAGGACTGTTTGTCTCATGAAATGCTTTTCTTCACTGGGAACCACCTCTGTTCCTCTAGTTGTTTCTTAATATGCCTATAGATTAATAGTCTGTCTTTTAGTTAAAACTACACCTGTGTAGCTATATTAACAGCATGACAGTAACTAAGGGAACGAAACACAGTTATCATTTGGCTACTATAAGTCCACTGTATATTCATCATTCAGAATTCATTAAAGGCTCTGCAGTATGAAACCATACCTGGTTCGCCAGAGTCATGAATAGGTACTTTAGCAATCACCTACTTTTCGATTCTGCTCTTCCTCCCAACCATGAGATCCGTCTATCAGACTGGATTCTCCCCCCGAGCCATCTTGCAGGCCTTCAGCCCTCAACAAGATATGTGCACCCCTTGTGCTTGGTTATCTGGTCCTTACCAGACTTAACCCCTTTTCTTGTGTTTTTCCTCTTTCTCTCCTCTTGGAAAGAGATTCCTTCTGTCTGTCCCCACAGCACAGAACTTCCTCCCCACCTCCAGGACTTTTCCTGTTTGGGAGGGTAGTTTTTAATCAGTTATTGCAACTGACTTCTTTCTTTGAAATCCTCCTTTAAGAGGCTGCCAGCATTTCAAGAAAAATATTTAAATTTCTCAATACAAATAATATATCAGAGTTTTGTTTTTTTTAAATAAAACAACAACTACCACACTATCTTTTACCATAGTAAAATTCCACATTACATCTTCTGGGGTCATTACATCTCCCCCTCCTGTGATTGGACATCGTCCCGATGTCTGTTTTCCCTAAACAAGTTCGGGTAAGCTTCTTTAAGGAGTTCCTCATCCTCCCAGGTGGCCTCATCAGGCCCGTAGTGCTGCCACTGCACTTTAGCTTGGAAAATAACCCGCTTCCGCAACCGCACTTCTCTCCGGTCGAGAATGTTCAGTGGTTCGACCAGAACCTCGCCTTCCGGCTCGACCTGCAACCAACAACAAGTCTAGTTATTTTCCTGTTTGAGGTCAAAGCTTAGCTAGAACAACCAGATTAATTCTTACCCGAACATCTTGCCATTGGATCACATGTTTAGGATCGTAGACGTATTTTTTTAGCACAGAAACGTGGAAAACATTGTGGATCTTAATGTGACTTGGCAGGGCGAGTTGATAAGCTACTGGCCCCACTCTTGCCAAGATTTGAAAAGGTCCAAAATAGCGTGGAGCAAGTTTGGCACACCCACTCCACTGCAAGGTACTCCTTCTGGCTTGAATTCTTACAAACACATGGTCTCCGACCTGGAATTCCTTAAACCTTCTCTTCCGGTCTGCAAAACTTTTTTGTCTGTCCTGGGCAGCCTTTAAGTTGGTACGCACCCTTTTCACCATGTCTTCCATTTCCTTGAGCATTTCTGGGCCAAATCTTAACCTATCTTCAGGTCCACCCCAACTTGAGGGTGTGCGGCACTTCCGCCCATACAGAACCTCAAAGGGACTCAGCTGTGTTGACGTGTGATACCCATTATTATACGCGAATTCAACCAGGTGAAGATATTCTTCCCATTGCGTTGGTTTCAGCATCACACATGCTCTCAACATGTCCTCCACCACCTGGTTCACTCGTTCCGTTTGGCCATCGGTCTGGGGATGATAGGCTGTGCTAAAGTTCAGCTGTGTTCCCAGTTCAGCAAACAAAGTTCTCCAAAAGGTTGATGTGAACTTGACATCACGATCAGATATTATCACCTTCGGAAGTCCATGCAATTTGAACACATTTTGCATGAAAATATGAGCAATTTGCACAGCCTTATACGTGGACTGTACAGGTATAAAGTGTGCTGCTTTACTCAGCTTGTCCACCACCACCATAATAGAATCATTATTTTTCTTTGTTCGAGGCAACCCAGTTATAAAATCCATGGAAATAGTTTCCCATTTCCATTCCGGAATGGGTAAGGGTTGTAGCAGTCCTGCTGGATGTAAATGCTCCGCCTTAATCTGTTGACATTCCAGACATCGCGCCAGGTATTCAGCTACATTTTTCTTCATTCCTGGCCAAAAGTATTCCTTCCGAAGTGCGGTGACCATTTTTTGGTATCCTGGGTGCCCGGTGTAGTGGCTGATGTGAAATTCGTCCAGAATCAGTTTTCTAAGGCTATCTTCATTAGGTACATACAACCTTTTATTAAAATACAGCATCCCGTCATCATCTAATTCATATCCTCGCTGTGTATCCCTACCAGAAAGTTGTTGTACCTGCTGTTTAATTTGCTGATAATCAGCATCCTGATCAGCTGCTATTTTTATCTTTTCAAGCAAGGTATTCTGCCACCTACTGACCGAAATCTTGCACAAGCACTGCACCTTTCGACTCAATGCGTCAGCTACCTGGTTCTCCTTCCCTTTTAAATGTTTAATTTCAAAATCAAACCCACTTAGGAAATCCGCCCAACGAGCTTGCCTTGTGTTTAAGGTGGGTTGACTGAAGTAGTTTGTTAGACTATGATGGTCTGTTAACAACAGAAATTTTCTTCCCAAGAGATAATGTCGCCACATCTTCAGTGCATGAATAACGGCTGCCAACTCCAAGTCATAGGCAGAGTACTTCTGCTCGTGTTCCTTTAGTTTCCTTGATTCGTATGCAATTACTCTTCCTTCCTGCATCAACACTCCTCCCACACCCTCTTTACTTGCGTCAGTACAAACCACGTAATCCTTATTAGGATCAGCTATACACAGAATGGGTGCGGTGGTGAGTAAGTGTTTAAGCTGCTCAAAGCTCCGCTGACACTCTGGGGTCCATTTGAACGTCTTCCCTTTCTTTTGTAAGGAGGTGATAGGGTATGCTACCCTTGAAAAACCTTCCACAAACCTTCTATAATAGCCAGCTAGCCCCATAAAGGACCTAATATCTGCCACGTCCTTTGGTATGGGCCATTCCATTATGGTCCTTATTTTCTCAGGATCTACTGCAATTCCTTCTTTGGTGATTATATGGCCTAAGTATTGTATCTCCTCCCAGAAGAAATCACACTTACTAAACTTAGCATATAACTGGTGTTCCCGCAGAGTCTGTAGCACTATTCTAAGATGTTCCTCATGCTCCTCCCTCGATCGAGAGTAGATCAGAATATCGTCAATAAATATTAACACAAACTTATCCAAGAACCTGTGAAACACACTGTTCATCAAACACATAAATGTAGCAGGTGCATTGGTCAGACCGAAAGGTAGCACCACAAACTCGTAATGCCCATACCGTGTTTTGAAAGCTGTCTTAGCGATATCTTCCTCTTTGATTCTAATCTGGTGATAACCAGATCGCAAATCGATCTTAGAGAACACCGTTTCCCCCTTCACCTGATCGAAAAGTTCATCAATCCGGGGCAGAGGGTATTTATTTTTGATCGTGAGCTTATTCAGCTGACGATAGTCAATACACATCCGCAAGGTTCCATCTTTCTTTTTGACAAATAGCACTGGGGCTCCCCATGGTGATACACTAGGACGGATGTAATTTTTGTCTAACAGCTCCTGCAATTGCATTTTTAATTCTGTTAATTCTGGTACGCTCATTCGGTATGGTGCCCGTGACACCGGTGCTGCCCCCGGGGTCAGTTCGATGGTAAAGTCCACATCTCTTTTAGGTGGTAATCCCGGTACCTCCTCTGGAAAAACATCTGCAAATTCTTGCACCACTGGAATGTTATCCAGCGTAGCGGTTTTGTCCTTCTGATTTGCGTAACCCACCTGAATAGCATAAATCTGACATTTCTTTTTGATGCATTTAGCTAGCTGGGACGCTGTAATGGGTCGGATCCGTACGGGGTGCTTGATCCCTTGCAATTCTTGCTGCTCACCAAGATCATTCTTATAGTAAATGGTTTTAGTCTTGCAGTTTACCAATGACCAGTGTTTCTCCAGCCAATCCATCCCAATCAGGATGTCATATGAACCCAAGGGTAGTACGTTCAGATCCACAACTATTGGCTGGCCTGCTACGGTTAAAGAACAATTATTTATTTTTGCCAAGACCCGTCTTTTGGCTCCCGTAGCTAGTTGAACCAACCACGGATTTCTGAATTTTTCAGATTGTAATTTACACTGTTCCACTATTTTTGGGCTAATATAACTTAAAGTAGCTCCTGGATCAATGAGAACAGCTATAGAAAAGTTTGAGATTTTACCTTCAAATTCCACCATAGTCGGCTGGTATTCCGCTTGGCGATCGTCCAAAGCTGCGTTAATCCTTGGTACACTACGTGCCACATCCCCAACGGTCGATGCTTCGTGAATCTGGGATATCTGGTCCGTACCCTTTCGCTGTGGGCAGTTCTTAACATAGTGGGGTCCTCCACAGCCCCAGCATTGAACTGGAGGTCTGGTCATTCCTTCACCTTCTGGCCTAACAGGCTGTTCACTTACTCTAGTCTCACTTGTGGGCCTAGCCCGGGACGCACTTCTTGCTACAGTTCTGCTGTTCAATCCTTTACCAGCTCCCTTACCACCATTACTGCGACCTCCTTTGCTGTTTCCGACAATCCGACTACTCTTTTTTTCATTCCATCTTTTATTTGAAGCATCCCCCTTCTGTTTATTCTGCTGGTAACAGATCCTTGCTTTGCGGATAGCCTCATCCATTGTCCTAGGATTGTCAAATTCAATCATTTCTCTTATATATGAAGGTAAGCTGCTCACAAACCTTTGCACCTTGGCTTTTTCCTCCTTAATATAGGGTACATAACGTAGCAGAGAAGTAAAACGATTAATGAATTCGTCCATAGTCTGCTGCCCCAGCCGTAAATCATGGAATTCCCTTGCCTTTTCATCGTAGAAGCGCTCGGTCAGATATCTCTCTTTGAAGTATTTCTGGAACTTCTCCCATGTGATAGTCCGTTCACTTACCCCCTTGACTATCTTGATTTCCTCCCACCACAGGGTTGCTTTACCTTGTAACTGGAAAATAGCCAGTCGCGCTTTCAAGTTATGATCATACTCATACAACTGGAAATATTTGTTCATGTTTATTAGCCAAGCTTCAGCTGCTTCTTCCTGTTCCCCATCAAAATGTGGGGGTTTAATTTTTCGAAACTCTCCCTGCAGTTCCATCTTCTGACGTTTTGAAGTTTGCTGTTCTGGTACATTATCAGAATGATCCTCCTTACCTTCTGAATTTTCAGGTCCAAATTGATAGTTTTGCTCTTCCGTCATCTTCTGCTGTTCCGTACTGGGATTAGATAAGGGTGGGTTCTGCCTGTCCGACAAACTCTTCAGAATTCTCTCTTGTTCCATTGTCAAGCGCGCGTTGTCTTCTCGTAATCGTGCCATCTCATTTTTCAACTCCTGAACGGTTTCCAGGATTGCGAGATTTGTACTTCGTGTTTCCTCGCCCAGCTGTACCCACAGCTCTGGGTTTTCCCGAGGAGCGCTGCCGGCTTCTTGCATTTTTCTTCTTTTCCTAGCTAGCTGTTAGCTGTTGAGTTCCTGTATCTCACCCCTAAAATAGACAGAAACAGTAGTTAATTGATTTATTAACTCTCTATACATATGTATGGTTATGTATGTTGTAATTTCCTGCACAGTGGAACATGTCATTTCTGAGGCCACAGTGTTGAAACTGGGCTCTGATACCAATTTGTCACACCCTCATTCACATATACATAAAAAAAAAAAAAAATTAAAGAGGCATAAACGGTAACTCTACTATGTTATAACATTGTTTCCCTTTTACGCATTACTACATGTTAGTTTGTATGCTGCATTACCTAACACCATATACTTTGTAACCTTGTAGTTTAATCGGTTTATGTGCTGCATTAATGTTTATGTACTGCACTGAGATTTGGTTAAGGTGGGTTGTATGATATTCATTTAACCCTAACTCATCAACCCCTCCCAGTACGCGGCTTATAATTAATTTGGCGCGGAGGTTTGTGGTTCGGCCGCAGCCCTTGCAGGCGCCAAGTCATCAGTTGTCTTAATGGTGGTGGTCCACGCTATGGCAGGTGGCATGGCTTGCCCGCTCGGCCATGTGACACCTCGGGTTCTGGTTTCTCGGCTTCTCCGCTCCAGTTTCCCGCTCTACTTCAACGATCGGGATTCACTCCTCGGATCGAAGGGCTGGGAAAAGCCCGAGGGTTTTAGATCAATACATAACCCTGCTGGAGCAAGACTGGAGCTCATTTGTTTCGCAAGGTCTACCCAACTCCACTCTGGTGCTCAGACATCGGTTCGAATCCACCAGCGTCGTCCTCGCAACCTGTTCACCTTCCGGAGACCGTGGAGTGCTCATCGTAAAGCTTACATAGGTAATACTCATATGCTTCTCCATTTGTGGTTCGCATTCAGAGTTAATTTGTTACCTGTTAGAAATTCATACTGATTCGTTTTCTCTTACTGGTAGTGTATGCAGGTGGTTTCGTTCCAGCCCCTCTGTCAACATCGAGGTGCTAACCCCTACACCTCAGTTCTCTCGGCAATTACAGGTAAGAGGCGTTCTTCTTGTTTTGTTTTCCTCCTAGGTGCGAGAGCTCTCAGCTCCTTCGACCCTAATACATTCGCATTTGTGGTTATTGCAGTCCGGGGTCCGGATGCTGGTTCCCTCTCGTTTTTTCTTGATTTGCGGAGGTATTTCCCCAAGAGGACCCTCACGACTGATATGGGTTTGTTTTCTGACTTGAATCCATGTCCGACCCTGGTGAATTGTAATGCACGGCGGAATCCATGTACTCAATTTCAGTTGTCTGTGGATTAATTATTTTGGTATATCTACCCTTTCGGCATCTTTGGACAATGGTGCCTCTGTATTTAATTTAAAGGCAACTGTGCGCGTAGCACCAACTTTTAGTTAGCAGAACTAGTCTATATCTTGAGGTTTCGGTTTTATATACAAATGTTTACACTTCAAAGTTATACTATCTGGGTTCTTTTCTAATTTACATTCGAAGATTTTACTCTGTCTGAGCCCTCTCCTGGGTTGCTTGCGTTTTTAGCAATTATTAATATGTTTTCGCGTTCCGAACAATGTTAATATGATGCATCGTTTTCCTTGCTTACCAATGGTCCGTTTCCAGCTATGGATAAGCTATCTGTCTCTGCGACGGCAGAGTTCTTCATATTTACTTATATTTGTTACAGTGTCGGAGTAAATAGTTCTGATATCTCCGGGTAATTCTTGTCATTGAATAGTTCTGTTAATGATGTGTTCGGCTCGATTTATGCAGTGGTGCAATACTTCTTTCCCTTCCTTGAAAATGTTGGATTATATCCCCTGTATGGGGTTTTCTTGATAACATGCACCGGTTCTTGTTCCGATATAGGTTACCCCGGAGGAAGAATTCCTCTCGGCCGCGCTCACAGCTGCGGTTGCGCCTTCTCTAAATCTTTAACCCTAACGTGTACACTGTTTAATGCATCGTTTATACTTTGTTATTCTATATGAGTCTGATTTCTCTACTGCTGTAGCTTCAAATATTATTATTTGATAACATTGGTTGTATCGGGTTAATGTATGGCTTCCCATTTCATATGGTTGCAGCGTTTTGTTTTCTTTGCCTGAAACAATATATTAGCTCTTCATATTTCGACAGTTTTCTTATAATTAGAAGTGGGATTCATCTTCTTTGCTGTCGGTGTCTTAAGACAAGATTTACAGCCGGCATGCATTGTTCAGGCTCAGGATGTCTCTGATATTGTTCGGCATATTACATTAACTGTTGGTTATATTCTAGGACATTCAGGACTGCTTGTCTCATGAAATGCTTTTCTTCGCTTGGAACCACCTCTGTTTCTCTGGTTGTTTCTTAATATGACTATAGATTAATAGTCTGTCTTTTAGTTAAAACTACACCTGTGTAGCTATATTAACAGCATGACAGTAACTAAGGGAACGAAACACAGTTATCATTTGGCTACTATAAGTCCACTGTATATTCATCATTCAGAATTCATTAAAGGCTCTGCAGTATGAAACCATACCTGGTTCGCCAGAGTCATGAATAGGTACTTTAGCAATCACCTGCTTTTCGATTCTGCTCTTCCTCCCAACCATGAGATCCGTCTATCAGACTGGATTCTCCCCCCGAGCCATCTTGCAGGCCTTCAGCCCTCAACAAGATATGTGCACCCTTGTGCTTGGTTATCTGGTCCTTACCAGACTTAACCCCTTTTCTTGTATTTTTCCTCTTTCTCTCCTCTTGGAAAGAGATCCTTCTTTCTGTCCTCACAGCACAGAACTTCCTCCCCACCTCTAGGACTTTTCCTGTTTGGGAGGATAGTTTTTAATCAGTTATTGCAACTGACTTCTTTCTTTGAAATCCTCCTTTAAGAGGCTGCCAGCACTTCAAGAAAAATATTTAAATTTCTCAATACAAATAATATATCAGAGTTTTGTTTTTTTTTTAAATAAAACAACAACTACCACACTATCTTTTACCATAGTAAAATTCCACATTACATCTTCTGGGGTCATTACACAAGGCGACTGAACCGCTCGGAGGGGGTAAATAATGTAGGTGTTTTTACGTGTTACTCCAGTCAGATCTATTGTGGCCATGGCCCCAAGTGGCTAGATAACCGAAGGCAATTTCGAGTAAAAAAAATAACGAAACTGCTTTTAATTTGAATATGAATGTGAAGGGCTGCTAATTGATTAGATAACAAAAGTAAATCACAATTATAAATTAATTTAATGATTATAATTAATTAACAAAAAATATTCATTAATATTATATAGAATATATTTATTATTAAAATTTGAATATAAAAATAATAAATTTAACTTTAAAAAATAAATAAATATAAATGTATTTGAAAATTAAAATAAATTATATTTAAAAATTTAAAAATAAAAATTAAATCTAACAAGCTTTTTTGGTCTAACAATTAAAAATCTTAATCTCTAATTTATTAGAATATATATTATTTTTTATTAAGAATATGATATCAATATGTATAATAAAATCATCCCATTAAATGGATATTAACTATTTGAATTTTATGTCCGCTAAAAAGAATATTAGTAAAACTCTTTTAAGTTAAAAAATTTTTATGATATAATTTTAAAGGACAATGAAAAAAATTTGTGTATAAAATTATGTACCGAGCATCTTTTCCCATAAATCTTTTTATTAATTTTGAGAAACTTTTTTATATTAACAAAAGGAATAGATACATCATAAATTGATCTTCAAACAACTGTAAAGACAGACATTTGACTAAGCTATAGGTTACCAAAAATACTGTGAAATGAACGAGATCAAACCCCGACAAACCTAACCAAGACTTGCAAATGTCTTAAAATTAAAAATTTTAATTTTTTATAAAAAAAATTGATAATAACCACAATAAAAACAATAGAAATGGAAAATTCAATATACTCATGGTTATGATAGGTTTAGATAGAACTTTATTATGCTTTTGCCTTTTTATCTTTTGTAATATGCGGTAAAATTAATAATTATTAATTATTTAAAAATTCTTAATAACTTTTATTAGGGAAATTAAAACATTATATTTTGATTTTTTGAATTTTACTTTTTAATTTTTGTTTAAATATTTATATTTTATATTTTATTATTTTTTATTTTTTTTAATTACACATTTGTGTTTATGCGATAAGTCTTTACAATATATTTAAATTTCATATTAAAATAGATTTATTTTATTTTAATGAAACAATAATAAAAAAGAATTTTTATTATTATTACATTTCATTTCTTTTGCATTTTTTATTTTTTAACAAATTATATATATTTAAATTTTGAAATTGGAAAATTAATTTAATTATATATTAAAAAAATTATATATATATATTTCAATTTCAAATATATTAATATAAGCTAAATTTCTCATTTTTAATTATAACTGATTACTTTTCAACAATACATTAAATATTATAAATACAAACAATATACCTTGTATTAATACACATAATAATCATTTATATTTAATTAATAAAAAACTAAATCCTAAAATATAACTTGTTATTTCTTTTCACTAACAAAATAAATATTAATTTTATTGTGGATTGACCACTCTTTAATCTAATCTATATTATTCCTTGTTCCTGTGGGACCCCCTACATTGGTGAGACTAGACGCTCTATTAATCAAAGGATTAAGTCTTCCGCACTAGCGGAGCATGTTGAGAAAACTAGAGATCATGTTTGTATTGAAGAAGCCCAGGTCATTACTGAAGTTGCACAATTTCATCATCGAAAATTTAGGGAAGCCACTGAGATTGGCCAAGCAATCTCAATAGAGATGACGGTTGGAAAATCACTAATTGTTGGATCCCTGCCCCCCTTCCTGGTCGTTTCTTCCCCTACCTTCCCCCTCCATTAATGACTTGATCTATTTTTTTAAGTGAAACTTCTAACTAACCTATTTTCTTTCTTTCTCATCAATTCTTATTTGAGGTTGTGCGTCCTCTTTTGGAAATCTACCTCTTGTTCTTTTCTTTATATTTAGGAGATAGTCCTTGTTATGACTAACTAAATGGGTTAATGTTAGCTATGATAAGATAATGATTTTAATTTAATAGTAAGTTTAAGTTCCCTTTAGATAGCTTAACTAATAAAATTTTATATTAATAAGTTACCCAAACTTTAATAATAATAATAATAAAATCCATAACATTACTAATTGTTATTATCCCTAGATCTTTTAATATATGTTACATGTTACTTTTTATTATAGTCCCAGTTTTTTGTTTTTTGTTTTTTTTTTCTAAATCAACTTTGGTTAACATTTTACTTAACCAACAAAAAATATTAAAGTAATATTCGTATTTAACTTTGATGACAAACATTATAAAAATATATTAATATTAAACACTTATACATATATTAACTATTCTAATAATATTATTATTTTAAATAAATAATTTGACTAGTCAAATCTAGCCGTTTCATGGAGATTATAGCCGTTTGTCCAGCCTAGTCTAATATAGCCGTTTTCCAGTCAAACCTAGCCATTGAAAGTTCTGCTATCCCTATTGAACATGGCTACAGCCTAGTCTAATATAGCCGTTTCCAGTCAAACCTAGCCATTGAAAGTTCTGCTATCCCTATTGAACATGTAGCCATGAGCGGATTTTTCAAAACGCATCAATAAAATTCTTGGTGATTTTTCCGAAAATATTTCTTTCATACACTAATCCCCATTTTAATTTAATTAACAGAAAATTAAGCCTTAAAAATATAACTATTTATTAATCCACTTGTCACCATTTACATTTGATTAACAGAAAATTAAATCTTAAAAATATATATATATATATATATATATATATATTTGTATTTTTAAGTTGTTAAACATGTATGCTACACCATCTTCAATTATGCCCGAGACCTAACAGATTGAACATGTAGGTGGGGTCCCACGGTACATGTCAAAAAATAACAACCTAACACATGAAGGTAAAGGCTAACCAGCCTGCCATAGGATAACACATGAAGGTAAAGGCTAACCAGCCTGCCATAGGACATTAAATGCCCAGGTATATGCATGTTCTATAAAAAATAACACACAGTTCTTGGTGGCTACATAAATTAAAAGTAAAAACTGTATGTTATTTTGTTATAGAGCATGCATATACCTGGGCATTTAATGCCCTATGGCACGCTGGTTAGCCCTTGCCACACATGAGCTCTGGGTAAATTGAACAAGGGTGTGATAACCGGGTTTCATTGTACACGTCAGATAAAAACGGACAAACTGTATGCAACCATACCACTTATCTCCACGATACACGTCAGCTAAAACTAATAAACACTAGAGGTTTTGAGTTTAATGAAAGTGGTTTTTGAGAAAGCTAGAGGTTTTGAGTTCAATTTCCAGCAGCCATGGCTTTAGATGGAGCGAAGATATAACACTATTCTGGATGTGCATCGAAAATGTGTGGAAAATGGAAGTGCGGCCATGTTAACAAGGTTAATTAGAAAATTGAGAAGGTTAAGTAGAAAAAACATAGTAAAAAGAAAGAAAAGATGTTAATGAGGGAAAATTTGTGACGCCAGACCAATTCCCTGATCTAATCATTGAACTCAAAACCTGATTCAGAAAGATGTTCAGGATCTTCTTGTGTCATGCTTGCGGACGTTTATCTCACACCCACACCACACATAAATACATAATAGCTTTTGCCTCCTGCCAGCTAACCAAGTCACGTCATGCAAAGAAAAATGATGAAAAAAAAACACTTTCGCGAATGCCACTTGGTGAAATGAACTAATAGTGGGGGTGGATCAATAAATAAACAACAAAATCCACTGCAACGTATTATCCATTTGCTGCGACCCCTATCTCTTCAATTGTTGCCCCTGCCGGTTAAACGACCAATGATGTGCGCTCGTCTGTTTCTCATTCTGTTGCTGGAGGGTTTCTTCCGTTGTGGCAGGTTCTCAATAAAAAGGTAATGCTTCTGGCCTCTCTTAATTTTATCATTCTAGACTTATTATTAATCATTAATATAAATTAATTTTAATATATAATTATTTAAATATTATTTATCATTATAATTTTGTTTTTTAATATAAATATTTTTTTAATTAATTTATTTATTTGTGATATAAATAATTATTTTATATTTTATAAATATATATTATTATTATTATTATTATTATTTCAATTTTATATATAACAGATTCTTATATAAAATATTTATATTATAAGTGGAATTTAAAATAAAATAAAGAGAAAAATCTTTTCTACAAACCATTTAAAACAAATTCAATTGATATATTAGATATATATAATTATTAATATATTCATTAACTAAATTATAATCATATTAATATTACCTAAAAAAATATAAAATAAATTATTAATAATTTTTATTTATAATAAATTATATATATTTACTATTTCTTTTATTAATAATATTGTAATAACAATTATTTAATATAAAATACAACATTCAATAATTATTATAAAGATCGGTAATAATTATTACTTAATTATTAATAGGATCAATAAAAATGTAATAAGGGCATTTTTTTTTGTTTTATAAAATATTTTTTATATTTAATAAGATAACATCTCATTATTATTGATGATGATCATGATGGCTAACGTTTACTGAGACCAAACTACAAAACTTTGATACTAAAGAAATGAATTATTTAGTTTGATTTAAGATTTTATTCCTATGCTCAAAAAGCTTGGAGAGAAGTCTCCCAAGCTCACTGTAATTTTGACAATGTAAAAGGCTAGGAAGGTCGCTATTGCAACAAAGATTTTGAAACTTAGATCTAATGTGGTCGTACACTGGGCATTCTTTAGAGAAAGTGATTTTCATCCTCGATGTTCGTATTTCACAGAGATGGCAGAACCTTTCCATCCATGGTGTTTTAGGAACTGCCCAACAAAGCGTTTCACTATGGAGCTCTTGAGAGTTCGTTCTAATCTTGGCTATATTAATTTTCTTCTTTGAGCTAGTTAAAAGAGAGATACTTTTGATCTTCTAGGGTGGGGTTGATGACCTCCTTATAATATTTTAATAGCATCTCTACTATAGCTCTGAAATAGAATTTTTATTTCCACATTATTATATTGAAATATAGAATATGTTAATTATATGTTAATGAGTATCAAAATTATTATAATAATATATTATGAATAATTAACTATATAAATAAATTATTAAATATTATTGATGTTAATTTCATAATTATATTAATTTTATTATTAAATAATTAAAAAAAAACTTATAATTTGAATATAAATATGAAATATTTATAATTAATTAAAAAAATTAACTTTTATATAAATGTAATCTACATATAACCCAAATCAAACTTTGATTTATATTAAACTAAATTTACATATAACTCTAATATGCTAGATCAAAACTGAGCAAATGTACCGAAAATATTAATGAGGACCTAATAAGCAATAAACTCGTCATAGTACAGAACGTATTAAAAAAGAAAATTTAAGCAGCACAATATAACAGGACGTCAAACCTTAGTTCATAACAGGAACCTTTTTTCAGACGAAAAAATCAGCATGGTATTATATTGAGCAAATATAATAGGCATTACAAAAGGACCAAATGTATAGCAGCTGCCAGAAACAATAAGCAGTGCCTATCCAAGCTTTATACAGGAAAAAACCGACCAAAGATCGAATCAAAGACCTAAAAAAACCTTCAGCATGTCGTCAAAAGAGCAAAAGACATCTCTGATATGAGGAGGCTATGCTTCCAAGAAAAATTGTTCTCTGTTGTGAGGAGGCTAAGCGTTCCAAGATAAGATGTGAAGAACTAATAAAAGCATACCAGAAACAGGGTAGTACTGTGATTGGAGAAATATACAAACAGCAGTTCCAAAACGCTGATCGATTCCTCCTTTCAAGTTGATTCGACCAACCAAAATATCCTCGCCGGCATCGCCCATTCTCCACGAGTCATTTTCACAAACCTGTCGGATGCATATCATCCTAGCTACGCCGATCAGAGCGGCCATCTCCCCAGCACGGTCAGAGAAAATCCCGACTTGGAAAAACATATGCCCTCCTCACCATAACAGAAACAGAAACTGCGGAGCAAAAGTCAACGCCATGGAATTTGACCCATTTCCTGTAGGCAACCGGATCCTGGAGCCATGAGGAGACCTTCCTTCCTTAGACAGAGCTTCATCAGCAAATGGGTGAAGGTAACCAACCGAAAAAGTTCAATTTGTGTATCCCACTGCATACGCTATTCCTTTATTGATCCAGTTCCAGTCGATTGTTGTTTGTGAATCGCCAAAAATATGCACCTCATCCAGTTCCAGTTCCAGCCTCTAGCACAGTATAGTAATCGCCAAAGGGCTATATATATTAATATATATATTTCCATTTTTTAAAATTATATTTATAAAACTTATAAACGGAAAATAAATCTATTAAACCATTTTTCATTTAGTTATTCTTTTGTCTCAACATTAAAAACCTTAAATCCTAATTTATTGAAATATATATTATTTTAATTATGAATAAAAAATTTAATGCTTAATATATACAATAAAATATTAAAATAAAATCAATTAAAATATTATATTAAATGGATATTCCTTACTGCAGATTTAAAATCAATTAAAATATTATATTAAATCGATATTCCTTATTGCAGATTTATCTTTAATATTAGTAAAGTTCTTTAAGTTTAGTTTTATTTAGGATTGGATTAAATCATAGATAATCTTAATTTTTTCAAGAACAATTTTGATGTTAACTTTAAAAAACAATAAATTAAAAGAAATTTAATATATTTAAAATTATTACAGATTTAAATAGCACTTTATTATATATTAATTTTTGTAATTATAATAAGTTTAAAAAAATAATAATTACTTTTAAAAAATTTAATAGTTTTTGTTTTGAAAATTAAAACATTATACTTTAATCTTGTAAATATTATTTTATAATTTTTGTTTAAACGGAAAAATACACCCTCACTTTTTTTAATGTGTGATTATAACATAGAATTATGCAACATATTTATATTATATTTAGAATTTTTTATAAAATAGGTTTCTGTTATTTATATTATAATTAGATATCTTTATAAAATAGGTTTTTGTTATTATTGCTAGTATTACGCTTATTTTTGGTTAAGAATAATTTTATCATTATTTTAATTTATTTTAAAATAAAATTATATTATTATAATTTATTTTATTAAAAATGATTTTATTATTATTATTATTATTTTTTTCTGTGTAAAACTAATTTTATTAAAAGGTAAGAAAAATATAATTACAATGAAGCTGTAGCCTCAGCCGAGAATAGTTGAGTTCCTTCTAGTTATCAAAATTGTTTCATATTTGGGAAAACTAGTTAAACTTTGCAAAGAAGCATACAGAAGATCAAGGATACAACGACAAAACCAAAATGAAGACTTGAGACAACACCATTTGAAGCAGTTGAGAAACAAGACAGAATTGCTAAACATGTATATGAGAAACAAAACCACAAACGACAGAACCTAACCAGTCAACAACAAAACTCTGAGATGGCACTTGGGAGTCCACGTGGCATCACATTGGGATGTCTTGGTCTGGAGTCTCCTCGACGACGGGGCAAGTGTTCCCATACTAGATCTCGCCTTCCTTCGCCACGTCGCTATCCGCCCTGCCACCTGGAGGTTCCGTCGCCTGAAGGGTGCCACTCGAGCTGCCAGCAATAGCCATCGAAATTGTGGCTCCATGAGAGCTGCCACCTGGTTGCTGAGTGTCGCCTGCGGTATCACCTTCCTCATGTTGTCTGCCACACCTTGCTGCTCTGCCTTCTTCCGCCGGGAGCTGCTTAGAGCCATGACTACCAGCTATTCTGCGAATGTCCTGAGGTTGCTCTGCAGAGTTTCGCGCCAGAGCACTATGTTGTTCTTCTTCTTCAGAGAAAATGATGGTTATATTAGCAGTGATAATGGGCCGGTTCAGGTTGCTCTGGAACCTGAAATGAGTCGACTGGAAGGCATTGTGAGGATAGTGTCTGCGGGGTGGACTAGGAGGGGGAGAATTGGCCTGAGACGGAGGCAGAGAGGCAGGTGGTGGTGGCTGTTCAATGCTTTGCGCTGCCTGAGAGCGAGCGCTACCACCTCAGTTACCTCCATGGCGGCTCCTCATGCGGTGACGAACCATGGTAATGTGGCGGAAGAGAAGCTCAGGAGAATTGGGTGCCTGGATGGGAAGCAGAGAATGCACAGAGGGCTCCTGAATAGGGTTCAAAGGGCAGAGCTGGGAATGGGAGTAATGAAACCCATTTCCAAAGTCAAGACAGCAAAGAAGCCAACAACGTTTTCCTGTAACAGTTCTACTGCAGGGGTTTCCTGCTTGGAGCGGGCAAATGCTGAAGGAGGGAGGGCAGACAGAGGGGTTGATGGGCACCATGTTAAATCGAACAACATCCTTATCTCGGCTGGAGCGACCATTAAAGGTGTCCTACAAGCGGACCTGCTCTCGCCTTAGGTGAGTCTGCAGGTGCCATAACTGAGCATGGAAAAGAGCGCTGGCGAGCAGCTGGCTGGGCCGAGCACCGTCACTCCTCCGTAACGCCATTAATAACCTTGAGTTTCACCCGCATCCAGGTTATTATTTTATATTTTATAAGTTGAACACATTAGTTATATATATATATATATATATATATATATATATATATATATAGATATATATATATATATATATATAATATCTTACTTTTTTTTCAATTTTTTTTAAATTGATTTTTGAGAAAAAAGTTGAATACATCATAAATCCTTTCACCACCCCTTTTTGTCAATTTGTGAATTTGTTAGTGAAGGGATTATATATATAAGATTATATATAAATATACACATTTTTACAGCTTTAACAAATTATATATATATACCTAATCTACAACTCCAACTTCATTTAAAATTCTCATATTTTACTACCCTATATACTTCATATTAAAACTCTTTTACAATTTAAAAATTCACATTTATATATATATATTTTTTATCTTTATATTATATTGAACTCTAATACACTGTAATATATTATTGCTAATATGAAAAAAATAAAACAAAAAACAAAAAAAATTATATATAATTCGTCCATATTATTCAATTTCTCAAATATTAATATAAATTAAATTTCTCAATCAACTATATAATTATGTAAAATAATAATTACTTTTCATGTTTATTAGATTAACCTAAAATTAAATCTTAAAAATATAAGATATTATTTTTTCCCACCAACAAAGTAAATAATAAACGCACAACGTACATTACATTAATATGTCAGATCCCATTTAAATTTAATTAACAAAAAATTAAATTTAAAGAATATAACTTGTATTTTTAAGCTGCCGCTGAAAATTAGCCTGAAGTCTGAACATGTAACCTACACCATCCTACACCTGGATGGGGACCAAGGTCCCACCATACACGAGAGAAAATATCAAACCCGACACCCTTATCTCTGCTATTGGACACATGTATTGCAATCGGGTCCTATTGTACACGTCAAATAAAAATAAAATAAACCAATAATCCCATACACGTAAGCTAAAACGAAGTATCATATTATATGGATACACCCAATTCACGAAGCAGGAAATTATGCAGCTGTTTACTTAGGACGCGTTAAAGATTAACCACAACCAGCGACATCGTCCACCAGCAGTGGGACTATGCGAGCAAGCGGTGTTTCCCATCGTAAAAGGCAGGAGTTGGGGCACAGTCAAACCCAAAGTGCACTAAAGGAAGGGGCCACAGCTTTCAACCAAGCGGATAACAAATGGGCTCAAGGAACGACTAACAGGCTTGGAGCACTAATTAATAGTGGCAGGCAAATATTAATTAGATAAACCAACATATCAGACGCACCCATACCACGTATGTCCACCGTACACGTCAGCTAAAACGAATAAACAAAATGGAGTGGCTTCGACCAATCGAGTGTGAGTTTTCAGAGAGCCAGAGGTTTTAAGTTCAATTCTCGGTCGCCATGGCTTCTCCGATAGAAGGATAATACTGTTCTAGATTTGTGGAAAAAATGTGAAGAAAATGGCAGTGCAGCAATGTCTGAGGAAGCCAAATATTTGGAAATAAAATTGAGAAGGTGAGGTAGTAAAACACAGTAGAAAGAAAAGAAAATTGTAAACGCCATACCAATCTTCTATTTTATTCATAGATTTGAAAATCTTCTGCGTTTGAGTCTTCTACGTTCTATGTTTTGGCTTTACGCTTTAGCTTTCTCCGGCAGATTCCATAATTTAACAGAGAAAATAACTGCTGGAGGAATATGACTCTCACAAACCCTACTCCCACAAACCCTGCTCCCATCTTACATATAATGCTCGTAAACCCAGTTCCAATTTACGTGAATAAATTTTATTTGAGGATATCCAAAATGCAATTTATGGGTTTAGAATCAAATAGAGTTTGAAGATTGTAAAAACGCCCAAAATGGAACACACCGAGCTGTTTGTTTGCCCTTATGTTTCATTATGATTGATTTTGTTGAAGAATCACATGCTAACCTAATCCTCATGGCGATTTAGGAAGAAATTTAGAATAATTTCTGAAAAGTTTTAAATCTACAAAACAAATTGATATAATAAATGTTATCGACGGTAACAACACAAGCAAGAATATATTGAGAAGGAACTGTGGCTTACCTCAGGAGTATCGCTCCATAGCAGTGATGCTCACTCTGCCCGTTGCAGAGTCTCTATATGTTAGCAAAATATCTGAAAGCAGAAAGAAATAAACAAATAAAGCACCATCAGACCTCAATGAATTACTTACAGATTGCAATTAGCAAAATATCTGAAAGCAGAAAGAAGTAAACAAATAAAGCACCATCAAACCTCAATTAATTACTTACAGATTGCAATTGAAATCAAATCTGAATAAGCACAGGGACGAACTGGGAAGGAGATTGAGAGTTATGTTATTTCTTTATAGTCAAAGAAAAACTTCAAACAACAAAAATAAACAAATAAAACATCCTTAATCTAAAAACTCTGCAAATAATTAAAGTTATCAAAACAAAAACAAGAGAATTAGATATGGAAAATCGCAATTACTGTTGATATTAAGAAATCAAATCAAATTTAAAGAAACGGATCCAAATCTCCCTTACCTCATCCATCTAACCAGAAGAGGAATGGAGATTGTCTTGGTTCAGCGATCGAACGATCCAGAAATACCTCTGCCTCGGGATCTTTCTCTCTCTGCTCTTTTTCAAGAACTTTTTCCTCTCTGCTCTGCTCAGCTCTGCTCTCTCTGGTACGTTGATTTCACACACAAACGCATAACAATAATGATGACATACAGCACAAACAAACAGGCATACCCACACACAGCAGAAGCAGAAGAAAAAAACAAAAACAAAAAACAAACACACAGAAAGAAAAACTGGAGCGCTCCGCACATTCAATCATGGCACACCAAAGTACCAATGCCTGAGAGAAAATCAGAGGAAAACAAAATACAGTCAATGAAATTGGGGCATGAGTTATATATATATAGTGAGCCATGCCATCTTTTCCCTCTTTTCTGAACGGTTAGTTTTTATGAATCTTACGTGGCTAAGTGTCAAGTTTCCTGCTGTGAATATGCTTTTCAAGAAAGCATGATGATGCGGTAGGACATTCAAAATTCTAAAATTGCGAAAATGCTTTTCAAGAAAGCTTGAATTCAAAATTCTAAGAGTGCGAAAAGGTAGGGTTTTTCTAGACAGCGTTTTTATAAATCTCCTAATAATTGTTCAGTGGATGGTTATAGCGTCATACATGGTCTCGTTTTTTAAATCTCTTAATAATTGTTCAGCGGATGGTTATGGCGTCATGCCTGGTCTCGTTTAATCTGTCTCGAAGATGTATCGAATCCTTTCTCACCAATATTATAAATAGGAATATTAGAAATAAAGAAATATTGAAAGTGATTTATAAAACAACTCATTAATTTAAATGTTTTATTTAAAATATTAAAAAACAAATTATTATGAAATAATTTAAATATAGATATTTATCTATTTTTTTAATTAATATTAATAAAATATTCTTAAAATTATATAATTTATAATGGTCTAAATCATTATTCTGAAATGAGATTATAAAAATATTTGTTTTTTTTGATATTTTAAATTATTAAATATATTCATTTTATTATATCTTTTATTAATTAATTAAGAAAATAATTTTAAATTTTGTCACAAAATACAATGGTTAATTTTAATTTTCAATCTTAATCTTTTAAATGTTTTTCACTGTAGATATATTAATGGTGTGAAGCTTCAAATCACTATATTAATAATGAGTTAAGAATATTTATTTTTTTACATCTATTGAGGTTAACCAAATAAGCCTTAAATGTTTTATTTAAAATATTAAAAAACAAAATATTGTGAAATAATTTAAATATAAATATTTATTTATTTTTAATTAATATTAATAAAATACTTTTTAAAATTATATAATTTATAATGCCCTAATCATTATTTATGTGAAGTGAGATTATAAAAATAAGTGTTTTTGATATCCTAAATTATTAAATATATTCATTTTATTATTTAATTAAGAAATTAATTTTAAATTTTGTCACAAAATACAATGGTTAATCTTAATTTTGGATCTTAATACATTTTAAGTGTTTTTTTTACTGTAGATATATTAATGGTTTGAAGCCTCAAATCGCTATATTAATAATGGGTTAAGCATATTTAATATTTTAGATCTCTTTGATGTTCAACAAATAGGTTGGTTCTAAACCTTGACCACAAATATATTGACTAATCTTAACTCTTTATCTTAATGATTTTTAAATGTCATTTATTATGTAACAAATTTAGTATGTAATAATGTTTAAATATCATTTATTATGTAATGACATATTGATGTTTGGATTCCATTTGTTCGTGTACATGCTCTCAATGCCTAAGAAATATGGTTTGTTGCAAAAGATGAGATCTCAATATTTCCCTTTAAGAGTAACTACTTCTAGGGCCACCCTCTCATAAGTGTGGTGTTGCCACTTGTATGATTTCTCCTCCTTATTTCTTTCTATTTAAACTATTTATCTAGTTCTCCCATTATATACCTGAGGATCTAACTTCACATAACTCATGATTTATTTCAGATGACTATGCTATGGCATATCATCTCCTATGCCTTATACCTCAAATTTTGTGTGCACTTACAAATGGTTCTTCATGCACAATCTTTATTTTAGTTGATGTGTTATATTCTCATGTGTAGTTTTCTTGCTTAGACACGGTTTCCTATTCTCATGTGTAGTTTTCTTGCTTAGACATGGTTTCCTATTCTCATGTGTAGGTTTCTTGCTTAGACATGTTGTGATGGTTTCCTACCTAGTTGTGAACATGTTAAACATTGGATGAGATCTTATAACACTTCTTAACAATAAAGATTTTATTATTTTGTTTTGTTATATCATGGCAAGACATAATTGTCCTTAGGAGTTGCCAATACTTGGGCCAAGTTGTAATACTGGAGATGTCATTGAGTTATTGTACTTCATATCCTAAACATACTTAACATTTTCCCTTTTTCCTATTCAATGTCGTCTCATTTCATAAAAATATAGTATTCCCATTCATATTCGGTTTATCATATGTCATCCAACAAGGTCTAGTTAAGAAAATTGAAGAATAACGTGACCCTAAGTCAAAGAAATACAAAAAAGACTAGAGGTGAAGAGTGTGAAAGTTAAAAGTTAAAAAATAATAAAGCTAGACCAATACCACCTCATTAAAAATGTCTACACCCCAAAGCCCTATATTGTGCATATAGAAAGAAAAGTCTAAGAGATCAAAGGAAAAAATACAAAGGGGTAATAAAATAAAGTGCCAAGGTGGTAAATCTAAGCAAAGTTGCCTCTGAAGAGCTTGTAAATACAAATAATGAATATTCCTAGCTATTGAAATCTAGTTGGACCAATTAAAATACCTTTTACATCATTAAATATGACTTTTAGGGCCAATACATGAAGTTTCCTCCTCTTTACAAAAGTTATTCATCATTTTTACCTATCTCTAACCAAGTGAACTAAGAAATACCTCTTGCCTTAGAAATTATCACATGTAATAGGGATAAGGTTGTCCCATCATGGTAAAATTAGGAAAATTGTAAAAATTAAGATATGTTCAGATGTTCAAAGTGATTCTTTATTATGTTTTTCCTAACGACTTACATGAGACTTGAATTGTTATCATATGTGGGCACTCCACATTAGGACCCATGCACTATGCATCATGATATATGTACTTACATCATAATATGTAATATTACCTTGGGATTCATGTAAAAGTGGATAGACATATATACATACATTGGGATCTATGTCACATTTATGGGGATTTGTGACATTGCATTGAGATGCATGTCACTGCCTAATCCATGATAGTGTGTTTGAATCACTACTTGTACACTTGATTACATATGAAGCATACATAAGCCAATAATGTGGTTTTTGTAACAACCCCTGGTTGAATTTCCATGTAAAAAATATAAGACCAAGGTCATGAGACATGTATTCCAAGATGAATGGTGGGAAAAACATCCTAATGGGTGTCACTTTCGGTTTATTATGGTTAAGGAAATTAGCGAAGGCAAAGAGGCATTAATTGTCATTTTATTTATGAAAATAATGGAAAATAGGAGAAAAGGAAGGTGAAAGGTCACATATTTGCATGAGGAGGGAAAATGAAGAAAATAGAGGCCTCAATGATAAAAAGGCTCCTGAGGATCAGTTCATGGGCTTTTGTCATTGTTAGTTTTGTTAGTTCATTTTGGAGCTCTCTCTTTATTCTCTCTCTCTCTCTTGTACTCTTACACACTTAGAGTTTTCTTGGAGCATTCTTGGAGCACAATGGATTTGGAGAAAGAAAGCAAAGGAAAGCGGGAAAGCTCAAGGGAAGAGGTGGATCAACAGCTACAATGGCATTGCTTTGTAGGTATTGAGTGGCATATATGGTTTCCTTTCTAGTTTTGGCATGCATGGTACATGCATGTAGTTTCTTGGTTATGAGTTGTCATTGGCATGGAGGATTGCCTGGATTGACATTTGTTTTTCCTAGCCTTATTGTTTCCTGGATAGTCATGGTGTTGTGGGTCTTTCTGTTTGTTTTTTTATTGGTGCTCATGTTCCTCATGACTGTGGGTTGAGTTACTAGTTCCTGGAACCTTGGTTGGACAAACACTTTGGAAGCCCTAGAACAACTTGGGTTGAGTTACTAGTCTTGGAAGCCTTGGTTGGACAAATGATCTGGAAGCCTTAATTAGACAAACGATCTGGAGCCTTGTGGTAGTTGTGGGTTGAGTTACTATTCCTAGAGTCAGGTTCGAACAAACGCTCTAGAGCCATGGACATCTTGGGTAGAGATTGATCTAGTGACGGTTAGTGATGTTGTAACAACCCTAGTGAATATTCCATATAATAAAAGTTAATAAAGGTAAAATAATAACCACGGTTGATGGGACACCTATTCCAAGTTGAATGTTGGGAAAGACATCCTAGTGTGGGTGTTCAATGGTTTATTAATGGCTAAGGAAATTAACAAAGGAAAAAGGGCACTTTTGGCACATTTATTTATGAAAATAATGGAAATTAGGAGAAAAGGGAGTTGAAAGGTCACATGTTGCACGTGAGGAGAAAAATGAAGGAAAATAATGGAAAATAAAGAAAATAGAGGCCTAATTGATAAAAAATATTCTGAGGATCAATTGGTAAACTTTTTGTCAGTTCAGTTTTTGGAGCTCTCTCATTATTCTCTTTCTCTCACTCTTGGAAACTTAGAGTTTTCTTAGAGGGTGTGGCATACTTGGATTTTTGGAGCAAGAAGGCAAAGGAAGAGCAGGAAAGCGCAAGAGGACATCGGGATCAGCAACTACAACTGGTTTTTCTTGCAGGTACCGAGTTGCATGTATGTTTCCCTCACTAGTTTTGGCATGCATGATATATGCATGTGGTTTATTGGTCATGATCTATCACTGGCATGGAGGATTTCCTGGACTAATAATGAATTTTCCTAGCCTTTCCATTTCTTGGATAGCCATGGTGATTGTGGATGCATTTCCTTATTTTTTTTTATTGGTTCTCATGTTTCCTTAGCTTGGATTGAGTTACTAGTTCCCGAAGCCTTGGTTGGACAAATTCTCTAGAGCCCTGTAACATCTTGGGTTGAGTTACTTGTCCTGTAGCCTTGGTTGGAAAAATGCTCTGAAATCCCTAGGTGGGTTGAGTTACAAGTCCTGGAGCCTTGGTTGGACAAACGCTCTGAAGCCCGGTATAAGCTATGGGTTGAGTTACTAGTTCTGGGGCCTTGGTTGGACAAACGCTCTAAAGCCTGGTATAAGCTATGGGTTGAGTTACTAGTCCTGGAGCATTGGTTGGAACAAATTTTCTCGAGCCCTGGAAGGCTGGATAGAGACCAATATGATGATGGTTTGTGATGTCCGACCATGAGGTGGAATCTCTATTTGATGTGTTCAGTTGGTTGGCCTCTAGAAGCCCTGGATGGTTTTGGATTGATGTGTTTATGAGATCCCACATTAATGCTTGGAATATGGCACGGGGGTGAATGGTTGAAGAGAGATTTGGCTTAGCCATTCTACGGTTGGGTGGAACATGGAAGTCCCATCCCGGGTTTGGATTTTTCATCATCAATCTGAGGTTATTTATCTTTGTATTTCTATGAGTATTATACTAGTTTATATGTGGATTATATGGTTGTGATTTCCTTGGTATTTCTATTGCTATTATGTTGGTTATGTATATGTTTTATGACAATATTTATGTATGGCTCTCATCATGTTTTTACTTGTAAATGAATGAATAATGTATCTATAACCTAGTGGATGAAACAACAACTAATGTGTTGAGTGATCTAGGTGGCTCCAAACATAGGAAGAAGTCCCAGAAGACTCAGAAAGGGTAAAAAATCAAAATGTTTGGATTATGCTCGAACTAGGACTAGAGTGTAGATCTTGTTGTCCTGATCGTGGCAGTGTGAACGGTTCATCAATCCGAGTCCGGATGAAGAAGTTAGAAGCAATCAAAGTCGGGTTGACTTTTCGCTGACTGGGCAGGCTTAAGGAGGCCACAATTTGGATAGAACCCGGCCACCTGATTCCAGCCAACTCTAGCCAGATTCTGAGTGAAATTGTGGCCTAGTTAAAAAGACTCCTATGGCTTAAAAATGGAATTTCCAAAAATCTGCATATTGTTTTACATATAAAAAAAATATATAAAAAAGGGGGGGGGGGGGGGGGGGGGGGGGGGGGGGGCGCGGGGGGGGGGGGCGGTGGGGGCCACCAACCCCGCCACCCCCAACTCTCACGCAACAACAGTTATATAAATATGGTGGAGGGGCGGGCCATGACCCCCGGTCCCTCCCACAGATCCGCAAACCTCAAACGACAAGGAATGGGTGGCGGGCCAACCCTTGGGGCACGGACCCAACCACGCTTAATAAAAATGCGACAGGGAGGTGGGTACGGTGGGCGGGCCCGACCCAACAAACATTTAAATTAAAATTTTGATGTACAAAAAAGGAGGAGGTAGGGTTTGACTGCCCGACCTCCTCCCTATTAACCAAGCCCCTTAACCAACTCAGTTAACTGTCTACATTGGTTAATTTGCCGGAGAAATCTTATATGAACCCGTCATTTGCCCAGTGCGCCTAGTATGGAGGAACCAGGAGCGGGCATGGATTTCGAGACAGAGGAGACAGAATCTTGGCACGCAGTTCGAGGCAACATTTTGTCGGAGGGGTGAAATTTCACTTTGACAAATTTTATATGGTTTTAGCACTTCTCGACACCACGAACACAATGGCGTTGTCCGTGTCTCCATTAGAGTTCTGAATTTTTCGGCCATTTTTCAGTATACAGGTGGAACCATGACTGCTGCAAAAATAGGGAGTGGAACCATGATCCTTGAAATTTTCCCGAGGTAATTTTTCTCCATGTTGGAATATAGTCAAGTTTACAGTCGTTTTTCATGGCTTTCCGCAGGGATCGCAATGGCGAGGTCAGATTCACCTTTGGAGTTGCAGATTTCCAGTCCACCTATGGAGCAGAATCTTTGAGGAATCTAGGGAGAATCTAAAAGATTCCTTGAGCCCCAGATTCTCAATTTCTCAGAATTCAAAAATTGGACAGTCGATTTTGCACTATTCGACGCCACAAATATGATGGTGCATTCATATTTCTCATTTTATCATTCTATTCTTTAGCCAATTTTCTAAGTGGAATGCAGGTGTCAGCATTCATGTGTGAGCAACCATTTCAATGTAATTGATGCCGTGAGATCGATGGCACAAACAACTTCAGCAGTTTGACATCTACTTCTTCAGATGGCCCTTGGTTGTGAGGTATATGCAGTGTGTTCATGTACATCTTTTGTTATGCATTGTGTTGCACAGATCCGTGTTGATGCTTGATGTGGGATCTTGTTTATTACTTGTTTTCATGATTCCTGCTTGATGTGATGCAGAATCCTCTATGTGATGTACTTGTTGTCATGACTTGTCATGTTGTGTTTTGAGATCCCTTGTTGTATGTTGATGGGATACTCATGTTGTCGTCATGTATGTTTGCATTGAGATCCCTTTTATGCCATGTTGGCAGGATGCTCATCATGCATGAGTTTGTGTCATACTGATAGGAGTATTTTGATTGAGATTTCCTGTAGCGGAACATCTCCTGGAGCCACTCCTGTGTGAGGGCATTTTTCCTTGTATGATAACGACATCACCTCTATTGACAACACTTAATGCAGCGACCTACACCATCTTGACACCAGGGCCCGGAGACGTAGTCCCTCCTGGACGAACTCCATTATCAACGACTTATGTTTTTATGTTGCTGATGATTGACATGTTCCTCTTATTTACATCATGCAGATGTATTCATTTATGTTCTTTTAAAAATTCAATTTAACACATCACGGAAGTAAAAGGTATTGGAAGGGTCCTTCGTCACACCCGGACTTGGATCAAGTGGTATCAGAGCAGTCTTTGCGTTGATGTGAATTGCAGCGTGAATGATGGAACGTGTAGCGACAGAGGATGAAAAAGCGATGTACGAGACCATGCTCAAAATTTCCAAAACAGTGGAAATAATGTATGAAACTCCACAGAAAGAGACAAAGGAAAAGGAGCGATTGCAGCTTCAGTTGCAAGCCACGCAAGAGGCCCTGGAAGAATTGAAGCATAACAAACACAATCTTCAAATAGAGAACGTTGAATTGAAGATGCGTTTACCTGAAGAGAAAGAGGAAAAGCAAAGTTTGCTACAACAGCTGCAAGCAAAGGACAAGGCCTTGGAAAAGCTGCAGCGTGACCCATGTGAGGTAAAAATGAGTTCTCTGAATTCATGTATGTTTCCTGATGATGATTTTGCTATTTTTGAAAATCATACCACAGGAATTGGCTCCAAATTGTTGAAGAGAATGGGGTATGAAGGAAAAGGCTTAGGCGTTAATGGCGAAGGCATTGTCAGCCCCATCAAAGTATAAGAATTACCATGTCGAATAGGACTTGGATATGTCAGGAAAGAAGTTGGGGAATGCACCGAGACAACTAGCGAACCACCAACAACAGATGATGAGAAGCCCTCATCAATTCTTTCCAAACTGACAGAGGAGGTAAAAGATGTTGATTTCCTTTCGATTTCGTCTTCACATAGTATGATTTATGTGGGAGATTTGGAGATCCCAATTACAGTGACAAACATGAGGCTCCTTACAAGGACGAGGCACAAGGAGGAAGAACAACTTGGTGTCAATAACCAAGGCATAACTCAAGCATTGGAGGTTGTGCAGAGACGTCAATTTGCAGGCTTGAGATACACCAAGGGAGACTGTTCAAAGGTGTCATATGCTTCCGAGACATCGTCAAAGTCATTGAGGAAAGAGAATGATGGGAACCCATCCCCATTATCCCATGGCAGTGCCCATTGTAGGGAAAGAGCTGAAGCAAGCTCTCATCGCCATACTTACACCATAGACAACAAGGAAAGGTATAACCACTCTCGACATTCGAATGTTCATTTCGATTATAATCATGCTGGTAATGATGAACGTAAAATATGGCATCGTAAAACATGTACCTTTTGTGGATTACATAACCATACATTTTCTAAGTGTTGGAAAAGAATGGTAGCACACAAAAGGATGAGGCGTGAAAGATCCTCTTGACAACATGTAAGGAAACATGTTAAGCAAATATGGAAGAAGAAAAACTATTGCAGTCACTGCGACAAAAGTGGCCATCAAAGAGCCACTTATTGGAGGCTCCATCCAGAGCAGTGCCTTAAAGACAAAGTGTCGATGCATGAACCAGGTGAAATAGTTGTTTGACAAGGAAAACTGCCACAAGGAGGCGACCCATTCACCTTGATAAGTGAAAAATGGTTTCTACATATGTTAGCGTTTCATGGTCGTTCTTTTGTAAATCATTTGTTGCATTTGAAAATGTAAAAGTGATGATGTGGTTCCATCACTTGTTCAAAAACAATGATGTTTGATATTATTTTGGGTTGCATGTTAAAAGTGATTATGTGTTTTCCATCACTCGTTCCACAACAATGATGTCTGGTATTATTTTGAGTTGCATGATGAACTGTGAAAGTGATGTCGCGTTTCCATCACTTGTCAAAACAAATAGTGTTTGGCCTTATCTTTGTAAATCATGTGTTGCAGTGATGATGTGTTTTCCATCACTTATTGAAGCAATAATGATATGTTGGCCTTGTTGTCGTAGCTGAGGTCTTGCGTCCATCTTGATGTAAACTTAACCACCGAGTATGTGTTATAAACTCGTGGCAAGTTTGGGACGTTTGGGTCATTAGTTGGTCATGAAATTCAAGCATGTAATTTGAAAAAGAATGTACTACAGGTTGCAGAGGTAGCAGGTGTTGGCTCGTCACTTAAGGCTCCGAAGAACAAAGGTGAAGGGGATGGAAGCAAGACCTTTTCAAGACGCTTGTGATGCAGACAAGGTACAGAGAAGTTGCAGATTATTTTTCATGCTTTTAGAGGACAAAAAGCTCCTCATTGGAGAGGATTGATCCAGGTGGCTCCAAACACAGGAAGAAGTCCCAGAGGACTCAGAAAGGGTCAAAAATCAAAATGTTTGGATTATGCTCAAACTAGGACCAGAGCGCAGATCTCGTCGTCTTGATCACGGCGATGCGAATGGTTCGTCAATCCGAGTCCGGATGAGGAAGTTAGAAGCAGTCAAAGTTGGGTTGACTTTTTGCTGACTGGGCAGGCTTAAGGAGGCCACAATTTGGATAGAACCTAGCCACCGGATTCCAGCCAACTTCAGCCAGATTCCGAGTGAAATTGTGGCCTAGTTAAAAGGACTCCTATGGCTTAAAAACGGAATTTCCAAAAATCTGCATATTGTTTTACATATAAAAAAATATAAAAAAAAGGGGGTGGGGGCCACCAACCCCGCCACCCCCAACTCTCACGCAACAACATATATAAATATGGTGGAGGGGCGGGCCATGACCCTCGGCCCCTCCCACGGATCCGCAAACCTCAAATGACAAGGAATAGGTGGTGGGTCGGCCCTTGGGGCATAGACCCAACCACGCCCAAACAACACACCAACCATGATTAATAAAAACGCGCCGGGGAGGTGGGTACAGTGGGCGGGCTTGGCCCAACCAACATTTAAATTTAAATTTTGATGTATAAAAAAGGAGGAGGTGGGTTTGACTACCCAACCTCCTCCCTATTAACTGAGCCCTTTGACCAACTCAGTTAACTGTCGACATTAGTTAATCCACCGGAGAAATCTTATATGAACCTGTCATTTGCCCAGTGCACCAAGGATGGAGGAACCACGAGCGGGCACGGATTTCGAGATAGAGGAGACAGAATCTTGGCATGCAGTTCGAGGCAGCATTTTGCAGGAGGGGTGAAATTTCACTTTGTCAGAATTTGACAAATTTTATATGGTTTCAGCACTTCTCGACGCCACGAACACAATGGCAATGTCCATGTCTCCATTAGAGTTCTGAATTTTTTGGCCATTTTTCAATATGCAGGTGGAACCATGACTACTGCAAAAATAGGGAGCGAAACCATGATCCTTGAAATTTTACCGAGGTAATTTTTCTCCATGTCGGAATATAGTCAAGTTTACAGTCGTTTTTCATGGTTTTCCGTAGGGATCGCAATGCCGAGATGAAATTTGCCTTTGTAGTTGCAGATTTCCAGTCCACCTACGGAGCAAAATCTTTGAAGAATCTATGGGGAATCTAAAAGATTCCTTGAGCACCAGATTCTCAATTTCTCAGAATTCAAAAATTGGACAGTCGATTTTGCACTATTCTACACCACAAATCTGATGGTGTGTTCAGATTTCTCATTTTCTCATTCTATTACTCAGCCACGTTTCTAAGTGGAATGCAGGTGTTGGCTCGTCACTTAAGGCTCCGAAGAACAAAGGTGAAGGGGATGGAAGCAAGACCTTTTCAAGACGCTTGTGATGCAGACAAAGTACAAAGAAGTTGCAGATTATTTTTCATGCTTTTAGAGGACAAAAAGCTCCTCATTGGAGAGGATTGATCCAGGTGGCTCCAAACACAGGAAGAAGTCCCAGAGGACTCAGAAAGGGTCAAAAATCAAAATGTTTGGATTATGCCCAAACTAGGACCAGAGCGTAGATCTCGTCGTCTTGATCACGGCGATGTGAATGGTTCGTCAATCCGAGTCCGGATGAGGAAGTTAGAAGCAGTCAAAGTTGGGTTGACTTTTTGCTGACTGGGCAGGCTTAAGGAGGCCATAATTTGGACAGAACCTAGCCACCGGATTCCAGCCAACTTCAACCAGATTCCGGGTGAAATTGTGGCCTAGTTAAAAGGACTCCTATGGCTTAAAAACGAAATTTCCAAAAATCTGCATATTGTTTTACATATAAAAAAAATATATAAAAAGGGGGTGGGGGCCACCAACCCCGCCACCCCCAACTCTCACGCAACAACAGATATAAATATGGTGGAGGGGCGGGCCATGACCCTCGGCCCCTCCCACGGATCCACAAACCTCAAACGACAAGGAATAGGTGGTGGGTCGGCCCTTGGGGCATAGACCCAACCACGCCCAAACAACACACCAACCATGATTAATAAAAACGCGCCGGGGAGGTGGGTACAGTGGGCGGGCTTGGCCCAACCAACATTTAAATTGAAATTTTGATGTATAAAAAAGGAGGAGGCAGGTTTGACTGCCCGACCTCCTCCCTATTAACTGAGCCCCTTGACCAACTCAGTTAACTTTCGACATTAGTTAATCCACCGGAGAAATCTTATATGAACTTGTCATTGCCCAGTGCACCAAGGATGGAGGAACCACGAGCGGGCACGGATTTCGAGATAGAGGAGACAAAATCTTGGCATACAGTTCGAGGCAGCATTTTGCAGGAGGGGTGAAATTTCACTTTGCCAGAATTTGACAAATTTTATATGGTTTCAGCACTTCTCGACGCCACGAACACAATGGCAATGTCCATGTCTCCATTAGAGTTCTGAATTTTTTGGCCATTTTTCAATATGCAGGTGGAACCATGACTACTGCAAAAACAGGGAGCGAAACCATGATCCTTGAAATTTTACTGAGGTAAATTTTCTCCATGTCGGAATATAGTCAAGTTTACAGTCGTTTTTCATGGTTTTCCGCAGGGATCACAATGCCGAGATCAAATTCGCCTTTGGAGTTGCAGATTTCCAGTCCACATACGGAGCAGAATCTTTGAAGAATCTAGGGGGAATCTAAAAGATTCCTTGAGCACCAGATTCTCAATTTCTCAGAATTCAAAAATTGGACAGTCGATTTTGCATTATTCTACACCACAAATCTGATGGTGTGTTCAGATTTCTCATTTTCTCATTCTATTACTCAGCCACGTTTCTAAGTGGAATGCAGGTGTCAGCATTCATGTGCGAGCAGCCATTTCCATGCAATTGATGCCGTGAGATCAATGGCACAAACAACTTCAGCAGTTTGACATCTGCTTCTTCAGATGGCCCTTGGTTGTGAGGTATATGCAGTATGTTCATGTACTTCTTTTTCTATGCATTGTGCTACACAGATCCGTGTTGATGCTTGATGTGGGATCTTGTTTATTACTTGTTTTCATGATTCCTGCTTGATGTGATGCAGAATCGTCTATGTGATGTACTTGTTGTCATGACTTGTCATGTTGTGTTTTGAGATACCTTGTTGTATGTTGATGGGATACTCATGTTGTCGTCATGTATGTTTGCATTGAGATCCCTTTTATGCCATGTAGGAGGGATGCTCATCATGCATGAGTTTGTGTCATACTGATAGGAGTATTTTGATTGAAAGTTCCTGTAGCGGAACATCTCCTGGAGCCACTCCTGTGTGAGGGCATTTTTCCTTGTATGATAATGACATCACCACTATTGATAGCACTTAATGCAACGGCCTACACCATCTTGACACCAGGGCCTGGAGACATAGTCCCTCTTGGACGAACTCTGTTGTCAACGACTTATGTTTTTATGTTGTTGATGATTGACATGTTCCTCTTCTTTACAGCATGAAAATGTATTCATTTATGTTCTTTAAAAAATGTAATTTAACACATCACGAAAGTAAAAGGTATTGGAAGGGTCCTTCGTCACACCTGGACCTGGATCATTGAGGCATCAATGCTTCTTAGTGATTCTCAGATGATTATGAGACCCATGTGCTTAGAATTGTTGTTTACAACTATAGATTACATATTCGTGATATGTTTGATGAAATTTCATTCATGGCTAATAGGGGTCAAATCAAAGGATTGTTCAAGTATTTGCATTTACATCATTGTTTCATTGATTTCTTTTTGTTCTGAAGGTTTCATTCAGTTATGGGCAGTGACCTAGGCTCTGGGCCTGAAAAAGTGGCTCAAATCCAAAGGACGTTGGCACAGTACTGAGAAAAATAGTCCTTGGATGCTAGCATGCCTTGTCATGAGAGCATCCAGAGCCTCCTGGACATTGTCAGGCACATAGCATGGGAGCGTCAAGAGGTCAAGGGGTCTAAAACTTCAGTGGAACCCAGGGGTTGGTTTCCATAAGTCTTGGGATGGTTCTCAAGGGTCTTGTAGCTGATGTGGAAGGTATGTATGATGTGTTTTCACATATTCCATTTCCATAAGGTCACCTAGGAGGTTGAATCCAATCATAGTAGCCTCTCGTCGCATATTTGCCCCGGTTGGCCGGTTACTTGGGTAGATGTGGGAGGAGGGTGTTACAGAGTGGTATCGAAGCATGGTTCACCCCTTAGACTTGATGGGTTGTGTGTTGGTCATGCATTCATGTCAATATCATATGTGTTCTTGTGTTGTAGGACCATGCACTTGTTGCATTTGTATGGTATGGGTCATGGTTGTAGTGGTGTCGTCGTGGGAAGTTGATGGTGTTGTTGTGGAGTGTGTAATCATGAGTGTGTGGTTGATTATGCATTTCTTATGCATGCTAATGTTTGCATGTGGTCAAGTGTACAAAATGTAGTGGTCGTCGTCATGCATGAGGTCATGGTATGTGTTGTTGATAAGGTCATGCATTGATGACTGGACCCTAGCTAGAATGATGGTTACATGGTTATATGCTTATGTGTTATGTTTCTATATGTTGTCATGAGTATGTTATACATGTATCACACTGATTTTTTGATCTTGCAGGTGAGGTATCCTCCCCGAACTATACTAAGGTATGTTGGTTTATTGTGATTTGGTTTAGCTGACATGATATACCTTGCATGAAGAATATCAAAATGACTAGCAAGATGGTAGACTACAAAGACTTTCGCTATGGATTAGATAAGCAGTATGGTATTGGGAATTCTTCCAATTTGGAAGATACACTAAGAAGCTTAAAGGAAGAAATAAGGATTTGTAAGGAAGATAATGACATAATCATACATGCACTGGAGAAAATAACAGAGGTAAATGCAGTGATACTTCAGAGTTTGTCAGAATTGCAGTGACAGAGACCACTTCGGATCAGTCATGAGCAGGAGGAAAAAACTAATGGGCATATGGAAATAGGTCGTATGATGGTCATAGGTTTGATATAGATGACACAATCATAGATGGCAGATTGTTGGACACTCCGGATAGGAGAGTTGATAGCCACAAGTACCATTTTAGTTTTAGTTTTTATTTTTTAGTTTTTAGTTTTTAGTTTTTAGTTTTAGTTTTAGTTTTTGTTTTGTTTTTGTTTTTGTTTTGTTTTGTTTTTTTTTTTTTTTTTTTTTTGTTTGTTTGTTTGTTTTTTTTTTTTTTTTGCTGACGAGCGTGATGATCAACATTGTTATCATCCTTACAGGAGGAGCGATAGGGGGTATTTTCCATATGAGTTTAAGAAAGAAAAGCCACCTACATTTGATAGAGAGATGAAGAAACCACATGATGCAGAGGCATGGTTGCTTGGCATAAGGATTTTCTTCAGGTTGCATGATTACTCAGATAACATGAAAGCCAGAATAGCTACATTCTGTCTCAAAGATGAAGCAAACATTTGGTGGGAAGACGTCAAGAATGTTAGAGGTATACATGAGGAGGACTTGACTTGGAATGAGTTTGAACGGTTATTCAAGAAGAAGTACCTATCAGAGAGATACTTTGATGACAAGGCAAAGGAATTCTATGAGCTAAAGATGAGATCTATGACATATGAGGAATACACTAGCAAGTTCTTGGAGCTACTGAGGTATGTGCCTTACCTCAAGGAGGAGAGGGCCAAGATTCATAGATTCACTAGTGGGTTACTGATGGCATTCAAAGATAGGATTGAGTTCAATGAGCCTAGATCATTGGAGGCCATCCGAAACCTAAAAAATTTCTATGAACAATTGAAGTGTAAGTTCAAGATTGCAACAATCCTGATGAAAATTCCATGTAATAAAAGTAAAAATAATAACCACGGTTTATGGGACACTTATTCCAAGATGAATGTTGGGAAAGACATCGTAGGGGGTGTTCATTTGGTTTATTATGGCTAAGGAAATTGGAAAAGGCAATGGCTAAGGCTTTGGAAAGGAAAAATGGCTTTCGGCACATTTATTTATGAAAATAATGGAAATTAGGAGAAAAGGGAGGTGAAAGGTCACACGTTGCATGTGAGGAGAAAATTGAAGGCCTCATTAATAAAAAGGCATCTGAGGATCAATTAGTAAAAAAAATTTAGTTCAGTTTTGGAGCTCGCTCATTATTCTCTCTGTCTCTCTCACTCTTGGACACTTATAGTTTTCTTGGAGCACTTGGGCCTTGGATCAAGAAAGGCAAGAGGAAGCGAAGATCAAGCAAGGGAAATCAGGATCAAGAAGCTACAACAAGATTATTTGCATGTATTGATTTGCATGTGTGATGTCCTTGCTAGATTTGGCATGCATGTTATTGCATGTGGTGCTTTTTCTATTATGGCATGGGTTTTGCCAGGTGTCACAATGTTTTTCAACCTAGCCTTGCCATTTCTCGATAGCCTTGATGAGATGGGTTATCATACTTCGGTTGAGCTAGATCGTCGGATGGATTCGAAGCTTCGTTGGGTGGATCTACGAAATGACAAACACATGGCCTAGTGGTCCCTGAAACAGACTATGGATCATGGTAAATCCACTGCCCTAGTAACCCCTGAGCCAGACTATGGGTTGTGGTAAAGCCAAGATTGTGTGACTTGGTGGGCCTAGGAATCCTTGTCGGTGAATGGTGGGATATACAGTAAAGCCAAGAGGTGGAATGCTCTCTGTTGGGCCTAGTAGTCATGGGATGGGATGTACAGTAAATCCTAGAGAGTGGGTCTCGGTGTAGGGCCTAGTGATACCTGGATCGGATTGTGGATTATGGTAAAGCCTGAGAGACTAGGAGGCACAAAAATTCCTCATGGTGTAGGCGAAGAACTCCAGTGGCATCCATGCTTGTTTGGTTCTTTTTGGTTCGTTATGAGTCCCACATTCATGCTTGGAATATGGCACATGGGTGATTGGCTGAAGAGAGACTTGGCTCAACCAATATATGGTCAAGTGGAACGTGGTAGTCCCATCCCTGATTGGTTTCTACATTAATTAATGAGAAATTTATCTCTTTGGTTTTTCATGTGTAAATGTACTAGTTTATATGTGGCTTCTATGGTTGATGTATTTATGGTATTTTTGTTGCTACTATGTTCATTATGTATATGTTTATGACAACAACTATGTATGTCCCTCATCATGTTTTTACTTGTAAATGAATGGACAATGTATCTATGATCTAATAGATGATAATGCAACAAATGACATGAGGGAAAAATAAGTACGAGATCCCTATGCTTAAATATGTTGTTTACACCTGTAGATTACATGTTTGTGATATGTTTGACAAAATGTGTGTCATGGTTAGTAGGGGTTTGGTTAAGGGCTTGTTCAAATAATTGCTTTTGCATCATTGTTTCCTAGTTATTTTACTACTTTGAAGATGTCATTCCATTCTGGGTAGTGACCTGGGCTCTAGGCCTGAAAACTGGAAAAAATGGTCCAGGGACACTGGCACAAAACTGGAAAAAATGGTCCCTGGACACTAGCTTGTAGGCCTGTGAGAGTGTCCAGAGGTCCCTGAACACTAGCATGCCATAGCATGAGAGTGTCTAGAGGGAAAGTGATAAAAAAATTCAGTGGGACCCAGGGGCAAGCTACCTGGAGTGTTGGCATGCTTCTCAGGGGTCTTGTAGCTAATGTGGAAGTTTTGTATGTTATGTTTCTGTCGATTCCATTTCCTTAAGGTCACATAGGAGATTGAATCAAATCACAGTAGCCTCTCGTCACATGTTTACCCCGGTTGGTCGGTTACTTGGGTAGATGTGGGAGGAGGGTGTTACAAATTGGTATCAAAGCATGGTTCATCCCTCGGGCTAGATTGGCTGTGTGTTGATCATGCATGCATGAAAGTTGCATGTGTGTCTCTTACGCTTGCATTCAATGTGCTTGTTGCATTTGCATGATGTTGATCATGGTTGTAGTGATGTCATCATGTGGAAGTTGATGTTTTCATTGTAGAGTGCATCATCATGAGTGTATGACTTGTTACATGTTGTTATATGTCGCTTACATGTATCATTTTGCATGCTTGGTTACATTCTTGTATGCTTGGACACATGTATCATTCTTGTAGGTTGGTTACAAGTATTGTTCACTTATGCTTGATTACATGCGTTCATGCATATGTGTGGTTGATTATGCATTGCTTATGCATGTTGATATTTTCATGTGGCCATGTGTACAGTGGTGTAATGATTGTTTTTGTCATGCATGAGTTCATAGTATGTGCAGTCGATATGGTCATGAATTGATGACTGGACTCTAACTAGAATGATGTTTATGTGTTGATGCACTTATTTGTATATGTTTATATGTTGTTATGATTATGTTATACATGTATCACGCTAATTTAGTGATCTTTCAGATAAGGTATCCTCCCCGAGTTATGCTAAGATACGTTGGTTTATTATGATTTGGTTTATCTGACATATTATGCTTTGTAGGAGAAAGGTCAAAATGAATACCAAGATGGTAGACTACAAAGACTCTCCCTATGAATTAGATGAGTAGCATGGTGGGCACTCTTCTGATTTGGTAGACACATTAAGAAGCTTAAAGGAAGAGATAAGGAGTTGTAAGGAAGACAATGACAGTATCATACATGAATAAGAGAAAAAAGCATAGGTTAATGAAATACTCCTTCAAAGTTTGTTAGAACTACAGTGACAAGGACCACTTCAGATCAGCCATGGACAGGAGGACAAAAATAACGGGGCATATGGCAGTGGGCCTCATGGTAGACATAGGTTGGATAGAGCTGACATGGTGAGAGATGGCAGGCTATTGGACACTCCATATAGGAGGGGTGATGAGTACAGGTACTATTCTAGTTCTAGTTCTGACAGGGATCATAATCGCCATCGATACTATCCTTAAAGGAGGAGTGATAGGGGATATTTTCCAGATGAATTTAAGAAAGAAAATCCACCTACTTTTGATGGAGATGTGAATAATCTGGAATATACAGAGGCTTGGATACTCAGGATGAACAAATTCTTTGAGTTGCATGAGTAAATAGATAACATAAAGGCCAGAATCGCCATCTTCAGTTTGAAAGGTAAAGCAGACATTTTGTGGGAAGACGTGAAGAGGGTCAGAGAAATCAGGACGGATGACTTGAGTTGGCATGAGTTCAAGAGGCTTTTCAGGAAGAAATACTTGTCAAAAAGGTACTAAGATAATAAGGCCAAAGAATTCTATGAGCTAAAGATGGGGTCAGTTACAGATGAAGAGTACATGACCAAGTTTCTGGAGCTATTGAGGTATGTACCATATCTTACAGATGAGAAGGCTAAAGTTCATCAATTTGTCAATGGTTTACCATTAACATTTAGAGATCAGATTGAGTATGATGAGCCTCGATCACTTGAGGAAGTTATTGGGAAATTCAAGCTTTGTTATGAACAGTCAAAATGTAAGAATGAATCTCAAAAAGGATGGAAAGAAAAAGACAAAGGTAAAGGTATATAGCAGCTTAAGAGAGTAAGGCCTCAAAATGCAGAGGAGAAAGAAAATGTGGCACCTCCAAGGAAGTTTAATGCAAATAGACAAGGACATGGATCACAACAACAACATAGAGGTAATGGTACTGGACGGTTGGAGTGTTGGACATGTGGTGAGGAACACCTTAGGAGAGATTGTCCGCAAAATCAAGGTGGTAGGCCTAAGATATACAGTGCACAGGAGGCACAGACTTTTGCAGATGTGGGGTAGAGTATTCCTCGTATTTATGCAGTCGTCGACAATAAACAAGTTGAGCACTAGGCATCTATCATTGATATGGATGGTAAGCTTTGTGATCAAGTTATTTCTATTTTGATTGACCCTGGATCTAATTATAGCTATGTTAGTCATGAATTGGTGGATAAGTGTGGTTTGAGTAAGGAATTCCATGTAGAATCTTGGTTAGTGCAGTTGGCTACAAATAAAAATAAGTGAGATCATTATTTAGTAAGATCTTGTGAATTTGATTTGAATGGTATGCCTACTGCAACACATCTGAATGTATTACCGTTGGGATCATACAACATGTTCTTGGGCATGGATTGGTTGTATCTTCATAGGACCAAAGTAGATTGCTATGACAAATCCATTGAGTGTGTTGATGACAATGGGGAACCAAGAGTCTTACAGAGTAAGAATAAAGCCATATCAGTTAGGATGGTGACATCTATGCATGCAAAGCGTAGTCGCAGGAAGGGGTGTATGTTATTTGCAGTGCACATTTCTAGTGTCAAGGGTAAGGAAGTTGAGGATGCAATTGCATTGAGTAGGTACCCAATTCTACAAAAGTTCAAGGATGTATTTTCTAAGGACATTACAGAGTTTCCATGTCACAGGAAGGTAGAGTTTTCTATTGCGTTAGTGCCAGGAGCAGCTCCAGCATCAAAGGCACCTTACATGATGAGCACACCAGAGTTGGTTGAGTTGAAGTTACAGTTAAAATTTGGACAAGGGATACATTAGGCCAAGTGTATCACCTTGGGGCGCACCAGTATTGTTTGTGAAGAAGAAATATGGTACTCTCTGATTATGCATTGACTACAGGAAGTTGAAGAAAGTGACCTTCAAGAACAGGTACTTGTTGCTGAGGATTTATGACTTTTTCAATCAGTTGAAGGGAGCAAGAGTGTTCTCGAATATTGATCTTAGATCCCGATATCACCAGGTATGCATCAAAGAGGAGGACGTTTACAAGACAACTTTCTGAACTAGGTATGGCCATTATGAGTTTGTTGTAGTTCCATTTGGTTTGACTAATTCTCCAGCTACATTCATGTGCTTAATGAATAGTGTGTTGCATCCATATTTGGATAAGTTTGTTATTGTGGTCATTAAAGATATATTGGTATATTCTAAAAATGAGGAAGATCATGTTGAGCATTTAGTAGCAGCATTGATGTTGTTGAGAGAGCATCAGTTGTATGCTAAGCTCAGAAAGTGCAACTTCTTTCAGACTGAGCTACACTACATGGGGCATGTTATTTCCAAGGAGGGCATTGTAGTAGATCCAGAAAAGATAAGGGTCATCATGGAGTGGGTAAATCCTAAGAATGTGGATGGGGTGAGACATTTCATGGGGTTGGAAGGCTATTATAGGAGGTTCATCACGAAATTCTCACATATTCCTTATCCTATCACATCATTGCAGAGGAAAGGTAAGAAGTTTGAACAGTCAAAGGAATGTGAGGCCAGTTTTGAACATCTTAAGCAGTTTTTGATGCATGCTCCAGTGTTAAAGATTGAAAATCCAGATAGGGAGTTTGTAGTATGCATAGATGCTTGCAAGAGAGGACTTGGTGGGGTCCTTATGCAGGATGGATAGGTGGTGTGCTATGAGTCGTGAAAACTGAATGAGCACGAGTAGAACTACCCGACGCATGATCTTGAGTTAGCAACGATCATACATGCATTGAATATGTGGAGGCACTATCTTCTTGGTAGGAGGTTTGTACTGATGAGTGATCATATTGGGTTGAGGTATTTTTTTGACCAACCGAATCTAAATGCCAAGCAGGCTAGATGGTTGGCCATGATCAGTGAGTTTGATTTCGAGATCAGGTACATCAAAGGAAAAGAGAATAGGGTGGCATATGCTCTTAGCAAGCGGATACATGTAAATCACTTAGCAATTATGAGCTCCTATGGGATAAACTTATAGGATAGGATCTTGCAAGCAGGTTAGCAAGATGTAAGATATATGGAGATTATGCACAGGTTGTAGTAGGGTACTGGTATAGGTACATGTCACAGTACAAGTATAGGTACATGTAGTGGTATAGGTACAGGTGCAAGTGAACAGGATATGGACTATTTCCTTACAACAGATGGACTGGTTAGATTCAGAGACAAGATATATGTGCCTTACAACAGTGAGATCAAGAAGGTGATCTTGAGGAAGTTTCATGCGAAACCATATTTGGGTCACCCAGGTTATTAGAAGACACTAACAATAGTGAAGAGATTTTATTATTGGCCGAACCTGAAGAGGGATGTAGTAGAGTTTGTGGCTAGGTGTTTTGATTGTCAGTGTGTGAAGGTAAAGTGTAAACATCCAAGTGGATTGCTAAATCTGATTGCGATTCCAGAATGGAAATGGGAGGTCATTTCCATGGACTTCGTCATGGGGTTGTCGAGGACAGTGGGACAGCATGATTCCATCATGGTTGTTGTGGACAGGTTGACAAAGGTTACACACTTCATCCCAATGAAGTCTACATTCTTAGCTAGTGATTTAGCACATGTATTTATCAGAGATGTGGTCAGATTGCATGGTGTTCCAAAGAAGATTGTGTCAGACAAGGATGAAAATTTACTTCCAAGTTTTGAAAGGAGTTGTTTTCAGGTTTGGGCTCAAAGTTGGCCTTCAATACAACTTATCATTCGCAGACTAATGGACAAACAAAGAGGGTCAACATGATATTGGAGGACATGTTGAGGATGCATGTGATGCATTAGCAGTGGAAGTGGGAGGAGTATATTCCCTTCGTTGAGTTCGCATACAAAAATGGTTAACATAATTCATTCAGGATGAGTCCTTTTGAGGAATTGTATGGGAGGAGTTGCAATAATCCCATCAGTTGGAGCAATCCAGTTAACATGGTGTTGATTGGACCATACATGTTGGTGGAAATTGAACATGAGATGCAAGTTATAAAGAAGAATCTAAAGGCATCACAAGATAGGCAGAAGAGCTACGCAGATCGTAACAAGTTGTTCAAGGAGTTCAAGTTTGGGGAACACGTGTGCTTCCACATCAAACCAAAGAAGAACTCCTTGTGGATTGGATCATGTGCCAAGATGGCACCATGGTTTTGTGGACCCTTCATTATTGTTGAGAGGATTGGACCAGTAGCCTATCGAATTGCACTACCTCCGACAGTGAAAGTCCAGATGTTTTCCATGTGTCATTACTTAAGAAGTATGTTAAAGATGTTGATCATGTGATTGACTGGTATGTATTGCAAGTGGAACTAGATGGAGAATTTCAGTCAGAGCGTCAGTGTATATTGCAGAAAAAGGTGCTCATGCTCTCGAACCAAGCAAGTTAAAGTACAGTGGAAGCACTTTGGGCTTGATGAAGCTACATGGGAAATGGAAGATCAGATGCGGGCTATGTATCCTTCCTTGTTTTCCAGTTGAGGCAAAGCAGTTTTGGTATGGTGTTTCGGTACATGTCTTTGGTATATGTTTTGGTACATGTTTGGATGATGTTTTGGTATATGTACATAGGTATATGGATGTAAACACTACCATGAGCTATGTTATAAAGCTCTAATAAGCGGTATAGGTGTCATGTTATTATGATATCATGTTGTTATGTTGTCATGTGGGTTGACATTCAGCAGGGTGATCATTGTAAATACTGCTTCGAGCTATGTTATAAATATCCATGAGCAATATGTTTTCTTCCAACGGTTTTGATAAGGTATATGTGTGATTGAACATCGAGGAAGATGTCCCCCAAGGGGGAGGGTTCTGTAACAGCCCTGGTGAAAATTTCATGTAATAAAAGTTAAAATTAATAATCACAGTTGATGGGACACTTATTCCAAGTTGAATGTTGGGCAAGACATCTTAGGGGGTGTTCATTTGGTTTATTATGGCTAAGGAAATTGGAAAAGGCAATGGCTAAGGCATTGGAAAGGCAAAATGGAATTTTTGGCACATTTATTTATGAAAATAATGGAAATTAGGAGAAAAGGGAGGTGAAAGGTCACAGGTTTCATGTGAGGAGGAAATTGAAGGGAAATAATGGAAAATGGAGAAAATAGAGCCCTCATTAATAAAAAGGCTTATGTGGATCAGTTAGTAACCTTTTGTCGGTTCAGTTTTGGAGCTCACTCATTATTCTCTCTCTCTCTCTCTCTCTCACTCTTGAACACTTAGAGTTTTCTTAGAGAACTTGGGCATTGGATCAAGAAAGGAAAATAAGGAAAGAGGAAGCAAAGATCAAGCAAGGGAAAGTAGGATCAAGCATCTACAACATGATTCTTTGCAGGTATTCATTTTCATGTTTGATTTCCTTGCTATATTTGGCATGTATGGTATTGCATATGGTTATTTTTTTGTTATGACATGGGTTTTTCCAGGTGTGACAGTGTTTTTCAGCCTAGCCCTGCCATTTCCTGATAGCCTTGATGAGATGGGTTCTCATACTTTGGTTGAGCTGGATTTCAAAATGGATTTGAAGTTGAGTGGGGTGTATCTCCGAAATGAAAAACACATGGCCTAGTGGTCCTTGAACCAAATTGTGGATCACGATAAAGCAACTAGCCTAATAACCCCTGAGCCATACTGTGGGTTGCGGTAAATCCAGGATTTTGGGTCTCGGTGGGCTTAGGGATCCTTGTCGATGAATGGTGGGATATACAGTAAAGCCAAGTGGTGGAATGTTCTCCGTTGGGCCTAGTAGTCCCGGGATGGGATCTATAGTAAAGCCTGGACAGTGGGTTTCAGTGTAGGGCCTAGTGATCCCTTAATCAGACTGTGGATTACGGTAAAGCCTAAGAGACTAGGAGGCACTCAAATTTCTCATGGTGTAGAGGGAGAACACCAATAGAATCCATGTTTGTTTGGTTCTTTTTAGTTGGTTGTGAGTCCCACATTCATGCTTGGAATATGGAATGTGGTGTCCCATCCCCGATTGGTTTCTACATTCATTAATGAGAAATTCATCCCTTTTGTTTTTCTTGTGTAAATGTACTAGTTTATATGTGGATTCTATGGTTGAGGTAATTATGGTATTTCTGTTGTTACTATGTTTGTTATGTATATCTTTATGACAACAACTATGTATGACTCCATCATGTTTTTACTTGTAAATGAATGGACATTGTATCTATGACCTAATAGATGATAATGCAGCAAATGACATCAGGGAACAATGGTTCTTAGTGATTCTCAAATAAGTACGAGATCCCTATGATTAAATTTGTTGTTTACACATGTAGATTACATGTTTGTGATATGCTTGACAAAATGTGTGTCATGGCTAATAGGGGTCTTTTTAAGGGCTTGTTCAACTAATTGATTTTGCATCATTGTTTCCCTGTTATTTTACTGCTTTAAAGATGCCATTCCATTCTGGGTAGTGACCTAGGCTCTGGGCTTCAAAAAGTGGCTCAATTCCCAGGGACGCTAGCACAGAAATGGATAAAATGGTCCATAGTTGTTGGCTTACAGGCCTGTGAAAGCGTCGAGAGGTCCCTGGATGCTGACATGCCCATAGCATGAGAGTGTCCAGAGGGAAAGTGATCAAAACCTTGAGTGGGACCCAGGGGCAAGTTGTCTGGAGTGTTGGCATGGTTCTCAGGGGTCTTGTACGTGATGTGGAATTTTTGTATGTTGTGTTTCTGTCGATTCCATTTCCTTAAGGTCACATAGGAGGTTGAATCCAATCATAGTAGCCTCTCGTCACATGTTTACCCTGGTTGGCTGGTTACTTGGGTAGATGTGGGAGGAGGGTGTTACAGTTACTAAGTCAGACTGGAAAGGTAATGGAAAGAACAAGGGAAAATGGGACAAGAAATGAGTAAGACCTCAGGATTAAGGTAATAAAGAGAAGTTGCACCACCTAAGAAGTTCAATGCATCTTACAGGGGACAAGGAATTCGAACAAAGGAGCAAAATAAGGAGCCCATGCGATGTTGGACTTGTGATGGGGATCATCGCGACAGATATTGTCCACAGTATCAGGGTGGTAGGCCTGAGATATATAATGCGCAGGAGGCACAAACTGTTGGGGATGTTGGTCAAGGCATTCCTCTTATTTATGCAACATTAGATAACAAATAGGCAGAACATCAGGCATCTATCATTGAGATGGATAGTAAGCTTTTTGATCAAGTTATTTCTATTTTGATTGACCCTAGATCTAATTATAACTATGTTAGTCCTGAATTGGTGGATAAGTGTGGTTTGAGTAAGGAATTGCATGCAGAATCTTGATAGCGTAGTTGGCTACAAGTACAAAGAAGTGAGTTCATCATTGGGTAAGAGCTTGTGCACTTGATTTGAATGGAATGCCTACCGCAACACATTTGAATGTATTACTGTTGGGATCATACAGTATGGTGTTGGGCATGGATTGGTTCTACCTTCATAGAACCAAGATGGATTTTTATGACAAAGCCATTGAGTGCCTGGATGACAATGGGGAACAAAAAGTCTTACAAGGAAAGAAGAAAGCCACATCAGTTAGGATGGTGATGCCTATGCAAGCAAAGTGTAGTCGCAGGAAAGTGTGTGTGTTATTCGCAATGCACATTTCTAGTGACAAAGGTAAGGAGGTTGAGGATGCAGATGTTCTAAGAAGGTACCTAGTTCTATAACAGTTCTAGGATGTATTTCTTGAGGATATTTCAGAGTTTCCACCTCACAGGGAGGTATACTTTTCCATTGAGTTGGTGCTAGGGGCAGATCTGACATCAAAGGCACCTTACAAGATGAGTAAAACTACGTTGGTAGAATTAAAGCTATAGTTGAAGGAAACGTTGGATAAGAGATACATTAGGCCCAGTGTATCACCATTGGGTGCACTAGTATTGTTTGTGAAGAAGAAAGATGACACTCTCATATTGTGCATTGACTACAGGCATTTGAACAAAGTGACCATCAAGAACAGGAATCTGTTACCAAGGATTGATGACTTGTTCGATCAGTTAAAGGGAGAAGCAGTATTCTCGAAGATTGATCTGAGATCTGCATATCATGAGGTATGCATCAAAGAGGAGGGCATTTACAAGACAACTTTCTGGACCAGGTATGGGCATTATGAGTTTGTTGTAGTTCCATTTGGTTTAACTAATGCTCCAACTACATTTATGTGCTTGATGAATAGTGTCTCGTGTCTGTACTTGGACAAGTTACTTATTGTGTCCATTAATGACATATTGGTATATTATAAAAATGAGGAAGAGAAAACCGAGCATTTAGCAGTAGTTTTGAGGTTGTTGAGAGAGCATCAGTTGTATGCTAATCTCAGCAATTGCAGTTTATTCTAGACTAAGGTACACTACTTGGGACATGTTGTCTCCAAGGAGGGAATTGCAGTAGATCTAGAAAAGATAAGGGCCATCATGGAGTGTGTTGTACCTTAAGAAACTAATTTCCTGGCTGTGGAGAAATTGTGCTTAAGACATTAATGATTATTGTTTGTTGTCACTTATTTGTCATTTTATTGTTTGTTGTATTCTTAAATGAAGGACTTGGAAAACTTGGTCTTTAACCCTTAATACATATGTGACCGGAAAATCTCAGAATGCCATTTGTTGCTAGACATAAATGATGAATGAAGGAAGCTTGAAGGAGAAGTTTAAGATAATATGCTTCTTAACACAGAACCTACTATCCGTCACTTAGAAGAATTATGAAAATGAGAACTGAATCATAGACAATATGCTGCTTGACACAGAAACTATTATCTGCGACCCTTGGAGAAGTTAAAGATAATATGCTGCCTTACACAGAAACTATTATCTATAACTTAGAAAGGAAGATGAAAACTTCAAGTATAGGAGCGCTCTTTTAAGGGATTTTAACTTTATCTACATAAGCAAATAAAGACCTGCAGCTTCATTACTATACTTGAAAGAAGAAAACATAAGATGACACATGACAGAGAAGTTACAAAATTATACCCAACAATTCATGGAAACTTCTGATTCTTTCATTAATCAACAGCTATATCAGGAATACAATGGCTTAGTCTCCAGGTTCTCCAAAATTCGAACCCCCCTTCTCTGTAAATTTTCCTCTTTTTATACATTGTGAAACAATTGCTGATCTTTGAAACTGTCAAACTACTAAAACTGTTTCTCTAACTATCTGAAGTAAGAATTATTACAAAATATTACACAGAGGGTAAAGACATCTCAAAGAACATAAAATAACAGAAAATAACTAAACATGACAATGACTGCTGGCTTTTCGGCTCTGTTAATCGGCTCTTGAATTCTTCTGTAGATGCTTTAATAATGATTAATCCACTTTAACCATAATAAACAGTGTTTGACTTTGACTTGTGCATAAATCTGGGCTTACGCATGTATCGGGCACGCTTTAATTGGCCAAAACGCAATTGAACTGCACTAATTACCTTCATTTGAATTTGCCTCTAACACTGATTTTTCCCACAACCTTTGATTATTATGGAACTCAAAAAGAATTAATTCTGCTTCATAAATCCATCGGATCCGCTCATTCAATACTCCATTGAATTCGTATCGCAAATCACAATCGGCGCCTTCAATTGATATATCAATACAAAACTTAACGACATGTGACATAACAGACGCGCCAGAAGATTAAACATAATATATACCATATCAGGTCTGGCTTGTCGCAAATCGTAATCGGCATAACCATATACATATACATAAAGCGTTATGCGATATCGCGGACCTGTCGGCATTATAAAATGTAACGCATATATTTTCGGGTACGGATTTTCCATCACTCATCAAAATCGGCAAAGGAACCAACACATATGCAAAGATGCTTTGCGGACCCGCCGGGACTTATAAAATGCAACATATAGTTCTTCGGGTCCGGCCCATCATCGCAAATCGCAATCGGTGATTCCGTGGTAATAACATAAATGCCCATTACATTTTTGTGATTGCGATTAACTGCATCGCTAACACACACACAAAGAGTCCCGGGCATGGAGTCATACATTTCTTCGCCAAACTTAACTGTGTAAAAATTTGTACAGTGAACCCACGCCAATATCTGCAGTGATAGGGTGCTTGTGCTTTGATAACAAAATATTGAGAATCGTAGACCAGTAGCCTTAGTTGGGCATGGAGTCCAAAACTGTGAAAACCATGAAATTTGACAAACTGAAATTTAACATTCCTGAAGTCTGAAACCTTTGCAAAACAGTTGGAAAGTCACCCTTATTCATCAACTAAGATTAAACTGAAGAACTGCAACTGGAAACCAAATGCTCAACACCTGAGCTTATTTATGTACAAGTTCCTACATATGTACATGATTGATCTCCATCAGGTGAAGTCAATCTTCCAATGGTACCAGGTTAGCATTTGAGTGCTTAATCTAGAACCATTCCGCCAGTGAATCTTGAAAAAACAATTCATTCTGAGTTTCTCCTGAGTTCCAATGTTGTGATCCTGAATGTGTTCATCCTGTGAAACCTTCCCTGAGTCAACAACCACATCATTGGGGTTAGAAAGCCTTTCAAGGGGAACAAGTCCCTTTGGCAAAATATTATCCTTCAATTGAAAAATCTTCTGATTAGCTATTGAATCTTTTAAACCACTGATTTCTGCAACTTTTGTTGTTTCTTCTTTATCTTGATCAATTTCTGTGCCCTAAAACTCCTCAACTATAGTAAAAAATTATTTAATCTGCTGATCATCTTCAAAAGCTTGCCAATTTTTAACATTATCAGGAATAGAGGGTCTGTGTCTCATCCCTACCTCATATCTTAGTCTTGGATTAATAGGAGGCTTGAAAGTACTAGCAACCACAACTAATGAATCTACTAATCTATTCTCATTTCTTGGAATAAATTGAATGTTAAAAGCTTCAAAAAAATTCTCAATCAAATCCCATACCTCATTTCTGTATGCCCTAAGCCTAGGGTTCTTTGTTTGGAAATGATCTTGTATTTGCTTAATAATCAGCTCTGAATCTCCAAAAGCAGAATTTGACTTAACTCCCATATGTTTAGCTGTTTGTAGAGCAAGAATCAAGGACTCATATTCTGCCACATTGTTTGTTGCCTCGAACTCTAATTTAAAGGAGCAAGGGAACATATTACCTCTAGGCGCAACTAGAAGAAAACCAGCACCTGTTCCTTCCTTGGAATAAGCTCCATCAAATAAGCATTTCCACACTCCTCCAGTTTGCAGCTCTGTAATTACATTGGCTGAAGCAAGCTTCTTCTGATTATCTTCAGCCAGCTCTGCATTATCATGCAACATGAAACAAGCAAATTCATTCTTCTCCTGGCTATATACAGGTGAATTACTTGCTCCATTTTCTGTAATTGTTTTTACAAATCTAGTTTCTCTGTACAATCTCCTCTCTTCCCCACCAAAAGTCGATATAACAACATATGTAAAATCTAGTTTCAAAACACCACCCAATTTAGCCCCCCAGGACCTAGATAGAAGCATTCCAAATCTAGCAGGGATATCTATTACTACTACATCCATGACCAAGCTTCTAGCTGGAATTTTAGCTAGTGACACTGCCAGATCCTTAATGACCCCAAGACACTTGAATTTATTCGAATCAAAAGAATACAAGTCCCTATAGGGTTTGGTAACTTGTAGATTTAGTTGCTTCATTACTAACAAAGGCATAAGATTGTGTGAAGCTCCCGAATCAAACATACAATTATGTAAGAGGAAGTCATGGACCAATAAGGAAATATAAAAAGGAGGTATTGAAGGGTCTACTTCCTCTACATGTGGACCAAAAACCACTACTGGTTTGTCTTCCTGTAGATTTACAGTGTCATTTATAATCTCATTTTCTTTCAAATTAACAAACTCAACAATCTCCTTTTGATAAATAGGTATTTTTGTCAATTCTGTAAGAGGAACCTGAATTCTTACCTTTTCCAACTCCTTAGTAAGACTAAACAAGTGACCCTGTTTAGCAGTCCTTTCGTTCTCCTCTTCACCTTTTTTCATGACTGGGATTACTTGAGGAATTGAAACAAGTTTCTCCAAAGGAATTTTTCCAGTTTGATCTTGAGAAGACTCACCTTGAAGTATCTGTGTCTTGCCATTTGCATTCTGTTGCTGCTTTCCTTTATTCACTTGTTTTGCAGACTGAGATTCTTGTGGAGTTGCCTTTGGTGAGGAAGTTGAAACTTGCTGCTCACTTTCATTTTCTTGATCTCTTCCTCGATCTCAAGTCATATTTCTTATGTAGTTTAGCCTGCATAAAATCAGAGAATTGCTTCCAATATTCATCAATTTTATTTTCATCATGAATGGCATATGTTTCATCATATTCATACTCTTCTCCTTCGATACCAAGTTCATCTTCATCTACTGCATATAATGTAGAAATTTGATCTTTAGGATGCTCTTGTTTTTCAACAGGATCTACCTCTATATATAATGGTGCTTGAATCTGATCTTGATCTTTTCTTCCTCTCTACAAAATTTGCAAAGGTTGTCTTCTGTATTGGGGATTAAAGCTCTTATTATACTGTGTTTGTTTCTGAGAATTTTTATTTTCTAACTCTAACTTATTTAACTTATCTGACAAAGTTTTAATTACATTACACATATCCTCCAATGCTTGACTTTGAGAGGATTCTATCTTTTCCTTTCCCTTGTCTTGGATAGGCTGTGTTTCTGGTGCTTTTCCTGCAGCCACCAGATTTGCTTCTATCTCTAATGCATCTGTTTGGATCTGATCAAGGGTTGGAGATCTTCTTTCCCTTAATGTGAATCCAAAATTTGATTCAAAAGCCCCTGCAAAAGTTATTTTTGCACCAGCAGGAGGAGGCTTAATCTCCACTGGAAGACTATTGTACAATTTGTTAAACCTTCTAACAAATTCAACCACAGTTTCATCAGACTTCTTCTTTATGGCATTAAACTCTGTTAATGAATACCCATGGTCTCTTTTTTCTCCCCATTTCTGGATGAATAACCGTTCCATCTCTTCGCAAGAAGGAATAGAATTATTAGGAAGTCCTTTAAACCATTTCCTTGCTTCTCCATCCAGGGACTGAACAAAAAGTCTTAGAATAACATCTAAATGTTCAACATTTAGGCTGTCTGCAAAATTGCAAAATACTGATACATGATTCTCTGCTACTTGTTCATCTTCCCTGTAAAACAAGGAAGAGTTGTGAGGTAATCTTGTGGCATTTGATTAAACGGTTGTGGTAGTTGAAGGGGTGCATACCTATTCATCAAGAATGTAGGTACGACGATGTTTATTGAACCTTGATTACCAACAGATGTGGAACCTGACTGAGAAGTAAATGGAGTGTGCAAAGTTGGTAATGTGGCTATTGGTTCAGGTTGAATAATTATAGCAGGTAAATTAACGGACTCTAAAGATTGCTCTTGACAGTTAGGTTCCTGAAATAAAGATGATGAAAAAGATGACTCTTTATCAGATGAATGTTCGGATAAGTTGTTGCCTGATGCAGACAATGTAGGAATTGGTGTAATTGGGATCTTAGACTTTCCAACCCTCCTAGAAACTAGCCTTTCAGGATCTGAAAGGGCTTGAACCTTCTGTTGTGAAGTGTCTGATCTTGTATGGGGTCTTCTTGAAGCCAGAGTTATTGCTTTGATTCAAAACAACCAAGTATTTCCTCCTCACTGAACAACCAGAGGAAAATATTGAAAAACCCAGGGAAAAGTGTTCTTGTCTTCTCTCCCCGGCAACAGCGCCAATTAATGTTGTACCTTAAGAAACCAATTTCCTAGCTATGGAGAAATTGTGCTTAAGACATTAATGATTATTGTTTGTTGTCACTTATTTTTCACTTTATTGTTTGTTGTATTCTTAAATGAAGGACCTGGAAAACTTGGTCTTTAACCCTTAATACATATGTGACCGGAAAATCTCAGAATGCCATTTGTTGCTAGATATAAATGATGAATGAAGAAAGCTTGAAGGAGAAGTTTAAGATAATATGTTGCTTAACACAGAACCTACTATCCGTCACTTAGAAGAATTATGAAAATGAGAACTGAATCATAGACAATATGCTTCTTGACACAGAAACTATTATCTACGACCCTTGGAGAAGTTAAAGATAATATGTTGCCTTACACAGAAACTATTATCTATAACTTAGAAAGGAAGATGAAAACTTCAAGTATAGGAGCGCTCTTTTAAGGGATTTTAACTTTATCTACATAAGAAAATAAAGACATGCAACTTCATTACTATACTTGAAAGAAGAAAACATAAGATGGCACATGACAGAGAAGTTACAAAATTATACCCAACAATTCATGGAAACTTCTGATTCTTTCATTAATCAATAGCTATATCAGGAATACAATGGCTTAGTCTGCAGGTTATCCAAAATTCGAACCCCCCTTCTCTGTAAATTTTCCTCTTTTTATACATTGTGAAATAGTTGCTAGTATCTGAAACTGTCAAACTACTAAAACTGTTTCTTTAACTATCTGAAGTAAGAATTATTACAAAATATTACACAGAGGGTAAAGACATCTCAAAGAACATAAATTAATATAAAATAACTAAACATGACAATGACTGCTGGCTTTTCGACTCTGTTAATCGGTTCTTGAATTCTTCTGTAGATGATTTAGTAATTATTAATCTGCTTTAACCATAATAAACACTGTTTGACTTTGACTTGTGCATAAATCTGGGCTTACGCATGTATCGAGCGCGCTTTAATTGGCCAAAACGCAATTGAAATGCACTAATTACCTTCCTTTGAATTTGCCTCTAACACTGATTTTTCTCGCAACCTTTGATTATTATGGAACTCAAAAAGAATTAATTATGCTTCATAAATCCATCAGATCTGCCCGTTCAATACTCCATTGACTTCGTATCGCAAATCACAATCGGCACCTTCAATTGATATATCAATACAAAACTTAACGACATGCGACATAACAGATACATCGGAAGAATTAAACATAATATATACCATATCAGGTACAGCCTGTCGCAAATCGTAATCGGCATAACCATATACATATACATAAAGCGTTATGCGATATTGTGGACCCGCCGGCATTATAAAACGTAACGCATATATTTTCGGGTCCGGATTTTCCATCACTCATCGCAATCGGCAAAGGAACCAACACATATGCAAAGATGCTTTGCGGACCTGCCGGGACTTATAAAATGCAACATATAGTTCTTCAGGTCCGCCCATCATCGCAAATCGCAATTGGTGATTCCGTGGTGATAACATAAATGCCCATTACATTTTTTGCGATTATGATTAACTGCATCGCTAACACACACACACACACACACATATATTGGGTCTGGCTCCATATAACCATTTATATAGCGATTTGATTTGTTCGTATAGTGACCTTGGCTACACTGGGACTGATTCTTTTACACTTCTTTCTTTTGCGATTTCGATATATAATAAACAAAATACTTCATTTCCCTTAGACTTTGTGGATGTGAAGAAAATAAGGGAGCTTCATTAAGTTTGAACCCCTACAGTGATTTTTAGACCACACATTGTGATAAAAGTGATAAATAAGCTTAAACACAATATAAGCTACAACAGAGTGGATAGATCCTAGAAATGTAGATGAGGTGAGACCTCCATGGGGTTGCAGGTTATTACTGAAGGTTTATCAAGAACTTCTCACATGTTGCTTATCCTATCACATCATTGCAGAGAAAAGGTAAGAAGTTTGAATGGAAAAAGGAGTGTGACACTAGTTTTGAGCAGCTCAAGCAGTTGTTGACACATGCACCAATGTTAAAGATCACAGATCATGAAAAAGAGTTTGTAGTATGCATAGATGCTTACAAGAAAGGACTTGGTGGAGTCCTTATGTAGGATGGACATGTGCTATGCTATGAGTCATGAAAACTGAATGAGAATGACCAAAACTACCCCACACATGATCTTAAGTTGGCATCGATCATACATGCATTGAATATGTAGAGGAAATACCTTCTGGGAAGGAGGTTTGTGTTGATGAGTGATCATAATGGTTTGTGGTATCTATTTGACCAACCAAACCTTAATGGTAGTCGGTGGTTGGCCACAATCAGTGAGTTCGATTTTGAGATCAAGTATATCAAAGGTAAAGAGAATAGGGTGGCAAACGCCCTTAGTAGGTGGATATAGGTAAATCACTTAACAAACTATGAGCTCCTATGGGACAGACTTACATGATAGGATCTTACAGGAAGGTCAGCAGAATGTCAGGTATATGGAGATTGTGCACAAGTTGCAGCAGAGTACAGGTACAGGTACATGTAGTAGTACATGTACAGGTACAGGTGCAGGTACAAGTGCAGGTGCACATGATGTAGACTATTGTCTTACAGCAGTTTGATTGGTTAGATTCAAAGACAGGATATATGTGCCAGACAATAGTGAGCTCAAGAAGGTGATCTTGAGGGAGTTTCATGCGAAACCATATTCAGGACACTTAGGCTATCATAAGACATTGACCACAGTGAAGAAATTTTATTATTGGCCAAATCTAAAGAAGGATGTAGCAGAGTTTGTGGCTAGGTGTTTCAATTTTTAGCATGTGAAGGCAAAGTGTAAGCATCCAAGTGAACTGCTACAACTAATTTTGATTCCAGAATGGAAATGGGAGGTCATTTCCATGGACTTTATTATAGGTTTTCTGAGGACAATGAGACAACATGATTCCATCATGGTGGTTGTGGACAGGTTGACAAAGGTTGCGCACTTTATTCTAGTGAAGTCTACATTCTCAGCTAGCGAAGTGGCATAGGTATTCATCAGAGATGTGGTCATATTGCCTGGTGTTCCGAAGAAGATTATGTCATACAGGGATGCAAATTTCACTTCCAAGTTTTGGAAGGAGTTGTTTGCAGGTTTGGGCACAGAGTTGGCCTTTAGTACAAATTATCACCCGTAGATGAATGGAAAGACAGAGAGAGTCAACAAGATATTGGAGGACATGTTGAGGATGTATGTGGTGCATCAGTAGCGAAAGTGGGAAGAGTATATTCCATTAGTAAAATTTTCTTACAACAATGGGTATTAGGAATCTTTGAATATGAATCTGTTTGAGGCATTGTATGGGCGGAGTAGCAACACTCCCATCAGTTGGAGTGATCCAGTTAATAGGGTGTTGATTGGACCGGACATGTTGGCAGACATGGAACAAGAGATGTAGGTTATAAATAAGAATCTAAAGGCAACACACGATAGGAAGAAGAACTATGCAGATCAGAACATGTTGTTTAAGGAGTTCCAGGTTGGGGAAAATTTGTACTTGCGCATCAAACCAAAGAAGAGCTCCTTGTGGATTGGATAATGTTCCAAGTTGGCACCACAGTTTTTTGGACCCTTTAGTATTATTAGGAGGATTGGGCCAGTAGCCTATCGACTTGCACCACCTCCAATAGTGAAATTCCATGATGTTTTCCATGTGTCATTACTTAAGAAGTATGTTAAAGATGTTGATAATGTGATTGACTGGTCTGTATTACAGGTGGAACCAGATAGAGAATTTCAGTCGGAGCCTCAATATATATTGCAGAAAAAGGTGTTCATGCTCCAGAACCGAACAATTGAGCAATTTAAGATGCAATGGAAGCAATTTGGGCCCGATGAAGCTACATGGGAGATGGCAGATCAGATGCGGGCTATGTATCCTTCATTGTTTGACGGTTGAGGCAAATTAGTTTGAGCGAACAAAGTTCCTTCTCAAGATTAATTACTCCAGAAGACTTGGAATATAAAGATATCCATGAGAATACAAATATTATATATTAAATGTGTAAATAAGAATGATGGTACAATGAGAGTGAGAGGCTTGCTTATATACCAAGCAGGTGTCTCTTCATGGAGAGTCATGTCTCATTTAGACATGACCCTTCAACCTAATTACTAATTAACTAATCATTATTTATGATTATTATCATTTACATTATTTCCTATATATTTATTCATAACATTGCCTTCCTACTCAAAAAGCTTTGTCCTCAAAGCTTGTCGATGAAAAAGGCTTGATCTCTTCTTTGGGTTCAAATGTCTTCTCGTCTCAGAATAGTCATATTCATTGATACAAGTTGATATGATCTTCTAAGTGACAAACAAAATTGTCGCACTGAGAATGGATCAAACCATCCTAGATTAATCTTCTGTGGAATATTCTGATCACTAGAATTTTGTAACGACTTGTCATCATAGGACTAGATTGAGGTTACATCACTCTTCTCTGGAACATTAGTTTGTTGTTCGTGTTCTGAATGGTCCCAATACGTAGCATGGTTGAGTTGTCTACTCTCATTATTCGGATGCCGATAGGGAGCTTTTTTGGTTTGATTTTCCCTTATTAAGTGTGAGAATTTTTATTTTTATTTTCTTTAGGTGACGATGTTGTTGAGTTGGTTACAGAATCTTCACTTGGGGTGTTTATCATATGAACTGCAACATCTAAGTGCGTCTTTTCTTCAACTAGTTTTCATTCTTCTTGAGTTATGATATTCACTGGATCGGTATTCATTCCTTTACCTTCAACTTGGACTGACGACTTCGACATTTCTTTCATGATAAGTTCTTCTAACTTATTTTCCAATGATTTCCTATCATCCTTAAGTTTTTTAATTTGAGTGAGTAGACTTCGATTATGGTTTCTAAGACGTAAAAGTTCCTCATTTTCTGAGTCAACTTTATTTTGGTATTCAAGCTTCTCAGTTTTTAAACACTTGATTTGTTCTAATAACCTTTGGTTAAGGTTCTTTAAGCATAAACTTTCCTCTTCTTTTCCTGATAGATTTTCATTGAGTTTCTTTTCAAAAATTTCATTTTCTTGTTCTAACTGGTGTTTCTTAGCTTTACATTTTCTTACTTGTGTAAGTAGCTTTTGATTATGCTCCTTCAAACATGAATTTTCCTTATTTTTGTTGGATATGACTTCTTCAAGCTCTTTCTTCTTCTTTGATATTGTTTCTAGATTCTCTTGAAACATTAGTTTCGAAATATCTTTAAGATCTTTTGCTGAAGGCATTATCAGTTTTGATTTTGTTGTCATGTCTTGGAATGTGACCAACTTCTTCTTGTAAGGGAACACCAAGAATTTGTTTTCAGTGTTTAGAATGTATGTACCTAATTCCTTGAACCAAGATCAACCGAGAATTATGTCAACCTCTTTGTCGAGCATATTTACGACACAGAATTGACATAGGTACTCGTAATGATCAATTGTCACTTGTAAATCATTAATTTCATATTCTTTTTCGCCTAAAAAAACCTTCTCGTTCACCTATATTTGGTTCTAGAATTAATAGTTGATTTGGAAAATTAATGTTAATGTAATTATCTTCAATGTTTGGATTAATGGCGATGTTAATCTCTTTCCTTTGGATACACCCTTTCAATATAAATAATTTAAAACTTACAATTGGAATACCTTTATAGGAGAATCTTCCTTCTTTTATTTTCGAATTAGACTCCATTTTTTGTTGTTGTTGAAGGAAATGAACTACTTTTGTATTCGTTGATGAGATTAACCCCTTATTATTTATAATTACAACAAATGGAACCTTATTATTTCTAATTACCTCAAATGGAACCTTAGGGTGTATTATCTTTATTAAATTTCACTTAATATTATTTTATTTTTTTTTACTTCACTTTAACGTAAACTCTTAACTGATATTTTCTCCTTATGTAACCTTTTATAATAATACCCGCTTTGTACTTATATATATTTTCAATAATTTTATGACTTGAACTTTTCTTTAAATACCCCTTTATAATATAATACTTCTCTTTATATATCTTTTATTTATAATATTTTTTTTTTCTTTTTGAAAAGTTACAACCCTAGTGAAACATGGCTATTCACCTCTTTGGGGTATAATATAAAATATATGTTCACTTATGTACTTTTGACTCAGTTAATGTTCTCCACGTAAAAAGTAAAACTTACCATTCACATAAAGAGATTTTGTATTCCTTTTGTTTTTCTTTTACTTTTAAAATACCATGGGAAATTACCATGGGTTTCTAAAACCTTGGTTAATGTTCTCCACGTAAAAAGTAAAACTTACCATTCACATAAAGAGATTTTGTATTCCTTTTGTTTTTCTTTTACTTTTAAAATACCATGGGAAATTACCATGAGTTTCTAAAACCACGGGCTTGTAAACCACTTAATGAAGAATCAAGATAATATTATTTACTCTTCCTTCTCTTACGTATAGTTTTAAATATATTTGGAAAGATTCTCTTTTAACTTTATCTTTTACTTTATCATGCAATTTTTGTAATACCCTTTTTTTATATATGAATGTTCTCCTTCAAAATTATTTTTTTTTAAATCTTTTTTTAATCTTTATATGTTTCTTTTTTTTTGAATTTGATTTTTTTTATTTTTTATTTTTTATTTTTATTTATTTATTTTTATTTTTAAATTTTATTTTTACTTTTTATTTTCTCTCCATATATATATTATTATTATTATTGAATGGCCAAATGCTTGATAGCGAAATGGAGAAACTCCAAATTCTTGTAACAAAACGCTTCAACGACAACAATGTTGATGAATTTGATGGTCAAAGACCTGGATCGAAGAATGAGGTCTGTGCAACGATGAAGTGACCAAAGGATCGAACTCCTCTGATACCAAATGAAGTGAACAAAGTTCCTTCTCAAGATTAATTACTCTAGAAGACTTGGAATATAAAGATATCCATGAGGATACAAATATTATATATTAAATGTGTAAATAAGAATGATGATACAATGAGAATGAGAGGCTTGCTTATATACCAAGCAAGTGTCTCTTCATGGAGAGTCATGTCTCATTTAGACATGACTCTTCAACCTAATTATTAATTAACTAATCATTATTTATGATTATTATCATTTACATTATTTTACATTGTTTCCTATATATTTATTCATAACATAGTTTTGGTATGGTGTTTTGCTACATGTCTTGGTATATGTTTTGGTACATGTTTTGGTGATGTTTCGTATATGTACATATGTATATGGATGTAAATATTGCCTTGAGATATGTTATAAAGCTCAAATAAACAGTATGGGTGTCATGTCATTTTGATGTTATATTTGTTATGTTGTCATGTTGGTTTTCTTCTCAGTAGGGTGATCATTGTAAATACTACAACGAGCTAAGATATAAAACTCCATCAGCAGTATGTTTTGCTTACAAAAGTCTTGTGGTTATAGGTGTTGTTGAACACCGAGGACGGTGTTCCCCCAAGGGGGAGGGTTTTGTAACAGCCCTCGTGAAAATTCCATGTAATAAAAGTTAATAAATGCAAAATAATAACCATGGTTGATGGGACACTTATTCCAAGTTGAATGTTGGGAAATACATCCTAGTGTGGGTGTTCATTGGTTTATTAATGGCTAAGGAAATTGGCAAAGGCAAAATGGCATTTTTGGCACATTTATTTATGAAAATAATGGAAATTAGGAGAAAAGGGAGGTGAAAGGTCACAAGTTGCATGTGAGGAGGAAAATGAAGGAAAATAATGGAAAATAAATAAAATAGAGGCCTAATTGATAAAAAGGCTTCTGAGTATCAATTGCTAAACTTTTTGTCACTTCAGTTTGTGGAGCTCTCTCATTATTCTCTCTCTCTCACTCTTGGACACTTAGAATTTTCTTCGAGCACTCTTGGAGGGTATGGCATACTTGGAGTTTTGGAGAAAGAAGGAAAAGGAAGAGCAGGAAAGCGCAAGAGGACATCGAGATCAACAACTACAACAGGTTTTTCTTGCAGGTACCGAGTTGCGCGTATGTTTTCCTCACTAGTTTTGGCATGCATGGCATATGCATGTGGTTTATTGGTCATGATCTGTCAGTGGTATGGATGATTGCCTAGATAGACAGTGGATTTGCATAGCCTTTCCATTTCCTGGATAGCCATGGTGATTGTGGATTTATTTCCTTGTCTTGTTTTGATTGGTTCTCATCTTTCCTTAGCTTGGGTTGAGTTACTAGTTCCTGGAGCCTTGGTTGGACAAACACTTTGGATCCCTATAATATCTTGAGTTGAGTTACTAGTCCCATATCCTTGGTTGGACAAACACTCTAAAAGACCTAGGTGGGTTGAGTTACTAGTCCTGGAGCCTTGGTTGGACAAACACTCTAAAGCTCGATATAAGTTGTGGGTTGAGTTACTAGTCATGGAGCCTGGGTTGGAAAAAATGCTCTCGAGCCCTAGAAGGCTTGGATAGAGACCAATCTGATGATGGTTTTGTGATGTCTGACCGTGAGGTGGAATCACTGTTTGATCGATTGAGGTGGTTAGCTCTAGAAGCCCTGTATGATTTTGGATTGATGTGTTTATGAGATCCCACGTTCATGCTTGGATATGGCATGAGGGTGAATGGTTGAAGAGAGATTTGGCTCAGCCATTCTACAGTCGGATGGAACATGGAAGTCCCATCCCAGGTTTCAATTTTGCATCATCAATATGAGGTTATTTCTCTTTGTATTTCTATGGGTATTATGCTGGTTTATATGTGGATTATATGGTTGTGATTTCCTTGGTATTTCTGTTGCTATTATGTTGGTTATGTATATGTTTTATGATAGTAGATATGTATGGCTCTCATCATGTTTTTTACTTGTAAATGAATGAATAATGTATCTATGACCTCATGGATGAAACATCTAATGTGTTCAGGCATCAATGATTCTTTACGATTCTCAGATGAGTATGAGACCCATATGCTTAGAACTATTGTTTACACTTGTTGATTATATATTCATGATATGTTTAATGAAATACATGTCATGGTTAGTAGGGGTCCAGTCAAGGGCTTATTCAATTATTTTAATTTACATCATTGTTTCATTGATATCTTTCTATTATGAAGGTGTCATTCAGTTCTAGGCAGTGACCTGGGCTCTAGGCTTGAAAAAGTGGCACAAATCCTAGGGACGTTGGCACAACACTGAGCAAAATAGTCCCTGGACATTGATATGCCTTGTCATGAGAGCGTCTAGAGCCTCCTGGACGTTGTTAGGCCCATATCATGGGAGCTTCCAGAGGTCAAGGGGTCTAAAACCTCAGTGGGACCCAGGAGTTGGTTTCTAGAAGTATTGAGATTGTTCTCAGGGGTGCTATAGATGTCGTGGAAGGTTTGTATGATGCGTTTCCGTTGATTCCATTTCCTTAAGGTCACCTAGGATGTTGAATCCAATCATAGTATCCTCTCATCACATATTTACCCCAATTGGACGGCTACTTGGGTAGATGTGGGAGGAGGGTGTTACAGATGTCCGACCATGAGGTGGAATCATTGGTTGAGGGTTGATGTGGTTTAGCCTTTGGAAGCCTTGGTTTGGTTTTGGTTGGTTTATTCCATGATATTCCACATTCATGCTTGGAATATGGCACGGGGGTCACTCGCTGAAAGAAATATTTGTTTTAGCGCAATCTATGGTGGGGTGGTATGTGGAAGTCCTTGACTTGGTTGGTATTTTCATCTGTTAATATGAGGTATTTTATATTGTGGTATATGAGCATATGTATTGATTATGATGGCGATCTCATGGCTGAGTTGCCATGGTTTATATGTTGGTTATTTGATGGTTTATAGGCTGGTTATTTGCTAGTTATATGTTGGTTATATGATGTATATTGTCTATGGCTCTTAACATGTTTGATGAATATATGAATGGTTAATGAATGCATGGACTAACAAATGTTATTGCAACTATTATGAGAGGGGATTAGACCTTCTTGGTGAATCTCAAATAAGTATCAGATCCCTATGTTTAAATATGCATTTATGACCTGTAGATTACATGTATGCCATATGCTTGATGAAATGCCTATCATGGTTAGGCTTGGTTAGGTTAAGTCCTTGATCAAGTTTTGTGTTAGAGGCTTTGTCTTTATGTCATTTATTATTTTGGAATGTCTCATCAAGTTCTTGCTAATGATTTGGAGTCTAGCGCTAAAAAGGTGGCACAAATTTCATGGTTGCTGGCACAGAACTAGGAAATTGGGACTGCAATCACTCTTTTGCGGGCTTATGCATGCGACTAGAGATCCACATTCATATGGATGTTGACTTGTGCATGTGACTGGGAGTTTAGGTTAGTGAAAAAAAAAAAGTTAACTCAAGGTTTGGGCACTTGGGGTTGTTGTTTATCCCCTGGGGGTCCTGTAGCTTCTAAGGAATGTCTTTAAAGTTTCAGTTTGTCGATTCCACTTCCTTAACTGTACTTAGGAGGTTGAGTCATTTCATAGTAACTCCTCATCACATGTTTACCCCAGTAGACCAATGAACTTGGGTAAATGTGGGAGTAGGGTGTTACATAGTGGTATCAGAGTAGGTTTCTATTCTCTTTGGGTGATATTTGATACCACAGAGTGGTATCAAAACATGGTTCAACCCTTGGACTCGATGGGCGGAATGTGGATTGTCATGAAAGCATGAAGTTTGTATATGGGCTTGTTTTGTATGCATGGTGATGGTCATGGTTACAGTTGTGTTGTCATGTAGAAGTTTATGATGTTGTTGGTGTTGTCGCTTTTTCTAGCACCTATAGCACAAGTGCTTCAGGAGATATAGAAAGCTTCCTAGAGACAACCTCTAGGTTAATTATAGACCGGTATCTAATACATCTTAAGGAGAGGAGTGCTTTTGGATATTATGAGTAAGGCTTTCTGTTGCACTCCAATTGTCATGTAGTTTGAAAAGATAATATAGGGGGCTTGGTCCAATAGTTTTTCATCAAGATGAGCTCAAGCCAATACATGGATCTAAATGAACAGGGGGTAAATCAGGCCAATATCAAAGAGAAATGTCTATTTGTGGTGGCCGACACACAATAATAAGCAGTTTAATATTGGAGGTGTAGTAAAAGTGAATAGGAGGAAAGAGAGGAGGGAATTCAGTGCATAGGGCTAGAAACAAGACAAAATCCTAAGAAACAATGTTCTGATAGAAGTATGGAAGACTGAAGAGGTGGAATGGAAGAAATGGTGGAGTTCTAATTAAGGTCCAAACTATGTGCATCATGGATACATTTATTACCAAACAACAATTAGTAAATTTGTGCACATTACAGGTACTGCAGGCTATCAAATAACACAAGTAAATTTGGAACTATCCAGGTACTTCTCACTACTTAGCAGCAAACATACAACCATGAATAAGAGTGAAAACGACAGCTTCATTACATTATTTCAGAGGGAGAAAGAACATACATGAAGTGATATACATAGGAGAAAAGCATACTGCGCATCTTCAAAAACAATACCTTGTTGTTCCATGCATTCATGGAAGTCCTTGAGGTGTTGGTCCAACCTTCTATATATGTTTCCACTGAATCTAGGAAAATAGGTATTCCATTCATGAAATGAAGGGACATAATTAGGATAACCAGAAATATAAGAAACATACAATGGGGTAAATTTGTTGGCAAAGAATGCAAGAATGGCCATTTTGAAAACCCCTTTAGGTGAGTGATTTGAAGTTCAAATGTAGGGAAATTTTTCTGTTTTTTAGCATCATAGCAAGTATGAGGCCACTTGAAATCCAGGATGATCAAATAAAGATATAGATAGTGGATTTGCCAGGATGTTTACCATAAGATTGAAACAATGGAGTCGCTAAGGTGAGAGATATTCAACCCACACTTCCCTTGCTCACCTGATAGAGGGAATGTAAAAAATAGTCGTACCCATGGAAAAATATTCTAATTCACCCCCGAATAGTGATAGAAAGATGTTGTCACTTTTCCTAGCACTTGTAGCACAAGTGCTTTAGGAGATATAGAAATATTCTTAAAGACAACCTCTGGGTTGATTGTAGACTAGTGCCTAGGACATCTTAAAGAGAGGAGTGCTTTTGGATATTATGAGTAGGGCTTTTTGTTGCACTCCAATTGTCACATAGTTTGAAAAGATAATATAGGGGGCTTGGTACAATAGTCTTTCATCAAGGTGAGCTCAAGCGAATACATGGATCTAAATGGACAGGGGGTAAATCGGGCCAATCTCAAAGAGAAATGTCTGGTTCTGGTGGATGACACACAACAATAAGCTGTTTAATATTGGAGTTGTAGTAAAAGTGAAGAGGAGGAAAGAGAGGAGGGAATTTGATGCATAGGGCTGGAAACAAGACAAAATCCTAATAAACAATGTTCCAACAGAAGTATGTAAGACTGAAGAGGTGGAAAGGCAAAAACAATGGAGCTCTAATTAAGGTCCCAAACTATATGCATCATGGATACATAAATCACCAAACAACAATTAGTAAATCTGTGCATATTACAAGTACTGCAAGCTATCAAATAACACAAGTAAATATGTAACTATGCAGGTACTTCTCACTAATCAGCAGCAAACATACAAGTTACCATGAATAAGAGTGAAACCGACAACTTCATTACACTATTTCAGAGGGAGAAATAACATACATGAAGTGATATACATAGGAGAAAAACATACTGCGCATCTTCAAAAACAATAAGTTGTTGTTCCATGCATTCATGAAAGTCCTTGAGGTGTTGGTCTGACCTTCTATCTATGTTTCCATTGAATCTAGGAAAATAGGTATTCCATTCATGAAATGAAAGGACATGATTGAGATAGCTAGCAATAGAAGATAAATCCAGTGGGGAAAATTTGTTGGCCAAGGATGTAGGAATGGCCATTTTGAAAACCCCTTTAGGTGAGTGATCTCAAGTTCAGATGTGGGGAAATTTTGTTGTTGTTTAGTATTAGAGCGAGTATGAGGCTGCTTGAAAGCCAGGATGATCAAATAAAGATATAGACAGTCAAGTCACTAGGATGTTTACCATAAGATTGAAATAGTGGAGTCGCCAAGGTGAGAGATCTTCAACCCACACTTCCCTTTCTCACTTGACAGAGGGAATGTAAAAATTTGTCATACCCAGGAAAAATATTCCGATTTGTTCCCCATCAACGACGCTAGAAATATGTTGTATTTTTTGTAGCACCTATAGCACAAGTGCTTTAGGAGATATAGAAAGCTTCCTAGAGATGGCCTATGGGTTGATTGTAGACCAGTTCCTAGGACATATTAAGAGAGGAGTGCATTTGAATATTATCAGTGAGGGATTTCTGCTGCACTCTAATTTTCACATAATTGGAACAAGATAATGAAGGGGGGATTGTTTCAATAGTCTTTCATCAAGGTAAACTCAAGCAAATACATGGATCTAAATGCTCAGGGGGTAAATCGGGCTAATCTCAAAGAGAAATGTTTGGTTTTGGTAGCTGACACACAACAATAAGCAACTTAATATTGGATTTGTAATAAAATGAAGAGGAGGAGAGAAAGGAAGGAATTTGATGCACAGGGCTGGGAGCAATACAAAATTCTAAGCAACAATATTTCGGCAGAAGGATGGAATACTGAAGAGGTGGAATGACAGGAATTGTGGAGCGCGAATTAAGGTTTCATACTCTATACCTCATGGACACACTTGTCACTGATCAACATAAGTAAATATGTACTCATAAAGGTACATAAGTAAATCTTTAATTAACACAGGGACTATTACTACTCAAAAACATACATATAACCATGAGAGAGAGAAATTGGCAACTTCATTACACATTTTCAGTAAAAGAGAAACATACATGAAATGAAATATAAAGAGGAAAACATACTTCTCATTGCTCTGATAGGAATCAACGGAATTGTTTCATTAATCCTTGAAAAGTCTAATCACCAATCCATTTACATTAAGCAATGCATCTCTCAAGTCCCTTATGATCAGGCAATTAGAACAAAAAGTGGAATCACAGAATTTGGACCCCTTGGGGGCACAATTCTAGAATCTGTATTAAGTGTTTCTTCCCTATTTTTATAAGGAGAGGGAGAGCTTTGAAAATTAGTTACAAAATATCTCAGCTAGAGCTCCATCTGTCTGATCAACTAGCTTGTCTCAACGTGCAATAACTCTGCTGCCCAAATGATTCTAAAGGATTTGATTCCTTTCTTGAAAATACAAAGAAATTATAGAATAAAAGAAAAAGGAAAAATTGAATGATGATAAGAGGAAAATATCCCTATGCCATTCCTGAGATTGCCCCTGATCAAACCACGTCTTTACCTTGGTGTGCCTCTCCTGCTTCTTGGCTGGTGCCCGTCACTTTCACCTTAACCGCTTAATTTACCACTCACTAAAGTCGAGATCGATCACCATGATGGCCTTAGTGATGCTCCAAACACAATTGTCGACTCATCTTACTTGTATCATGTTATCGGAGCATAACATGCCTCATAAAATAACCAGAGTGTAATATCGGGGATTATGCTTGTCGCAATCTTTATATGTAACTAGTTCTACGAAACAACGAACTTTGATCTCTTTAGGCCCCTTTTTCTTTGATCCCTTCTTGTATTAATTTTCATAAGACCGAGGGCTATGACTGTCGTCTTAGTCTTCTGAGGCTAAGGATTTTTATTTTTTGTTGGGGGATATTTTTCCTTTATAAACTACTTTAGCACCTGGTTTCCTTAACTCTTCACAACCGCATGCCCTTTATCGGAGCTCCTCTACATCAAAGGTTTTCAGTCGGGGCCTTTACATTGGAGTTGTGACGTGCTTGCAATCTATGATTGCGATAGCCCTTTGGTGCTCAACCTCCAAATCTACCTCTGGTCCCTCGTTCCCTTTGTGACTGTGGGGCTAGCTCCACTATCGAAGCCCCCTAATCGGAAGTCTTCAATCATAGGTTTTTCTTTTTCCAGTGTTACAAAATTTTGATTAACGACCTCTCACTGTGACCTCATTAATGCCACAAGGCACCTTGGGAATGATGACACATTTCAGCCTATTTTTGCCCCTTATGACCCCTCAAAATGTTGAATCTAGCTGCCACGTGTCCGTCGTACCTCCACGCCATGATGACGTTAGACTCCACCTGGATTTATCGGGACCAATGGTATTCCACCATGTGGCCCTCTAGAGGAGAGAGAAAAGGTCATCTGCCCTTGGTTTTGCGTTGAATTTCTTTGTTAGTCATAATTGGCCCTCCCCGACGCTTTAACACTAACATATCACAACTCACAATATCGTAACATTTTAGAGTTGTCACCCCGCTAGTGCACCGACTTTATGATATGATTGGTCGTTGATCGCTAATCGACGATATTTCTTTGTTGTTGCGATGTGCTTTGGAACCTTCGATTTCAAATTTGTGATATCGACGATCGTTGATCGTTGATTGTCTTTGCTCCACTTCTGGACCTACGATACATCAGAGCTTTGATATTTGATGCATCGATATGACATGACCTTCTATATTTCGATCATCGATGTGTCGGGATCTCTAACTTGTGATCATCGATATGCCCTGCTACCTGATCCTCCGATTTAGGATCGTCGATGTCTCCCGGACCTCCAATATGCTCTTCTTTCTTTCCTTTCAAAGGGAACAAAACCCCTTAACTTCAACTGACCATATCTTCTGATCCAGAAGTCCATTTTTGGACTTCCACATACTGTTGCAAAGCTTATTCTGAGCATTATCCAATGGAGAGGGTCTGATTTATATTTGAGTGCTTATGTAGTGTGGAAGATGGCTGAAAAGATATCTTCTCTTTTGCACACTTTGGGCAGCTGGAAACACATTTTGCAGTGGGTGACAACAATTGGGATGTGTTTGTCATTGTTTGGTCAATTTAATGTTCTTAAATTGCAAGCATAAATTATCGACCGGAGTTGGTAAACTTATGAAGTGCAGGTGCACTATATATGCTAGAAGCCTATTATTTCATTTATTAAGATGATGGTTATGTTTGTTTAGAAATTTTCGTTGTTATCTAGATTTTCATTAGAGTTAGATTTCTACAAATTAATACTTGAAAGTTAAGCTACTATTAGAGTAAATGTGAGTTAAGCTATTGTTAGATTAATCTATCAAATCATATCTAATTGAGTGTCATTCTAAAATGTCTTATGTTATTCATCCTAAAATTATGAATCTATATAAACACTTTACTGCTATGAAAACAGAGTATTGGGAAAATCTTGTCTACGAAATATATATATGTGAATTTTGATCTTAAAGAGTATGAAAGAAATATTTAATTACTGTTGGACACCTAATCCTAAAGGGTTAGTGTGGAAGCCGAATGGACAAAGTAGTCCAAGAGACCTTGGGATCTGAAACCCAAGAGTCATATGTTGTACTATAAATGTATATCTGATTTTAATAAAAAAAGGGAACTCACTGTTTTATCTTTCATACTAGTCTTGCTGTCCATGTGAGTTTAACATGGTATCAGAGCCACTTGTTTTTCTGTGGCCTGTTAGGTGCATTTCAGCGCTGCTCTGACTCTGTCAACGGACTGACATGCCCAGAGATGCGATGTCATAATTTCTGCCTGAACGTCTGCAGTATCCTGAGCGCTGCCTCTGTCCATATCTGTGCCCTCTGGCCTGAATATGCTGCCTCTGTCATGCGTTTCATTCTCTGCCAGTTTCTACCTCTGTCCTGCGTGTCAGTAGGTCTCTGCGCATCCGTTTTTTACTCTCTGTCGTTGGCGTTGTGAAAGAGCACCCCATATTCTCGTTGGCGTTGTGCGTTTTCTCTGATTTCTTGCCTGAGAACATTGATTACGTGCCAGAACTGTTGTCTGGCCATACCTGAACGTTTCATTATCTGAGCATTCGAAGACCGTGAGCGTGGTTTACCATTTTCTTGCTTCTGGTTATACGTTGCTCCCATTTACATGATTATACACCCTGTAGCATGTCCATACCTGTGTGGCATTCTGAATGTATTTGAATTATTCGAATCAGATTTTAAAGGAATATTAAACTCGTTCAAAGTAAAAATCCTCAGTCGATTTAGAAGCAGTAGCAGTATAGCGAGTTTTCGTTTCATTGCGACCACGTCAAATTTCCCAAATTCAAATTAGCGAGGCCAGTCCTGATTGCTGCTGCAAATAGATTACCAGTCTATACTCGTACACGGCTCCGTGGTTTTCTATATATAGAGTCCACGATTCAGTGTATCCCTCGGAAGTTGGGTTTGCACATAAGAGAGATTCAGCGAACTTTCATACAACTGCGTAAGATTTTCTGAGTTGTTTATCCGCCTTTTCGCTTCACAGCGTCTTCGAATTTCACAATTTCATCTGGCATTCCATTATGCGGCGGAGGGTTTGAGCTGAGAGCATGGGCATTCTGCCAGGGATACTGATGTCGTGCAGCTTTTTCTGAGATCAATTGCTACACAGAAATTTTATTAGCCCCGTGTTGAAGGGTCTGGAGGAGCTTTATGCGGTAGGCAAGATTGGATTCCGCATCAAAGCCACTGATCAACAGGGAGATTCGTGACGGTCGTTCCATTTACACTTCAGTTGTGCATTCTCGACAATAGATGAAAGGCAAGGAGATTCGTGATGTAAAGCCCGACCTGCCAGGGTGAGCAATTTCATGAAACCCGACAGCGAATCAAATCCAAGAGTCAATTCCAGACCACCTGCAACAGAAAATTCTCTCCAACGATCACAGAGTAGCCTACGGATGGAGGCATGACTATAATCAACACAGCCACAGCGTGCCAGCGCTATTTTGACTTGGCTTAAATTTGTCCAAGAATGCAGGTAAATGGGAAATATGCTTGTGGTTGAATTGCAAAGTTTTCAGGAGTTGCATGGGTCGAGGTATGCATTTGATTTTCAAATTTGAAGTTTGTATTTGGATATATTGAGTCTAGCCAACTCAATATGTGAATGTGAGTTTAACATATACCATCGTTGTCTCATATACACCGCTTTTGAGCTTTGTAATGACGACCTCCAGAATGTTAATGACCACCGAATGATGCTCCAGTGCGCTGCTCCAGTCCACTGCTTCAATACGTCCTCCCATACCGCCATACTTCTGTGTGGGACCCGACTCTTGAACGCTGGTTATATACCTCCTTTATAATTACTGTCCATACATTCTAGTCATTGTTGAACGCAGTTCTGCCCTGGTGGTTGGTGCCCTGTTTGAACGTGTGGATCTGTGAGTATATCTGTGTGTGACTGTCACAGTAAACTGTTTTCTGGAGGACCAAACTGCAATAGAGTGGATGTTACGATGGATCACTGGTCAGCATGAAAGCAATAACCGGTTGAAGGGCTCCAGCAAGAATAACCTCTCTCTTTATGTTTGCAGAAGAATGCACCAGATTTTCAATAACACCTACTGCTTCAGAGTGAATGCTGACAGATTCAGATCGCAGCATTAAAATTAAGATGGGAAGGGCATTACACTACACTATCTGATTCTTGTTTGACTAGTTTTTAAATGCAAGGGTGCGCAAGGCACCTGCTGCCGCTCGTTGGACCTTAGAATCAGTTGATTCAAGCAAATCAATCAGAGGAGGAATCCCACCTTCAATCCTAACAATATTTTTAATAGAACTATTCTCGTGACCGAGATTTGTGACGGTATCCGTAGCTCTCCGAATGACACCATTTACAGCACGTGCAGTAGAACTACTTCCGAACCTTTTTAGCAATGCCACATATATATTGATGATGTGATGTCTAGTTACAGTGATTAAGGAATAATCAGGTTGTATTGGTACAACAAGTTTTCAAGGTTTCACAGTTGCATTTCCTTGTCACTTTGTTGTACACTATAACTCTGTCACTAGAACAATCACTTCACCTTTGATACAGTGTTTTAGCATTCAAGTGCAGTGATATCAAATACTCATATATTGTACTGATCATTTCAGTGATATCATCATAGCATCAAATTTAAGGTCTTCAACAGTAACGTAGCTTCATCATCTTATTTTTTATATGGATTGTAATTGGTGCTTGTTGATCGCACACTGATCATTTGCTGCACACTTATAAGGATATTGCTGTGAGTAGATATTATTTTTCTGCATTAAGACAGATGGCCAGAATCAGTGAAATATTAGAGTTCTTAAAAACTCTCATACATCCCTCAGATCATGATACAGTGAGAATAAGCAAAGCTTCTCTGGTTGATATTAGAACCTGTTTGTATAATATACAAGAGAATATTGAGTTTTTGCAGCTTGAGACAAAGCTACAGCAGGAAGAATTACACCAATGGAGTCATCATTCTGAACCTGTTTCTGTTCAGAACAATGAAGCAGACTCCCATAAGCAGCAAGACAATAATGTCACTGTTCATTCAAATAAAGCAGCAGTTGTATATGCAGATGCAGAAACTCAGTCTGCACTTCCCAAGCCCATCATCAGACCTTGGGAACAGCTTGTCCACAACAAGCACAGAGCTGGTCTTGGATATGACAAGGACTTGTCCTTTCATATTCCAGACTATGCCAAGCCTATTCAGTTTCAGAGTGCTGGATTCATTTATGACGGTTCACCTGCTCCTCATGACAGTTCAGCTTCAACTGTTCCAGACTCTGCCCCTCTTCCACAGCAACACCAACAACAACAACAACAGATCGTGAAATGCCAACACTGTGACCGAGTTGGCCATTTGAAAGATCACTATTTTGATCTTCATCCATGTAAGCACTGTCATAAAACCAGTCATTCTTCACACAGATGCTTCAAAAACAAACGTCCTGCGAGAACAAAGATTCATCTTGGATGGATCGCTTCTTGGCAATGGGCATCAACAGCCAAGAAGATATTCCAAACACATGTCAGAACTTGTTCCAGAGTATTAAAGAGTCTTGCAGTTGAGTTTTCTCCATCTTCTCACCTTGTACCTGATAGGGGGGGAAATGATGGTCATCTACAAGCTTCAAAGTCACATCAAGCGAGCCTGAGCCACAACCTGCCACACCAGTTTCAGAGTTGCAGCCAGAGACAAAGATGCCCGTGATCACAGATTGAGAACACTTCCTCTAGCAGAAGACACCAGCTTCTTGCCAGTTTTGGAAGAGTTCCAGGAATTGCATTAAGCATTCCAGAGTTGTTGGTTATCCTTAAACCATCACAGGTTGAGACTTCCCTTTTCAGGTTGAAGTTTTACCTTTTATGCGGGGTGAGACCTCCCTTTTATGGTTGAAGGTTTCCCTCTTTGAAACAATAGGATCACTTCCTCTAGCAGAAAACTTCAGTTTCTTGCCAGTTTTGGAAGAGTTCCGGGAACTGCACTAAGCGTTCCAGTGTTGGTGGTCATCCTTAAACCACCGCCCTCTTTTACCAACATTTCATAGAGCACAATCAGCCTAGTGCTGCCATGCATTCTTTGCACATTTTGTATTACAGCTCTCTTCTTGGACTCATACATAACCCTTCGGATTAAGGGGGGGAATGTTGGACACCTAATCCTAAAGGGTTAGTGTGGAAGCCGAATGGACAAAGCAGTCCAAGAGACCTTGGGATCTGAAACCCAAGAGTCATATGTTGTACTATAAATGTATATCTGATTTTAATAAAAAAAGGGAACTCACTGTTTTATCTTTCATACTAGTCTTGCTGTCCATGTGAGTTTAACAATTACAAACTGCAGAATGATACAAATTCTAATTCTAGAAAGCATGGAAATATTAACTATGATGAAGAGAAAAACATTGAAGGACTAATATATTAAATGACTGCAAGCATAACGAAATATGAAATGGAAAACGAAATAATCTGAGTTATACGAAATAATGAAAACGGTGAAGTAATTAAACTAGAATGCAGTGATAACAAAAGGCAGTTGAATGAAAAAAATCGTAAATAAATGCAATGAAAATAAACTAGAAACCTTGACTATCTACAGCGGCCCTCCACATCCAGTAGGTATAATTCACAATCACATACACATCGAATCAGAAAGGTAACTTCAAATTAACACAAGAACGAAGGTCTGGTTCACAATTTATTCAATAATTAACTTAATACTTTCTCCTTATGATATTGTTTACAAAGGATACATATTTATATAAAATGTGTGCTTAATCAGTTGAGACTTATATGCCTACAGATCTGATGTTCAATCCTAATTCAAACATGAAACTAGACAGGAAAATTGTTATTTCATCGATTTGCTATTTGGAAAGTAAATCAAGAAAACGTGTTGTGCTAGGGCTCTTGTTGCTACGTGTTGACCTGTATCTTTAACTGTGCTATTGTGTGATTTCTTTGGTGAAATGGCTCGAGTGAATAGGATGAGATCCATGAGGGGATCAATCCTCAACTACCCATATGCTTAGTTTCTTTATTATCGCACTAGAACCCCACGAACCATGGACGTAGCTGCAGATTTATAAAATGGCTGCAGAATCATGTTAATTCCGTAGCTAATGCATTCTTTAATATAAAAATAAGGAACATTAACACATATGAAAAATAAGACATATAAGAGTTGTTACCTTATCAAAATCTATGATTTACTTCCTTTTTTGAGTTGATAGTGATGATGAAAAAGAGGAAAATGGTGGAAAAAGGGTGTCAAAACAAAACAGTTATGGAACTCTACATTCCCCCATGCTGAAGATTTTGTATGTTCTCATTCAAACTGCAAAATTGATATCTTGAACTACTACATTTGCTTGGACACTTCTGCTAGTACATCCAACTTCATCTTTTTCACTTTCTTTCCAGTAATTGCCATCCTTGGTTTCCTCATGAGAATTTTATATTTCAAGTTTATAACATGTTTCTGTAAAGCCTTGTTTTTCTTCTTCAATTTCTTGTTCTTATTAAACCATAGACTTAGATGTAAGAGGAGGTTGTCACTCTTAGCTATTTGAATTTCGTTCTGTGCTTTCAAGGCTTGATGTTCATTTTTGATGTACCTGTTTAATGTCTCCAGTTCAAAGATTTTTTGTTTCAATATTTTGACTACTAGAGGTTCTTATGGCTCATTAAACTGATTTTCTTCTTCCTCTTGAACATGAATTGATGTTCTTGTTGCGTCCCTTTTGTCCAAGGACTCAATATCATATACTCTTGCTGCACCAAATCAATATATGGCGTTCTTCGTCTTGGACTCTAAGGAGGCGATGTGGTAGTTGGTGATGAAACCCTCAGTGGTGAAACCCTTGGTGACGAAACCCTTGGAGATGAAATGCTTGGAGGAGTTCTTGAATCTTCTTCTTTGGCTTCTGAGTTTTCTTCTATTTCTATACTGACATGCTCTGTGCTCTTTGAGGGTAGTCCTTTTTCTGAGTTGAGTCTGATACTCCTTCTTAAAGCTATGACAAGGATCTTTTGAGTTTTCTTCCTTTCTGTTTTAGGGTTCTATGCTTGTGATGAAATATCTGTTTCTTTTATGGCTTTCTTTCTTCTAACATTTCTTTTGTTTATTTTCTCTAAAACTTCTATAAGTGGGATGTCATCTTATGATAGTTTTTGTGGTTGTTGTGGTTCTTGTTCTTATGTATTATCAATTTTTATTTTCCTTCCCCTCTTAGGTCTACTGCTATTTGGTTTCCCATGAGTTTCTTCCTAAAAGTGATTTCTTACTAAAAAATCTCTCCCAATTATCACCTATGTTTTGGAGATGAAATTCAACAAGTATTTTGACTAGACCATGGTGATACATTGTATTATCTATAAACTGAATTCTCCTCTGAACATTTCCTGACATCTTTCTAAGACTATTCAACAAGAAATATGGAAGGTTTATCTCATTTTCTTCAAGAAAATTCATTAGCAACTGAATATGATAGAAAAACATACATCCAAACCTTCCTTCGCAAGTAATTTTTTTTTGGATTATTAGATGTAGGTTCCTCCACTTACTTTTCAATGTTGTGCTTGGGATGCCCTTCTTGAAAATGGTGGTGTCCATGCTTGGTTTCTTCAGGAAAACCTTCTAGTCCTCTATTTCAATACCTCTGTTCTTGAACCATTTCTCTCCAATCCGCGACAGTCCAGTGGCTTCGGCTATAAATGACTTTGTCACTGTGAATTTGATGTCCCCTATTTCCATTTTGACTCCATCAAAGGCCCTGGTGAAGGATTTGGTCACTTCTCTATGGAAGCCATCGAATTTCTCTACAAATTTGAGCCACTGTGCTTTCTGCAGTAATTCTTTTGTTTGTGGATACCCCTCTAAAAATTTCTTGCCTGTCAGCTCTGTTCTGACTATCACACCCATGGCCGAGAAGCTTTGTTTCACAACTATTTTGTTTGACAGGGTAGGATAGCTTGGTAGGGTTTTTAGAGTGGAGAGGTCGAGAGTGCGAGTGATGGAACAATGAGAGCATAAGTAGTGAGGGTATAATGGAATGAGGCAAAATTTAACCGTTAAGATCATTCATGCTTATGTCTTGGGCAGTCGATTCAATGGATCAGGATATGGGCGATAGTGACTGGAAGTGAATGAAAAATTTGTGAAAGATTTGATATGACACGACCAACTCTTTGCAATAATGATTTTGATTTTTTTCGGTAATACTATGTGTTACAATTCATATATGTAATGTTTTTACCCCTATTATTAAATTAAAGAAATACATACCTTTGGTTTATTTGCTTGCTAATCTTTGGTTGTCTTTTATGCTATCTTCAGGTACCTTGCAATGGAGGGAGTCAATCATTCCTTTAATTGCATGATCAGAGGTGTATGTCACATTGGCTGTAGAAAGTCATCAGAGGTGCAGAAAATCAATGATTTTGTAGCTATTTATTCTTTTTGAAAAGAAAGGGATAAAAAGAAAATTGGATTCTAGAAAATGGAATACAAAGAAAATTTAAGATGCCAAGAATTCTTGGTTTTCATCTTGAATTTTCTGCATAAACATGTCAACAATTGTTGGTTTTCATGTTTAAACATATTATTTATTTATTTATTTATTGTATATATGTGTGTGTGTGCGTGAAAAAGAAAATTCTAAGGTGGATAAGAAGAAGAATTATTCTTTACCAACTTCAAATTAGAGTTGTCCTGGAAAATCTTTACAAATTCCTCCTTTGTGATTGGCTTGTGATAGATCCTGAGTCGATGTCCATTCACTAGGAGAGGAACTTTTTCTTCATAAACAATCTTAATTCTGACTACCCCATTATCAAAAACATTTTCAATCTCATAAGGCCCAATCTAGTGAGTTTGAAATTTTCCTTGGAAACTTTTGAACTTTGAATCAAAGAGTAATGCCCAATATCTTGGCTGAAATTTTCTTTCTTTGATGTATTTCTCATGCCATCTGGATCTTTGTTGCTAGACTAAACTAGTCTTCTGGATAGCATCTTGCCTTATTTCATCAAGCTCATTGAGTTGTCCCATTCTTTGCTTTTTTGCTTCTGATAAGTCAAGTCCCAACTTGACTGCTGTCTTGTAGGTCTGAATCTGAAACTCAATTGGAAATAAGACTTGCTTCCCATAAACAAGTTCATAGGGAGTATGTCCTGTAGTGTTTCTTCATGTGGTACGGTAGGCCCATAAAGCTTCTAGAAGCTTTTCTGCCTACTCCCTTCTGAGCAAGTGATCTGTCTTGGTAAGGATTGCTTCAATCACTTTGTTGGTAGATTCTACTTGTCCATTTTCTTATGGATGGTATGGAGTAGACTTCCGATGCTTGATTTTATATCCTTCCACTATCTTTTACACTACTCTGGATGTAAATCGCTTTCCTTGATCTATTACAATTTCTCTTGGGACACCAAAACGAGTAAAAATATCCTAAAAAAGAAATGAAACTACAACATTTTCAGTAGAAAAATAAAGTGCTATAGCTTCTACCCATTTAGTAACATAATCAGTGCATACAAGAATATATATATTTTTTTGTTTTGAATATGGATTAATTGGTCCAACAAAATCCAAAGACCATTTTTCAAAAGGTTCGATGAGTACCTGAGGCTATAGTGGCATTTCGTCTGGAGGAACATGTTTTCCCATTCTTTGACAACTATCACACCTCTTAACATATTCCTTGGCATCCTTAAAAAGAGAAGGCCAATAATATCCTAAGAGAAGGACTTTATAAGCAGTTCTTTTGTCAAAAAAATGACCTCCACACAGTTCATCATGGAATGCTTTAAGTATTTCAGGTATTTGATCTTCTCTTACACACCTTTTGATAATGAGATCTGGTCATATCTTGTATAATTCTTCATTTATCCATGAATAGGATGCACTTGTTTGAATTATTCTTCTCTTTTTTCTAGGAAACAAATAGGAGGGTAACTTTCCTAAAACTAAATAATTGGCAATATCTGCAAACCAAGGTGATTTAGTAGACACTACAAAAAGATATCCATCAGGAAACTTATCCTCTACAGGTATATCCTTGTTATCATTTTGAATTCTAGATAAAAAGTCAGCAATTGTGTTCTGCTTTCCAGGTCGGTCCAGAATGGTGATATTAAATTCTTGCAATAGTAATATCCATATTGTTACTCTACCATTAGTAACTAGTTTATTCATTAAATATCTAATGGCAGAATGGTATGTATGAATGAAATTTTCATAGCCAGTAATGTAATGTCTAAATTTATTAATGACAGCTAAAAATTCCTTCTCAGTTACAATATAATTTAGCTCTGCAGGAGTTAAATTTTTACTGGTATAATAAATGGCATAAGGAGTGAGGTCTTTTTGTCCTAACACAACTCCTAGAGTTGTATCTAAAGCATCAGTTGATATATGAAAAGGAAATTTCCAATTAGGTCCTTTTAAGATGGGTGCTTCAGATATCTTCTTTTTCAAAGTTTCAAAAGCCTTCTGACAATCAGAGTTCCAACTAAATTCACAGTCTTTGGTGAGTAATTTGAAGATTGGATATAAAATCTTTGTGAATTTTTCTATGAATCTTCTATAATATCCAGTAAAACCAAGAAAACTCCTAACATCTCATTGACAACTTGGGATTGATAATTTGGAAATAACTTCTACCTTAGATGAGTCTACCTTAATTCCATTTCCTAAAATATGGTGACCTAAAACAGTTCCTTCATTAAACATCATAAAACATTTTGCATGACTTAATGGAATATTTGCTTCTTTGCATCTTATGAGAACTTTTTCTAAATTTTCAAGTGCTTCTTCAAAAGAATTTCCATAGACTGTAAAATCATCCATATACACTTCCACACAATCATGAATAAGATCAGAGAAAATTCCTAGTACTGCTCTTTGGAATGTTGTTGGAGCATTGCATAATCCAAAAGGAAATACTTGGTAAGCATAAGTCCCCCATGGACAGGTGAACGTGGTTTTGTCTTGATCTTCAGGTGCTACGTGAATCTGATTATACCCACTAAAACCATCCAAAAATGAGAAATATTTCTTCCCTGCTAATGTATCTAAAACTTGATCTATGAAAGAAAGTGGAAAGTGATCTTTCAAAGTTGCTTTATTCCATTCTCTGTAATCAATGCATACTCTCCATTTTCCATTTTTCTTAGGAATGATTACTAGGGGTGAAACCCATTAACTGACTGATATTGGATAGATGAAATTTACATTTAACAGTTTCTACAATTCTTCTTTAACTATTTCTTTTAATTTTGGATTCATTCTTCCTTGTGGTTGTCGAACTGGTCTAGCATTTTCTTCAATATTTATATGATGCATGCAAGTTTTAGGTTCAATTCCTTTCATATCAGTGTATTCCCATGCATATGCAGAAGAGTGTTTTTGTAATATTTCTACCAGTTTCTTTTTCTGTAATTCTTCCAGGTTTTCATTGATGTTCAAGGATTTAAGTAAGAGAGATTTCAAAGTTTCCTCATCCAGATTATTCAGTTTTTCCCTTTTGATATTATAAACAAATCTCTCCACAAAGTCTTCAAGATTCTCATCTTCTTTTTGTACCATTTTGAAGACTACATCTTTGACGCTATGAGGCATACAATAATCCTTGTATTTATCTAAGAATGAATATTTCATTTGTGCCCATGTCCTTATCGAATTTGTTTCTAAACTCACAAACCATTTTAATGATGCATCCTTTAAGGTGGCAGGGAACAATTTTAGTTTTTGAGCATCATGCAAATAATCATATGATCTACATAATACTTCAAATTCAAAGAGAAATGTCTGTGGGTATTCACTTCTTATTCCATGAAAATTGGGGAGAATAGAGGGTAAGATGTTCTTCATTGTTAATGTTGTATCCTCATCAAGGATAGGGAATCCAAAAGGTTCTGGATCTCCTCTTCCTCTACCTCTACCGCCCTTTCTTCCACCTCCTCTTTTTCCTCCTCCTCCTCCAATTCTATGTTGTCACCATTGACATTGTGTACTTCTCCTTCTCCTTCTTCAGCCATGATGGATTCTTTAGAAGAGATATCTGGTTCTACAACAGGATTATTTAGTTTTTCTTCTAGTTCTTTTGGTTCCTATATCAATGGTTTGGAGTAAGTTTCTTCCTCTTCTTCTTCAGAAGGAACTTCTAAATCTTGAGCTAGAAGTTGTTTTCCAGTTGAAGATAGAAAAATTATTCCAGTTGTTGGAGTTGTAGGATCTAATTCTATCACAACCTTTGTTGATGAAGTTGGTGAACTTTTAGATTGGATTTCAGATCTTAAGACTTTAGGAAGTCTATGTTGGCCTGCTATGGATGGAATTCGAGTTTGTGTGGGTGGTGTGGCACTACGAGGTCATGGTGGAGTGAGTGATGATGTAGGAATTGAACTTCTTTCTTGCCCTGCAAACCTACCTCTAGAGTCTCTTTCCCTGTGCATGTCATGTTTTTATTTGATTTTTTTTTATAAAAGGCTTCTATTTACACTTCCCCGCAACGATGCCAAAATGTTTGGTCAATTTAATGTTCTTAAATTGCAAGCATAAATTATCGACCGGAGTTGGTAAACTTATGAAATGCATGTGCACTATATATGCTAGAAGCCTATTCTTTTGTTTAGTAAGATGATGGTTATGTTTGTTTTGAGGTTTTCGTTGTTATCTACATTTTCATTAGAGTTAGATTTCTACAAATTAATACTTGAAAGTTAAGCTATTGTTAAATTAATCTATCGAATCGTATCTAAATGAGTGTCATTCTAAAATGTCTTATGTTATTCATCCTAAAATTATGAATCTATATAAACACTTTGCTGCTATGAAAACAGAGTATTGGAAAAAGCTTGTCTACAATATATATATATATATATATATATATATATATATATATATATATATATATATATATACAAATTCTGATCTTAAAGAGTATGAAAGAAATCTTTAATTACAAACTGCAGAATGATACAAATTCTAATTCTAGAAATCATGGAAAGATTAACTATGATGAATCGAAAAACGTTGAAGGACTAATCTATTAAACAACTACAAGCATAACAAAATACGAAATGGAAAATGAAATAATATGAGTTATACGAAATAATGAAAACGGTGAAGTAATTAAACTAGAATGTAGTGATAACAAAAGATCGTTGAATGAAAACAATCGTAAAAAAATGAAATGAAAATAAACTAAAAACCTTGTCTGTCTGCATGGGACCTCCGCATCCAGTAGGTATAATTCACAATCACATACACATCGAATCAGAAAGGTAACTTCAATTAACACAAGAATGAAGGTCTGGTTCACAATTTCTTCAGTAATTAACTTAATACTTTCTACTTCTAATATCGTTTACAGAGGATACATATTTATATAAAATGCGTACTCAATCAGTTGAGACTTCTATGCCTATAGTTATGATGTTCAATCCTAATTCAAATATGAAAATAGACAGGAAAATCGTTATTTCGTCGATTTTCTATTTGGAAAGCAAATCGAGAAAACGTGTTGTGCTTGGAATCTTGCTACTATGTGTTGACCTATATCTTTGACCACGCCACTGTGTGATTTCTTTGGTGAACTAGATTGAGCGAACAGGAGGAGATCCATGAGGGGATCGATCCTCAACTACCCATATGCTTAGTTTCTTTATTAGTGCACCTGAACCCTGCGAACCATGGAGGTAGATGCAGATTTATAAATGGTTGCAAAATCATGTTAATTCTGTAGCTAATGCATTCTTTAATATAACAATAAGGAACATTAACGCATATTAAAATAAGACATGTAAGAGTTGTTACCTTATCAAAATATATGATTTACTGCCTTTATTGAGTTGATAGTGATGATGAAAAAGAGGAAAATGGTGGAAAAATGGTGTCAAAACAAAACAGTTATGGAACTCTACAGTCATGAATGCATATTAGTTGTATATGCATGTTAGTGTCTATATGTTGTTATGCATGCATTGTCAGGGTTATGGTTATGCATGTAAATCAAGTCAAACATGCATCGGGAGGTCATTGTATGCAATTTAGGTCATCATGATGCTATTGGTATGTTATGATGCTAATGTGTTGGCTGAGATAGAGCAGGAGAATCAGACTATTAGAGCGAGGTTGCAGCGTTGGACCTTGGGGTAAGAGAAGATCATCGTATAAGTTTGTATGTTCGGTATGCAGGTATGTTATTTATTGATTGTTATATTCATTATGGTTATACACATGCATGTCATTCTATTGTTGTTGTGGTTACATGCATACTAGATGCTATTTGATTAGTGCGTTCATGTACACATGCGTCAGTTAGTGAAGCATGATAGTAACTTGTTGTTATATGCATTGCAGTCATATGCATGATGATTATGGTCACTGCATTTAAGATCTTGATGTATATGTATGATGTTAATCTGGATTGGCCTATGTAGATGGTTATGGTTATGATATTCAGGTATGAGTTGATATATTTGTGATTTTGTGTCGTATTAATTTGGACTGACTTGTGTAGATGTGATAGCCTCCCTTGAGATATATTGAGGTATGCGTTTGATTATGTCGTCTATTTGGTTTATTTAACATGGTATATATATAGGTTGTTTAAATGTTTGATTAAGTGCATGATATGAGTGTGTGTTTATAATATTGCATGAAGGAATGATATTGTTTTAAGACGGTTGTACTAACGTAATATGTTCTGAGACAACTAATATGCACTTGAGTGAAAGTGGGTGCTAGTTGTAGTATTATGATTAATGACTATGAGTTGACTATTGATTATGACATGTTTATTAGTCTTGGTAAAGGTTGATTTCAAATTAATAGATATAATGTCTTGATATTTGGAACATGTGATTGACATGTGTGAACATATGCAGGGCCACATGCTTGGTATTAGCTTGACAAGCTAATATTTGATTTGTTTACATAACTAACAGTTGGGTGATGTGATAGTACATATTAAAACTCGATTGTAGCAAGGTAAAAGTTAAAAGAAATGAATTGGGTGAGAATTCATTTGGCTATGTTTGAAAACCGCAATTCCAAATGAATGAGTGCTTTGCATAAATATAAGAAGTCTTCTTAACCTTGGTTTTGTCTAACATTATTTGGATATGTGCTATATTCATGAACATGTATTTGATAGGTATATTAGCTAGTTTATAGTTATGGTTGGATTCGTCAAGGAATTGGAGTTCCTTGAGAGATGACATGGATGTGTTCAGTTACAAAGTGAAATGCTTGGCACAACAAGGTGAGGTAACTGGTATATTGTTATATTTATTTATACATTGACAATTACGTGTTTATGGAAGTATGATGTAGGGATTGCATGGAAAAAGATATTGTTGTGAAATATTAAAGGAGGCTCAGGTTGAGCTTCCCTTGGAAGCATTGGGAACCATGGGCGATTGAGTCATGGTGTCTATTGGAAGTATCGTGCTCTTGGTGCTTTGTGATTTATTTGCACTTGGCTTTCAGTTTTGTTTGTGTATGGTGCATGGTCATGCCACTTTGTTTGTGGTGTCGTATTGTTATTGGTTTTTCATGGTTTTCTTCTTGTTTGTTTTTGGCTCTTGCCATTTTTGTGTCAAGGGTCTCGGGAATTGAATGGGAAGAGGAAATTTAATGGAGCTCGGGAAGAGTTTTGTGGTACCCAGCAAGTAATGTAGGACCCGATCGATGCATGACTAAAGGGTAGCTGAAGGCAAGAGTATGACAGTTAGTTGGATTAGTTGGGTCCATGGGGATGAATGGATGGTGGTGGGAAAATCATGAGAAAGGTAATCAGGAAAGGTAAAGTGAATGGACTTGAGGTGTCAGATGCCTTGGTTATGTTGGGAACCATGTTCTCAATGTTGTGAACATTGTGCACGGATAAAGGAAGTTCCCTTAACCTTGACCTTATGATATCTAGTGATTGTGTTTTGATTATGATTATGATGATGTCTATATATGTATACATGTATTTATGTATGACAGGATCGTCAGAGATCATGATTGTTTCATGCTAATGTTTATATACATGTATTTATGTATGTTTTTGTCTAACAGGGTCGTCAGGGATCATGATTGTTTTATGCTAATGTCTATATGTATATATGCATGTATGTATGTTCTTTTATGATAGGGTCATCAGGGATCATTCTTGTGGAGGAATGATTGCTTATGCAACTAAATGACATGAAGAGGTTCTTGGTTTATTGGGAATCAAGTGGGAAGAGTAGTCATGACAGATCTATGAGGTTCATATCATGTGGATATGAATTGATATTATGTGATTATACTATGTCTATGTTTACATTATGGGTAGGTAATGTTGAGGATACATTAGCAGAATTAAAGCAATTTGATTTGTGGCATGTTGGGACCAACATGAATAGTTGAAAGACACTAGAAGAAAGGTTTTTTGGTAGAGTCAACGTGGTCTCTGGATGTGCAGTACTACTATTGTATATGTTGGCATTGTTGTCATTGATGGAAAAATAACTACAGGAGTAGCCAGACATGAGTAGCTTAGGGAGAGGAACAACAAAGGAGAAAAAAAGGAAAATGAGAGCAGCAAGGCAAAGGAGCAGCAAAGGAAAAGGAGAGCAGCAAGGCAAAGGAGCAACAAAGGAAAAGGAGAGCAGCAAGGCAAAGGATCAAATGAAAAATAAAAGACCAATAACAAGAGCATGCAAGGTATTGTAAAAGGAACAATATCTGCAACAATGCATGTTTGATATGTAGGAACAAGAGCAAGGGTGATGGAAAATTCTTCAGGAAAGATGTTGCAGAGATTGCTATATTGAAGAATTTGTTATGATGCGAAATTTTTGATTGAGTTGAATTGTTGTGATGAAAGGAAAAGGAAAGACTCCATGACAACAAAGGCAAGGCAAGACTCCATGACAGCAAGGTTGCTAAGACAATGACATGAAGATGTTGTGATGCAAGTCCAAGGAAAAGGCAAAGATGCTGCAAATATTGTTGTGATGCACTAATGATAAATGTTGTTGTTGATCATGAGGAATGAATGCTCATATGTTATTCCTATTATTTTACATGATGTTGGAATTAGGTTGATGAATTTAATCATTACATGTGGCTGAAATTGATATTGGATGGATTATTTATTTTTGTGTTCTAATATTCAAGATATGAAGAGTTTGCGAACGAATGAGTGGAAGGCAAAGAGTCAAGAATGTTCACCTCATATTCTTATGTAGGATACAAACAACCAACAAATTATCTTTATAAAAGATGTGATTTTGGCAGGCATGGAAGGGTTAGAGAGTTGGAGAATGCGTGAGAGCTTATTAAGGTGTTATGCATTAGTTACCTAGCACATATGAAGCTTATGTTAAGTAGATTTGAAGGAAAGAAGAGGCAAACATGAAGATGGAGATATGCAAAATTTATGACTAGGTAAATCATCACATTGTTCTTTCTTGTTTGTATTAGGGGATTGTAGTCTCCTTTCAAGTTGTGGCTTGATAAATATCTAATTGGAGATGGTTAAGGTAGGAGCCTCTTGTGGGTTGTATTCTACACAAAACATATGGGAGTTGGAGCTTCCTTGCATGTTGTATCTTGCTGAAAAATTGAGGTAGCAACCTCTTGTAGGTCGGAGCCTACAAAAAATCAAATGTAATAAGGAGTAGGAGGTTGCATTTGCATCATGTAACACCCTCCTCCCACATCTACCCAAGTAACCAACCAACTGGGGTAAACATGTGACGAGAGTCTACAATGATTGGATTCAACCTCATAGGTGACCTTAAGGAAATTGAATCGAAGGAAACACATCATACAAACCTTCCACATCAGCAACAAGACTCCTAAGAACAATCCCAACCTTTCTGGTAACCAGCCCACAAGTCGCACTAGAGTTTTAGACCACTTGACCCACAGATGCTCCCATGATATGAACCTGATAGCGTCCAGGAGACCTTGGACGGTCTCATGGCAAGGTATGCCAACATCCAGGGACTATTTTGCTCAGTGTTGTGCCAGTGTCCCTGAGATTTGAGCTACTTTTTCAGGCCCAGAGGCCAGGTCACTGCCCAAAATTGAATGACACCTTCATAACAGAAAGATAACAAGGAAATTATGATGCAAATGAAAATACTTGAATAAGCCCTTAACTGGACCCCTAATAGCCATGACATGCATTTTGTCAAACATATCACAAATATGTAATCTACAGGTGTAAACAACAAATTTAAGCATAGGGGTCTCATACTTATCTGAGAATCGCTAAGGAGCATTGTTCCCTTATATCATTTGTTGCTTTATCATCATTTAGGTCACATATACATTATCCATTCATTTACAAGTAAAAACATGATGACAGCCATACATAGCTACTGTCATAAAACATATACATAACCAACATAATAGCAACATAAATACCAAGGAAATCACAGCCATATGACCCACATATAAACCAATATAATACTCATAGAAATACAAGGAGAAATAACCTCATATTGATGATACAAAATCCAAATCTAGGATGGGACTACCACGTTCCACCCGACCATAGAATGGATGAGCCAAATCTCTCTCCAGTCATTCACCCCTGTGCCATATTCCAAGCATGAATGTGGGACTCAAACCAAAAGAACCAACCAGGGCATCCCGAGGCTAAACCACCTCACCCTCATCAATATAAACCAAGCTTTATCGTAATCCACCCCGAATCACTAGGCCAATATAATGAACATGTAATAACAAGCTTTACCATGATCTCCACTAGATCACTAAGCCAAACAAGTATGGATGCCATCATATTTCTTCATCTACATCGTGAGGAATTTTCCTGTCTCCTAGTCTCTCAGGCTTTACTGCAATCCACACTCGATCACTAGGCCCTAAACTGAGACCCACTCTCCAGGCTTACCACATATCCCAACCCAAGATTACTAGGCCCAACGTAGTGCAATCCACCTCTTCAATTTACCATATATTCTGCCATTCACCTAAAAGGATTCCCCACCGAGGCAACACAAAATCTGGGTTTACCGCAACCCACAGTTCGGTTCAAGGGTTACTAGTAGGCCATGTGTTCTATTATTCTGAGATCCACCTCACTTGGCTTCGAATCCATCTGGAAATCCAGCTCAACCAAACATGAGAACCCCATCACACCATGACTATCCAGAAATGGAAAGGCTAGGCTGAAAACACTGTCACACCTGGCAAGAACCATTCGATAACAACAAAAGAACCACATGCAATACCATGCATGCCAAATATAACAAGGAAAACACACATGAAAATTGATGCCTGCAAAGAATATTGTTGTAGCTGCTTGATCCTGCTCTTCCTTGCTTGCTCCTTCCTTCCTCTTGCCTTCTTTGCCCCAACTGATCCTCAGAATCCTTTTTATCAATTAGGCCTCTATTTTCTTCATTTTCCATTATTTTCCTTCAATTTCCTCCTCTCATGCAACCTATGACCTTTCACATTACTTTTCTCCTAATTTCCTTTATTTTCATAAATAAATGTGCCAAAAATGCCATTTTGTCTTTCCAAAGCCTTAGCCATTGCCTTTGCCAATTTCCTTAGCCATAATAAACTAAATGAACACCCACTAGGATGTTTTCCCCAACATTAAGCTTGGAATAAGTGTCCCATCAACCCTGGTTTTTATTTTTTTCTTTATTAACTTTAATTACATGGAATTTTCACCAGGGTTGTTACGAAACCCTCCCCCTTGGGGGACACAGTCCTCAGTGTTCAACCACACCTATACCTCAACAAAAAGACTGAAAAGAAAACATACTATCCATGGAGATTTATAACATACCTCGATGTAATATTTACAATGATCAAAAGAAAACCAACATGACAACTATAATGACATGAAATCCATACTGCTGATTGGAGCTTTATAACATAACTCATGGCGTCATTTACATCCATATACATATGTACATATACCAAACATCACCAAAACATGTACCAAAACATATACCAAGACATGTACCAAAAAACCATACCAAAACTATGTTATGAATAAATATATAGGAAATAATGTAAAATAATGTAAATGATAATAATCATAAATAATGATTAGTTAATTAGTAATTAGGTTGAAGAGTCATGTATAAATGAGACATGACTCTCCATGAAGAGACACCTGCTTGGTATATAAGCAAGCCTCTCACTCTCATTGTATCATCATTATTATTTACAAATTTAATATATAATATTTGTATCCTCATGGATATCTTTATATTCCAAGTCTTCTTGATTAATGGATCTTGAGAAGGAAGTTTGTTCGCTTCATTTGGTATCAGAGGAGTTTGATCCTTTGGCCGCTTCACCGCTGCACAGAGCTCGTTCTCCGATCAAAATGACATGACACCCATACTGCTTATTGGAACTTTATAACATAGCTCATGGTGGTATTTACATCCATATACATATGTACATATACCAAAACATCACCAAACATTTACCCAAACATATACCAAAGCACCATACCAAAACTGCTTTGCCTCAACCGACAAACAATGAAGGGTACATAGCCCGCATCTAATCCGCCATCTCCCATGTAGCTTCATCAGGCCCAAGGTGCTTCCACTGCACTTTAACCTACTCAATTGCTCGGTTCCGAAGCATGAACACATTTTTCTGTAATATACACTGAAGCTCTAGTTGGAATTCTCCATCTTGTTCCACCTGCAATACAAACTAGTCAATCACATGATCAACATATTTAACATGATTCTTAAGCAATGGCACATGGAAAACATCATGGAATTCCACTTTCGAAGGCAGTGCAAGTAGATAGGATACTGTCCCAATCCTCTCAGTAATACTGAAGGGTCCACAAAATCATGGTGCCGGCTTGGCACATGATCCAATCCGTAAGGATCTCTTCTTTGGTTTGATGCACAAGTACACTTGTTCCCCAACCTGGAACTCCTTGAACAACATGTTATGATCTACATAAATCTTCTTCCTATTTTGTGTTGCCTTTATATTCTTCTTTATAACCTGCATTTCCTTTTCCATGTCCTCCAACATGTTCGGTCCAATCAACACCCTGTTCTCTAGATCGCTCCAACTGATGGGAGTATTGCAACTCTGCCCATACAATGCCTCAAATGGACTCATCTTCAAATATTCCTGATACCCATTGTTGTAAGTGAATTATACTAATGGAAGATACTCTTCCCACTTTCACTGCTGATGCATCACATACATCCTCAACATGTCCTCCAATATCCTGTTGACCCTCTCAGTATGTCCATCTGTCTGCAGATGATAAGTTGTACTGAAGGCCAACTATGTGCCCAAACCTGCAAAAAACTCCTTCCAAAACTTGGAAGTGAACTTTGCATCCATGTCTAACACAATCGTCTTTGGAACACAATGCAGTCTGACCACATCTCTGATGAATACCTGTGCTACATAGCTAGCTAAGAATGTAGACTTTACTGGAATGAAGTGAACAACCTTTGTCAACCTGCCACAACAACCATGATGCAATCATGTTGTCTCACTATCCTCGGAAAACCTGTAATAAAGTCCATGGAAATGACCTCTCATTTCCACTCTGGAATTTCAATTGACTGTAGCAGTCCACCTGGATGCTTACACTCTGCCTTCACATGTTGACAATCAAAACACCTAGCCACAAACCCTGCTACATCCTTCTTCAGATTTGGCCAATAATAATAAAAATTCACTGCGGTTAATGTCTTTTGGTAGCCTAGGTGACCTGAATATGGTTTCGCATGAAACTCCCTCAAGGTCACCTTCTTGAGCTCACTGCTATTTGGCACATATATCCAGTCCCTAAACCTAACCAATACATCCGTTGTAAGACAATAGTCCACATCCTGTGCACCTACACCTATACCTATACATGTACTACTACTTGTAGGTGTACATGTACTAATACATGTACCTGTACTACTGCCTGTACCTATACTTTGCTGCAACCTGTGCACAATATCCATATACCTGACATCCTGTTGACCCGCCTGGAAGATCCTATCTTGTAAATATGTTCCATAGGAACTCATCGTTGCTATATGATTTACCTGTATCTGCCTGCTAGCATTTGCAACCCTGTTCTCCTTTCCTTTGATGTACCTGATCTCAAAGTCAAACTCACTGATCGTGGCTAACCATCTAGCCTACCGGGAAATTAAGATTCAATTGGTCAAACAAATACCTCAACCCAATGTGATCACTCATCAGCACAAAGTTCCTGCCAAGAAGATACTGCCTCCACATCTTCAATGCGTATATGATGGTTGTTAACTCAAGATCATGTGTCGAGTAGTTCTTTTTGTTCTTGTTTAGTTTTCGTGACTCATATCATGCCACCTGTTTATCCCACATAAGGACTCCACCAAGTCCTCTTTTGCAAGCATCTGTACATACTACAAACTCTTTGTCTAGATCTGTAATCTGTAACACTGGTGCATGTGTCAACAATTGCTTAAGCTGCTCAAAACTAGCCTCACACTCCTCTGTCCATTCAAACTTCTTACCTTTCCTCTGCAATGATGTAATAGGATAAGCAATCTGTGAGAAGTTCCTAATGAACCTCCTATAATAACCTGCCAATCCCATGAAATATCTCACCTCATTAACATTCCTGGGAGCTACCCACTCCATGATGGCCCTTATCTTTTCTGGATCGACTGCTATGCTTGTTGGGCCTCCAATTTGTCCTAATTTTGTTGATGAAACCATCCATTTTTGCATCATTCCATTCAACCATTATCATCCTTTTTAACCATATTTCTTCATAAACGCACCAAATTCCTGCATACATGGTTTATTATTATTTTTTCCATTATTTTTAATGAATTAAGAATAAATTTGCATGGTTTTACTAATGACATTTTAACAAGTTCAAGTTGTCGTAGTTTTGTCAAGTTTCCGTAGCTATCTCCATGGTTGAGGTAGTAACACCACTCTAGAAGGAAATCCAACACTTGGACCTGGTTTCTAGAAGGTCCAATATGGATTTGTATTGGTCAAATTCCACCCAGCTCGCACATGTGGACCTCTAGCAAAAGATCAAGGGAAAAATGTAGCAGTTTTGACTAGTCAACTTCAAACGAATTTTCTGAGCAAATGAAAGCAAATTTCGGAAAACAAAAACATGTGCTTTGTTCAGCATGGGCCCAATTAGGTTCTCCATAAGAACTTTTCTCAAATTCATTACCATTTGATAGATTTTCGAAGTTCTTTGGAGCCTTATTTTGCAGATTACGTGGATATACAATTTTCAATTTTTCATTTAATGCACAGTCAATGAAAAGGCATGAATGAGTTATTCTTTAGAAAATTTGTGGCATAGAGATAAGTTTGATCAAATTTGGGTTGATATTTGATCCAAAAATCCATGAAATTTTATTTGATTTGATCTCATGAACAAAACTCAAGCAAGAAAATTATGAGTTTGTTAATTGTATCAAAATTCTATAAATTGCAACCTCTTTGATGAGAGGGGGGATGATCAGAGATGTTAAGATGATCAGAGTGTCAAGGATGATTAGATATTTCAAGGATGATCTTAATTTGTAATTGTTGCTGCTTATTGAAGGAGAAGAACTCTATTTTTTCTTTGAATGTAATTTTTTTGATATGATGCAGCTCTGAATGAAATTGGTGATTTAAATCTCTTCTCTTGATCTGAGTTTTCAACACCTTGCAGTCCTCAGGAGGGACCCCCCGGAGATTTGTGAGAATAGTATAGATGCTTTCCATTTCTTTCATATTCTCATGAATGGTTTGTTTTACATAGATTAATTGTTTATGCTTATCATAGATTAAAAACTCATGCTTTCTATAGATTAAATGTTTATGATTTCTTAGATTAAAATGTTCATGATTTCATAGATTAAAGTTTGTAAGTTTTAGAACAAAATATCCATGCTTTCATAGGGTAAAATATCATGTTTTCTTAGATCAATAATCTTTATGTTTTCTTTTCTAGTTTAACATTAATTTCCTTTCCAAAAACTTAGTACTTTCATAATTTATATTAAAAAATATAATTTCCTTTTGAAGTTTCCAGTTCATTTTAGTTATTCATAAATATTGAAAGCTAATCTCCTAGCACATATTGTTGGGTGTGGAGCCTGATTATCTTCTTTATTCAGAGGTATCACCGCATTGGACCCCATTTCGTAATGTGGCGGCAACACCGCCTGTAATATTTGTGCTACAAGGGGGATCGGGGGCGGGGTGGAAACGATCTTTAGGAGCCCCCCCTGGCGGGGGATTGGGGGCAGCGCCCCTGAAGCTAAAAATAGATGTAAAATTGCCTTGTAAAATGTTGTAATTTTGTAGTCAATATGGGCCATTCATTAGGTAGAGATTTGATGGTAGAAGATATGTTTAATTTAGGGTTTTTGGCCCTAGAAGGCAACCCCTCGCTATATATGAGGGTATTGTATTGCATCTATGTAGATATGTATTGTGAGTGAGAAAGAGAGAGGAGATTGTGTGAGAGCGAAGAGGGAATTACAACGGATCTGTTGTAGGTTGTATCTCTTCAATTTGCTGGATAATATAAAAGGAAGGATTGGTTGTTTTCTTCATGGACGTAGCCCAAATTGGGTGAACCACGTATATATGTGTCTCTCTTGTTTTATGTGTTTATGTATCTGCAATATATTTTATGTGTTCCATTGCTCTGTAATATATAATTTTCTAACACATACGGTGTAGTGTACTTCGCAAGCTCACGTACCCAGATTGACATATAAATGAAAGTAATTTAACAGTCAATTAAATTACCCAACAATTCCCTCCTTGGAAACAACATGTCCCAAGTAGTGTACCTCAGTCTGAAAGAAACTGCACTTGTTGAGCTTAGCATACAAATGATGCTCCCTTAACAACCTCAACACTATTGCTAAATGCTCGACATGCTCTTCCTCATTTTTAGAATATACCAATATGTCATCAATGTACACAATAAAAAAATTATCCAAATACAGACGCAACACACTATTCATTAAGCACATAAATGTAGCTGGAGCATTAGTTAAACCGAATGGAACTACAAAAAAATCATAATTCCCATATATAGTTTGGAAAGTTGTCCTGTAAATGTCCTCCTCTTTGATGCGTACTTGGTGGTATCTAGATCTCAGATATATCTTCGAGAACATTGTTGCTCCCTTCAATTGATCGAGTAAGTCATCGATCCTCGACAATGGATACATCTTCTTGATGGTCAATTTGTTCAACTGCCTATAGTCAATGCATAATCTGAGAGTACCATCCTTCTTCTTCACAAACAATATCAGTGCACCCGAAGGTGATACACTTGGCCTAATGTATCCCTTGTCCAACATTTCCTTCAACTACAACTTCAACTCTACCAACTTAAGTGTGCTCATCTTGTAAGGTGCTTTTGATGTTGGAGCTGCCCCTGACACTAACTCAATAGAAAATTCTACTTCCCTGTGAGGTGGAAACTCTGAAATCTCTTCAGGAAACACATCCTGAAACTATTGTAGAACTGGGTACCTTCTCAAAACATATGTATCCTCAACTTCCTTATCTTTTTCACTAGAAATGTGCACTGCAAATAACACACACCCTTTTCTGTGACTACGTTTTGCTTGTATAGTTTCACAATCCTAACTAATGTGGCTTTCTTCTTTCCCTGTAAGACTCTCAGTTCTCCATTGTCATCCAAGTGCTAAATGGCTTTGTCATAACAATCCACCTTGGTCCTATGAAGGTACAACCAATCCATGCCCAACAACATACTGTATGATCCCAATGGTAATACATTCAAATGTGTTACAGTAGGCATACCATTCAAATCAAATGCACAAGATCTTACCCAATGATGAACTCGCTTCTTTATACCTGTAGCAAACTGCACTAACCAAGACTATGCATGCACTTCTTTATTCAAACCACACTTATCCACCAAGTTAGGACTAACATAACTATAATTAGATCCAGGGTCAATCAAAATAGAAATAACTTGATCACAAAGCTTACTGTCCATCTTAATGATAGATCCCTGATGGTCTGCCTATTTTTTATCCAATGCTGCATAGATACGAGGAACACTTTGACCAACATCCCCAATAGTTTGTGACTCTTGTGCACTATATATCTAAGGCCTACCACCCTGATTATGTGGAAAATCTCTCTTAATTTGCTCCTTACCGCATGTCCAACACTCCAACCGTATTGTACCATCACCTCTATGTTTTTGTTGTTGTGATCCATGTCCCTGTCTAGCTACATTGAACCTCTTTTGTGGTGCCACATTTTATTTCACTTTTTGCATTCTGAGGCTTTGTTCTTTTCGGCTGCCATTTACCCTTACCTTTGTCTTTTTCTTTCCATTCTTGCTGAGATTAATTCTTATGCTTTGAATGTTCATAACAATGCTTCAATTTCGTAATAAATTCCTCAAGTGATTGAGGCTCATCATACTCAATCCAATATGTAAATGCTAATGGAAAACCGCTGACAAATTTTTGAACTTTAGCCTTATCATATTTAAAATATGGTACATACCTCAATAGCTCCAGGAACTTAGTCGTGTACTTTTCATCTGTCATTGATCCCATATTTAGCTCATAGAATTCTTTGGCCTTATTGTCGTAGTACCTCTCTGACAAGTACTTCTTCTTGAAAATCCTCTTGAACTTGACATGCCAACTTAAGTCCTCCTTCCTGATGTTTCTAACCCGCTTCATCTTCCCACTAGATGTTTTCTTTACCTCTTAGGCTGGAGATAACTATTCTAGCCTTCATTTTATCTGTGTACTCATGCAACTCAAATAACTTCTTCATCCCAGGTATCCAAGCCTCTGCATCTTCCAACTTCTTCACATCTCCATCAAAAGTAGGTGGCTTTTCTTTCTTAAACTCATATGGAAAGTATCCCCTATCACTCCTCCTGTAAGGATGTACGATGATGATCATGACGCCTATTAGGACTAGAACTAGAATAATACATGTATGCATCACCTCTCCTATCTGGAGTATCCAACAATCTGGCATCTCTGACCGTGTCATCTCTATCCGACCTGTGACCACCATGAGACATACTGCCATATGCCCTATCAGTTCTGTCCTCCTCCTATCCATGACTGATCCGAAGTGGCCCTTGTCATTGCAATTCTAACAAACTTTGAAGGAGTATAGCATTAACATCTTTTTGTTTCTCTTGTGTTTGCATGATTTTGTCATTGTCCACCTTACAACTCCTTATTTCTTCCTTCAATATTCTCAATGTGTATGTTAAGTCAGAAGAGTGCCCAACACACTGCTCCTCTGATTCATAGGGAGAGTATTTGTAGTCTACCATCTTGCTAGTCATTTTGATCTCTTTCTTGCAAGGCATACTATGTGAGCTAAGCAAAATCACAAAAAGCCAACGTACCTTAGCAAAATTTGGGGAGGATACACTACAACAAAACATGCAATTTTCCCCAGATTTAGCACCATATTTTAGTTCATTTTTTTCTCAATTGGGATGAGCAGCCTGGTGCTAAATCTGGCTCTATTGTACAATTTTTAAAGAATCCCTTTTTGTGCCAATTTTTTCATCTTTTTTTACGCCAAATTTTGCATCATATTTTGCACCAAGATTTTCATTTAGTTTTACAATAGGTTTTGCTTCTAGTTTTGTGCCATTTTTTGCATCTATTTTTACATCATTTTTTGCTTCCTATTTTGTGCCATTCTTTGCTTCTAGTTTTGTGTTGTAATTTGCATAAAGTTTTACACCATCTTTTGCATCTAATTTAGTGCCTTTTTTTGCATCCAGTTTGTGCCAATTTTTGCATCTAGTCTTATGCCATTTTTTACTTTTAATTTTGTACTTATTTTTACATCTATTTTTGCACCAGTTTTCTTCCTTTTTTTACACCATCTTTTGCATCCACTTTTGCGTTTTACTTGTCTGCCTTTTTGCATCATATTTTTAACCATATTTTGCATCTAATTTTGCATCATTTGTTGCATCAAATTTAGCATCATTTTTATCACTATTTCTTGCATCCAATTTTGCATCCTTTTGAGCATCTAAATTTGGATCCTATGTTGAACCATTTGTTGCGTCCACCTTTGCAAATTTTGAGCCATTTTTTTCATCTACTTTTGCATTTGTTTTTGCATCAAGTTTTGAATCATTTGTTGCACCTCATTTTACATCCAATGTTGCATCTCATTTTGCATCCAAATTTGAGCCATTTTTATGCCCATTTTTGCACCATTTTTTCTACTTTTGTGTCCAAATTTGCACCATTTTTTATGTCCAATTTTTCATCCTTTTTGGTGTCTAATTTTTCATCCTTTTTGGCATCCAAATTTGCATCATTTTTCTACCGCATTTTGTGTCCACATTTGAATCTCATTTTGCACCTAGATTTTAGTTTGAATATTCATCTAGTTATGCATCATTTTTGGCATCCTTGGTTTCACCATTTTTTAGTCCCATTTTGCATCTTGTTTTGTGTCTTTTCTTACATCCTTTTTGCACCCAATTTTGCATCCTAATTTTACACCATTCTTTGCATCCTCATTTTGGTGTCCACTTTTGCATCCTTGTTTGCGCCCAATTTGGTATCCTTTTGTATGCCCTATTTTGTTCTCTTCTTTATGTCTAGTGTTGCACCCTTTTTTAATTCTATTTTTAAACCCTTTTTGTGCCATTGTTTGCATCTTGTTTTGATGACTAGTTTAACATCCAATTCTACTCCCAATTTTGCATCCATGCTTACATCCACTTTTGGCTTCTTGTTTAGATTTTTAGTTTTATTTCCATTTATGACCCCCTTTATGGGTTCATTTTACTAATTTCAATTACATAGTGAAATATATTATAGTTTCTAAATATCATTTTGTTGTAGGATTTAATGCACGATTAGATGAACATAAAACCCTCTTAGTTTGTCTTGGAAACAGAGGACAGACCGATTAAGAGAAAGGTTGTTCTAAGGCTCGGGATTCTTAGTAGATCAAGGTGTAGAGTATAGATTAAGAAAAAGAGAAGGACTTCATGTGAGTCCTCGCATGCAAGTCTTGTTGGAGTTTTTAGTGTAGTTGGGAAGCACTCCTAGCTAGCTCCAAAGCTTGGTCCTACACATAAGAGAGAGAACAAAGCAAACTTCACAACATAATATCTTGATAATCGAAACTATCAGAACATATAAATATTACTAAATAAATAAATATAAACCAAAATCCCATACATTCATTAGTTAAATAGAATAATTAAAGAATGAATAGCAGCATATGGAAGGACGAACAACCGATCTATATTAATAAAGGAGTTGGAGGAAAGTTACAACAATCAAATGCAGTTGCAAAAACAGCTCCCCCAACTCCTAGATCCAAAACTCTCCCTCTCAAGATAGATCTGAGCAGCGTGACAATACAAGAATTCCCATCCTTTTCTCAATGGCCAAACCTCCAATATATAGGGAAGTGAAGGCTATGAAGATTTCCCAAACTCCTCATTAGTTAAATTTGGGCAAAATCTTTTGGGTGAATAATGTTTCCTCATATAAAAATGGCCTTTTCCACTTTTTAGACACTTTTGTGCTTAGGAAAAAGCTTTCCCATGCTTTATGGCTCTTTCCTACTTTTGTATGCTTTTATTTTTTAGAAAAAATTTCAAGATGAGGATAAAGAGATCACATTCCTCCATATGAGTTTCCGAAAGTGAACAAGAGTGTCAAATTTTAGTTAACTCGAGCTTTTTTCCTCATGACTAAGTAAGAATTTTGGTAACAAAAGTTAGATGAAGGGGACAACTTGTTATAGACTAGGATAACGTGGTCCTCATGGTACATAACTTGTATTATAGTCTTATATAGTCTAGGAGAAAGGGGTATTTCAACCGACAAAATAATATTCTCCTCCAAGATGATGAGGAGGTATTTTCATGTATAACACATTTAAGAATATATCACAATTCAAATTGATAACTTAATATTTGTAAACGAATTTAAGGGTAATTAACAACATTCATAAAAAAGATAGCAGTATCCTCATATATAACAAATCTCCATCAAATAATCATTGACAATTACATGTATGACTACTAAATAAACACTTATCGCAGATATCATTAATCCAAGGTAAATTCACAACATTACATCCAAATACAGTAATATCACCATACATAACAATTCTCCATCAAAAAGCATTGACAATTTTCAACACATATATAAAGTAACAAGATAATACTAATAATATCCTCATCATGTTTAATCAAATCAACTAAGATTCAAATGTTTGATTATCAAATCAAAATATTTCGTGAACACCATTATTCTAAGGTGAATTCACAACATCCATAAAAATATAGTAATATTGTCGTACATAATAATTATCCATCAAAATAATGTTGAAAATTTCCAATATATACATAAAATAACAAGATAAAAATGATTGTATAATCGTCATATTTAATCAAATCAACTAAAATTCAACGTATGATTACTGAATAAAAACGTTTCATAGATATCATTATTCTACGGTAAATTCACAACATCCATAAAAAAATAGGAATCTCATCATACACAATAATTCTTCATAAAAAAATTGTAAACAATTTTCAACATATTCATAAGGTAACAAAATAGTACTGATAGTATCATCATCATTATCTGAATCAACTAAAATTCAAATGTATGATTACCACATTAAGACATCCCAACTAAATTTAAAAAATAACCCATGGCTAGCTAGTACCATGAAAATCATAGTCAAGATCATCCTAACCATCCTGATAATATCATCCACATAATCACCATCAATTCCATCGTCATTGTCATCGTCTCTGATATATGATGTAATCTAAACATAGTTTGTATCATCATCTTCATGGCCATTACTTGTAGCGTTCTAAAAAAAAAATCAATATTACATGTTAGTACTAATTGTATAGCACAAGGCATATTTTTATTACAATTTTAACCGTAAAATGAGGTAGGACATAATAACATTTAACAATACTAAAAAATAAAATGAAAATATGGTTTAAGATATATTGGAGATCCAACTAAGATTACACTTGTAATTCACATTAAGTAGTAGAAACGTTTTTAAATGCATATGAAGTAGGTACCCATTTGTTCTTCATATTATATTGTGAATGTTTCTTATGATGTCCATGCGTGATTGGTAAATTAAGAGTTAGTGGAAGCTTTATTTCAAATTACAATTGTAATTTAGATTAGAAATAGAAGAAATTTTTGTTAGGATATTCCGACACATAGGAAATAGTTAAGTATAACTTGGTCTTGTGTAGAGTTAGGTAAAGTGTGTTTCTTTACTATGTACTTTTGTAACTTACAATCTGACGGTCACGATATGTTCTAGACATGAAATGATCCAACAGTTCACTCTCTCCTTGGTATTACTGACACTTGATCCGTGGCTTAACACCCGATTGGTCCATGATCTCTATTTAAAGAGCGTGGAGGGTCATTTGTAGGGTGACCGTTCATGAGAGAAGCTTATGTAAATTTTCATTCTTTTATTAATAAATTTCCTTAAGTGGCCGCATTGGCTCAAGCTATGGATTGTTTCCCTCTTTGATGGTTTTAACCATGTTAATAATATTGGTGTATTGATCTCTGATCTGTTTGTGAGCGGTGTCCTCTGGTGTTCTATCTGAGGAACTTACCCTGTAAATACCTACATGGTATCAGAGCTATTTGAGGGTCGCATCCATTGGTGATCCAAATCAGAAGCCAGTACAACTGCATCCAACTATTGTTTCCCAGATCTATTGTTTCTGACTGCTTTCGGGCCAAGAGGACTGCTCTATTGTGTTAGGAGCATCTGTTCAAGTGAGGAACACCTTTCGGTTCACGCGAAAAGGTTTCCGGTAGCCCTAGCTACTTCATTTTTAAGATCTAGAGGTATACAGTCTTTATTTGCAGTTTAGTTATTCATCTCTATGTTTATTTCAGTTTATTTAGCTCTCTGTTATTTTAGTACTAGATCTATACCTTTCATTTCTACGTATGCTCTTTGCCTCGTGACTCTGTGCGATCTGGGAAAATTAGAAATAGAAAGGAAGGATTTTTCTTATGCGTATGCTCTTTTCCGCCGCATCTTAGTGTGATATCAGAAAATCAAAAACATCGAGGAAAATATTTAGTTTCCGGCGAAAGCTAACTTCAAGCCACAAGGTTTGGTTTTTTTTGCATGTCCGTGTTGGATTGTGTGATTTTTTGTTTTGTAGGAAAAAAGATTTTTTCAAATAAGCACACACTCCAAAGCTTCAGTGACTAAAAAAAAAAAACCCTTCCTCTTTTCAAAAATTACCAACCTTTTAAACTATCTCACTTGGTCCAAAGTTACTTTATGAGAATAGAGGTCTTGGGTTCAAGTCTTTCTTTTTGTTGAGTTACTTTTTCAAAAAGCACATGTAACTTATGTTTTAAAGTTACTTTATGTAAAAGTGTTCTCAACCATTATAAAAAGTGAGTCATTTATAATTCTAAAGTCTCTTTATCTTTTATTTAAGTTACAATTTAGTGAGTAGCTCATAAAGTACCATTGTAAAAGTGACTTTCACTTATTTATAAAAGTGGTTCACATAAATCTTTTTTAAAGTGAGCTAATTAGATTAAGTTTGGAAGGTGGGGGGGTGGGTGGGATTATCATTCACTTTAGCACATTCACACACTTCGTCGGCATCTTCAAAAAGCCATAACTTCTTCATCTAGAAGCCATTTTCAGAGCCGTTTTTTTTAATCGACCTAATTTTTTTGAGATATTTCCATTGGAACACTTAGTTTCAACATCTACAACTTCAGTTTCTGTTAAAATGGAAATTCCATGCCAAGTTATTATTGACAGCACCAATTACTTCCAATGGTGGTCCTACATTGTAAATTTACTTAGAAGTAAAGGTCTTTACAGAATAGCCTCAGGCCAAGAAACTAAACCTAAAGATGAAGATAAGACAGCCAAATGGGAAAATAGTCAAGATCAAGCATGTGCGTTGATAGGGATGTCTATTTCTCCAGACCTTAGATTCCATATCACAGAACTTGATACCCCTAATGAAGCAATGAAACGACTCACTAAAGTTTTTGGAATTAAAAATGAAATTAGAGCCCATCAACTCGAAAATGAGTTGCTTACGTTGGACCCCAATAATTTTTCTTCCATTGAAGATTTTTTGTCCAAGTTCAAGACCCTTAGACTTCTCTTGGAAGGTATTAAGGTTAAGAAAGAAGATGGTAGCCTTATCTATTCCATTCTTACTAAGTTGGGACCAACAGTTTCCACCTTCCATTCTACTAGAGAAGTCTTTATTTCTCAAGGTCAAGACTACAAGTCTCCCTCTTTTGATGCCTTTTATGATTCTTTAATAAGAGAACAAGAAAAACTCTTACATCTTGGTCTTCTTAATCTTGGAAACTCTTCTAGGAAAGCATTAGCTGCCCAACAACAACCAAATTCAAAGAATCCTAAGAAGAAGTATCCTGAAAAGAATGGTCCTAAACCAAACAAGGGTCCTAAGCAATTTCATTCTCAAAATGAAAAATTAATTAAAAAAAATGATAAGGCAAATAAAAGCAAAGGGAAGAAGACTGATAGACATTGCAACTTTTGTAATTGATATGGCCACTTTGAATCCAAATGCTTTAAGAAGATGGAATCCTTGGAAGCAGCAATGAAGAAGCATAACATCTATTTGGAGCATTCTTCAACTTCAACTTCATCTTCAGGAATATCACTTTCTGCATGTGGTTTTCAAGCATTTAGGTATGGTTATGCACTAAATGTAGCTTCTTCTTTTCATTCTCATGAGTGGCTCATTGATTTTGGAGCTTCTTATCACATGGCCAAAAACAAAGCCATTTTTTCTTCTTTAAATGATTGTAAAACCAAAAATATATATGTTGGTGATGATAGATCTCTTAATGTTGTAGGGAATACAACTATTCATCTAGACAATGGTCAATTTAATGATGTATTATGTGTTCCAACCTTATCCTGCAACCTTCTATCTGTATATCAGATAACTCATTCAATAGAAGGTGAACTCGTTGAATTTTCACCTCACGATGTTGTAATTAAGGACCTAAGAGATCCTAGACACATTTTAGCTATTGGCATTGTTGATGATTCTACAAGGTTGTATAAGTTTAACAACTTTGGGTCATGTTGAGGGCCCTGAAATCGGGTCAACAACAAGGGGGATACCCACCCGGTCGGGAACCTGGTTGGCGAGTCCGTGTCCGTTTGGTGTAGCGGGTCCGACTGGGGATAACGGGACCAGCTTCCCGTTCTAAGGGGTGTGTGTGTGTAGAGTTTGGTGATGTGTGTGTGTGTAGAATATGATATTGAAAATCTGGAATTATTTCTAAGCTAATTTAATTCTAAACTCTGAGACTGAATTTTATACTACTTTAATCTATCAAGAACAACACATCTAATCTACGCTAACCCGGGATAGAACTTTTTCCATTATGCGATCTAGAAAGATTTCACACAATAACTGGTAATGAAGATTATTCAGCTATTATGAGAATATAAATCAATTAAGATGAACCATCCTGCATAAAAAGTTAAGCAAAACGGTTGTGAACAGCATATCGCATAATCAGTTATTCATGTATTAAGCACAAATCAATGACTCCACCGTACAAAAGTGCCAAATGGTAGTCCACTCATTCATACATTAACATATAAACAACATCAGTTGTATATTACTCTAAGAATGCAAGCTGAAATTCGTCAAGAGATAAAAGTACCATTTATGACTGATTTTATACTCACAGACCTTAAGCAATAATGATCTATTTCTATTTACTTCTAATGCCTACTAAGAGTACAGAAGTGCAACATCAGTAGCAGGTATTAAAATGCAAACATAAATAAATCTTGATCCGTCCATTCATCAAAAACCCCCTCCGAGGGTGCAAAAGTGCATGTTCTGAGGACAAGTTTTTTGACAAATTTCCGGACCCTTCTCCAATGCAACGAGAAGGGTTAAATACTACTAACCGGCTAATTTTAATTACACAAATTTAGGGAACGACTTCAAATGACCGCCCTTTTACTAAAACAAATTTACTTCTAAAAACTGAATCTAATTTCTAACCATTTCTGTATCTGCTCCTTAGTGTTGTAAGCGATGTGCTGTTCGCCGTGAAAGAGTCGGTTGCTTGTCCTTTCCTTTTGTTCGAGCTTGAAAATTAGAAATAACAAGAGCTGGCACCTCTTTCTGACAAACTAGAAGATATTTTTGAAAGTGTTCTTCTGGAGGAGTGTCTTCACGGCGTGTATACTTAGTACAACTCAGATTTCTTTCAAACTGATTGTGTTGTTGCTATTTCGGTTTCCGGCCGTGCGAATGACTCAATGAGCTGGGGATTTTGTTGCCTGAACGATTTTCTCAATTGAAACTTGTTTCCATTCTTTGTTCCAGGCTTTTCTGAGACGTCTTTCCCCTTAAGCGTTTTTCTTTTTGCTTTACCCAATTTGGGACTCAGGATCTTTCATAAACGCTTTGCTTTTGTGCACCTTTGACTCTGAGTCCTGGATAGCCTATTCCCATCAGCATTTGTTGAGTGATACTCTGGAATCCGCAGCCCTGCTGTATGCGGTATCCATCTGCGAAGTCATCTCCTCTCTGTTCTTCTAGCTCTGGCGCTTTTCCTTAGATGTTTCTTGCATATAGATTTATATCAGTTGCTGACTTATAGTTCACGTAAATGAAAAGAGACAGAAGAAAAGATTGACATGAAAGCAATTAAGTTCCAATGAATGTGTAATCATGTCACCCATTATGACTTGACTCTTCGAAAAACGCAACATAATCATCTTTGGATACACAGGCGTACAATCATTAATTTCCCGTAAGGTGCGCGCCTAATATTGGGCTCACAGATCATGCCGAGGAATGCCTGCGACGAATGGCTTCTGCGATTTGCATCGCAGCGTCGAAGATTGCGATGTAAATAAGTGGTATCGTAGCAATTGATGGTCTCATTCGTCGCAAACCATAGATCGCAGGTCGCAGCTTTGCATGGTCACAAATCGCATATCGCAAGATCGCAAGGTCGCAAGGTTTTCGCTTTGTCACTTTGTGCTGCTTATGCGACATTGCGACGTGCGACGTCACATATCGGCCGTCGGCGGTTCTTTAGGTTTTCCCTTTTTGAGCGCTTTTAATGCATGCGGTGCGATGAGTTCTCGCGTCGCTCCCTTTCAGTGTATTTATGCGCTTTGGGAGAGCGCTTATTTTTTCCTTTGCGACGCGATATAGCTCTTAGGGAGTTAATACAAAAGATTTTTGAAACAAAAATATTTTTTGGATTTTTGGTTAAGGGTCCCCCTTTGCTTGATGTTATTACTAATATTAAACAAAGAGGGGGGTTGTTGGTGACCGCAACAATGGTGATTCACTGTGAAGAACCAGTTATCTCTGCATTTCTATTGACCGTTCACTTCCGAAACAACAAAATTTTTATATGTCTAAATTTTGTTATGGACAGATAGAGTAGATTACCCCTCACCTTGTCAATGATATTTTGTCTCAACCCTTTTTATATCCCAATTGCTTGCTTCCTCAGGTCTTTTCTTGCATTCGCATCAGACATTACTTGGTCTTGATTAAAGATAAAATAAGGTCTTCTCTGCGTACTGGCTTAAAAGTATGCTCATTTGTCGTAGGTAGAGCCTCCGCTGCCCGCAAGCGTCCATAGCCTCGACAGGGTTACCATGTTATCCAGCAATGATCCTTTTTCCTGTTTGAGGTTACTCGCAACATTCCAGAGAAAAATCCTTTTTGACACATTTTTCCTTTTTTAATTCTCTAAAGAACAATGTCTTGGTTTGGTGGCCAAATTATGACACAGTCATTCACTTGATTTACACTTTTGCTGAACAAGCCGGCTCATGATGAGACCTCTTGTCTTTTGATTGCAACAATCTTAAGTCGTTGCCCTGTTTTGATAGACAGTATTGGCAAAGTCAGCAAGTTATAATATCTGTGATCATGATAAACCGGCTCGTGATGAGACCTCTTATTCTTTGAGATATAGTGTTTTCCTTGGATTGTTTCTCTGAATGCTGTAATTTCCTTTTAGCAGGGAGGAAGTCATTGTTTTTCCTTAAGAAAGCTCTGGACGACAATAATAGAGTTTTTGAAAACAACAGTTTTGCAGAGAATGCTTATTTTATTATTGATGATACCTTTCATGGTGCCGATACAAAACAATTCTTTTACCAAAGGTTGCTTTTGTCAAAGTTTTTTAGAGGTTGAAACGAGTATCGTAATCAAAGTGAAGTTAACTCTATTTGTCAATAATAAAATTCAGATTTTCAAAAAATTTTGCTATTTGTACAAGCGAAATCAAAATCTGATAGAGAATTGGCGTGCTCTTTCATGAATCCTTTTTAAATGATCATTTACAACGGGTTTTATTCATAAAAAGAGAAAAACAAAACAAAATAAAAACTAAAAACTAAATCTATCCTACAAAAATTAGAAGAATTCTCTTTTATGGAAAGTATAATTTAAGAATCAGTCCATTGACAGGTAAATAATCTCTCCTACCTGCCAGATCCTGCAACACGAATGTAGACGGGCCTACGACTTCTACAATATGAAAAGGGCCAAGCCACAGCTTTTGAAATTTCGTATGTTTGCCCTTTTCTTCATGAGCCTTATCCCATTTCAAAACTAAATCACCCATCTGAAAGTTTTTTCTGGTTATGATGCTTGAGTCAAAAGAAGATTTTATTAGCGCTTGGTGATGAGCATGGGTTTTCCTAGCTTGTTCTCTTTGTTCTTCTAGTTTGATTATTTCCATTTGTCTTAATTGTAAAGAGGAAGTAGATACTTCATCGATATATTGCACTAAAGACAAAGAGGGAATGACTAGGTGAGTCGGAAGAACCACTTCTCTCCCATAAACTAAATTAAAGGGAGAAGTGCCAATTGAAGCTTTCTTTGTGATTCTATCAGCCCATAAAGCATTTACCAGCGCTTTGTGCCAATTCTTTTGGTTTTGGTCGACTGTTCTTTTGATAATTCTGATTAGGTTCTTGTTTGTTGACTCAGCCAATCCATTACCTTGCGGATAGTAGTTGGCAGAATATTTCAGTTTGAACCCTCTTTTAAGCGCAAACTCAGTCATAGTATTTCCAGAAAAATATGAAGCGTTATCAAACATTAATGTTGTTGGCAATCCAAACCTAGTGATGATAAATTGATCTATGAATTCAATAATATTTTCAGAATGAACTGTCTTGAGAGGAACTGCTTCTACCCATTTGGTAAAATAATCAGTTGCCGTAAGGATATACTTATGCTGCTTAGAAGAGTGAGGAACGATCTCACCTATTATGTCCAAGCCCCATTGACTGAATGGTTGGTCGATGTTGACTGGTTGTAGCGGCATGGACGGTTTCCTTTGTTTTCCTGCAGCAGTCTGGCAGACTTGGCATTTCCTTACGTGATTGTATGAGTCTTTGAACAGCGTGGGCCAATAATATCCTGCACGCAAGATTTTATGTGCAGTCGCATCTCCGGCATAGTGTCCACCCGCTGGTCCATCGTGGAGTTCCTGCAAAACCTTTTCGGCTTCAGTTTTCTCAAGACACCTAAGAAGCACAGAATCGTAATTCCTTTTAAACAAGACATCATTTATGAGCTGGTATTGTTTAGCTTTTAATCTCAGAGCTCTTTTCTTGGTATGATCCAGACGTGATGGAGCATACCCGTTCTTAAGAAAATAAATGGTGTCAGCATATGATGATTCTGCATCGTTTAGGCTTACCTCATACGCTTGTACCTCTTCAGATGAGTTCTCCAGGATTTGCGATGCTCTGGCTAACATCTTGCAGAAGCCTTGACCTCTTACGATGTTTGCTGGTTTGATCTCAAGATCATATTCTTGTAAAGCGGTAATCCAATTAGCTCTCTTATCGCCCACGTCTTTCTGCACCAAAAGGTTTCTTACCACCGGAAACGGTACTACGAATTTAGTGTGGGCTTTAAGCAAGAAAGGTCTGAAATATTTGATCGCTTTGAAAACAACATATGCTTGTTTCTCTATGTCTGAGTAATTAATTTCAGCACCTTGTAAGTTCGAGCTAAAGAATGCGATTGGAGCTTCCGCTTTCTCTTGATTTGCTTGGATCAAAATCGCGGCATCGGATTTCTCTGAGGCAAAAGTGTACAAGATAAAAGATTCCGAAAAATTTGGGGTGGCCAAAGATGGAGCATTGATGATAGCTTGTTTGATTAAGTTGAATGCTTCGTGCTCATCTAGACCCCATTTGAAATTTGAATTCTTTTTTATCATATTTTGTAAGGGAGAAATAATACGTGAAAAATCCGGGACAAATCTTTTGACAAAATTGATCTGTCCAAGGAAGGATTGCATGGCTTTCTTGTCATGGTGTATGGATATTTCGGAAATTTCCTTGATTCTGTCGGGTTCTATGTGAATACCAGATTTCGACACTATGAATCCGAGCAATTTCCCTTCGCTTAATGCAAAGAAAGATTTCTTTGGGTTGATCGAAATCCCATACCTCAAGCATCTTTGAAAGATTTGCTTCAAATCTTTGAGATGGTTGTTTCGTTTTTTGGAGTACACTGTTATATCATCCAGGTAAATCACTACTGATTTATTGACTAGCCCTTTAAACGCAATGTCCATGGCTCTCTGAAAGGTACCTCCGGCATTGATCAGACCAAATGGCATCTTCCGATATGCATAAGTGCCCCATTTGGTTCGGAACGTAGTCTTTAACTGATCATCAGGATGCACCAGTACTTGATTGTATCCTGAAAATCCATCCAGGAATGACATTAATTCTGAGCCTGCTACTGCCTGTAATATTTGCTCCATAGGTGGGAGGGGAAAGTTATCTTTCTGACAGGCTTTGTTGAGATTTCGGAAATCGATACAGATTCTAATGTCTCCGTTTTTCTTCCTAATGGGCACCATATTGGATACCCATTTAGAATGTCTTACGGGGAAGATTATTCTGGCTCTCAACAACTTATTAAGCTCAGTTTTTATCTGATTTTCTAGGTTAGGGTGTATTTTTCTGAGCTTCTGCTGGACAGGTTTTTCATTGTCAATCATAGGGATAACATGTTGAATGATAGAAGTGTTGTATGTCTTTAGCTCATCGTAATTCCAGGCAAAAACGTTTTTGTATTGTCTCAGAAGACGGATATATGTTGATTTCTCTTCAGGGGCTAGGCCGTGACCTAGGTTAACGTTTTGTGGCTTCTGATCGGTCCCTAGGTTTACTAATTCATAGTTCAGGGTAGAACTGCAAAGTTTAGCATTGGCGGACTTTTTAAACCGACTTTTCAAATCATACAGATCTTCTAACTTGACCACTGATTTCGGTATAGCATTGTCAGAGCCATTTTGTTGTATTTGGTGATCATGATGGTCTTCGTCGATTATCTGATTTGAGTAGGATCCTTCAGAAGTAAGGAATTTACGATGTCAGGATCGTCGTTGAACACTCTCCAATTGGTGATATTGTCAGGGATGGATGGTCTAAAGATTAATTCTATTGAAAACCTATCAGGACTAAAATCTTCGGAAGGGATAAGTCTAGAGGCTACGTTAGCTAACAGGTCTGCGCTCGCGTTTTGAATTCTTGGAATTGATGAGATGTTAAATGCTACGAAATGTGCAGTGAGATCTTGAACTAATGATCGATAATGCTTTAAATGACTTGACAGGCAATGTATGGTGTTACGTACCTGTTTTACGACGATCTCCGAATCTCCAAAGACTTGAAGATACTTAACGTTTAATCTGATTGCTTTGTATAGGCCTTGAACCAAGGCTTCGTACTCCGCTGTGTTGTTCGTGCAATCGAACTCAAGTCTGCATGTGAGCATAATCTTGTTCCCGTCTAGGTTAATCATAACGCATCCTGCTCCTGCTCCCTCATTGGAATTAGATCCGTCAAAATATAATTTCCAAAATAAAGAGGTATTTACATAATTATCTAAAAAACTAAAACATTTTGAGTCATCAGTTTGGGAGAAATTTTCAACTTGGGATAAAACTGAATTCTCTAAGTATGGTGAAATATGAGCATTGAAATTACCTAGGAAAGAATCTATTGCGTAATTGCCTACAATGCTACTATTGTATGTTATGGCTTCATTTTCTCCTTCCAGTTCTGTCACTATGTATTTTTGGTGCAACTCTCGTTCAACCTTTATCTGATTTGGTTTACCATTGTATGGTAACCACATGTGCGACCAGTCGGTTGAGAAATATCCGTGGAGTTTCTCCGACCAATCCCTACTAAGAATCAAACCATAGAACTCAGGGATATCAGCTACTAGAATGTCGATAACCTGACACACTTTTGGGTTAGACGACAATCTTATGGTCACCTGATTAAGTTCACCAATCACTTCGACTTGGGATCGATCAAGTTGAAATATACGTACTGCGGATTTTTGAGGTTGCACATTCAATTTGGCACATATTGACCTGGGTAAAATATTCGTTGAAGCACCAGAATCGACCAAGCAATTGTGCACGTTTTTATTGAAGATTTCATATGTGAGAAGAAAAGGAGGAGTATGAGATCTCGATCTTCCTCCAATCAAGGCAATGTCATTTGGATCAATTTTATTGATCGTGTTGGTTGGAGGTCTTCCCAGATTGTGGGAAGCTACAGCTGTAGGTAAAGATGTAGTAGGCACAACATGTAATTCTTTCATCATTATTTTCTGCTGGTGTTTCAATTTACTCAATTCATACAGAGTGATATTAGCTCTAGTCTTCTTCATGTCATCAATGATGTTATATTCCATTTCATCCGACACTATTAGTGTTCTTGATGGAGGCGTTTGATCAGATTGGACTGGGCTAAGCTGGGTCGCTTTAGCATTTGTCTTTTTTGTTGCGACCTTTTCTTTCGTTACAGGGTTTGCACCCTTTTGTTTTGGGGTAGTTTGGGGAGGATCAAGTTGATTTTTGCTTCTCGTGCTAACAGGAAATGCTTCTTGATCCTCTTCTTGTGGGAGGATGAAGTCCCACATTCCTTGTAGTTCTATGACCTCTTCCTCTTCGGTCTGCCCTTCAGTGGTATTCTCTTCTTCTTCGTCTTCTTCAGATTCAACGTTTGAGACAACACTATGTGGTTTTACCTCCATGGGAGGATTTCTTTTAAAAGTCCTAAAGGGATTTTTCGAAGAAGTCTTTGCTACTTGTTTCTTAATATCAATCATCTCATTGGACATGGCTTTCAACACTTTTTGTAATCCTTCCAAATCGAAAGGGTCTTTCGTTTGCTTCTTCTTGGTGTCTTCTTTGAAAGAGATCTTCTTAGATTTGCGTTCTTCTATAGCAGATCTCTTTTCTAGGGCTACCACGCGTTTTTCCACTGCTAACGCTTCTATCAAGTTGTCAACTAAGGTGGTCTTGTTTGCCCTATCTATGAAGATAGCCAAGTTTGGAGGTAAAGCCGTGATGTACCATTCACATCTTACTTCCTCGCTGGGTTGTGAAGCAGCGGGGATTTTGTTGAGGATCTTATTGAACCGTAAGTTAAAATCTTTAATGGGTTCTCTAGCCTCAGCCTTAAGATTAGATAGGTCATTGATCAATGTCGCCGTGGATCTGTCATCACCAAACTTGGTGAGGAACTGACTTTGAAAAATATCCCAGCTTGTGATGGATCCGGAAGGTAACGAAAAATACCACGACCCGGTTGTTCCTTGCATTGTATAAGGGAAAAGCCGGACAACAGCGTCTTCGTTAGTGACTCCGTTGAGATTAACAGAAAGCATGAAATTATTGATATGTTCCTCGGCTAGCATGCCTGCTTCCGGATTGAATTTAGGCAACCATTTCTCAGGATGGGCCGGTATAGGGCTCAGGGGTGGAGGCATTAAAACCGCCCCAGGATTGTTCCATGGAGACTGGGCCATCGTTGAGCTGCTAGTTAATGGAAGTGCAGAAGATGATCCCTGATGCTGAGAAGATGAAGATATTAAGATCTTTGATGTTTGAAGAGGAAGGTTTGTAGAAGATGGGTGAGTGAGTTGGAATGAAAGAGTGGGTGGTTGACTTCGCGGTGAGGGAGTTGATATGGACGAAGTGGATGAAGGAGTCTTACTGTCAGACTCTGGTGGTGTTTTTCTTGCTCTTTTCCTGGTAGGAAGAGGGAGTTCACTTGGTTGTATGCCAAATTTTTCACTCTTTAATCTGGTAAGGGGATGAGCAGGGTTGTACTGCGAAGTCACGCTGCTTTTAGATTTATCAGACTTCTAGTTAAAAATAGCGAATCCCTGGAGTTTACGAATCAAAGTTTGAATTTCAGGGGGTTCAATGATAGATTGGTCTGATATATTCGAATATGTAGCAGTGGTAGATACTCGAGCAACTTCAAATTCCGAGTTTAACCGTGTTGGAGAAGTCGAGGGAGTTGATGAGGGTGTATTACTCTCAGAATGGTATTTAGATATTGCTTTAGGTGCCATTCATAGTTCGTGCCCTCCTTCTAGCGCCAAATATGTTGAGGGCCCTGAAATCGGGTCAACAACAAGGGGGATACCCACCCGGTCGGGAACCTGGTTGGCGGCTCCGTGCCCGTTTGGTGTAGCGGGTCCGACTGGGGATAACGGGACCAGCTTCCCGTTCTAAGGGGTGTGTGTGTGTAGAGTTTGGTGATGTGTGTGTGTGTAGAATATGATAATGAAAATCTGGAATTATTTCTAAGCTAATTTAATTCTAAACTCTGAGACTGAATTTTATACTACTTTAATCTATCAAGAACAACACATCTAATCTACGCTAACCCGGGATAGAACTTTTTCCATGATGCGATCTAGAAAGATTTCACACAATAACTGGTAATGAAGATTATTCAGCTATTATGAGAATATAAATCAATTAAGATGAACCATCCTGCATAAAAAGTTAAGCAAAACGGTTGTGAACAGCATATCGCATAATGATTTATTCATGTACTAAGCACAAATCAATGACTCCACCGTACAAAAGTGCCAAATGGTAGTCCACTCATTCATACATTAACATATAAACAACATCAGCTGTATATTACTCTAAGAATTCAAGCAGAAATTCGTCAAGAGATAAAAGTACCATTTATGACTGATTTTATACTCACAGACCTTAAGCAATAATGATCTATTTCTATTTACTTCTAATGCCTACTAAGAGTACAGAAGTGCAACATCAGTAGCAGGTATTAAAATGCAAACATAAATAAATCTCGATCCGTCCATTCATCAAAAACCCCCTCCGAGGGTGCAAAAGTGCATGTTCTGAGGACAAGTTTTTTGACAAATTTCCGGACCCTTCTCCAATGCAACGAGAAGGGTTAAATACTACTAACCGGCTAATTTTAATTACACAAATTTAGGGAACGACTTCAAATGACCGCCCTTTTACTAAAACAAATTTATTTCTAAAAACTGAATCTAATTTCTAACCATTTCTGTATCTGCTCCTTAGTGCTGTAAGCGATGCGTTGTTCGCCGTGAAAGAGTCGGTTGCTTGTTCTTTCCTTTTGTTTGAGCTTGAAAATTAGAAATAACAAGAGCTGGCACCTCTTTCTGACAAACTAGAAGATATTTTTGAAAGTGTTCTTCTGGAGGAGTGTCTTCACGGCGTGTATACTTAGTACAACTCAGATTTCTTTCAAACTGATTGTGTTGTTGCTATTTCGGTTTCCAGCCGTGCGAATGACTCAATGAGCTGGGGATTTTGTTGCCTGAATGATTTTCTCAATTGAAACTTGTTTCCATTCTTTGTTCTAGGCTTTTCTGAGACGTCTTTCCCCTTAAGCGTTTTTCTTTTTGCTTTACCCAATTTGGGACTCAGGATCTTTCATAAACGCTTTGCTTTTGTGCGCCTTTGACTCTGAGTCCTGGATAGCCTATTCCCATCAGCATTTGTTGAGTGATACTCTGGAATCCGCGGCCCTGCTGTATGCGGTATCCATCTGCGAAGTCATCTCCTCTCTGTTCTTCTAGCTCTGGCGCTTTTCCTTAGATGTTTCCTGCATATAGATTTATATCAGTTGCTGACTTATAGTTCACGTAAATGAAAAGAGACAGAAGAAAAGATTGACATGAAAGCAATTAAGTTCCAATGAATGCGTAATCATGTCACCCATTATGACTTGAATCTTCGAAAAACGCAACATAATCATCTTTGGATACACAGGCGTACAATCATTAATTTCCCGTAAGGTGCGCGCCTAATATTGGGCGCACAGATCATGCCGAGGAATGCCTGCGACGAATGGCTTCTGCGATTTGCATCGCAGCGTCGAAGATTGCGATGTAAATAAGTGGTATCACAACAATTGATGGTCTCATTCGTCGCAAACCATAGATCGCAGGTCGCAGCTTCGCATGGTCGCAAATCGCATATCGCAAGATCGCAAGGTCGCAAGGTTTTCGCTTTGTCACTTTGTGCTGCTTATGTGACATTGCGACGTGCGACGTCGCATATCGGCCGTTGGCGGTTCTTTAGGTTTTCCCTTTTTGAGCGCTTTTAATGCATGCGGTGCGATGAGTTCTCGTGTCGCTCCCTTTCAGTGTATTTATGCACTTTGGGAGAGCGCTTCTTTTTTCCTTTGTGACACGATATAGCTCTTAGGGAGTTAATACAAAAGATTTTTGAAACAAAAATATTTTTTGGATTTTTTGGTTAAGGGTCCCCCTTTGCTTGATGTTATTACTAATATTAAACAAAGAGGGGGGTTGTTGGTGACCGCAACAGGTCATCAACACTTCCCTCAGTATTTGTTTCTCATAATGATGGAGTGAGCAAACTTTGGCATGAGTGATTTGGTCACTTAAACTATCGCTCCCTTCAAAATCTATGTAAAGAAAATATGGTGACAGGTCTTCCTATGGTATCTTACAGAGATGGTGTTTGTTCCAGATGTGTACTCAGAAAACATCATTGGGATAGTTTTGAAAAACGTGCCTATTGGCACGCCTCAGCCCCTTTATAGCTTGTGCATAGTGATTTATGTGGTCCACTTCTAGTTGTTTCATTCTTTGGCTACAAGTATTTCTTAACTTTCATTGATCATTTCTTGAGACGCACTTGGGTATACTTCTTAAAACTCAAGAGTGAAGTATTTACCATTTTTTTGGCATTTAAGGCCTTTGTTAAGAAACAATTTGGACATCAAATTCTTAAGCTAAGATCTGATAATGGTGGAGAATATGTTAACAACAAATTCATCAACTTTTGCACTGAGCATGGAATTCAAATGCAACATACTATTCCATATACTCCACAACAAAATGGTGTAGCTGAAAGGAAGAATCACACCTTAAAGGAAATGGATAATTGTATGCTTCAATCTAAAGGACTTAGTCTTAATTTTTGGGCAGAAGAAATTAACTGTGAAAATTACATAGTAAATCGCACTCCTACAAAGGTTTTAAAGAATATCACTCCAGAAGAAGCATGGAGCTCAATTAAACCAGATGTAAGTCACTTTTGTGTTTTTGGAAGTGAAGCATGGGCCCATATTCCAGATGAGAAACATAAAGTTTTAGAACCTAAGAGTGAAAAATGTATTTTTGTTGGATATTCTGAAGATGTCAAAGGATATAGACTTATTCCACTTAAGTCCAAAAATGTTAGCGTTAGAAGATATATAAAGTTTGCTGAAAATATATCGGCCTACGAGTCTAGTTCAACGGATGTGCCACCTCTCTCTATCCCTTCTACTTTTGAAAACATTTCTTCTTTGGATGATGATAGCAAGGATGACAATCCTCCCCCACCTTCTTAGGATCCTCCTCAGCTTCCAAAATGGGTCTGTGCTACTCGAGATGCAGCAGGTGCTCTTGCAGGTGATCCTACAGATCAACGACATACACGTTCTAAATTCGATAGAGCCTCTTCTTTACTGGCTCAAGCTTCAGCGAATTATGATCCTGACACCTTTGCAGAAGCTTCAGGCCATCCAGATTGGGACACAACTATGAATGAAGAATATCGTTAATTATTGGCAAATGATACATGGGATCTTATTCCTCTTCCAAAGGGACGAAAACTTGTTAGATAAAAATGGGTTTACAAAACCAAGTATGGACCAGATGGAAAAGTTGATAAACATAAAGCTCGTCTTGTTGCTAAGGGTTTTTCACAAGTTGAAGGCATTGACTATACTGAAACCTTATCCCTTGTTGCCAAAATGAACTCTATCGGCCTTGTTCTTTCCCTTGCTGCCTCTTTCAAATGGGAATTCCATTAGATGGATGTTAAATCTGTCTTTTTGCATGAAGAAATCTATATGGAACAACCTCCTGGCTTTATAAAAATAGACTCAAACCTTGTATGTCGGCTTAAGAAATCCCTTTATGGTCTCAAGCAAGCCCCTAGGGCTTGGTATGCCAAACTCTTTTCTAGGTGTCATTCTGACAATATTGTCTACACCAAGAAAGTGGGTAAGTATCTTATCATTCTTGTTCTTTATGTTGATGATCTTATCCTTACTGGTAGTGATCCCAACCTTATAAACCATGTGAAGTCTATCCTTAAAAAGAAGTTTGAAATGATAGAATTAGGACACTTGCATTATTTTCTTGGTCTTCAAGTCTTGCAAACCAAGGAAGGTATTTCCCTTTCCCAATCCAAGTATGCCTGTGATCTTCTATGCCATTTTCACATGGAAGGACGTAAGCCAACCCCTTCTCCCTTTCAGTCTGGAGCCAAACTTTCAGTCACTTGTACTTCCCCTGAAGTTGATGCTACCTTATACCATTAGCTTGTAGGAAACATTTTGTTTCTGACCCATACCTGTCCTGACCTTTCCTTTGTTGTTGGCCTTATTGCTTGGTTTATGCAAAACCCACATGAAATTCATTGGAAAGCAACTAAAAGAATAATTCATTACATTCGAGGTACAGTTCAGTTTGGGATTCATTCTAGTGCAGAAGAATCTCCTCTACTGGTTGGTTTCACTGATTCTGATTGGGCTGGTGACCCTGATTATCGGAAGTCTATTGTAGGTTATGTCTACACTCTTGGTTCTAGACCTATTACATGGGCTTGCAAGAAACAAAGTGCCATTTCTCTTTCTTCAGCAGAAGCAGAGTATCGTGGCGCCGTAGAAGCTAGTAAGGAAGCCTTGTGTCTTCGTCAGATCCTGTCAGAGTTTGGCTTTCAGCAGCAGAATCTGACTACACTTTAGTCTGATAATCAAAGTGCCATTCAACTATTCAAAGATCCAGTTCAAAATTAGCGCAACAAACACATTGAACTACACATGCACTTCATTAGAAATCTCATTCATGATAATGTTCTTGAAGTGCAATATTGTTCAACCAATGATCAAGTTGCAGACATCTTTACAAAGGCTCTCACAAAGGTGAAGTTTACTAAACTTAGATTTATGGTTGGAGTTCAGGAAGTTGTCACGAAGGGGGGATAGGCTCTAATGCCTCCTTCCTTCTCCTATTGTGTCATATTTGTACATCCTTCACTCTTATCCCAAGTTGTTCTTAAAGGGGGATGTTAGGATATTTCGACACATAGGAAATAGTTAAGTATACCTTGGTCTAGTGTAGAGTTAGGTAAAGTGTGTTTCTTTACTATGTACTTTTGTAACTTACAATCTGATGGTCACGATATGTTCTAGACATGAAGTGATCCGACAATTCATTCTCTCCTCGGTATTACCGACACTTGATCCATGGCTTAACACCTGACTGGTCCATGATCTCTATTTAAAGAGCATGGAGGGTCATTTGTAGGGTGATCGTTCATAAGAGAAGCTTATGTAAATTTTCATTCTTTTATTAATAAATTGCCTGAAGTGGCCGCATTGGCTCGGGCCATGGACTGTTTCCCTCTTTGAGGGTTTTAAACACGTCAAGAATACTGGTGTATTGATCTCTGATCTGTCTGTGAGCGGTGTCCTCTGGTGTTCTATTTGAGGAACTTACCCTGTAAATTCCTATAATTTTAACAAAAAAAGAATGTCACATGACAAAGTAAATTGTTTTTAATGAAAAATAAGTCACATACAATATGAGTGTCACATGAAATATTGAGTTGTTTTTACTGCATGTACTTTTCTCTATTATAAAATGGATCTTAGTGTTTATTCAATAACAAATTCTTACAAATAATTACTTCATTTTATCCATTATCACACTTAATCCATTATACCTAGTGACGACAATGATTCCATTCAAATTGCTTTGAACTCCCTAAATATAATGTAAAAGAGAAAACTCCATGACCACGACCACGACCACAACCCCTTCCCTTGCCTCGTCCACCATCAGAGACAATGAACTTGGTGTTATGACCACAATAGCAACCCTTCCCTTGCCTCGTGTCCACCATCAGAGGCATTGGGAATTAAGAGTACTCATGTATTCTTTGCTCTAATTAATCTACAAGGAATCAAAACTTGATCAATATATCAAGGACTCCATCAAGGAATATATATATCACAGGCGAAGCTCAATAATCTTTGCCAAAAGAGTGTGAAATAACACTTATCTTTGTTTTATGAAATGACTCGAGTGAGTGGAATGAATGGTGGGAAACACTTACTAGGGAAAGGAATATTTTTGGTTCGTCCTTATTTCTATTATTATTTTTGCTTCTTAAAATGGAGGGAAGTGTTTAAAAAATTCTAAAAACTATTTTAAATTAAAAAAAAAATTACTTTTTTATGTTTTAGTTTTTTTTTTTAAATATATTTAGTTTTAGTATTTTTTATTTTCCAAAAAAATATATTTAGTTTTTGGTATTTTTTTTATAACAAAAATTATATTTTGTTTTTATAAAAATGGTTTTTAAACATTCCACGCATGCTAAATTTGTGATTTTATGATATAATTTTAAATTATATATAAAAAATTAACTTAATGCCATGTGTTGTGTCACTGAGATGGGTATTATACATATTTCCTTGCTAAGTTATAGAATGTGCTTGGGTTTTCTTAATGCAATAAAATTAATTCTTCTCTTCATTATATCTTGAGATGTTTAACTTGCACCTAATAAAACAATAAAGTCAAAATAGGTTTGCCTTTGTCCTTTGTAGATATTTTTCCCCATTAATCTTGGTATTAATAGATTAATTGCCTTATGGTGGCCTTGAGTGGTCACTCCCATTAGTTGCATGCTTTTTAGTTTTCTGTTGGTGACATTTCTTAGGTTTGATAACATGTTATTTAATTTATGAAAATGTGTTATTGTCCATATTATTGTTAAAATATTAAATATGTTGGTTTTGAGCATGGTTTAGGAAAAAGTTCTTAAAAGGTTTATAGATTGTATTTTATAATGTAATGATTCATTGCTTGATGAAATTGTTTTGGATATTTTTTTTAATGGTTCATTGATTGATGAAATTGTTATGGATATTTTTTTTAGTATATTAACTTGTATGTGATAAATTCAAAAGTCACCTCTTTTTGAGATTTTCATTGGTCAATTTCCCTTAAGGCCATCAAGTTCACCATTCGGTCCCAGGTTAATGAAATATAGGAGTCATGAAGTGGCATTGTCCAAGCACTTAAATCTTGAAACACGTTTTTTTTAGTCACATTATACTTCCTTTCTGTGTAAATTCTCCATGAAAATAGTCTCATGGAACATGAGGGGCCTCAATAGTAAAGGAAAACAAAGACTCCTAAAAGAAAAATGGTACGCAAAGAATCCATCAATAATGTTGATATAAGAAACACAAATATTAAGTGAGGCTCTACCTCATATAATTAGAAAATGAGGGAGGAATTTCCGAGTAATAGTGATTGATGCTTAGAGATACTTGGGTGGAATGGCTATTATTTGTAATGATCAAGACTTCAATGCTACCAATATGTTTACATATTTTCGCATTATGACAATACAATTTTAGCTAATTGACATCGATGACTACTACCGTGTATCCAATGTCTATGACTCCAATATCGCAAATGGAAAACGTCTATTTCTCAATTCTATTTCCAGCACAAGTAATTTATACTCCCCATCTCCATGGGTTATTGGGAGTGACTTCAATATTATCAAGTGTCTCGAGGAAAAGAAAGGATGAATCACAATGTTTACCAAGAGATTTTGTAAGCTATACCATCAAAGGCCTAAAGTAGTCTCCATTAAAGTTCTCAAGCAATGAGTCCCCAACCCACACTTGTGGATCAATGATATGTAATACATGTGTGTGTGGTGACTAACTTAATACACTGTTCTAATAACTCCACAAACTTAAGTATTTCACTTCGTCACATAAATTGACGGTAGTGTGACATAAGTAAACCAAGAGTAGACATGAAACCCTTAGGCAATAAACAATCCCGAGATCCTCAATTAAGTGCTTAAATGATGAAGTGAAAATGCAAGAGCAAAAGAGGACTTCATGATTTAACCATCACAAACATGTGATCAAGTGTGACTAGGAGTGTATATATTCATATGTTTTCCAAAGAGGGAGTGAATACATGAGTTACCATTCATTGGGCCTTATTTTTCTTTATTTTTTTTTTCTTATATATAGGACTTAGGGAATAAGGTTTTCATAAGCTTGGCACAACTCATAGATATAACATTTACATGAATTTTTACTTCAACCTTATATTTTAGACTTAGATAAATTATTATAGTGTACCTTTAATGATTTTGGCTTTCACTTTTTTATTTTCTTTCATCACAAATGACAAAAGGGGAAATATTTTGCCACAAATCTATGAATGTTTAATCATAAAGGCGTCATGCGATGAAAACAAATTAATGATGTCATTCTCTATGAAAATTATGGGTATTCTTGAGAAAATCTTATGCTTGTGGATGTCTCCTCCCTAGTTGAGAGGGAGTGAAGGTGGACACCATATTATCCATCGGTCATGTACTATGGCTAGGACTAACAATCGTAAGCCTAGTAAAGACACCAGTAGGGAGAATGGTGGATTGGATAAACATATGGGACCAATATTATTTGAGAATTTGTACTTTGACTAGGACTAACTGCCATAAGTCAAGTACATTAATCAAAGATAAGAATAGTCATGAGGATTGACATTTCTTGGTGTCAAATATTATGATAGTTGATTAAGAAATGATCATGTGAGCACATACATGGTGAACATCTTGGTGGGGTAAGTTCCTAGAGAGGCAGTGGTGTCCAAATTTATGCCTCGCAACATTGTGCTCTGATCTAATGGAGAGATAAAACTTGTTAGTCAAGGCCTTGCTATTTTTAAAATGTTGGCTATGATGATGTAAATCATTGTTGATGCTTATCAATCCAGATCCCTTCTGATATGAGTATTTCAACTTGAGAGTACTTTTTTGTCTCATTATGAGTACATCCCTAGTTTAGAGGGAGCGTCATCATCTTCATTATCTTCATCATCACCATCATCATGTTCATCATTATTGTCATCATTTCATTATAGTCATAATCACCATTCATGTCGTCAACATCATCATCATCATCATGATTATGGACATTGTCGTCAATTGGTCATAATTATAGGTGTCGTAGGAAATATCATTAACCCAAAAAATGTTACGAGTGCTCAAAAAGGGTTGTTAGGACACATGATATATGCAAGAGAAATAACAACTTTATTCTTGAGAGATGATCGATGATCATCATCATCACTACCATTATCATCATCATTATAATTTTCATTATCCCCATCATCATAATTAATGTAATTTCTGTCATCATTGTTGTCATCCTCGTCATGAATATCATAATCATCATTCATGCCATTACTGTTGTTGATGATGAACAAGATGAAAATAATGATAATGATGATCAGATGATGATGACTTAGAAGACGACACCAAAGATAATGATTATGATTATGACCATGACAACATGTAAAAATTGGGAAGATTGGCCAAGGTCATTAGCATCATCATCATCATTGTCATTATAACCCCCATCATATTTATCACCATTGTCATTGTAACCCCCATCATCTTTATCATCATTGTCATTATCATAATAATCACAATTCATGTCATCGTCATAATTATTGACATTTTCATCAGTTATTCATAATTGTCAATGTCATAAGAAATATCATGAATGAAAAAAACATGTTGAGTGTTGGAAAAGGGATGCAAAAGTGAAAAAAAAAATGGGGGAAACAATAGACATAAAATTGGATGAAGAGTGGACACAACATAAGTAGATGCAAAAAAAGACAAAAAAATTGACACAAAAGTGGATGAAAAAGTAGATGCAATAGTTGATGCAAACTTGGACACAAAATAGGATTCAAACATGGATGAAAAAGTGGAAGAAAACATGGGTGCAATAGTAGACATAAAACTTAGCATGAATTATGGTGAAACAAATGTGGATACAACAATGAATGCAAAAAAGGACACAAAATTGGATGCAAAAATGAGGCAAACTTGGATGAAAAAAGGGATGTAAACATGGACCAAACATGGGTGCAATAGTGGACACAAAATTAGATGCAAAATTGGACGCATCAGAAGTGGATGTAAAAGTAGATGCAAAATGGGATGAAAAAAACATAAACAATATTTGATGCAAACTTGGACACAAAAGAGGATGCAAATGTGGATGCAAAAGTGGAAGAAAATGTGGGTTGCAACGATAGGCACAAGATATGGCATAAATTTTGGCACAACAAAAGTGGATGTAATAATAGACACAAAAAAGGATGCAATAAGGGATGTAAAAGTGGATGCAAACATGGGTGCAACAGGAGAAACAAAATTGGATGAAAAATATGGATGCAATGGAAGTAGATGCAAAATAAGATACAAAATGAGATGCAAAACCCAACAAAAAACTGGATGCAAAAATAAATGCAATATTTGATGCAAAAGAGGATGCAAATATGGATGAAAAATTGGAAGCAAACATGGGTACAACAGTAAGTACAAAACATGGCACAAATTGTGTCACAACAAAAGTGGATGTAATAATAGATGCAAAAAAATAAGCAAATGAAGATGCAAAAAGGAATGCAAAAGTGGACATAAACATGGGTGCAACAATGGATGCAAAATAGGATGCAAAAGTTGATGCAACAAAATTCGATGCAAAAGTAGATGCAATATGAGACACAAAACCTAATGCAAATCTTGACGCAAAAGTGGATATAAAAAGGGATGCAAAAATAGATGTAAAATTCGATGAAAACCTAGATGTATATGAGGATGCAATCATGGATGCAAATTTAGAAGCAAAAATGGGTGCAAAGGGAGGTGCCAAAATAGGTACAAATTATGGCACAATAGTGGACACAATAACAGATGAAAAAGAGGATGTAAATATGGATGCAAAACAAGATGTAAAAGTGGATGCAAAACTAGACACAAATTTGATGAAAAACTTGGTGCAAAGGGGATGCAAAAAATTATTTAAAAAATGATGCAAAAGAGGATGCAAGAGATGATGCAAAAGTTAATTCAAGTGTAGGCGAAAAAAGTGGATGAAATAGAGGATGAAAAAGTTTGTGAAACAAAATTAGGTGCCAAACTTGATGGAAAACATGGTGCAAAGGATGGAACAAAACTTGGCATAAAACTTGGTGTAAAACTTGGTGTAAAATCTGGTGCAAAACCTATTACAACACCTGATGCTAAACTTGGTGTAAGGCTTGGTGCAAAACTCAATGCAAAATTTGCATCAAGTTTTGCACCATATTTGATAAATGGACACAAATAGCACCAAAAATGGGCTCTATACGCAAAAAAGGAAGCAAAAAGGGATGCTAATCACAGGGTTTTGTTGCAGTGAAATCTCATCTGCAAGAAAAACCAATCAGTGTACTACATGTATAACATAATCATGACAACATATATACATATAATATATAAGAACATAACCATGTAACCATCAATATAGCTAGAGTCCAACCATCAATGCATGACCATATCAACTACACGTACCATGACCTCATGTATGACAACACAACCATACCAATCTACACTGGCAGTGCACACGCATAAACAATATGTAGCAAATCATACACTCATGACGACACACTTTACAACAAAAACATCCTCATTCACATGGCCACATCACTACAACCATGACCAACACCATGCATATGCACAAGCATATAGATCACAAGAATGGTTAACACACATGCAACCAACATGAATGCATGACCAACGCACACCTCTCATCCAATCCGAGGGGTGAACCCTACTCTAATACCACTCTGTGGTATCAGATATGACCTAAAGATAGCACAACCTACTCTGATACCACTCTATAACACCCTCCTCCCAAATCTACCCAAGTAACCAGACAACCAGGGTAAACATGTGACGAGAGGCTACTATGATTGGATTCAACCTCCTAGGTAACCTTAAGGAAATGGAATTGATGGGAACATGTCATACATACCTTCCACATCATCAACATGACTCCTAATAACCATCCCAACCTTTCTAGTAACCAGCCCCTGGGTCCCACTAAGGTTTTAGACCACTTGACCCCCGGATGCTCCCATGATATTGACTTGACAATGTCCAAGAGGCTTTGGACGCTCTCATGACAAGGCATGCCAGCATCCAGGCAATATTTTTCTCAATGCTATGCCAGTGTCCCCGAGATTTGAGCCACTTTTTCAGGCCCAGAGCCCAGGTCACTTCCAAAAATTGAATGACACCTTCATAACAGAGACATAAAAACGAAATGATGATGCAAATGAAAATACTTGAACAAGCCCTTAACTAGACTCCTACTAGCCATGACAGGAATTTTGTCAAACATATCATGAATATGTAATCTACACATGTAAACAACAGATTTAAGCATAGGGGTCTCATACTTATATGAGAACCACTAAGGAGCATTGTTCCCGTATATTATTTGTTGCATTATCATCTATTAGGCCATAGATACATTGTTCATTCATTTACAAGTACATACATGATGATAGCCATACATAGTTACTACCATAAAACATATACATAACCAACATAATAGCAACAAAAATATGAAAGAAATCACAACCATATGATCCACATATAAACCAATATAATACTCATAGAAATACAAGGAGAAAAACCTCATATTGATGATACAAAATCCAAACTCATGATGAGACTACCACGTTCCACCCGACCATATAATGGATGAGCCAAATCTCTCTTAATCCATTCACCCCTAGCATGAATGCGGGACTCAAACTAAAAGAACCAACCAAGGAATCCCGAGGTTAAACTACCTCACCCTCATCAATAGAAACTGAGCTTTACCGTAATCCACCCCGGATCACTAGGCCAATACAATGAACATGTAATAACAATCTTTACCATGATATCCACCAGATCACTAGGCCAAACAAGCATGGATGCCACCAAATTTCTCCACCTACACCGTGAGGAATTTTCCTGCCTCCTAGTCTCTTAGGCTTTACCACAATCCACACCGGATCACTAGGTCATAAATTGAGACCCACTCTCCAGGCTTTACCGCATATCCCAACCCAGGATTACTAGGTGCAACAGAGAGAAATCCACCTCTTGGCTTTACCATATATCCCGCCATTCACTAGCAAGGATTCCTAGGCTCACTGAGGCAACACAAAATCCAGCTTTACCATAACTCACAGTCTAGTTCAGGGGTTAGTAGGCCATGTGTTATATCATTCTGATATCCACCTCACTCAGCTTCGAATCCATCCGACAATATAGCTCAACCAAACATGAGAACCCCATCACACCATGACTATCCAGAAATGGCAAGGCTAGGCTGAAAACATTTTCACACCTGGAAAAACCCATGCCATAACAACGAAAGAACCACATGCAATACCATGCATGCCAAATCTAGCAAGGAAAACACACATGCAAATCGATACCTGCAAAGAATATTGTTGTAGCTGCTTCATTCTGCTCTTCCTTGCTTGCTCCTTCCTTCCTATTCCCTTCTTTTCCTTTCTCGATCCAATGCCAAAGTGCCCCAAGAAAACTTTAAGTTTCCAAGAGCGAGAGAGAGAGAATAATGAGAGAGCTCCAAAACTAAACTGACAAAAGATACCAATTGATCCTTGAAGCCTTTTTATCAATTAGGTCTCTATTTTCTTCATTTTCTTTATTTTCCTTCAATTTCCTGCTCACATGCAACTTGTGACCTTTCACCTTAATTTTCTCCCAATTTCCTTTATTTTCATAAATAAATGTGCCAAAAATTCCATTTGCCTTTCCAAAGCCTTAGCCATTGCCTTTGCCAATTTCCTTAGCCATAATAAACCAAATGAACACCCACTAGGATGTTTTTCCCAACATTAGGCTTGGAAAAAGTGTTCCATCAACCATGGTTTATTTTTGCCTTTATTAAATTTTATTACATGGAATTTCAACTAGGGTTGTTACACATCCCAACAATAATAAAACCGTGGTTTTCTCCCTTCATGGGTTTCCACTTATATTTGGTGTCAATATGTGTTGTTATAATGTGCTGGGGTGATGTTTTGATTTGCTTATTACTTGTTGTTCACATGTTCAATCTGTTGGTTATTATTTGTTAAGATTCTCATTTAAATTTTCAGTTAATGAGTTTAATGAAAATAATTTTAATGTCCATGAATGGACTAAATTGATTCACCCCCCCCCTCAGTTTAGTCAAGTTTTCATCAATTGGTATTAGAGAAAGTCCCTTCTGTATAAGCCTAACAACTTGAAGGTGGGTTTGGTTGAGTCATGGACTATCAAAGTGTAACTGTGTTGAGTGCAACAAACTTTCATGAATGGAAATAAGGTAAAATCTAAACTGATAGCTTATGGACTTGGTGTATGGAAACCTGTATGTGATGGCTACCGTAAAGACTCCCCCTCTACGCAAGAACAACAGTGGAATGCTAAGGAAAAATGTGTTATGTTTAACAATATTCATAATAAGGATCTTGATACAGTGATAGATTTAAAATATGCAAAATAAATATGGGATAGATTGCAACTTATTCATGAAGGAGAGACTAGTAGCAATAGTATAGAAAAAGAGAATGGTAAGAGGAAGAATAAGAAGCCTTGTCAAAAATCAAATGAGACTTGTTCTACACCTGATTCTCATGAAGGGAGTTTAGCTAAAGAACAAACCAAGCTTGACATAGCCTTGAATGAAATAGAAAGATTGAAGAATGAGAGCAGAGACTATAAGAAACTGTTGAAAATATGTGATGAAAGAGAACATCAATTCAAGGAAGAAATGATTAGTCCGAGGACTCAATTTGAAGAGGTAAGGAGAATAGAAGGGATGATGAATATTTATCTAAAGGAGAAAAAGGTACAGTGTGAAAGATTAGAGGTTGAGATTGTCTCAGCTAGAAGTGAGCTTGATGAAAAGAACAAATTGTGTAAACAGATAAAAAAAGAGAATGTATCCATGAAGAACTCACAAAAATCAATCATTAAATAAGACACAACAACCTTGAAAAGACATGTAGAAGAAGACAAGTATCAGAATCAAAATAATGAGTCGAAGAAAATGCATTTTGCAAAAAGGCCATTTTCTCCAGTTGATGAACTGAGCAAATTCGGAAGATCTCAAAGGTGATTTTTTACTCCTTTGAAAGATATTAAGTGCTTTTATTTCCATGAACTTGGACATGTTTCAGCATAATGTAAGACAACACAAATCAATTTTAATCAACAAAAGATGCAGCAAACATAAAGGGTCCATCAAGCAAACAAGCAGAGAAGAGAATCATCTACCAGGTACACAAATCAATTCTATGGTTATTGTTAATTGTGTAATAGATTTTGACATAAAGCTATTGAATACAAAATGTATGTAAGGAAGAATATGAGCACAAAAAGACACATACCATTCCTTCTATCTCTTAGCCACACTAGATGTTATGCATGTGATAATTTTGGTCACAAATTCAAGGATTACAAGAAACCATATACTCTAAAGAACTCTAAACAGAAGATGTCGGAAACTACAAGCAGACGAAACAATGGAGGAAATACAGATAATAAAAGGAAACCTACTAAAGAGTGGAAAAGGAAGAAAGAAAATAATGTTATGATTTCAATGACATAATAAAAAATCATCATTATCTCAGGGGGAGTTGCTCATGGAATCAATGAGGAACTTGGTCCATCTCATAGTAGCACCATTACAGGGGGGAGTTGTTGAAGAACTTGAGGACTTGAGAGTGGACACATTGGATGTATCAATCTTAATTTCATATATCAAAAATGAAAAAAAATGAAATGACCAAAGAAAAGGAACATAAAAGTAGATGCTAGAAGTGTTGAATTGAAAGAAATTCAAGGGACTTTGCTGAGCCTTGAAATATATACAACATCTAACCACAACCTCAATCATAATAATGGACCAAGCAACAAATAAATTAATCTTCAATGCATATACAACTCCTTGTATGCTTGCACTAATTGCTAATGGTTCAGAGGAGATGGAAATTGTAACAAACATCAATATTTTGAGGAGAGCTTATGTAGATGTGATGGTTATTTCAGAATAAAAAAAATTATTTCTGATAAACTTATTGAAGATATTTCATCATCAACATATGACTTGATTGTCCTACTAGGTAGCATAAAAAATAATGAGCATAATGTAGCAAGTTTCATGCCTCCTAAACTTGCACAAACTACAAGGTTGGATAGACAAATAATAAAGGAAACCACCATATTCAAAATCGACAAGACAAATTGACTCCAATTAAAATGCCAAGCTTGAAGAAATTGGACAAAATAATCTTCCAATCATAGAGGAAAAAAATTCTTCAATGTTTCATAGCACATGTCAAAATATTTAAAATTTGAGAGGGAAGGAATTGCATATGCATTTGAGGAGGGATGCATGCTGCAATTTACACTCACAATGCCTTTTTCTAATATACAAGAAATAAAGGTGCTCATATAGAAAAGAGAAAAAAAGGCACTAGTGCAGTAATTCATTGTATTCTGTTGACGGTGCTGGAAATCCTTCAACCAAGGGGATCTCCTCGATATGAAGTCCCAATTAGACCTCACACCGTTTGGTGTAGGAGTCCCATGTGGTATAAAGGACTAGTTGCCAAATCCTCAAGGATCTGCCTTGGATCTAGCTGTCAGCACAGGAGAGTGACGCAATGGTGTCTTAAAACAACAAGGTGAGTGTGCAACACAATTGTGTCTAGGTTCTCTTACTGCAAAAGTGGGGGGGGAGAAAAGTGAGCCTCTAAGTGGGAGCTAATAGTACCACCCAGGAAGAGACACACATGAACCAAAAAGACCTATCTAACATCCAACAGAATAGTCCACAACAAATGTGGCAATCATTACAACCAATGGTCATGGGAAGATCTGTCTAACATCCAGCGAAATATTCCACATCAGACATGACAAACTTTATAACTCATAAGTGAGGAAAAGTCTCTCTAGTATCCCACGAAATTTTCCACAACGATGAGACAATAATAACAACCATTACATCACATTCTCAACATGATAAGCACTAAAATAACCGAAATAGTTCAACGATCTTAGTACATGTGAAAGAAAACATGAAATATAAACGTCCACACAATAGTCTTACAAATATTCATAAGTCATGCTTGAAAAACGTGTTGGCCTTAAAAGGCTTCTGTTATTAAGAAAAAGTTCCAAGACACATATTTACGTTGTACATCACTAGCTCCAACAGTGGGACATTGGAGCCACTCCTTGCTCCTCAAAGAACTAGTTGGTCTCTCTAATGCCTTGCAGGAGGAGCCAAGGTGAAAAGTCCTTTGCTCATACAATGAGGGGGTATATATAACCAAGGGTGATGCTTCCCCTTGTGACTCTTTGACTACCCTCATGACTGTTCAACTTCTTATGACTTTTCAACTTACATGACTCTTCATATTCTTGTGTGTCCATTAGACTTTCACTTTACAATACATTTGATTTATAATATACATGGCCCACGATAGTGATGTGGCATATGAAAACTCATGACATGACTTGACACGACGCTACTGACATGGACTGACTTGATGGTGTGGCAATGTCAAGTCACTATTGCAGCTGAGTGGTAGATGTGTTCTTGAGTATGCTTTCTCTTCTCCTTCACATAACTTGATGATGTGGGACCTTCAGTGATTTTCAGTTTTGGGAGGTGGTTGCAAAATTGTGTCCCTTTTCTTGCTCTTAACAAGTTCACTCCTTTGTTCAGCTACAGGTGAGTCTATAGGAATGTTTCCCTCCTTATTCTCATTCTTCATAACCTCGCCATGACTTGATAGTGTACTTGTTCCTGAAATTCACTCATGACATCAATCCGAAAAATCCTTAGTCTAAGATGATGCAGTACTATCCATGAACAGAGACTGGGATAAGTGACAGGCTGGGAGAGAAGGCCCAGTAACTGTGCATTGCACAGTTCCAGGTGACAGGGAGAGGACTTGATCACTGAGACTACACAGAGTGTAGCTCAAGCTTGACTAAGGAACTTTTGAGAACAATCCACACTGGGGAGAAAAATTGCACAGTGGCCACTAGGAGTCAGGATTGCGCAGTTTAGGCAGATAGTGGATGATGCAGTATGAGACCCTGGGAGACAGATCTACGTAGTTTCTAGAGGCAAGGAGGATTGGTCAGAAGAGATGCCTAGAGGACAAATCTGCGCAACTCTTGTAGACAGTGAGCTCTGGTTGAGGGAGGGTCACTAGAGGACACATCTGCACAGTTATGGAGGCCAAGGGAGGCCAGAATATCTATGCATTGCAGATTTATATAAGGTAAGGGAACATCTTGAGGACTTAAATTGTGAAGTATGCAGTTCAAGGCAGACTGGGAGGCACAATTGCACAATTTGGGGGTTAAGGAAGGCTGATGGACTCAAGAATTGCACAGAGAAACAACCCTGGAGGATAGTGACTACACACTGCGCAGTTCCAAGAAGAAAGGTCACATCAATGAGGGTTGAGACTGCGCAGTGTGCAACTCAGACAAGGCCCAGTGAAGGTGAGTTTCCCAGTTGGGAATATTTTCCGAAAAAGGCTAAGCGTGGGAGGGATATTGACTCATGATGAACTTGAAATGTGATCACACACTTAGCATACTTTGATGACATGACAACATAGACCCCCAGGACAAAAAACAAAGCATTACCCTCTATGTGACTGTCTCAAGTCAAGAAGCAACAAGTGTGACACTTGAGATAGACTTTAGGGCATTCGTTACGACACTTATGAGACAGTGCTTAAGACTTTGTGTATGCATGCGACAAGTGTTTACATGGTTAAGACAACTCATATGCATAGAGGTCGACCTTCAAAACCACCAGAGAAGGCTCAAAAATATGTCATAACAATCAAACATGCCAAGAGATGACAATTGATCCAACGAGTGAAAGGGAGCAAAACACTTAGAGAAAACACATGGAATGACTTTTAGGGTTTGCGACCATACATGTCATTGAAGACATAATGATATGACAATGATAAGATTTCATTCATCCGATGCTAAGAGGTGTATTTCAAATTCATGAAAGATGTGCTTTGTTTTTCATACCTACCCTCCAAAGTGTTGTGAATCAGATGGAGTCGTCATGTGGTCCCGATATTCTATCATACCATGGGTTCCTTGGTCTTCTTATCTCACAGTTATATTTTCTCCTCAACTCCTTAAGTATCATCTAGCATGTCCTCCTTCTTAATCATCTTGCCATAGGCTGGTAGAATTCATGTATCTGTAATCCACTCATGACAAGATGACATTAATCTGATAAACCCCTAGTCTACGATGTTGCATGATAATCCGTTGACTGAGTCAGAACTGGTATAAGGTTCGGGGGGAGAAGGCTTAGTGATTGGGCTAGACTGAGGGATAAGGCTACACAGTGCCCACTAAGGGAAATATTTTTGCAGTGCCTACTGAGGGACATAATTGCGCAGTTCAAGCAAGCAGTGGCTGCTACGGGATGAGGCCTTGGAGGAAAAATATGTGCAGTTTTCAAAGGCAAGGGGGACTGGGCAGCAGAGAGGCCTGGAGGACAAATTTGTGCAGTTCTTGAGGGCAGTGAGCTCCGGCTAAGGGAGGGTCACTAGAGGTAGCCTTTATGCATTTTTGGATGCCAAGGGATGTTTGGATTTCTATGCATTTTATGGTTCTAGTGGTCAAGGAAAAATCTTGAGGGTTGTAGATGCAAAGTGCGCAGTTTAGGAAGGCTAGATGAGGCTAGGTTGCTAGGAATCCTTCGGAATTTGGGTAAGTGTGGGATCAATGGAACTGATGTGAACAACAATAGAACTTGATTGTGACCACACACTTGGACATTTAGTGATACAACATAGATCATCCAGAACATATGAAAACATACTTTTCTTAATGCAACAACCTTTATGTCAGCTTACAACAAGTGCGCCTCCGACGATAGACTTTGTGAGGATAATGATGAAACTTGTATAATAGTGTGTGAAACTTTGGAAATGAGTGAGAAACATGTCTATATGATGAGAACAACTCATTTCCAGAAAAATTCGCCCTTGCAGCAAACCAAAACTTCCCTTTGCATGACAAGCGATAACTCCCATGCCCAAATATGATACTTGCTATATAGAGATAAAAGCGTGAACGACTCTTGAGATTGGAGGAGGGAGATTGAAATCATTAGCTTACCAATAAGTGACTAAAGAATGACTGATCACAGGATCCACAGTAGGCTCCAAATTTTGAGTGTTGGCCAAAATTTTGGAGGGTGTTGTAGCGGCTACAACACTTGGCAACCCACTAGTTGAATCCAACTTCTCTGTTTTGGTTAACTCCTCCCATGTAGTGCCTTGGTTCTTCAAGGAGTATTGATTCATCGTGCAGATTACCTTGGCCTTCTCACTTATCCCATGAACAGCCATGGTCTCCTCTATATCTTCTCGGTTGAACACAACATAACATTTAACATAATCACAATGTTTCAAGTTGTGAAGGGTAGTGTAGGTCGCGAGCTTAAGATTTTCAGAGTATAAGTTTTCATCTCTAGTGTTGCTCCGCTGCACGCAGGCATGGACAGTACCCCGAATAAGTCACACAGGAACACAAACATTGCTCTGTTGCCAACGAGCCTGGATAGTACCCCGACGAAGTTTCTTGCTTCACTTCTCTGTGCAGGAAGCCTTTCTCTTCTTTCACGTTTATTATTTTATTTAAACAGAACTATGCATTGGCACTTATTTATTTTGGGGTGGAAGAGGGATCATGACTTATTGAGAGTAGAAGAGGTTGTTCCTTCAGAGAAGCATATAAAGACCTATGATTTAGGTTTTCTCATTTATATTTTGCCCCTTCTCCATTTCTACTAGTTGGATAAGCTTGAGAACACCAAAACAAAAAAACCGAGTATAGACATGTGGTTTTCAAAGTAGACATGGGTTCATGGTTGGACCAAAACTCTCCTTATGGACAGATCGTATTTTCTCGTCGAAACTTCATCAGCCAAAAGGTGTAACCAAAACAAGGATGGACAGATGGATAGCCAAATGTTGAAGTGTCACAAGACTCTTTATAGTTCGGTTGCACACATACTAAGAAGCCAAACAGGTCCAGGAACAACACTTATTCGCATAATGAAAACAAAAGGAAACTCAAAAAGAAAGAAAACAAGACAAAAATAAAGAAAAACATAGAACCAAGAAACAAAACCAAAAGAAAAGAGAACAAAATGACTAAAGCAAACATGGTGTAGAACCAGAATAAGAAAACAAGGATAGACTACAAGGAATGAGTGCAGAATGGGAGAAAGAGAGGGAAAGATAGGATGTAGCTAATCCTACTCCTAACCTAACATCTAAAAGGTTGGGTCACGTGTAATGAAATTTCTAGTGAAGCCAACATATTTTTTCCCGACATGCATCCACAAAGTACAAAAAATTAAAATGGATATAAAGCATTGTGAAAAAAAAAAGATAAATAATTGAATAACTTGCACAAGAAAAGGAAGGTCTTGCCTGTGGGAAGAAAGGTGTGTCACAACCAATAATTTCATCCAACCCATATGCTTACCTTTTCGATGAATATAATTTTTAAACAAACCTCGGAAGCTTTTTGCGATGTGTCTTCATCTACACTGAGATCCTTAGCAAGCACGCGAAAATATTGAAACTTGCTATTTGCTACAGAGATTTCCGAGTAAGATTGTTCCATCCATTCAACGGTTGGATCATAAAATTCATGATGACCCTCTTGAAAACCTCGAAAACTTGAAAACAATGAAATTTTAATTAGAGAAATGGTATCACGATGGGAACTTATCTAATCACTCATCATTCATGCCAAGACAGTGAGGACTTGCCATAACCATCAATGAAGGCTGAAGTGCCTCACCTGCTTGACAAAAATATGAAGAGAGAGATGATGAGCAATGAAGATTAAGGGGTGTGAAACAAACGTCATTGGATGTGCTGATGGGAAAATGATAAGCTGAATGATAGTCACCAAAGACAGAGAAATAATTAGATGAGCTAATTGAAACATCAAATTCTTAGTTTTCAATAAATGAAGAAAAATCAATTTGAACAATCTCGCGAATTCTCTAAACAATCGAACCAAGTTACTTGCGAGCCAAATATGACATATCACCTTCGTGTAACTGGGGAAAAATTGTACAAGCATCGTAGTCATTAAAAGAGTTTAAAAAGCATGCTAGCACCACAAATGCATGAGACCAGTTGGGACATGGTGAACAAAAAAGAACTTGATTCGTATGAAAAATTATGCATTCATTATCACTCAAGAATATTTTTGGTGTGATGAGAGGACATATTTGCAATATAAAATTCATAAGAAGACCAAGGAGCTGAACATTAAGGGATAAATTCGATAAGTATGATTCCTTCGGGCAAAGATAGTCCTTGAGATAATCAACTTCACAATTCCATGACTCTATGAGAGATGCACATTCCCAACCTGAGTTTGATGTGAGAGATTTGCATGAAGACGAATGAACTACAACAAATTCTTGAATTCGATCATAAGTAAAATCTTGAAAATTTGAAAGGTCACACCTAGAATACCAAAAAAAATTTACACGGGATTTCACATCAAGTGAAACCATGCAGATAGATGGATTGTGTGAGAGAAAATAAATCTGATTTAGTTCAGGGGGATTACCAGAGTCCCAATATCTTGACATAACCATCAACGGAAGTTGAAGTGCCTTGACTCCCTAGCAGGTCCCGAAACTTCCCAGGATTGTAGAATCACATTTTGAAGCTTGAACCAGATCATGCATGGCTTGAGGATAACTGTTATTAATGGTTTCAGCAAGACCACTTCTCATTGGATTACAACCATCTCTGTCACATATTTTACAATACTTTTCAATTTCAGCAACTAGATTGCTCAATTGGAGAGGCTATTTTGATAGCAAATTCAAAGATAAATGAATCGGTGAGATCTCATGAGAAAGATGATTTGAAGATTTGTCTTCATGCAGGATAAGAGATGACGAGGGATGGGAAGGGTACTTGATGATTTGAATGTTTTCAATTTCATCGTGGACAACCTCACCGCTTTGTGTCAACTGAGGAGATAACTCATTAGATGAAGACACTGAAGAACATGGAGTATCTTTGTCGCAAACATATGTGTTGCAAATGGTAGGACTCAAGGTATAGTGAGGTGAAGAGGAAGTTTTGATATAAACATCCTCTTTGACTGAACCAAATTCTAGATCTAAATTAAAATCTTCATGAGAAACTGAAAGATCATATGATGTACTTGGGCATTCGTCATGACATACAAAAATAGAGTTATCATCACTGGAATGATCACTTCCCAAGGTTGGGGGTTGATTGAAAGAATTGATTGTATTGGATTTTCCACGAAGATTAGAAGATTGAGAATCATTCAAGAATGGAAACTCATTATTTTGACATTGAAGAGAGGAAAGATTGGAAGCATATTCACCTTGTTTCTCCTCTACCTGGGTACTGTTACTTCTTTGTACATGATCACAATCTGGGCCAGCAGCTTGAGAATCAAGGGAATGTGAAGAACTAGCTTGTGAAGCATATTGTTCAAGAGGGTCATGTACAAAGAGTCAGGATATGTAGATGACAGAGGAGAACAAAAATTCAAATTAGCTTTGTGATCAAAGTTGTGAACGGTGACGTCATCTTGCGGAATGGAAGAGTGAGTCTTCACCGTAGGCTTCATGAGCCATTATGGAATTTCCTCCATTGAAGCAAAAGAAGAACGAGAAGATGGAATGGTGATTTGATTCACATATTTTCCAATTTTACAATCACTGCAAGGAGGCACCCTCATTAGGACCGAAAAAAGAGGAGGACAAAGAAAAAAAGGGGTAGTAAGCTCCTCCTATGATATTTAAGGTGCCTCATGATTCACACAAGTTGGGGAAGAAGAAAAATCAGGAGGTTCAAGCTCACCGTATGAAGAGGCATGAACCAAGCGCTCAAAATCTTATTTCAAGAAATCCTAGTTCAAATGCTTTTTAGGAATTTCACAATAGAGGTGAAGGAACCGATCAGAAAAATGATCAACTGATTCATCAGGCTTCATTCTTAAATGATTGATTCTTCCACAAAGATCTCGATAGTTATACTTATCAAAGGCTTGATGAAGCTCCTCAAGCAAGTGATAAAGGGAATGAATGGAAGTGGGTGGCAAGGTATGGCACCATCGATTAAAATTACCTTCAAGGGTGAGGAAGAAAATCACACAAGCCAACTCTTCATCATCGATTTTGTAAGATTTACAAAATTTAAGAAAATCAGAAATGTTCTTGGTTATGGATGTTCCATCCTCACCATCAAACTTTAACTGGGACAAGTGATCAAGAGGCTCATAGGGGGCTGAAAATTGATGAAGGGAAAAATTGGAGAAACACCCCGAGAGTATGATTTGTGTATGAACCATTTTAGATAAGAGATTCAAACCAGATGCAATGGGCCCAACTTGTCATTCAGGCCCTCCTTCTAGTGCTATTTTGTTGATGGTGCTGGAAATCTGTCAACCAAGGGGATCTCCCCGATATGAAGCCCCAATTAGACCTCACACCATTTGGTGTAGGAGTCCCATCCGGTATAAATGCCCATTTGCAAAATCCTCAAAGATATGCCTTGGCTCTAGCTATCAACACAAGAGAGTGATGCAATGGTGTCTTTGAATAGCAAGGTGAGTGTGCAGCGCAACTATGTCTAGGTTCTCTTACTACAAAAGTGGGGGAGAAAAGTGATCCTCTAAGTGAGAGGTAATAGTACCACCCAGGAAGAGACACACATGAACCGGAAGGACCTGTCTAACATCCAAAGGAATAGTCCAAAACGAATGCAATAGTCATTACAACCAATGATTAAGGGAAGATCCATCTAACATCCAACATAATAGTCCACAATGGGCGTGATAATCGTTATAACTGATAAGTGAGGAAAGGTCTGTCTAGTATCCCACTGAATAGTCCACAAGAATGAGACAACAATAACAACCATTACAACAAATTCTCAACGTGATAAGCACTAAAATAACTGAAATAGTTCAACTATCTTAGTACATGTGAAAGCAAGCACGAAATACAAATGTCCATAGAATACTCTTATAAACATTCATAAGTAATGCATGAAGAATGTGTTGGCCTTAAAAGGATTTTGTTATTAAAAAAAAGTTCCAAGACACATATTTACATTGTACATCATTAGCCCCAGTAGTGGGACATTGGAGCTACTCCTTGCTCCTCAAAGAACTAGCTAGTCTATCTAATGCCCGCAGGAGGATCCAAGGTGAAAAGTACTTTTCTCATATAATGAGGGTATATATATAACCAAGGGTGATCCTTCCCCTTGTGAATATTTGACTATGCTCGTGAATATTCAACTTCCTTTGACTTTTCAACTTACATGACTCTTCATATTCTTGTGTGTCCATTGGAATTTCACTTTACAATTCATTTAATTTACAATATACATGGCCCACGATATTGATGTATCATATGACAACTCATGACATGACTTGACACAACACTGCTGACATGGACTGACTTGATGGTGTGGCAATGTCAAGTCACTATTGCACCTGAGTGGTAGATGTGTTCTTTGGTATGCTTTCTTTTCTCCTCTGCATAGCTTGATGATGAATGACCTTCAATTATTTTCAGTCTTGGGAGGTGGTTGAAAACTTATGTCCCTTTTCTTGCTCTTGACAGGTTCACTCATTCATTCAACTATAGGTGAGTATCTAGGAATTATTCCCTCCTTCTTCTCCTTCTTCATCATCTCGCCATGACTTAATAGTGTACATGTTCCTGCAATTCACTCATGACACGATGAAATCAATCTGAAAACTCCCTAGTCTAAGATGATGCATTACTATCCATGAACTGGTCCCTGGAAAAGTGATAGGTTGGGAGAGAGGGCCCAGTAATTGTGCATTGTGCAGTTCTAGGTGACAGGGAGAGGGCTTGACCACTGAGGTTGTGCAGAGCGCAACTCAAGCTTGACTAAGGAATGTTTTAGCACAATCCCCACTAGGGAGAAAACTTGTGCAGTGGCCATTGGGAGTTAGGATTGCGTAGTTCAGGCAAACAATGGTTGATTCTAGATGAGACCCTGGGAGACAGATCTACGCAATTTCCAGAGGCAAGGAGGACTGGTTAGCAGAGAGGCCTGAAGGAAAAATCTGTGCAGTTCTTGCGGACAATGAAATCTAGATGAGGGAGGGTCACTAAAGGACACATAGGCACAGTTCTGGAGGCTAAGGGAGGCTAGAATATCTATGCATTATGGGGTTCCAATAGGCAAGGGAAAATATTGAGCACTGAAAGTGTGAAGTGCGCAGTTCAAGGCAGACTGGGAGGCACAAATTTGCAATTCTGGGGGTCAAGGAAGGTTGCTCGACTCAAGAATTACACAGAGAAACAACCCTGGAGGACAGTGATTGTGCACTGCAAAGTTCCAAGCAGCAAGGTCACATCAATGAGGGTCGAGACTACGCAGTGTGCAGCTCAGACAAGGCCCGGTGAAGGTGAGTTTCCCAGTCGGGAATATTTTGCAAAATGGCTAAGTGTGGGAGGGAGATTGACCCATGATGACCTTGAAATGTGATCACACACTTAACATACTTCAAAGACACGACAAAATAGACCACCGAGACAACAGACAAAGCATTACTCTCTGTGTGACTATCTCAGGTCAAGAAGCAACAAATGCGACACTTGATGATCTGATATTCACCCTATGAGTGACATCAGTTAAAGATTTATTGATTAAAGGTATTACAGACTCATGTGCTGGTGTGTGTTCTATGTTATTGAAGCAACGGATCGATCAGATTGCTAATACACAAATAATAAAATGGAAAGACAGCAGAGAAATACAGTAAGCAAACACAAAGACACAAGCAATTTTAATAAGGAGTTCACCCTATTCTCCAGGGCTACATCTCCAGTCCAGCTTTCAGTGGTGGCCTTCTTTTATTGTGCCTTTAAGCAGAGAATTACAATACAGGGACTCAATGTGGGTTCTCCTGAAGCAGGTTTTTCTTGGCAGGGTGGTTCTTGGATTCCCCAAGCCACTTGAGTACACATAATTCTTCTTCCTACCAGCTCTGTGACCTTTTGGTCTACAGTGGCAAGAGCCCAATGTGGTGCCCAGTGCGGACAGATCCTCTATGGGATGGCTCGAATATTCAAGCTCTCTGGTGCTCGATGCTACCTCTGGTCAGCTCAGCCCTCTGTCTCTTCTTCTTTGCTTTACTGTTCTCTGTGTTCCATCCTCCTTTCGGGATTCTGGTCTCCCTGTCTTCATCTCTCGGACTGACTAACTGTCTAACTGTTCTGACTTAACTGTGTATTCTGTCTTTGTTCATGGATTTTAGCCATTCGTTCCAATGCCTTTTTGGTTCCTCTTCCGCCTTTGTCAATTCACCTTCTGCAGCTGCGCTTGGAGTTCCCTGTTCGGTGTCATCATCAGTGCTCAGGGAGTGGCCACATGTCCTCCTCTAAACAACGCCAGCATGCTTCATCAGTTCGTTTCTTCAGTTACGTCGTGGATGAAGTATTTCCTCCACCGTGGGGGTCAAATGGATTCTAAATCCTTCTAAATTGCGGCTTATTCCTTCGTTGGTTCCACTTCCTCCATCGGGTGCATTCTCAACTGTCTGATCTAGGGCCTCCAGATTCGACATCATACGCACGTTTCATGCGGTTGACTTGCTCCACCGATAGCGTGTGATCAACAACGGTTTTCTCTCACCTCTGCTTGCCACGCGTCGATCGATGAATGGGATCACTCCACTCTCGTCCAAAACCTCTTACCGTTTGAGGGCACCCCGATCAATACCACTGGTTTCTAGAGCGCAGGTCCCGCCTTTGTATGTTTAGCGCTTTTCGCTTTTCTGCCCGCAGTTCTCCGGTTCACCATGCATCCGTGTTCTCGGGCTTCCTCCTTCATGGCCCTGTTCGCCCAACGATAATCAAAAGCCTCCTTATTTCCCTGATCCAGGGCTCCTAGGGGCTACTTTGACCTCCTGTGCGGTCTCCATGGGCCTCAGTCAGTGCGCTTTGACCGAGGTCCTCGTTGCTCCATGTTGGCTACCATTGCCACTGGTTCAGGGTGTTTTTGATCCTTGTTTTGGATTCTTTAGAGATTTGTTCTAACCTGATACAGTCATGGTTCTTTGACAGTATTCTATGGATCTGATTCGGATCACGGCCTTCCCACTGAAAAAGCTTTTGGACCACCAAAAGTTAGTTTTCAAGCATCGACTAAGTGAGGGTATTGTTTTCTCACTTGTCCAATCTCAATCCACTTTGCACTGCTCAGCTTTGAACCTTTGAGCCCAATCCTGAGGTACTCAACGTCTCCCCAGCGTGTCGTCCTCACCTTCTTGTCCAGCACTGTGTCTTCTTGCAATTCATTAAGATATTCAAGTAGCAAGTCATCAATAGAAGGCAATTGACTTTTCTCTTCAGGGTCCTCAATCATTGAAGGTTCAAACAATCTCAAGAAATCTGCATTTAAGACTGAGTAGATGTGCATGTAAGCTGGTAGATCAAGGCGAAAAGCATTTTCACCAATATTCTCAACTATCCTAAAAGGTCCATACCTGATAGGCTTTAGCTTTTTACCTTCACCTTGCATCCTTTCCTTGCTGATATACAGCCAGACTTGGTCTCCAACTTGAAAACTATGCTCCATTTGATGCTTATCATGCCTAGCCTTGTACTTGTCTTAGCTCTTTTCCAGCTGTTCTTGTACTGCCTAGTAGATCTCTTGGATCTGTTCAATGAACCTAGTTGCCTTGTCCACATCACTGTGTCCATCAACCATGGTATCTTTACCAAAGACAAAATCCAAAGGAGACCTTGGTGTGAAACCAAAATAGGTCTCAAAAGGAGATCTCTGTGTAGAAGAGTGTTTGGCTCTATTGTAAGCATGTTGCACATAACACAAGTGTTCATCCCAAAGCTTAGGATGTTTGCTACAATATCCTCTCAGTAACTGGATCACTGTCCTGTTTACTACTTATGTCTGGCCATTTGTTTGTGGATGAAAAGCTGTGTTTTTCTTCAGTTTGGTGTCCATCAATTCCCACAGACTCGACCAAAACTTCCCCACAAATCGGGTGTCTCGATCAGATAAATGGAAGTGGGTAATCCAAAATGAACCCATACATGTTCAAAGAACAATTTTGTAGTCTGTTCAACTGTAATATTTTTATTACAAGGTATCAAAATACACATTTTGCTGAACCTATCCACAACAACATATAGATAATCATGACCTTTCCTAGATTTAGGTAGTCCTCCAACAAAATCCATGGAAACACTTTCCCAAGGGTGAGAAGGAACTGGCAATGGAGTGTGCAAGCCTAGTTTTCTATTGCTAGGCTTGCTTTTAGCGCACATGGCACACCCTCTTACATATTTAGAAACCGTCTCATTCATTTTTGACCAATAGCAGAATCTTTGCAATTTTGCAACTATTTTACTTACCCCAAAGTGACCTGATATCAGAGAAGTGTGTGCTTCCCTAATTATCTTTATCCTATCAGTTTGTGGAATGCAGAGTTTCCCACAATGGTATAAGAGTCGGTCCTTTATATGATAGTCCAATTCTTCTACTCTTTTGCCTTGACTCAAAGTTACATACACATCTTTAAAATCCATATCCTGAGCATATTGTTCTATGTAGCTTTCATGTAGTATAGAATTATGCTTAAGTATGGTAGATGCATTTATAATGGGTCTAGATAACATGTCTGCAACCTTGTTATGTATGCCCTTTTTATATCTGCTGACTAAGTGAAACTGTTGTAGAAAACCCATCCATCTGTAATGTCTTGATTGCTGCAACTTAGTTTGGGAGTGTAGATATTGAAGTGGTTGATGATCATTATATTTTACTGTCTCTTTGCCCATTAAATAATGTTTCCACTTTTTCACACTCTGAACTAATGCATACAATTCTTTATCATATGTAGGATAGTTAACTACTGTAGGATTAAAAGTCTCAGAATGATAACAAATGGGTTCACTGTGTTGTGTCAACATTGCTCCCATGGCATAGTCACTGGCATCAGTTTGGATCTCAAATGGTCTTTGTAGATATGGCAGTGCTAGTATAGGTGTTGTACTAATTTTCTCTTTCAAGGTGTCGAAGGCTTTCTGACGTTTGCCTCCCCACTGAAACACCTTATTCAATCTTGTTAAAGCATGTAAGGGAGCTACAATCGAGGAGAAGTTAGAAATGAACTTCCTCCAATATTGTGCTACTCCTAAGAAGCTTCTCACTTCTGTAGCAGACTTGGGTTTAGGCCAGTTCACAATGACTGCCACTTCAGAGGGATCTATTTTCAATTCACCTCCCCCTACTATATGACCCAAGTAGTTTAGAGATGTTTTGCCAAATTCACATTTTGAGAGTTTAACATAAAGTTTTTCTCTTTTCAAAACATCTAAGGTCTGCTTAATATGCTTTAAATGTTCTTCCCATGCTTTACTAAAAATCAGAATGTCATCCAGATACACAATAACAAAATCATCAAGAAAAGGTCTGAGTACATCATTCATTAATCTCATGAAAGTAGCAGGAGCATTAGTTAAGCCAAAAGGCATAACCAACCATTCATATAATCCCTGCTTTGTTTTGAAAGCAGTCTTCCATGCATCTTGCTCTGCAACTCTGACCTGATGGTATCCACTATGCAAATCCAGCTTGGTGAAATAAATAGCTTCCTTTAATTGATCCAGAAGATCATCTATGTGAGGAAGGGGATAACGATTTTTTATTGTTATCTTATTCAGTTCTCGGTAATCAATGCGCATTCTCCACGGGCCATCTTTCTTTCTCACCAAAACGACTGGTGACCCACATGGTGATGTGCTAGGCCAGATGAACCCTTTCTCGAGCAACTCCTGCACCTGCTTCTTGATTTCAACATTCTATAAAGCAAACAACCTATACATCCCAATGTTAGGCAATGGAACATCTTGCTACAAAATAATATCATGTACTATTCCATTTTTGGGTGGCAGACCTTTAGGTTCTTGAAACAAGACATCATATTCTGAAACAACCTTTTCTATATCAGCTTGCTATTCAGCATTATAGCCCTCAAATGCATTGGTTTTATCAGGTTTCTTTTCCTTTACAACCATCAGTAAGAATTGTTTGCATGAATTTATCATTCTTTTCATCTGTCCTGAGTTTATGAGAGTATAATTATTCTTGAGCTTATGAGCTCTTACAAGGTATTCGATTCCATCTTTAACAAGCAGATACTTGTTCTCAGCTCTATAGAAAATAGCTTTTCTATCATACAAGTAAGGACTTCCTAAAAAAACTCCACATATATCCAAAGGAATTATGCCTAACTCAACCTCATCTACAAATGTTGACCCAAAAGAAAACTTGAGTTTGCATTGTCTAGTCACTTGTAGTTGTGCTTTATCATTCAACCATCCTAATGGGTATGGTTTCTTGTGAGGTGTAGTTGCTAATCCCAATTTCTTTACAATTGCTTCAAAAATTAGATTTACTTGTGAGCCACTATCAAACAAAGTATCAATCTTTTGATTTTTGGAAATAACTCAAATATGGAAAATCTCATGTCTTTTTCTCTCATTTTCTTCATCAATAACAGATTGAGCAGAATTACTAGTAGATGCATCAGAATTCTTACCTTTTATACTTGTGGCTGCTATAGTTGTTTCATCTCCCAAGTCTGATCCCAAATCTTTCTGAATAGTTGCAGCTGTCTTCTTCTTCTTGCCCTCGGACTTCTTAGGTCTCATCTCTAGATGCAGAATCCAACAATGCTCATCATCATGCCCATCATTTTTACAGTGAGTGCATGAAGCTTTAGCTTTCTGTGCAGTGTTAGCCTTCCTTGCTTTCCACTTCTGCTTTCTTTTCTCCTTGCTCTTGCTTACAGTGGGTTGGGATGGTCCCCTAATTTCTGGATTTCCATTCTTTCCTCTAGCTTCTAGATGAGTAGCTTGTACAGATACCTCATCTATACTAGTGGGATTAAACATGAGGATGGTATGCCTCATGTAGTTGTGTATACCACTAATGTACTTCAAAAGAGTCTCTGGTGAGTCTAATGAGATACCCAACATCAATGCTCTCTTTCTAAATTCTTGAGTATACCCTTGCACACTTTGCCCTTTCAACTATCAAAGAGTTTGCCAACTCATCATGGCTTGTTGCATGTAGGCCAATGGATAGAACTACTTTTTGATTGCAGCAACAAATTCATTCCAGACAGAGATAGCCTTGCCATGTCTTTTCATATCAGCTTGGGTTCTGCCTTCCCACCAAACCAAGGCAGTGCCTCCTAGGCATAGGCTTGCCAGCTGAATCTTACTCTTGTCTGAGTCTATGTTTTGTACTCTGCAATACACATCAATTTGTCTAATCCAATTGTCCAACTTTTCAGCATTTAGCTCTCCATCATATATAGGCAAATCAAATTTAACATCTAGCTTAATCAAAGATGCTTTCTTATTATGCACAAGGCTATTAGGAGGTGTGAGAAAGCTTTCCTCTTTCCCCTTTCCTTTGGAGTGGTCATGGAAGTGAGACTCATCTTCTTCTTTATCTTGCTTAGAGCCTAATGAATCTTCCACCTTATGCTTTCTAAAGTCTCTGTACATTTCTTCAACCATAGACTTTATAGCTAGGAAGCTCTCTATGAATTGAGGGTCTGGCCCCACAGAGCCTTCCTCTGACATTGTCTTTCGAGAATAGACTCTCCTAATTTCAGGATTAGTTTCCACCAACTCTCCTTCTCCTAATTTGAGCTTTGATCTAGTGAGCATTCACAACTAAACCAACACAAGCTTGTTTAACCTTACATCCTAGGGCTATGATACCACTTGATCTGATATTCACCCTATGAGTGACATCAGTTAAAGATTTATTGATTAAAGGTATTACAGACTCATGTGATGGTGTGTGTTCTGTGTTATTGAAGCAATGGATCGATCAAATTGCTAATACACAGACAATAAAATGGAAAGACAGCAGAGAAATACAGTAAGCAAACACAAAGACACAAGCAACTTTAATAAGGAGTTCACCCTATTCTCCAGGGCTACATCTCCGGTCTAGCTTTCAGTGATGGCCTTGTTTTATTGTGCCTTTAAGCAGATAATTACAATACAGGGACTCAATGTGAGTTCTCCTGAAGCAGGTTTTGCTTGGCAGGGTGGTTCTTGGATTCCCCAAGCCACTTGAGTACAAAGACTTCTTCTTCCTACCAGCTCTGTGACCTTCTGGTCTACAGTGGCAAGAGCGCAATGTGGTGCTCAGCCCGGACAGATCCTCTATGGGATGGCTCGAATCTTCAAGCTCTCTGGTGCTCGATGTTGCCTCTGGTTAGCTTGGCCCTCTATCTCTTCTGCTTTGCTTTACTGTTCTCCGTGTTCCGTCCTCCTCTCAGGATTTTTGTCTCCCTGTCTTTGTCTCTCGGACTAACTAACTGTCCAACTGTTCCAACTTAACTGTGTATTATGTCTTTATTCATGGCTTTTAGCCATTCATTCCAATGCATGTTCGGTTCCTCTTCCGCCTCTGTTGATTCACCTTCTGCAGCTGCGCTTGGAGTTCCCTGTTTGGCATCATCATCAGCGCTCAGGGAGTGGCCACATGTCCTCCTTTAAACGGCGCCAGCATGCTTCATTGGTTCGTTTCTTCAGTTACGTCATGGATGAAGTCTTTCCTCCACCGTGGCAGTCAAATGGATTCCAAATCCTTCTAAATCGTGGTTTATTCCTTCGTCGGTTCTGCTTCCTCCATCGGGTGCATTCTCAACCGTCCGATCTGGGGCCTCCAGATCCGACGTCATACACACGTTTCACGCAGTTGACTTGCTCGACCGATTGCGCGTGATCAACATCGGTTTTCTCTCACCTCCACTTGCCACGCATCGATCGATGAATGGGATTGCTCCACTCTCGTCCAAAACCTCTTACCATTTGAGGGCACCCCAATCAATACCGCCGGTTTCCAGAGCGCGGGTCCCACCTTTGTACGTTTAGCGCTTTTTGCTTTTCCGCCTGCAGTTCTCTAGTTCACCATGTGTCTGTGTTCTCGGGCTTCCTCCTTCACGGCCCTGTTCGCCCAGCGATGCGCGATTAGTGCTAAGCACTAATTGCGCATCAAAAACCTCCTTATTTTCCTGATCTGGGGCTCCCAAGGGCTACTTTGACCTCCCACGTGGTCTCCATGGGCCTCGGTCAGCGCGCTTTGATTGAGGTCCTCGTTGTTCCACATTGGCTGCCATTGCCACTAGTTCAGGGTGTTTTTGATCGTTGTTTTGGATTCTTTAGAGATTTTTTCCGACCTGATATAGTCATGGTTCTTTGACAGTCTTCTATGGATCTGATTCGGATCACTTGAGATAGAATTTAGGGCGACCATGACGACACTTGTGTGATAATGCTCAATACTTTGTGTATGAGTGCGACATGTGTTTAAATGGTTAGGAAAACTCATATACATAGAGGTTGACCTTCGAAAGCACCAGAGAAGGCTCGAAAATATGTCATAACAATTAAACATGCAAAGAGACGACAGTTGATCCAACAAGCGAAAGAGAGAAAAACACTTAGAGAAAACACATGGAATGACTTTCAGTTTTTTCAACCATACATGTCATTGAAGACATAATGATATGATAATGATAAGCTACCATTCATCCTACACTAAGAGGTATATTTAAACTTCATGAAATATGTGCTTTGTTTTTCATACCTACCCTCTGAAGGGTTGTGAATCAGATGGAGTCATCATGCTGTCGTGATCTTCTATCATACCCTAGGTTCTTGGTCTTCTTATCTGATAGTTATCATTTCTCCTTAGCTCCTTAAGTATCATATAGCATGTCCTCATTCTTCATATCCTTTTTAATCATCTTGCCATAGCCTGGTAGAATTCATGTATCTGTAATCCACTCATGACAAGACAACATCAGTTTGATAAACCCCTAGTCTAAGATTTTGCGTGATAATCCACTTACTGAGCCAAAACTGGTATAAGGTCAGGGGGAGAAGGCTCAATGACTGGGCTAGACTGAGGGATAAGACTCCACAGTGCCCATTGAGGGAAATATTTACGTAGTGCCTACTGAGGGAAAAAATTGTGCATTTCAAATAGGCAGTGGTTGTTGTGGGATGAGGCCCTGGAGGAAAAATATGTGTAGTTTTTAGAGGCAAGGGGAACTGGGAAGCAAAGAGGCCTGAAGGAAAAATTTACGCAGTTCTTGAATGTAGTGAGCTCCAGTTGATGGAGGGTCATTAGAGGTAGCCTTGGTGAAATTTTGGATGGAAAGGGATGTTTGTCTTTCTATGCTTTGCGCGGTTCAGCGGGCAAGGAAAAAGATTGAGGGTTGCATATGTGAAGTGCGCAGTTTAGGAAGGTTGGATGAGGCTAGGTTAGTTGAAATCATCCAAAATTTGGCTAAGTGTGGGATTAGTGGAATCGATGTGAACAATGATAGAACTTGATTGTGCCCACACACTTGGACACTTAGTGATACAACATTGATCATCCAGAACATATGGAAACATACTTCTCTTAATGCAACAACCTTTGTGTCAACTTACGATAAGTGTCGCTCTGACGATAAACTTTTTGAGGATAATGATGAAACTTGTGTAATAGTGCGTGAAACTTTGGAAATGAGTGCGAAACATGTCTATATGACAAGAACAACTCATTTCCAGAAAGATTTCCCCTTGTATAAAACCACAACTTCCCTTTACATGACAAGCGATAACTCCCATGCCCGAAGATGACACTTTCTATATAAAGATAAAAGTGTGAACAACTCTTGAGATCGAAGGAGGGAGCCTGAAATCATCAGCTTACCAAAAAGTAAATAAGGAATGACCGATCACAGGATCCAAATGTTAAAAATCCAAATGTTTATTTCCAAATGTCTATCTGGAGCAACGTTTATTCCTCCTGGTTGGGCAGTTATTCATATATTGGAAAGACATAAATATGGACATTTATCATTCATTCTCTATTGGAGGGCAAACATAAATATGGAATTTTTTTTAATATATTCCATTTAAGGGACTTATTGTCATTGATGGCAAAATAACTACAAGAGTAGCTTGGGTAGAGGAACAACAAAGGAGCAGCAAAGGAAAAGGAGAGCAGCAAGGAAAAAGAGCAACAAGGAAAAAGAGAAGCAAAAGAGCAACAAAGAAAAAGAGCATCAAAAGAGAAGCAAGGCAAAAGAGAAGCAAAAGAGCAGCAAGGCAAAGGAGAAAAGGAGCAACAAAGGAAAAGGAGAGCAACAAGGCAAAGGAGAAAAGGAACAATAAAAGACCAATAACAAGAGCATGAAAGGTATTGACAAAGGAAAAATGTCTGTAGGAAGGCATGTTTGATATGCAAGAACAAGAGCAAGGGTGATGGAAAATTCTTTATGAAAGATGTTACAGATATTACTATAATGAAGACTTTGTGGGTGATGCGAAATTGTTGATTGATTTGAATTGTTGTGATGAAAGGAAAAGGAAACACTCCATGATAGCAAAGGCAAGGTAAGACTCCATGATAACAAGGTCACTGAGACAATGACATGAAGATGTTGTGATGCAAGTCCAAGGAAAAGGCAAAGGTGTTGCAAAGATTGTTGTAATGCATTGATGATAACTGTTGTTATTGATCATGAGGAATGAATGCTCATATGTTATTCCTATAATTTTACATGATGTTGGCATTAGGTTGACGCATTTAATCATTACATGTGGTTGAAATTAATATTGGATGGATTATTTATTTTTGTGTTCTAATATTCAAGATATGAAGAGTTTGGGAACGAATGAGTGGAAGGCAAAGAGTCAAGCCTATTCACTTCATATTCTTATGTGGGATACAAACAGCCAACAAATTATCTTTATAAAAGATGTGATTTTGGAAGGCATGGAAGTGTTAGAGAGTTGGAGAATGTGTGAGAGATGATTGACGTGTTATGCATGAGTTACCTGGCACATATGAAGCTTATGTGAAGCAGATTTGAAGGAAAGAAGAGGCATAAATGAAGATGGAGACATGCATAATTTATGACCAGGTAAACCAACACATTATTGTTTCTTGTTTGTATAAGGGGATTGTAGTCTCCTTTCAAGTTGTGGCTTGATAGATATCCAGTTGGAGCTGGTTGAGGTAGGAGCCTCTTGTGGGTTGTAGCCTGCATAAAACATATGGGAGTTGGAGCTTCCTTACATGTTGTAACTTGAAAAATTGAGGTAGCATCCTCCTATAGTTTGGAGCCTATAGAAAATCAGATGTAATAAGGAGTAGGAGCTTGCCTTTGCATCACAAAAATAATAAAACCGTGGTTTTTTCCCTTTATGGGTTCCCAGTTATATTTGGTGTCAATATGTGTTGTTATTATGTGTTGGTGTGATGTTTTGGTTTGATTATTACTTGTTCTTCACATGTTCAATTTGCTGGTCATTATTTGTTAAGTTTATCATGTAATGTTTCAGTTAATGATTTTAATGAAAATAATTTTAATGTTCATGAATGGATTAAAATAATTCACCCCCCTCTCAGTTTAGTCAATTTTTCATCAGTATATATGTTGTACATGTTGTATAATGGTGCTATGTACATATGGTGTGGTGTACATGTGGTATATGCGGTGTTGTGTACGTGTGGTATATGCAGTACTGTGTATAGATGGTGTTGTGTACGCGTGGTATATGCGGTGTTGTGTACAAATGGTGCTATGTACATATGGTGGTATGTGCATGTTGTACATATGGTGCTGTGTGTGTGATTGTACATGTGGTGTTGTGTACATGTTGTACATGGGGTGTTGTGTGCAAGTGGTGTTGTGGACATGTCGTGCATGTGGTGCTATGTACATGTGGCTTTGTGTACACATCGTGCATGTGGTGTTGTGTACACGTTGTACATGTGGTACTGTGTACATGTGGTGTTGTGTACACGTTGTGTAGGTGGCACTTTGTACATGTGGTATTGTGTACACATCGTACATGTTGTGTTGTGCACATGTGGTAAAGTGTTATGTGTATTGTGCAATCATTGTGTTGCAACATGTGTATTCATTGTGTTGTACTATGTGTATGTATATGTATTGTGTTGTATACCGGGTGTAAGTGTATGTATTGTGTTATGGGGTCCATCGGGTATAGGTGCATGTATTAAGTGGTGTTGTATGTCGTGTGTGGGTGTATCTATGTGATGCACATTGTATGTGTGTGTACATGGTTGAATAAAAGGCACTGGGTGCTTGTCATGTGTGGTAACCGATCCGATGTGTGTACAAAAAGGACAAGGACAAAGGTAGAAGAAAAGGACTAATTTAAGGATAAGTATCAATATTTATTCCAGTTTTATTATGCATATGATCTATGATGTTGATTTATGATGGTTACATGTGATTTATGATGGTTATAAGTGATGAATGATTTTGTTTTATGAAGATTGAGTTTTGAGCTAACCGGATGTGATATATACATGATGATTTGATCAAACAACTAGTTTTACTTGTTGTGATAGGAAGTAAACAAGATTGCAGGTGTACGTTGTTTACGAGATACTAATGAGGTATGATGTGAATTTATTTCTGTGCATTTTGAATCTAATCATAATTATGTGCTTGGTATAGGAAAGCATGAAAATGCTCGGGTAGGTGGTTGAAATTGACTGCAAGAATTAGCAACAACAACAAAAGGAATTGTTACAAGCAGTGGTATGTTGGTAAAGCACTTCAAGAGCAGGGCCATTGTGGGACACTGGTACCCAATAGTGTACATTGATTTCCATGAGCATGCTATGACTAGTATGATGGTTTTAAGGTAGGGATATGCCTTGGTTTTTGGACCTTTCGATGCGAGGAAACCTTGCCAAGTGAGGGGTTGCTCGAGGGACTGTGTAGCTGAGAAGGGGATGCCCGCAGAACTTGGAGGTGTGTGAATTCACAGAAGGGGGTGATTGGATTGCCTGAGGGATTATGTAGCAGAGAAGGGAAGGATAGTGAATACATTGATTTTGGTCATTAGTATTTCCAAATGGAATCAAAAGCACATTGGGAGTGTGCCCTAGAATAATGAGTCAGTAATTGTTCACTAAGAGGACACATAGCGCAAGGATTGTAGCACTAGACATTGGATGCAGGTTTGAATTTGGTAGTGGATTCTGGACTTCCTGGGAAGGAGGTGAATCTTGTTACTACTTTTGAGGGTGGAGGTGTGAGCCTTTGGATTCCCTTGTCATTAATGCGAGAATCATATCCTTTTATTTGCTAGTTAGAGAAAATGTGCAAATGTGTATATTATTTTAAATATTGTATCAAGCTATGTTTATAAAGCTCCATAGATAATATGATTATTTGTTGGTTGAAGAAAATGTGTATGAGTATACATGTGGTTGTTATAGGTGTCATAGAACACCAAGGACAGTGTTCCCCCAAGGGGGAGGATTCTGTAATAATCCGTGGTTGAATTTCCATGTAAAAAATATAAGACCAAGGTCATGGGACACATATTCCAAGCTGAATGGTGGGAAAAACATCCTAGTGGGTGTCACTTTCAGTTTATTATGGCTAAAGAAATTGGCAAAGGAAAAGAGGCATTAATTGGCATTTTATTTATGAAAATAATGGAAAATAGGAGAAAAGGAAGTTGAAAGGATACATATTCGCATAAGGAGGAAAAATGAAGGAAAATGAAGAAAATAGAGGCCTCAATGATAAAAAGGCTTTTGAGGATCAGTTCATGGGCTTTTGTCAATTCAATTTGGGAGCTTTCTCTATATTCTCTCTCAATCATACTCTTACACAGTTAGAGTTTTCTTAGAGCATTCTTGGAGCACATTGGATTTGGAGAAAGAAGGCAAAGGAAAGTGGGAAAGCTCAAAGGAACATGTGCATCAATGGTGACAATGAGATTTCTTTGCAGGTATCGAGTTGCATGTATGGTTTCCTTGCTAGTTTTGGCATACATGGTACATGCATGTGGTTTGTTGGTTATGATCTATCATGGGCATGGAGGATTGCCTGGATTGATAATGGTTTTGCCTAGCCTTGAAATTTACTGGATAACCATGGTGTTGTGGGTCTTTCCATTTGTTTGTTGATTAGTGATCATGTTCCTCATGGTTGTGGGTTGAGTTACTAATTCTTGGAGCCTTGGTTGGACAAACGCTCTAGAAGCCATGAAACAACTTGGGTTGAGCTACTAGCCTTGGAAACCTTGGTTAGTCAAAAGCTCTAGAGCCCTTGGTGGGTTGAGTTACTAATCCTAGAGCCTTGATTTGACAAATATTCTAGAGCCCTGCACTGTTGTGGATTGAGTTACTAGTCCTGGAATTGGGTTGGAACAAATGTTCTGCTGCCCTGGACAACTTGGGTAGAGACCGATCTGGTGATGGTTAGTGATGTCCGACCATGAGGTGGAATCACCCGTTGAGGGTTGAGGTGTTTTGGCCTATGGAAGCCCTGGTTTGGTTTTGGTTGGTTTATTCCATGAGATCCCACATTCATGCTTGGAATACGGCACAAAGGTGATTGAATGAAAGAAAGATTTTGTTCAGCCCAATCTATGGTCGGGTGGTACGTGAAGTCCCTGACTTGGTTGTTATTTCCATGTGTTAATATAACGTATTTTCTATGTTGGAAATAATACTGAGAGGGGGGGTGAATCAGTATTAGCAAGTCAATAATATTTCATTTCCATAATCAAATTCATATATGCTACTTCAGTTAATGGAACTTGTGTGTATACGCAACTGTATTTAAGGAAACTAGTGTATATCCTGCAAACTTATGATTCAGTTAATTCATCATATGTTGATCTTTAATAAGTGCATCAGAACCATATAAACAGTAACCAAGTGCAGTAAAACAGAACAGACAATCACACACATGAACACAAGATATAAGGTGGAAACCCAATGTGGGTGAAAACCACCTGCTGCAATCATCTTTATCTTCTTTTTAATAAGAAACGTATTTTTACAATTTTTGTACTGGTGCAGTCTTATACCAGTATGCAAGATTCAACCTGTAGAAGGCTACAACCTTCTCTCGTTCTCCAACTTCTCTTGGAAGGGTGTTGGGTCCCTATAATACTAGTGATTACCCCATTACTATTGTAGTTATAACCCTTATTTATATTGTTGTGCCCCTATTACCCCCATATTGTTATTTCTGTGCCCCTTAGAATCCCTCTATTGTTATTTTTGTGGCTTTATATTATTATTGTTAGGTCGGCTGGATTATATTGTGACTCCTTAGACTCCTATATATAGAAAGGAGGTTTTGTCATTTGTATCATCCAAGAATTGTTCATTTATGTAATGTAAAGGAGGTTGCCCCCTCGAAGAGGCTGAATTCTAAGGCGTTGATCTTTCTTTTCTATCTTTTCTTGAGCTGGTTTCATAACATTTGGTATCAGAGCTTTGGATTCTAGGGTTTCGCTGCTCCAAACAGGTCATCGTGGCATTTTCGCTATACATTTTTTCTGTGACGTTTCAGAAGTCGCAAAAAAAACCCATTTGAGAAGAAATCGCGCTGAACCTTGGGTCCGAATTTCAGAGCTTTTCGCGTGATATTTTCGGAGATATGATCTGAGGAAGTTGGTCTTTTTGCAGACTCCTGAATTACATTCAAAACAGGTGACCTGGGGAAAATCGTCATAACTTTCTCTCTGAGCATCGGATTGAAATTTCGTAAGAAGGTAAGAAAGAGGACGGACTGTAGTTTTCTTGTATATATTTTTCAGAGTCAAAGGTTGAAACAGTGACTCGTGGCACTTCGTACAAGTTCGCTCTACTGAACTAGTCTATAATCAGGTCACTGTGGGAGATTTGCATAACTCTTTCTTGGAGAATCCAATTTGGATCAGACTTGTGGCATTGGAAAGAGGACATAGAAGGCTACTACAGGTCACAATTTCAGAACTGGATGATTCGAAATTACAGAGATACATCAGATTCAATATCAGGCTTCTACAAAGTGAAAAAAGGTGTGTAATTTTTTTTTAAATTTTTGCATAAGCTTGGTTTGAAGGAATTCAAAGGGCATAGTAAAGCATTATTATCGGTAACTGATGCCCCGAGGAAAGAAAATGCAAACACCTAGTAAGGAACCTGAAAGCTCTAGCATGACTCATGAAGAAGAGGAAGAAATGCTACATGATATATCAAAATTACAAGAACAAGTGCAACAAATGTCACGCTCACAAAAGCTAACAGATGCTAAGATAAATGGCGTGGAATCTAAGATAAATGGTGTGGAATCTAAGATAAAGGGCATGGAAGCTAAGATGGATGATCTGAAGACAGATTTGAGGACAGATTTGAAGACAGACATGGCAGATTTGAAGACAGATTTGACAAATTTTCTACAAGAAATACTTACTAATGGTGAAAAGGTAGTAAAGGAAACTCATGATGAGAACAAAAGAAATGTTAATCATGATTCCATAGACTCTAATGTTGGATCGAAGACCCACCATATTCCAAAAATCGATATGAGGAAGTTTGATGGCAAGGATCCCGCCACATGGATATTACAGATGGAGCAATTCTTCGATCTCAATAATGTGCAAAACACACAAAAGGTACGTATGGCAACTTTATATTTGGAACCAAATCAGTTTGTATGGTATCAATGGCTTTGCTCTCGTAAACAATTTATCACTTGGGCAATTTTTACGGAAGAATTGATAGCACATTATGAGGATACAAAAAGCAACACTTTTTTTAGCCAATTGATAAGTCTCAAACAAAAGGGTTCAATAATGGAGCACATTGAGGAGTTCCAAAAATTGAACATAAGGGTAAAAGATATTCCAGAGGAGCATAGGATTGATGTGTTCATAGGGTCTTTAAAGGATAATATCCAACATGATGTGCGCCTTTGGGAACCTGATTCATTAGAGAAGGCATTCAGGTTAGCAAGAAAAATGGAAAGCAAAATTATGGCAACTAGGAAGCATACCATTCACAACTATAAAGACGGAAGTGTTGTTGCCCATAGTCTTCCACAACCTACAAGGTTGACACCACAACAATTGGAAGAAAAAAGAGCAAAAGGGCTTTGTTACAATTGTGATAGCAAATACACAAAAGGTCATAAGTGTGCTGAGAAGAAATTATTCTACATAGATTGTGAAGAGGAAGAAGAAAAGGAGCAAGAAAGGTCAAAAGAAGAGGATATATTCCAGGAACAAAGCCTAGATGAAGAACAAATAAATCCGACCATATCTTGTAATGCATTGGCGGGAATTACCACTCCTCAAACCATCAAGATAGAAGGACAAATCAAGAAGAAAAAGGTAATAGTGTTGATTGATTCAGGAAGCACCCACAATTTTATTCATTGTAGGGTAGCAAAAGAATTGAATTGCTTCCTATATCCAGCACCAGAGTGTCAAGTGATGATTGCAAATGGAGGAACAATAAATTGTTCTGGAAAGTGCCATAATATCAAGCTATCCATGGGAGAATATGTATTGACTAGCCCAATGCTTTCCATTCCAATGGGAGGTGCTGATGTTGTACTAGGAGTCCAATGGCTACAATCCTTGGGTACAATAGCTTTTAATTTTCAAGAACTTTTCATGAAATTTTCTGTGGAAGGAAAGGAAGTTGAATTAAGGGGTATTGCAGGGAAACCAGGAAAGATAATCAGCTCTAATGGCATGACAAAGCTTCTAAAAAAGGAGCAAAGAGGTGTAATTGCACAATTATGTTCGCTAGATGTTTCCACATTGGAATCATCTATTTCTCCAGATCTCCAAAAAGTCCTGGACAATCATTCCAAGGTATTTGAGACTCCCAAAGGTCTCCCACCTATGCGTGATCATGATCATGCTATTCATCTGATTCCAGGAAGTGTTCCTCCAAACATCAGGCCGTACAGATATCCCTATGTCCAAAAAAGTGAAATTGAACGTATGGTTGCAGAAATGCTAGAGGCTGGTATAATTCAACCGAGTCAAAGTTCTTTCTCAGCTCCAGTAGTATTGGTGCACAAGAAGGATGGATCATGGCGCATGTGTCCAGATTATAGGGAGCTCAACAAGCTCACTATTAAAGATAAGTTCCCCATTCCTGTCATTGATGAATTACTGGATGAATTGCATGGATCAATTTACTTCACCAAGTTGGATCTTCGTTCAGGATATCATCAAATCAGAATGAAGATTGAAGACATTCCGAAAACGGCATTTAGAACTCATGAGGGTCATTATGAATTTTTGGTCATGCCTTTTGGCCTTACCAATGCACCTTCAACATTTCAAGGTTTGATGAATTCAATTTTCAAACCATTCCTTAGAAAATTTGTGTTAGTATTTTTTGATGATATACTAATCTACAGCAAGTCTTGGAAGGATCATGTTGAACATGTTGACAGGGTGCTACAACTATTGGAGGAGAAACAATTATATGCAAAAAGATCCAAATGTTTCTTTGGAGTCCAGGAGGTGGAATATTTGGGTCATATTGTATCTCATGAAGGAGTTAAGGTAGACCCTAGCAAAATTAAAGCCATTAAGGAATGGAAAATCCCCACATCCATAAAGCATCTGCGAGGATTTCTTGGGTTGACAGGGTATTATCGCAAGTTTGTTAAGAATTATGGGAGAATAGCAGCACCTCTAACAACATTATTGAAGAAAGATTCATTTTCATGGACTCCGGAAGCAACAAAGGCCTTTGAACATCTTAAAGAGGCAATGTGCCAAGCACCGGTCTTAGCTACACCGGACTTCACAAAAACCTTTATTGTGGAATGTGATGCTTCAGGAAATGGAATTGGTGTTGTTCTAATGCAAGATGAAAGACCCATTGCTTTTGAAAGTCGTCCAATCAAGGGAAAGTTTTTAAGCAAAGCTATTTATGAGAAGGAAATGTTGGCAATACTCCATGCACTTAAGAAATGGCGACCCTACCTAATGGGAAGACACTTCAAGGTAAAAACGGATCATGATAGCCTTAAATACTTTTTAGAACAAAGATTATCCTCTGAAGAGCAACAAAAGTGGGTCACAAAGATGTTGGGTTATGACTTTGAAATCATCTACAAAAAAGGGAAGCAAAATGTGGTGGCAGATGCACTCTCAAGAAAGGATGAGGATGTGGAAGCATTGTTGTGTGCCATTTCTATTATCCAACCAGATTGGATAAACGAAGCAAGGGAGGAATGGAAGAATGACGAAGAAGTGTGGGCACTTATTCGAAAGCTACAACAAGATTCCAGTACTTCTGATACATTTAGCTGGCAAAATGATTCGTTATGGTACAAAGATCGCTTATACCTCTGTAAGAATTCCCAGCTAAAACAAAAGATTCTTATGGAATTGCACACTTCTCCCTTAGGAGGGCACTCAGGATTTTTAAAAACTTACCACAGGGTTAAGAAGGAATTTTTTTGGGATGGCCTTAAATCAGATATTCAAAAGTTTGTGGCGGAATGTTTGGTTTGCCAACAAAATAAAGTTGAAACAATTAAGACACCGGGTCTATTACAACCTTTATCCATTCCAAGCCAACGTTGGGAGGAGGTTTCAATGGATTTTATCACAGGTTTACCCAAGTCTGAGGGAAAGAGTGTCATCATGGTGGTAGTTGACAGACTTACCAAGTATGCACACTTTTGTGCATTATCACATCCATTTAAAGCCAGTACAGTTTCTACTGCATTTATGGAAACAGTTCAAAAGCTACATGGAAACCCAAAGATTATTGTAAGTGACAGAGATCCCATTTTCACTGGAAATTTTTGGACAGAATTATTTTCTTGTCTTGGTACTCAGTTAGCTCATAGCTCATCTTATCATCCTCAATCTGATGGGCAAACTGAGATAGTAAACAAATGTTTGGAAGGATATCTTCGTTGCTTTGTATCTGATAAACAGACACAATGGGTCAAATGGTTGCCTCTGGCTGAATGGTGGTATAACACTTCCTTCCATACAGCAACAAAAATGACCCCATTTATGGCACTTTATGGGTATCAACCACCATCCATCACATCATATTTAAGAGAAAATTCTAAGGTTCAGGCAGTGGAACATCACATCGAACATCAACAACAAGTCCTCCAACTCTTAAAGGATAACCTCGTGTTGGCACAAAATAGAATGAAACAACAGGCAGATCAACATCGCAGTGAAAGAAGTTTTGATGTAGGTGATTGGGTATTCCTACGGCTACAACCATATAAGCAAATGTCCCTAAAGCAAGCTAAGAAGGATAATAAATTATCACCAAAGTATTATGGTCCGTACAAGGTGTTGCAAAAGATTGGTACTATGGCATACAAATTGGAGCTTCCTGCAGCTTCTCGATTGCACCCAGTTTTCCATGTTTCATGTTTAAAGAAGGTTATAGGCGACAAGCTCCCAGTTCAAACAATATTGCCAGAACTTGACGAGGAAGGAAAAATTATATTGGAACCGGAAGCAGTCACAGAAACAAGAACTCGACAGCTACGAAATCGATCAATTTCAGAGTATCTTATCAAGTGGAAGAACTTATCCGCTGAAGATTCCACATGGGAGGATGAGAATTTTATGCAGAAGTATCCAGAACTACTCAAGCGTTGAGGACAACACTTTTTTGAAGGAGAGGGGCATGTTGGGTCCCTATAATACTAGTGATTACCCCATTACTATTGTAGTTATACCCCTTATTTATATTGTTGTGCCCCTATTACCCCCATATTGTTATTTCTGTGCCCCATAGAATCCCTCTATTGTTATTTTTGTGGCTTTATATTATTATTGTTAGGTCGGCTGGATTATATTGTGACTCCTTAGACTCCTATATATAGAAAGGAGGTTTTGTCATTTGTATCATCCAAGAATTGTTCATTTATGTAATGTAAAGGAGGTTGCCCCCTCGAAGAGGCTGAATTCTAAGGCGTTGATCTTTCTTTTCTATCTTTTCTTGAGCTGGTTTCATAACAAAGGGAGCTACAACCCCCTAGCTCTTGTATTAGCTGATATGTTTACTAGTACGTAGGTGTCAGCCTATAGAAGGCTACAACCTTCTCTTTTCTTCCAGGGACCACGTTTTATAAATTTTTAGATTGGATCCATCAATAACATTAATCAAACATCAAATATATCTGCATCAACCAATCTCCTTTGTACCAACCAAAGCTGAATCAATCAATCACTTTTCAGAATGCTGTAACCAGAATACAGTAACAATAACTAGAACCCAAGCCAGAACCCAGAACACTGCAACAACAAACAAAAGTAGCTAAAGCATATTTTATGAGGTATACGCTACTTCACTGTGTCGAACTTGCGTGCATACACACTTTTGTCAAGGCGAACCTGCGTACAGATCTGCAAAACAAATTTAAGATGTATACGTTGTTTTGATATGCAGAAACCACTTGTATATGCGCCTTTTCTAAAGTGAACTTGTGTACAGATCTGTAAATGATGATTTAAACTTTACAACAATTCCAGACATCAGTTATACTCAGATCATCATATTTACATGTGCCAGTTATTCAGATAAAAGATCAAAACCACACAAAGATACTTCTCTTCAAGCCTTAAGATCTTGACCCATCATTAGATCTTATCCTTCATCAAGCGCTAAGGTTCATCCTTGATTCAGATCCAACTATGCACCATAACCTAATAACCTGTATTTTGGATCTTGCTCTTCATCAAATATTCAATACTTGAGTGCCCTTGCCTACTGATCTTCTTCTCCTTTTACAGTCTTAGGCCTTATTCAATACCATGGACCAAAACCACTTAGAACCAATACCTTTGACCAAATACTTGGGGTCAACACTTCGAAATAGATACCTTGGACCAATACCATGGATCAAAATACCATGGACCAAATACCACGGACCAAAGTTTATTTTTCCAACATGTATGCGCCTTTCCATCCGTGAAAGTGTGTGTGTACGCTACATGCGCGTTTTGATCTACGAACCCGCGTGTACACGCAGCTTAATCAATGGGGAACCTGCGTATACCTCTCTTTCTTCATTCTGTGAGTCTGAATTGTAATTTGTCATCTGAGTGAGTTGCCATCAAGGACAACACCTGTGTCATAGTGCCAAATCTGTGTCATAATGCCAACAATCTCCCCCTTTGGACTTGGTGGCAACCCCAAGTCACTCTCCCCCTTTTTCATCAAGGGAAAAGGGCTATGCTCCCCCTGAGTACATGCTAAATTCTCTGATATGCTGAAGTGTGATGATTGAGCTCCATGCTCGAGTCCATGCTCCCCCTGAATATAAGCAAGATCTGCAAAAATATGTTCTAAAAGAAGAACATGACTCTATACAAACATCATAAATGAGCTTCCTATCACTAATGACTCATACATACATCCATCTCCCAACCAAGTGGGGATATACCAATTGTTTATACATGTCAAAACAAGAACATTACATCATCCATCCCATGCATAGTGGGGAAACATAATAGGTCGTTTCATGACCTTGACATTAAAAAAATATACAAGACATAGAGACCAAATATCTGAAACAAGACCATGATAGTCATAAAAAACTATCATTAGCAGCATCTGTCAATCACCATCCAAACCAGCAACCATGATCTTCCCCTGAACTTTTTCCACCTGAACAAAAAACAACTGTGAATTTGTACCAAGATCTTCTAAGATAATGCCAACAATGCATTATTAGAAGTATATGCTCCCCCTGAACCTGTGTCCATATCAGACTCCTTTCATCCTAAGTCTGGCCCACTGCTTTTCTTCAAACCAACATATACGCAACTGTATCCACAACAACCTGTGTATGTATGCGGATACACTTCATGAAACTCGCGTATAACCACTTTTCTCTGAAACAGATAAGTTTTAACAGCAGGATGATGCATCAACTACTCCCAACGTCTGTCTGAGATATTCAAATGTCTTTCTGTGTAGTGGTTTGGTGAATATATCAACAACCTGTTCTTTGGAGGGAACATACTCCAATTTGACCTTTTGTTCAAGCACTTGTTCACGTAGAAAATGATATTTGATGGGTATGTGCTTGGTCTTGGAATGTATGACTGGATTCTTTGAAACACTGATGGCACTTGTATTATCACATAGGATGGAGATGGGTGGAGTACATGTGATCTGAATGTCTTGCAATGTTTGCATCATCCAAAGGAGTTGTGTGCATCAAGATGCAGCAGCCACATATTCTGCTTCAGCTGTAGATAATGCAATTGAACTTTGTTTCTTGCTGAACCAAGACACTAATTTGGAACCCATATAAAATGCACCACCACTAGTGCTTTTTCTGTCATCAACGCTTCCTACCCAATCTGCATCTGTATATGCATGAAGTGTAAGATCTGTATCTCTAGGATACCATAAACCAAAATTCTATGTTCCTTGAAGATATTTGAAAATCATTTTGACTGCCTGAAGGTGTGATTCCTTTGGATTTTCTTGGAATCTTCCAACTATTCCCACTGCATGCATGATGTTTGGTCAGGTACCTATTAGATAAAGTAGACTGCCAATCATGGATCTGTAGGTTGGTTGATGTACTGTTGTTGATTCATCATTTAAGCTGAGACTGCATCCTGTTACCATAGGGGTACATATTGGTTTAGAATCTTCCATGCCGTATTTTTTCAAGATCTGCTTGAGATACTTGGTTTGTGACAAAAAAATACCATCTTTATTGTGTTGAACTTGTAGACCAACAAAATATGTAAGCTCACCAAGTAGGGACATTTCAAATTCTTGTTGCATTACCGAAGCAAAATTCCACTCATGGCTTCTTCATTGCTACCAAAAATGATATCATCAACATACACAACAAGTATTATCAATTTATTATTGTCAATCTTTGTATATAGATTGCTATCAGCCGATCCTTTTGAAAAACCTTGTTGATGGAGGTATTTGTCAAGACGGTAATACCAGGCCCTTGGAGCTTGTTTTAGACCATAGAGAGCCTTTCTGAGTTTGCATACAAGTTTTGCATCATTTCCAAGGATGAATCCATTTGGTTGCTCAATATATACTTCTTCTTCTAAGTCTCCATTAAGAAAGGCAGATTTTACATCCATTTGGTATACTTTGAATTTCTAAAAACTAGAAAGAGAAAGAAACATTCTTATGGCTTCAAGTCTAGCAACAGGTGCAAAATTTTCTTCAAAATCTATACCTTCTTGTTGAGCATACCCTTTACAAACAAGTTTGGCCTTGTTTCTAATAACTTCTCCATTTTCATTCAGCTTGTTTTTTAATATCCATTTGGTTCCTATGATATTCTTATCATGAGGTCTAGGAACTAATTCCCAAGTATTATTCTTTTCAATTTGCTCAAGTTATTCATTCATGACCTTGACCCAACATTCATCTTTGCATGCTTCATTTACATTTTGAGGTTTGATGGAGGAAAGCAATGCTAGATATCTTGAATCTTCTGTAATAGTTCTTCTTGTCTGCACACCTGCCTCTTTCTGTCCCAAAATTTGAGTCTCTGGATGATTTTTCTGAACATACCTGGATGGAGTCTTTTCTTTTGCCGTTATCTGTTCTTCTGGTGCTTCATTGGTTTCTTCTTCAGAATTAGTCTGATTTGATGTGGAAGGATAATCCTCATCTTCTCCACAATCTTTGGTTTTTACCTACTTTGGATTTTTTCCTGCTTCATCAACCACAACATCAATACTTTCAATGATTTTCCCAAGTCTTTTATTATAACACTTATATCCTTTACTTCGGGAAGAGTAACCAAGGAGAATGCCTTCATCTGCTCTGGGTTCAAACTTGCCAAGTTTTTCATCAGTCCTTTTGATGTAACATTTGCTTCCAAAAACTTTGAAGTATTTTATAGTAGGAGTCTTACCATACCAAAGTTCATGTGGAGTTTGAGTGTTGTTTACCCGAACATTTTCTTGGTTGAGAATAGTGACAGCAATGAATGCAACTTCACCCCAGAAGGTTGCAGGAGTTCCAAACTTATCTAGCATAGCACGAGCCATTTGTTGAACAGTTCTATTCATCCTTTCTACCACTCCATTTTTCTGAGGAGTCCTTGCAGTGGATAATTGCCTTTTTATTCCATGTTCTTCACAAAAGTCAAAGAATTCATCCGAGGTAAATTCCCCTCCTCGATCAGATCTGAGGCATTGATTTTGCGATCTGATTCATTTTCAACCAAGGCTTTGAAGGCTTTGAATTTTTCAAATGCTTAATCTTTATGCTTTAGAAGCCCTATCTAACACATTTTGAAATAATCATCAATGAACAATATAAAGTATTCCTCTCCACGAGGTGACTTTTTCCTTGATGGTCCACATAAATCAGTATGAACAAGTTCAAGAGGCTTACTAGCTTATCCTTCCTTTTCAGGGAAGTGTGTTCTGGTTTACTTATCAAATTAACATGATTTGCATATTGTATTTTCTGGGATGCTGATATCAGGAAGATCATGAACAGCCTGGAATCTACATGCTTTTCTTATTTGAGAGAAGCTTATATGCCCCAATCTTTTGTGCCATAGCCAGTGTTCATCATTTTTGCTTAGATAGCACTGTTGTTGTCCTCCCTTGAGTATGTGTAAGTTGTTTGGAGTTCTTATACCTTTGATCATGGTTTCTCCTGTATCAAGCTCACGAACAACACATCCATTTGATAAAAATACTACTTCATTTCCTTGATCACACATTTGACTGACACTCAATAGGTTATGCTTTAGACCATCAACATACATAACATTCTCAGCTTTAACTTTTTATTTTAAGAGAACAGAACCTTTACCTTTTATGACAGCAGGAGTGTCATTTCCAAATGAGACCTTCTTTTCCTTTTCTAAGGCATTATATGACTGAAGTTTTTCTTTATCACCTGTCATGTGTTTCAAGCATCCACTGTCGATGTACCACTGATTTTCTTGTCCTTCTGCATACAAGGCTATACCACATCTTTCTGTTTGCGGTTCTTTCTTTCTCCATATTTTGGGATTTAATGAAGTTTTCTCCTTCTAAGATGTTTGTCGAAATTTACTCCTGCATTCAAATTCTTCATGACCGAAGTTGTTGCAAATAGAGCATTCTATTTCATTTTCAAGAAGAGAAAAGTTATTGTAGGTTCGTTTCATGATCCCCGCCACATTCCTTTGATTTTGTGCTTCTCTAGTCATGATGGTCTTGTAAGCAACACATTGAGCAGCTTTGTGTCCAAAGTTATGACATGAAAAACATTGGCCATTGAAGAAATTCTTGCAATTATCGAATCTACTGACCTGGTGATTGTAGTTGCTATTCATTCTTGAAACAGATTGAGTATGATTTTCCTGAGGTTGGTTGTAGCTTCTGTTTATCCTTGAAGTAAATTGAGCTCGATTTACCTGGTGATCTGCTTTATGCCTTTGTTGTCGATTGTCAAACTGTTCACTGCTCTTTGCTGCATCAAGATAGCTTTTAGTGGAGGTTAACGGCTTCTGTGCTTGGGATGCTTCTTCAGTATATCCAAGACTTGTCTTTATCAGAGGAGAACATTGCACTTTGATAATTTCATTTAGGGCTTCTGATCCTTTAGCAAATCTAAGGTTAAGAGCATTTGTTTTCTCAATATCCTTTCTTAGACCCACAATTTCACATTCCAGTTTTTCATTGTGTTTTTCTCTTTCAACAAGTTGGAATGTCAGAGTATCTATAATCATATTCTTTTCTTCTAGACAAATTTTGAGTTTAGATATTTCTTCATAAAGGTCATCTTCATCTAAAGCATCCAAGAAATCATCATCTTCAAAATCCATAAGAAGTCTATAGTCATTACTATTTTCATCTTCATCACTATTTGATAAACCATTGCTATCTTCATGCATATAGTAGCTCTTCTTACTTACACTTTGTTTTCTATTCCATTTTGCTGATTCCTTACCTTTATCAAGCTTTTCTTTATGAGGACATTTGGCAGCACAATGACCGACTCTTCCACAAGCAAAACATTTGAAAGGTAGTTTACCTCTGAATCTTCCGAAACCCCATTGAAGGTTCTTGACAAAGTTTGCTTCTTCCTCTCCTTCTGAAATATGTCCTGATTCATTGAGTTCTTCTCTTCTTGAAGCTTTGAATGCGACTTCTCTCATATCTGATGGACCTCCTTTTCTCATTTCGAAAGCAGTTAAGATTCCATGCAGCTGTGTCATAGTAATAGTCTGAAGATCCTGCTTTTCTTCTATGGCAGATACTTTTGATTCAAACTTAGTAGACAAGGATCTTAAAACCTTTTCAACTAAAGTAACTTCTTTTATCTCTTCACCCAAGTTCTTCGTGCAATTAAAAATCTCATCTATACGTAAGAAGTAACTAGCTATACTTTCATCATTGTGCATTTTGAGATTTTCATATTGAATTCTGAGAGTTTGCAGTTTTTCACATTTTACCTGATTGTCTCCTTCATAGCTTAAAACAATCTTGTCCCATATTTATTTGGCAGTTTTGAGCTGCATAACTTTGAAAAATTTTGATTGTGATAGACTCCCCAATAATGTATATGACAACCTTGGCATTAGTTTCATATTTCTTTTTACCTGCCGTATCTGTAGGAATTGCTGATGGAAATGTATATCCTCCTTCCACGATTTCCCAGACATCTGTTCCAAGAGATTGAAGATAGGTTGTGGTTCTTACCTTCCAATAAACGAAGTTTCTCCCATCAAAGATTGGTGGTCTAATGGATCCCTCTCTTTCGTAGTTACTCATGATGATAGATCTTCCTTCAAGCGATCAAGCTTCTTCTGAAGGACCTGCTCTGATACCAATTGTTGGAAATAATACTGAGAGGGGGGGGTGAATCAGTATTAGCAAGTCAATAATATTTCATTTCCATAATCAGATTCATATACGCTACTTCAGTTAATGGAACTTGCATGTATATGAAACTGTATTTAATGCAACTAGCATATATCCTACAAACTTATGATTCAGTTAATTCATCATATGTTGATCTTTAATCAGTGCATCAGAACCATATAAACAGTAACCAAGTGAAGTAAAACAGAACAGACAATCATGCACAGGAACACAAGATATAAGGTGGAAACCCAATGTGGGTGAAAACCACCTGCTGCAATCATCTCTATCTTCTTTTTAATAAGAAACTTCTTTTTACAGTTTTTGTACTGGTGCAGTCTTATACCAGTACACAGGCTTCAACTTGCAGAAAGCTACAACCTTCTCTCGTTCTCCAGCTTCTCCTGGAAGGGAGCTACAACCTCCTAGCTCTTGTACTAGTTGATATGTTTACTAGTACGTAGGTGTCGGCCTACAGAAGGCTACAACCTTCTCTTTTCTTCCAAGGACCACGTTTCATAAATTTTCAGACTGGATCCATCAATAACATTAATCAAAAATCAAATATATCTGCATCAACCAATCTCCTTTGTACCAAACAAAGCTAAATCAATCAATCACTTTTCAGAATGTTGTAACCAGAATACAGTAACAGTAACCAGAACTCAAGCCAAAACCCAGAACACTGCAACAAAAAACAGAAGTAGCTAAAGCATATTTTATGAGGTATACGCTACTTCACTGTGTCGAACTTGCGTGCATACACACTTTTCTCAAGGCGAACCTGCGTACAGATCTGCAAAACAAATTTAAGATGTATACGTTGTTTTGATATGTAGAAACAGCATGTATACACACCTTTTCTAGAGTGAACCTGCGTACAGATATGTAAATGATGATTTAAACTTTACAACAATTCCAGACATCAGTTATACCCATATCATCATATTTACAAATTACAACATGCACCAGTTATTCAGATAAAAGATCAAAACCACACAAAGATACTTCTCTTCAAGCCTTAAGATCTTGACCCATCATTAGATCTTATCCTTCATCAAGCACTAAGGTTCATCCTTGATTCAAATCAAGCTATGCACCATAACCCAATAACCTGTATTTTGGATCTTGCTCTTCATCATATATTCAATACTTGAGTGCCCTTGCCTAATGATCTTCTCCTCCTTTTATAGTCTTAGGCCTTAATACCATGGACCAAAACCACTTAGAACCAATACCTTGGACCAAATACCTAGGGTCAACACTTTGGACCAGATACCTTGGACCAATACCATGGATCAAAATACCATGGACCAAAACTTAGTTTTCCAACATGTACGCGCCTTTCCTTCCGTGAAAGTGTGTTTGTACGCTATACGCACCTTTTGATCTGCGAACCCGCGTGTACACGCGGCTTGCTCAATGGGGAAGCTGCATATACCTCTCTTTCTTCATTCTGTGAGTCTGAACTGTGATCTGTCATCTGAGTGAGTTGCCATCAAGGACAACACCTATGTCATAGTGCCAAATCTGTGTCATAATGCCAACATTCTATTGTGATCTATGAGAATATGTATTGATTATGATGGTGATCTCATGGTTGAGTTGCCATGGTTTATATGTTGGTTATTTGATGGTTTATAGGTTGGCTATATGTTGGTTATAGGATGCATATTGTCTATGGCTCTTGAAATTTTTGATGAATATATGAATGGTTGATGATTGCATGGAATACCAAATGTTATTGCAACTATTATGAGAGGGTATTAGACCTTGTTGGTGAATCTTAGATAAGTATCAAACCCCTGTGTTTAAATATGCATTCATGACCTGTAGATTACATGTCTTCCATATGTTTGACGAAATGTATGTCATGGTTAGGATTGGTTAGGTCAAGTCCCTGATCAAGTTTTGTGTTAGAGGCTTTTTCTTTGTGTCATTTATTGTTTTGAAAAGTCTCATCAAGTTCCGGGCAGTATCTGGAGTCTAGCACTGAAAAGGTGGCACAAATTTTGTAGTTGCACGCACAAAATTGGGAAATTGGATTGCAGTCGCTCCCTTGCAGGCTTATGCATGTGACTGGAGGCCTACAGTCACATGGATGTAGGCTTGTGCATGCGACTATGAGTTAAGGTAAGTGAAAAAGAAAGTTAACTTAGGGCTTGGGCACCTGGGGTGGTTGTTTAGCCCTTAAGGGTCCTATACCTCCTGAAGAAGCTCTTTAAAGTTTCGGTTTGTCGATTCCACTTCCTTAACTGTACTTAGGAGTTTAAGTCATACCATAGTAACTCTTTGTCACATGTTTACCCCAACAGACCTGTGAACTTGGGTAAATGTGGGATGCGAGTGTTACAATTTCTACTTGATATCATGTGGTTGCACCTATTTTTGGGGGGCTCTTCACACGTAGGGGTGATTTCTAGCTTGTTGGAGATTATTTCTGCTTGTGACGTGTTAACACTCATTTGGGTGCATTTTCTCTCTTCTAACTCACATGTGTGATGCTTCCACAACCTTCTAGAAGACTTCACTACTCATTCTCTTGTTTTTTCATACATGTGGTGGTTTTAAAGCATTATAGAAGGATGTACCACTTATCTTCTTTGTTTCCCACACATGTGAGGGTGTTGTTGGCTCTTTCCTTGGTTTAAGAAGGGTGCTTAAGGTTTCTAGCATGTTTTTGACCCCTTAATTGAGGAGGGTGCTCCTGTTTTGAAGGTTTTCTCTGATTATATTGAGGAACTCATGGTTTTACCTTCTAGTTTTCAATGGATCACGTGGTATAAACACATTATATCATTTCTAACTCATGGTATTGTATGCATGTTTTAGGGAGGCCCTTATCTATATTGGGAGGGAAGCTCCCTCATTTTCTCTTGTTGGAAATAAAGTGGAAATAACTTCTTGATAGTTGTGTTGTGAGATATTTTCTCTTTTGAGAAATGTTCTAGGGTTATAATAGAGAGATTTAAATTGCAATTTTTATTGATGAATGAGATATCATAAGACAAAATATTGCAATTTAGGTATGAACTGCATGTCTATTTCATTTCTTGGTTGAATTCCAAGATATATTTTTTGTATTAGAAATGAATCTACCAAGGCTTTATTTCTTTACTCTAGATTAGGTTGATTCCTATAGAATCAACCTCCCTGTAATCTTTGCAAGGTTTCATAATGTTTTAGTTTGATGCTCTTATAAGTATTTTTCTTGATGTATGGGGACTTCAATAATTAAAACAAGAGGATAAATATTCAAGGGTAATCTAAACCCCATAGCAAAATGGTAAGTGCTAGTTTGATTAGTAGTTCCAACCATATTTCCAAATCAAACAATCTAGGAGTTTCTTGCATATCATTTCAGATTTAGATTACATTTTCTAGGTTTTTAGCTAACCTTTGTGGATATCATACATCAAACTTGAGTTTTTATTATAGGTCAATCTCTATAAGTGGATTTAGATAAATTTATTTGTTATTATGAGTGAATATATTCACTTTCTTGTAATTTTCTACACATAGATCTACACCCATTTTCTCTCAAGATAAAATTAAAAAACTCACTAATTAAATGAAAAATTGAATGCATATTTAAATTGTCTATGACAAATTAATACTTTAAGATTTTTCTTCTCACTCATGCATTGTTAATGAGACCAAACGAATTAGTATTAAAAATCACATTTGAGCAACATTTATCTTATTTATGTTCCTCATATCTTCTTATGATAATTCAATGCCCTTATTGATGGAATGGCTAGCTCTCTAAGTAAAAAAATTTAAGTCCTTTTTTAAGTTTCTATTCATGGTTGAAATGTATGATTAAGGGTTTTAACATCCACAGGTTGTTGAAAATGCAACAAGATGGTGGAGCTTAGTGGAAAGAAGTCGCCTTCACTAAGTGGGTCCGCAGGCTATTTTTGGCGCAAAGTCTATTTTTAAACTATGTCTACTTTTAGACATATGGATCATGGTCTATGAGTTGCAGGATGCTATTTGTGGATGATTGGTCATGTTGGTAAAAATAGATGGACTTATATTTTTAGACATATGGGCAGAGTCTATTTTTAGATTGCCAGGCTAAAAATAGAACAGTCGAATATTATTAGCTCTTAATAATATTTGGACTATAAACATTATCTTATCCTCTTGCGGCACTTCAGTTCAAGCTACGGATGTGGCACATGCAACTACCAGAAGGAAATACGCTTTTCTTATGGGTTATTTGAGCTATTGCATGATGGACTTTAGTTAGAACTCAAGTGATTGAGTTTGGTGGAGTTGATTGAGGAGTTGATGGAGTTGTGTTCAGTTTGACTTAGTTGAACTAGTTGTATTTAGTCTAACTGCAAATACACTCGTGATGAGTGATGTGAATTAATTATTAATTATTCACTAATTATTAACTCATAAATCAACTAAAGAATACATCAGTTAACTTAGTGCATGGACAGTTCAGTGGAGACAAGTGTTAGAGGTGGGTGAAAGAGTGAGACTGCTATCAATTGTGACTATAGCTGTGCATGAGATTTGCACATGCAATTGTAGAGATTTCCAATGAGGATTGCACAGTACAAGCCAAGGGAATTCATTCTTGGATCATTCCTATTCTCACATTGGATTGCGCAATAGAGGTAGGCAGACAGTGGAGGAGATTTGAACCTGTGACTTGATTCAGATCTGAGCTAGTTTGTGTGTAGTAGGTGGAGATAGTACTGAGTACTTGTGAGGAGTATTGTACTATGTATTCTTACATGTTCTATATCACTATAATATATAAATAGTTGGGGGTTTTCAGCTGTATGCTTTCCCCAGTACGTACTGTGTTAATGTGCGCATGTGTTTGATGTTTCATTGTTTTCAATTCCGCAAAATTGATGATCAACGTAGAGGAGGTTATGCATTATGCATGCATTCCGCAAATAGTGTATAATCAGGATAATCTCTGTGAACAAGTGTTATATTATTCAAAATTTCTACATGGTATCAGAGCAGAGTTGATCATCAGATCTATTATTCAGAAAGTGATTACATTTTATTTCTTCAGGTAGAGTCTGTAATCGGGCCAAGTAGCCTCTGGATTCATCCTTCTTTTGGAAGGTGAGATATCCAGTAAATGCCCATACAGTCAATCTCTGTACGAGAAACACTTTGTTCTCACGAATTTTAGATCAGAAGCGGTTGAGTTTTGAGCTGGTGGAATTCGAATTTGCAGCAGTGTTTTCTTGGTGTCAAAGTTGAAATGTATTTCAACGGATTGTGATTGGAGTATGCCCTTGAAGGCAGCTCAAATTATATTGCATGGAAAGACAGGATGGAGGCGGTGTTAGATGACAATGGGTTGAAGGAGTTCATAGATGTTGAGGTCCCAAAGCCTACTGATGCTGCTCACGTTGAGGTTTGGCAAAAGAAGACAACAAAGTGTTGAAGGATTCTGTTGGAGGGCGTGAAGGATCACATTGTATCCAGCCTGCATGGAAAGGCTTCTCCATACTTGATGTGGAAAGCGTTGACAGATTTATTCCAAAGCAAGAGCGACCAGAGGAAGTTGGCACTCAAGGATAAACTCAGAAACATTAAGTGTGAGAATGGAGACAGTATGCTCGAGTATCTCACGAAGTTCACCCAATGCCGGGATGAGCTGGGAAGTGTGGGGGTGACTGTCGATGATGAGGACTTGGTGAGCTTGGCTCTCCTTGGTCTTCCGAAGAGTTGGAATTCCTATCAGGACTCTGTTAATGGTCGGGAGAAATTGCCAGGATGGGAGAGACTTTGTTCGGATCTTGTGCAAGAGGAGATCCGGCGGAATACCAGGGACAGATCTTCATCAAAGGCATCTGATGAAGAAAATTGCGCTTTGGCTGCCAAAGCAAAGAAGGGGAAGGAGAAGGTTTCTCTTTCCGAATCCAGTTCTTCCAATGATGGGAAGAAGGTTGACAAATCGAAAGTGTGATGCTTTTTTTGTCATGAGTTGGGCCATTATGCTTCAAATTATCCACGGAGGAAATCCAAGAAGGGATCCGGGGAAGGATCCGAAGGTGAGGTACTTGCTTCACAGTTTGAGCTGGATTTCACACTCTTTGCATGCATGGTTTCATCCATGGTGGGAAGTGGTTGGTTTCTTGATAGTGAAGCTTCTTTCCACATGACCGGTGACAAGAGTTTGTTCAGTACTTTCGAGGAGAAAGATCTCCAGATACTCATAGTGATGGGTAATGATGAGAAGTATAGTGTCTCAGGTGTAGGCACGGTTATTTTTCAGAGGGAGCATGGAGCTCGCCTTACCTTGACCGATGTCAAGTATGTACCAGGACTGAAGAGAAACTTGGTGTCAATCGTGATGCTGGAAGACAGAGGCTATGATGTAGTCTTCAGTAAGGGAAAGGTGTTCCTTGGACACATCATCACTAGACAGGTGAAGCAGATTGGTTCACGGGTCAAGAACCCGTATGCTCTTGAGGTTCAAGATGCATGCAAAGCCTTGAGCAGCAAGGCAAATGATGGAGACTTGGTGGTTGAGAGGGAGCATATATTACCTCTCAACATGCAGAGCCAGAAGAAGTCTCAGACGATTGTGGAGGAGCCACAATTGGTGCAGCAGCTTCAGGAGGTTGTGGGGCAGCCACAAGAAGGGAAGCTGAGAGGAGATCGAGTAGAGACATCTACTCATGTAGAGAACTCTAGTAGGGGAAACTTCGAGCCAGGTGGGCTGAGGGATCACATGTAGCCATACCTCCAGGTAGGAGGTGGGGCGATATAGAGTGATTGTCCCAAGGAGGAGGGGCAGGATCCTTGAGGTACCCAACCTCTTGGATGAGACCTTGCTACGGGAGCCCCGATGTGGAGTAGCAGGAACTAACTGATTGGGTAGAGATAGATGCGGATGGATCGGAAGAGAGAGCGACAGTGTAGGGAATCCCAGGACAGTGCATAGCTAGCAGGTTGCAGCAATGCGAGAGGCACAAGTGTTTTGCACAGTGCTAGGTGGCACAGAGAGGTGTGCAATGGTGCGAGATGCATGGAGATGTTGCAGTAGCGCAGATGTCAGAGAGGGAGCACTTTTTAGTAGCAGGTAGGGCTTCAGCATTAGAGTATGTTCCTAGCCCAACAGAGTGGTCAGTTGGGAGTGTTTTTGTTCCAAGTGTTGTTGGAGCAAGTGGACCGGGCAAATGTGTTGCATGCAGAACATTCCAAAGTTGCAGGATAGGGGTTGCATATAATCCATATCTTGTTGAGAGGGAGTGTTGAAAATGCAACAAGATGATGGAGCTTAGTGGAAAGAAGTCACCTTCACTAAGTGGGCCCACAGGCTATTTTTGGCGCAAAGTTTATTTTTAGACTATGTCTATTTTTAGACATATGGATCATGGTCTATGAGTTGCAAGATGCTATTTGTGGATGATTGGTCATGTTGGTAAAAATAGATGGACTTCTATTTTTAGACATATGGGCGGAGTCTATTTTTAGACTGCTAGGCTAAAAATAGAACATTCGAATATTATTAGCTCTTAATAATATTTGGACTATAAACATTATCTTATCCTCTTGCAGCACTTCAATTCGAGCTACGGATGTGGCACATGCAACTGCCAGAAGGAAATACGCTTTTCTTAGGGGTTAGTTGAGCTATTGCATGATGGACTTCAGTTAGAACTCAAGTGATTGAGTTTGGTGGAGTTGATTGAGGAGTTGATGGAGTTGTGTTCAGTTTGACTTAGTTGAACTAGTTGTATTTAGTCTAACTACAAATACACTAGTGATGAGTGATGTGAATTAATTCACTAATTATTAACTCATAAATCAACTAAAGAATACATCAGTTAACTCAGTGCATGGATAGTTCAGTGGAGACAAGTGTTAGAGGTGGGTGAAAGAGTGAGACTGCTATCAGTTGTGACTATAGCTGTGCATGAGATTTGCACATGCAATTGTAGAGATTGCCAATGAGGATTGCGCAGTACAAGCCAAGGGAATTCATTCTTGGATCATTCCTATTCTCACATTGGATTGCGCAATAGAGGCAGGCAGACAGCGGAGGAGATTTGAACCTGTGACTTGATTCAGATCTGAGCTAGTTTGTGTAGAGCAGGTGGATATAGTACTGAGTACTTGTGAGGAGTATTGTACTATGTATTGTTACATGTTCTCTATCATTATAATATACAGATAGTTGCGGGTTTTCAGCTGTATGCTTTCCCCAGTACATATTGTGTTAATGTGCGCATGCGATTGATGTTTCATTGTTTTTAATTCCGCAAAATTGATGATCAACGTAGAGGAGGTTATGTATTATGCATGCATTCTGCAAATAGTGTATAATCAGGATAATCTCTGTGAACAAGTGTTATATTATTCAAAATTTCTACATGGTATCGGAGCAGAGTTGATCATCATATCTATTATTCAGAAAGTGATTACATTTGATTTCTTCAGGCAGAGTCTGTAATCGGGCCAGGTAGCCTCTGGATTCATCCTTCTTTTAGAAGGTGAGATATCCGGTAAACGCCCATACAATCAATCTTTGTATGAGAAATACTTTGTTCTCACGAATTTTAGATCATAAGCGGTTGAGTTTTGAGTTGGTGGAATTCGAATTTGCAACAGCGTTTTCTTGGTGTCAAAGTTGAAATGTCTTTCAACAGATTGCGATTGGAGTATGCCCTTGAAGGCAACTTGAATTATATTGCATGGAAAGATAGGATGGAGGCGGTGTTAGATAACAATGGCTTGAAGGAGTTCATAGATGCTGAGGTCCCAAAGCCTACTGATGCTGCTCACGTTGAGGTTTGGCAAAAGAAGACAACAAAGTGTCGAAGGATTCTGTTGGAGGGCGTGAAGGATCACATTGTATCCAGCCTGCATGGAAAGGCTTCTCCATACTTGATGTGGAAAGCGTTGACAAATTTATTCCAAAGAAAGAGCGACCAGAGGAAGTTGGCACTAAAGGATAAACTCAGAAACATTAAGTGTGAGAATGGAGACAGTATGCCCGAGTATCTCACGAAGTTCACCCAATGCCGGGATGAGCTGGGAAGTGTGGGGGTGGTTGTCGATGATGAGGACTTGGTGAGCTTGGCTCTCCTTGGTCTTCCGAAGAGTTGGCATTCCTATCAGGATTCTGTTAATAGTCGGGAGAAATTGCCAGGATGGGAGAGACTTTGTTCGGATCTTGTGCAAGAGGAGATCAGGAGGAATACCAGGGACGGATCTTCATCAAAGGCATCTGATGAAGAAAATTGCGCTTTGGCTGCCAAAGCAAAGAAGGGGAAGGAGAAGGTTTCTCTTTTTGAATCCAGTTCTTCCAATGATGGGAAGAAGGTTGACAAATCCAAAGTGTGATGCTTTCGTTGTCATGAGGTGGGCCATTATGCTTCATATTGTCCACGGAGGAAATCCAAGAAGGGATCCGGGGAAGGATCTGAAGGTGAGGCACTTGCTTCACAGTTTGAGCTGGATTTCACACTCTTTGCATGCATGGTTTCATCCATGGTGGGAAGTGGTTGGTTTCTTGACAGTGGAGCTTCTTTCCACATGACCGGTGACAAGAGTTTGTTCAGTACTTTGGGGGAGAAAGATCTCCAGATACTCATAGTGATGGGTAATGATGAGAAGTATAGTGTCTCAGGTGTAGGCACGGTTATTTTTTAGAGGGAGCATGGAGCTCGCCTTACCTTGACTGATGTCAAGTATGTACGAGGACTGAAGAGAAACTTGGTGTCGATCGCAATGCTGGAAGACAGAGGCTATGATGTAGTCTTCAGTAAGGGAAAGGTTTTCCTTGGACACATCATCACTAGACAGGTGAAGCAGATTGGTTCACGGGTCAAGAACCTGTATGCTCTTGAGGTTCAAGATGCATGCAAAGCCTTGAGCAGCGAGGCAACTGATGGAGACTTGGTGGTTGAGAGGGAGCGTATATTACCTCTCAACATGCAGAGCCAGAAGAAGTCTCAGATGATTGTGGAGGAGCCATGATTGGTGCAACAGCTTCAGGAGGTTGTGGAGCAGCCATAACAAAGGATGCTGAGAGGAGATCGAGTAGAGACATCTACTCATGCAGAGACCTCCAGTAGGGGGAAACTTCGAGCTAGGTGGGCTGAGGGATCACATGCAGCCATACCTCTAGGTAGGAGGTGGGGCGATATAGAGTGATCGTCCCAAGGAGGAGTGGCAGGATCCTTGAGGTACCCAACCTCTTGGATGAGACCTTGCTACAGGAGCCCCGATATGGAGTAGCAGGAACTGACTGATTTGGTAGAGACAAATGCGGATGGAGCAACAGAGAGAGCAACAGTGTAGGGAATCCCAGGACAGCGCATAACTAGCAGGATGCAGCAGTGCGAGAGGCACAAGTGTTTTGCACAGTGCTAGGTGGCACAGAGAGGTGTGTAATGGTGCAAGATGCATGGAGATGTTGCAGTAGCGCAGATGTCAAAGAGGGAGCACTTTTCAGCAGCAGGTAGAGCTTCAGCATCAGAGTATGTTCCTAGCCCAACAGAGTGGTCAGTTGGGAGTGTTTTTGTTCCAAGTGTTGTTGGAGCAAGTGGTCTGGGAAAATGTGTTGCATGCAGAACATTCCAGAGTTGCAGGATAGGGGTTGCAGATAATCTATATCTTGTTGAGAGGGAGTGTTGAAAATGCAACAATATGATGGAGCTTAGTGGAAAGAAGTCGCCTTCACTAAGTGGGCCTGCAGGCTATTTTTGGCGCAAAGTCTATTTTTAGACTATGTCTAGTTTTAGACATATGGATCATGGTATATGAGTTGCAGGATGATATTTGTGGATGATTGGTCATGTTGGTAAAAATAGATGGACTTCTATTTTTAGACATATGGGCGGAGTCTATTTTTAGACTGCTAGGCTAAAAATAGAACAGTCGAATATTATTATCTCTTAATAATATTTGGACTATAAACATTATCTTATCCTCTTGCAGCACTTCGGTTCGAGCTACGGATGTGGCACATGCAACTGCCAGAAGGAAATACGTTTTTCTTATGGGTTAGTTGAGCTATTGCATGATGGACTTCAGTTAGAACTCAAGTGATTGAGTTTGGTGGAGTTGATTGAGGAGTTGATGGAGTTGTGTTCAGTTTGACTTAGTTGAACTAGTTGTATTTAGTCTAATTGCAAATACACTAGTGATGAGTGATGTGAATTAATTATTAATTAATTCACTAATTATTAACTCATAAATCAACTAAAGAATACACCAGTTAACTCAGTGCATGGACAGTTCAGTGGAGACAAGTGTTAGAGGTGGGTGAAAGAGTGAGACTGTTATCAGTTGTGACTATAGCTGTGCATGAGATTTGCACATGCAATTGTATAGATTTCCAATGAGGATTGTGGTGAGCTCCAGTATTGTAGCAATAATGCTACAACTCCTGGGGCTTCCTGTCTCTTAATTTTATCAACCCGGTAGTTCGTACAAACTTGGAAGCGACGGTGCTGTATGCACAAGTACTAGCTCTTGTCGCAGCTGTCACTTGGTCAGCTGGCACAAGTCCGCTAGGGCTCAAGCCAACTTATATAGGCTCACAGAAGAAGCTTTATCAATGATGGACAAAAGCTAGCTCAAAGAAGACTAATCTACTTGGCAAGAATGAACTGAAAGAAAATCAAAACATGGAAACCCTAGGAAACCCTAATTTAACTAGTCTAACCTCTATGATGCAAAGAATGTGAAGGAAACTTCTACCAATGATGCCATTACTTCTAACAAGTGAAAATGCATGAATCTAATCTACTTGCAGCTTAAAAGACATGTTTTTGTATTTTTTCTTTAAGTGGATGGAGTGATTGTGATTTTGTGCTTATTAGGGTTTGGTTGTGCAGATGTGATGCAGAAGGAAGGAAAGCTTGGGAAAGGTTGGGGAGGCTAGGAGAGGTCCCCAGAGATCCTTAGCATCTGTCCACAGAGGTTCCTCACGTTCAGAGGCTCAGCAACTGAGTGAGTGGCCTCCTACAGGATGTCTGCAGGGGATTCTACAGGAACCGCAGAGGTTTCTACAGGAAGTCTACAAATTGCTACAGGATGACCTACCGTGGGTGTTTGAAGTGATGGTGGAGTGATGGAAGGGTAAGGGGAGATGTGTAAGGTAGGAATAAGGCTGGTGATGGCTCAGGAGTGGAGAAGTAGGATGGAGAACGAGTGTATGAAGTGGGTTGATGGATGGAAGGTTGTAACAACGAAATGTCTAAAGGATGGAGTTACGTGAGGAGTGGAGGAGTTTAGGAGATAACAGAGCGGAGCAGAGGTCAAGAATGTGGTTGTATGCGTGATCAAGATGAAGAAGGAGGTGATAGAATGATGAAAAGCAGTGTAAATGAAACAAATGGCTTATGACTGTCACCAAGATGAAAATTCATTAACCTAAGCTACCTGAACTCAATGAACAGCAGTATAAAGCATGTAGAGGAATGTGCATGAAGCAGTGATGAAGGTGTATGGTGCAAGAGTGAAGTGCATGGAAAGATCTATCATAAACGAGACTATGTTGCAGCATGTATAACGTGAAGAACTGCGTATTTTTGTGGCTGGTATGGGCTGCACTCCAATCTCCAAACAGAGATGGCAGTGGAGACCTTCTCAACCTTTTTGCTGGAGCTCCAATGTATTATCAACCTGCTAATCTAACTAAACAACCGAAATCAATTCAACCATAAACTAGTCCTATCTATGCTCATGAAAACGACTAAATTACCAAACTGTGAATTCGAATTGCATGTGAAAATAAACAAACTTAAAGTGTTGGAACGAAATGCAAACACAAAACAACACTGAGGAGATCTATTGCTCTCAGTTTGGGCCCTAACCTGAGAGCTATAGCTCCTTGAGAAAACTCAGAACTAGATCAAAATCTGCCTTCTTTATTCATAATCTGATGTCATGCCAAATTGGCTTACAAAAAGGAACAAAGACCGAGCTGTGCTCAAAAATTACAATAGTAATGCGAGAGTTTCAACAACCTATCAAAGGTTACGGCCTACATACTTATGCAAAACGATCATCCAACAGGTGTCCTTGATTTTAGGAGCTCGGCTGTCCAACTGAAGTTTAAACTGCTGATCCTGTAGGACAGTCATAATTGTTGTTCCTGTACAACAGTTATAACTGTTGTTCCTGTAGAACAGCTGGTTGCTTCTAAGCTCGGTGGGGAGATGGATTGGAGCTCGGAGCTATGGTGGGAATCACGAGGAGGGTCCCAAGACTGTGGACATCCTCTCCTAAAAACCATCAGTGCCACCTCATTGTCTCCTTGTCTCCTTTTCACGTGGTCTTTTCTCCCTTTTAATGCAAAAACCTGAAATCATAATGCATTAGTCACGTAGATAAAGTGTCTACCCTTCTTCCTACAAACAACACGAATAAACTAAGAAATGCATGCATAAGCAGTAAAAAGTGAATGGTTTGAGCAAAACAAGTAGGCCAAATGAGCCCAAATTATACCAAAAATTGGGGCTCATCATCACCCCCCAGCTAAACTATTTGCTCATCCTTGAGCAACTTTGCCCTGGCTCCTCGTCTTTGGCCGAGAACTAGAGCCCGGAGCACGCTTTTCCTCCCCTGATTTTGGTGGTTCTGCCTTTTCTGCCGAGGGTGGTGCTTCTTCCTTTCCCGTTTTTGGCGGCTCTGCCTTTGCTGCCCCTGGTGGTGACGAAGGTGATGCTTCCTTCCCCTTTCCTATTTCCTTGAGCCGAGCTTCGGAAGGCGACTGGCCTATCTTTCGTGTCCAGGAAGTTATTTTTGGGCTCCCCTTTTCGGGGGTGGCTGATGTTTTAGAAGGGGTTCTTGCACTGGGTGAAGTAGGGACGTCCCCTGAAGTGGTTTGGCTGCTGGGTGGAGGCTGTGGCTTGCCCGTGGTCAGCCTCTTGCTTCTCCTGGCTTCAGATGGTAGAGGGGTCTCCCTCTCCCTTTTCTCCTTCGGTTTTGGAGGTGTGCTGAGGGCAGCCAGTGCCGCTGCTGCCTCCTTTTCGAGAATGTTAGCCTTCTCTTTCTTGCGTTTTGTTCTCTCAGAGCTCCTTGTAGAGGGCCCCTCCTTTTCAGATTTCGGGCTCCCTGTGGAAGACCCTGCTTTGCCCACTTCCGGGCCTCCTGTAGAAGATTCTTTCTTTGTCTTCAGACTCTCTGTAGGAGGTTGTTTCTCAATGACTTTCAGGCCTCTGGTGGAAGCCCCTTTCTCCAATTTCGGGCTTCCTGTAGAAGCCTGTGGTTGCACTTTCGGGCTTCCTGTAGAAGCCTTTGTCTTTGTTTTCGGGCTTCCTGTAGAAGCCTGTTCTTCAATGATTTTTGGGCTTCGTGTAGAAGCCTGAGTTTGTGTTTTCGGGCTTCCTGTAGAAGCCTGTTTTTGCTTTCCTGTAGACACAGGTGTCTCCACTTCCGCTTGCTTGCCTGCTTGAGTTTTTCTTTTTGCTTTGGGTGCAGGTGCTGTGGAGGTACTTGGGCTGACGTGGGCCTCCTCTGCTTTGTCCATTCTGCTCTTCATCCTCTTTTCCCTTGCTGACAGAATAGGTGTGCCACCTTTTTCTTGGTCCTTCTTTTCCTCAGCCACTGCTTCCTTGTCTTCACTGCTGGAGGAGCCACTATCTTCGATCAACATTTTAATGTCCCCATCTCATGTTAGATTCCTAAATGACTCCCAGGAGAGGGGAACTTTATATGAGTGCAGTGCATCCTCCACAAGCAATTTTATTAACCCATGGTGGGTTATCTGATCAGGTATGCCCTCTCTTAGCTTTGTAGCACATTCCATTAGGGACTGCAGGAGATAATGAGGGATGCTCAGTTTTTGCTCTACAGGAAGGTCAATTCGGTGCCTCAACTCAGTGAGTAACCGAAAGTGATATGCATACACGATGCTGAACCGGCCTTCACAAGTAATATATTTCATGATCTGCAAACTGACTTCATTCCAAGGTGGTGATAAACTCGTTCTTCTCACCCCGTTTTTATCCTCCGAGAATTCTTCCTCAGGTGGAAAGAATTCTTTCTTTGCTTGCTGGCTCTGCTTTCGCTCTTCTTTATCCCACGGCAAACCCATAGGAAGTTCTGTGATCCGACTGATATGTTCTGGGGTGAGTTTGAGGCTTAGACCTCTGAAGCTTACTGTGGCCAGTGTCTGGGATTTAGGCTTCAAAGCCTGCAAGAATTCCTCGGCTACTTCATCATCGTAGCCCTGCAACTTATCACAAAAAGGCGTCCATTGTGCTCTGGTAAAGAGCTCTACCACTGCCGGGTTTCTCCTTAATTTGGTGGAATCTGTGGGTTCCCGCCTGATAAACCCACCCGGCATGATGAACACGGGGGTTTTGACTAAAGGTGACAAATGCAAAGGAGATTCGGTCTATTTTAGGCAGAGCATGCATACAATTCACAAAACACAGTCTAATTATACTGCTATCCTGTAGAAGCGATAGTATAGGCACAGCAATCCGATACTTTTATGACCAGACTGTGAATAATGATCTTGCCACCTTTGAAAGCCAATTGCGGAAGGAGTTTCAGGGTTACCTTTTTTCTGCCACCTTTTCTTACGTGAGGAATTCACCTTCCTGTAGAACCGCGTTCCTGTAGAGACTGCTTCCTGTAGGACTGCGTTCCTGTAGAAACTGTTCCTGTAGGAGCAGTGTGCAAACTTCGGGGAGGACTGTAGTTGGCCAGCGGTCAAGGTGTGCTTCACCGGCGTTCTGGTAGCCGAAAGCTCGGCGTATCAACGTGCAGAGGAAATCAGAAGAGCCACTCGAGTTTTGAAGTGGAGTTTGATGAATACATGCGCATAATCTAGCCGATTAGATTTTGAATCGGCGCAGCTCATGGCGCGGGGGTGAGCTGTCCCCGCCGGACCGTTGGGCGACGTCACCCATCATTCACTTGCATATTCACTCGCTGCCGCATTCATTCCCACAGATCTGCCGCCGCCCTTTTCGGTTAAACTCGTTTCTCGGTTGACAGGACTATCCTCACGTGCGTGCTGCGTATTTTCTTTGTCATGGCTGCCACCCAAGCATCTGACTATACCATAACTAGCTGACGTGGCCAGTCAACTGGCCATACGGCCGCTCAACCATTCATTTCTACGCCATGCAAAACAAATCAAAGTAATACTCATGCGATTTGGTGGAAGGAAGGGTTGAGACACTTACATGCGCACGGCTGCACACGATTTTTCGGTTTTTGGACGACGGGGAGCGGATCTACCTGCTGCATGCGGCTTACACAGTCCCGGAGGCTCATGGTTACAGGATGCTGGCGATGGAGTGGATGCTCTGGTTGCCTGCGCCCGTGTTTTGCTTGCAGAGGGTGGTGCTGTGAACGGTATCCACTCATGCAGGTTTGACTGTTACATGATTCCCGCGGGGTGCCTTGTAACAGTCTCGCCTCCTTGGGTGCATGCTGCACGACGATGGATAGAATCTTCTGATCACGCTCCCGGAGCTTCTGATGCTCGACATGGATATGGTATGAGCTCTCGGTGCTTGTTTTTCTTTGACAAATGGCTTTACCACGAGAACTCATTGATCTGGTTCACTGGTGCAGGGATCTTGGTTGCATGGCGACGAGGATGGTGGAGCAAGGTAACAGCAATGTTCAGGGGTGCCAACAGTGGCATGCATGCATCCAACCCATTCCTCAGCCGTTAGATCTCCGTTTGAAACAAATTTTTGGCCGTCCCAAACTTCTACAGGAAGTTTCCTGTAGAACACAGAGCTTCCTGTAGAAAGTTCGGCCTTCCTGTAGAAAGTCTACACTTTCCTGTAGAAAATCCGTGCCTTCCTATAGAAAGACTGCGCCCTCCTGTAGAAAGACAGCAGCTTCCTATAGAAAGACAGCAGCTTCCTGTAGAAGATTCAAACCATGATAAAATTGCACATACCTTGAAAAACATGGGTGCTCTTGGAGGAGGTACTGATGAGGTTCCTTGACAGCATGATAAGGACCCTTGGCTGTGATTGAAGAGGCTTCTTCTCCTCCATAGAACATCTGCAACCTGCATGCAATTTTTATATTGTGCTTATTATTTTTTCTTTTTTTCTTCTTTTTTTTTTTTTTGAAAAGATAACAGGGGCGCCCCAAAGGAGTTTTCACCCTTGCTACCTGCCCTGAGCGCCTCAGAGAGGTTTTCACTCAAGGATCCTTTTCAACCTTTTCTCTTTTTTTTTTTGTTGAAAAGGCAATAGGAGCGCCTCAATGAGGTTTTCACCCCTACTACCTGCCTTGGGCGCCTCAGAGAGGTTTTCACCCAAGGATCTTTATTTATTTATTTATTTATTTATTTATTTATTTTTATTTTTTTTGTTTTTCAGATCTTCTTTCAGGGTGTGCCAGAGGCAGAGGCAGAACCCTTCTCTATGACCAATACAGATTTCTCCATAGTTTTGATAAACTTTTGTCTTGAGAAAGGTCTCCTGTAGATCTTCAATCGATGCCCATTGACAAGCATGGGAATGGCTTCCTCATCAATGGTTCGAATGAGGACAGATCCATTTTCATGGCACTTCTCCACTGTATATGGTCCTAGCCATCTGGTTCTCAACTTCCCCTTGAAATCTTTGTATCTGGAATCATACAACAAAGCCCAATCTCCCGGCTGAAATTGCTTGTCATGGAGATGTTGGTCATGCCACACCTTCCTCTGAAGTTGAACCACTTCTGAGTGAAGGAGGGCCTGCATGCGGTGCTCATCCAGTCCATTCAGCTGCAACAGCCTTTCTTGTTGTGCATGGCTGAGATCTAGGTCCAGCTGAGCTGCCATCCTCAAAGTGTTATACTCAAACTCAATGGACAGCAAAGCTTTCTTCCCATAGACCAGCTCATAAGGTGTGAAGCCGGTGGTGGTCTTCCAAGTGGTGTTGTAGGCCCATGTGGCCTCAACCAGGCGATCTGCCCAATCTTTTCTGCTGCTGCTCACCACTTTGGTCAAGATCCCTTCTAATGCTCTATTGGTGACTTCCACCTGCCCATTTGCTTGAGGATGATAGGGAGTGGAAGTCCTATGCTTGATCTTGTGATGAGCTAGGAGATCTTCAACCAAGTTGGATGTGAACTGGCTCCCTTGATCGGTCACCAGCTCTCTTGGGTAGCCAAACTTGTAGAAGATGTTCTCTCTTAAGAACTCGGCCACCTTTTCTTCTGTTGCTGCTTTGATTGCTTTGGTCTCTGCCCACTTTGTCAAATAGTCAGTACACACAATGATGTAAGTCCTTTGCCTCGAAGAGGGGTTGATTGGGCCCACAAAGTCCATGCCCCACTTCTCAAATGGCTCAAGAGTCACTTGAGGTTGGAGAGGCATCTCATCCCTTTGGGTTGGTTTCCCCATTCTTTGGCATTGGTCACACTGACTGACATATCTTCTGACATCTTGATGAAGTGTGGGCCAATAGTAGCCTGCCTGCAGGATCTTGAAGGCAGTTCTCTTTGCTGCAAAATGCCCTCCACAAGGCCCATCATGACAAGTGAGGAGGATATCAAAGACTTCCTCCTCCCTTACACAACGCCTTAAGATCTGATCGGGGCCAAGCTTGAACAGGTTGCCCCCGATCCAAGTAAATGAGGCACTTTTTCTGATGATTCTGCTCTTCTCTTTTGAAGAGAGATGCGGAGGGAACTGAGCTGAAACAAGGTAGTTTGCTATATCAGCAAACCATGGAGAGAGTACTGAGATAGCAAACAGATGCTCATCAGGCATCTGGTCATCCACCGTCCCATCTTCCTCTGCAGACAAATCCAATCTAGACAAAAAGTCAGCAACAACATTTTCTCTACCTGGTTTATCAACAATGGTTAGATCAAACTGCTGCAATAAAAGTAACCATCTAATAATACGAGCATTCACATCTGGTTTATTCATCAAATATCTAATAGCAGCATGGTCAGTATGTACAAAGGTCTGGTAACCAGTAATATAATGTCGGAACTTGTTCAATGCATGGACCACAGCCAAGAATTCCTTCTCGGTTACAGTGTAATTCAGCTCAGCTTTGGACAAGTTTTTGCTAACAAAGTAAATGGCATATGGAAGTTTCTGCTCAACTTTTCCTAAAGCTGCACCTATGGCTTTGTTCGAGGCATCAGTGTGGATGTGGAAAGGTAGGGCCCAGTTTGGACCTCTCAGGATTGGGGCTGACACCAACTTGTCCTTTAACTCATTCAAAGCCCTCTGACAATCGTCAGTCCATTTAAACTCCACATCTTTTGCCAATAGGCCAAACAATGGTGAGGCTAGCTTGCTGAAATCTTTAATGAATCTCCGGTAGTATCCTGCTAATCCCAAGAAACTCCGGACATCCCTTACCTTTTGAGGAGGTGGAACCCTCTTGATGAGAGCAATTTTGTTAGGATCCACCTGCAATCCTTGGGAAGAAATGGTATGGCCTAGCACGGTCCCCTCAGTCATTAGGAATTCACATTTTTCAGGACTAAGGGACAAGTTCATCTCGGTGCATTTGGTTAGGACTTTCCCCAGGTTGGACAATGCTTCCTGGAAGTTGGCCCCATATGGAGTAAAGTCGTCCATGTATATTTCCACTGCATCATGGACCAGCTCCGAGAAGATACTCAAGACAGCTCTCTGAAAGGTAGCAGGAGCATTGCATAGCCCAAAGGGAAGGACTCGGTAGGCAAAGGTACCCCAAGGACAAGTGAAGGTGGTCTTATCTTGGTCTTCCGGGCTGATTTGGATTTGATTGTACCCGCTAAACCCATCCAGGAAAGAGAAGAACTTCTTTCCTGCCAGTCCATCCAACACTTGATCTATGAAAGGTAGAGGGAAGTGGTCCTTCTTGGTAGCTTTGTTCAGCTCCCAGTAATCCACACAAATTCTCCACTTCCCATTCTTCTTGGGAACCAACACTAAAGGGGACACCCATTCACTATCTGAGATGGGGTAGATGAATCCGGCATCCAACAGTTTCTGCAATTCTTCCTTGACAATGTCCTTAAGGGCTGGATTCATTCTCCTCTGAGGTTGCCTAACTGGTTTACAATCCTCTTTGATGTATATATGATGGGTACAGACCGAAGGATGGACTCCTTTCATTTCCTTATAGCTCCAAGCAAAAGCATCTAGGTGGTTGGCCAACAGACTACACAGCTCCTTTTCCTGAGAAGGAGATAAGGAGGAGCTGATCTTCAATGCTTTCTCAGGGCCGAACTCCACATTCTTGACTCTGGGAGTAACAGGGTTGGTTGTACAGAGATCCACTAAGGTGCTAGCTTGGGCATCCTCCACCAATTCCTCTAAGGGTAGTGCACTGGAAGGTGGATTCTGGATCAAGGTCTCGATCAAGTCATCCTCGGTTGGAGGGCCTTTTCTAGTGGTATCTAAGGTGCACAGAGGTGCTGAGTACACCTCGTCTTCTTCTCCTTCTTCCAACCAGAGTGGTAAATCATGCTCTAAAGAAGGTTGGGCATGAGGGTATAGGATTAGCTGCTTGGACATGGGACCATTTTTGATGGTCATGTTTCCTGCCCGACAACTTATGTAAGCATCTGCAGTAGCTAACCAAGGCCTTCCCAAAATGAGAGGATATCCAGTAAGCTTGGCCTTTGGTTGCAGAACCAGGAAGTCTGCAGGGTATTCCCAAGAATCAATGGAGACCATGACATCCTCCACAATCCCTTCGGGAGTCACGGTGGAGCGATCTGCTAATTGCAGTACTGTCGAGGTCTTCCTCAAGGAACCCTGTAGATTGAGTTTAAGCATGGTATCCCTGGTCATCACATTAATGGCAGCCCCCAGATCAATCAAGGTGTGAGGTATGATGGTGCCATTGATGTGAACATCTACTACAGGACTTCCAGGATCTAGGTACTTAGGGCAGATGACTTGTCCTAGCATAAGGTCAGACAGTTGTCCTATGACATTGATAGTTGAAGCATCTTTCTTCCGTCTGCCTGGGTGTTTGAAACACTTCTCCTTAATCAGCTTATTATATATTGGCACATCCTTGATGGCTTGGAGAAGTGGGATTTTTACACACAACTGCTTGAGCTCACCCAAAAGCTCATCTTCTTCTGGGTTAGGTTGTGTGGTGGCTATTAGTCTCTCAGGAAAGGGTGGAATAGGCTTTGGTTCACTCTCCTGATGATCTTCCTCATCCTCTGGGGGAGGAGGCTGGCGATCTGGAAGAGTCTTTCTAGATCTAAGATTGATCTCCTGGATCTCCACAGCATATGTAGGGCATGAGGTTTCCCCAGTGTATACCTGCTGGGCCTGTCTATTGTTGGGGTTCGGGTTCGGTTGAGCAGGCATTTGAGGTTGCCTTGGAGGAGCAGGAGGTAATGGTTGAGGTTGCACTGGTGGTGGAGGCAAAATGGCGGGAGGAGTGTTGTATTGGGGCCTCCACCCCGACTGAGGTGCATTCCATTGAGGCTGTGGCTGGGTATGTGAGTGATATGGATGAGAAGTAGGTTGAGTGGGGTACTGAGGTGGATAAGACCATGGAGGAGGCATGGACCATGAAGGATGAGCAGGGGGGCCCCAGGAAGGCATAGGAGTTGACTGGTTGGGGTTGTAATAAGCTTGAGATGCCCCTTGCATCCCCTGCTGATAAGGTCTAGATCCTTGTGGCCTCCTTTGGTTGAGGTAATAGAGAGGCTCTGTGGGGGCTTCGGTCCCTTGGTACATGGCTTTAAACCCAGGTAAGGTTGGACACTGATTTGTGGGATGGTCTTCCTCACAAATGAAACACACTTCAACCGAATGTAATGGACATTCGTTCTTAGGGTGCCTCCTTGTGCACCTAGGACAGAAGACAGCCAAGGCTCTCTCAGCCTCTTCTTTCTTTTGCTGAATCCTGAATGTATCAAGCTGCATGGCAATGGTTTGTCTCACCTCACTCTTAAGATCTTCTAATTGGTTTGCAAGCTCATATTTGGAGAAAGGGACACTAGTTGAGAGGTGGTTTCCTCTACCTCGTTTCCGAGCTGCCCTGGAGTGGTTTCTAAACACAGTCTTGATGTCCTCATAAGGCAGTTGGTAAATGTCCCCCCCAGCTAACATGTGAAGGGTATCTAAGAGGTCTTCAGGGACTCCTCGGAGTAGGACCAACTTGAGGGATTCAGGGTCAAGTGTGCACCTGGCCCGCTTATAGCTTAGTTGGAACCTCTCCTCATAATCCTCTAAGGACTCATCATTTCCCATGGACATCCGAAAGATTTCCCCCTTTGTTTCCTTGGACCTACAGTAATCCCGGTACTTGGTGTTGAAAGCTTGCTGCATCTGAGCCCAAGTAGTGATACTATTCCCAGGTAAACCCATGAACCAGCGTAGTGCTGCATCCTTGAGAGTGGAAGGGAAAAGTTTCAACTTTTGCTCATCTTCAGTATAGTCATAGGTTCTACAAAGGACAACAAACTCAAACAGGAAGGTATCTGGATCTTCAGTGGTCAACCCATGGAAGTGAGGTAAGGCGGAGGGGCTAATGTTTTTCATTTTCATCTCTCCATTGGTCTCTCGGATGGGGAAGGCACCTTCTATTCTCTCATCTTCTCTTCTATTGTCAGCCATAGCTTCAGATGGATTGGTTTCTAACTCTTCTTCTACTATAGGGTCTTTGGATATCTCAGGTTGTTCACCTATAGGTTCCTCTGGGTCACTGTCACCAAAGAAGAGAGAAGGGTGACTCAGTGATGTGGTGGTGATGTTTGGTAGGAATTTGCCTGATCTATCTCGGTTCCTACGAGGCATGAAATGGAAAAGACTTTCTTTTTCTTTTTGCTTGCTTTTGCTTTGCTTTTTTTTTGGTACCTGCAAAACTGAGACAGATTGATCTACAACTAACTATGAAAGATGCAAAATTAACTGAAAGCAGGAAAGAACTAATCTACTTTGCTCAAATGAAATTGCAGAAAGGAAATGCTAGTCTATGAAAGCAGGAAAGGCTAATCTATGAAAGCAGGAAATGCTAATCTATGAAAGCAGGAAATGCTAATCTATGAAAGCAGGAAATGTCTATGCTACTTTTGCAGAATGGAAATGAAGTAAACTACTAGCAGAAGGCAAGAGTAAGAAAGTAGAAGAAAAGCAACAATTACTAATACTCTGACGCTTCCCCGGCAACGGCGCCAAAAAGATGGTGAGCTCCAGTATTGTAGCAATAATGCTACAACTCTTGGGGCTTCCTGTCTCTTAATTTTATCAACCCGGTAGTTCGTACAAACTTGGAAGCGACGGTGCTGTATGCACAAGTACTAGCTCTTGTCGCAGCTGTCACTTGGTCAGCTGGCACAAGTCCGCTAGGTCTCAAGCCAACTTCTATAGGCTCACAGAAGAAGCTTTATCAATGATGGACGAAAGCTAGCTCAAAGAAGACTAATCTACTTGGCAAGAATGAACTGAAAGAAAATCAAAACATGGAAACCCTAGGAAACCCTAATTTAACTAGTCTAACCTCTATGATGCAAAGAATGTGAAGGAAACTTCTACCAATGATGCCAATACTTCTAACAAGTGAAAATGCATGAATCTAATCTACTTGCAGCTTAAAAGACATGTTTTTGTATTTTTTCTTTAAGTGGATGGAGTGATTGTGATTTTGTGCTTATTAGGGTTTGGTTGTGCAGATGTGATGCAGAAGGAAGGAAAGCTTGGGAAAGGTTGGGGAGGCTAGGAGAGGTCCCCAGAGATCCTTAGCATCCGTCCACAGAGGTTCCTCACGTTCAGAGGCTCAGCAACCGAGTGAGTGGCCTCCTACAGGATGTCTGCAGGGGATTCTACAGGAACCGCAGAAGTTTCTACAGGAAGTCTACAAATTGCTACAGGATGACCTACCGTGGGTGTTTGAAGTGATGGTGGAGTGATGGAAGGGTAAGGGGAGATGTGTAAGGTAGGAATAAGGCTGGTGATGGCTCAGGAGTGGAGAAGTAGGATGGAGAACGAGTGTATGAAGTGGGTTGATGGATGGAAGGTTGTAACAACGAAATGTCTAAAGGATGGAGTTACGTGAGGAGTGTAGGAGTTTAGGAGATAACAGAGTAGAGCAGAGGTCAAGAATGTGGTTGTATGCGTGATCAAGACGAAGAAGGAGGTGATAGAATGATGAAAAGCAGTGTAAATGAAACAAATGGCTTATGACTGTCACCAAGATGAAAATTCATTAACCTAAGCTACCTGAACTCAATGAACAGCAGTATAAAGCATGTAGAGGAATGTGCATGAAGCAGTGATGAAGGTGTATGGTGCAAGAGTGAAGTGCATGGAAAGATCGATCATAAACGAGACTATGTTGCAGCATGTATAACGTGAAGAACTGCGTATTTTTGTGGCTGGTATGGGCTGCACTCCAATCTCCAAACAGAGATGGCAGTGGAGACCTTCTCAACCTTTTTGCTGGAGCTCCAATGTATTATCAACCTGCTAATCTAACTAAACAACCGAAATCAATTCAACCATAAACTAGTCCTATCTATGCTCATGAAAACGACTAAATTACCAAACTGTGAATTCGAATTGCATGTGAAAATAAACAAACTTAAAGTGCTGGAACGAAATGCAAACACAAAAAAACACTGAGGAGATCTATTGCTCTCAGGTTGGGCCCTAACCTGAGAGATATAGCTCCTTGAGAAAACTTAGAACTAGATCAAAATCTGCCTTCTTTATTCATAATCTGATGTCATGCCAAATTGGCTTACAAAAAGGAACAAAGATCGAGCTGTGCTCAAAAATTACAATAGTAATGCGAGAGTTTCAACAACCTATCAAAGGCTACGGCCTCCATACTTATGCAAAACGATCATCCAACAGGTGTCCTTGATTTTAGGAGCTCGGCTGTCCAACTGAAGTTTAAACTGCTGATCATGTAGGACAGTCATAATTGTTGTTCCTGTAGAACAGTTATAACTGCTGTTCCTGTAGAACAACTGGCTGCTTCTAAGCTCGGTGGGGAGATGGATTGGAGCTCAGAGCTATGGTGGGAATCACGAGGAGGGTCCCAAGACTGTGGACATCCTCTCCTAAAAACCATCAGTGCCACCTCATTGTCTCCTTTTCACGTGGTCTTTTCTCCCTTTTAATGCAAAAACCTGAAATCATAATGCATTAGTCACGTAGATAAAGTGTCTACCCTTCTTCCTACAAACAACACGAATAAACTAAGAAATGCATGCATAAGCAGTAAAAAGTGAATGGTTTGAGCAAAACAAGTAGGCCAAATGAGCCCAAATTATACCAAAAATTGGGGCTCATCAGATTGCGCAGTACAAGCCAAGGGAATTCGTTCTTGGATCATTCCTATTCTCACATTGGATTGCGCAATAGAGGCAGGCAGACAGCGGAGGAGATTTGAACCTGTGACTTGATTCAGATATGAGCTAGTTTGTGTGTAGCAGGTGGAGATAGTACTGAGTACTTGTGAGGAGTATTGTACTATGTATTGTTACATGTTCTCTATCATTATAATATTCAGATAGTTGGGGGTTTTCAGCTATATGCTTTCCCCAGTACATACTGTGTTAATGTGCGCATGTGATTGATGTTTCATTGTCTTTAATTCCGCAAAATTGATGATCAACGTGGAGGAGGTTATGTATTATGCATGCATTCCGCAAATAGTGTATAATCAGGATAATCTCTGTGAATAAGTGTTATATTATTCAAAATTTCTACAAAGGTTCTCTTTGATGCAATATTTAACATGTGAATAAATATGTGCATAAATAAATAAACTTTCTACACCCTCATTGCTTGCCATCTTAATTCTTTACTACTATCATACATTATTTTAACTCTAGGTTTCTAATAAGAATCCATTATATGCCATGAATCCTTGATCATTTTCCATTTGGGTTGTTAGCACTTTCACTTGCTAATTTTTTTATGTTAAATGATTTTGTAAGTGGGTTATCACTTTGTTGTAAATTTTGATTACAACTCAATCTAAATACTAGTGCTTTAAAGGACATATTTTTCTCTTTGCTTGAGTACATATAATTTTTCTGAACATAGCAACAATAAACTATTAACCTAATAATTGAAACTTATCTTCTCATGTAAGCATTCATTTGGTAGATGATCTCATGACATTGAACATAAATTTCAACGTTTTTAGTGAATGTAATATAATCAAAGATCTTTTTATCCAAGAATTATATTGTAACACATTGTGAATCTCTCTAAGTGAGCAACATTTGCCACTACAACTTAAAATTTTGGCATTTAAGCTTATTGAAGATGATGGATTAGTTCATGGAATGGTGAAACTCTTTAAGTTATGGTGGTTGAATTAATTTGCAGTAGTAACACTATTTGTAACACTCACATTGGTCACCATCATTTTGTTTTCCAATATTGGCTTAAATGACATAAATTTGGTGATGTTTGCATCTCACATAATTGGATAAAAATTCTAGGATAATATCAATTGGGCTTCAAGTTTTTGCCATTTATTTCTTGCATGTGTACTTCGCGTATTAGATAACTAATGCTTAGGGATTGAGGTAATTGTAAATATTTATGGATAACTAAGAGAAATATGAAGATTTAGGAAAATAGGTAGTCATCAAAACTTGGAAATGAAACTAAATGTCATAAACTATGTATTTATCAATGTATCACCTTCATGAAATGCAATCAAGAGTAGAGTTATTCTGCTCTAAAATAATGGTATTGTAGACAGTTCTAACTCCATGATCCCTACTCAAATATGTGTCTCTATATCTATTCCCATTAGATCTACCACTCTATAATTATGAGTCTCATTAGAGGAAATTTCAGCCTAAAACTACCCATAATTTTTTTATGTAATTTATGTGTCATAATATGTAAACTAATCAAAATCTTTTAAATTTAAAAAGAGGTACATGTAAATATTTTGGAAGGAAAAGAAGAAAAACTATTTTTTTAGTTGTATTTTTGGCTTATCTCCTTATAGGTTTACTCAAATTTCAAGTGTAGACACTCGTTGGATGCAGAATTAAATTTCACATCCAACGAGTACCCATTACCCATAGTTTAACACAATTTTTTTTAATGTATCTTCATTTTTTTTTTTTTAAATAAATGTGGGTCTTCTCAAAAGTATGCATAATGGATACTCGTTGGATGCAAATTTGATTATGCATCCAACGAGTGTCTACACTTGAAATTTGAGTAAACCTATAAGGAGATAAGCCAAAAATACACTTAAAAAAAGTAGTTTCTTCTTTTCCCTCCAAAATTCATAATTCTCATTTTATGATTTTAACTATTGCTTTATTATTTTTCCTTAGAAGGCCACTTGTAGGCTGAAATTTCCTCTAATGTACTAAATATGTCGCTCTTCCATTTGAACCTATGAGACTACTCTACCATTCTAAGACTATCAAATCGGCCATTATGATCCCATCATATTTGTTTTCTCTAGTTTAACATTCCCTCAACCATATTCATGCATGTTTCCTTTTTCATTCATGTTTGTAGAAAATCCATCAAAAAACGCTCACATCCATTAGGCTTGTCTCAAAATTTGTATCTCCTATTCGTTTCCATTGTGGACTCTCCCTTCTATCCAAAACCCTACTAAATGCTCAATCTTTGAGACTTCTTAACTTACATTCATAGCCTTTGCTCAACTCTCTCTTCATGTGTTATCATCTCTATGTGCCCATTCTCATAGCTCATGAAGTAGCACCTCTACTCATCAAATCTCTTGTGGGCTATCTCTCTCATACCTTTGTGCTGTTTATAAATAATCATATCAGATATATCTCCACTTCCAAGATCATTTTCCCTATATCCTCCTAAATACATAAACCAGACTTTGGGAAAAAAAACCCATTGTAGAGAAATAGTTAGAAGGAAACTTTAGAACATATAACAATTTGATCTTTCAACAACATTCTCTAAATACTTATGATAAATATGCATGTGCATGAAATCATTAGTTGAATTGTTTCTCTCTAGCATTTGACCATCAATCAAGATTATAATCTAGAACTAATGGCATTAGTATCATATCAACTGATGGGGTGAGAGAAGCTACTAAAACAATCTACCATGTCAAAACATGGGCTTCCATGGGTCTTACAAAATCTTAGTCAACTAAAACACAAACTAGTTTGAATTCACTTGAAATAATGTATTTGAAAATCTCATGTCATACCTAACCAAGCATAAGAAGAATACAATTATATATATATATTTCATGTTAGTTCACAATTATTTCTTGTTTCCTTCAACTTATGAACACGAAATCTATCCATTAATATTTATCATTAATTTAATTTAATATTAAAAAATTATATATAAAAATTCATTTTATAAAAGAAAGTGTATATATATATATATATATATATATATATATATATATATATATATATAAATAATATTAAGTTTAAAATCTTTAATATAAAATAGAGTTTAAAAAATAATATCTACATTTTTCAAGAAGGAAGAATTAAATTTTTATATAATTTCCATAATTTATTAAAATCAAAATGATTACCATCTTTAAAAATAATATAAAATTTATAAAATGAAATTTAAAAATTTCACACACACACACACACACACATATATATATATATATATATAATTTATTTAAAAATATATATTTTAAATATTAAAAGTCATGTATCATAATCTAAGTATATTTTAAATATTAAAAGTCATGTATCATAATTTAAAAATATTTTAAATTGTGATATATGTTTAATAGATTTCTTTACATGGTGGTGTGATACTAGCGTAGATCCATCTTAACCTTAGATCTATCAAGTGATGGAGGGATAAAAAAGAAACTCAAGTGCAAACCTCTAGATGCTTGAAATATCTTGGGTTTAGATGGATCTATGCTAGTTTTTTTTTGTAAGTATTGATGCTTTTGTAGAGGATGAATACTAGTTTATTGTTATTTTATTTTGGTTCTTTTTCTCTTCTCTCTTTTATTACATTAGATGTTAGATGCCCCCCCTTTTTTTCTTCTTCTATTTTACCTTTTTAGTGTTACCCGCCTACCCATCTACCATCAACATACGACACATCTCATCTATCCTACGTTGTAGAGTGCACATATCTTTTCTTGGTGCATTGATGCATGGATTATTTTCCATGTCCATTTAATGCCACGATACACTAATTTTGAGAACAATTTTTAAGTGTTGTTGCTTTGCTTTAGCAGATGTTTAAATTTAGTATGCTTGATACAATGATATTTCCATGGAAAATATAATAGGGTGGTAATGAAGTTTGAAATGCATCATGATATTGATGTTTAGGATAGGGTCCATACTAATTTCATAAATCATAATAACTACCCCTTCTACTAAGAGCCTTAATCGAGGAGGTTTTAAACAAACAAGACTATATGTTTGTAATGTGATAAAGGGTAGTCTATAATCACATAAGATAAATACTTTAGTGAGATATGTAGGATAACTTGAGTTTAGAAGTGATGCAAACCTACATGAATGATGCCCTCATGATGCATGATTCAAGTGAAAACACAAATGGCTACAAGCAAACCACTTTAGCATCCCTAGCTATTTGTAGCAACCCAATACCAGTCCACAGAATGCCCCCTTAGGGTGAAAAAGGGCAATGCCCTTGGTAGCCTCTAATTTGTTGTTGATAGGGGAGGTCAAAGGGAAGATGCCTTGTGGGTGGAGATGATGGTGCCCATACTTCCAAAAAACTTCAACAACATTTAGTGCACTCAGTTCAAGCCCCACACACCTAAATATTCAACAATTTGTGCATGTTAATAACTAGGAATGCCAATAGTCACATGAAGGCTACTATATTGGTGCCTTTGTATAAAATACTCATATATACACTTTTTTATATCTCGTAGATCTCTAGATTTCTTAATTACCTATTGAATAAGATTCTGCCACATAGTTCTTCTTAGAACTTTAGCACATGAGATTTCTTAATCTCTCAACCCTTGTTGGTAGTATCATCATGTAGATCCCCATTTTGATAGTTAAGGGAAGAGATTTAATGTTGTATCTCTATCTTAATTTTGATTATGTAATGTGATAATCTTCCTTCATGAAGTGCTCGAGGTTGGTTCTCAAAAGCATCTCAACTTCTCCAGTTGCTGATTATCTCTGCGGAGTGCGTTCTACCATTCATATTCTCCCTTAATTCATAGAACCATCTCTTGTTGATTCAATAAGTATTGAATTAGGCCATTAGAGAGGATATCTACAGATTATACGTCCAGGTCACTTGGACCTGACCACCAATGAGGTTGGGCTCAAACATGTCTTACCTAGAGCACTTTTTGGAGCTACAAAATGGCATCATAGTAAGCCCCCTTTACATGTGCAAACATTGGATGCATTTGTCTAGGATCCTATTGGGAAAATTCCAAGTTGGTTCTCATAGACTTAAGATGGAGATAGACTTAAGATGGTTTCTCTATGTTTAGTGGGAAATATCCTCACACTTGGGTTTTGTTTTTGGGGCTATCTAGTGAGATTGATTTGTTAATTGATAGGTCGAAATCAACTCATAATGTTGCATTATAGTTCACACCACAAAATTCTTCTACGTGATACATCTCATAAACCAAAATTTATTTGGCATGATAACGAAAATAAAGATAATGTGACATGACGAGAAAAAATAAGAAGAGACCAAAAAAAATGAGGAAGATATTAATTTAACAAAAAAAAAGACACAATGAATGCTTTGAGACTATTTGAAGCAAATATTTGTCTACTCTTTGCAATATTAGACACAACTTTCCCAATTTCTATAACATCAAACAACTATTGAGTCACATATTGACATTATACCATAATTGCTTAAGCAAGTTAATGAGTGATATTTATCAAGGAACGTATGTCATTATTTTTTTTTTCTCAACCAAGACATTATAAAGTTGTGAAGGGTGAGATAATAAACACATTTTTTCTTTGAGGAATTTTAAATTAGATATTATATTGACTTAAAAAAAATATGATGCATAACATTCAAACAAAAACTCTTAAATTAAATATAAATATTTTCAAATATTCATATTTTAATGTATCAAAGGATAATGTTACCATATCAATAAAATATCACATTTAAATAGACATGTATACAAAATTACAAAATCCAAGTACCATTTCTTATATTATTTATTGCAAGAACTTCTTAAAAGCAAATGCCCCTACAATTAAAGATTTATATCATAATTGACATTTTGTTGAAATTAAGGTTATGCAAGTCTTGTCAATAAAATAAATTTATGTATACTTCATATTTATAATTTTATTAATGAATATAGATTCAAGCAATTCAATTAATATATTTTGTATTGGTAGAATGAAATTCATAATTGAATTTCATTTATTTGGCGACCTATTATTGATAAAATTCATATAATATATATATATATATATATATATATATATATATATATATATATATTTATTTATTTATTTATTTGAGAATCATAAATAAATAAAATTATTTTTAAAATTAAATTTATCATTTCCAATTACGAATAAAAATAAAATTATCAACCTTTTGTAATTTTATATTTTCATTTTTTTAGTTATACATTTATATATATTATACCATTTACAATTTTTAGTAATATAAAAATATTTTATTATTTTCATTTAATATTTAAAATTCTTCAATTAAAAAAAATATATAGTAAATAACAATTGTTTTTAAGAAAAGAGAAATTGCACCAATGTCCCGGTTGTCCTCCTGGGATTGTAAGGTAGTATATCTATAGTTGTCCTCCCATCGATTTGATAAAGAATGCTTGACCGGAAGGTGGGAGTTCTCGCAGCGAAGTTAACCTGGATCGACGGGTTGAACAATTCGACATACGCCTATGGGAACTGTCAGGGAAGCTCAGTAAATGGATCGTTGAAACGGGCGGATCAGGGATGGAATGGTGGACGAGGCTTCCAGTTCCAGTTCCTTGCTATGGGATGGAGTCTTTTAAGAGAGGAGTGACAATTAATTCCTCTGTGCAGTAACTTCGATTGATTTTAGTCCCACATTGTTAAATCCGGCAGTACATTACACCTTCATAACCCAGGAAGCCAAAAATGTGAGGGTGGCATTTTCGGCCGAGATCTAGCCGTTGGATGGACGCCACGTGGCGCGCTGCGTTATCATAATTAACATTTTGTTGAAATTAAGGTTATCATAATTAACATTTTGTTGAAATTAAGGTTATGCAAGTCTTGTCAATAAAATAAATTTATGTATACTTCATATTTATAATTTTATTAATGAATATAGATTCAAGCAATTCAATTAATATATTTTGTATTGGTAGAATGAAATTCATAATTGAATTTCATTTATTGGGCGACCTATTATTCATAAAATTCATATTATATATATATATATATATATTTATTTATTTATTTATTTGAGAATCATAAATAAATAAAATTATTTTTAAAATTAAATTTATCATTTCCAATTACGAATAAAAATAAAATTATCAACCTTTTGTAATTTTATATTTTCATTTTTTTAGTTATACATTTATATATATTATACCATTTACAATTTTTAGTAATAAAAAAATATTTTATTATTTTCATTTAATATTTAAAATTCTTCAATTAAAAAAAATATATAGTAAATAACAATTGTTTTTAAGAAAAGAGAAATTGCACCAATGTCCCGGTTGTCCTCCTGGGATTGTAAGGTAGTATATCTATAGTTGTCCTCCCATCGATTTGATAAAGAATGCTTGACCGGAAGGTGGGAGTTGTGGCAGCGAAGTTAACCTGGATCGACGGCTTGAACAGCTCGACATACGCCTATGGGAACTGTCAGGGAAGCTCAGTAAATGGATCGTTGAAACGGGCGGATCGGGGATGGAATGGTGGACGACGCTTCCAGTTCCAGTTCCTTGCTATGGGATGGAGTCTTTTAAGAGAGGGGTGACAATTAATTCCTCTGTGCAGTAACTTCGATTGATTTTAGTCCCACATTGTTAAATCCCGCAGTACATTACCCCTTCATAACCTAGGAAGCCAAAAATGTGAAGGTGTTATTGTCGCTACTTGGCGGGCCGAGATTTGAACGTCGGATGGACGCCACTTGGCGGTCTGTGGGTGGCCAAAATCTGATCGTCGGATGGACGCCACTTGGCGGTCTGTGGGTGGCCAAAATCTGATCGTCCGATGGACGCCACGTGGCGCGCTGTGGACGGCCCAGATCTGAACGTCCGATGGACACCACTTGGTGGTCTGTGGGCGGCCAGAATCTGATCGTCCGATGGACGCCACGTGGCGTAATGTGGACGGCCAGAATCTGATCGTCCGATGGACGCCACGTGGCGTAATGTGGACGGCCCAGATCCGATCGTCCGATGGACGCCACGTGGCGCGCTGTGGACGGCCCAGATCAGATGGACGCCACGTGGCGCGCTGTGGACGGCCCAGATCAAATGGACGCCACGTGGCGCGCTGTGGACGGCCCAGATCAGATCGTCCGATGGATGCCACGTGGCGCGCTGTGGACGGCCAAGATCCGATCGTCGGATGGACGCCACGTGGCGCGCTGTGGACGGCCCAGATCCGACGCCACGTGGCGTAATGTGGACGGCCAGAATCTGATCGTCCGATGGACGCCACGTGGCGTAATGTGGACGGCCCAGATCCGATCGTCCGATGGACGCCACGTGGCGCGCTGTGGACGGCCCAGATCAGATGGACGCCACGTGGCGCGCTGTGGACGGCCCAGATCAGATGGACGCCACGTGGCGCGCTGTGGACGGCCCAGATCAAATGGACGCCACGTGGCGCGCTGTGGACGGCCCAGATCAGATCGTCCGATGGATGCCACGTGGCGCGCTGTGGACGGCCAAGATCCGATCGTCGGATGGACGCCACGTGGCGCGCTGTGGACGGCCCAGATCCGAGCGTCAGATAGGCGCCACGTGGCGCGCTGTGGACGGCCAAGATCTGAGCGTCGGATAGATGCCACGTGGCGCCTATCCGACGCTCAGATCTTGGCCGTCCACAGTGCGCCACGTGGCGTCTATCCGACGCTCAGATCTTGGCCGTCCACAGCGCGCCACGTGGCGTCTATCCGACGCTCAGATCTTGGCCGTCCACAGCGCGCCACGTGGCGTCTATCCGACGCTCAGATCTTGGCCGTCCACAGCGCGCCACGTGGCGCCTATCTGACGCTCGGATCTGGGCCGTCCACAGCGCGCCACGTGGCGTCCATCCGACGATCGGATCTTGGCCGTCCACAGCGCGCCACGTGGCATCCATCGGACGATCTGATCTGGGCCGTCCACAGCGCGCCACGTGGCGTCCATTTGATCTGGGCCGTCCACAGCGCGCCACGTGGCGTCCATCTGATCTGGGCCGTCCACAGCGCGCCACGTGGCGTCCATCGGACGATCGGATCTGGGCCGTCCACATTACGCCACGTGGCGTCCATCGGACGATCAGATTCTGGCCGTCCACATTACGCCACGTGGCGTCGGATCTGGGCCGTCCACAGCGCGCCACGTGGCGTCCATCCGACGATCGGATCGCTGTGGACGGCCAAGATCTGAGCGTCGGATAGACGCCACGTGGCGCGCTGTGGACGGCCAAGATCTGAGCGTCGGATAGGCGCCACGTGGCGCACTGTGGACGGCCAAGATCTGAGCGTCGGATAGGCGCCACGTGGCGCGCTGTGGACGGACAAGATCTGAGCGTCGGATAGGCGCCACGTGGCACGCTGTGGACGGCCAAGATCTGAGCGTCGGATAGCCACGTGGCGTCCATCTGATCTGGGCCGTCCACAGCGCGCCACGTGGCGTCCATCGGACGATCGGATCTGGGCCGTCCACATTACGCCACGTGGCGTCCATCGGACGATCAAATTCTGGCCGTCCACATTACGCCACGTGGCGTCGGATCTGGGCCGTCCACAGCGCGCCACGTGGCGTCCATCCGACGATCGGATCGCTGTGGACGGCCAAGATCTGAGCGTCGGATAGACGCCACGTGGCGCGCTGTGGACGGCCAAGATCTGATCGTCGGATTTCCGCCACGTGGCGCACTGTGGACGGCCAAGATCTGAGCGTCGGATAGGCGCCACGTGGCGCGCTGTGGACGGACAAGATCTGAGCGTCGGATAGGCGCCACGTGGCACACTGTGGACGGCCAAGATCTGAGCGTCGGATAGACGCCACGTGGCGCGCTGTGGACGGCGAAGATCTATGCATCGGATAGACGCCACGTGGCGCGCTGTGGACGGCCAAGATCTATGCATCGGATAGTCGCCACGTGGCGCGCTGTGGACGACCAAGATCTAAGCATCGGATAGACGCCACGTGGCGCGCTGTGGACGGCCAAGATCTAAGCCTCGTATAGACGCCACGTGGCGCGCTGTGGACGGCCAAGATCTAAGCCTCGTATAGACGCCACGTGGCGCGCTGTGGACGGCCAAGATCTAAGCATCGGATAGACGCCACGTGGCGCGCTGTGGACGACCAAGATCTAAGCCTCGGCTAGATGCCACGTGGCGCGCTGTGGATGGCCAAGATCTAAGCCTCGGATAGATGCCACGTGGCGCGCTGTGGATGGCCAAGATCTATTAATCGGCTAGACGCCACGTGGCGCGGTGTGGACGGCCAAGATCTATGCATCGGATAGACGCCACGTGGCGCACTGCGGAGCGCTGAGATCTATTAATCGGCTAGACGCCACGTGGCGCGCTGTGGACGGCCAAGATCTATGCATCGGCTAGACGCCACGTGGCGCGCTGTGGACGGCCAAGATCTATGCATCGGCTAGACGCCACGTGGCGCCCTGCGGAGAGCTGAGATCTATGCATCGGATAGACGCCACGTGGCACCCTGCGGAGAGTTGAGATCTATGCATCGGATCGACGCCACGTGGCGCCCTGCGGAGAGATGAGATCTATGCATCGGATAGACGCCACGTGGCGCCCTGCGGAGAGCTGAGATTTAGCCGTTGGATTTCCACCACGTGGCGCGCTGTGGACAGCCAAGATCTGATCGTCCGATGGACGCCACGTGGCGCGCTGTGGACGGCCAAGATCTGACCGTCCGATGGACGCCACGTGGCGCGTTGTGGACGGCCAAGATCTGATCGGCTGATGGAGGCCACGTGGCACGCTGTGGACGGCCAAGATCTGATCGTCCGATGGACACCACGTGGCGCGCTGTGGACGGCCAAGATCTGATCGTTCGATGTACGCCACGTGGCGCGGTGTGGACGGCCAAGATCTAATCGTCCGATAGACGCCACATGGCGTGCTTTGGACGGCCAAGATCTCATCGTTCGATAGACGCCACGTGGTGTGCTGTGGACGGCCAAGATCTGAGCATCGGATAGACGCCACGTGGCGCGCTGTGGACGGCCAAGATCTGAGCATCGGATAGACGCCACGTGGCGCGCTGTGGACGGCCAAGATCTAATCGTCCCGTAGACGCCACGTGGCGCGCTGTGGACGGCCAAGATCTGAGCATCGGATAGACGCCACGTGGTGCGCTGTGGACGGTCCAGATCTGACCGCTGGGTTATTGCCAAGTGGCCGTCTGTGGACTGGCCGGATCTGACCGCTGGATGTATGTCAGGTGGCAGTCTGTGGGCTCCTCATATATTGTTATTGACTGTATAGTACTTTGAATGTGGGATATATACAAAGATGTACTCCGTTTGGGAAAATCGGACCTCCCAACGCTCGGTCACGATTTAGCTCCTCGAACACCTGTTACCCTGTCTCAGTTCTCCCACTCACATCTGCGTGGCTTCGGTTCCAACGGGTGAAAAGATTGATACCAAATACTTATGTGTTCGGAATGAAATTGAGTTCGATGGCGCAGCAAGGAATTTGTGGATGTATTGCAGTGAAGCGTAAAAGATGCATGAACTTAACTGCGAACACAAATGTCGTCCCTACGAACATCCCAGGCGCTGGAGAGAAAAGTTCACATTTGCAAGTTTACAGGATAGAGATCCCCGCCATTGATTATTCACTGTTGCAGCTGAGAATTTTCATTGGTAGGAAAATTAATGTTTTCCGAGAAACTCTCCACGTCATTCATTTCTTAAAATCTCACCGTGCGTAACAATATCATATTTATGGTACGAAGTTAAACAATTGTAAAGCGTGAGATGAATGAATGGGTACGGGTACACCTCCAACTGTTTCTCTTTCAATCAATCTCTCTCCATTTCAATCAGTGAAAGGTCAATCTCAATCCCTGTTAAGTGCCTGCAAAGGTAACGTAATCCACCCACTAGAGTCTACTCATATTAATGGGTTCACTAATAATCCAGAAAACATAGCCTTTATTTCACCGGCTTAGTGGAATAACTCACATGACTCTTTTAGTACAGTAGTTACACAATGAAGGTTACCCCACCAATGCATCAGGTTCGATCAATAAGGTAGGTTCGATTAAAATGTTATTAATTAGTCACCCATAATTAGTCACCCAAATCTGTTACGTGGATCTTAATTAATTATAATTGATGTTATTTAAAAATTAATAATTTTAATGTTATTAAATGTAGTGTATATTTCTGGTTTAAAATATTTATAGTTGAATTGAGATAGCGTAATTGTTATGATTGGGAAACATTTTTATTTTATTTAGTATTTTATATTGTAATCAACATTTAATTAATTTAGATTTTATAATGAGGTGATTACGTGATTATATATATATATATATATATATATATTCTTATAGGTTTTTGGATTTGTTTGTATTTCTTTTACAAGTAGATTGAATGTTGCATTTTATGTTATACTTATAACTTTTTTTATTTATATTTTCTAACAAAATTGTTATTTCTCTTGTAGTGAACTTAATGATTATGATTTGGATAATTTTTTGGTTTATTTAGTTTTCACACTAGATGGTAAGTATTTGATCATTTTGAATTCTATAACATAGTGATTTTAATCAGTATTTCTAATCCTTTAGGACTAAATAGTAGATTCAATTTGCCTTTTAAATTATGCTAATCATTTTATTCATAAAAATAAAATTGTATTCTCTCCCCTTAATTTAATCATTCTCTTTGTGAGTCCTCTTACTTAGAGCCTCAATATTGTAATAAAATTTGGTTGAATATATCCGCGAAAAAATTATGAAATGATGAATCTCCATAATATCTTCATAGTCTATCATTTTCACATATTATTTATTTATATATTAATTTCTATAGCAACATAAACTAAGCAACATATAGATAATTTAATAAGCAAGATAAATAATCAAGGCAACATAAATGTAGGTTGAAATTTACATAATTAACATATGATTCAATACTTTTTCATTTGAATTGAATTAAATAGATCTAAATTTGTTTTCCTTCTGTGTTTGCTCCTTGAAACCACCCAACTAGATTTACCACTCAACTAGCTCCTACTAGGCACTTAAGGTCTCTGCATCCTAATCTCAATGCTTCATTCTCACCTAGAAGAAAATCTTCTTCATGTCTACATACATATTCACACTAGGGTGCACATAATAAAGTTCCCTATGGAATTCTTCGAGGATATTTATTCGCATACCACCTTCCTCATGGATATATATCCTTGAAGTCTCAATAGTATATTAGCTTCAAGGACAAAACCCTCAAACTTTTGTTCTATCTAATTCCCATTCCAGATAAATGATGTAACCTTTAAATACCAACCAAATCCAAAGACTTTTTCTACCACACACTCCCTCAAAATGACCCTTAAGGGCACCAAGTAGAAGATATGTGGTTTTCTACTTAGTTCACCGACCACCACATTATCCTTTCCTTTGATGCATTAAATACTGAAATCATACTCATTCATGAAATTACTCCATCACTTTTGTCTATAATTCATATTGCTTTGAGTGAAGAGATGCTTCAAGATTTCATGATCTGTCTTTAGCTCAAATCTCTTTCTCACAAGGTAGTGCCTCTAAAGTTTTATAGCTAGCATCATAAATGGAAATTCTAAGCCACATGTAACATAAATCTCCTCATTTTTCTTCATATTCTTAGACAAATATGTTATTAACCCCCTTATTGCATTAATACAGTTCCTAATCCTTGCTTCGAGGCCTTTTTGCAGATTGTGAATTATTTATCCATGCCAGACACTTGAAGGATTGGTGCACTAGTTAGTAATCTCTTTAGCTTGATGATTGTAGCGTTGCATTCTTCTATCCACTCATACCTAACTCCTTTGTGTGGTAATGAAGTGATGGGTTTCATAGTCTTTGAGAAACCTTCCACAAAACTATAATAATAACTTGCTAGACCCATGAAGCTTCACACCTCATGAGCTTTTTTCGGCACTAGGCAATCCATTTTGGCCTTCACCTTTTTCAGGTCCACCAAAATTCCTTATCCTGAAATAATATGGCCAAGATATTGAATCTCATTCTAAAAGAAAGAACGCTTTGAAATATTGCTATATAATTTATTTTCTTTAAGCGTGTCAACACAATCCACAAGTGTTCCTCATGTTCCTTTTCATTATTGGAATATATGAGAATTTCATCCATAAATACTTGCACAAAGTGCTCCAAAAATTTTCATACACACAATTCATGAGGCTCATGAACACTATTGGTCCATTGGTTAAACCAAATGGCACCATTTTGAACTCATAGTTCCCAAACCAAGTTTGGGAGGCGGTCTTTAGAATGTCACCCTTTTTAATCCTTAACTCGTGATATCCCGCAACAGATTAACTTTTCAGAAAGCCATCACTCCCTTCATATGATCACATAGGTAATCTATCTGAGGTATCAGGTACCTATTCTTCATTGTGGCTCAATTAAAATCCATGTAATCTATGTACAATCTCAAGGAACCATCCTTTTGCTTAACGAAAAGTATTGGTGCACCCAAGGTGAAAAATTGGGCCTAATAAGTCCCAAGTCTAGTAGTTCCTTCAACTACATCTGTAACTCACAAAGTTTGGGAGTCATCATCATGTATGGTGTCTTGGATATTTTATCCATGCTGGGTTTTATCTCGATTGTGAAATCAAGTTCCCTCTCAAGGGGTAACAATGGTAACTCAGGAAAAACATCCTCGAATTTGACATAACTAGATGCTTATCTAAAGAGGGTCCCTTCTTGTCACCCATTGCCTTGATCATGTACAACTTACACCCATTCCTGAGGCAACATTTAACTTTCATTGTTGAGATGAATCATAGGGACACTTTCCTCTTGATACCATAGATCTCAATTGACCTTTTGTCATCATTTAAACAAATCACTGTTTTTTGTAAGCAGTATACGAAACCTTGATAGCCTTCTATCCCATCCATTTTAATGATTATATCGTATACTCATAGGGAAATGACATACACCTTTAACTTAGTTTCACAACCAAGTTACAAGTTAAGTGTTGAGAAAAAGGGTGCCAAGCATGTGTTCTTGGTGTTTTTTTCCTTTGGCCTAGGAAAACACACGATACATCTTTTTGGTAAGTGACTTTATGAGTTATCAATTCATCTGACTTTTAGTCACTTTATGAGGTTCAAAAAGTACTTAGTAATTTATTATATTAAAGTTACTTTATAACATTAAAGTGACTTTATGAGAAGAAGTGTATGGTACAACTTAAAGTTAAAAAGTGACTAGGGGAAGCCATTAATGAAGGGATAAATGAAAAGGGGGTCAATGGGAGATTAGATCTCCACCATTGATTAAGGAGAGCTGAGATCTAATCTCAACCATTAATCATAGCGTTAGGGCTTCACTTCATTATGAAGACTAACACGGGAGAAAAGGCAAAGAGAGATCATTCATTCATCAAGTGTAGAGTTGGAGAAGAGGAGGTTGAGATAGCTTCTAGAGGAGGATAAGATAACTTCAAGAGAAGGTTAAGATAACTTCTAGCTAAAGGGTACCCTGTAACATAATCCCATGGAGATTTGGTAGCCCAAAAGCTCAAATGTTGAACTGGAATCGGCTCCAAGACAAACTCGACCTCCTTGGAATGCTCTTGGCCCACTCTTCCTGCTCATTACCTCTCTAGAAATCATACAGCATGCACATCTGTCAAATCATCCCAAGGAAATAACTTTGCATCCACAACAAATCAATCCCTTAGCTAGGTCCTTCTCTTCTTGCCCAACTTCCCTTGAATTTCTCGAAAATCTCCCCCAAAAATTCCTCAATCTTCTTCCGTTAACTAGAGCCTTTCGACCCTCTACACACCCTCTTTCCACTCTCGGCCCTCTCATATCTAAGGCCTACCATAGGCCCCTCTCAACCCTCCACAAATTTGAGGCCTTTGTCACAAGCCCTCTTGACCCTCCATAAATTTTAGGCTTGTCACTAGCCCTCTCTGCCACAAGATGCTCTCTTGTTGACCACTACAATGAATCATACATCTGTGTACTTATACTTTTCCAAAGGGCGCAACACCGCGAGTCATCTAAATACCATTGGTCCATGGGTGCAAAGCCCCATCACTTAACCCACTTTCCCCACACATGAGAATACCCACGATGCCCTTGGACATAATTTTGCAAACTCTCATGGATTTCAATGCCAAGCATGAGTGTCAAGATTTTGATTGAATCTGTAAAACCTTCGGCAAAGGCCAATTTTTCAAGGAGATGAAATAATTTCTCATTATGGGAGAATAGCTTGTAATGTCCCTTCATGTCCCCAAGTTGAGATTAAGGGGATCTTGATGCAATTAATGCTCCATTTTGTGTTAATAAAACACCATATCAACTATCATTATTGTGTTTATTAAAATTGGGTTGGTAATTCCATATCAATATAAAATTTAATAACTTATAATTACTATAATAGTTAACATTGTACTAATTGTTATATATAAGATTCTCAATCCTCTTTGTAATGATGTGTGGTGCCACAATAAGGAAATATTGAATTTATCTTGTAAAAGTTTTCTCCACTAATCTATGTTTATTGTGTAAAGATTTCTCCACTATTAACTCAATGTTCATGTGAGCTCTACTTTCTTATAACCTTTTTTTCCCTAAATTTTAAGATATGTTTGAAATATAAGACTATTTCATAGCCTCTTTGGTTAATAGAATTTTAAATCACTGTATTTCCTAAAAAGATTATACATTGAATCAAACCAACCTAGATACATCTTAACTCTAGATCTATCAAGCATCAAGAACGATCAAATCTCTCTATATGTAAACCTTTTTTTTGAGTGAAAATTTTGAAAAAAGGTTTGCACTTAAAGAGATTTGATACCTCTCGAAGCTTGATAGATCTAGAGTTTAAATAGATATAGACTCGTTTATATATATATATATATATTTGTTCAACACAAAAATGTAATAAAATAAAATTTTAAAAAAATAATTATAAAATATTTTGATTGTGAAATGAGAAATATCCATTGTTGTTGTTAAAAATCTTGTTATATTGTAAGTATTATGTTCTTATTAATGAAATTAAAATATGATCACAAAATTATAATTTAAACACAAAAGTGTTAAAAAATTAAATTATAAAAAAATATTTATAAAATATTTTGATTGTGAAATGAGAAATATCCATTGTTGTTGTTAAAAATCTTGTTATAGTGTAGATATTAAGTTTTTATGTGCTTATTAATGAAATTTAAATATGATTACAAAATTATTATTTTAACTTGTATGGTAAAATGAATCTTAATTTATAGCCACTATTTAAATCCTACATATTTTAATGTGGTTGAGGGTTTACATATATTTTAAAAGTAATTATAATAGGCTTTTAGATTTAATTGAAAAAATGTTATAAAATTAAATTCAAATAAAATATTTAGAAATTATTTTGATTGTGAAATGAGAGATGATTTTTGAGCATGTGGTATTGATGAGCCATGGTATTGGCTCTTGGCATTATAAGAAAGCCTATTTACAAGCTAATAATATCTATAGCAAAGTGGACACAGACAACCATGGTTAAAAATATTGTTATATTGTAAACTTATTATAAGTATTAATTTTTTTTATGTACTTGTTAATTAAATTTAAATATAGTTATATAATCATTATTTTAATTTATAAAGTAGAATGAATCTTAACATATAACAAATTGAATTTTATTATTCTTATTATTTAACTTCTTACAAAGAGTACAACATCTTTCCAAATTGAACTATGCTCTATATTACTTTTCACCTTTTACTATTATTTAATTAACTCAACATATAAATATTTACAAATCTTTTCTCTTATAAATTAAACGAAATTTAAAATTGTTTATTTTTTACATTACATTTACCCATCTCCCCGTATTGGATGGTTAAAAACCTCTAAACATAATTAGTTATTAAAAAACAAACACAGAAATAAAAAACAACAAAAACAAAAAATATATCAAATACTAGTTATATGGTCTATTGTCTATTTAGACTCGTACCACATCACTAACGGAATAACGGAACGACATGGATGCAATAAAGAAATAATTGAGCATATATAGTTGAATTAGTAATTGGTTTGACAAATATCACTAACGGAATAACGTAACTACATGGATGCAATTAAAAAATAATTGAGCACATAGATTAAATTAGTAATTGGTCTGACAAATCTTTTAAATAAATTTTTTCAATAAATTTTCAACAAAGATATTAAACATTTAACAATTAGTTTGTCTTAGTATATGAGTAACAGAAATTTTTTAATTAGTACAATTACATTAAAAATATTAATGTAGTTGATATAGCCAAAAGTTTCATAAATATAATTAAAAAACTATTGTAACACGAAAAATGTCTTACTAATGCATATACCTGATTAATAATGTATAAAAAGGTTATGGGTCAACTTTAATTTAAGAAAACAAAAGAATTATAAATGAATGTTATAAATAATAATGAAAAACTTATCATGGAGAAACTTATTAAAATTGGAATAATCTCAATTCTTAGGAAATTGGTGGGTGGGGAGTTACATGGCACAAATATAATTTTTTATTTAAATTTATTAGAAGGGATGGACCATTTTGCTAAATAAAATTTGCTTATATATAAATGAATGTTATAAATAATAATGAGGGACTTATCATGGAGGAACTTATTAGAATTGAAATAATCTCAAATCCCTAGGAAATTGAATAAAAATAAAAATCAACAAATTCTCATCCACCTTAAATTGAAATAAAAAACCTTCGATAAATATTCTTTTACAATAAATTTTAAACAAAAATATTAAACATCGTTTATAAAAAAAGATATTTTTATAAAGTAAATAAGATTTCATAACACTGTTATTAACATAGCTCTAAATCAATGATACACCAAAGGAACCGAAGAAGAAAATTCTCAAATCAGAAGTAAGAAGCCATATGTAACTCAATATTGCTTTACACTTTCTAAGCAATTAACCTAAATGCACGCGATAGTTTATCACCAATTTTCATTTGATGGTATGCAAAGCAAGGTCTTGCCATTGTCTTCACTACCTTGTGAAAGCTCCTCCTAACCTGGCAACAAAAAGTAGACTTTAGATCAGAGAACCATACCATCCAATTTCCATTATATTCAGCTAAATCAAGGAAAGTAATAATAAGCACAATTCTCTCGAAATAACAAAGGGACGCGACAAAAACCTTTCAAACAATAGCCATAAGAAGAAATAAGTTAGAAGTGAGAAAATTATTATGGAGTAGAAATAGCCCTGGAGATCAAAGAAATTTAGTGAATGTCAAGCCAAACTATGAAACTAGTAACCATTCAACCTATAAAACAATGTAGGCAGCACTTGCTCATCAAGAAAGTACTAGCACAAAAAGGATGCAAGTTGTGATATGAAATGAAAGTTGATTATTTAAACCTTACGAGATTATAAATCCAATTATGCGAAAATTGAATGTTTTGCTAAGGGATGGATGCCTCACTTGCCTCTTCTCCTTGGTGAATTATATATTTCACCGATAACCCTAGGAGGGTTGCAACATATTCCAAGATGCAAGGATTAGACAAAAGGGAGAATGAGAAGCTCTTTCATGTAAGCTCACTAAACATGCCAAGTGGTTCTCCAGTTTGTATTCAAAGCGGAAGGGCACTTTTGGTGCATAAAAATGCCATAGAATTATATACCAAAAGGATATGGCATTTTAAGTATTTGGTTGTTACAGTTGAAGATCAATCTAAATAGCAAAAAGCAAGAAGCACCCCTGATCTCCCAACTCCCACCTCCATATGTGTTCTTATGCACGACTCCATCCTAGAAGCTACGTGCAACAAGAGTTCATAACACATATTTCTAACACTTCCTAGGAATTTAGGGTTTCGTATACCATGATTTGATGGGATCCATGTCATCTCTATGATTATGATTACAAGAATTAAAGGTGCTTAATTCTGGTTTAATCAATGTCCACTTTGTGATCTCTAAATGACTATGTGGTACTCTCATGTCCACATAGTGTTACTATGTAATCTTTCTTGGAAATGAATAATTTTGGTGGGGTTGATCTCCACGAATGTTAGTTAATTATATGTTAATGAAAATTATTGTTTTGATATATTATAAATAATTAATTATACAAATAAATTATCAAATATTATTTATTTTAATATCATAATTATATTTATTAGTAATAATATATTATTATTATTTTAGCTTTGAAAGAGGATGCAAAACTATTGAATTTAAATACATATTATTAAGATATCACCACAATATGTTAGGAGTGTTAAAAGAATGTTTCAAACACAGAAAAATATGCAAAGAAAACAACGCAATCATGATGAAAAAAAGAAAAAAGAAAAAGGCTAAAGTGTTGATCATTTGAAGAGGACTAGGTTAAGATGGTCCAATATTTAGGGAAGTCTAATCGCCAACTCAGGGAACTTACTCGAAATGCCTCTATTTGTTGCAATAGGGGGGAATGCCTCTATTCAATGTTAGCATTCCTTGACTAGTACCATTACTTTTGGTATAGGCCCTTATATGTAAGCAGACTATGCCTCTATTCAATGTTAGCATTCCATTGACTAGTACCATTACTTTCAGTATAGGCCCTTATATGTAAGCAGACTAGGAGGGTATACAACTCGAACTAAGTGTTTAGATTGTTTTTTAACAAGAACTGCGAATAGTTATTATATTAAAAAACATTGAGCTAAAGCTCAATTTAGATATATAATTTACATAAGCAAGTTGAAACTAGTCGACATGTTTGGAATGGAATATGTATCAACGACCATCTAGAAAATTTTGACCTTGAAGTTTTTAAACAAAATACTACAATATCTAAAGTATTCCACATGTACATTCACTAACACTGAGCTAAAAAATCCAAAGTTTACAAAGCATCAAATTTTTACATTAAGCCATAAAGAATTATTTTCCTATGCATTGATTTCTAAGTCCCCTAATTAACAATTAAAGAAGGGTGACATATCCCTTTCGCCCCTATCACTAAAGTTCACCTTGAATTAGTCTTGACCCTAAATTATCCATGTGATCATCCCTAGATTTGTTTGATCAAAACATGGAGACATTTCTTCTTGGGGATAAACCGATACAACTGACAAATCCATTTGAGACTTAACTTTGTATACGAGGGAAGAGATTTTGAATACAAATGATGAATTATATTCAAGGAATCACCAAAAACAATCATCTCCTAAATTTCTAGATTCACAATTTACCTCAAACCCTAATATAAGGCATAAGCTTCAATAAGATTGTTGGAAGTGTGACCTAAACTTTAAGCATACATATGTTCTTGATTCTCAGAAAACCTCTCCCCCTCTCCAACTCCTGAAAGTAAATCATGAGATTAAAACTACTTTATATACATATACATGTAATTTAAGAATTAAAAAATTAAAAATTTATTACTAATAATTAATAAAAAAATATTATAATATTTAAATAATTTATAAAAAAAATAAATTGAAAATAAAATATATTTCAAATTACTCATCAGTACAAAAAAAAAACATATCCATTATTCAAAACTTCAATACAAACAAATTTAATAAGAAAAAATAAAATAAAAAACTAATTTCAACATTAAAATTAAAATTAAAATTTATATTAAATTTGGATATTATAAATTTACAAATGAAAATTGAATTTATAAAATCATTATTAATTTTTCATTTATTGCAATAAATTCATTTTTAATTTACTAGAATATCCATTATATTTTTATTAAGAATAAGATATCATGCACTCTAAAATATTAGAGTAATCATAATACTAAATGGATATTATTTATTTCAATTTCACATTATAAAATCATTAATCATTTTTCCATTATTGTAATAAATTAATCTTTAATTTACTAGAATATCCACTATTTTTTATTAAGAATAGGATATTTATTTATGATATGTACTATAAAATATCAGAGTATTCATAATATTAAATGGATATTATTTATTTCAATTTCATGTTTGTTAAAAGTGTTAAAGCAATTTTTTTATTTTTTTATTTTTTAATTTAGTTTAATCTGTGATTTGATTTCAAACTAAATTGGAAATAAATTTTGTATATAAAAATCACATCATAAAGCATTTTAAAGTTGATAATCTAAAATTTTCATAACAAATTTGACGAGGAACACAAAAAACAATGAATAAGGGTAAACTCAATATACAAATTTGATGAGTACAACAAAAAAAGGGGAAAGTCAATATATTCAAAATTATTACAAGTTTAGATAACATTCTATTAAATATTTGCTTTTGCAATATGCAACAAAGTTAAAAGAATTAATAGTTGCTTAATTTTTTTTAGTAATTTTGTTAAAAGAATTAATAGTTGCTTAATTTTTTTTAGTAATTTTTGTTTAAAAGCTAACACATTATATTATAGTTTTGCAAATTTTACTTTACATTTTTTTTGTTTGAATATCTATATTTTTCCACTATGTAATTTCTCTCTTTTTTATTTGTAATTATTTAATAGATCTTAAAAAAATATATTTATGTTATATTTAGATTTTTGGAAAAAAAAAGTTCCCTTATTATTATTATTATTTTCAATATTGTTTTTGAAGTAATTTTTGTTTAGAAGCTAATACATTATATTATAATTTTGCAAATTTTATTTAATTTTTTTGTTTGAATATTTATATTTTTCCACTATGTAATTTATCTTCGGCGTAAATCACATAAAGAGAGACATTTGTCGACGCGTTTTGAACCAACCAGTGTGACTCATCCTCAGGACAAGTTGAAGAAATAGATCCAGCTATGCATGCTAAATAGTCTGGCTAAATAGTCTAAGCAGAGCCTCCAACGGCTATCTTAACCAACGGCTAAATTTGACTTAGGGACTGCAGTCAAAAAATCAAAATGATAATTAATGGGAGTTATTTAGATTAAATAAAAGAAATAATTATATATATTGATTATGTTATTAGTTTAATAATTTGTAATTATTTAACAGATCTAAAAAAACATATTTATGTTGTATTTGGATTTTTGGAAAAAGAGTCTCTTACCATTATTTTATTATTATCTTCAATTGAGAATGATTTTATTATTGATGTAGTATATTTTATGGCTTCTTCGATTAAAAATAAATTTATCCATTTTTTTTGTAAATTGGCTCAGTGAATTTTTATTAATATCAATATCAAAAGATTTTACATTGCAGTCTATTTAACAACACCTCCAAAAAAGTATCTTACAGAGTGACCTGCTAAGTCTTGTCTGCAACCAAGAATAAACATAGGTAATGCCTTGACTATCAATAACACAGTTTGAGAATATCACGAGGGCTGACTAATGTGACACATCCCTCTTCATTTTTCTAGTCCTAGTGTAACTAGGCCAAGTAAAAACTAAAAGAGCTACAATAATACATATACTTGTCGAAAAACAAACTGACAAAACATCCAAATACAAAAAAACACAAAATTCCACCCACGGTAGACCAGTGCTTGGTGGACTTCCTAGTCCAAGATGATTATTGGTGATGTGGTAGTAAAGTTGGCCTGAGGAGAAGGTTGAGCTTGAGCGTTGATGACCACTGGCACTTCTTGATGCTCATTTGATTTTGTGTCATAGTCTGAAACAACATAATGTTCTATGCGAGATAATCTGACCACTATATCATCCAAGTTGTATCTGATATCCCTCAGAATTCTCTTTATATCCTCATGACCTGCAAACAACTTGTAGTTGTCTACTTGCTTGTATCTAATAATGCTAAGAAGAGTTTCCAGTTGTCAATGAAGGTTGATGGAATGAAGGAAATGAATCCTTCTCTTACAAAACTTCCTTGGGTCTGGTACCCACTTGAGGCTGCTACCTCCTAACTATGAATCCGAGAAATAGACTCTATCCCCAAACTCTTTTGCTTCCAAATGGAGAATTTCCTTACAGATCTCTAGAGGACCTACCTCGAAAAAATTGGTTATCGATTCCTAACCAAACAAATTCCTTCGTCGCATCGAAGGTGACCCAAGAGTGCCACCCCTGTTAAAATTGGTAACTAGGGCCAAATTCCACATTATGACAACTCATATGATGGAGATGATTATTGCATTGGATTCTTCTTTTCAAGAGGTCCAATCTTGAAATAAAGATCATCTCATTCTGACAAGAATTTTGAATTTATTCTCTCTCATGCAAAAATTGTCAATGTCGACCTCAGTGAAATGTAGGCTCATGAAGCCCTATAGATGTGTCTCCTCACCCTCATCGAAGTGTATATATAGGAGTGACCTCTCTCCTCATTTGGACATCACTCATCTCATCACATAGCTCTCTCTCTCCTCTCTTGATTGGTTCCTACAACTTGGAGGCAACGTTCTCTACTTCGCACGTGTGAAAGGAGGACAAATTTTAGGGTTTGTTTCCTGACTGAAAATTTCAAGAAAACAGAACGTTGACCAGGGTGATTTTGACCAGCGTTGACTTCGTTTTTGTGGGCAAAAATTTGATTTTTGAAGGCCGCATTTATTGGCACAATTTTTGAGGAGTTTGGGATAGTTTGACTAGGGTTGACTTCAACGTTGACTTCAAATTTGACTGCAAAATTTACAATTGTGTTTACTCTCTCCTTTGATTGGTTTGACCGAACATTTTTGGGTTGAATTTGACCCTCTTGGAAGGCCGAATTTATCTGTTGTTGACTGAGTTGCTTGGAGGATATTTTGGAGCTGCTTTGACCACCGTTGACTTTTTGGTTAGGGGTGTAGTTGACTGTTGTTGACCCCTGATTTGACAAGATTGTTTTGGTCAAGTTAATTTGATATTTGTACTCTCTCTCTGCTAAACTATTGAAGAATAATAAGAAGATTTGATCAAAGGGTCTCCCCAAATTGGGGTTTATCCCTAGCAACCGCCATATCTTGTGTCCTCTTGTATTGGCTTGCCTTTTGCACATGTTTTTATGTTCTATCTGCATTTACTATCAATGTGTTTAAGTTAAAGTGATTGCTACTGTATATTGTTGGAAACTGTCATTAGGCTGCTTAAGGAGAATTGAAGTAAATTGTGCTAAAGCATAGAACATAACATTGTTATCTAAAATTAACATGGTATCAGAGCTCAGGTGAAGACAAAGCCCAAGAAAGAGTGAGGAAAAACAATCATTAAGGGAACTTGTTGGACAAGGACTTGGAACTAGTCCCAATGACGACTACTCCCTACTTCAAATATGAGGACAAGCTTAAGGACAAATCTGACTATCATGCATGGAAGATGTCTCTAGATTTGACATTGGAAAAAAATGATGCCATGGATTATGTCAAAGGAAGAGTAGTGGAGCCTACTTCAGATGCATCTGCAATTGCACAAACAAAGTACAAGAAAGGTGAGGTTAAAGCTAAGAAAATTATTGTTGATTCGATTCACAAGCCTTTGGTTGCTTATATTTCTGATTTGGAAACATCTAAGGAGATGTATGACACGCTGATTGGGATGTTCAAAGTAAATAATGCAAATCAAATTCTTTTTCTCAAGAGAAAGTTGAAAGACATCAAGATGGATAGAGGAAAATCCATCCAATCCTACTCCATGAGGATTACCGAGATCAATAATGGTCTCTTATCTATTGGAGAAGTCATTGGTGAGAGAGAGCTTACCCTTATCACACTTGGAGGCCTTACAACAGAGTGGGATGTGTTCAACACTACCATTCTCAACAATGACAGGATTCCCGGATTTTATGAATTATTGGCTAGATGCACTCAAGAAGAAATAAGGATGATGGAAAGAGACAAACCCTCAAATGGAAACAATCCTACCGCCTTCTTCGCTCATTCTAAGAGGAAGAACAATGTTGGTCCAAGAAATCAAGGTCAAGGGTTCAAGTCGAGATTCAAAGAAGGAAGAAAAAGAAGATGCTTCAATTGTAACAAGTTTGGCCACTTCTCTAGAGAGTGTCCTCACAAGAAGACCACTCCAAGAGATGATGACAACAATAACAACTTCAAGGGCAATGGCAATCAAAGGAACAACAAGTTCAATAACAAAGGAAAGAGGAATGCTCCCGCTGCTCGAAATGGAAATGGTCACCCTCCCAAGAAGTCAAGAAACTACAGGTATGAAGAAGTTAATGTTGTAAAGCAATTTTGTTTATATCTTATTTCTACCCTCACCATCGCCTCTCCTTCGGATACATTGAATCATTGGTTGATTGATAGTGGTGCCTCAAGTCACTTCACTAGGTACAAAGAAGCTCTCTCTAACTTGATTTAAAAGAAGATGAATATGGAGATTATACTTGGGGATAATACCACTTATCCCGTGAAAGGAATTGGAATTGTTACTCTTCACTTAAATCAAGGTCAAACTCTTCATTTACAAGAAGTGCTATATGTACTTCATTTGAAAAATAACTTGGTCTCTATTTCTGCGATGGAAGATAAAGGTTTCAAGGTGACATTAATTGATGGGAAGGTTCGTGTTTGGCAAAGGAACCCAAGAGATTCATTCACTCTTGGATTCAGGGTTGAAGGTCTCTATCAAGTTGGAGGAAGTCTGTTGGGAGCAATGACTTGTGATTGTTCTCTTCAATTTGAATTATGGCACCGAAGATTTTCTCACCTTCATTTCAAAGCCCTTCCTGATGTAAGGAAGATGGTCACATGTATGCCCGAATTCAACTTAGATCATGAAGGTGTTTTTCAGGGATGTGAAGCTGGAAAATATACAAGGGGACCATTCCCCTCAAGTGAAACTCAAACCACCAATATTCTTCAATTGGTTCATTCTGATCTATCAAGTATGTTGCCCATAACATCTTTGGATGGATATTTGTACTATTCTAGTTTTGTGGATGACTTCTCTCGCAAAACATGGATCTATTTCTTAAAGAAGAAGGATGAAGTGTTCAAATGGTTCCTCTCTTTCAAAGCTTTGGCAGAGAATCAAACAAAGAAGAAGATCAAAATATTGAGGACTGATAATCGTACCGAATATGAGTCAAATGAATTCAAAGACTATTGTAGAGAAGCTGGCATTAAGAGGGAGACCACTACTACATATACTCTTGAACAAAATGGTGTTGCCGAAAGGAAGAATCTAACCATCACAGAAGCCACCCGTGCCATGCTTCATGACCAAGGTCTACCAAATTTCTTATGGGGAGACACTGCCAACACCAAGGTGTATGTCCAAAATAGATGCTCACATCAAGCATTGGACTTCAAAACAACCGAAAAAGTTTTCGCCAGTAAGAAACATGATGTTTCTCATTTTAGAATTTTTGTTGTCCCATATATTTTTATGTGCCAAAAGAGAAAAGAAACAAAATAGATGCATCTAGGAAGAAAGGGATGTTTGCGGGCTATAGTGAAACTTCTAAGGCATACATAATCTACGTACCTGGTCAAAGGGAAGTAGAATTAAGTCATAATGTCACTTTTGATGAATATTATGATCTTGGAAAAGTCTGAGATCTTCCTATCCACAGGAAGGACAATGATGATGTTGATACAAGAAAGCAAGATGAATCTTCGTCTGATCAATCGATGCCCGATGTGGAAGGTCCGATGGATCCCATTGATCCACCTCCTAGTGAGCCCACTACTTCAAGAAAAAGACCTTTATGGCTCAAAGATACTCTTGAAGATGCTAAGAAACATATTGCACTGAGGGGGACATTCCATAAAAGCAAGAAGTCGAATAGCTACCAAGGGTACTTAGCTGCCATGAGTACCATTATACAATTTGAGTCGTGTACATTCAAAGATGTTGTGAAACACCAAGTTTGGAAGGATTCGATGAATGAGGAGTATGAGTTGATCATGAAAAATGATGTCTGGGATGTGGTTCCTAAACCCAAGGACAAGTCAGTGGTCACTTCAAATTGGCTCTACAATATCAAACATGGCGCTGATGGGAGTGCTGGAAAGTTCAAGGCCAATTTTTTTGTTCGAGGCTTCTCTCAAAAGGAGTAGACTATGATGAGATATTTACACTGGTTTCCCGATATACCACCATCCGTTCGATCATAGCCCTTGTCGCCTCGCAAGGATGGAGCCTACACCAGATGGATATCAAAACTGCCTTCTTGCATGGTTCGCTTAAGGAGGAAGTCTATGTAGAACAACCCGAGGGGTTTGAAGTTTAAGATCGTGAGACACATGTATGCAGGTTGAAGAAATCCCTCTATGGGTTGAAGCAAGCCCCTAGGGCTTGGTATGAGAGGATTGATAGATATCTTATGAAGTTGGGATTTACAAGGAGCGATGTTGACCCAATTCTATACTTCAAGTTTGAAAATGACATACCTCTCATTCTGGTCCTTTATGTGGATAATCTCTTTCTGACAAATGATGACCCTCTCATTCGTCAATGCAAGAGGGAGTTGGATTCTAAAGCTATGTGGAAGCGTTGTTGGGCCCAGATTAGCGAACCCTTTTGAGTATCATCAGCTTGTAGGGGCCCTAATGTTCTTTGTCAACTCTTGTCCTAACATATGCTTTGTTGTAAGCACGTTGAATTAGTTTACCATTGAGCCTCATCACATTCATTTGATTGCTGCTAAGAATATCTTGAGATATCTCTGGCGCACAATCCACTATAGTCTGAGATACACTGTCGGGAACTTGAGGCTATATGGATGTTCAAATGTTGACTAGGCTGGCAGTGTGGTGGATCGTAAGAGCACGTCTGGGTGTTGCTTCTCTTTGGGCTTTGCTTCTCTATCTTGGATGAATAGGTAGCATAAATCTGTTGCTTTAAGCACGCAAAGGCCGAATACATTGCTACGAGTATGGCCTGTTGTGAAGCAGTTTGGTTGAGGGAGCTCTTCAGTGAGATATTTGAGCATGTGTTAGATACCACCATGATCTTCTGTGACAACCAGAGTGGGATTCACCTATCAAAGAATCTTGTGTTCCACGACCGCTCCAAGCACATTGATATCAGGTACCACTTTATTCGGGATATGGTACAATGAGGAGCAATAATGCTCCAACACATTAGAACATATGAGTAGGTTGCAGACATTCTCACGAAACCTTCGGGGAAGGTCAAATTATTAACCTTCAGAGAGAGACTTGGAGTCATGGAACGACCCTCCTATGAGGGTCTCATATGAGTTGAACACTGAGCTCTGGGAGCTCTTGGGGGCTTGGGGTACTTCTTAGAGCTATGAGCGACCATATGGTGAGTGGTTCACCTTCCCCTAGTGCTGTGTTATGTACAGGGTGAGTGGTTCACCTTCCCCTGTGATACCCCATGATGGTTGACATGTGTGTAGGGTGAGTGGTTCACCTTCCCCTACCCAGACACATTTATGTAGGGTGAATGGTTGCTTTTTGCTTTTCACTCGCTAATCGAACAAATCCAATTACGGAACCTATAGTTCTGGGTCCAATAGCAGTTACAGTAGCTTATCCAATCCTAGATTCCATACCAATGTCAGCAGGGCCAGCATCTCATCCTGTTCCTGGTTTTGGTACAATAATATATAGTCTATCCAGGTGTTCCGACTTTTGGTACATTCGGAGGTAGCCTAGGGGTGAAGGGTGGCAAAACTCAAAGCAAGAGGGAGTTCAATAAAGTCAAATGTGGGAAGGTCTTCACCCCACTCTACTTCGCCTTTGGGCTGATTAGATCCATTTTCTCGCCGCGCTAGGCGGGCAGACAATATTTGGAGGGAGGATCATCCAGAACTCCATTAGCATACCAAGCGATTTCGTTGTGTTAGGATAAGGTTCTTGTTCATTTATATACGTAATTTCTGAAATCCTAGTGTCATGATGATCTCCTTCATGATCCAAGCATGAATTATATATGTAATTATGGTTTAGCGAAGGCATACACAACAGGATGGATGTTTTTGACCGTACTTATTTTTTTTCCCCTCTTTTGGTGCCACTTTCTTCCCCTCTTAGAAGGTAAGTAAGTGTTGATCTTCGACTTCACCTTCCCCTACGATTGACATATGCATAGGATGAGTGGTTCCTTCTCCTAATGATGCCCCAACACACATCTTACACAGAGTTTAGGACTCATGGGAAGTACCTCTCATCTTGCCAATGAGTTGGGAAAAGATGGTCAGGGACCATAGCACTATCGATGGATACATTGTGTACTGCCGCACTCCCTATGACTAGGATGCATGGTGTTCAACAACTTTATCTGGGATCAATGACTAACTTTTGTCAGTTGAGAGTGGTATGATTTTATGACTCACTCTCAATCGCTTCTTCATTATTACTTCATGGTTCAGCAAAGCAGAGCAGGGCAGTGATGACAGTGATGGTATAGGATGCCAAGATGGCATCATGATGACAGATGGATTGGCAAGTGGAATTCTCCCTAGTTGAGAGGGTGTGTTAAAATTGGAAACTAGGGCCAAATTCCACCTTATGACAACTCATATGATGGAGATGATTATTGCATTGGATTCCTCTTTTCGAGAGGTCCAATTTTGATATAAAGATCATCTTATTTTGACAAGAAAAAATGGAATTTTGAATTTATTCTCTCTCATGCACAAATTGTCAAGGTCGACCTCAGTGAAATGTAGGCTCATAAAGCCCTATAGATGTGTCTCCTCACCCTCATCAAAGTGTATATATAGGATTGACCTCTCTCCTCATTTGGACATCACTCATCTCATCACATATCTCTCTCTCCTCTATTGATTGGTTCATACAACTTGGAGGCAACCTTCTATACTTCACACGTGTGAAAGGAGGACAAATTTCTGGGTTTGTTTGCTAACCGAAAATTTGAAGAAAACAAAACAACTTTGACCAGGGTGCTTTTGACCAGCGTTGACTTTGTTCTTGTGGGCATAAATCTTATTTTTAAAGGCCGCATTTATTGGCACAGTTTTTGAGGAGTTTGGGATAGTTTGACCAGGGTTGACTTCAAATTTGCAGCTGTGTTTTCTCTCTCCTTGGACTTGTTTGACCAAACTGTTTTGCTCTGACTTTGACCCTCTTAGAAGGCTGAATTTATCTGTTGTTGACGGAGTTGCTTGGAGGACATTTTGGAGTTGATTTGACCACCGTTGACTTTCTGGTTAGGGCTACAATTGACCGTTGTTGACTCTTGATTTGACAGGATTGTTTTGGGCACGTTAATTTGATATTTGTACTCTCTCTCTGTTGAACTATTGAAGAATAATAAGAAGATTTGATCAAAGCGTTTCCCCACATTGGGGTTTGTCCTTGGCATTCACCATATCTTGTGTCCTCTTGTCTTGGCTTGTCTTCTGCACATGTTTTTATGTTCTATCTGCATTTACTATCAATGTGTTTAAGTTAATGCGATTACTACTGGATATAATTGGAAATTGTCATTGGGATGCTTAAGGAACATTGAAGTAAATTGTGCTAACGCATAGAACATACCATTGTTATCTAAAATTAACAACCCTTGCAACTAGGAAGGTGTTACTGAGGAGCCATGACGACAATTAACTTGCAATGCAATGAACTAAACCTTGTGGTATACTAACCGACTCTAATGGAACAAACAACTTGATGGTAGGTTTGCTAATGAAAGGGGACACAACCAGTAAGGTTACAACATTGGTTTTGTTATGTGAACGAAAAACAAGAAGTGAAAACCCACGACTCTTGCACTCGGGAACTGCCCATAATCCCAACCTTCATGTACATTTTGTATTAATGAGGCTGGAGGGACTTGCAAAAAGACAATATTGACACAACCATAAACCCAATTAAAACCAAATGGAGAAGGTACCTGGGTACCATACTCCACACGCCAAGATTGGAAAACTAAAGAAAATCCCGATAGGGTCCGAGTTCTGAGGAGTCACGAAGGGTAACACTGCAACAAGTTCAAACGACATACTAGACCCAAAGTTGTGAAGGAAAAGAACAAAGAACATTGACCCTTATGTATAATAAACGACGGAGCCAGAAAACTGTGAAACAATAAGCAGTTACAATCACCAACCAAGAGATAGCCCAACCTCTGTAAGGCTATGACAAAACCATACTTTAACAATGTCAATGAAATACAGGGACAAAATACAAAGAGATAGCTCGACGTTTCTAAGGATATGACAAAACCATATTTTAACATTGTAAGTGAAATATAGCCTAACTAGAAAGAGATAGCCCAACCTTTGTGAGGCTATGACAGAACCGTACTTTAGCAATGTAAGTGAAATACAAGAACATGATACCTCTGCACTAGCTTGAATAAAACAATGGTTTCAGATACACATAGGCAATGACCTTGACCCAATAATTTTGCCACCCTGAGTCCATGGCCATGCAAATATAACGCGCCAGAGACGTGATGGAGTGAGCGTGTAGAAAAAGGTAAGGCGCAGGGACTCTCTCCATGACGAGATAAGTGTAGAGAATAAACCAGTACTCCATCCTTCCAAGACATTTGAGCATGATTTTCTCATAAATGAGCTTACCTCGTCTGTTAGAGGTGACTTTGCTTGCAACCAATCCTCCATGATAGGGGCAACCCATCTCAGAGCAAGAATATCACAATTTGAAACCGGGCAACTTAACGTACAAGAACAAGATACCTCTGCACCAGCCTGAATAGAACAATGGTTACAGATACACATAGGCAACGACCTTGACCCAATAATTTTGCCACCTTGAGTCCATGGCCATGCAAATATAACGCGCCAGAGACGTGATGGAGTGAGCGTGTAGAATGAGGTAAGGCGCAGGGACTCTCTCCATGACGAGAAAAGTGTAGAGAATAAACCATTACTCCATCCTTCCAAGACATTTGAGCATGATTTTCTCATGAATGAGCTTACCTCGTCTGTCAGAGGTGACTTTACTTGCAACCAATCCTCCATGAGAGGGGAAACCCATCTCAGAGTAGGAATATCACAATTTGAAACCAGGCAACTTAACGTACGCAAAGACAATACCTCCCACATGCTCACATTTAAGTCACTCTGACTTGATTAGATGTGAACTAGGTTATGATACCAAAATGTTCCATGTGAATAACATGCAACACTAGGTGTGGAGCCTAGCTCTACCATCGAGGGTTGCCACCCCATTCACCACACATATTGTGCACATGTCAATAATTATGATGCCGCTATGAATACATCACCGGAGAGCCATTGCGTCAGAAAACAAAATGCTTAGCAAACTTCCGTTATATCCCCCAACGCTAAATTATTGACATGAGAGAACACTTATCGGGGATTCGGGATTTGTACTCTTTCACAATGTTTATCCAGTGCTAGCCATTGCTTTAAAGATGAAACCTCCTTTCTCCTAGCCACCACCGACAAGATTCATCTAAAGCTAAATGCCTCTCCGAGCTAGTCCAATTCACCAATACATTGGTTCCCTTATTTCCTTCCTGCCGCGTATGAATAGGAATAACATAATAAAAGTTCACCAACAAAAAAATTACACTGCTTACCACTTCTTGAAGGTGCCAACTGTGAATGAGTTTGTGTGACGTGCGCCCTACGATCAATTTGTAGATGGTTTGGATGACTAGTTGGGAGTCACCATGAACCTAGATTAAATGAAACCCTTCTCTTATAGCTATTTGTAAACCTTTATCAAGTGCCAAGAACTTTGCAAGATTGCTTGTTGCTATACCGCATGAGAAGGCATAAACATGTATTGGTTATGATTTTTCGTCCCTCAGAATACCACCATAACCAACCATTCTTGGGTTGCCCTTTGGCGCCCCGTAAAAACTCAATTGGATGAAATCTCTTGGGGGAGGCATAAATATGACAAACTCAAACTCATCCATTTATCCATCCTCCCAATCTGAGAGCGATATCAACATTGTTTCCCGAATGTTCCAGAGAATGCTTTCCTGTAGAAGCGACATATGTCGTTCTTTCACTTCAAAGATTCTTATGTTGCGCTCCTTCCACAAATTCCACCACGTAAAACCAAAGGAAACATTCCAAGCTCGTAAGACCATCAAGTTGTTATACTTATGATCACACCATTGTTCTATCCATGATTTAATATTCATGCTACTAGGTAAGGTACACCTAAAAACTTGTTGAACAAAAGCCCACAAATCCCTGGCGTAAGGGCAAGTGATTAGGAGATGCTCTGCAGTTTCTTCCGCTTGGAGACGAAGAGCACAATACGATGGACCCTCAAATCCCTTCCTTCTACGACGATCCCAGGTTAAAGAACGTCCCCATGCAATCAACCACGAGAAAGTTGAGATCTTAGGACATCCCGATTCTTTCCACAATGTAGGTTTTAACCCTGTATAGAAATTACTTGCAAACAAATTCTTTAAACATAAAAATATACAATGGCAAGAACATAAAACATATATACACAAATATTTTCCCCTGGATCCCAAAACTAGGACTACTAGATTGATTTTTCATTATATTTCTTTCAATGTTACAATACATATATATACATGGAGAAGCATTCATAAACCCTAATCCACTAACCTTGGATTAGAACATAACTGTAGTTCCTTTGACCGAATCTACAAAATACCACGAGCATAAAATGTTCATGCCCAAAACCATGTGCGAAAATCATGTGCAAAACCGCCCAATTTTTTTCCCCGAATCCCAAAAAAATTATTCCAAGGCCAGTCGTGGAAATAATATAACACATACCCAAAATTCTCCCACTTGTTTTCTTTCTACACAAAGGGTCACAAGAGAGCTTAGTCATTGGTCCAACCCTGCAACACCCATTGTTTTTCTACACCGATAAAACTTCTCAGTACTCATAGACTTCGTCAATGCATTAACAACATTCCTCAGAGTGTCCACCTTTACCAGTAACACCTTTTTGTCCTCAACCATATCCCTCACAAAGTGATACTAAACAGATGCCAAAGCTAAGTCTAGAATAAAATGAAATGAAGTAAAAATGATACAATAATAGAATATCCTCGTATACATGAATATAACCAGATAATGTAGAAAGCTAAGTGAATAAGTCCAGGGCTGGAGGTCGATGATGTCAAGAATGCCCAAGTTTGATCATCATTTCTTCAAATAAGAAGTACTATTTGGGTTCATTATCACATATGAATAAACCAACAAGTCTATATCAAATTATTAATGTTTCACTTATATTTATGGATCACTATAGTATAAGTGGATAAATTGGAAAGACAATTCCATTCCCATTGTGTTCCTGACCTATGGTACAATATATTAGCTATGATTTGGAGCAAATTTCCAACAACGAAAATATGTAGCAATCAACACTAGTAATCCCCCAAATAGGATTATTTTGGAATGTAGCTTTCAAATTCCAGTTGCTATATGATTCTTGAATGGAAAATCCACACTGAATTCCAACACCAAACTTCCAATTTTAGAGAACACCTGTGGCTATCCTCAATCACTCAAACTCAAAACATCAATGATCATTATAATGAAAAGATAAAATAATAGTTTTGATCTGTTTTACAAATTTAAATGCAAAGCACCACAAGTTTTCCCATATTTACCATACTTGTAATTTCCAAGATATAACACATTGATTAATCTTTTACAACAAATAATTGATTCAATACAAACAAGAATTTAACATATTACAACAATACCACCAATGTTTGATGCTCAATTAGTTCAGACTAGTTAGCACAAAAACTTCAAGAAACGACAAGAAGTAGAAATAATCAATAAAAAAAAGGATAAGCTTTTTGTTGAAGCTTGATAAACAACTAAAAATATTGACAAACCACTACGACTAGTGATCTTGTTCAAAGAGCAATACTACCTGGAGAACTCATCTTCCAAATTCTTTGCTCTATCCATGAAGCTTTCTGATATCCTCAAAACATAGTTCACATTCAATCTTTTATGTTTCTGAAGCTACCCGAAGGCCTTGCCAAATGAAGCAGTGAATTTCATTGATTTTCATCAAATGCTTCTAGTACTGAAAAAATATAGTTTGACCATGAGATAGACAATTCAAGCAAATAAGTAAAAAATTGTGTACAATATTTCTCAAAAGACTTCATGTTAAAAGGAAAACTTGAATATTTCAGATAGAAAAAGCAACTTAATAGAGATGGTCAATATTACAAAACAATAGACTGGATATAAAACTATAGGTAGAACTAACAAAATCCTAATTGAAATAAAGTTGATTGATTATTCTAAGTGAAGCCAACTAGATACATACAACTTTCATTTTTAGCTTTCTTTTCCATATCTTTATTAGAGGTGGAAGCTAACTCGCATGCATCTCGCAAGGCTGTTTTAGCAAGAGTATATGTTGCATTCTCATATTCCACACGTGTTTTTCCATGAACAATTGAATTAGATATTGGAGGAATTAGTTGCTACATCAGCTAAATTGTCAGATTTAACCTTCTCTTTACTCGAGGTATTGATCCTTCCCCTTCTTGGTTATCAATCTCATCTTTCTCCTGTAGCCAACATAGGAATAATTTGGGTTCAGGAAGAATAAATATATTCATATGATGTCTTCAAATTTGAAAGGATGCTTTTTATTATTTAACTACTAGTAAAATAGTCATAGGAAGACCTTAAATATAACCAAACCTTTTCTGTCAAGCAGTTTGTTGCAGATGCCCATGCTAGCACAACATCATTGAAAATAAATGGTCAACAATAATTAAAACTTTTTCCCCTAGCATAAACATTGGCTTAGTCTTCATAAAGAAACATAAACCATTTCAAACTACAAGGAATAAACAAAATGAACACCATTGATATAAATTCACAAAATACTAACAACAAAAAAAGAAGTGAATTTGCTAGGTAGTAGCTCAAAACCTTGTAGTGGGAAGATGCCCTCAAGCTTGAGTAATATGTACATGCCATAAAATGAGTTGTGACACTTGTTTTTTACGTTTACTAGGAAGAATTGCAACTGGAGCTCCAATGTTTACTTTAGATAAATAGTAGTGGTGTTGATATGCAATGTGGCCCTCCATCATTAGCAATGACACAGTTGTTGGGGTTCACACAGTTACTGCAAATTCAACGTCTTTCATGTTTGACTGACTAGTGTGGCTGGTAATTATTGGTGCTAATCTTGAGCCAGGGAACACATGCTCAAGATTTCTCCTCGAAGGAATCTGTTGAGAGTTTAAATTTCCAGACCTTCCAAATTCACCCAAACTCTTATACATGGCAACAACTTGCAAGGCTAAGAGTCTCTCACTAGTATGAGGCCAAAACTACATTAATTTGGAATTCAAAATTTGTTTATTGAAATGATTTCTATCACCCACTCCTTAAGACAACTAAAGCATTTTGATAATTGATTCGACTAAAAAGTCAGTTTGAGCGAGTGAGAGAGCCTTGCGTCTTAGTTTCCCTTCCTATAGCATAATTTAAGGAAGAAATTGTAAACGGTGTCGTTGAATGGCAACTTAGTTTTATTTTCCCTACAACAGCTACATCCCGTGAGCCTTGAAGTTGATGAGTGGTGATCATGTTACCCTGCATGTTGGCATGTCTTTGGGTGACTACATGTGGAACTGTTGATTGAGGAATTGATATAAGTTTTCCAGTGGCATTTGGGTGTTGAATATATTCTAACTGAGTTGAAGGATGAATATCAGAGGCTGCGAATTATGGAGGTTTGTCCATCTTTACAACAATTCTCTTTTACACATGTTAGTGATTATCTAGAGGGAGAACTTAATGACATTGTTGAGGTGGTCACTTGCAAGCTTTTTACTTCAACTGTGGTAGCATCACCTACCTTTGATAAAGAATCTTGATGACTTGTTAAAGCTACACTCTTGTGTGCACTTTATCCTTTTGATGGATGGGTCTGCCTATCCAATATTACATTTGTAGTTTGCATAAATGCACTTGTTTGTAAAGATCAAGTTTGAATCCTTTGCAATAGTTAGGCTAGTGAATAAGCTACTGAGTCAGATAATAGTTTGTTCGCTCTTTAAGTTCATCAATTTTAACTTGTCTTTCAGCACGCAATTTATCAAGAGTCTTTTGGTCCTTGCACTCACCTATGATAATTATAAAAGAAATTTCACTATAGTCAATGGGAAAAAAAAAACATTAAATAACTTGTAACATGTAATCAACTTGAGGATTTTAAAATTGGTTGTTTCATAGTTGCAACTCACAATAGTGTGTTAGCCCATCAAATACTTGTATATAAATAAGCTCCATCAATTGTCCACCAAAAAACTAAATGTAATGGCGAGTAGAGAAGGAAAAAAAGAACAAATATATTAATGTCATTGAATGACTAAAAGAGTTAATGGGAGACAAAGTGAGAAAAAGTGTAGCCTATAGGCTATGTCCTAGTCAAAGAGAAATTTAATGATAACTCATGTCAAAGCCCTCAACAGGCCATTCATAAGTAGATTGACCCAAGCAAACTAATCTTGAACAATGTAGTGATCCAGACACTCATGGCACACATTTGGATAATTTATACACAGATCATTCACAAGAGTTAGGGACAAAACAAGTTCGGATGATTCAAGTAGATAGGTATGAGTTTAGATCTTGAAGATTGGGAACCCAACTCAGGCCCTTCCTAGCTTATTTTCAAAGTCTGACCCATCCACGCATGCCCTCATTTAGACAATTTGGATCATAGACCATTTACAACAATTAGGAGAGTTAGGGACAAAACAAGTTCGGATGATTCAAGTAGATCGGTATGAGTTTGGATCTTGAACATTGGGAACCCAACTCAGGCCCTTCCTAGTTTATTTTCGAAGTCTGACCCATCCACGCATACCCTCATTTAGACAATTTGGATCACAGACCATTTACAAACTTCGAACAGGTTTGGATGGATTCAAGTAGATTAGTATGAGTTTGGATCTTAAACATTGGGAGCCCACCTCAGGCCCTTCCTAGCATACTTTTGGAGTTTGACCCACCAATGCACAAAATTGTTCTTATAGAAATTCCAATTGACGAATACCAAGACCCATATTAGCCACTCCAAGACCAAGACACTAGTTCTCTTTCTGCTCTTTTCTTCTTCTTGACTCCTCTTCTACTTTGACCTTCTTAGCAATGAGATTATCTCCTCAACGAACTGTAGATACACTTGAGATAGCACCAAAACACATCAATGTGATGTCACCAAAATGTGATCACTGTAGCAACACCAAAACACTGTGATAGATCTCATAATTGTAGCTCCTTCATAGCACCGAACTATAATCTCTATGCCTTAGACCGAACTGTGTGCCTCTGTTGTAGTATTGAGACTGAACTTGTATCTTTACTAGTAACTGTAACTGTGATCTGAATCAGAGAGATCCAAACTTCTTTTTGTTCCTTGTCACTGCAACTGTGTCCAGCCCTAAAGCTCTTCGCTGCTCCTTCATCCCTATCCGAGTTCCATTGACATCAAACTTACTAACTGTAATCCTATTCGAACTTCAAAGAGATATCCGAATTTCTGATTGTGGAAATGTGAAGATCATACTTGCATATATATAGTTGTTTGTCTACATAAATAAGCCGACATGATCTACTGAGGGGATGTGTCTTCAAAATAAATGAGCCATAATGAGTTTCACTTCATCTTGAGGCCAACTAGAAGAGGAGAAACATGTGCTTGTCTTCAAGGGAAATTAGACAATCCTATAGACTTAAATACATTTGTAACATGCCCAAGAAGGGCTCTCCATACATGATATTGACTCTGACTTTTATGACAAATTCTAAAGGCTCTCAATGGGAGCCATCTAAAAATAAAATTCCTTGCTCATGAAACCCATGAAGCAAGCATAATGATGATTTTAATTTTCTTCTTTACATCATTTACAAAAATCAATTTTACATGTCATTATAAAGACCGAACCTAGTTATACTTTTCAACATATGATCAGACCTTACAGTGTTTATATCAGACCTCAGATTGGTATGGCAGTCCTTATACAAATCACAAGAGATGTCATACAATCCCTATAACTGAAGTAACCCAACAACGCAAGATAAATGCCAATGAGAAGGTATGACTGTAGATTGCTTATTATGTCCCTGTTAGGTGTTTATATCACTGCTGTAGGTGATATATCATACCTAAACAATCCTCCAAAATTCACAATCCTTCAAACAAGAGTCCCTGTAAATTAGATTTATTTCTTTATGAATTTTAGAGACTCTAGAAGCCAATTTTTACCACTGCTATATTAATGATCAGATTTAACAATGCATATATAAGACTTCTAATTTAACATAACAATCCTTCAAAAGTTGTAAGGAAATCCAAGCAATGCAAGCCCAATAATGCAAATGATAAAACTAGTCTATCCTCAAGGCAAAGGGAAGAGATTTATGCGAATTATGATCTTAAGAACACTATGATCTTAAGAACACCACTGTAGAGTGAAATCAAACCTCTGCAAACTTATATCCGATCCTAAAAGCAGTATAACAGACCTCCCAGAATCACAAGCAAGTTAGAAGATCAAGGCATAAAAGGCATCACCAAGATGCTAGGAATACTTGCAATAAAAAAATCCAAGCTTATGCGTTAGAAACAATGCAAAGATGCCACTGCACAGTCACTGCAAGGAAAGATCAAACTGCTGCAAGCTTGTATCAGAGTTCTGCAATGATAATGTTCATCAATTTTAGCTTGTCTTTCAGCACGCAATTTATCAAGTGTCTTTTGGTCCTTGCGCTCACCTATGATAATTATAAAAGAAATTTCACTATAGTCAATGGGAAAAAAAGACATTAAATAACTTCTAACATGTAATCAACTTGAGGCTAATTATAAAAGAAATTTCACTATAGTCAATGGGAAAAAAAGACATTAAATAACTTCTAACATGTAATCAACTTGAGGCTTTTAAAATTGCTTGTTTCATAGTTGCAACTCGCAATAACGTGTTAGCCCATCAGATACTTCTATATAAATAAGCTCCATCAATTGTCCACCAAAAAACTAAATGCAATGGCAGGTAGAGAAGGAAAAAATGAACAAATATATTAATGTCATTGAATCACTAAAAAAGTTAATGGGAGAAGTGATAGAATGTGTAGCAAGGGATTGCGTAAGGCATCTCTAATCAGAAAGCCTATAGGATATGTCCTAATCAAAGAGAAATTTAATGATAACTCATGTCAAAGACCTCAACAGGTCATTCATAAGTAGATTGACCCAAGCCAACTAATCTTGAAGAATGTAGTGATCCAGACACTCATGGCACACATATAATTTGTACACAGATCATTCACAACAGTTAGGGACAAAACAGGTTCGGATGATTCAAGTAGATTGCTATGAGTTTGGATCTTGAACGTTGGGAGCCCAGCTCAGGCCCTTCCTAGCTTATTTTTGTAGTATCACCCATCCACGCATGCCCTCATTTAGATAATTTGGATCACAGACCATTTACAACAGTTAGGGGTAAATCAAACTTCGAACAGGTTTGGATGGATTCAAGCAGATTAGTATGAGTTTGGATCTTAAACATTGGGAGCCCACCTCAGGCCCTTATAGCATATTTTTGGAGTTTGACCAACCCATGCACAAAATTCTTTTTATAGAAATTCCAATTGACTAATACCAAGACCAAGACCAAGACCCTTGTCTTATTAGCCACTCCAAAACCAAGACACTAGTTCTCTTTCTTCTCTTTTCTTCTTCTTGACTCCTCCTCTACTTTGACCTTCTTAGCACTGAGTTTATCTCCTCAAAAAACTATAGATACACTAGAGATAGCACCGAAACACATCAATGTGATGTCACCAAAATGTGATCACTGTAGCAGCACCTAAACACTGTGATAGATCTCAGAACTGTAGCTCCTTCATAGCACCAAACTATAATCTCTATGCCTTAGACCGAACTGTGTGCTTCTGCTGTAGACTGTAGTATTGAGACTGAACTTGTATCTTTACTAGTCACTGTAACTGTGATCCAAATCAGAGAGATCCAAACTTCTTTCTGTTCCTTGTCACTGCAACTGTGTCTAGCCCTAAAGCTCTTCGCTGCTCCTTCATCCCTATCCGATTTCCTTTGACATCCGAACTTTCGAAGTATCTAAACTTACTGACTGTAATCCTATCCGAATTTCAGAGAGATATCCAAATTTATGACTGTGGAAATGTGAAGATCATACTTGCATATATATAGTTGTTCGTCTACATAAATAAGCCAACATGATCTATTGAGGGGATGTGTCTTCAAAATAAGTTAGCCGACATGAGTTTCACTTCATCTTGAGGCCGACTAAAAGAGGAGAAACATGTGCTTGTCTTGGAGGGCAATTAGACAATCCTATAGACTTAAATACATTTGTAACATGCCCAAGAAGGGCTCTCCCTTACAGTGTTTATATCAGAGCTCAGATTGGTATGGAAGTCCTTCCACAAATCACAATAGATGTCATACAATCCCTATTAGAGAAGTAATCCAACAATGCAAGATATATGCCTATGAGAAGGTATGACTGTAGATTGCTTATTATGTCCCTGTTAGGTGTTCATATCACTGCTGTAGGTGATATATCAGACCTAAACAATCCTCCAAAATTCACTGCAATCCTTCAAACAAGAGTCCCTGTAAATTAGATTTATTTCTTTATGAATTTTAGAGACTCTAGAATCCAATTTTTACCACTGCTATATTAATGATCAGATTTAATGATGCATATATCAGACTTCTAATTTAACATAAAAGTCCTTCAAAAACTGTAAGGAAAGCCAAGCAATGCAAGCCCAATAATGCAAATGATAAATCTAGGCTATCCTCAAGGCAAAGGGAAGAGATTTATGCGAATAATGATTTTAAGAACACCACTGTAGAGTGAAATCAAACCTCTGCAAACTTATATCATATCCTAGAAGCAGTATATCAGACCTCCCAGAATCACAAGCAAGTTAGAAAATCAAGGCACAAAAGGCATCACCAGGATGCTAGGAATACTGCCAATAACAAAATCCAAGCTTATGTGCTAGAAACAATGTAAAGATGCCACTGCACAATCACTGCAAGGAAAGATCAAAATGCTGCAAACTTGTATCAGAGTTCTGCAATGATAATGTTAGTCTTTTAATAGACTCAATCAGTCATCAAAATTACGTAAGGTGACAACCAAACATTTGTGACAAGTCTTGTTGTTATTTAGGATCTCTTTAGAACGATTATGATGTAAGTATACCACAATATGATCAACTTCAAATCTGATCTAGCATTTATGACAGTCATACAGTGAGTTGTTTTAGCTGCAAAAAAGGAGAAATCAATTAGCAAGAGATGATTGGGGAAGAGAACCAACCCTCAAGGCCCTATAGCAATGTTTGGCCTAAATGCTTCAAACCTCTTCCTTTTCACTAGAAAATATTGCCAAAAACCCTTAGATAAATTTTGTTTAGGCCTGCAAAAACAAAGTTGGATGTGGCTAGGCTAATTTAGCCTCTTTAGGGATGCGGCTGCCCAATTAGCCCAGATCTAGCCTTCGTACAAATACAACTCTCTAGAAATGAGCCAAAAATGGCTAACGTCCTTCAGGAAATTCAGCCTCACACCCTAGACGTCTAGGTTTTTTGAGGTCGCCAATGGCAATTTCTTCCATGATCCTTGAAGTATTTCACCTGTACAAATGAAGAGAAAATTTTCCAAAACCCCAATATATACAAAAAAATATAAAAAATGAAGCCCAAGTCAAAGGCCCCACTAGTGAATGGTCATGAGTCCAAATGGCAGGCAGGCTAGGTTTTTATGTTATGCTTAACTATTATACAACCAAAGTATAATAAATAATATAATAACCACCAAAAAGATTGCTTGAGAAGCAACACAGGCGCTGAATCCAAGAGTGGAAGAGGAAAGCGAGTCTTTGGGAAGGTAAGATAGGGAGTCATTCGATCTACCTTGGAGGAGGAGCATTTCCCACTAAAAAGGAGGGCCCTCAGCTCTAGGGACGTTGGGACCACTTGGCATGCCTTAAGAGGACAAGTGCTTGACTTGACAACAATAGGGTTGAGGGTGCATTGCTTAGAGTTGTATGTAGACCTGGAACACATATGTTTACAAGGAGCACTGGAGGAATGAATACTTGTATTGGAGAGCAAGAAGCCTTGAAATGAGGAGCACTTGACACTTGGAGCCTATGCTTGAGGGTACACCACATGAGGAGACTTAACTTCACACATGTACAGCTTGAAGAGAGAGTGCTTCACTTGGAAACCTTATCTTGAGGAAAAGATTAGGTTGCTTATGTACCTGCTATTCACCACCAGTGGGTGACCCCATAGGATATTTTTTCTCCTAGATTTGTCTTCAATTGACAGTCAGCAACCCTTTGCCAGCCACCTAATAGCTTTTACATGCTACTTTTTATCTGCCACTTGAGCCAACCATTGTGTACTCTCGCTCATTTGTTAGGATTGTAAGTTTGAAGGTGGGCCATCCAATCCCAAAGTTATGATTTTTCATTATGTAATTGGGTGTTTATGCTTGTTTTACTTGGGCACATTTGGGAAGATATAAACCTTAGTTGTAGTATTCATGTAGTAAGCATGCAAGAGTTCATTACATCATTTGTATCTTGAGGGTGGACTTGTCTTACCCAAGGGAGAAAGGCACTACGATTTATGTGAGGCAAAACCTAAAGGAAATTTGAAGGACCAAGGGTTTGTGGAAAAGAAATTGTAGAAAGACCTGGAACGTTTTGCTTGGAGAGCTTGTGTGAGGATAGCTTGATGAAAGATCAAAGGTGAAAGCTTGTGTGAGGCAAGATTGGTGAAAGAACAAGGATGAAAATGTTAGTATTGATGCTAGCTTGTTGTGGAGTCTTTGGTGTGACTAGATAACTTGGTGGGATGTCTTGCTAGGCATTTGTATTGTTGGTTAGGGTTTGCTATTAATGGTGGATGCCCTAGCTAGGGTTTGGAGGAACTTGAGAGTCCTAGCTTGTGATAAGGTTGAAGAACTATCGTGGACCTTGTGATAAGTTGTCCATATGTACATCAAACATAATTCTTATGCACACTTTGCTGCCTAGACTCCAAACATTGTGTACTTGTAGATCTGATTTTCAGCATATTTCCCATGGTGAACAAATATTTTATAATGCTGCTTGGCATATTGATTTATCATAAACAGTTAACATATTTTGTTGAGTGATAAAACTGAAACAAGTGTATGGAAGCGTAGACGGAAAAATTGTATCTGTAACAAACCTGTTAGTAAGTTATTTTCAGATCTGTTATATCTTTAGGAATGTGCCCTAAGGGATGGAACATAACTCCCTTGAAGTTCGTACAGTGTTTATTTTCTTGGGCTTCATTAATTATTTGGTTGGACATACATGAAACATATATAATGCTATATTTTATGATTCAAAAATTCAGAATCAACACTAAGGCTGAAACTTCACAGGAAATTGATCTAGGAAACCTCAAGGTTGACTCTTGAGGTGAAATTTTTGAATTTGCATTGATCAAAGATTTCTCAAAATTTTCAAGATTCATGACTCGTGACTCATCAATATCATTAGCATATGTTGAATCCTCCAGAATGCCCTCTAGATAAAAGTTTGCACTGGATGTGCTCCCCACTTGAGGGGTGCCCCTCAAGGTCCAACACTTGACTCAACCACCTCCAATGGATTAAATGACCCCAAGTCTATCTAACAGACATCATCCTCTAGGATTTACAAGGTGTATCAGTCCATCTAATCTTACATCACAAGATAAATGAGTTTAGGGTTTACAAGGCTTTGCTTTGCATATATGTTGAAAGCCAAAAATATATCCACACTCTCTCTATGTGAGGTCTGATGGAATTGATTCAACCAGAAAACCTCCTAGAATGGGGTTATTCATTTAACTTGTAACATTGAAATATAGTTTAAATAAAGTAATGATAAATATATCCATCAATTTTAGGAATTAACATCCAAGGCTCTCCCTCTTCTATACCTATAAAGAGCTTATTGTTTTATTATTCTATTTTTTCCTTCATTTTTTTATTTTTTTAATTACGTTGATGCATCAACTAAACAGACTTGACCAAGTCATATTTTTCTAACTCATCCATGTGAAGGTGACTTGACTGAATCAAATGTTGACTCAAGCTCTCGAGCAGTTGGCATCTAAGTTGGACTGGTTTTGGCCCAAAAAGCCATCTAAATCTGGCAAGCTAAGTTGACTCATCCGAGTCTAATAATATGGCTTTCACCATCCTTGTATATTTTAGCAACACAATCATAGCAATAGCAAGGGAAAGAAGTTCCATCCATAGGAGTATGGCCACCTCAATGTCAGGCCTATCACCCACAAGCAAGTTATAAATGACATTCTTTCCCTCATAAATGGATTGTTGATTTGGAGTAGCATCGGATGTGCTCTAGCCATGAAAATTGGTGGAGAGGCTAAAACACATGAGATCTGCAAGACCCAGAAATGGTTTAGACAAATTGTACCTAGTTCTGGAGATATTAAAAGAATTAATATTTTTAATGGAACTCCTAAGTCTAAACTTAGGAAAAATAAAATATTAATGGTTATTCATATAAAACTGGGTTAGAAGGTTAGAAAAGTCATGGATCAAGCCAAATCTAATCTTAGCCGTTGATTAGAGATTTAATCTCGGCTATTGAAGGACCAACGAGAAAAGTATAAGAAGAGGCTTGAGGGTCAGTTGGAAAACACACCAGAGTGATCAGTCATTCATTTTGCTAAAGCGGGGTTGCTAAGCAAAAGTGAATCAGTGATCAACAACGAGGGGTAGTGAGTACTGGGCAGAGAGGCAGAGAGTGCCAAGAGACCAACGCAGAAGTAGAGAGCGAAAGCAGCAGCCAAAGCAGGCCACGCAAAGCCCAACAGAGACAACATATAGCCCAAAGGGACTGCGTCATCCATAGAGAGGGCACAGGGAGTGACCCAAAGGGTCCTGGAGCTGACGCGATGCAGCAAAAGGCTGATGTAGAGGGTAGAAGGGCCAGTGTTGAGCTTAAGAGTCGCCACAGAAGGTTTCGTGGGACAAGTTTTCTAAATACCTGTTTCTGAATAGAGAGGTATTCAGAAAAACCCAATACCCAATATGTACAAAAATAGAGAAAATCCCAAAAACCCAAGTGTTAAAATTTAAAATTATGTTACAAAATTTTAGATCTACACAATTAAATAACAGATCTATACAAATAATTTACAGATCTATCAGATCTAAGGAGTATGAGTCCAACTTCGCTCCCAGATCTGATAATCTAAGGCTCTTAATAGACAGATCTATCAGAAATTCCGCAAAATATGTAAAAGATTTTGAAATTTTAGAAAAGTACTAGCCCAAAACACCCTGCAGAAAAAATATTATCGTTAGATAAATCCTGAGGCTTATATGAAGTAGGCTCTTCAGAAAATATGTGTTGAGACTTGGCTGGTCCGACCGAAGATTATCCCCAAACGCTCATTGAGAACCTAAGAGATCTTCTGCAAACACTAGATCAACCATCAAATCAAGCAGAGAAATAGAACAACAATAAAATTATGAAGAGATAGAGATACCTGCTACTTCAATCAAAATTAAAAATGTTACCCTAGATCCAACAAACTGAATAAGACACCTATATTCAGATTATTCTAAGAGAGCTATTGATTGATAGTTTTCATATAATATTAAGCAGAAATTAAACAATGTTTCCATAAATTCATGAAGAGGAACACGACAAGACATTGAAAGTCCAAAGACTTTTGCATTAATTCAAAAAATATACAAGAGAGCTTTAGATCTTAGTACACGATCCAGAGATCGGATGAATTCACTGACAAATGACTTCCTATTTAAAGTTAAATCTTCCAACGGCTAGTTCGAGTGATCATTGTCAAAGCAATCTCGATGGTTGATGAGGATCAAAATTTCTTTTAATCTCATCTGTCGAAATTTTAAATTCTCGAGGAAATTTTATTTTTCAATTAAATGCATTTTAATAAATTCAAAAATTAAATTTTTGAATTAATTTCCTCAAAATTTTGACTTTGATTTAACCCCAGGGACCAAAGACTTAAAATTTAGCAAACTAATTGATTTACCGTAGTCCCCGAACCTTTTAAAATTTGAATTTCAAGGACCGACGAATTTTGCCTTTGGAGAATTTAAATTTACTTGGGACCTATTTTTAATTAAATTTTTTGCTTAGGATTTTAATTAATTTTTTGGCCAGAAAATTTAATTAATTAACCTATGAGGGGAAAAATTATTTTTTTCAACCCTTAAGACACTTTACATCATAATTTTCATATTTTTACATCATAAGGGGGAAATCCATTTCAAAAAGACCCTCACGGACTACCCATTTCTGCGACACAAATATAATCCAATAAACCAAGCAATTTGTAATAAAATAACCTAACCAAATAGTTAGGATTATTCCCAAAACACTTTTATATAGACTCGATCTATAACGCTAGGACTCGCCTAAGATCCTAGTGACAAAATACATTCCGGCCTTAGGGTAAGACTGAAAGAAAACTCTACCGACCATCCGAGAATGGATCGATGAGACAAAAAACCTCCCAGAATGTAGGTTGTCACCAAAAAATTAAGTTTACCTAGGCAATTACTTACATGACATAGATCTACTGAGATTATTTACATCATATACATGCAGAATGGGTTTACATTATAACATGAAGATCAAACTGATGATGATAGCTGGACGACATAGACACATCGATCAGGCACTATCCCTTTTGCAAAAAAAGGGGGTGTACTGCTATGGGTCATTGACACGTAGTGGTCAACATCTGGCTCTACTTGGGGACACGTTGTTGCACTGGAGGAATGTGAGAATCCAAAATTTGCATCCACGCAACACACAATATAACATAAGTAGCGTCCATCCAAAAAATCATCATATAATGTTAAGCACAGGGAATATATAAGCTCTTCATTTATTAACTATCCTAATAACATGGAAAACATAAATCTAACTACAAAATGAAATACTGAAATAACAGGGCATAAGGTTAGAAATACAATACAAAGATGCCCCATGGCATCAGATGCGTTCTATATAGTGCATACTGAACATTTTCCTACTTTCAGGAAAATATGTCGGTTGTTTCTCAAACGTTTTTTTTTCCTATCCAAAAGATCAAGCTACTCATGGCCATGATCCATCTGATGCACCAAATTGCTTTTCATTCTCTTTCTATTGCGCTTTTTCTTTGTGGCAGGTTGTATCACTGATGATGTGGAACATTCTGCTTCAAAACTCTCGGATGAAATATGTAAGATATGCATGACATGTCTTTCTTCATTATACATCTGCTCTGTTAAGAATGATGGATCAGTCTCATAGGTGTCATGAGTTATAACTTGATCTTTTATGACCGGTGGATCAAACATGCAAGCATCAACCTGATTCTTATTAATTTCCATTTTATCCAAGTCACCTTCAATTAACCACTTTTCAATGGAACAAATGACCTCATAATAAGATGGAGCTTGCTGCAACAGATAGGGAGGCTTATGATTTGTTGATGTTTCCTTGTTTCTTTCATCCTCTGACTGATGTTGAAGCTTCTGTACCTATATTGTTATGGCATCTATTTGGGTAGAGTGTTCAACCTTCATAGTATTGACTTCCTTGGGATGGTTTTCCTCCATGGTCAACAACTTATTCTGAAGACATATCTAACCAACTTCCATATTTTTTATTACTTTTTCTTTATCTGCTTTTATGGTCATCAAGCAATGTTGCATAGAGTTTATATCTTTTTCATGATTTGCTTGTATGATAGCTAACTGATTAATATAATCGAATCTCATGATGGTCATTTCTTCGTCCATAGTTGACAAACTGTTCTGAATCAAACTTATTTCTACTTGATAACTTGTTTCCATGGCAGTGACATGATTTGAATGATTAAATTCCATGATCGACATATTTTCCTCTAGGGCTAATAACTTGCTTTGCATAGAATTAATTTCCCTAATATGATTAGCTTTCATGGTTTCCATTTCCATAGCATGCTGACTTTGCATGTTGGTCCTCATATCCTCCATATTCTGAGCACACTTTTCTACTACGGTGGCTACGTGATCAGAGTGTTTAATTTTCATGGTTTCCATCTCTTCATCATGTTTTTCCAGTTGAGTGTACAAAGTTCTCATATCCTTGACGTAATCAATTATAAATTTTTCTTGATTAAGCTCCATATTTTTTACCAACTGTGTTTCACTGAATTGCATGTCTTTAACCAACTGCTTTAGTTCTTCTATAAGATGCTTATCATTCTCCCTTTCACTATTGACACTGATTTGATAACTTGTTCCTGCTTTTCCACTATTATGGATTCGTCCTGCAACGTTACAAGTGGATGGCACATTCTGATATGGAGAATTGTCTTGAAATCTTTCATTGACAGCTGGATCCTTTACAAGATCACTCTCATTCTGTTGCATAATGTTAGGGGCACAAGGCGAGCTACCTTGATCACCATATCTATCTGTAAAAGCATTGATGATGTCTTGTAAAGAAGCGAAAGAATCTGCAGGACAATTATCAAACCAATTCAAAGCATCACCATCTAAACAAAAGGCAAATAGACGCATTTTGACATCTTCATGTTTATATTGGGGAGAACCACAATATTTGATTATTGTATGAGTAAACCTGCATAGATGCTTTCTAACAGCGGCTGAATCACCACCCGAGAACAAAGGCAATTTATGAATGGCCTCTTCCGGCATATCATGGAGAAAATTAGTAAAATGACATGGGGTAAACAAGTCATCCATGGTGACTTGCTTAAAAGGATAAGGAGGGACCAAATGGATGCTAGAGAGAGACCCCTTCTCAAGAAAATCAAGAGATCCACAAGAAGCGAGCTTCTAGTAGAAATTCTTGTAAGAAATGAAAGAAGTGGAGTTGCCACTTGAACATGAATCTAGCTCTAGGATCCAAAAGGCAAAAACAACTGGATATAAGGGAGGGCTTCTTGTTTGAGAAATAATAAATGAAAGAAGTGGAGTCGCCACCCAAACAAGAAACGAACCGAAATGTCCAGGTGCTAAAAGTGCAGATGAAACGATTAATGAGATGACGAAAGATAGGGCGATGAAAATATCAAATGATGCCAAAAAATGTTGTGCCGCTTGACGGACTAATGAATGGCGGAAAAGATGAGATGATTAAAATGATGTCAAGGAAACTAAGGATAGAAAAAACTCTGTCCCTGGCAACGGCGTCAAAAAATGTTGTTGTTGCTGGCTCAAATGAAAAGATGAGAAATGAGAAGAATGATGAGGAAATGTCATTAAAACGCCGAGAATAAAGTGTCCTCGGCAACGGCACCAAAAAATTTTGGCGTTGCCAATAAAAATGATAAAGACGATATGAGGAGAATGAAGATAAAATGTCGTTGAAGCGTTAAGAATAAAATATCCCCGGCAATAGCGCCAAAAAAAGTTGTCGCACAAAATGTCTAGGCACCACGACAACGGCTCAGATCGGGGGTTGTCACCCTGATCCCCAATGTCTCTGTTTAAGCTATCTCCCTACAACAGGCTAAGGGGGGTAGACCCTACGAAAATAGAATGAAGGAAAATTAGTTGGAAACCAACCAGTTCGGGAGACACAGTGAAGAGACCAAGTACTTGATTTAGATTTAGCAGGATTTATAGGACTTGATTAGATTTTAAGCAATTGATGCCAGTGCCTTATGGAGTCAACTATCTTGCTAGGAAATGCGGAAAAGATGAGATGATTAAAATGGTGTCAAGGAAACTAAGGATAGAAAAAACTTTATCACTGGCAACGATGTCAAAAAATGTTGTCGTTGCCGGCTCAAATGAAAAGATGAGAAATGAGAAGAATGATGAGTAAATGTCGTTGAAACGCCAAGAATAAAATGTCCTCAGCAACGGCACCAAAAAATGTTGGTGTTGCCAATAAAAATGATAAAGACGATATGAGGAGAATGAAGATAAAATGTCGTTGAAGCGTTAAGAATAAAATATCCCCGGCAACAGCGCCAAAAAATGTTGTCGCACAAAATGTCTAAGCACCGCGACAATGGCTCAGATCGGGGGTTGTCACCCTGATCCCCAATGTCTCTGTTTAAGCTATCTCCCTACAACAGGCTAAGGGGGGTAGACCCTACGAAAATGGAATGAAGGAAAACTAGTTGGAAACCAACCAGTTCGGGAGACACAGTGAAGAGACCAAGTACTTGATTTAGATTTAGCAGGATTTATAGGACTTGATTAGATTTTAAGCAATTGATGCCAGTGCCTTATGGCGTCAACTATCTTGCTAGGAAATTTAGGACCAAGTAATTGATTTGCAACTGCTGCTTGGATGAATGACTATCTTACATGAAGTGCAGATCCTAAAGCTAATATGAGATGCCAAGGCCTTAAGATAGATCAGTGGTAGGTTCGAGATGGATCTACAAGATCAAATACGCTGCAGACAACAGTGTTGAGAAATGCAAAGCCAGGTTTGTGGCTAAGGAGTATGCTTAGAACAAACGGATTGACTACGAAGATACCTTCGCCCCAATTTCCAGATATACATCTATTAGAACCATGATATCTCTTGCAGAACAGATGGGGTGGAAGATTCATTAGATGGATGTCAAAATGACATTTCTAAACGGGGTGATAGAAGAAGAGGTATACATTGAACAACCAGAGGGCTTTGAGACACATGAGAAGAAACGTCATGTATGCAGATTGAAGAAAGCCTTGTATGGACTGAAACATGCACCTAGAGCGTGGTATGGGCGAATCGATGGCTACTTGCAGGAAATGGGATTTGTCAAGAGTCACACAGATCCAAATCTCTACTATCTGGTTGTAGAGAATGAGCCTCTAATCTTAGTATTATATGTAGATGATCTCTTCCTGAGAGGATCATCTAGGCTCATAGGGGATAGCAAGAAGAATCTATCCACGGAGTTAGACATGAAGGATTTGGGACGAATGCATTATTTCCTGGGGTTGGAAGTTTGGCAGCAAAAGGGGGAGATCTTCCTTGGGTAAGGGAGATATGCTACAGAAATCCTGAAGAGATTTAGGATGAAGGATTGTAGACCCATGGCTACTCCAATGATAACCAACTGGAAGAAGATTGATGCATCAAAAGACAAAGATGTTGATCCCACCTTGTACAGCGAGCTCATAGGGTCCCTGATGTATCTGGTCAATACTAGGCCAGACATTTGCTATAATGTCAACACCCTTAGTCAATTCATGGTGGAGCCGAAGAGGGCGCACTGGGCAACAGCCAAACATGTTCTCAGGTATTTACAAGGAACATTCAATTATTGAGTCTTGTACACCAGGGGTAAGGATATCAGATTGAGTGGGTTTACTGATGCGGATTAGGCAAGAAGTTCAGTGGATCGGAAAAGTACCTCTGGGTACTGTTTCAACATTGAATCAGGAATGACCTAGTGCAGTAGGAAACAGAAATCCGTGGATTTGAGCTTAGCTGAGGCAGAATACATGGTCGCAAGCACAACTTCCTGCGAGGCCATATGGCTCAGAAAATTGCTTGTGAACCTATTCAAAAGAAAGATGGAGGCAACCAGGATCATGTGCGATAATCAGAGTTGCATCAACCTCCCTAAGAATCCAGTGTTTCATGATCAGTCAAAGCATATTGATATCGAGTGTCACTTTGTCAGACAATGTGTTTAGCGAGGAGTCGTATAGTTGAGCTACACTACTATAGGAGAACAGGTGGTAGACATCCTTACGAAGGCCCTTGGAAGAACCAATTTGATTATTTCAGGGAGAAGATGGGGATGATAAAGAATCCATTTCAGTAGAAGAAATGGGTATGATGTTGCAGTGCAGTAGCAATCAGCAGTAGCATGATGCAACATTATGAGGAGGAGTTTACAGTGCAGATGCAGTGTTGGGAAGATGGACCAGAGTAGCACGGATGCAGAGGGAGCTGTAGTACAGATGTAGCAGTGGTAGTGATAAAGCCATGGGAAGCGGTACAAGATGTAGCAGTGCAGAGGATGTTGAGCAGGGAGGCTTAGCATTAGCATAGGTACTGATGCCGTATGATGAGAGTAATGCTCAGTGTGGAGTATTACTAGAGCACAATCATCACTAAGAGGGAGTGTTGATTTGGAGTAGCATCGAATGTTCTCTAGCCATGAAAATTGGTGGATAGGCTAAAGCACATGAGATCTCCATGACCCAGAAATCATTTGGGTAGATTCTAACCGGTTTAGGAGATATTAAAATAATAAATATATTTAATGGAGTTCTTAAGTCTAAACTTAGGAACAATAAAATATTAATGGGTATTAATATAAAGCTAGGTCAGAAGGTTCCATGGATCAAGCCAAATCTAATCTTAGCCATTGATTAGTGATTTAATCTCAGCCGTTGGAGGACCAATAGGAAAAGTATAAGAAGAGGCTTGAGGGTCAGTTGGGCAACATACTGAGGGAGACAAGTCAGTTCGATTTCTAGAGTGGAGTTAGCTGAGAAATTTGAACTAGTGGTTTAGAGAGCAGCAGGGAGCAGCAAGTACGGAACAAAGAGTCAGGAACAACACCAGGGGAACAACGCAAAGGTTGGAGAGGCAGATGTAAACGCTGCAGACTGTGCAGTCACTGAAGGGCCTGTGTGGGTGACGCAGAGAGGCCCAGTGCTGACGCAGAGAGGTTGGAGCTAACGCAGAAGATCTGGGAGCAATGCAGAGGTCATCCACGCTGACGCTGAGGCTGGGAGAAGTGTTGAAGAATTTTCTCTCTATTGGGTAAGCCAGTTTGGCACCCAGTTGTACTGAAGAATTGTTGAATAATAAAATCCTCCCTTGCTGCATCGGTTTTACCACATTGGGTTTTTCCGGGAACAGATTGTCCAAAATATTTGTATCGACATGTTAATTCTTGTGCATGTGTTTGTTTCTGTATTATGATGTGATATCTACAACATAATTTATTTTAAAGTTTACTGAAGGATTTTCATAAATAACTTATCGAGAAATAAGTAGGTAAAATAAATCAGTTGTTGCAGTGATAGAATTTTCACACAGACCAACTCATCTATAATGGTAGCTAAGCTGCCAAGCCCTCTAATGTTGAGGCCCCATGCTAATCTCAAAAGGATACCACCACACTGACATTGTCCTTCTGACTATAACTAACTGCCCATTGTGCTCATACCGTATCCTCCTCTCCTAGAACCTAATGGCGAAAAATCTGTAAAGGCCATATCTTGCCTAGGCATCTCCACGATGTCATAGCCTACCCATCCATGACTAATCTCAAACTTGAGCAACAACATGGAAAACCTTCCTCGCCATATTATGAAGGCCTCAGCGATCCCTCATGTGTCATCCCGTGGATGAATTGGATCACTTGCTATCATAACCCTACTCACCAAGAAATGGAGTGACCCACCAATCAACTAGATCCCTGGATCCCCCTAGCCAAATCGAGAGTTCACAACACCCAATCCCTACTAGTTGTTGTTGTATAGTGCAAAGAGTTGTTGAGACCCGCTCATGCCTCATCTCTTATCCCTATTTGCAACCAATATATGAATGCAATGTATCGATAATCAGCCGGGAGCATGTTAAACCTCCCTGCTCCTGCCAAATCACACAGATAAATTTGCTATCATATTTCCTGATTGTTGTAGCTCCTAGAGACAACCCTCGAGTTGAGGAGAGGTCAGTGCCTAAGACACCTTAGTGTCTCTTAAAGATAATTCATTGTTGCTCAAGAGATAAATGTAAAATGATTTTAAATCTAGTTCAATTACCTTTCATAGAGGCAGATTCAAATATACACATCAACAATATAGATTATTCCCAAGAATAAATGTTCAGGTCTAATGGCCTACACACATTAAATGCAGCTTAATTTATCGTTGCAGTAAAGATGGGAAGGGGTAAAATAAGGAAGGAACACAGTATAAAGTGCTGGACAAACACAAAATCCTAAGCGATAAATCCTAGTAGAATCATGAAAGAATAAGGAAATGAAGTGCAGAAATTATGGAGCGCATTTTAAGGTTTCCAACTCAATATTTCACAGTTACTTTATGCTACAATATAGCATAGTAAATCTTCAATCTCATAGGTATTGTCTGCTATAGCATAACATAAGTAAATCTATGATTTATGTGAGTGAATCCAACAGCTACAACTTACACAATTTTTGATGAAGAGAAAACACACATGAAGTGACATAGAGGGGAAGAACACATACTACACATTCCTATGCTTGGAATCACCAAATCTTCTTCATTAATCTTCAAAAATGGAGTCCATACCATAGGCTCAAAATGGTGAAATTTGAAGAACAATTACCACCTCAAGAACAGGAAATTGAACCCAAACTTGGAACCTCTCTCTAAAAACAGAATTCAGAATCACTGAAAACACAAAATTCAGAACCACTGAGAACAGAATTTGGGAACCATTGAATTGAGTTTGTTCTTCCCTTTTATAGGGAGAATCAAAATAAGGACAACTTACAAAATATCTGAAAATGCTACAACTATCTGAACTACACAGCTGCCTGAGCGTGCGACTAGCCTCACTATCCTAATGATTACCTAACCGACTCCATCTTTTCTTGAAAATGCAAAATTAACAATACATGAGAAACAGGAGGTGTCATGGTCGACACAACAAAATATCTCCATGCCGATTCCTTTGATTTCATTATGTGAATTTAGGCTCTCTGCCCTTGGTTCTTTGGGTTTCCATAACCAAGCACCACTAACACATCGAAGCTCCTTTCATCGAAAGTTCTCCCAATTGGAATTAAAACAAAGTTACGATGCCTCTTTCCTCCGATATTCTCTATAGCACTTAGGTGCTCAACCCACTCTACGCCCTTGGTTCTTTTGGATCCCTATGACCAAGTGCTAGTTAATCATCGAAATCCCCTTAATTGGAACTTTTTCGAACTGAAAATACACAAGAGTCCCGAAATCTCTTCCCTCTGAAATGTCGAGCTCCGAGATGACGTCATGCTAAGGTCATCATCTCCACATGGCGCCTCCTAAGTGGTGACACGTGTCACAAGGATTTGCCTCGCTAGGCCACCTAAAAACACTAAAACTGACTGTCACGTGTCTTGTACCACCATGTCATGCTGACATCTTCTACCTCGTCAGCGTCTCAGGGGCAATCACCAGTTGCCATGTGTCCTATCTTGAGGAGAGAGAGAAGGGTCCCCAGTCTTTGGTTTCGAATGTGACTTCCTTTGTAAATCTCTTTTCCTCGCTACCTCAAGGTTTCTAAAGAATTGCAATTGTTAAGGAGTTACGAAACTCTGAGGTTTCGAAAGCCCTAGGCTCCGAAATTAGATCACTCTGAGGTTTTGATATCGGGTCCCGATATACCTTCCTTCCTGTTGCCTACTCCGATATTCCATTTCGGGTCCATCTTTGAATAGACCGCCGAGGTCCCTTAGTTCCGACCTCCGATATCCCAATATGCCTTCTGCTCCGAGGTTCCGATATCAAGTCCCGATGGTCGCCCTTCCCTTCAGCTTTCGGACTTTGACTCTTCCTTTAGAATTCGGACTTCGGCCCTCCCTTTTTTGACTTTCCCTTTGGATTTCGGACTTTGGCCCTTCCTTTTTGACTTTCGCTTTGGTTTTCAGACTTCAACTCTTCCTTTGGCTAACCAAGACCATCCTCTTCTATATTAGGGATGAAAAATAGGACCATTTGAAATAATTACAAGAGGGTACGATAGGTGACAACACTGATGATGCACCCTAATACGGTTTGGAGTCTAAACATCCTCTTGTAAGAAAGTTTTGTCGCTCGCTGTACATGCTCATGTAATACCTCGAAATGTTCAGCCATAGGTGTGTCATACATCTCCCTAAGTGTGATCTCAAGAATGCAACATATGCTACATTTGCAGTAGATTGGGGCACCCCCAAGCCTGTATCTTCCAACTCGTGCCCTGACCATTTGCCACAGCTAGAAAGTGGGAAAATTTCATCTATTGCAGTAACTGGAAATTATTCTCCTAACTGTAAATTTAATTATGCAGTTTATTTGCTACGGAAAACAATGAATAAAATCACAACTACAATTTTCACCATAAAAATACTGCAGAAAATAAAATACAGGAAACTGAGAAATTCTAGCACACACAAGAATTGTGACACCATTACTTTTGGACAAGTGTACCCAGAAAAACCCAACTTGGGAAAACCGGTGCAGCGGTTGAGGGTTTTATTATTATGAAGCAGTGAGAAATTCTAAGTACAATAATCTGGATGCCGAAATCTAGCTATCCTGCAGAGAATATACTGGCAAAAATATCTAGAGGGAATTTACCCCCACTCCAGGCAATTCCAGCAATGGATTGCCTCTGAAAAGCAAGTCGTCCAACTGGGCCTGCATAGGCTCTACGTCAACTTGATGTTTTCTGTTACCACCCAAACCAACAGGGGACCTAAAAGGGGTTCCTAAGAAGGCAGCGACTAGGTTAAGGGAAACGGTGGAGGCTTAGCCCACTGTCACAACAACTAAGTCTCCCTGCTCTTTACAGACTTTCACCGATGGGAGGAGTCCTGGTAGTGTAGGGGTCATTTATAAAGTACATGTCAACGAATAGGTGGAAGGTGACCCTAGAAACCCCTTCCCCGAGGATGGAGTGAAGAATGGAACTTGCTTGCTCTTTAAGCAAGGGACATGGTCTTCCAAGGGTAAGGGGTGAGGATTGGAGGGTTGAGGGAGAAGGAATGGACTTACGAACGAGGTTCTCAATCCCTATAATCCTTGGGAAACTTGGATTCCCAAATGGTCCTTGACAAATAATTTTTATTGAGAAGTGGAACCACACGAGTCCAAGTGGACCCAGGGCAGGTTCAGAGATGGAATGCAGCAACCAATGATGTTCCTATCATGGACAAGGTGAAGGGAAAGGACCAAACAAGAATGTTTACTTCAAAAGGTTGAATTGATCCTGTTGAGGTCTAGCCTTGGGGATGCCTAGGAAAAATTCGATCCTAGAGCTAGGGCTTGGGATTCTTGGAGATTTCACCATTACAATTGCCTCAAATTTGGAGGAGAGGGAGGGGACCCACCAGCGTAGTAGCCTTTAGGAGATCGAAGTTTTTCCTTGGGTCAATTCCTGGGAAACTGATGCCCTAGGTGACCTTTGAGGGCTAGACCCGAGAAAAGTGACAAAAGGTGAAAAAGGTGAAGGGGATGACCACCCTTTTTTAGGGATCAATGCCTAATTCACTTGGGGATATGGAGTCAAGAATGATGATGAGTAAGAACTTGGTTTCTTGATCAAGGAGGCCTAGAAAGTCGACTTCATCCAATGTTGAGAGAAAGAGAAGAAAAGTGACCTTCAAGCATTTATACTTCAAAACAAATGATGCAAGCTTATCGAGACAAATAATCTCTATGACATTTCATTCATATAACATTGGCCCATACATTAAATTAGCTAGAACATGCTCAATTCCACATTTCAATCATGTAGCAACTAGCCCTAATTTTAGTAGTATGCAGCAACAAGAATAATAACATCAAAATTTACTTACAACGTTATAGAGTATATCCAACTAGCATTTCGTTTACAAGACAAATCTCCAAGACAAGATAAATAGCCCAAATACATACGTCAAAATTCATCCATCTCCAAAAAATATCCTCCAAGGAAAAAATGCAAAGTTCTCTATATTAGAGAGATCCCCAGTTAAGTGATGATCCAAATGAATGCATCTAATATCAATATATAGCCTCCTAACGAGTTCTAATTAACCTATGGGCCTACATTAGCCACTAATGATAAAATAATGTGCAAATAAAACCCCTATTGGTGACCAATGTTACTTGGGAGCGGGAGCGGAAGCGGGAGCGGGAGCGGGAGCGACCATTTTCAGAAGCTCCCGGTTTGGGAGCGAATCCCGGAGCGATTTTTTAAAAATATATATATTTTTTATATTTTTTAATTTTTGATACATATATGTCAACCAAAACATGTAGAATGATGAATTAGATATAAAAAACATAAAAAAGCATAGATTGAACCATATAACAACAATCATCTAGAAGTTATAATCTTCATCAACCACGTCCGCAAGTTAGTAACATACAACATATTGAGTCTCATGATTCATCAATCTTAAAGTTTCAAGCTTTCAAAATTCAATATATAACATTTATCATCATTGATCACCAAAGTTGTACTTGTAAGCTAAGTGTAACCATTACAACAAATAATATCTAACATGAAATGAAATGTTATAAAATGAAATGAAATGAAACAACTTTCAACTTTCATGAAGCATCATATTCATAATTCATTACTAATGAGTTATAATTGCCAACTTCAAACTTAAATTGTCATATATTGTTTAAAAAAATATCATAATAAATATGAAAGAGTCAATAGTTATAAAAGCTACTAGAAACTAGAAAAGAGAAGTAAATCTATTATCTATTTCTTATGCTTGGGCCTCTTGCCACCACGAGAAATGTCTAATTTTTTAGTCTTGTTGCAAAATCAGGATCTTTGTCATTAATATCACCCTCCAAGCATTAATATCCAGAGGTATCTTTGTCATTACCTTTGTATCTGTATAGGGATCTTTGTCATTAATATCACCCTCTAAGCATTAACATAAGATAGAAAAAGCATAGCATGTCAAGTCAAGATTTTGTTTGAGTGATGCGTACATTTTTAGAAGGGTCATGATAGAGGAGTTCGACAACCAATGTCACTAACATCAAGGTACATAGAGGGATTGGTACTCTTGATTAAATATGAGTTCCATACCCTAATACATGACAAAATTCAATGGAAACATTGCAATCCCCCAATCCTGAAATCCTGAAAAACTGATAAGTCTGCTGGATTTTGAATGAAATCTAAAATTCTACTTTCTCCATATGAAATCCAATGAGGACGAAACCACTCTCAAACATCCTGAGTCATTTCATGGTAATGTTAAAAATTTAAGTAAAAGGATGAAAATGAAAATTAAAGAAAATGTCACTTTTACTTTAAGAATTTAACATTACCATGAATAGCATATCAATACTAGGGTCTAGACTTGATCATTAAGTTGCCCCACTCAAAAACTATTTGTTTCTTTCAAAAAAAATTGCATTTCGAACATTACTACAAAGAAAAAATGCAAAAAAGGCAAAACGCTCCCGAAAACGCTCCCGAAAAGGCAGGGGGCGAAATTTTTTTTAGGGAGCGATTTCGGGAGCGCGCTCCCGAGTCGCTCCCGCCCGGAGCGCGGATCGGGAGGGGGGGGGGGGGGGGGGGGGGGGGGGGGGGGGGGGCGCTCCCCCACAACACTGTTGGTGACAAACCCACCAAACTAGTTCACAAGTGTAAAAATAAGTCTCACAATGGGCCAAATAATAATATGTACATGTCGTAGGGCCCTCCAAAGGCATAATAATATCCAGAAGTGCCATATTGAGGAATAAATTCTTCGGAATATGATGGACAAGGGGGTGGCCCCTTGTTCTCCAAGTAGTAGACCTGTGGTGCTCCCAGTGGGTCTGAGGGCACATAAATGACCCCATGGGACTCCATATGAATCGAAGATACCTGCAGATCCTCTGCAAGGGTCCAAGTGGTGGAATGAATTCTTCCATGACATCGTACAAGTCCCGAGACACCTGCCAAGAGTGTGGGGCTCCTATGGGGGCCCGTCGGGCATAATGTACCAAGCATATCACCATCATCCCAAAAGTGGATCGCTAGTAGTCTCTGAGCATCCATGAAGATTCGTGGAGTGCTTTCTGCTACTGTGGAGGCCCATGGCTCTCTATGCACACCCTACATGTGCCAATGTAGACCTCTGGGGGTTAGGATCCCATATAGGGAGACCAAACCCAAATGGAAACACCTGTAATCCTGCATGAGATCCAATACGTCCCCTAGGCTTCCAGTACAACCAGTCATTAAAATAATTGGGTAAAAGAGCTTACAAATCATCAATAACAAAGTGCCCACTTCATAATGGCACGCCCTTTTGTAGTGGGCTTTGGCATGCACTAGTGTCTCCAAGCTCCAAAGGGGGTTAGCCAAGTACCTTATTAGGTGGGTTAAGCCCTTAAAGCAAATAGTATGTGAAAGGTACATCTCTCTAATGGGGGTGGCAAGTGACAAATAAGTGGAATGGAACAGGGAATGAGAGGGGCAATCCTGGACCACATAGTGGGGCATAGGGGTAGCTAGATAAGGGGGAAGCCCACACCTGGCTATGTAATGTGTAAGAGGGAGCCATCGTGGTACATTAAGTGTCTCGACCTTGATTTTTCCACCCTTTTCTTTATGTTTTTTGCCTTTTATGAATTTCTTTAATTCACTGCTCGGGGCTCAAAGGACAAGAGCATGATACATAAGATATAGCAGTGATTATCACTTTTCAGGTAGAGCAACTCATTGCCCTCTCGGGGTTGGGACAATCATGGGTTCCTGAATGATAAAGGAGGCTCATCTAGGGCTTATGGAACCAGGGTAATGGCCATGGATTGGGGTAGAGCTCATGCATTGGCTATTGCCCACGTGCTGATTATTTTGTCCCGACCATCTTTTGCATTTTGTGGTACAATTTCCTATTAAATGTGGCCAGTTATGCTTTTCACTTTTTAAATGTGGTACAATTTCCTATTAAATGGGGCATCATTCTAGGCCTGACCGAAGGTGGGGGCAAGGGGATATGGACGCTGGCCCTATGTGGACCCAAAATGGAAATGTGGACCCAAGTGGGAGAAAGATGAATGGGAGTATAGTGAGTGGAAAGGGAGTCATATGTGAGGGTAATGGAGCGTGACGATGCACCCAAAGTGGGGGTTTCCCAAGTAGTACCACCCTAGAACCAAATGGTCAATAAAGGAGATCCCACAGGACTAAGATCCTAGGATAACAACCAAAAGAGATCAAGAGGACAAGAGAACAAACTAAGCCCACTCTTTCCGCGAAATCCCCCCATCAATCTATACCTAGAAGTATCCATGATAAGTAAACTCAATACTCGATTACCAAATGACAAGTCATACCTTTAGATTCAGGAGGCCCACCTTCAAACATACGATCAATATAGGTGGGTGAGGGACCACATGGCTGGCTCAGGTGGCAGAGAAATAGCACAACGAGCTAGTAGGAAGCATCAAGGGGATGGTCGCTGCCTGCTGAGGCTCATCATCGAGAAAAATTTCTCTTGGGAATATCACACACAAAGTGGTGGGTAACACTGCCTGTTGCAACTGTTGCCCGAGCTGACTGCTAATCTTGTCGTCCTGCCTGTTGCTAACTGGGAAAACGTCTCTCCGACACTCTAGAACCTCAACCTGACCTCTGGAACTAAAAACGTCTTCCTTCCCAGCAAATCGAACTTCCTTCTTGAGGCTCTGCGTTGCCTCTGCTCAAGCTCATGGAGAATCTCGACATGTCTGCAAATGCACTCGCTGGATCTGGAAAACCTCCTCCAGCCTCACTGTCCCTGCCCCTCGTTGTATCTGCTTCGATCTCTGGCTCTCCGACAATTACTGCTGCTCTTTGGAAATCGATCTGCCAATGAAATTGAACTGCTGAAGTGTGTTCTCCAAGTGCCCATCGACTTCTTCTTATAATCCTCTGTTGGGACTCCAACGACCAAGAATAAAACTTAATCAAGGGCTAGGATCATCTTGAAGTCTATCCGTGTGAGTTTCTAGACTATTCTCACCTTGAATTAATTAATTCTGATTAATTAACCATATTCCCTAAGTTTAGACTTAGGAAATATTTAAAAATCGGCTAATAATCTAATTAAACCATCTCTAGTTGGAATTTCTAGAAACGACTATTGGATTTTGGAGATCTCATATATTCTAGCCTCTCCACCAAATTTTGTGGCTAGAACACATCCGATGCTACAAAAAATAACACTCCCTCTTAGTGAGGACTGTGTTCTAGTGTTGCACACACTGCCACAACACTATGTCTCTGTATCATCCATCTGTCATGTTGCTGATGTCTAGCCACTATGACTGCCTGCCACTGCCCACCAACCACTGCGCAACTCTGATGTTGCATCTGTGTCGCTGTTGATCTTGTTGTACTGTTGCCAACACTGAATCAACACTACTACTCCCTCTCATCTGTCGTTGTTGCAACTACAACTACTGCAACTGAGAAGCATCTGAAATACTAAATCATTTGTGTCTGTTGTATCTGTCTCTTGAGTCCTGACTGCTACTAGCCTTTGCAATGTCGCTGAAGAATCTGCGTTGTTGCTAAGTTTGCATTTAGCCTTCTACTCTGTTGTCAAAACTGCACTGCGCTCCTCAACACCTGATTGCTACTAGTCTGCAACTATCACTCTGATATCTGACTGCATCTCTTGAGACTGATCCATCCTGCTACTGAATACTGTGGCCCCCTATAACAAGGTAATGATCCATGAGGTGGACTCCTCAAGGACCCTGCCCATCTCTGTAACTCTCTTGGGCTACAACACCAAATCACCCCACCTCACTCCTAGAAGTATATCTGCGAACATCGAAAAATATTCCTCCAACCTTGAGGACAACCTATCTATCTCAACATTACATGTTGTCGCTTGGTCCTGCTTCTCTTGCTTCTCCTTCTTTCTGAGAGGATACTCGGTACTGTAGTGGCTAAACTTGCCACACCTGAAGCACTTCTTAGATAGGTCCTTCTTCTTCTGCTCCCCTTGCCCCTGACATAGACCCTTAGATACTAGGGCCACATTCTCCTCCTCCTTGACACTCTTCGATCCGCTACTACTATTGCCACTGATGGAGCTCTTAAGCAAAACTCGCCTCAATTCCTCCTACTGCAAATCGGCCCACATCCTGTCCCATCTTGGAAAAGTGTCTCTGCCCAATATACTTTGGACAAACACTTTCCAATCCTCCAATTGTTTAGTGCCAATCACACTAGCTCTGATGGTTGAGGTGTTGCTCCAACAGCGGATCTCAAACCTCTTGAATTCTGGTGAGGAAGGGGTCAATGCCTTCTCCCTTTTGCATCCTGATGCATCTCAGCTATTCTTCCAGGAACATCTTCTGCTGCTCGGAAGTACCCTGATATAGCGTGGAGAAAGCATCCCACATTTCCTTGGTCGTTCCTTTGTTTGCCATATGTGAGACTATATGATGTCGAACTCCATCCAAGATCAACTGCTTCGCCCTTGCCTACTCCTTCCTATATTCTTTTGAGTTGACTGCCACCACATTATCTATGTAGGCTTTCAAGCCATATTCATCTAGAAGGAAGGACATCCTTGCCTTCTAGATGACGTAGTTGGAGGCACCCTCCAACCTATCGTGATCTATAAGCCCAACTGTGGCCATCTCTGATCAAGTCAAAAACTACCTCTTTCCCTCTGCTTGGTTGTTTCTCTGCTACTCGCACTCCCTTCTGGAATGCGCAGATCTGCTAGCTGCTACTGCCAATCTTCCTTGGAAAATCGAACTTCTGAAACTCGAAGTTCCCTGAGAGAATTTTTCCCTCTGCTGTGTGTGCTTTTCTTTTCCACCCGACACTGGTTGTACTACTGCAACACCCTCTGCGTCCAACCAGAAATTTGCTCAACGAAAATCTGAGTTGTTCCTGCTCCCTCTGACTGCTGGAATCACTATCCCAGGCGACTAGACTTTTCAGCAACCCTACAACTGAAAATTGAATTCCTGCCCCAACAATTCGGCCTGCCTATCTGAGCACTGCGCTACCTCTAAGAATTTCGGCCTGCTCCTCCCTATGAGCAGCGAAATTATTTCCTCCGCTTCTGAGATTTGTGGTTGATCACTCACCCTCTGATACCATGTGAAAATTTCATCTATTGTAGCAACTGGAAATTATTCTCCTAACTGTAAATTTAATTACGTAGTTTATTTGCTACAACAAACAAAAAATAAAATCATAGCTGCAATTTTCACCATAAAAATACCACGGAAAATAAAATATTGGAAACTGAGAAATTCTAGCACACAAAAGAATTATGACACCATTATTTTTGGTCAACTATCCCCAAAAAAACCCAACTTGGAAAAATTGGTGCAACAGTTAAGGGTTTATTATTATGCAACGTTGAGAAATTCTGAGTACGATAATCTTGATGTCAAAATCTAGCTATCCTGCAAAGAAAATACTAGCAAAAATATCTAGAGGGAATTTACCCTCACTCCAGGCAATTCTGACAATGGATTTCCTCTTAAAAGCAAGTCATCCAATTGGGCCTGCACAGGCTTTGCATCAACTTGATGTTGCCTGCTGCAACTGCTTCCCAAACTGACTGCTAATCTAGCCGTCCTACCTGCTGACTGGGAAAACATCTCTCCGACACTCTAGAACCTCTTCCCAACTTATGGAACTGAAAACGTCTTACTTCCCAGTGAATTGAACTGCCTTCTTGAGGCTCTGCACTGCCTCTGCGCAACCTCTTGGAGAAATCTCGGCCTTTCTACAAATGCACTTGCTAGATCTAGAAAACTTCCTCTAGCCTCACTATCCCAACCCCTCACTGTCTCTGCGTCAATCTCTGGCTCTCTGGCAATCACTGCTGCTCTCCGGAAATTTATCTGCCAACAAAATCGAACTGCTGAAGTGTGTTCTCCAAGTTCCCATCGACTTCTTCTTATAATCCCTTGTTGGGACTCCAACGGCCAAGATTAAAACTTAATCAAGGGCTAGGATCATCTTGAAGTCAATCTGTGTGAGTTTCTAGACTATTCTCAACTTGAATTAATTGATTCTGATTAATTAACTATATTCCCTAAGTTTAGACTTAGGAAATATTTAAAAATCGGCTAATAATCTAATTAAGCCATCTCTAGGTGGAATTTCCAAAAACGATTTCTAGGTTTTGGAGATCTCATGTATTCTAGCATTTCCACCAAATTTTGTGACTAGAACAATCCAATGCTACAAAAACTAACAAAAATTCTCTTTCCTAATGCACTGTGTCCCATCCAACTGTCTCAAGTGAGCCTCCTACATCCTGCTGCTCATGTTGACAACATCACGAGACATGATCCAGGTGCATATTGGTGGCCACCCGCCTATTCCACTTGGACCCCGACACTGTTTCTTTCGGTTTCCTTAATTGTAGCACAATTTACTATTTTTGGTAGTTTTGTCGGGTCCTGAACTTCCAGAGCCGTTTTGAGGCCTTCAACGATGTTTTTTTGGAAAATGGGCAAACCCATCATTTGTGACAAGGGTTTGCGATCGAACGTTGTAGTCCTCAGATAGATATTTCTAACAATGTATCACATGCGTCAGACAGAGATCATATGCCAAAGTTACGACCCCGGAAAGTTGATGTACCAACTAACCCCAACGGAGCCCACAAACTTTTGGTGCTTCATCTCCTAAGGTTAGGTTTTCGGATGTTTAGGGTTTTCCCTTGTTTCTCAATAATAAAAAGGTCTTGGAACCTCATTGTAACACAATTGAGAGGCATGTAGCCATCACATATCTTCTTAGAGATAAGCTACCATCGCCTAAGCTAGTTTATTTCCATTCTGCATGTAAACAGTTTCAGTATTTCGTTATTAATGAAATGAAGTTCGGTTTACATGGTAGCTCTATATTTCTGTTTAAATCTGTATTTCATTTCGTTCTTGCATAAATCTGGATCAGTGATATCAAAGCGGTCTGTTCTTTCTTTGTTTTCTTGTGCATGTCACCAACGAGGTCGGGATATAAGCAGTTAGGACTTGAACTAGTTGAACCTTTCCAAGACCGGCCTCGCTGACCTTGACGACCTCCCATGGTGGAAGAAAAGAAGATGAAGGAGCAAGAGATCCTTTCAAAATGTTGCTCGAAGAAGCCCTCGAGCAACATAGGAATGAGATGATGGATAACTTTTCCTAGATCCTTCGGCGGGTATCAACGGGCCTTAACATCTTCATTTGGCAACCACCTAGGAGGCACCACCTCCTTCAAGGTACAAGTTAATTTTGACAACCCTATATTTGAAGGTCGAATAGATGCAGATGTCGTAAATAAATGGTTGAATCTGCTGGAAGAATATTTTCAGTCCATATTTTTTCCAATAGAGAAAATATTATTTTTGCACTCCTTAAGGCCAACCCCCACATCTAGGACTAGTGGGAAACCTACAGTGAGCAGAGGGATGAGTCGGAACCCTCACTATTTTCAGCCCCACCCACTTGAAATTCCTTCTAATACACCATCAAGGAACAATATTACCCTATTGGGAGCTATGAAGATAAGTACAAAAAATAGACCACACTGCGGTAGAGAAGGGACTAAGATGTGTTGGAGTTGGGTATCAAGGATTCTGAGTGGCATCTGGTAATCAACTACCACGACTGTCTACACAAATACATCCAAGACGAGATGGAGTTCCTGGACATCTCACTTGGCACCACATATCTATATAGTGATGTCAAGTGAACTTTGACATCCCTATATTTTAAGGTCGAATAGATGCAGATGTCGTAAATAAATGGTTGAATCTACTGGAAGGATATTTTTAGTGCATAATTTTCCCAATAGAGAAAATATTATTTTTTCACTCCTTAAGGCCACTCCCCACATCTAAGACAAGTGGGAAACCTACTGTGAGCAGAGGGATGAGTCGGAACCCTATTACCTTGTCGGGAGATATGAAGATAAGTACAAAAAATAGACCACACTGTGGTAGGGAAGGTACGAAGACATGTCGGAGTTCACATATATTTTTCATGCCCTTCGCATGCAGTTGGGTATCAAGGATTCTGAATGGCATCTGGTAATCAAGTACAGCGACTGTCTACACAAATACATCCAAGACGAGATGGAGTTCCTGGACATCTCTCTTGGCAACACATATCTATATAGGGATGTCAAGTTAACTTTGACATCCCTATATTTGAAGGTCGAATAGATGCAGATGTCGTAAATAAATGGTTGAATCTGCTGGAAGGATATTTTCAGTCCATATTCTTTCCGATAGAGAAAATATTATTTTTGCACTACTTAAGTCCACCTGCCATGTCTAGGACTAGTGGGAATCCTACTATGAGCAGAGGATGAGTAAGAACCCTCACTATTTTCAGTTGCACCCACCTAGAATTCCTTTTGATACGCTGTCAAGGAACAATATTACCCTGTCGGGAGCTATGAAGATAAGTACAAAAACTAGACCACACTGCGGTAGGGAAGGAACCAAGACGTGTTGAAGTTCACAGATATTTTTCATACCCTTTGCACATAGTTGGGTATCAAGGATTTTGAGTGGCATCTGATAATCAAGTACAGCGAGTGTCTACTCAAATACATCCAAGACGAGAAGACGAGATGGAGTTCCTGGACATCTCGCTTGGCACCACATGTCTATATAGGGATGTCAAGTTAACTTTGACATCCCTATATTTGAAGATCAAATAGATGAAATGTCGTAAATAAATGGTTGAACCTGCTGGAAGGATATTTTCAGTCCATATTTTTTCCAATAGAGAAAATATTATTTTTGCACTCCTTATGGCCACCCCCCTCATCTAGGACTAATGGGAAACCTACTTTGTGCATAGGGATGAGTCGGAACCCTCACTATTTTTAGCCGCACCCACTTGGAATTCCTTTCGATACGCTGTCAAGGAACAATATTAACCTATTAGGAGCTATGAAGATAAGTACAAAAAATAGACCACACTATGATAGGGAAGGAACCTTCAACCAAGACGTGTCAGAGTTCACAAATATTTTTCATACCCTTCGCACGCAGTTGGGTATCAAGGATTCTGAGTGGCATCTGGTAATCAAGTACCGCGACTGTCTACACAAATACATCCAAGACGAGATGGAGTTCTTAGACATCTCGCTTGGCACCACATATCTATATAGGGATGTCAACTTAACTTTGACATCCCTATATTTGAAGATCGAGTAGATGCAGATCTCGTAAATAAATGGTTGAATCTGCTAGAAGGATATTTTCAGTCCATATGTTTTCCAATAGAGAAAATATTATTTTTGCAATCCTTAAGGCAACCCCCCACGTCTAGGACTAGTGGGAAACCTACTGTGAGCAGAGGGATGAGTTGGAACCCTCACTATTTTAAGCGCACCCACCTAGAATTTATTTTTGATACGCCGTCAAGGAACAATATTACCCTGTTGGGAGCTATGAAAATAAGTACAAAAAATAGACCACACTATTGTAGGGAAGGGACCAAGACATGTCAAAGTTCTGAAATATTTTTCATACCCTTCGCACAAACTTGGGTATCAAGGATTCTGAGTGGCATCTGGTAATCAAGTACCGTGACTGTCTACACAAATACATCCAAGACGAGATGGAGTTCCTGGACATCTCGCTTGGCACCACATATCTATATAGGGATGTCAAGTTAACTTTGACATCCCTATATTTGAAGGTCGAATAGATGCAGATGTCGTAAATAAATGGTTGGATCTGCAGGAAGGATATTTTCAGTCCATATTTTTTCCAATAGGGAAAATATTATTTTTGCACTCCTTAAGGCCACCCCCCACGTCTAGGACTAGTGGGAAACCTACTATGAGTAGAGGGATGAGTCGAAACCCTCACTATTTTCAACTGCACCCACTTGGAATTCCTTTTGAAACACCGTCAAAGAACAATATTACCCATAGGGATAACTTTGCACTGTCAAGTCAAGCATTTGATCGATCTGACTCCCGAAGCGCCCCTACCCAATGGGCCGATATACTGCTGCGCTATTCTAGAAAATGAAGAAATCAAGCAACAGATCCAGGAGTTTCTGCAAAAGGGGCACATCCGACCAAGATCTTCACCTTGTGGGAGCCCGATTGTACTTGTAGAGAAGAAGGATGAGACCTGGAGACTCTGCATTGATTATCGGGCACTAAATAAAATCATTGTCAAGAACAGGAATCCAATCCCATGATTGATGACCTTCTTGACCAGCTCAAGGGGGCCAAGTACTTCACCAAGATCTATTTTAACTCTAGCTATCACTAGGTTCCAATAGAGACCACAAATGTGTGGAATACCGCCTTCAAATCCAAGGATGGCCTTTTTGAGTGGTTGGTCATGCCTCTACGACTTGGATCTTAGTCGGATCCACATGCACACCTTGCTCATCAACGACGTAACCTAGATATTGGACTTTGTTCATGCAAAAGGTGCATTTACCCATGTTGGCACATAGCTTGTGCTACCACAGGGTTTGAAGGCCCTGTCAAATGTGCTACAAGTGCTCTTCGCGATTCATGATAAAGATGAGGATGTCATCCAAGCATACAACCCCAAATGAGTTGGTCTGATGGATGAAATCTTGCAGCCCTATACCAACTAGTTTGGGGTTGTGTGCTTGGACGACATCCTCATCTTCAACATGAATCAAGAAGACCACTTGTAGCACATTTGACAGGTCCTTCAAACCCTGCGGTAGCACAAGCTATGTGCCAACTTGGATAAATGCACCTTTGGCATGTGCCAAGTCCAATATCTAGGTTACATCATTGATGAGCAAGGTGTGCATGTGATTTTGGCGAAGATCCAAGTCATTCGGGATTGGCCAAACCTGACCACTCTAATAAAGCTTCGCAATTTTTTGGGCCTTGCCAATTTTTATTGGAGGTTTGGGTTGGAATTCTCTCATATCACTTGGCCTCTCTGTACTCACATTGCCAAACCTGAAACAACTATTTATAATTTGAGATAGATGCCTCTGACTATGATGTTGATTTGGGGTAGCATCGAATGTGCTCTAGCCATGAAAATTGGTGGAGAGGCTAAGGCGCATCAGATCCCCAATACCCAGAAAGGGTTTGGGCAGATTCTAAACAGTTTGGGAGATATTTAAATAATTAATATTTTTAATGGAGTCCATAAGTCTAAACTTAGGGAAAATAAAATATTAATGTGAATTAATATAAAACTGTGTTAGAATGGTCCAAAAGACATGGATCAAGCCATATCTAATCATAGTCATTGATTAGGGACTTAATCTCGGCTGTTGATTTGTCAACGAAAAAAGTATAAGAGGAGGCTTGAGGGTCACTTGGAGAACACACCAGATGATCAGTCATTCTATTCTCTAGAGCGGGGTTTGCTAAGAGAGATAGAATTAGTGATTGGAGTTGCAACTGAGGGGCATTGAGTACAGAGAGACACAGTAGCAGCCAGAGCTCATGCTGGGCCACGCAAAGGCAGCTAGGAGCTGCGCAGAGCCTCAGAGAGACCAGCGTTGTTGAAGCAGAGGGCTAGAAGGCTGATGCAAGGCCTCCTAAGGCTGACGCAGACCCATTCAAGGTGACGCAATGCCAGTGCTTGGCAAAGAGGGGCTGACGCAGTCCAAAAAGGCAGACGCTGGGGTTTTTGAGGTAGATTGGAGCTGTGGAGCTGCCGGAAGGATTATCCGGGGTTTCAGCCAGGAAATTTGTCTCAAACTAAGAGGTATTATTGCCAAGGAAATTCTCTGTTGGGTAGGCTGGTTTTGGCACCCAGATTGTACTCTAATATTTCTTAATAAGAAAACCCTCAGATTGTTGCACCGGTTTTCTCACATTGGGTTTTCCTGGGGACATTGGTCCAAAAATAATGGTGTCATTTGGTGTGATTGTTTCTGTTTCCTTCAGTTGGTGATCTGTAATATGTTGAGCATGTGCTAGTGTTTATTTTCAGTATTTACATTGTAAATAACTTGTTAAGTAACAGAACAAGTAGGTAGGAATAAATTAGATAGAGTGCATGGAGAGTTTCTAACTAACTAGACTTAGAAACTTCAACATATGCTACTGGTGCAGTTCTCACCCAACAAGAGCATCCGATGTCCTATCATAGTGAGACACTTTCCAATACAATTTGGAAATACCCCACCTATGATAGAGAGATGTATTCCATCGTGTAGGCTTGTCGGTAATGGAAACACTACATTCCCGGGAAGGAGACAGTCATCCACACAAATCACTGTCTTTAGTTTATACAAGAAGGGTAGCACCAATCATTTTGCAGATTGCCTCAGTCGGCCCATGGTTGCAACACTGATCACTGTTCTCAACTCTTGTGACCATGAGACCTATGGATGGCCACAACTATAATAAAATGATCCAGAATTCGCCACCACATACCATATGCTAGTGGATGGCAAGCAAGTTTCAGACTTCCACCTCTAAGATGCATTAATATGCTACCTGGGCCACCTTTGTGTTCCTTCAAGTGAGCGTGCCAAGCTGATTTGGGAGGAAAACTATAGTCGAGTCGTAGGACACTTTGGCGTGGAGAAAATTGTCGCAGTTTTACAAAAGTATTTTTATTGGCCAAAACTCCGACAAGATGTTGGAAAATATATCAGATCCTGCACTGCTTGTGCCATCGCCAAGCCAACCATCAAGAATCAAGGCCTAAACACCCATTTGCCTACTCCTAGCCAGCGTTGGGAATCCATCTCCATGGAATACATTTCTGGCCTCCCTTCTAACAAGCATGGTAATGACTGTGTATTTGTGGTCATGGACTAATTTTCTAAGATGGCTATATTGGCAGCTTGCAAGAAGAGTATCATAACAGAGGACACTACCAAACTCTAGGCAGAAAATCGTCAGAAGAGAGAGGAGGAGCACAGTGAGGGAATTTTTCCTCAGTAGACTTCCCGCCAAGAAGTATGTTTTCTTATTTCCTGAGCAGTAGCAGTAAAAGACAGAGAGGAGCAGTTCGACATTTTTCGTGGCAGAGATGGCAACCAGTGGGATGAGAGATAAGGAAAGGTTGGATGGGGCATCCAACTACGTCATCTGGAAGGCAAGAATGTCATTCCTTCTAGATGAGCATTCTCTCAAGACCTATGTCGACAGCGTGGTGGATGTCCCTGCAGATCAGGATCCGCTAAAGAAGTACCAAGCAGAAATGGCAAAGGCCAAAAGGATGATCCTGGATGGAGTAAAGGATCACGTGGTTTGTCACATCGCTAGCAAAGGGACAGCTAAGGAGATGTGGAAGGCCTTGGCAATGCTATATCAAGGATCTTTCGAGCAATGAGAGATGTACTTAGAGCAGAAACTGAGATCTGCAAATATGCAGAAGGGCGAGCACATAGATCTGTTCCTCACAAAGCTTTAAGAAACCCGGGACGAGTTAGCAAGTGGTGTCTAAACCTCAAGGGTCCGACTTGGTTAAACTGGCCCTTAATTCTATCTCAGATGAGTGGCAAGTCTTTGTCCATATTATGCTGGGCAGCACGACTTCGCCGAATTAGGATGAGATGTGGGCAGCTCTCAAGCAAGAGGAGCTGAGGAGAGACTTAGTCAAGTGTAAGCTTGACGAAAGCAGCAGCAGTGGGTCGAAGCCCAAGGAGGAGGATGAGAATGTATCCCTTGCATTGAAGGGGTAGCAGGAGCAGTGGAGGCGGAAGAAGGACGTCTCGAAGATAAAGTGCTTCAAGGGTGGTGAGATGAGTCACTATGCAACACAGTGTCCTCTCAGGAAGAAGGACAAAGCTGAGAAGCACGATCTGAAGGCTACACCCGCAAAGATAGAGGAGGAGTTCGCCATGACAGGCGAGATACCTCCAGGAGGGAGGTCGGTTGATTTGTATCTGTAGTTCGAAAGAGCTACAGATGGGTAGGATCCTTGAAGAACCCACCTCTCGGATCAATTCCTTGCTACGAGAGCCCAGATTAGAAGTAGCAGGACGGACTAGTGTTGAATGGTGCTGAGGAGTGTTGAAGTGACAGTTGCAGTGGCTAGGAGCACCAGAGACTGAACAACGCAGAGCAGAGTTGGAAGCAGTGGAGATGGCACAGAGCAGAGGTCAACAACAATGCAAAAGATTCAGAGGGTCAGCGCAGAGACTAGTAGCAGTCAGGCTCCAACATTCACATGGTATCATACTGAACACAGTTAGTTCAATAATTTGGGATGTTTTTCCGTTGTTGATGCAGTAGCAGCAACAGTTTGCAGTGCAGGGGCAGATGGCAGTGGCAGTGCTAGCACAGATGAAAAAATTCTGAGGGAGTTGCAGTACTGATGCAGTGTTGACAATGGCAGGGTCAGCAGCAATACAGATGCAGCATTTGCGCAGTGGTTGGTGGACAACATGTCAGACATTAGCAGCCCAGAAGGAGATGTTATAGAACAGAGTGATGCTTCAGCAAGTTGCATTGCTAGAGCACAATCCTCGAGAGGGAATGTTGATTTCTGGTAGCTTTGGATGTGCTCTGTTGTCGCGCGGATTGACACGACAACGCTCAGACCGGGGGCTGTCACGCTGATCCCCAATCCCTCCGTTTAAGCCTGTCTCCCACGGCTAAGGGGGGTAAACCCTATGAGATAATGAAGACCAACTGCCAAACAGTTGGTTGGGAGACACGAGACACGATTAAGATAAGCACTAAAATGATTTGATTAGTTAGCAGACCAGTGCCTTGAGAGATTGTTATTAAAATGATTACTTGTTAAATGATATAGAAAAATAAACCATGAACAGGAATCATCTATCATCAGCTAAATCACAATGCTCAAAAACGATATCCAGCAACTGAAAGTTTTAAAAGATGAATGCTTTAAACCACCACGAATCATAACCATTAACCAGATATCAATTTCGCATCTCGGCTTGAAAATTTAATAATCCTGCAAACCATGAAAGGAAAAGATCACCCAAAGAAAAAATATGCCTAAAACCAAGAAACTAAAAACCCTAATGAAAACTGAATAAAACAAAAATTTGGAACCCTATGTCAGCTTAATAATTTACAGATTTAGGCCCTTAGCAGCCAGATTTAGCAATAAGAACAGGAAAATTTTCAAAAAAAAAAAAACAATTTAAATGTAAAATGCTTCAGAAGACCCTGCATGCATTCATAGAAAAAAAATTTCGAATGATAAGCCCGGGATCAAGAACTGGCTGGGCTCTTTCAGAAAACACAACCCGGGAGTTGGCTGGTTCAGCCGAGAACTTCCCCTAACGCCCGGTTATCTGAAAAAAGGATTTCCTGCACAGCTTAAAATCAACCATCAACGTAGAAGGAGAAAACAATAGTGAAACCCTGATCAAATGGAGATACCTGCCAATATATTTCAGAATCTAAACTATCATTCAAACCCCAAAGATCAGAAAAGATACCTGTGCCTAGATCAATCTTCATTAAGCTATCATTAATGGCTGAAAATAAAATTATGCAGAACAAATAGAACAATCTTACAGCATTTTCAGAAGAGTAACACCAGCAAGATTTTTAACCCCAAAGTCTTCTTTATTGCACAAAAAAATGAAATACAAGAGAGCTTCTTCAGCCACAGACTCACAGATCCGAATGAATCGACAATGACTCCTAGCACCCTATTTAAAGGAAATGACTCCAACGGCTAGTTCGATTGATCCATGTAGAAATGATCTCGACCGTTGATGAGGATCAAGACATCTCTTGATCTCATCCGTCGATTTATCCCCTTAAATTTTTTTTAATTTTTTATTTATTATTTTATTTTATTTTTTTAAATTTTTAAATTTTTTATTATTATTTTTTAAATTTTTAAATTTTTAAATTTTTTATTATTTTTTATTTTATTTTTTTAATTTTTAATTTTTTTTTTATTATTATTTTTTAAATTTTTAAAATTTTTTATTATTTTTTATTTTATTTTATTTTTTTAAATTTTTTATTATTATTTTTTAAATTTTTTAAATTTTTTATTATTTTTTATTTTATTTTATTTTATTTTTTTTTTTTTAAATTTCTTAATTTTTATTTATTTTATTATTTTAGTACATTTTTTAAATGGATCATCGAACTAAGCCTTTGGAAACATCACCTAGGACCTAGGACTTAGGACTCACGAGGGGATTTAAAACATTTTCAACCCTCAAGACACATTTCATGATGACTTTTTACAATTTACATCTCAAGGGGACAAACCCACTTAATACAGATCCTCACAAAACACCCAGTTCTGCGACACAACTATAATCTAGCAGATCAACACACTAGGATTCTCCTAAAGTTTTAATGACAAAATCCATCCCGGCTTTGGGGTCAGGTTTCAAGGAAAACTCTGCCGATCCATGGATCGGTGAGACAAAAAACCTCCCGGGACGTAGATTACCACTAGAAAGTTAGGTCCACCTAGGCAATTCACATACACGACTCATATCTGCTAAGATTATTTACAATTAATACATGTAGACTGGGTTTACAACTGAAATGATCAGGCTGCTGATGACTGTAGGATGGCACGGACACGCTGATCAGGTGCTGCCCCTTTCTTGCAAAGAAAAGGGGGGGGTACTGCATGGGTAGCTGACCAGTAGAGGTCAACATCTGGCTCTACTTGGGGACACGTTGCTGCTTGCAGAAATGTGAGAATCTGCATCCATACAACACAAAAATAAGCAGCGTCCATCCAAAAATCATCATATACATTAAGCACAAAAAAGATAAAAGCTCCTCATTTATTAACTAATCTAGAAAAGCAAATCTAATCCTAAAACAGAAATAAAAATGCGGAAAAACAAGGAGTAGGGTTAGAAATACGATACAAAGGATGCCCTACGGCATCAAATATGTTCAATATAGTGCATACTGAGCATTTGCCTGCTTTCAGGCAAATCTGTCGGCTGCTTGTCGGATGTGCCATGTCCAATTCTGCATATGGTAGGACTCTTTCCTATCCGAAAATCAAGCTGCTCACGGCCGTCTGATGCGTCAAATCTTCTTCTCATTTTCCTTCTCTTGCGCTTTTTCTTTCTGGCTGGTTTAATTACTGATGACCTGGAACTTTCTGTTTCAAAACTATCAGATGAAGTATGCATGATATGTCTTTCTTCATCTTGCATCTGATCTTTATCATTCTTAAGTTTGTCTGGATCACCCTCAATCAACCATCTTTCAATCGAATCAACAACCTCCCAAAAATAAGATGAATCTTGTTGCGGCAAATGAGAAGACTCCTGATCTGTTGATGTTTGCTGGTTTCTCTTATCCTCTGCCAGTTGCTGAAACCTTTGAACTTGTATTTTAATGGCATCCATCTGACTAGAGTGTTCAACCTTTGTAGCACTGATTTGTCTGGCATGGTGTTCTTGCATATCTTTTATTACTTTAACATTCTCTTCCTTTACGTCCATCAAGCAATGTTGCATGAAATTTATTTCTTCTTTATGATTCGCTTGCATGTCAGCCAACTGATTATTATGATTGAACGTCATGATAGTCATTTCCTCATCCATAGTTAATAACTTGTTTTGCATAGAATTATTTTCTCTATCATGATCAGCTTTCATAGTCACCATATTTTCCTCTAATCCTGAGATCTTACTTCGCATGTCTCCAATTTCTGTTTCATACTTAGTTTTTATGGCCTCAATTTCTTTAGCATGATGATTTTGCGTGACCTCAATCTCCCTAATACGTTTCTCCAGGTGAGTGCATAAAGTTTTCACATCATTGACATAATTAGTTTGGTTGATTTCCATATTTCTCACTAGCATCATTAGATCTCGTATAATTTGCTTTTGTTCTTCCCTTTCATCGTCATTTGTCCCTGATTTTTCACTATCATGAACTTGATCTGCAGTATTTTCGGTGGATGACACATTTTGACATGAAGAATCGTCCTGGGATCTTTCAGCTGGACCTCTTATCAAATTATTTTCATTCTGTTGCACAATTTTAGAGGAAGAAGGCAAGCTGTTTGGATAACCATATCTGTCTTCAAAAGCATTGATAATATCAACCAAAGAAGTGAAAGATTCCTTAGGAAAACTGTTAAACCAATTCAAAGCATCATCTTCTAAAGAAAGGACAAATAGACGCATTTTGATATCGTCATGATTAAACTGAGGGGCTCTGCAATATATGATCATGATGCGAATAAACAAGTCAATATGCCTTTTAGCAGCGATTGGATCACCATCTGAAAAAATAGGTAATTCACGAAGGGCCTCCTCCGGAAAATCATGGAGACGGTGAGTAAAACGACATGGTTTACATGAATAATCCATGATGAATAATAAGGGATGAGATGGATGATAGAACTAGATCTATGCTCAAGAAAATCGAAAGATGAAAGAAGTGGAGTCGCCACTTGAACAATAAATCTGATTCTAAGATCCAGAAAGCAATCAACAAAAAGATATGCGGCAGGCTTCTTGTCTGGGAAAAAATAAAAAAATGGAGTCGCCACCCAAACAAGAAACAAACCGCAAAGATGCTACTGATACGTGATGAAAAGATGCCAAAATATTGAATCTGCCAGCTCAAACTGAGAGATGAGAAAGGTGAATGAAAAGTCGTTGAAACGCCGAGAAAACAATTTCCCCGGCAACGGCGCCAAAAAATGTTGGCGTTGCCGGCTCAAATGAATGATAAAAAGATGAACGATGAATGATGAAAAGTCGTTGAAACACCAAGGACAGAAAAACTCTATCCCCGGCAACGGCGCCAAAAAATGTTGGCGTTGCCGGGCCAGATGAAAAGATAAGAAATGAGAAGGATGATTGTCGTTGAAACGCCGAGAAAACAATTTCCCCGGCAACGGCGCCAAAAAATGTTGGCGTTGCCGGCTCAAACGAATGATAGAAAGATGAGCGATGAATGATTAAAAGTCGTTGAAATGCCGAGAAAACAAAGTCCCCGGCAACGGCGCCAAAAAATGTTGTCGCGCGGATTGACACGACAACGCTCAGACCGGGGGCTGTCACTCTGATCCCCGATCCCTCCGTTTAAGCCTGTCTCCCATGGCTAAGGGGGGTAGACCCTATGAGATAATGAAGACCAACAACCAAACAGTTGGTTGGGAGACACGAGACACGATTAAGATAAGCACTAAAATGATTTGATTAGTTAGCAGACCAGTGCCTTGAGAGATTGTTATTAAAATGATTACTTGTTAAATGATATAGAAAAATAAACCATGAACAGTAATCATCTATCATCAGCTAAATCACAATGCTCAAAAACGATATCCAGCAACTGAAAGTTTTAAAAGATGAATGCTTTAAACCACCACGAATCATAACCATTAACCAGATATCAATTTCGCATCTCGGCTTGAAAATTTAATAATCCTGCAAACCATGAAAGGAAAAGATCACCCAAAGAAAAAATATGCCTAAAACCAAGAAACTGAAAACCCTAATGAAAACTGAATAAAACAAAAATTTGGAACCCTAGGTCAGCCTAATAATTTACAGATTTAGCCCCTTAGCAGCCAGATTTAGCAATAAGAACAGGAAAATTTTCAAAAAAAAAAAAAACAAATTAAATGTAAAATGCTTCAGAAGACCCTGCATGCATTCATAGAAAAAAAATTTCGAATGATAAGCCCGGGATCAAGAACTGGCTGGGCTCTTTCAGAAAACACAACCCGGGAGTTGGCTGGTTCAGCCGAGAACTTCCCCTAACGCCCGGTTATCTAAAAAAAGGATTTCCTGCACAGCTTAAAATCAACCATCAACGTAGAAGGAGAAAACAATAGTGAAACCCTGATCAAATGGAGATACCTGCCAATATATTTCAGAATCTAAACTATCATTCAAACCCCAAAGATCAGACAAGATACCTGTGCCTAGATCAATCTTCATTAAGCTATCATTAATGGCTGAAAATAAAATTATGCAGAACAAATAGAACAATCTTACAGCATTTTCAGAAGAGTAACACCAGCAAGATTTTTAACCCCAAAGTTTTCTTTATTGCACAAAAAAATGAAATACAAGAGAGCTTCTTCAGCCACAGACTCACAGATCCGAATGAATCGACAATGACTCCTAGCACCCTATTTAAAGGAAATGACTCCAACGGCTAGTTCGATTGATCCATGTAGAAATGATCTCGACCGTTGATGAGGATCAAGACATCTCTTGATCTCATCCGTCGATTTATCCCCTTAAATTTTTTTTAATTTTTTATTTATTATTTTATTTTATTTTTTAAAATTTTTAAATTTTTTATTATTATTTTTTAAATTTTTAAATTTTTAAATTTTTTTATTATTTTTTATTTTATTTTTTAAATTTTTAATTTTTTTTTTTATTATTATTTTTTAAATTTTTAAATTTTTAAAATTTTTTATTATTTTTTTTTTTTATTTTATTTTTTTAAATTTTTAAATTTTTTATTATTATTTTTTAAATTTTTAAATTTTTTATTATTATTTTTTAAATTTTTAAATTTTTTAAATTTTTTATTATTTTTTATTTTATTTTTTTTTTTTTTAATTTTTTAAATTTCTTAATTTTTATTTATTTTATTATTTTAGTTCATTTTTTAAATGGATCATCGAACTAAGCCTTTGGAAACATCACCTAGGACCTAGGACTTAGGACTCACGAGGGGATTTAAAACATTTTCAACCCTCAAGACACATTTCATGATGACTTTTTACAATTTACATCTCAAGGGGACAAACCCACTTAATACAGATCCTCACAAAACACCCAGTTCTGCGACACAACTATAATCTAGCAGATCAACACACTAGGATTCTCCTAAAGTTCTAATGACAAAATCCATCCCGGCTTTGGGGTCAAGTTTCAAGGAATACTCTGCCGATCCATGGATCGGTGAGACAAAAAACCTCCCGGGACGTAGATTACCACTAGAAAGTTAAGTCCACCTAGGCAATTCACATACACGACTCATATCTGCTAAGATTATTTACAATTAATACATGTAGACTGGGTTTACAACTGAAATGATCAGGCTGCTGATGACTGTAGGATGGCACGGACACGCTGATCAGGTGCTGCCCCTTTCTTGCAAAGAAAAGGGGGGGGGGTACTGCATGGGTAGCTGACCAGTAGAGGTCAACATGCTCTAAGTCTCAAATTTTGCAGGGAGACTTGGGCACACGTATTACAAAGAATCCAGAAAGCGTTTCGGGAAATTCCACCGAGAAACAATTTTATTGAAATAATTAATTATTTTTAATGGGACCCTAAGTCTAAACTTAGGAAAATAAAATAATAAATGGTTATTAATCTAACTGTGGGTGTAACTTCTAGAAGAAGACAAGAATCAAGCAGAAATGATCTTAGCCATTGATTAACTTCTAATCTGGGCCATTGAATGCCAACGAGGATATTATTTAAGGAGGCTTGATGGCCATTTGGAAAGACACAGAGTGAGTTTAGAAGTCCGATTTTCTGAAGCAGAGCAGCTGCCTGGAGAATTTCAATAGTGAGCTTTTGCAGTGAGGGGCAGGGATAGTTTGGTTGGAGAATATTCTCCTGAGCCAAGGATACACAACAAAGAGGCAGAGAGACACTAGGAGGCAACGCAGTACCCAGGAGGGGTTGACACTGAGCCAGAAAGGGCTCACGCAGAGGCAGCGCAATCCTCCAAGCAGAAGCCCAAAATTTCGTTGGGGTTTGATGTTCTAACCCGGAGGGTTGACTTCAGAGCTCCGGGAGAGAAAATCGATCCAGCGTTAAGTTGAGGCAGTGGCTTAGAGGCTGACGCAGGGCCCATGCAGGGGCAGTGCAGATATCGCCGGGGACATGTTGGTTCAACTGCCGGATCAGACAGGACTTGTCAGGTAGAGTGAGGTAATCTAACAAATTTCTTCTGCCAGTCATATTTCTCTGTGACTGGATTGCCGAAAGGGTATCCAGAAGTTGTATTCAAAACTACTGCATAATAATAAAAACCCTAAGATCTGCTGCAACGGTTTTCCCGGATTGGTTTTTTCAGGGACATTTGTCAAAAAACAATTGTGTCATTTGTGTTGTATCTTCCTCTAATGTTCAATTTCTTGTTTTGGCATATAATTTAATTGGTGTAGGCTGCAGTGTATGTATTTCGATGTTTGCCAGAGGAAACTGCAAATAACTTGTTTATGTAAATCTAACAAGTAGGAGAAATATCATCAGTGCTGCAGTAGGAGTTCCCGGGTGTAAGGAATTTTCAAAATTATATTTTTAGTTGGGGCATTATAACCACTTGATGGATGAATTGGTTTCTTAATGTATTTCGATGTTTGGAAGAGCTTAAATCTTATCTTGGAGCTTCGATTTTCTTGCACTTTGATGATTGGAATAATTTTGTTATACTTGTGAGTACTCTTTTCATGTTTTATCTTGTACTTTGTCTCATTTAATGATCTATGAAAAAATTTCGTTCATGAAGCTACTGTAACTGCCCTAATGCTAATGCGAAGTTGCAGTGCAGGCATGCAGGTTGGATAGCTTTTGAGAAATTTTGGAGATGAGTGCAGCGCTGGGGCACTGCTCAAGTCAAATTCTCCGTTGACCAATGGGAGGCTTGATGTGTAGGCTTGCAGGGAGCGCAGACTGCAATGGATTTTTGGGCAACTTTTACGTTGTCCTGGGTGAGAGTCAGCCAGGTTGACTTTAGAATTGCGTAGTGGAGACAGCCTGGAGGGCAGCCTCAAGCTTTGTGCAGTTTTGGGCAACAGTGCTTGGTCACTGAAGGCTGAGACTGCATAGTGCAGCTCAATGGAGGTTCGGCCAATGGAGGGTGGTCCGGTCGACATATTTTTGGAAAAAAGGCTAAGTGTGTGAGCGATTGAACTTGTGTATACATAACCTTGCAAACACACACTCAACATGACTTGACAACACGACACCTCAAACCAATAAGACAACATGTCTCAGTGTGACTGTCTAAAGGTTAACAGCGACAAGTGTGACACTTGAGATAGTTTATTTGAACGACGTGACGACACTTGCGTGACATTGTTTACAACTTCGTGTGTGAGATTTACATAGTGAACACAACTCATACACACAAAAACATCACCAAAACAAGGTCGCAAGCATAACATAGCAGTCAACATGTTGAAGACGACAGTTGCTCAAACAAGCGAAAAGGAATCAAGACATGTAGAGGAAATACATGAAACGACTATTTTGTGTTTGCACACATGCATGTTACTAAAGACAGGATGATATGACAATGACAAGCAGTGCTACAAACTCAACTAAGAGGTGTACTGCGAAAGGTGTTCTTTACTTACCATACTTACCCTCGAGATGATCATGCATCCGACAGAGTTTGCATGAGGTCCCAATCATAACCTGGTTTCTTGTTCCTTCTCCTCAACTCCTTGAGAGTGATGCAGCATGTCACCTTTTCCTGTAGTCACTGAGAGATAGATCAACGCAGTGTCAGCGGATAGTGACTGCTGCCAAGATGAACTGCGTAGTTTTCCAGAGCAAGGATGGGCTACCTACTCTGCGTAATTGTTTGGAAACAAGGATGCTAGGCAGTTAGGACAACACTGCATAGTTTTGAGATGCAAGACACCACTGCGGGATGGGGTCCTGGGAGGACACCTCTGCGCAATTTCTGAGTGCAGTGTATCCTGAGCAGCTGAGGGACAATACTGCACATTTTGATGACAATGGGTTCTCCCTGGGGGAAGGACAATGGAGGAAACCACTGTGCAGTTTTGGATGCCAAGGGAGGCTGGGGTCTCTGCGCATTGCGGATTTACAACAGGCAAGGGAGAAAGCTTGAGAGTTGCAGAAGCAAAGTGCACAGTTCCGAGAAGTTGGATGAGGCTAGGTTGCTTGGGAAATGGCTAAGTGTGAGATCAGGGACATAGATGTAAACAGTGATAGGACTCGACTATGATCACACACGAACACTTAGTGATACAACGTAGACCATCCAAAATGTATAAAACATACTCTGCTTGATGCAACAACCTTCGTGACAAGAATGTGTGAAGTGAGTGTGAAACATGTCTATGTGATGATAAGTCTTCCCAAACACTTGATGTCCGACCAAAGGTGAGTTGTGCGTTGCTTGTAAGATCTTCTCCTTCAGTTGGGAGCCACGCAGTAAGTAGATCCTATCCTTGTAGTAAATTACCTCATGCATCACCCTTAACTGCTCGTCATCTGCCACACCATCAAGGATCTTGCATGCGTGCTTATCCTTGGAGTACTCAACCAATAACTGCGCTCTCTAATCAGGGGTGATGCTCATGAGTGAGAGGGCCGCAAGCCTCCTAGACAATGCATCTTCCACCATGTTCTGCCAGCCCTTCACATACTCTATGTCAAATTCATATACCTGGATATTTCCTACCAATTTCTGCTACCTCTCCTCCAGCTTCTTCTGCTCCAAGAAGAACCGAAGATTGTTATGGTCAGTCTTCACCTTGAACTTGTTACCCACCAGTCTACACCTGGCCAATGCATGCATGATGGCCAGCATATCCTTATCATATATGGAGTATAACCTCTCATGTGACTGTATCTTTCGACTCTCCAAAGAAATAGGATGGCCACTCTATGTCAGCACTGCTCCAATGCCCTCCCCTAATGCACGAAGCGCTGAGAAAAATTTGGCAACACCAAAACTGGGAAAGTGCTCATAACCACCTTGAGGCGCACAATGGCCTCCTACACTACATATGTCCATTTGAATGCTCCCTTTTTTGTGAGATCTGTAAGCGGTGCGACCAACTATGAAAATCCCCTCACGAAGCGCCTGTAATATGTGTATATGCCCAGGAACCCCCTCAACTCCGTAATGTTCCTGGGTGTGGGCCAATCAATGATGGTGCGGATCTTCTCCTGGTAAAATTCGACTCCATCCTTTCTAATCACATGCCCCAAGTGCAACATCTCACTCATCCCGAACTCGCACTTAGACATCTTAGCATAGAACTATTGCTCCTCCAAGATCCTTAAGACCTACTTCAAGTGATGTAGGTGCTCCTCCCACATCCTGCTGTAAATGAGTATATCATCGAAGAACACTAGGACAAATTTGCACATGCACTTGCGGAACACGTGGTTCATGCAAGACTGAAATGTCGCAGGAGCATTGGAAGGCATCACCAGGAACTCGAAATGCCCATAATGGCACTTGAATGTCATTTTCGAAATATCCTGCTCACACACCCTGATCTGATGGTACCCTGAGAGTAAGTCTATCTTAGAGAAGTACTTGGCTCCTCTAAGCTCATCCATCAGCTCGTCAATCCGAGGTATGGGGTACCAGTTCTTCAACGTCTTCTTGTTCAATGCTTGGTAGTCAATGTACATACGAAGACACCCATCCTTTTTCTTCACCAATACCACTAATGAAGCAAAAGGGCTAATATTCGGCCTGATATGTCTCGGTGCCAACAACTCCTAGATGCCCCCCTCTCAATCTCATCCCTGTATGTCGTGCCTGTAAGGGGTAGTGATAACTACGTGAATCCCCTCCTCCATCTCGATGGTGTGCTCAAACCCCTAATCTGGTGGCATGCCAGGTGGAATCTCTCCAAAAACCCCCTGATACCTCTCCAACAAGGCCAATATGTCTAGGTGCACTGGTCATGCCTGTGTCCCTACCTCTAAGATCCTGAGCTCCACTGCCCACACTATATCTCCACGTCGCAATTCTGCCTCCTTCCGGTGAGCAGACACCGTTTGAGGTGGGTAGGAGTGCATACTCTTCAGTACTACCAACTTCCCATTTGGGCCCATGAACTCCATCTCTATATTCTGCAAGTCAATGGTGATTCGTCTCAATGAGTACAACCACTGGAGACCCATCACCGCGTTTCTGTCAGGAACATTGAATACAAAGAAATGGTCAGTGACAAAGTAGTTCCCCATAGTCATGGTCAAGCTAGGAACTTATTTCCTGCACTACATCGTTCGGTCTCCTGGTACCAATGCCGAGGATCCCTCAAATGTCTTTGTACATATGCCCCTCTGCTCTACCTTCCGAGCATCAATAAAATTGTGGGTATCCCCACTGTCCACCAACACTGATACACGTTGCCCTTGCATTGTGCCTCTAATCCGAAGTGTTAAGTACTTCGAAACCCCCCGAAGTGAAGTTAGTACGGCCCCAGATGGAGCAAATGGTCCCCCTCCCTGAGGCGGTGGTAGTGCTCCTCCTGCATAGTATGGGCCCTCATCTCCATGGCTTGCCTCTAACTCAGCCTCCTCTAGCTCACTGTCTAAGTACACCTCAATGTAATGGGCCTTTCCCTTGGTGCACTTATGCCCTGGTGCCAAAGGCTCCTAGAACATCAAGCACAACTTCCTCCGCCTGTGGTCCCTCCTAGTCTCATCATCCAATTGGCCACATCCAGTCTCCCTTAGAGGTTGACGAATGTCTCGACTTCCTTGAGGAGCGGTAGGTCTAGCAGGTACGAAGGCCATGGTTTTGGGCACTGCATCAATCATGTCCCAGGCCCTGGAGATAACATCCATCAATCATGTGGGCTTATAGGCCCTCACCCGACCACGCAAGGGCTTAACTAACCCCTCCACAAACAACATAATCAACCGAGCCTCTGAAATGTCAAATACCATCACGACCAACCTCTAAAACTCCATGATATCGGCCTCAGCGCTGCCTGTCTTTCTCAAATGGGCCAACTCCCTGAAATGTAGTTCTGGGTCCATCCTGTCAAAAATCTCGATCAACTGCCTAGTGAACTTGATATAAGAGGTAATTTGGATGTCCCCTATTGTAATCAAGCCATGGTACCACCACTCATGTGCATCTCCCTCCAGATTTAGCGTATTTGTCTCTCACATCGGGTTTAGGAGGAAGTAAGTATCTAGCTTTTGAACCCAAGCCCTGGCTGAACTCTTAGCTGACCCATCATAATTTTGGAGTGTAACCTTCCTTGCTATTTTTTGCACCTCCTGACTAGATTTCCCTCCCCGGTAATGAGCCCCAGGTCCTGTGGCATGCCTCTCCTTGAGGTGAAGGTACTCCCCAAAAGATATCACCCTCCTGATCCTGGGGTCTAGCCCCTCATACTCATTAATACTCGAGGCAACTGAGTTCACCAGATCTGCAACAGGGTCAAGCTCCCTCTCCTTCTCAGGCTCGTCCATGAAATGGGGTATTGTAGGACGACCTGTTTGGCCACGCAGTGGTATGTACGTCTTCCTCCCCTTGCTCTGGAACCCCCATCACCTTAGGGTTTTTCCCCTGGTCTATCATTCACATCTAGGCCCATCACCTGCTACATCATGTCCATCATAAGTTGGCCTTGCCTCAACATCTGTTGGTTGGTCCTCAACAACTCCTCTAGGATCTGGTTTTTTCCTCCCTGTTTAGGTTGCTCCGTATCCTCTTGGTTCTCCATGTGCCCTCTTATGTTTTCCACCTCTGTATCAGAAAATGGGTCTAGTGCTCCCTCTCTACCTCGAACTCTACCTCTTCCTCTTCCACAACCCCTCTGAGAGACAACTCCTTGGTATCTACGTGGCATCACTTTCTCTTATCTCCCACACTAGCCAAGAACATGCTCTGATACCACTGTAATGTTCCTACTAGGAAAATTAACAGTGATATTTAAGCAAAGCACACATGCAACACAAAAAATTCAGACAACAATTAAACATCCATAAAATTGCACCAAAACTACGCCAAACTGAGCCATTTTATTATCAAGAGGAGAGTGCAAATGTATGGAATGTGTCCACTTGGGCTTGCAAAGCAAGCTAGACAATCCCATGTGAGAAAAGTGTTACCTGGATGCAAGGAAATGATTTCTCCTCAAGCTCTGTGTTGGCCCTACAAATTCTGCAACTGCTAGTTGGAAGTAACAGCCCCCTAGAGTGCTCAGAAAATTCTGCCAAATTAATATTGGACTCTCCACCACAAACCCTGAAAGGGTTTGGTCTAGTTCCAACCTTCCAAACTCACTCCCAATTCTTGTGAGCTCCTCCATTGACTTGGTAATTCGTGCTACAGGAAATCAACCTCTGAAACCCCTCCAAAATGCTAAGAAAATTCCCTCAACAATCCTCCTTTTTCCTCCTAGCAATCCCAGCTCCAAAAGCCCCATTAAGTCTTCCCCACAATTAAACCCCACAAAGAATTTCACATTCCATAACTCCTTGTGCCCAGGCCCTACCCCTAGGAAGAATAATTGGATCTGGGTAGTAGTCACACCCTCAACCCACAAAGTGTTGATTTGGGGTAGCATTCGCTGTTCTCTAGCCAAGAAATTTGGTGGAGAGGTTGGGGCACATCAGATCTCCAATACCCAGAAAGAGTTTGGGCAGATATTAAAATAATTAATATTTTTAATGGAGTCACTAAGTCTAAACTTGGGGAAAATAAAATATTAATGTGTATTAATATAAAACGTGTTAGAATGGTCCAAAAGAAATGGATCAAACGAGACCTAATCTTAGCCGTCGATTAGGGACTTAATCTCAGCCGTTGATACATCAACGAGAAAAGTATAAGAGGAGGCTTGAGGGTCACTTGAAGAGTACACCAGATGATCAGTCATTCTATTCTCTAGAGCGGGGTTTGCTAAGAGAGATAGAATCAGTGATCGGAGTTGCACCTAAGGGGCATTGAGTACAGAGAGATAGAGCGGCAGAGATAGTGCCGGGAGATCAGTGCAGGATCCAGAGAGAGTGACGCAGTAGCAGCCAGGGCTCACGCAGGGCCGCCACACAGAGGAAGGCAGGAGCTGCGCGATGCTTCAGAGAGGCCAATGTTGCTGACGCAGAGGTCCAGAACGCTGACGCAAGCCTATTTAGGGTGACGCAGGGCCAGCGCTGGACAGAGAGAGGCTGACGCAGTCCAGAAAGGCAGACACTAGGGTTTTTGGGACAAATTGGAGCTAAGGAGCTACTGGAGGTTTATCCGGGGTTTCAGCGGGGACATTTGTCTCAAACTGAGAGGTACTATTACCAAGGAAATTCTTTGTTGGGTACGCTGAATTTGGCATCTAGATTGTACTCTGAAATTGCTTAATAAAAAAACCCTCAGAGAGCTGCACCGATTTTCCCGCATTGGGTTTTTCCAGGGACATTTGTCCAAAAATAACAGTGTCATTTTGTGTGCTTGTTTCTGTTTCCTTTAGTTGATGATCTGTAATATGTTGAGCATGCACTTGTGTTTCAGTATTTACATTGTAAATAACTTGTTAAGTAACAGAACAAGTAGGTAGGAATAAATCAGTAAAGTGCATGCAGGGTTTCTAACTAGTAGACTTAGAAACTTCAACATGGTATTAGAGCGTGGTTGCAAATCACAGGAGAACTGAGGACATCAGGCGAGCAGAGCAATAGCAGTAGAAAATAGTTGTCCTAAGTGATAGAAGCTGTTCCTAGAAGAGCAGCAACAAGAGAAGGGTGATGCAGTGCTTGCATCATCAAGGGTGAGCCAAGAAGAGGCAGCCCAAAGGCTAAGGGAGGCAAAGGGAGACTCACGCAGAGCCACACAGAAGCTAGGAGGGCTGACGTAGTTGGCTAAGGAGGTCGAGTTGCTGGTGCCGGGATTGCACAGAGCCTAGGAGCCCTCACCTTCGGGTTGCTGGGGTTTAGGAGGCTGTAGGAAAATTGCAGAGTGAAGCTGGTGAGGTACTGCAGTCAGAACAGTACTGGACATGGCAAGGCCAAGAGGAGGGAGTTGCTACTGAGGATTTCTAGCCGAGAAATTCGGATCAATGGTGCGGTTGCATGGACGATCCGAGTAGGGAGCATCTCGACATGTCCTGAGTGACAGAAGTTGTTCCTAGCAGAGCAACAATAAGAGAAGGGTGATGCAGTGCTTGCATCATCAAAGGTGAGCCAAGAAGAGGCAGCGCAAAGGCTAAGGGAGGCAAAGGGAGACTCACGCAGAGCCACACAAAAGCTAGGAGGGCCGACGTAGTTGGCTAAGGAGGTCGAGTTGCTGGTGTCGGGATTGCGCAGAGCCTAGGAGCCCTCACCTTCGGGTTGTTGGGGTTTAGGAGGCTGTAGGAAAATTGCAGAGTGAAGCTAGTGAGGTACTGCAGTCAGAACAGTACTGGACATGGCAAGGCCAAGAGGAGGGAGTTGCTACTAAGGATTTCTAGCCGAGAAATTCGGATCAATGGTGCAATTGCACGGACGATCTGAGTAGGGGGCATCTCGACATCGGCAGAAGAATTTCCAGGAGGGAAATCGAGACTTAGAGGGAGTCACATCAAGAACTTCCAGGGGGGAAGTAGAAGAGCATCATGGCACTACACGGAGTAAGAGGCCAGGACAAACTAGACAAAGCATCAAGCTTCGCAGTATGGAAGGCCAAAATCTTATCTGTACTTGACAGAAATCGTGTCAAGCACTTCTCCTTAAAGACGATAGCTATCCCAATCGACCCAACTGAGAATGATAAGTACGAGGAGGCAATGGCGAGGGCCAAGAGCATCATCCTTGACGGGGTCAAGAACCATGTAGTACCACACATTGCCGAGAAGGAGGCCCTAAAGAAATTATACCAGCATACTTCTGTGCAAAGAATAATGTTACTAGAAAATCAGCTCAGGTCGTATCAGATGAAGAAAGAAGAACCGATTGACACCTTCCTCAAAGCACTGAATGACATCCGAGATCAGTTGACTGCTATAAAAACCACGCAAGATCATGAATTGATGGTGAGGACAGCCCTGAATGTTGTCTCAGAAGACTGGAAGGTATTTGTCCAAAGCTAGGTTGCACGAAACGGGGAAACGGGTTCGAGTTTCCGAAACGGGAAGCGATATGAAACGCGACCTCCCCAAATTTTGGAAACGGGGAAACGCGAATATATATATATATATATATATATTGAAAATATATATATATATATATTCAATATATATATTATATTATATATATATATAATATAATATAATATAATATATATATTGAATATATATATATATTCAATATATATATATTATATATATATATTGAATATATATATATAATATATATATATATTGAATATATATATATTCAATATATATATATTCAATATATATATATTATATATATATATTGAATATATATATATAATATATATATATTGAATATATATATATTCAATATATATATTATATTATATTATATATATATATATTCAATATATATATATATATATATATATATATATAATATATATATATATATATATATATATATATATATATATAAATATATATATATATATATATATATATATATATGTGCAATCATAAAGCTTAAATGATACATTATAATTTATTACACTTAAACATTAAGATTTAATTTACATCACATTTACTTATGAATGATCACATAATGAAAATAAAAATATTGGAATATCCAAAAGCAACCTTTATTATATATCCAAATCTCAAAATCAACCTTTATTTATATTAATATATGAAGACATCAGGCGAGCAGAGCAATAGCAGTAGAAAATAGCTATCCTGAGTGATAGACGTTGTTCCTAGCAAAGCAGCAACAAGAGAAGGGTGACGCAGTGCTTGCATCATCAAGGGTGAGCCAAGAAGAGGCAGCGCAAAGGCTAAGGGAGGCAAAGGGAGACTCACGCAGATCCACACAAAAGCTAGGAGGGCTAACGTGGTTGGCTAAGGAGGTCGAGTTGCTAGTGCCGAGATTGCGCAGAGCCTAGGAGCTCTCACCTTCAGGTTGCTGGGGTTTAGGAGGCTGTAGGAAAATTGCAGAGTGAAGCTGGTGAGATACTGCAGTCAGAACAGCACTGGATAGGGCAAGGCCAAGAGGGGCGAGTTGCTACTGAGGATTTCTAGCCGAGAAATCTGGATCAGTGGTGCAGTTGCACGGACGATCCGAGTAGGGGGCATCTCGACATCGGCAGAAGAATTTCCAAGAGGGAAATCGAGACTCAGAGGGAATCACATCGAGAACTTCCAGGGGGGAAGTAGAAGAGCATCATGGCACTACACGGAGTAAGAGACCAGGACAGACTACACAGAGCATCAAACATCACAGTATGGAAGGCCAGAATCTTATCTGTACTTGACAGAAATCATGTCAAGCACTTCTCCTTAAAGTCGATAGCTACCCCAGTCGACCCAACTGATAACGACAAGTACGAGGAGGCAATGGCAAGGGCCAAGAGCATCATCCTTGACGGGGTCAAGGACCATGTAGTACCACACATTGTCGAGAAGGAAATGGAAAATGAGATGTGGGAGGCCCTAAAGAAATTATATCGGCATACTTCTGTGCAAAGAATAATGTTACTAGAAAATCAGCTAAGGTCGTATCAAATGAAGAAAGAAGAACCAATTGACACCTTCCTCAAAGCACTGAATGACATCCGAGATCAGTTGACTGCTATAGAAACCACGCAAGATCATGAATTGATGGTGAAGACAGCCCTGAATGTTGTCTCAGAAGACTGGAAGGTATTTGTCCAAAGCTAGGTTGCACGAAACGGGGAAACGGATACGAGTTTCCGAAACGGGAAGCGATACAACACGCGACCTCCCGAAATTTTAGAAACGGGGAAACGCAAATATATATATATATATATATACATATATATATATATATATACACATTGAAAATATTTAAATATATATATATATATATATATATATGTGCAATCATAAAGCGTAAATGATACATTATAATTTATTACACTTAAACATTAAGATTTAATTTACATCACATTTACTTATGAATGATCACATAATGAAAATAAAAATATCGGAATATCCAAAAGCAACCTTTATTATATATCCAAATCTCAAAATCAACCTTTAGTTATATTAATATATGAGGACATCAGGCGAGCAGAGCAATAGCAGCAGAAAACAGCTGTCCTGAGTGACAGAAGTTGTTCTAGCAAAGCAGCAACAAGAGAAGGGTGACGCAATGCTTGCATCATCAAGGGTGAGCCAAGAAGAGGCAGCGCAAAGGCTAAGGGAGGCAAAGGGAGACTCATGCAGAGCCACACAGAAGCTAGGAGGGCTAACATAGTTGCCTAAGGAGGTCGAGTTGCTGGTGCCAGGATTGCGCAGAGCCTAGGAGCTCTTACCTTCAGCTCCCTGGGGTTTAGGAGGCTGTAGGAAAATTGCAAAGTGAAGCTGGTGAGGTACTGCAGTCACAACAGTACTGGACAGGGCAAGGCCAAGAGGAGGGAGTTGCTACTGAGGATTTCTAGCCGAGAAGTCCGGATCAGTGGTGCGGTTGCAAGGACGATCAGAGTAGGGGGCATCTCGACATCGATAGAAGAATTTCCAGGAGGGAAATCGAGACTCAGAGGGAGTCACATCAAGAACTTCCAGGGGGGAAGTAGAAGAGCATCATGGAACTACACGAAGTAAGAGACCAAGACAGACTAGACAGAGCATCAAACTTCGCAGTATGGAAAACCCTTTGAAATTCTTCTTCTATTAGATTGCCATAAAATGTTTAGCAGAGAGTACAATGAGCCCAAGCCCATAAATAAGAATCAAATTCAAAGTTTGACTTATCCAACAACACAACCAACCAAACTCCAAAACATGATCCAATAGTCAAATATGGTCAAAGTCAATGTTGGTCAAAGTCAACAGCAACAATAGAAACAAGTGGTCAATGGTCAACAATAAACAATCCTCCGAATGTACTCATCAACAATAAAAAAATGGCTTGATCAACTGGTCAAAGTGCCACAAAAATAGTCCAAAAACTTCTCCTTCAATCTTGGTCAAAGTCAAAGGCAACCGAAACCTTAGTTGTAGATTTGAAGTCAACCACAATCAATGTGCCCAGAAAATCTAAAATTTTGTACCAAGAAATTCGACCCTCCAAAACAATCCAAAAAAGAAAGTCAAAATAAGTGAAATAATGCCCAATCTCCAAAAGTCAAACTTAGTCAAAGTGCTGGTCAAAACAAATTTCGACCTGCTGAAATTTCTCCTTCCTCTTGCTCGCACGTGTGAAGAGATCTACAATTTTCAGATGTATTGAACCAAATAGAGAAGAGATGCTTATGTTGAGTTGATGTCCAAATGAGCTTGAGGTGACTTGAATTTATTAGCGTTGGAGGGGAAATTTGTCCTCTAGGCTGAGTTGATCGAATGTGACATCGTGGGCCTCACTTCAAAAATAAACTTTCCCTTGTCCAAATCCATTGCTTCAAAGGTCAATTTTGGTTGTCTCAAAAGGAGGAATCTAGTCCAATGATCGGAATTTGTCACTGAGTTGCCAAATTAACATGAATTTATACCACGCATTAGGATAGCTGACTCTTTAGCTACAAGATTTGACCAAAGGGAAAGAGAAGCGATAGGAAGTGTGGTGTACCATTTTTCAAATGGAAGGTCATCATCGAAATGAATGCAAGTTGCTAATAGACTATATGGTGACCAACACAACTAATCCGCTTGCTCAGGGTAGAGGGTTGTGGTGCAAAGTTTGTCCAGTATGGGGCCATGCCCTGCAAAACTGCCTGATGATGCAAAAGTATGAGGAGACTGCCCACACTTTATTTTTCTATTTTCGCAAATCAATGGGGCATGATATCCACCATTGTCGCTCATTAGAAATGATGCCCAAACGAACATTTGATTCATTTCTAGTACAGGGACCCAAAGGAGACGAAGCTGTGACAGTCGACTTTACTCAACCTGGATATAATCAGACCAGACAATACAATCAGCCTGGCCAAGGACAAGGCATGGCAACTGGGGGTTTAGCAGGACCAACTTGAGGAAGAGGAGGATTTCTAAGAGGTCAGGGAATGATTTTTTGCTACAATTATGGCCAGCAAGGACACCTTACACGAGATTGCCCTAATTCTCGTTGTATGTGTACATATTGCAGAGCACTGGACCATGCCACTGAGCGTTGTTAAAATATGCAATTGCGGTCAAATTCCACTTTGGACAGCTCATTCGATGGAGATAATGATTGCACTGAATTATTTTTTTCGAAAGGACCACAATCAACCTAAATATCACTCAAATCAGATAAGGGAAATTGTACATATGAAGAAAAGCCCAAATGTGCATATTTGATAAGGTCGGCCCTAAAGAAAATTGGATACCCTTGGAAGGCTATAAATATAAGTGACCTCAACCTCATTTCGACATCATCACGAGACATTCTTCTATTCTCTTTCTTGGTTTTTCGCTCGCACAGGTCTGAGGCTCATCCCTGGAGGAATGGGTTCGCTCGAAGATGAAATTGCATGGTTCGAAGCTCGCATCTCTGTTTTAGGGTTTTGGGCCTCAATCATAGGCATGACAAAGGAAGAATTCGACCACAGTCGCTCGCTAGCACGCTCATCCGTGCAACTGAAGCATCCCAGTCTGATTTGGATTTAAATAGGAACGCAACAAATTATAGATATAACCATAAATACAGAGATGCAACAAAAATAATACTTCATTTCGTTAATATCAAAGAACTAAAATATGCTTACATACAGATGGAAATAAACTAGCTCGGGCGATGGTAGCTTATCTCTAAAAAGAGATGTGGCCGCTACATGCCTCTGAACTGTGTTACAATGAAGCTCAGAGGCCAATTTATTATTGAGAAACAATGGGAAACCCTAAACATCCAAAAACCTAACCTTAGGAGATGAAGCGCCAAACTATGGGCCCCGTTTGGGTAAATTGGTACATCAACTTCCCAACGTCGTAACTTTGGCATATGATCTCTGTTTGACGCACATAATACCTCGTTAGAAAGATCTATCTGAGACTACAACATTCGAGTGGCCAACATCGATCTAAGATGACATAAGATCTCCGTTTGACGCGCACCATACCTCGTTAGAAATATCTATCCGAGGACTACAACTTTCGAGTGGCCAACATGAATCTAAGACCCATGTTGGCCCTAGTTTTCCCAAATAACGTCGTTTAGGGCCTCAAAACGGATCCGGAAGTTCAAGACCCAAAAAAATTGCGAAAAATAGTAAATTGTGCTACAATTAAGGAAACTAAAATACTGAAAGAGACAGTGGTGAGGGTCCAAGTGGAATAGGCAGGTGGCCACCCACATCCACCTGGATCACAGTCGCACGCACAACTCATCCTCCGTGCGACTGGCATCTAGGGTTTCTGAGTCTTCACCGCATACTGCAATCGCTGGCTTATAGGCTCCAGGGAGCAACTGGGACCTTCCTAGTGACACACATCACTCCTCTTCCGTGCGATCGAGACCTAAATGATGAAATTTAAGTTATCTGAATGTTCATCCCAAAGTTTGGGATTCTTGCTGCAATAGCCTCTGAGCAACTGGATCACTGTCCTGTTGGCCACTTCTATTTGGCGATCTGTTTGCGGGTGAAAAGTTGTGCTCTTCTTCAACTTGGTGTCCATCAATTCCCATAAACTTGACAAAAATTTCCCAACAAATCGGATATCTCGATCAGATATTATGGAAGTGGGTAATCCAAAATGAACCCATACATGCTGAAAGAACAACTTTGCGATTTGTTCAGCTGTAATCTGTTTGTTACAAGGTATTAAAATACACATTTTGCTGAATCTATCGACAACAACATATAAATAGTCATGACCTTTCCTAGATTTAGGCAGTCCTCCAACAAAGTCCATGGAAAAACTTTCCCAAGGATGAGAAGGAACAGGTAGTGGAGTTTACAAGCCTAGTTTTCTATTGTCGAGCTTGCTTTTAGCACACATGGTACACCCTCTTACATATCTAGAAACTGTCTCATTCATTTTTTTCCAATAACAAAATCTTTGAAGCTAGGCAACTGTTTTACTTACACCAAAGTGACCTGATATTAGAGAAGTGTGTCCTTCTCGAATTATCTTTACTCTTTCAGTTTGTGGAATGCATAGCTTCCCAAAATGATACAAGAGTTGGTCCTTAACATGACAATCCAATTCTTCTACTCGTTTGCCTTGACTTAAAGTTGCATATACATCTTTAAAATCTATATTTTGAGCATATTGTTCAATGTAGCTCTCATGCAATACTGAATTATGCTCAAGTATAGTAGATGCATTTATAATTGGTCTGGACAACATATCTGCAACTTTATTGTGTATGCCCTTTTTATATCTGATGACTAAATGAAACTGTTGTAAAAAACCCATCCATCTGTAGTGTCTTGATTGCTGCAACTTAGTTTGGGAGTGTAGATATTGAAGTGGTTGATGATCAATATGTATAGCTATCTCTTTGCCCATTAAGTAATATTTCCACTTTTTCACACTCTGTACTAATGCATACAATTCTTTATCATATGTGGGATAGTTAACTACTACAAAATTAAATGTCTGAGAATGATAACATATGGGTTTACCGTGCTGCATCAACACTGATCCCATGGCATAGTCATTGGCATTTGTTTCAATCGCAAATGGTCTTTGAAGATCGGGCAGTGCTAATACTAATCTTTTCTTTCAAAGTGTCGAAGACTTTCTGCTATTTGCCTCCCCACTGAAACACCTTGTTCAATCCTGCCAAAGCATGTAAGGGAGCTGCAATTAAGGAAAAGTTAGAAATAAACTTTTTCCAATATTGTGCTACTCCTAAGAAGCTTTTAGCTTCTATAGTAAATTCGGGTTTAGGCCAGTTTACAATGACTGCAACCTTAGAGGGATCTATCTTCAATTCACCGCCCCCCACTATATGTCCCAAGTAATTCAAAGATGTTTTGCCAAATTCACATTTTGAGAGTTTAACATAAAGTTTTTCTCTTTCCAAAACATCTAGTCTCTGATTAACATGGTTTAAATGTTCTTCCCACGTTTTGCGAGGAAGGGGATAACGAATTTTGATCGTTATCTTATTCAGTGCTCGGTAATCAATGCACATTCTCCACGAGCTGTTGGTATCATCCCAAGACCCCTTTTTCCTTCCCAAAAACATATCATTTATCCATACATTTTCATCATATATCCCTCAAAATCCTTGGAAATTGATTATTAATAGTCTTATAGTTATTAAATTGCATAGAAATTGATTTAGGGATTTTATGTTGAAGAATTAGAAGTTTTTGATGAAATGGTTACAGGAAGTACCCACATCCTGTAATGAGCTTATCGTTTGACATGTGGCGCAGCAGATGGGCTAGAACGAAAGGCATGGACGAAAAGCAGAATGTCCAAGCATGGACAAACACCTATCTCCCAGCCAAATCGATCCTCCTATGTACGCGGTCAACTCAAGTCAAAGCATGGCACCTGGCAGACAAAAGCAGCAACAGCAGCTCGTTCTATTTTCATTTTAGTTTTTGTTCTTTTTAAAAACACTTAGCATGGAAACATTTTGAAAAGGCTTGATGTAATAAAAGCGGCAACAGCCGAATGTACATTCATTGTAGCAATGACATGGCTGTGGATATACATATGTAAAAAACAGTCCGGTTAATGGTTAATGTTTAATCGTTGAATCGTTCCAGAACAGAGTTTTAAGTTTAATACTAAGACCTATTCACAGTTACGACGTGTGTATCTCTTGCATTGATTTGGTAGCCGGTCGATTATAGCCAGTGTACCCTTAGGACGCGGACGGGCCCTGCGTTCAATCGGTATACTGTCCATTTGTTTCATTTACATTTCGGTTATCGTATGTTTGCACAGTGATTGGATTTCGATTTACATAGCACATGGTTTGCATAACAGTTACATAGCTTTCGATTTACATAGCACATGGTTTGCATAACTTTCGATTCCCATAGCTTTTGATTTCCATTGAATGTATATGGTGTGCGCTTATGAATGGTTTGCGTTTGTGGTTGTGCTGCACAGTCATCACTGAGATTTGGAAGGACGTCCTGTAAGGGATTCAATCCCTGTGTGTCTTGTAAAAGCATCATCATAAACTCTGTTTTTATTCCACAATTCATTTATGCTTTCTATACAGTTTGATATAGTGTAAATATCATTGCATGCTGTGTGTCTACTGAACAAGGGTTTTCTGGGTAATGTCTTTGTAAGGAGATTAAAATCGTTGTTACAGTAATACACAGTGCTTAGGTTTGCATAGTCATACACAGCGTTTAAGTTCAGGGTTTAATTTGGTAAATGCATCTCATGACAAGCATTGTAATCAAGTATATCAGTAGAGTGATCTGAGTGTTTGAATGATAGGCTACATATTCCAGTCTTCCGTAAAGAAGCCTTGTAACCTACATCATAATCACTTGGCCAGCGATCCTTTATGTCTATATATTTTAGACCACGCCTCTAAGCTTACGCACCTCGGTCGATATTAAATATAGAGTCTAGACTAGTACCCTAGCTGGAACACTACATTTTGGCGCCGTTGCCGGGGAGGCGTACTTAAAGGATTCAAACAAAAAGAAAAAAATTTCAATACACAAAAACAAACAAAAACACAGTTAGAAATCATGTTCATTTATGACTAGACTTAGAGACAATCAAGGGAGATTTGTAAAAACCCCCCACCATCTAAAAACTAACCCATCATCATCAGGAGCAAACTCTCTAGGGAATACAACACCAGCTGAGGAGGATATCCAAACATTGGAAGAAAGATTTTATTCAAGACAGCAAATTACTCTTGCTGAGAGGGAAACTATATTTGCACATAAATCACAGCAGAAGCCCTTTCCTAGATCTTCTACACAAGGGAAAAGTAGTACCATTACCAAGCAATCTTCCTTTCTCTCTTTTCCATCAAGTGACACTGACACGAAGAGACCAATTAGAATGGCTGAGGAAGGATCTGGATCAGTTCCCCACCAAGAGGAGGAGGAGTCAACTTTCAAGTTCCCTATACAAGAACCACAGGAGGATGAGGAGATCAAAATGAAAAATATACCCCCATCCGTGCTACCCAATTTGGATTCAGAGGATCCGGACTCATTCTTATTCGAGTTTGACATTGTATGTCGAACTTATGGCTATACAGATGATGCTCATAGACTGAGATTGTTTCCAGCCACATTAAAGGCAGCAGCCTTGAAATGGTTTATGGGGCTAGGTGAGCATGCCATAGTAGATTGGAATGGCATGAGGAGAATATTTCTAAGGAAATATCAGCCTTATTGCAGATCCAAAGACTCTAAAGATGACATCTTTAGAATGAGTCAGCAGGACGATGAAACCTTAGAAGAATATTTAGAACGGTTTGTCTATAACTTGCAAAAATCTAAACACCGAACAATGCCTCCTGATTTAGTCCGCACAATATTCTTGAAAGGTATCCGGGAAGAATACATGGATGATCTCAACTTAATGGGCAAAGGTGACATTTCTGCCTTACCCTTTGAAGAAATAGCTGAAATGTGTGAAAAATATTCAAGGAGTAAAGCCAAAATGGGAAAGAGAACCTTGTCATCTAGGGTCACAAAAACTGCCTCTGCTAGTGTCACCCGGGCTGAAATTGGTAATCTTTTAGAAGAGTTCAAAACAGATTTGTTGAGCACTCTAGGGAACCAAATTGATACCTTAAAAGCCAAAAAGAAACAGGAAGAAGAAGATAATATCATGGCTATTTTCTGCCCCAAATGCCGCAAGAAACATGCATTAAAAGACTGCCCTCTAGAGAATATCCAAGTTTGTGCTTTCTGTACTGAGCATCATGATATGTTTAACTTCCCTAAAGTTAAAATTTTGCAGAACTATAACATGGCAGCCAGTACAGAGATGGAAAACGTGTATTACATGGGCGCAAAGCGACCATGGCAGTCAAGGCAAGCACCCCAAGGTATGTTTCCTAATCAAAATCTGCAATTTCCTATGAATGATCAGATGTATGCACAAAACTCATGGAATGTACCCATGCCATGGCAGCATGGAAACCAATCACAAAATCAATGGAGACCGTCTCAACAGTATTCCCAATCCTATCATCCATATCCTCAATCATACCCACCTTACTCACAGCCATATCAACAGTACCAACAGCCATATCCATCACATTCTCAAACATATCAGCAGCACCCTCAGCAAGTTGTTTATCAGCCCCAACCTTCTCAACAAACACTGCCTGCTCCTCCACCAATAAATGTACCACAACTGCAATTTCCAACTAACCCACAACCTCTCAGACCCACTCAAATTCCTGCTCAAACTGTCCCAAATCCGAACAATAGAGCAGAGAGGCCAGCCTATAATGTAGAGGAAGGAACCTCATACTCCACACTGCGTTTGCAAAACATTAATCTGAGGTCTGGTAGGGTGCTCCAAAAGGATTCTCCAATAACAGATCAGCAAGAAGAAAACTTAGGAAAAGAAAATGAAATGACAATTCAAACAAAACCAAGCAGTGATACCAGAGATAAACAGATGCAATCACTGCATCCACCTTTTCCAGACCGATTGGTCCAAGTAAAACCACCACTGCCTCCACCACAATTTGATGTCTTGGATGAACTTAAAAATGTCTACATAAAAATCCCACTGTTGCAAGCTATAAAGGACATTCCTATCTATACCAAAGCCATCAAAGACATGTGTCTCAAGAAGCCTGCTAGAAAGAGGATTGATCCTCAGACCATTCATGTTTTAGGAAATTTAGCAGGCCTTATGACCAATACCATCTCCATGGAGAAGTATGTTGATCCTGGCATTCCCAAGGTGACCACCATCATTAACAACATATGGATTCCAAACACTTTGATAGATCTTGGAGCCGCAATCAATGTCATGACCCTTGAAACCATGAGAAAACTCCAGCTCATGAATTTGCAACATACCACGATTGTTCTTGAACTAGCTGATAGGTCCAAAGTCATTCCTGAAGGGATTTTGGAAGACATCATTGTCTCACTAGACTCTTGGGAATATCCAGTGGATTTCCTAGTCCTTCAACCCAAATCCAATTTAGGAGGACACCCTATCATCCTAGGTAGACCATGGTTAGCGACTGCTGATGCATTTATCGGATGTCGATCAGGCAACATGATTATTTCCAGAGGGACCGAACGAAAACAACTCACCCTCTATCCATCAGCACAATCACCAGCAGTAACACATAACTTGTGGCTTGATGATAAATTTAATGATAAAGAAGAAGTACAATCTGTTTTTAGCATTGACCAGATCTATGATTTCCACGAAGACAATAATGATTTGGTAGAATTATTTCTTTCTCAACCGGATGTATCTGAAAATTTGAGAAATGAACAATATAATGCTGCAGATGTACTTTTGGCTCAAAACTTTCAAGAAACATGCACTAACCACTCTTTGCAATCTACATTTCACAACATCTTTCCAGTTCAATCCATCACCAATACACAGAGTCAGGTCATAGAGATCAGTCCAGGGAAAACTTTGAACATAGGCAACCACCTAGACTCATCTCAGCAAGAGAAATTGATTAGACTCTTGAAGAAGTACCAAAAAGCCTTTGCTTGGGATTACACTGACATGCATGGGACTCACCCCGACACATGCACTCACCACATCTACACAGATAGCACCATTAAACCAGTGAGGCAACCACAAAGAAGAATGAACCCCATGCTCCAAGACATTGTCAGAGAGGAATTGCAAAAACTTTTGAGAGTCAACTTTATATATCCTATTTCTGACAGTCAATGGGTATCCCCATTGGTTATCGTGCCCAAGAAAAATGGCAAGTGGCGCATCTGTGTTGATTACAGACAGCTGAACAAAGCAACGCTCAAAGACTACTTCCCACTGCCATTTATTGACCAAGTGTTAGACACCCTAGCTGGCAAATCATCATTTTCTTTTCTTGATGGTTTCAGTGGCTACAACCAGATCCGGATTGCCTCTGAAGACCAGGACAAAACCACATTCACCTGTCCTTGGGGCACCTATGCCTACAATGTTTTGCCATTTGGACTTTGTAACGCTCCAGCTACATTTCAGCGAGCTGTGTTAGCTATTTTCGCTGATTTGATTCATGATTGTGTTGAAGTGTATATGGATGATTTTTCAGTATATGGCAATTCATTTGATCATGCATTAGAAAATCTTGAGAGAGTTTTGAAAAGGTGTATTGAAGCTAACCTATCCCTCAGCAACGAAAAGTGCTTCATGATGTTAAATGAAGGGATAGTGTTGGGACATTATATCTCTTTTCAAGGGATCCAGGTTGACCCAGCCAAGATCCAGATTATTGCCGATTTGCCTATTCCACAGAATCAGAGAGAGGTAAGAAGTTTTCTTGGGTATGCTAGCTATTACCGCAGATTCATTGAACATTTTAGCAAGATAGCCTTACCTTTGTTTAAACTTCTAACCAAAGATGTACTTTTCAACTGGACTGAGAACTGTCAACATGCATTCGAACAACTTAAAAAGAAACTATCTACTGCACCAGTCTTGAGAGGGCCTAATTGGAGTTTACCATTTCATATTTTTACCGATGCATCTGACACTGCAGTAGGTGCATCATTAGGCCAAAAAGAGGAATCCTGTACTTATGCAATTTATTTCATTAGTAAAAATCTAACACCTGCAGAGCTAAACTATATAGTTACAGAAAAGGAAACACTTGCCATCATTTATGCTGTGAATAAATTCCGACATTACATAACTGGTTATGAAGTCTTTGTACATACTGATCATTCTGCCATTCGACATCTCATGAATAAACCAATAACTAGTGGCAGAGTTACCAGATGGTTACTATTGTTACAGGAATTTAACATCACAGTGTTAGATAGACCAGGCAAAGAGAACCAGGTGGCAGATTTTCTCTCTAGACTGCAAAATCCAGGTGAGGTTGTTCCAGTTGAAGATTCTTTTCCGGATGAGCACTTATTTGCAATTTCCATAGTAACTCCTTGGTATGCTGATTTGGCTAATTATTTGTCTACAGGAAGGACACCTCCACATTTCACTGCAAAGGAAAGGAAAAGACTGATCAAACAAAGTGCTAGATATTCATGGCTTAATGGCGATTTATTTTACACTGGTTTTGATATGATCATTAGGAGATGTGTAAGAAATGATGAGGTAATTGACATTTTAAAATCTTGCCATGATGAACCGTGTGGTGGGCATTTTGCAGCGAAGCGGACAGCCTTCAAAGTTCTTACTCTTGGATACTACTGGCCATCCATTTTCAAGGATGCCAAGAAGTATGTAAAGAGTTGTGACAGCTGCCAAAGAATGGGCAGACCAACAGCTACCGATGAGATGCCCCTTCAGCCCCAAGTTCACTTAGAACCATTTGATAAGTGGGCTCTGGACTTTATAGGACCTATTAACCCAGCCTCCAATGGTAAGAAGTACATCTTAGCATGTACTGATTACGTCACAAAGTGGGCATAAGCAAAAGCACTGGTGAGAGCAACCGAACACACAGTAGTCAATTTCCTTTTTGAGGAGATCTTTGTGAGGTATGGAGTACCAAGGGAAATTGTAACTGATCAAGGTATTCAATTCACCTCAAAGCTCATGAAGGACATCACAGACAAGTACCAAATAAAGCATAGGAAAAGTACCCCCTATCATCCATAGGCCAATGGGCAGGTGGAATCAACAAACAAAACTTTGGAGGGGATCATTACCAAAACTGTTGCAATGAACAGGAAAAACTGGGAAGAAAAGCTCAAAGAGGCACTCTGGGCTTACAGGATTACTTGGAAAGATACCACAGGATTTACACCATACCAATTGGTGTACGGTAAGGAGGTCATGCTTCCTATTGAATTCCAAATTCACACTTTTAAATTGGCTGCAGATTTACAAATTGATTTGGACCAAGCACAAAAAGAGAGAATCCAGCAGTTGAATCAGCTGGATGAGATGAGGCAGCAAGCAGAACAAACCACCATCCTCATGCAAAAACACAGGAAGCAATGGCATGATTCACACATTAAGAAGAAGCACTTCAAAGAAGGTGACTGGGTTTTGCTTTTCGATTCAAAATTCAAGGATCATAAAGCCAAGTTCACCACCCATTGGATGGGCCCCTATGAAATTATTCAGGCTTATGACAATGGTTCAGTCAAGCTCCAAACTATTGATGGCGAAGGTCACTCCTTCACAGTCAATGGTCATCGCCTGAAACTGTACAACAAGCCCATCAGCAAGCAAGATTTTCTCCATACACTATCTCAGCAAAGTGAGGTTGAGATACTGCAGCCAGTATCACTGCCTTAGTTTCATTTCCTTTCAATTTCAAAGTCAAAAAGAAAAAAAAAAAAAAAAAAAAAAAAAAAATTAAAAACAAAAACTAAAAAAAAAAAAATAATAATAAAATAAATAATGGGTTAGATGTGAAAACCAGTATCTGGCACAATCTAACCCCGAATTGCTACTTGAAAACCAATTCGTTGGCGGGTATGAATTCTCTTTCTTTTGTTTACTGTTTAATTTCTCCGCTGAATCATGACTTGAGGACAAGTCAAACTTTAAGTCGGGGAGAGAGGCATCAGCATTTTGTTACTTTTATCTCTCCCTTGTAAATTCTTCAGATTTCTTATTCTATATCTTCACTGTAAATTTCCAACCGCAGCTTGTTACCAGCATTCCAGACTTCAATAAATAAGCTGTTTTGTCATGATTTTATTTCAGAGGGACCTGGTTATAAACATTTTGCAGGGGGGCCTGTTTTGTTCAGACATCAACACCAGCAATTGACACCTGTTTAAGACACTCAAACCAGCAGTAATGGGACCTGTTTAAAACATTCAGTTGGGACCTGTTAAAGAAATTGACACCAAGGGCTACTTCAACAGAATTTCATTAAGCTTCTACAAGGATTTGGGCACCAACACTCCAGCAAATGGCAAGCTCAGTGAACCTGTAACAATATAAGGAGCTGCATGAACATTTTCAAAACTTTCTAAGGGACCTATTACATTCAGTTTTCTCAAGGGACCTGTTACATCTTCAAAATTTTCTCAAAGGACCTGTGCATTCAATCTTCCTCAGAGGACCTATTACAACAAGCAAAAGAACAGTCAAAAAGGGACTAGCTACTCAGCATGTCAATACAATAATGATCAACAAAAGAGTAATGTATTTCTGTTCTTAAACATTTAAATTCCTAGATTGGTTTTTAATGTAACTTTGATGACTGTGAGCTGTTATAATTGATTTCAAGGACACCTACATCCATCTCCTATCACCCCTTATCCCACCGATTCTCATCATTCCCATACATCAACCTATTCATATCCCTAAAACCCATTACCAACACATCCACCTTGTCATATATCCTACAGTCATACCAACATCCTCTATACGACCGAATACCAATTGAAAAGGGCACGTGGTGAGTTGTGTTTTTAAATACAAAGAAAGAGACAGATGTAAAGCGGCCTATATATATATACTACTCCACACAGCCAAATCATAATAAGCGGCCTATATATATTTCAATCCACACAGCCAAATCATAACTTCGCCACCCAACGTACCCAATGATCAAAAGGGACTCCCCGAAATCATACCCAGCACTATAGCCCAGCATTATAGATACGCTACCAGCGCTCTTGTGGTGACATCCATGCAAGCGTACAGCACTCTGTTTTTTAAATGAATAGTTACATTATGAAGTGAGTACAGGGTTATCTCACCATCATTTCCACATTCGATTCCCGTAACTTTCAAAGTGAGAATCAGAAACAAGGAGCGCGGAAGGGAGTATTACCGTTTGGGTCGAGTTACACAGTGAAGATTGAAACCAGTGAGCGCCGAAAGGGGAAGGTATCACCATTCTATTTTTGACTTCCATCACAGTCATATCAACCGGCCGAGCATCATATTGAAGACTAAGGAAGCAATACACCAGGTAACCAACTTAAAATTTCTGTGTTAAAATTGTAAGAATATAGACAGAGAAGGGTTAGAGGCACAACCCTCTGCCATCACCATGACTAATAGGGTCGAACCGAGTGTGTTCGACAGCTCACAATACCATGATGATTGTATTGAGATTCTCAGAGAAATACAGTGGTTACCATTTCTAGAAAAATTCCATGGAAGTAATGAGGAAGTCACCAAGCAATTTGCCTTCACTTTTAATGGAGAAAAGGCCCTAATAGGTAACTTCTCCTTCAGAATTTCAGAGGATACTATAGCTCAGGCAATAGGAATTAGTCCAGAGGGGGAGAAGTACTTTAAAACCAAGCAATTTAAAGAGAAATCATGGACACAGTTCATGTCTAGATCTAGAGTTTCCTCAGTAAACTGGAAGAAGGGTGTTCCAAGAAGCTGGTTAGTGCATCCTTGGGATGAAATGGTTTACATCCTTCAAAAATTCATAACCTGTGAGGGTAGGTACAGTATTGTTTATCTATACCACATCAAACTACTCCTCCACTTGAAGAAACAATGTGTCATCAGTATACCATATTTTCTGCTACAAAGTTTAACCAAGATGGCCAAGACTATCCAGAAGCAAAAGGGGAATGAAGACAAAAGCTTGTACCATTTTGGCCTAATTAAAATCCTCATTGAAAATGAATTGCAGAAAAGAGGTAAACCATGGAAAGAATTCCTAGCTGTCAATCAAATTAGAGATGAGGAAGAAAAAGAAGAAGTGCAAGAGGACTCAGGGTTTATGAAGGACATTGATGAAGAAATTCCAGTATCCAAAGCCAGCAAAGCACCTTTACCTATGGGCAGCATAAGGACCAGGAACATGCAAAAAGAAGATGCTAAGAGGGCCGAGAAAGACAAAATTTTTACCACATACTCAAGAAGAACAAGGAGGACACCAAAAGCCCAGTTGCAAGAAGACCAGTTTGAATCTCATGCACCTGCACAAATGGATGTTGAAAGTAGTGACCATTCACTACCAGCACCAGAAGTTGACATGGAGGTAGAAAGCAATAACAAACAGGAAAAATGTTCACCACCTCCTATTAAAAGACAGAGGAAATTAGAAAAACAAATTGAAGAATTGAAGGAAGAGCTCATGGAAGCTAACATGTTGGAAAAAGTTATTAAAAGAGAAAATGAAATGCTCAGGGCGCAAAGCAAAGAAACACAGAAGACAAATGAAAAGTTAAAGGAAAGAATCAGTGAATTGGACACTGAGCACACTGAAATTTCTAACTGGGCCACTAAGTGGTACAATCAGAAGAAGGCTCTTAAAGAAAAATATAAAAAGTTAAAGCAGGAGCTCAAGGGACAGAAAGATAACCAGGTGAAGAAGAATGTAGACACCTTGCTCAAGGCAGCAGAGATCCAGGAAGGGACAGAGTTCAAGGGAAGCACTTCAGGGATAGCATGAGGACATGCTAAGTCCTTAAGTCGGGGAGAGATGTTGGTATCATCCCAAGACCCCTTTTTCCTTCCCAAAAACATATCATTTATCCATACATTTTCATCATATATCCCTCAAAATCCTTGGAAATTGATTATTAATAGTCTTATAGTTATTAAATTGCATAGAAATTGATTTAGGGATTTTATATTGAAGAATTAGAAGTTTTTGATGAAATGGTTACAGGAAGTACCCACATCCTGTAATGAGCTTATCGTTTGACATGTGGCGCAGCAGATGGGCTAGAACGAAAGGCATGGACGAGAAGCAGAATGTCCAAGCATGGACAAACACCTATCTCCCAGCCGAATCGATCCTCCTATGTACGCGGTCAACTCAAATCAAAGCATGGCACCTGGCAGACAAAAGCAACAACAGCAGCTCGTTCTATTTTCATTTTAGTTTTTGTTCTTTTTAAAAACACTTAGCATGGAAACATTTTGAAAAGGCTTGATGTAATAAAAGCGGCAACAGCCGAATGTACATTCATTGTAGCAATGACATGGCTGTGGATATACATATGTAAAAAACAGTCCGGTTAATGGTTAATGTTTAATCGTTGAATCGTTCCAGAACAGAGTTTTAAGTTTAATACTAAGACCTATTCACAGTTACGACGTGTGTATCTCTTGCATTGATTTGGTAGCCGGTCGATTATAGCCAGTGTACCCTTAGGACGCGGACGGGCCCTGCGTTCAATCGGTATACTGTCCATTTGTTTCATTTACATTTCGGTTATCGTATGTTTGCACAGTGATTGGATTTTGATTTACATAGCACATGGTTTGCATAACAGTTGCATAGCTTTCGATTTACATAGCACATGGTTTGCATAACTTTCGATTCCCATAGCTTTTGATTTCCATTGAATGTATATGGTGTGCGCTTATGAATGGTTTGCGTTTGTGGTTGTGCTGCACAGTCATCACTGAGATTTGGAAGGACGTCCTGTAAGGGATTCAATCCCTGTGTGTCTTGTAAAAGCATCATCATAAACTCTGTTTTTATTCCACAATTCATTTATGCTTTCTATACAGTTTGATATAGTGTAAATATCATTGCATGCTGTGTGTCTACTGAACAAGGGTTTTCTGGGTAATGTCTTTGTAAGGAGATTAAAATCGTTGTTACAGTCATACACAGTGCTTAGGTTTGCATAGTCATACACAGCGTTTAAGTTCAGGGTTTAATTTGGTAAATGCATCTCATGACAAGCATTGTAATCAAGTATATCAGTAGAGTGATCTGAGTGTTTAAATGATAGGTGTAGTGGTTCCAGCTAGGGTACTAGACTAGACTCTATATTTAATATCGACCGAGGTGCGTAAGCTTAGAGGCGTGGTCTAAAATATATAGACATAAAGAATTACTGGCCAGGTGATTATGATGTAGATTACAAGGCTTCTTTACGGAAGACCGGAATATGTAGCCTATCATTCACACACCTAGATTACCCTACTGATATGCTTGATTACAGTGCTTGTTATGAGATGCATCTATCAAATCAAACCATGAACCTAAGTACTGTGTATGACTGTAACAATGATTTTAACCTCCTTACAGAAATATCACCCAGAAAACCCTTGTTTGGTAAACACACACAGCATGCAAAGATATTTACACTATCAAACTATATAAAGAGAACATAAATGAACTGTGAAACAAAACAGAGTTTATGATAATGTCTCTATAAGTCACACAGGGATCGAATCCCTTACAAGACTCCCTTCCAGATCCTAGTGCTGACCATTCAACATAACCATAAACCATTCATAAGCGCACACCATATACATGCAATGAAAATCAAAGGCTATGGAAATCGAAAGCTATGTAACTGCTATGCAAACCATAGGCTGTGTAAATCGAAAGCTATGTAATCGTAACTGTGATGCAAACCATATGCTATATAAATCGAATCCAATATAAATACTGTGCGAACATGTGATAACCGAAATGTAACAAAACAAATGAACAGTATACCAATCGAAGAACGCAGGGCCCGTCCGCGTCCTAAGGGTACACTGGCTATAACCGATCAGCGATCAAATCAATGCAAGAGGTATACACACGTCGTGACTGTGAATAGGTCTTTGTATTAACTTAAAACTCTGTTCTGAGAAAACGATTCAACGATTAACCCTTCAAACATTAACCTGACTGTATTTACATATGCGTACGCACAGCCATGTCATCGATACAATGAATGTACATTCGGCTGTTGCCGCTTTTATTACATAAGCCTTTTCAAAATGTTTCCATGCTAAGTGTTTCAAAAAGAACAAAAACTAAAATGAAAATGGAACGATGCTGTTGCTGCTTTTATCTGCCAGAGTGCCCTGCTTTGACTTGAGTTGACCGCATACATAGAGGGTTCGATTTGGCTGGGAGATAGGTGTTTGTCCATGCTTGGACATTCTGCTTTTCGCCCATGCCTTTCGTTCTAGCTCATCTGCTGCGCCACATGTCAAACGATAAGCTCATTACAGGATGTGGGTACTTCCTGTAACCATGTCATCAAAAACTTCCAATTCTTGAACATAAAACCCCTAAATTAATTTCTATGCAATTTAATAACTATAAAATGATTAATAATCAATATTCAAGGATTTTGAGGGATATATGATGAAAATGTATGGATAAATGATATGTTTTTGGGAAGGAAAAAGGGTCTTGGGATGATACCAACATCTCTCCCCGACTTAAGGACTTAGCATGTCCTCATGCTACTGCAGAAGTACTCCCCTAGAACTCTGTCCCTGCATGGATCTCTGCTGCCTTGAGCAAGGTATCTACATTCTTCTTCACCTGGTGATCTTTCTGTCCCTTGAGCTCCTGCTTTAACTTTTTATATTTTTCTTTAAGAGCCTTCTTCTGATTGTACCACTTAGTGGCCCAGTTGGAAATCTCAGTTTGCTCAGTCTCCAACTCACTGATTCTTTCCTTTAGCTTTTCATTTGTTTTCTGTGTTTCTTTGCTTTGCGCCCTGAGCATCTCATTTTCCCTTTTAATAACTTTTTCCAACATGTTAGCTTCCATGAGCTCTTCCTTCAATTCTTCAATTTGTTTTTCTAATTTCTTCTGTCTTTTGGTGGGAGGTGGTGAACATTTTTCCTGTTTGTTACGGCTCTCTACCTCCATGTCAACTTCTGGTGCTGGTAGTGAATGGTCACCACTCTCAACATCCATTTGTGCAGGTGCATGAGATTCAAACTGGTCTTCTTGCAACTGAGTTTTTGGTGTCCTCCTTGTTCTTCGTGAGTAGGTGGTAAAAATTTTGTCTTTCTCAGCCCTCTTGGCATCCTCTTTTTGCATGTTCCTGGTCCTTATGCTGCCCACAGGTAGAGGTGCTCTGTTGGCTTTGGACACTGGAATTTCCTCATCAATGTCCTTCATAAACCCTGAATCTTCTTGCACTTCCTCTTTTTCCTCCTCATCTCTGATTTGATTGACAGCTAAGAATTCTTTCCATGGCTTCCCTCGCTTCTGCAACTCATGTTCAATGAGGATTTTAATTAGGCCAAAATGGTACAGGCTTTTGTCTTCATTCCCCTTTTGCTTCTGGATAGTTTTGGCCATCTTTGTTAAACTTTGCAGCAGAAAATATGGCACACTGATTACACATTGTTTCTTTAAATGGAGGAGTAGCTTGATGTGGTATAGATAAACAATACTATACCTACCTTCACATGTTATGAACTTTTGAAGAATGTAAACCATTTCATCCCAAGGATGAACTAACCAGCTTCTTGGAACACCCTTCTTCCAGTTCACTGAGGAAACTCTAGATCTGGACATGAACTGTGTCCATGATTTCTCCTTAAATTGTTTGGTTTTAAAGTACTTCTCTCCTTCAGGACTAATTCCAATTGCCTGAGCTATAGTATCCTCTGAGATTCTGAAGGAGAAGTTGCCTATTAGGGCCTTTTCTCCATTAAAGGTGAAGGCGAATTGCTTGGTGATTTCCTCATTACTCCCATGGAATTTTTCCAGAAAAGGTAACCACTGTGTTTCTCTAAGAATCTCAATGCAATCCTCATGGTATTGTGAGCTGTCGAATATACTGGGTTCGACCCTATTAGTCATGGTGATGGCAGAGGGTTGTGCCTCTAACCCTTCTCTGTCTATACTCTTTAAAATTTAAACACAGAAATGTCGAGTTGGTTACCTGGTATATATCGCTTCCTTCAGTCTTCAATATGGTGCTTGGCCGGTCGATATGACTGTGATGGGAGTTAGAAATAGAATGGTGATGCTTTCCCTTTTCGGCGCTCATTGGTTTCACTGTGTAAACCGACCCCAAACGGTGATACTCTCCTCGGCGCTCCTTGCTTCAGATTTTCACTTTGTAACTCCACCCAAATGATAATAATCTCCTCGCGCTCCTTGCTTCTGATTCTCACCTTGGAAGTTATGGGAATCGAGGGTGGAAAGGATGGTGAAATAACCCTGTACTCACTTCACAATGTAATCATTCATTTAAAAAACAGAGTGCTGTACGCTTGCATGCATGTTATCACAAGAACGCTGAGAGCGTACCCATAGTGCTGGGCTATAATGCTAGGTGGCGAAGTTATGATTTGGTTGTGTGTGGAGTAAAATATATATTGGCCGCTTATTATGATTTGACTGTATGGAGTGAAATATATATATAGGCCGCTTCCACATCTATCTCATCCTTTGTATTTAAAAATACACAGCTCACCACGTGCCCTTTTCAATTAGTATTCGGTCGTATAGAGAATGTTGGTATGCCTGTAGGGTATATGACAAGGTGGATGTGTTGGTAATGGGTTTTAGGGATATGAATAGGTTAATGTAGGGGAATGATGAGAATTGGTGGGATAAGGGTGATAGATTGATGTATATAGGTGTCCTTGAAATCAATTACAACAGCTTATAGTCACCAAAGTTACATTAAAAACCAATCTAGGAAATTAAATGTTTAAGAACAGAAATAAATTACTCCTTTGTTGATCATTTGACATGCTGAGTTGCTAATCCTTTTTGACTGTTCTTTTTGATAGGTCCTCTGAGGGAGATTGAATGCACAGGTCTTTTGAGAAAAATTTTGAAGATGTAACAGGTCCCTTTGAAAAATTTGAATGTACAGGTCCCTTGAGAAAACTGAATGTAACAGGTCCTTTGAGAAAACTGAAGATGTTCATGCAGCTCTTTGTATTGTTACAGGTTCACTGAGCTTGCCATTTGCTGAAGTGTTGGTGCCCAAATCCTTGTAAAAGCTTGGTGGAAGTCTGTTGAAGTAGCCTTTGGTGTCAAAAACTTTTTTTTAACAGGTCCCAACTGAATGTTTTAAACAGGTCCCATTACTGCTGGTTGGAATGTCTTAACAGGTGTCAATTGCTTTAACAGGTCCCTTCTGAAAATCTTAAACAGGTCCCATGACTGCTGGTGTTGGACTACTGGTGTTGGTAGCATAGATGTCTGAACAGAACAGGTCCCCCTGCAAAATATTTATAACCAGGTCCCTCTGAAATAAAATCATGACAGAACAGCTTATTTGTTAAAGTTTGGAATTACTGCTGGTAACAAGCTGCTGTTGGAAATTTACAGTGAAATATAGAATAAGAAATCTGAAGAATTTACAAGGGAGAGATAAAAGTAACAGAACAGATGCCTCTCTCCCCGACTTAAAGTTTGACTTGTCCTCAAGTCATGATTCAACTGAGAAATGAAACAATGAACAAAAGAAAGAGAATTCATACCCGCCAATAAATTGGTTTTCAGGTAGGAATTCGGGGTTAGATTGTGCCAGATACTGGTTTTCACATCTAACCCATTATTATTTTTTTAGTTTTTGTTTTATTTATTTTTTTTATTTTTATTATTTTTGTTTTTTTTCTTTTTATTTTTCTTTTTGATTTTGAAATTGAAAGGAAATGAAACTAAGGCAGTGATACTGCAGCTGAGGGCTGCAGTATCTCAACCTCTTCTTGCTGAGATAGTGTATGGAGAAAATCTTGCTTGCTGATGGGCTTGTTGTACAGCTTCAGGCGATGACCGTTGACTGTGAAGGAATGACCTTCGCCATCAATAGTTTGGAGCTTTACTGAACCATTGTCATAAGCCTGAACAATTTCATAGGGGCCCATCCAATGGGTGGTGAACTTAGCTTTATGATCCTTGAATTTTGAATCAAAAAGCAGAGCCCAGTCACCTTCCTTGAAGTGCTTCTTCTTAATGTGTGAATTATGCCATTGCTTCCTGTGCTTTTGCATGAGGATGGTGGTTTGTTCTGCTTGCTGCCTCATCTCATCCAGCTGGTTCAACTGCTGGATTCTCTCTTTTTGTGCTTGATGCAAATCAATTAGTAAATCTGCAGCTAATTTAAAAGTGTGAATTTGGAATTCAATAGGAAACATGACATCCTTACCGTACACCAATTGGTATGGTGTAAATCCGATGGTATCTTTCAAAGTAATCCGGTAAGCCCAGAGTGCCTCTTTGAGCTTTTCTTCCCAGTTTTTCCGGTTCATTGCAACAGTTTTGGTAATGATCCCCTCCAAAGTCTTGTTGGTTGATTCCACCTGCCCATTGGCCTGTGGATGGTAGGGGGTACTTTTCCTATGCTTTATTTGGTACTTGTCTGTGATGTCCTTCATGAGCTTTGAGGTGAATTGAGTACCTTGATCAGTGACAATTTCTCTTGGCACTCCATACCTCACAAAGATCTCCTCAAAAAGGAAATTGACTACTGTGTGTTCGGTTGCTCTTACCAGTGCTTTTGCTTCTGCCCACTTTGTGACGTAATCAGTACATACTAGGATGTACTTCTTACCATTAGAGGCTGGGTTGATAGGTCCTATGAAGTCCAGAGCCCACTTATCAAATGGTTCTAAGTGAACTTGGGGCTGAAGGGGCATCTGATCGGTAGTTGTTGGTCTGCCCATTCTTTGGCAGCTGTCACAACTCTTTACATACTTCTTGGCATCCTTGAAAATGGATGGCCAGTAGTATCCAAGAGTAAGAACTTTGAAGGTTGTCCGCTTCGCTGCAAAATGCCCACCACATGGTTCATCATGGCAAGATTTTAAAATGTCAATTACCTCATCATTTCGTACACATCTCCTAATGATCATATCAAAACCAGTATAAAAGAGATCGCCATTAAGCCATGAATATCTAGCACTTTGTTTGATCAGTCTTTTCCTTTCCTTTGCAATGAAATGTGGAGGTGTTCTACCTGTAGACAAGTAATTAGCTAAATCAGCAAACCAAGGAGTTACTATGGAAATTGCAAATAAGTGCTCATCCGGAAAAGAATCCTCAACAGGAACAATCTCACCTGGATTTTGCAGTCTAGACAGAAAATCTGCCACCTGGTTTTCTTTGCCTGGTCTATCTAACACTGTGATGTTAAATTCCTGTGACAATAGTAACCATATGGTAACTCTGCCACTAGTTATTGGTTTATTCATGAGATGTCGAATGGCAGAATGATCAGTATGTACAAAGACTTCATAACCAGTTATGTAATGGCGGAATTTATTCACAGCATAAATGATGGCAAGTGTTTCCTTTTCTGTAACTGTATAGTTTAGCTCGGCAGGTGTGAGATTTTTACTAATGAAATAAATTGCATATGTACAAGATTCTTCTTTTTGGCCTAAGGATGCACCTATTGCAGTGTCAGATGCATCGGTAAAATATGAAATGGTAAACTCCAATTAGGCCCTCTCAGGACTGGTGCGGTAGATAGTTTCTTTTTGAGTTGTTCAAATGCATGTTGGCAGTTCTCAGTGCAATTGAAAAGTACATCTTTGGCTAGAAGTTTAAACAAAGGTAAGGCTATCTTGCTAAAATGTTCAATGAATCTGCGGTAATAACTAGCATACCCAAGAAAACTTCTTACCTCTCTCTGATTCTGTGGAATAGGCAAATCGACAATAATATGGATCTTGGCTGGGTCAACCTGGATGCCTTGAAAAGAGATATAATGGCCCAACACTATCCCTTCATTTAACATCATGAAGCACTTTTCGTTGCTGAGGGACAGGTTAGCTTCAATACACCTTTTCAAAACTCTCTCTAGATTTTCTAATGCATGTTCAAAAGAATTGCCGTATACTGAAAAATCATCCATATACACTTCAACACAATCATGAATCAAATCAGCAAAAATAGCTAACACAGCTCGCTGAAATGTAGCTGGAGCGTTACAAAGTCCAAATGGCAAAACATTGTAGGCATAGGTGCCCCAAGGACAGGTGAAGGTGGTTTTGTCCTGGTCTTCAGAGGCAATTCGGATCTGGTTGTAGCCACTGAAACCGTCAAGAAAGGAAAATGATGATTTGCCGGATAGGGTGTCTAACACTTGATCAATGAATGGCAGTGGGAAGTAGTCTTTGAGCGTTGCTTTGTTCAGCTGTCTGTAATCAACACAGATGCTCCACTTGCCATTTTTCTTGGGCACAATAACCCACTGACTGTCAGAAATAGGATATATAAAGTTGACTCTCAAAAGTTTTTGCAACTCCTCTCTGACAATGTCTTGGAGCATGGGGTTCATTCTTCTTTGTGGTTGCCTCACCGGTTTAATGGTGCTATCTGTGTAGATGTGGTGAGTGCATGTGTCGGGGTGAATCCCATGCATGTCAGTGTAATCCCAAGCGAAGGCTTTTTGGTACTTCGTCAAGAGTCTAATCAATTTCTCTTGTTGAGATGAGTCTAGGTGGTTGCCTATGTTCAAAGTTTTCCCTGCACTGATCTCTATGACTTGACTCTGTGTATTGGTGATGGATTGAACTGGAAAGATGTCATGAAATGTAGATTGCAAGGACTGGATAGTGCATGTTTCTTGAAAGTTTTGAGCAGGAAGTACATCTGCAGCATTATATTGTTCATTTCTCAAATTTTCAAATACATCAGGTTGAGAAAGAAATAGTTCTACCAAATCATTATTGTCTTCGTGGAAATCATAAATCTGGTCAATGCTAAAAACAGATTGTACTTCCTCTTTGTCATTAAATTTATCATCAAGCCACAAGTTATGTGTTACTGCAGGTGATTGTGTCGATGGATAGAGGGTGAGTTGTTTCCTTTCGGTCCCTCTAGAGATAATCATGTTACCTGATCGGCATCCAATAAATGCATCAGCAGTCGCTAACCATGGTCTACCTAGAATGATAGGATGTCCTCCTAGATTGGATTTGGGTTGAAGGACTAGGAAATCCACTGGATACTCCCAAGAGTCCAGTGAGACAATGATATCTTCCAAAATCCCCTCAGGAATGACTTTGGACCTATCAGCTAGTTCAAGAACAATCGTGGTATGTTGCAAATTCATAAGCTGGAGTGTTCTCATGGTTTCAAGGGTCATGACATTGATTGCGGCTCCTAGATCTATCAAAGTGCTTGGAATCCGTATGTTGTTAATGATGGTGGTCACTTTTGGAATGCCCGGATCAACATACTTCTCCATGGAGATGGTATTGGTCATAAGGCCTGCTAAATTTCCTAAAACATGAATGGTCTGAGGATCAATCCTTTTTCTAGCAGGTTTCTTGAGACACATGTCATGGCTTTGGTGTAGATAGGAATGTCCTTTATAGCTTGCAGCAAAGGGATTTTTATGTAGACATTTTTAAGTTCATCCAAGACATCAAATTGTGGTGGAGGCAGTGGTGGTTTTACTTGGACCAAACGGTCTGGAAAAGGTGGGTGCAGTGATTGCATCTGTTTGTCCTTGGTTTCACTGCTTGGTTTTGTTTGAGTTGTCATTTCATTTTCTTTTTCTAAGTTTTCTTCTTGCTGATCTGTTATTGGAGAATCCTTTTGAAGCACCCTACCAGACCTCAGATTAATGTTTTGCAAAGGCAGTGTGGAGTAGGAGGTTCCTTCCTCTACATTATAGGCTGGCCTCTCTGCTCTTTTGTTCGGATTTGGGACAGTTTGAGCAGGTATTTGTGTGGGTCTGGGAGGTTGTGGGTTAGTTGGAAATTGAAGTTGTGGTACATTTATTTGTGGAGGAGCAGGCAGTGTTTGTTGAGCAGGTTGGGGCTGATAAACAACTTGTTGAGGGTGCTGCTGATATGGCTGTGAATGTGATGGATATGGCTGTTGGTACTGCTGATATGACTGTGAGTAAGGTGGGTATGATTGAGGATATGGATGGTAGGATTGGGAATACTGTTGAGACGGTCTCCATTGATTTTGTTGTTGGTTTCCATGCTGCCATGGCATAGGTATATTCCATGAGTTTTGTGCATACATCTGATCATTCATAGGAAATTGCATATTTTGATTAGGAAACATACCTTGGGGTGCTTGCCTTGACTGCCATGGTCGCTTTGCACCCATGTAGTACACGTTCTCCATCTCTGTGTTGGCTGCCATGTTACAGTTCTGCAAAATTTTAACTTTAGGACAGTTAAACATATCATGATGCTCAGTACAGAAAGCACATACTTGGATATTCTCTAGAGGGCGGTCTTTTAATGCATGTTTCTTGCGACACTTGGGGCAGAAAATAGCCATGATATTGTCTTCTTCCTCCTGTTTCTTTTTGGCTTTTAAGGTATCAATCTGGTTTCCTAGAGTGCTCAACAAATCTGTTTTGAACTCTTCTAAAAGATTACCAATTTCAGCCCAGGTGACACTAGCAGAGGCAGTTTTTGTGACCCTAGATGACAAGGTTCTCTTTCCCATTTTGGCTTTACTTCTTGAATATTTTTCACACAGTTCAGCTATTTCTTCAAAGGGTAAGGCAGAGATGTCACCTTTGCCCATTAAGTTGAGATCATCCATGTATTCTTCCCGGATACCTTTCAAGAATATTGTGCGGACTAGATCAGGAGGCATTGTTCGGTGTTTAGATTTTTGCAAGTTATAGACAAACCGTTCTAGATATCCTTCTAAGGTTTCATCCACCTGCTGACTCATTCTAAAGATGTCATCTTTAGAGTCTTTGGATCTGCAATAAGGCTGATATTTCCTCAGAAATATTCTCCTCATGCCATCCTAATCTACTATGGCATGCTCACCTAGCCCCATAAACCATTTCAAGGCTGCTGCCTTTAATGTGGCTGGAAACAATCTGACTCTACGAGCATCATCCGTATAGCCATAAGTTCGACATACAATGTCAAACTCGAATAAGAATGAGTCCGGATCCTCTGAAGCCATACCATAGAAATTGGGTAGCACGAATGGGGGTATATTTTTCATTTTGATCTCCTCATCCTCCTGTGGTTCTTGTATAGGGAATTTAAAAATTGATTCCTCCTCCTCTTGATGGGGAACTGATCCAGATCCCTCCTCAGCCATTCTAATTGGTCTCTTGGTGTCTCTTGGTGGAAAAGAGAGAAAGGAAGATTGCTTGGTAATGGTACTACTTTTCCCTTGTGTAGAAGATTTAGGAAAGGGTTGCTGCTGTGATTTATGTGCAAATAGAGTTTCCCTCTCAGCAAGAGTAATGTGCTGTCCTGAATAAAATCTTTCTGCCAATGTTTGAATATCCTCCTCAGATGGTGTTGTATTCCCTGGAGAGTCTGCTCCTGATGATGATGGGTTAGTTTTGAGATGGTGGGGGGTTCTTACAAATCTCCCTTGATTGTCCCTAGGCATAAATGAACATGATTTCTAACTGTGTTTTTGTTTGTTTTTGTGTATTGAAATTATTTTTTTTTTGTTTGAATCCTTTACGTACGCCTCCCCGGCAACGGCGCCAAAATGTAGTGGTTCCAGCTAGGGTACTAGACTAGACTCTATATTTAATATCGACCGAGGTGCGTAAGCTTAGAGGCGTGGTCTAAAATATATAGACAAAGAATTACTGGCCAGGTGATTATGATGTAGGTTACTAGGCTTCTTTACGGAAGACCGGAATATGTAGCCTATCATTCACACACCTAGATTACCCTACTGATATGCTTGATTACAGTGCTTGTTATGAGATGCATCTATCAAATCAAACCATGAACCTAAGTACTGTGTATGACTGTAATAATGATTTTAACCTCCTTACAGAGATATCACCCAGAAAACCCTTGTTTGGTAAACACACACAGCATGCAAAGATATTTACACTATCAAACTATATAAAGAGAACATAAATGAACTGTGAAACAAAACAGAGTTTATGATAATGTCTCTATAAGTCACACAGGGATCGAATCCCTTACAAGACTCCCTTCCAGATCCTAGTGCTGACCATTCAACATAACCATAAACCATTCATAAGCGCACACCATATACATGCAATGAAAATCAAAGGCTATGGAAATCGAAAGCTATGTAACTGCTATGCAAACCATAGGCTGTGTAAATCGAAAGCTATGTAATCGTAACTGTGATGCAAACCATATGCTATATAAATCGAATCCAATATAAACACTGTGCGAACATATGATAACCGAAATGTAACAAAACAAATGAACAGTATACCAATCGAAGAACGCAGGGCCCGTTCGCGTCCTAAGGGTACACTGGCTATAACCGATCAGCTATCAAATCAATGCAAGAGGTATACACACGTCGTGACTGTGAATAGGTCTTTGTATTAACTTAAAACTCTGTTCTGAGAAAACGATTCGACGATTAACCCTTCAAACATTAACCTGACTGTATTTACATATGCGTACGCACATCCATGTCATCGATACAATGAGTGTACATTCGTCTGTTGCCGCTTTTATTACATAAGCCTTTTCAAAATGTTTCCATGCTAAGTGTTTCAAAAAGAACAAAAACTAAAATGGAACGATGTTGTTGCTGCTTTTATCTGCCAGAGTGCCCTGCTTTGACTTGAGTTGACCGCATACATAGGGGGTTCGATTTGGCTGGGAGATAGGTGTTTGTCCATGCTTGGACATTCTGCTTTTCGCCCATGCCTTTCGTTCTAGCTCATCTGCTGCGCCACATGTCAAACAATAAGCTCATTACAGGATGTGGGTACTTCCTGTAACCATGTCATCAAAAACTTCCAATTCTTGAACATAAAACCCCTAAATTAATTTCTATGCAATTTAATAACTATAAAACGATTAATAATCAATATTCAAGGATTTTGAGGGATATATGATGAAAATGTATGGATATATGATATGTTTTTGGGAAGGAAAAAGGGTCTTGGGATGATACCAACAATAGGCTACATATTCCTGTCTTTCGTAAAGAAGCCTTGTAACCTACATCATAATCACTTGGCCAGCGATCCTTTATGTCTATATATTTTAGACCACGCCTCTAAGCTTACGCACCTCGGTCAATATTAAATATAGAGTCTAGACTAGTACCCTAGCTGGAACACTACACGAGCCATCTTTCTTTTTCACCAAAACAATTGAAGACCCACATGGTGATGTGTTAGGTCTGATGAACCCCTTCTCGAGCAGCGCCTGTACTTGCTTCTTGATTTATGCATTCTCTAAAGCGGACAACCTATACATTCCGATGTTAGGCAATGGAGCATCTTGCTGCAAATTAATATCATGCACTATTTCCTTTTTGGGTGGCAGACCTTTAGGTTCTTGAAACAATATATCATATTCTAAAACAACTTTTTATAAATCAACTTGTTGTTTAGCATCACAGCCCTCAAATACATTGGTTTTATCAAGTTTCTTTTCCTTTACAACCATCAACAAAAATTGTTTGCATGAATTTACAATTCGTTTCATCTACCCTGAGTTTATGAGAGTATAATTATTCTTGAGCTTATGAGCTCTTACAATATATTTGATTCCCTCTTTAATGAGTAGATACTTGTTCTCAGCTCTATAGAAAATAGTTTTTCTATCATACAAGTAAGGACTTCCTAAAACAATTTCACATATATCCAAAGGAATTATATCTAACTCAACCTCATCTACAAATGCTGACCCAAAAGAAAACTTAAGTTTACATTGTCTAGTCACTTGTAGCTTTGGTTTATCACATAACCAACCTAATGGATACGACTTCTTGTGAGGTGTGGTTAGTAATCCCAACTTCTTTACAATTGCTTCAGAAATTAAATTTACCTGTGAGCCACTATCAAACAAAGTATCAATCTTTTGATGATTGGAAATAACTCGAATATGAAAAAGCTCATGTCTTTTTCTCTCATTTTCTTCATTATCAGTAGATTGTGCAGAATTACTAGTAGATGCTTCAGAATTTTTACCTTTTATACCTATGGCTGCGATTGTTGCTTCATCCCCTGAGTCTGACCACAAATCCTTTTGAATAGCTGCAGGGGTCTTCTTCTTCTTGCCCTCGAACTCCTTAGGTTTCCGCTCTGGATGCAGAATCCAACAGTGCTCATCATCATGCCCATCCTTCTTAGAGTGGGTGCATGAAGACTTGCTTTTCTGTATAGTGTTTGTCTTCCTCTATTTCCATTTCTATTTTCTTTTCTCCTTATTTTTGCTTGCAGTGGGATTGGATGATCCCCCAACTTCGGGGTTCCCATTCTTACCTCTAGCTTCTAGATGCGTAGCCTGAACAAATACCTCATCTATGCTAGTGGGATTAAACATGAGGATAGTATGCCTCATGTCGCTGTGTAGACCACCTATATACTTCAATAGAGTCTCAGGTGAGTCTAAAGAAATTCCTAGAATCAAAGCTCTTTTCCTAAATTCTTGGGTGTAACCTTGTAATCTTTGCCCTTTTAGTTGTCGAAGAGTTTGTCAGCTCATCATGGCTTGTTGCATATAGGCTAGTAGATAGAATTGCTTTTTAATTGCAGAAACAAATTCACTCCAGACAAAAAGAATCTTACCATGTTTCTTCATGTCAGCTTGTGCCCTGCCTTTCCATCATACCAAGGCAGTGCCTCCAAGGCATAGCCTAGCCAGCGGAATCTTACTCTTGTCTGAGTCAATGCTCTGCACTCTGCAATAAACATCAATCTATCTGATCCAATTATCCAGCTCCTCTGCATTCAACTCTCCATCATATATTGGTAAATCAAATTTAACGTCTAATTTAATCAAAGATGTCTTTTTTTTTATTTTTGGGGCTATTAGGAGGCGTGAGAAATTTTTCTTCTTTCCCTTTCCCTTTAGAGTGGTCATGGATGAGAGATTCTTCTACTCCTTTGTCTTGTTTGGAGCTTGATGAATCTTCATCTCTATGTTTCTTAAAGTCCCTATACATTTCCTCCACCATGGATCTCAAGGTCATAAAACTATCCATGAACTGGGGGTCTGATTCCAAGGGATTTTCTTCTGACATTTTTCTCTTAGAATAGACTCTTCCAAATTCCAGGTTAGTTTCAGCCAATTCTCCTTCTCCTAATTTAAGCTTTGATCTAGTTACCATTCAACAACAAAATCCAGCACAAGCTTGTCTAACCTTAGTAACCTAGAGCTCTGATACCACTTGATCTGGAATTTATCCAGGGCAAAGAATTAAAGGTATTACAGACTCATGTGCATGTATGTGCCTATGTTACTTATGCAACAGATCGATAAGATTGCTAGAATACATAGACACTGTGGCAATCGGAGAAAACATAACAGCCAAACATGTAAACAAAACAAGTTTAATAAGGAGTTCACCCAATGCTCCTGGGCCACATCTCCTGGTCCAACCTTTCATTGGTGGCCTCTCTATTATGTTTTCAAGCAGAGTTTTTACAACAGTGAGCTCGATTCGAGACTCACTTAAACAGAATGAAGTCAGTAGGAATGGAGTGCACAAACTCTCCTTACTGGAACTCGACCTCTGAGGGTCACAGTAGTATGACAGGCCTATGCCGAGGAGTTTGCTTGAACCTCTCAAGCCTTCAATAGAGTACACAAACTCTCTGACTCTCTCTGGCTCTGTCTGGCTTGATGTCGCCTTCAGGTCAGCTCGGCTTCTACTCTCTATTCTCTGCTATTAGCTTCTTGCGTCTAGCTAACTCTTGTCTGCCTCTCTGTGTTTTTTTTTCTGCTTCGTCAGGTCACGGCTTTAAAGCCAGTCTGCTCTTTGACTGCTCATTTCAGCTTCCCGACCTTCTGGTTTCCCTGTCCTCTATCCGTTCGAATTCCTCTGCTCTGTGTCATCATCACCGGGTAACGCCTCGCAGGGAGGTGGCCACTTGTTTCCCAACAAACTGGGTGTCAGATTCCTTGAATCATTTTTGAATGGCTGTTAATTCCGTTTGCTTCAAGATCACCCGCGAATCATGAATCGTTTGCCAACTCATCATCCACGTCAGACTTCAAATCCCCTGTCATCTTGCTTTTTGACCTGTCAAATCCAGTCAGTCATCGAGATGCATCTCCGCTGTTGATCTAGGCCCCCCAGATCCTACGGTCGTCCTTCATATTGGGCGGACAAGTCGCACGGTGTTTACCCGTCTGATGCAGGCAGTTTTCTCTCTCATCCACTGGACGCGTGTCGCTCGATGTGTGGCATCGGGCGGGACTCAGTCAAAACTGCTTACCGCCTCGAAGCCTTCCGATATCCTGCCGGTTTGGGGAATCCCGCGCTACGGAACCGAAACAGTTACTTTTCTGAATTTTATAGCGATTTCGGGTTTGGGTGCTTCGGGGCTTTCCTTCACTGAGGGTGACACCTTGCATAATCGCGTATCAGAAACCACCCCCGTTTCTTGATTTGGCCTCCGGTTTTGCCAGTTTGCGCTAGTGCGCGTTACCATGGGCCAACGGTCTGCGTGCTCAACCGAGGGTCCTCATTGCTCCGCTCTAGCCACAACTGCAACTGTTACGAGGATTCCTTCTGATAGCTTTGATGTGTTTAGTAATTATGGCATATGGTAAAATTGAATGCCCTGACTTGATGGAGTGAGTTATGTGACAAAGAAGTAATGTTGTGATCATGACTCTTGAAGTATACTCCTATTAGCTATTTGACACTAACCCTTGATGAAAGATTGATGTCATGATGTAATGGTGAATTAGCTGATGCTAGCATGATATGATCATGATAAATATATGATAGAGTCTGACTTTATGATAACATGTCTTGAACAAAGATGACTGAAGTGGCTTCCCATTTAGAGGGACAATCTCTCAATAAGATCCCTTACTCCTATTATCATTTGCATTATATGTATATTATTTATTCTTGAAGTATGATTTATGGAAATGAATAGACAAGCATCTGATATTGTTGGTCTGCAGCAAAGTTCTGATATGAGGAGAGAGTTTCCCGTTACTCTAAGCCTCAGTCGCATGGAAGCAAGCTTAAGGGTGCGACTGTAGCCTCTAAACCGCTCGGAGGAAGGCATATGGATGCGATTATGCCTATAGGACACAAGCATGAAGCTTTGTGCATAAAATCAAAAATACACCTGAAGGATGTCAGTCCTACATACATGAGGAAGACAACAAAAAGTTCTATGAGCAGGTAAGTTTGAATGTTTGACTTACTATAATGTGAATATGTTGACTAAACTTGTGTTTGCAAGTGACCAGGATATGCATATCAATATAACATTACGATTTTCGCTGGTTGATATAGATAAGCAGTATTTGACACGGTGATTAATAATAATTCAGAGCTTTGACTTGATGTTGAGATATGTTTTGAGCTATAGATCTCTTTGTGATAGAAAATTTGGATTTGACCTGATGAATATAAACATGTTTGATTCAATGTGAGGTAATCTCACAATAAATGGATGGAACCTACATGAATTACTCTTGATCATGAGAATGAATTGATGTCTGGGTTGATATTGTTTGATAAATGACAATTTGTTGATAAGTGAAGTCACAACTTGATCTGAGCTCTACCTGTCACCTGGTCTAACGATTCAGTGATATTGATGAGTTTCACATTAATTTTGATCTGGCATCTAAAATTTGATAAGTTGACTAAGTTGATTTGATTGCACAATATTGATTTGTGTAAGCCTAAACATATTGGTTTGGTAATGTGTTATGCAGAAAGCATTGTATGAAGCAAGCTCCCCAAGTCGAGTATGTCCACATTGACAATTTCCTGGTGAAGCCAAGAAGATGTGTCGATCTGAACCTCTACTTCAAAAGGAGTCCAAGGTATGTCTTTGATTTTGGTTTTACATATTGATGGTCTACTCCTCACAGGTAATGAGCCTCTGATGATCAAATTAAGAGGGAGATGGATTTTGAAGCTCACAATAATGAACCATGACATGATGAATCGATTTATGAAGTTTGGAAAAGAAAATCTATATTGCGAAGCTATTGAATAGTTTTTGGAAAGTCGAAATGCAAATCCTTGGACACTCCGATTAAATTTCAAGAAGTTGTGAAGAGATATTGCTGAACTTGACTTGACAACCGTCAGTTGGTTGAAGCATTGATGTTCCAACACCCGTTCATATATATATATATCTATGTTGTGCATAACCTGAGCGAATTCATGACTGAGCCACTTCATACACATTGAGTTTCCGCCAAGCACCCTTCGAGACATTTGCATGGGATGAAGAATTTCTAATCTAAGATATTCTTCCTGTGATATATGACTACTTGAATGTACTAATGATGATTGGGATCATTATTGACGAGATGTGCACATATGAGTGTCGCCTTAGTATGAGATCTGCCATGATGTTTTTGGATGAGAGGTTTGTAACTTTAAGCGTGACCGTGGTTGAGTACGATGTTGCTAGCATGCCTAGCTATGAGGCAGTATGAAAAACGCTCCTTAGGAAGTTGTTTGGGCAAGTTCTGAATATGACAGGATACATTGCAATAATAATGAGTGGATCCGATTGGCAGAGAATTCCATATATAGCTAGGACTGAGATACCTTCATATATTGAGACAATAATGTTGTACGAGACAAGATCATCTCAATCCTATGAGAGGGAGAATGACTATGGTATCATTTTTGTGATATATATATTTTTGTTCTAATATGATATCTGATTTCCTGTATGAACATGAGACAACTGCTATTGAGATATGGTAATTACAAAATATGATCACGATGATATGTTGTTGATCTACAGAGAGCATCGCTGATCGAGAACACTATGCCAACTCTTTCCTCCTGTTTGAGCTCCCAATGAGGAATTGAGATAGAGGGCTTTTGGGGTTGAGGGATCTCAAGACAATAAGGTCGTAGATGTTTCTCCCCTATCTGTTATCGATAGGGTTGGAGATGTTTCTCCCCTATCTGTTACCCATAGGGTTGGAGATGTTTCTCCCGTATCTTGGTCTTTGGCAATCGAGTTGAGAGGGTACTTGGCGTTGTACAACCCAAGCTGATTATGATGCAAGTGTTCTACCACATGACTATTGAGATTCATTGTTGGGAAGATCGGTAGGCAATAGGATGGGTTGAGTAGTAGCTCCCCTACATCACCTATTGCTCGATATGGGGTTAGAGATATTTAGCTCCCCCACGAGATTAAGAGATATGGGTGTGCTGGTAGATATCGATGGAGTCACGAGTATTGCTAATTTTGAAGTAATAGAAATCATTGATGACACCGATCCTACCTTTCTCTGTTAGGGAGTGATTGGGTGTTTGATAATCAAGGGATTATCAGCCTGAAGAAGAGACATATGATCTTCGAAGCTAGTGACATTCAGGTTACAGAACCTTTGGAATCGCTAGAAGGAGACCGATACACTAAGATGGTTAAAGGTGAGTTGAGAAAGGAAGAGTTGGATAATATTTACAATGTAACAACCTGTCGAGAGGATTATGTGAACCTTGCTGCTGATGGAGTGTTAAGTTGGCGCAATGTAGGGTCGTGTACTTCTCACTCTGGAGTCTATACACCACAGAATGCCATGGCCAGAGGTTGAGTCAGTGTGCAAGAACCTGCATCCTATCAGGGTCTCCATCTCAACTACCACACCTCCATGACCTCGAATGGGTGCACCTCCCCTCCTAATCCTCTCAGAGTGATCTAACAGGAAAACCTCCCTACGTGCCAGCGCGGTGTCACTAAGGTGTTGCTGCCTAGTGTCCTCTGCACCCCACATATCCGTAGGAGAGCCTCATCCCTGTACAATGCTCTGTCTGGTGGCCTATTGATGCCACCTCCTCCGATCAGCCCCTACAAGAGTATGTTGATCATCCTGCAACTCCACGCCTGATCCACCTGCCAGGACAACTCACGGAGTCCAGCTACTCTCCTCTCGATCCAACTAGCCAGTAGAGATGCTCGGAACTCTGATAGAAAAATGTGGGTGTATGTACCCTCAATCCCTGAATCCAGCGCACACCTACTACCATCACCGACTGACTCCATGATGTGATGGTGAATCCCACTTGGATCCCAAAAATAGTTTGGCCCTCGAGCCCCTCTGGTAACCCACGATGCCTGCCGAACTATGGCCATGGATACATCCCAACACCTAACCCGCTCCATCAGGTACCAACTCAATACCTCTCGCCATCCAACCCCATGAGAGGGATCAAATGCAAGAGCACCAATATACATAACAAATCCACCCTGTGAGAGTTACGCCTTGTGCAACTCATGTTGCCTCGTCTCACTGTCCTGGTCAGCATATACGATCTGTCTAGGTAACTCAACCACTCTCCCTCCAACGTGCAAAGGTAGCCTAACAACACTGCAAGCCCCCTCTATGTAAGCCTGAAGAGAGCTACTGACTGGAAGTACTGCAACTCTAACAACACTGCAAGCCCCCTCTATGTAAACCTGAAGAGAGATACTGACTGGAAGTAATGCAACTTTGTTTGTTGCCTGTGTATCTATCTGCTCCCTGTCGATGGCAGGCCCAAAAGATGATTTCCAATCCTCCTCCATCACGCACTCAACAGGAGTCCTGAGCTTCCCCACCACAGGTAGCTCCTCAAGCATAACATCCTCATCTAGCTCACGCTCCTCAAGGTGTTGTCCATGTTGCTATAGGTGGTTGCCATCAGGGAACTCAGTCATGGCTCCAGGTACCTTTGTGTCTCCTAGCACCTCACCTAGGGACGACACCTCATCAACATATGGCTCTAAGGGTGTAGGCTCTACTCTCTCCACCAAGGTTTCAACCGGTGCAATCAAAGAGGTCTCTAACAACGGTGAATCCACCGCCACACTGAGTATATCAATGTGCTCCTCACCATCCTGCGTGTCCTCATGCTCAACCTCCTCCTTAGGCTCCTAACATCTAAAGCCTGGTCTCCACCAGCATAAACGCCCCCTCATCTCACCCTCTAACTGCCCTCCTCTACAGGATGATCTCGTCCTTGACCAGTGCTTCTCCTTTAGCTCATCCAGAAAATGAGGCATGGTAGGACAACCAAATTGGCCATACATATGGGTGTTGTACAACTGGGTTGTGCGTGCATGTACATGGCTTCTTTGTTGTGTATGACTCAACATCCCCACCATTTGTTGCATCCTCTCTATGACCTGTTGGTTTTGCCTCCTCAATTGTTGGTTCTACCTCATCAACTCCTCCATGATCCCTTGTGTACTCTTCCCTTTCTGTGTCATTGGAGTGCCCATAAATTCACCAGTCACTATGCATGCATGGCCAAAACCTCCATGATCTTGCTAGCTCCCCAACAGCTGGCCAAGATCATGCTCTGATACCACTGTAATTGTTCCAAATAGAAATTTTACATCGATAATCAAATACATGCACAGAAATAACAGCACAACCAATTTCAGCACACACCCATCAATAGAAAATGCTCCGGAACACCAAAAAGGCCAATTTTATTATATGTAAACTGTTGGAGTACAATAAAAATTGGAAGGAGTGCACCTGGGCTTGCTCAAGGAAAGCTACAAGCCCTACGTGATCAAAATCTCTAAATGGTCAACTGTTGCAATAGTTTGTCCTTCCAAAAATCTGCGCTGGCCCAGTTTTTCTGCACTACTGGATGACTTGGCCCCTTGATTTAGCTCCTCAAAACTACCCATAAAATTCTGTGAATTTAGGGCTTTGATGATTGCGAAAAACACAAATGTTTTTCCCTAGTTTTGACGCTCCAAAATGACCCCTATTTTCCACAACACTCCTCCACTACCATAAATGATAACCTGTGAGGAAATACAGTGTGTGAAGCTCCCCCAAAATGTTGAAACTATCCTTAACTCGCCTCTTATTAGACCCCAATCAACCCAAATTCCAAAATCCTCTGCTCAAGACACCCCCACTTACAACTTCACCCAAGATTGCGCAGTCTTGTGACCATATAGTGCAAGCCCTGCAAGAGAAATTCGATCTGTTGATGTAGACTTCCTTTCCTTCTGAAATTTCCCTTCTATCCACCTGTAAATTAGACAACGAATGCCCAACAATGTGTAAGTCCTCTAATTCCCGGCACCTTATCTCCAAGGGACTGTGTGGCTCTTAGTTCTACGTCCAAGTTGATCAAGGGAATTTGTGGCACCTGCTACTACTCCTCTCCCAGCCTCCACAAGATAATGAAAATGACTTCCTAGGGTGGCACTCGAAGTCCACCGAAGAAAGGGTGCAACAATTAGATAGTCAAATGATCAGAAAGCCCTAAACACTGCTATCTTCCTCATATTTATAGTTGTTGCTTCCTCACTTCATGTGGGCCCCTCCACCAAGTAAATCGAACTCCCTCCTAAGCCATTCAAACTTCTCCACCAAGGGGTGCGTATATCCTCATGGGGTAGTCCCCACATCACACTATGTGGTTAATCTTCCTTTTGTCTAATGTTTCGGGCCTCCCCTACCACACAAAATTAAATTAATTAATTTTCACCCACTTTTCCTAAGCTTGTACCCAAACTTTTCTTCATCCAAAATTTGCAAAAATTGAGAAAGGCACTTAGCAGATTTTTATTGGAAGGGATATTACAGTCGTCCCCGACTACCTCTGCGAAGATTTTTATTGGAAGGGATATTACAAGCGCTCTCTCCCTGCTGACCCAACTACCTCTGCAAGCAATACCAGGGTCCCAATTGTGCCACTGAGCCACTCCCGATCCATGCGCTAACCCACTCCTTGCACAGACCCCAAGGTGTAGGGATGTGAGAGTCCTCCCACCTCCTGTCATTAAGCAGAGCACCTCAATGCCAAACCCCCATCAACTCCAAGGAAATTTGTCCCACTGGAAAATCGATCTTGGGTACCTCAAGAGGGAACTCCTGAAGATACAACACAAGTCCCATAAAATAGATCCCTCATCCTGGCATGCCAATCTCAGTCACCTCCTGCGAGTCATATAGCCACCCAAGTGAGGCGATACCATGACTCAACTGGCCTCTAGGAAGTGAAGTCCCTAGTATCGAATGAAGTCCCAATGGCAGGTCTAGGTGACCTCCCCTTGTGAGAAGCCACTCTACCCAATCCGTAACCCAACTGCTCAGGCTTGTAGCTCCCAGGTCCCAAACTAATCTCAAAGTGAGTCCACCAAGTGGATGTTGCCCCGGTCTGGTCATAAATGCGACCCTCTCGTGCTGCTACAGACTCATCCACTCCAATAAACCTCGACTACAAATCCAATGAGGGGCAACTCCACTGCATGCAGGTCTATCTTGCCAGGGCAACCCGCCAAGGTTACCATTTACTGATCCATGAGCAGTCTCATGTCAAAACAATAGTGAGAATGGTCTTTCTTGGCCCATAGTGATCATCCTTATGGTCTCCGACCTGTAATCCAAAGGAGGATGCAATCCTGCCTCTGCCATCCCCATGATCCTCCTAAAACAAGGTAGTCCTCTACCCCAAAGGATCCCTGGATCCCACAGTCGAATTGGAGGCCTACCACTCCCCATACCTATTTCCTTCCATTGAGTAGTGTCAATGACTGCCAAGAACCACATGTGCAAATCATCCTGCCATACGAGCGCAGTGCCCCATGTCATCAGCGAGCATCTAGGGGGCGAACTACTCTTTGTGCTACCGAAATCCAATGGACGTCCTGTACGATCTCCCACTGTAGAAACGAGCACATTCTTGCATGTGGTTGAACTGCCAAGCCTTGAGAGGCCGAGATCCCGTGTTGATTGCAAAAGGAAACTACCAAGTTGACGTTGCGGCTCTCTAGTCATAACTAGTGGTCCGACATGCTCATATTGGGTCCTCCTGTCCTGTATCTCTTGACCACCATACAAGTAATCACAAACGGTATGCCCAACATGCGAGGAAAAGTCAACAATGCCCAAGCCTCCCATCCCATGGCTAGCGTTGATCCTGTTAAGTTCCTATACCAATAGGAGTCATAATTTTGAATGACTAAGGTTAAGCCTTGTAGTATTGTACATACCTTTGCTTTCTACAAATGTTTTCCATATTAAAACATTAAAAAATGTAAAGAGGTTATGTCCTAAAAGAATAATCAAAGGACAAAAAGAATTAAAAAATGTCAAAAAAATAAAAATATATAAACCCCAAAAAACAAAAGAGACTATGAGAGTGAGCAAGTCAAAATGCCACTACTATTTACTTTTATACATAATAATGATTGTGTGCAACTTGTTATTCATGCCACAATTCATGGTAATCAAACTGTTTAATCTTGATTATACCACTCTTTGAATTTTATGTTTATAGTTAGAGAATAAAATCTGACCAAACAGTGTAATCTTAGCAGATCATTAGATAGGTAGAGAAAATAAAAGGAGCTCATCAGTTCAATCTTAGCCCTTGGATGATATAAGGTTAGAATTAGATAATTTACTTTGTAAAAAAAGGGATTTGATAAAGGTTTGCTAGCCTAAATGCACCCAGATAAAATGAAGGAAAAAATGGTAGGATGAGTAAATGGGTAAGTAGTAAAAAGGTTGCAGAAATATCAAGTGATTATACAAAAACACCTACGATATGTTTAAATGCATCTTTCAAATGTGCATAATCAGTAAACAAAGCAAAGACAATGATTCACAACTTAGTTTATTTAACAACCCCTCACTCATTTCACCCCTTTACTTTACTAATTTCCCATAAATAAGTTCAAGCACTTAAATCCTACAACTCAAAGGGGCTCAGAGTATTTCTCTAACTTTTGGAGGGACCGGACCCTCGGCTTGATGACTTATGAGCATAAGTGCTAGAATCCCCTTCATCAAAAATTCATCTCCCTTCATTTCCCCTCATTTCCCTAATAAAATCACACTTTCCTATGGTTGACACCATTTACCTAGGAAAAGTGAATCACCCCCATGTAAATCCCTTTTCACCTAAAAACCCACGAAAAACACTTTATCCCAAGTATTGAAGGTATGAAAAGCGCGCAAACATGATATTCCACCTGTTTACTTAGAAAAAACCCACTCCGCCCTTTATATTTCATATTAATTTCTAACATTATTATGTAAATTCCCTAAAATCCCATTATCTCGTATTAAATTAAATCCCTATATAAAGTACCCCAACCTTTGGTTTTAATAAAAACTAATAGAAATTCCCCATACCCCGATATAGCCTTACTTAGTTTACCTAATCCTGGTAAACTTACGTTAATCCCGTTATTAACCTCATTCGACTCCCTAATCCCTCATTAAGCCCGGCTCGATCATTTTAAACCTTCGATTTATCCCTAAACTAATCCCAGACCGTCGTGATTAAACCCCTGGGCCCCCCATCAACTCCTGTTCATTTCCCCCCGCGCAGCTTTGCCGCCCGACTACCATTGATCATCGCCCCCCCACATCCAACGGCGCACAGCCATATCGGTCGCGCCCGATGGCTGAACGATAACCACCCGATAAAGTGGTTTTCCCCAACCCCACAGATGCTATGTGTCAAACGTTGTATCGCATCGGGTGACCCCTCCCGAATACCGCCCGCACCACAAAAGCGGTGCGATGGCCCTCCAAAACCGCTTCCCCCACTTAACCAAAAAACCGTCAACTGTTCATCCGAAAGTGAACCCGCCAAAATTAATCATTTTCTCTATAAAAGGTCGTGAAGCCCTCTTTCGCCCTTTTTCCGCGCATTCTCTATGTAAACTCTGTGAACCATTGCAATCCCTACGAACGCCAAATTTACCACTAGACTTTCAAGACCGCTCAAAAAGACACTGCAAACAACCCAACTGACCTTTCAATCCGTACCAGAACCATACAAACCTCTGCAGCCGCCAAGAACCATCAATTTGAAGCCAATTCGCCTAATTTCCAGGTATTTCAACATAGAATACCATTCCCTGTGCAAAATTGAAAAAACATTCAGCCTGTTTAATATTCTCGTTAAGTCTAATTAATTGAAAATTACCTAAACGCCTCCGGCCAGAACCCTTTGAAGTTTCCAATTTCTATTCAAAACCTCAGAGTGAACCCCTAGCGCCTAGTTCAAATCCACAAGAACAGAACAATGGCTGCCCTTATCGCCATGGAAATTAGACCCATTACCACTACACACTTAGACCTGGACCACCTTCCCCTGGCTGACAGGGATTTCAAAATCAAGGACACAACTTCAATAGAGCTCCTACTAAAAATTCATTGCTTAAGCAAAGACAGACACTTGAACCATACAGATGATATTGGGCTCTAGGAGTCCAATTTACCTAGATACCAGTCCCCCCAAGTTCATATCTTTCCTGAAACTGTTCATATGTGCTATGCATGCTACGTTCCCAGCCATAGAGCCATAATGTCTCATGACCAGAAGGTTCTATTCACTATCACAGCTAAGTCCATTAATGAAACGCTGCAGTTCCAACAAAGGCCAACCCTAACCCCACTTTCCATTGGAGACCTGTTGGACCAGTGTCCCAAGCTAAGCCCATCAAGATTGGCCTAGTTGTTCCAAACCTTCAATAGAGAGGAAAAACAGATCCCTAAGGACTCCCCTTCATATGTATCAGCTATTTTCTCTCAATGGGGCCAGTACATTGTAACCATGATATCATGTGTTTTGGGTTACACTACAAGTGAGTATATTGATGAACTTATTCTAGCTTTCATGTCCATTTATACCCCCGGGCAGCCTCCTGCAATCACATATGACTTTACCCAATTCATAGCTGATAGGATGCATGAGCAATTCACAAGAATGGGCAATGAAAGAGTTTTCAAATACTCCTCTGTATTGTACCATTCATTTTTGTATTATCAGTCGGATAAGTTTCCTTTATCTCCAGAAGCTTGACACCAGGGGCCAGCCTAGATCTGTCATTTTTTGGACGCCAATTTTCCACAAGTATAGATCACCTTATACATTCTTTGACTTCATAGATTCTTTTGTGTATCCAATCATGACTATGCTCACTGAAAATCCTCCACCTAGGATAAGTCTAGAGATAAAAAGAGTCCTTCGGCTTTCCAAGCAAACCGAAGTGGGAGATTGGTACGTTTACCAAAACCACACAGAAATCAAAATATATGGTTGCCTACTTGCATCATATAAGTTGCCAAGATACCTCCCCATGAGGTTGTTTGCCTTAGAATATTACAGACAGATCATCAATGCAGATGAGGTCAACTTTGTCAATGCCAAGAAGAAGGCCAATTTCAAAATCAAAGACCAGTTAGGTCCCTTCATATGCAATTCTAGAGAGGCAGGGAAAGAGGCAGACCTGATCCTGCAAAGCTTGAAATTCCAAAGGAGTTTTGTATGGAGATATGACCCTTTAGAATTCATTACCAAGAAAAGGCAAAAGGTCAAGCTAGGACCTTTTATCCACCACCCCATACCAGAAATAGAGGCATATGCCAATCAGACAGAGTGGGTGGAAAATACCTTAGTAGAGAGCGACAGCACAAGGGTAGATGTAGAAAATGCTCTGATTGATTTGGAAAAGCAGCTTGATGAGAGCTCTTTTCTGCAGGTACCAAAAGAGCAAGAAAGAGCCATGAGCACCCCTCCAATCACGTAGACTCCTCAGAATAAGGAGAAAAATCCAAAAAGAAACAGAGAGGAAGTTTCCACTTCAGGAATGGACACCTCCAATCTACAGCAGGAAACAAGTCACATCAAGGGGCAAAGGCTCAATCCAAACTCTAAACAGGAATATATAGAAGAATCAGCATAGGTGACCAACACAGAGGTAGACAAAAGTAGGCCCACAACTCCATCTGAAGACATACAAGAGCCTTCCGCATCACAAACTCAAATGTTGGAAAGGCAGCTTAGTGTGGAAGTGTCTTCCTTCAGTAGGCCTACTGACAAAGACCAAGACATAAAAAACAGGTATAAAGAAATTAAAATGAGGAATGAGAAGCTTAAAGCCCAAACATATGCTCAATACCTAAAGCTCACTCCCACAAATCAAACAAGGCTAATGTCAGCCTTTGACATCAAGGAGGGAAAGCTACAGATGTCCTTTATCAAACCTACAACACAGCAGCCCAAGACATCATCAAATTACAAGAGGGTTGACTTTGAAGTGTTGGCAAGGGATATTCATCCCATAGACTAGATAGAACTGCATAAACAGGCTGGAGAGATGATATACTCCACCCTAACAGGTAAAGCCATAGCTGCCCATCAGCTACAAAACTCAGTAAACAACATCTCAGCACAGTTTCAGTTGGAGAAGGCCTCCTCACAAGCCAAGGATACAAGGATTAAGTCATTGGAAGACTTGGTTATTGAGTTGGGACATGATCCCAAAGATATAAAAGCTACTGAGCAACTGATAAAGAAGAAGAACGATGATATTGCTGCACTGAAGAAGCAATTGAAAATTCCCCAGCTGCAACATCCTCAAATGCTGGAAGTTTTGGAGAGCCAAACCAGACATGAAGAGTTGATGGACTTGGTCCTAAAACTCAATGATCAGCTAAAGGAAATAGAGAAAGAATTGGATAATTTAATCCAAATGAAACAAACTGATATTGCATCAACTTCTGCAAACGTCATCCCTACAGTGTCTACAGCAGTCCCTTCCACGCTGGCAACTTCACTTGCACCAACAGCTCCACCTACCACATCATTGCTAGTTACTATAGAATCTACAACAACAGGTACATCAGGAGAGGATGCAAATAAATTAGTCAAGGCCATGAATGAAATGTCCATCCAAGCCACTAAAATGAATAGACTAAGAGAAAAGGTGGCAAGTTTAGAAACTGATTACAAACTTGCCCAAATTATGCAAAAAGAAGAGGCACAAAAGGCCAACACAATGAGTGAAAGAGTCAAAGCCATGGAGAAATACTTGACATTAAGGAAACCCCTTGGGCAAGCCAAGGCACTGTTATGGGCCAATATCACTGACTCTGTCAAGGATATTTGGCCATCTATTCAAGTTATTTTTGAGCAAACAGAACTGATAAAGATAGCTTCAGTAGCTATTCAGAAACTCATCCATTTTCTTAACAGCAAAAACAAATATGAGCTTCAGGAGCTAAATATAGAAGACAGAACCAAAACTATTTTGGAAATAAGAAAGGTTCTTTCCAAGAGGAACCTAATGCTAAACTTGGAGGAAAAGTGCAAGAATATGCAGGTGGCCATTGATAGATTCATGGCCAAATTCCAAAATTTGAGGGAAAAAGGATTGCAGGACTATGACAATAGACTCAGGCAGTTGGCTAAAGAACAAGCTAGCACTTCTTCTATTAAAGCCCTGCCAACAGGAAAAGTTTTATATAACACTTTTGAGAACCTGTTTTTCCTCCAACATGAGGTAAAACACTTATTCATCACCAAGCCCAATTTTGCCAAGTATACTGAAGCTAATGAGATATACTGAAAGATGATGAATGTAAAATAACCTGATGTAGAATGGTGGGAAAGCATGACTAATTTACTGTGAGAAATTTACAGTAAAAAGTTACTGCACAGTAAAAATAGAACAACCAGGTAAATAGATGAAAACAGGACAACAAGGTCAAAGAGTATCAAGTGAAAGATAAAAGTTGAAGAAGATTCCAGTGTAAAAGACCACAACTGCAAGCCAGCATAAAGGGCTACAAATCCAACCATAAAAGCCAGTAGTACCACAAAAAAAGGGACAGCATGAAACAGTTCAATAGCTGTTTGTATCTTCTTGCAAGAATATATTTGTATTTCCTAGATTAAATCTCAAGTTTGTTTGAGATATTTTGTAATAGTTTTTGCATAAATACTTCACCATTCTAAGTATGTGGGGTGGATTCTTAGACATTTATATAGACCTTTTTGATCAAAGGCTGTAAGATATTGTATCACTGTTCGGATCAACAAGATGGATTAATGAATAACGACTAGACATTTCACTAGATTCATGTGTAGAGCGAAGTGCAGACAAGTATTTTCTCTTGTGTTGTTATCTTTCTTTAAAAAAAATTCCACAATCTTTAATGTATTTGAAATCTGAATGCTATAATATGAAATGATATCTCATAATTTGCTTCATTGCACTCTGTTTTTAACTATTATGCATTTTAATGTTTTCTGCTAATTATCTAAATTAAGGAATTCTTAATTGCTCTTTAGTCTAGGTAGTCTCCCCGTAGTCTAGTCTATAGCAAAGGATTCTTAATTGCCCTTTGTTCATGATTATCCTATGTTCCTCATTTTAATCCCGATCTGAGAATTCTTAAGTACTCTCCCACCCTGGTTAAGATCATTTCACCCATCTGGCCCAAAGACCTGCACTTTACTCTGCTAGCTTGCCCTTTGAATACTCCCTTTAGTGAGTTAATTCCAGTTTTGCTGCCCTCCTTTGACTCCATAGCCCAATGGTCCAAAGACATCAATCTATCCATCTGTTTTAAAGATTCCACCATCCAACCTTCAATACAAATCAAAACCCCTTGAACCTTTAGAACTAGCCTAAAATCCCAGCAAACAAAGCTAAATCATATAGAGAGAGCCCTCTCTAAGCCATAGGTTGGCTAGAGCCTATGCTTAAAAGTTGGTTTGTGGTTACCTCGGTCCTTTCCTTCTTCTGAAAACTTCTAGGGAAAATTTCTGAGTGATAACATAGTGGCGACCATACTGGGGATTTCGAATCCTCAGTCTTAATAAAGCTTTAAGAAAATCCTAAATTTTTATTTTAAGCCTCTTAAAGTCATTTGTTAGAAGTTATCTCAAAAAATCTCACAAAAACAATTAAAAAGTTTGAAATTCTGGCTTCCAGGAAGACTCATTTTACTAGGGCTAATCCAGACCCAAATCATGCCCCAGTAGTTGATAATCCTAACCTAATTTCAAGAAAATCCAAAAAAGAAGAAAGTTCAGTTAATCAAACACCTTAGTTTTCCTGGCTTGTTTAGCACAAGGAATTGCCAAGCGGGAATTCCGACCTCTCTTTCGCTAGAATTTGAGTGCCACACTAAGAGGGAATTTTTGAGCTTAGTGGGGAGGAATTTCATTGGAGTTCGTGGGGCAACTCAACTCATTCTTCAGCGAGTTCAAACTTCCAGAAGGACGCAGGAGGAAAATCGTCCCACCAAGCTGAGGGAGTTTCAAGGGGTAATTTGGCCAGAGGATTTAGGACAAATTTCACTAAGGGTGGACCAGCAATTGTGGAGAATTTTAGGGTTGGAAGTTGTTGTTCCGAGGAGAGCCAAATTCATCATTTTGGGCCTGCACAGAAGTGTCACTAGGCAGAATTCGTGGGCTAGATTCTTCTCTCTTGTGCCAGGTTTGAGAAGAGAATTCTCTCAGTTCTTCCTGAGCGAAATTACAGGGCCATTCTACAACTGATTGAGGAGGGATAAGTGACATATTCAGCAGTTGTAGTTTATGGGGGACGCAGTTTCTGCCAAGGAGGGCATAGCCCCGATTTTGGGTAATTCTGGGAGGTCAAAATTAGCCCAAAATATTTTTGGGTTTTGTTGGTCAGGGGTCAAGGAGTCTTCTCCTAATTTTGCAAAATTTTTGGAGGTGTTTTGCTGCCCCAAACAGTAAAAATATTAGGTTTCCAATTGGGGAGGAGTCAGCTTCTATTTTGGGTCCCGTGTGGTCGGTAGAATTTGCCAAAACCCTTTCTAGCTTTTTTTGGTTTGTGGTGGAGAGTCCATGATTAATTTGGCGGAATTTTCTGAGCACTTTTGGAGGCTCAAACAGGTGTTTCTTTAAGCCAGCAAATGCAGAATTTCCAGGGTCAGCATAGAGCTTGAGGAGAAATCATTTCTTTGCATCCGGGGCAACGTTTTTCTCACCTAGAATTGCCTAGCTTGCTTTGGCAAGCCCAGGTGCACACATTCTGTATATTTGTACTCTCCTCTTGATAATAAAATGGCTCAGTTTGGCGCAGTTCTAGTGCAATTTTATGGGTGTTTAATTGTTGTCTAAATATTTATGTGTTGTATGTGTATTTTGCTTTGTTTATCACTGTTATTTCCTTTTGGTAACATTACAGTGGTATTAGAGCATGATCTTGGCCAGTTGTGGGGAGGGGCTAGCAAGATCATGGAGGAGTTGATGAGGCAGAGCCAACAATTGGTGAGGCAGAACCAACAGATTCTAGAGGGGATGCAACAAATGATACATAACCAACACAGAAGCCAAGCACATACAAACACATCTCAGCAGTACAACACCCACAGGTATGACCGATTTGACCGTCCTACCATGCCTCATTCCTTGGATGAACAAGAGAAGAAGTATATTTTAGGGGATGAGACTAGGAGGCATTTCTGCTGGTGGAGACCAGGCTTTAGATGTCAGAATCTCGAGGAGGAGGTTGAGCAGGAGGACACGCAAGATGGTGAGGGGCACATCAATATACCAAGTGTGGCACAGGAGTCACCATTGTTGGAGACCTCTTTCATAGCACCAGTTGACACCTTGACAAAGAGTGGAGCATACACCCATAGAGCCATTTGATAATGTGGTGTCCACCATTGGTGACGTGTCATCCATTGTTGGGGTATCCATTGATGAGGTGTCTAGGACGGTGTCTGAATTTTCAGGCGATGGAAACCCACAAATGATTAGGGATGTGTTAGGATACACATCCATGAGTGAGGTGCTAATGGGCACAAAGGCACCCTGAGCCGTGACAGAATTCTCAAATGATAGCTACCTACAGTAGCATGGAGAACACCTTGAGGAGCGTGAGCTACATGAGGATGTTATGCTCAATGAGATACATGTGGAGGGACAACTTGGGATTCATGTTTTGCACATGGTAGAGGAGGATGGGCAATCATCTGTTGGACCTACCATTGACGAGGAGCAAATAGATGCACAGGCAACCAGCAAAGTTGCAGTACTTCCATATAGTAGCTCTCTTCAGGCTTATGTAGAATGGGCCTGCAATATTGTTAGGTTACCTCTGCACGTTGGAGGGAGATTGGTTGGGCTACCTAGACAGGTTGTATACGATGACCAGGTCAATGAGAAGAGGTGACATGAGTTGCGTAGGGCGCAACATTCGCATGATGGACTTGCTATGTACACGAGGACTCCTGCATTTGATCCCTCTCATGGGGTTGGGTGGCAAGAGGTATTGAGTTGGTACCTAATAGGGCTGACTAGGTTTCTGGATACATCCATGGTTGGGAGCATAGTTCAGCAGGGACCGTGGTTTGCTTGAGGGGCTCAAGGGCTGGATCATCGTTGGGACCAAGGTGGGACTGCCCACCACTCCATGGATTGGGTCAGTCATGGTATTAACAAGATGGTGGATCTAGTGATTGGACTCACACCCATTTTTGTATTCCCACCAGAGTTTTGGACAACACCCGTGACAGGTTGAGCTAACAAAGGAGCAGGCAGACTCCATGAGTTGTCTTGGCATGTTGGCCATGTGTGGGGGCATAGGATGGTCAGTTTACCTTGGCAGGAGGTTGTCATAAGAGGTGGATAGACAAGCCACCAAATAGTTCCTTGGATGAAGAAGAGGATTTCCCATAGATATATGGGGCACAGGGGTCACCGAGGAGCAGCACCTTAAGGACAACCCCACAGGTACGTTGGGAAATTCCCATGTTAGATCTCCCAGGGAGGATCAGGAGGGGAGGTCCACTTATCCGAGGTTATGGAGATCAGAGAGTGGATACGGTGATACTGACAAGATGTAGACTAATACTTACTGACTTTGTTTTTAGACCATGGCTTCCAGGGATGTATAGGGGCATGCAACGGTGTGCAGCGATATGCAGAGGGGCACGAAGGTGCACAGAGGTGTGCAGTGGCGTGCAGGGTCACACTGGGGTGTAGGAGCAGTTCACACGCAGTGCATTTCCTTATAGAGTCACGGACGCATTGATATAGGAAGGATACCCGCTGATCCAGAGCAATGCAACAACATGTAGCAGGGTCCAGCGGTGCATAGAGATGTGCAACAGGGTGCAGTTATATGCCAGGGGCATGAGGCTACATGGTTATATGCAGCAACATGCAGGGCTGCACTGCGGACCGAGAGAGTGTTGCTAGCAGGGAGAGTGCTGCTAGCAGGGAGACTACTTGACGAGAGCATTAGGCATGCCATTGAGGGGGACATACCCAAGTTTGGAGAGCAGTTCGATCACAAGGTCGATCAAGAGTGTCCACACTGGTTCTCGACCATACTCGTCGGAGCCCAGGCATCTCTCACTCATTGGCCTTGCAGGCAGTTTAGGGGAGCCTTCTTGTGTCTGATCGAGGCCTACATTGTGGGTAGCGGGACTTAGAAGATTTGCTTGAGACGACTCTATGAGATTCGATGCATTAGGGACATAATAGGGATTCCTCGGTGGAGAAGTAGGGTTGGTACACGAGTTGGCAGCCACGGGCTAGGAGATGAGATGATCTTCTGCAAGGGTGGTATATCGTTCATCTATGAGCCCACACTTGGGGAGCTGATCATGGGGGAGAGATGTGCCTCTACTTCAATAAGGCTTGTTGGGATCTTGCATGAGCAAGGGATACCGTGTATAGCTGAGGTAGTTTTCCAGTGGGTATCCGGGCTTCAGACATTGTATTGGCACATTACTGAGGGTGCAGATGACAGACTTAGTGGTGATGATTGGCTGGAGCAGGACAGATCTGCATACACTGAGTTGGTCACGAGCATCAAACATCTGCCTATTAGCAGCATTCAAGGATTAGTTGTATGTCATTTGGGGTTCCCATTGGACATCGATACTACACAGTGGCAGGCGACAAGAATTGGAAGCAATGGGATTTCAATTTGGCTTTGGGTTCCAGGGACCCATTGGGGCAGTAGACCACCTTTCTCCAGAGGGATCATAGAGATGAAAGTGATAGGATGACATCTCCCTTAGGAGGTCAAGTTGGGGATCGTCGAGATTATCACTCTAGGCCGAGGAGAGCTTTCCCTGCTATTGTTTCGACCAAATACTGGACAAGGATTGGTAGATGATGGCTTTGATGGGATGCCCTGGCAGGATCATCTTCAACACTATAGAGTTTTCCTTTATTGGGGTTGTGATATAGGATTACGAGAGTGGATGGATCTGCAAGAGCATGAGGGGGTCGCAGTCATGCCCATACTGGCGCAATGCCTACACGTTGACCTCACTTCGAGATTAGTATGGGACCATGGAGCAGTTGGTTCACAGACTTAGGAGATAGGAGAGAGGGTTCCCACCAGGGAAGGACATCCAAGTATTTTGTTGGGTCTCAGTTTGGCAACAGGCATGATACCTCTCAAAGACTCCCCGAGATGGGATAACACTTCACATGGGTGGTCTTATGATCAGAGATGTGCTTGGCCCCCACAGATACTACGCCATCCGGTTCTAGGAGAGGAGGATACAATATGAGTATTAAGGGCAGTTGACCATAGTCCGAGTGGCACAATTTCAACATGATGGTATCCTTTTGAGATTAGCATGGGACTCCGGTATTACAGGGCTTGGTAGTTCAACCACCTTTAGGGACAAGTTGGTCTCTACAGGGGGAGGTCATGTGAATCTTTCGTTGCGGTTCATTTCTATGGAGAGTATTTGGTCCCCTAGAGATTCGTTGATGACTCAATGGCACATTTGGGACCCTAGTATTGTTTGCAACGATAGTTAGGTCCGTAGGGACAAAAAGCTTGTTCGAGCATTGCTTGAGGATAAACAATTTTTGGCAGGGAGGACTGTAATGTCCCCAATTTCGATTTTTCCATCTGAGGAGGTCAACGAAGATTTTGTGGGAGGTGCTAAGCATAGCACAATTTTGAAATTCAAGCATTGGAGGCAATTTTGACAAGGGAGGCATGAGGACTTAGGAGAATAGGAGAAATTTCAGCCTTGGTGGAATGTGGGTACCACAAAAAGGAGGCAATTCGACCCTTGGAAATAATTCGCACTTGTGGAAGAAGAGAGAGAAGGAAGCGGGGGGGTGCGAGTTAGTGGAATACGGGGTCCAGCAAGAGAAAGAGCGTCAGCTTCTATAAATAAGGAAAGGAGGCCTCCATTTGGTATCTTTTGCCAATCTAACTTGAAAACAAGTTTTCTTGAGCCGTTTAGCCAAGTAAACTAGTGTTGTTTAGCAAAAGAAATTTCCAAGTAGGAATTCCAACCTCTTTTTCGTTGTACTTCGAGTGTCACCCTAAGAGGGAATTTCTTAACTTAGTGGGGAGGAATTTCACTGGAGTTCGTGGGGCAGCTCAGCTCATTCTTCAGCGAGTTCGAACTTCCAGAAGGACGCAGGAGCAAAATCATACCACTGAGCTGAGGGATTTTCAAGGGGTAATTTGGCCAGAGGATTTAGGAGAAATTTCACTAAGGGTGGACCAACAATTGTGGATAATTTAAGGGTTGGAAGTTGTTGTTCCGAGGAGAGCCAAATTCATCATTTTGGGCCTATGCAGAAGTGTCACTAGGCAGAATTCGTGGTCTAGATTCTTCTCTCTTGTGTCGGGTTTGAGAAGAGATTTCTCTCAGTTATTCCCAAGGGAAATTACAAGGCCATTCTACAGCTTATTGAGGAGGGACAAGTGACATATTCAACAGTTGTAGTTTGTGGGGGCACAGTTTCTGCCAAGGAGTGTGTAGCACCGATTTTGGAAAATTTCGGGAAGTCGGAATTAGCCCAAAACGTTTATGGGTTTTGTCGGTCAAGGGTCAAGGAGTCTGCTCCTAATTTTGCAAAAGTTTTGGAGGGGTTTTGATGCCCCAAATAGTAGAATTATTGGGTAGCCAATGGGGGAGGAGTGACCTTAAATTTTGGGTCTCGGGTGGTCAATAGAATTTGCCAAAACCCTTTCTTGGTTTTTCTGGGTTAGTGGTGGAGAATCCAAGATTAATTTGGCGGAATTTTCCGAGCACTTTTGGAGGCTCAAACAAGGGTTTCTTTCAGCCAACAGTTGCAGAATTTCCAGGGTCAACATAGAGCTTGAGGAGAAATCATTTCTTTGCATCCAGGGCAGCATTTTTCTCACTTGGAATTGCCTAGCTTGATTTGGCAAGCCCAGGTGCACACATTCTATATATTTGTACTCTCTTGATAATAAAATGGCTCAATTTGGCGCAGTTTTGGTGTAATTTTATGGGTGTTTAATTGTTGTGTAAATATTTATGTGTTGTATGTGTATTTTCCTTTGCTTATCATTGTTATTTCCTTTTTGGAATATTACACCAAATTAATGTAAAAGTTGTTGAAGTTGGTTGGAGTATGGGAAAAAGGAAACACCAATGGACGATGGAGTCATAGTGAAATTAATGAAATCTTCAAACTATACAGGAACAGCCTATCACAGAGGCATGGTAGTCCAGCATTCCTTGAATTCACAATTTATAGATATGAAAGAAGAAAAGGTAACATTCAAGGCTTAAAACAGAGATCTCAGGACGAATTTTGCATGAGCCTATCAGACTGAATACATTGATTGCCAACATCAAAGATATAAAGCATGAACCATGAAGAGAACACATAACGGAGAGGTTGAAATATTAACACTAGGAAAACTAAATGCAATCATAAACACATGAATCTCTAGACAAAAATTCATATTCCCCTGCTTTAAATATTTTTCATTAAATTCTGGAAAAAAAAGGTACACAACACACGAGACTTTTCTCTGCCAAAATGCAAACCCCTGTTCACAAAGACCTTGTCTTTATAGAAAATTTACAAACTACAGCCAAATTTGTAGTAAGGAATTAATTACAAAGTTCTAAAAATAAAGAGTGAATATCAAATACAATTGAATACAATACACAATCTAATTGTAAATTCAAAAATATTTTGTATCTAAAGATATGATAGTTTGATGGAATCACAACTAGAAACTAGGGTCAAAATTGATGACTGATATCCTACCTAGTTTTTCTGGACCATGTGCCTCGCCATCATGCTTAATATGGTATATGTTATGAAATTTCTCCTTTTGGGACTATCTCATTTGAAAGTTGTTCTTGATCGATACCAAAAAAATAGTTTTTCCAAGCGCTGACCAATCCACTGATATTCTTTCAAATTGGTATAAGACCTAGGATCTCTGTCGGGCTGGTTGTCAATGCTCCATAGAAATCAACACAAAATCGCGCTGACACTAAAACTATCAGCGCTCATAGAAATTCTAGCAGTGAAAATCATTGACAGGCTATTATTATCGTCTAGTCAAAACCTCATCAGAACAATTGGTGATCAAAATTGTACTCTTAAAACGACTACCTAAGTGTGCTATCTGCTTCCAATAGGATATCAACATTACTCTCTTTCCTTCTTAGTTTTCTGGGCATTTGTAGCAACTTTTCTCCTTGAGCTTTTGGGCTTTTTAAGTCTCTTTCAACTTGTAGAATCTTCCCTATTTATAATTAGGTCTTTTTGAGAAATGTTTTCTATATCAATAACCTATTTCGCTGGATCAGGGTTTTGTTTCAGCTTAATATTCAGTTTGAGTTTGTTCCATGGTCTTGTGTGTGGCCTCCTTCCACCTCTGTAAATTTCGGCTAAGGTGGGTTCTTTTTCAGGTTCTGTCTGCTTAGTCTCAGGTTCAATGGTTTTGCCCTTGACCTTATTTGTTGGCTTAACAACCTCTATTTCTGTAGGGAAAAGTACATCGGGAGAAGGTACATTTTTCATCTCTCTCAGCCTCACACTCCATGTATAAACTTTTGCTAACTCAGGAACTAAAGGAAGAACAAACTTTGTTTTTTTATGACTCCTAGTTTGCATAGATGATGTCCCATATTCTAGGCTTTGGGGTTGTTTAACCTTCTTCTTACTTCCCTTCTTTTTGCCTCTTTGGTTTGACAGTTTCTACAAAGCCTCCCCAAAAACAAAAGTGCTCCCAAGTCCTATTAACCTTTCTCAAATGATTTATAATCAACAGTTTAATTAAACCCTTATGATATATAAAATGAAAGGAAACATTAGGTCTTGCCCTAACCCTTGCATACATGTGCTTCAGACTCATTAAAAAAAAGTAAGAGGCCTTCATTCTGACCTGTCTTGCGACGTGGTCAAGGAAACAGAAATGGTATAAATTGATCCTGCTGAAGCATCCCTCACATGTGAAATAAGACTGTGCAATGCGCAGGGGAACATGCCACTCATCTTTCAACCAAGATATTTGGATCTTTGAACACCAACACCTACCCCTGTATTCATCCTTAAATAAGAAGGATAGATCAATTCCAGCGAGAAAATGACTTTTAAAACCTCGCTCTCCATCCATAGGGAGGCATGTGGCTTTTGTGATTACCTCCTCAGTAACAAGAAAAGAAATTCCTCCAATGTTAACTTCCTGGCCATTGAAAACCTTAGCGAAGGCCCTATCAACACCATCATGGTAGTCTGTACAACAAAAGAAGAAGTGTTCCCATCCTGCCTCTCAAAAACATTGATGAATTTCCGGGTAAGCTTCAAGCAGGTCAAGTCCTTTGGGCTCTCCTCTGTGTAACCTTTCGCTCCTTCCCATAATTTCCACCATCAAACACTTGCACTAGAAATAGGAGTGGGATCCGATCTAAGGTTTCAAGATAACCAGAACTTTGTTCTCTTAGCGTAAAACACACAATAGATTAACCACACGTTATACAGTTTTAGTGTCAGCGCCAATTTGTAAAAAATAGTATAAAAGCGTTGACAGATAAAATATCAGTGTTATTGTGGATTTGTAAAATAAAAATGCACTGAACTAAAGTAGCAGCACAAATCTGTAAAATTGGAAAATTAAACACTAATAGATGGACAATCAACACCCGAAGGAAATTTTAAGTTTGGATGGTCAAGATTAAAAGACATTGATGGAGCACATGTTAGTGGAGGAATGGTAATCGATCAAGCAAGCACTGACTAAGCGGAGGGTGATACGACGTGAATGGGATTTCACAGGACATGGTTCCGCCGCCAAGAGGTAATTCTTAGTTAAAGGTCATAATTGCATGGAGGAAATCTCTGTAATCGCCAATTATGTTCATTATGTGATTTACTGAGTGCCATGCTTTGAAATTATTTGTTTCAAATGGTGAAAATCAATATAACGTGTGGTTAATCTATTGTTTGTTTTAGGCCAAGAGAACAAAGTTCTAGTTATCCTGAAACCTGAGATTGAATCCCACTCCCATTTCCAGTGCAAGTGTTTGATAGTGGAAATTAAGAGAAGGAGAACCCAAAGGACCTGACCTGCTTGAAGCTTATCTGGAAATTCATCAGCGTTTTCAAGAGGCAGGATGGGAGCAGGTTTTCTTTCGCTGTACAAAGGAGAACCCAAAGGACCCGACTTGCTTCAAGCTTATCCAGAAATTCATTAGCATTTTCAAGAGGCAGGATGGGAGTAGTTTTTCTTCCCCTATACAGACTACCATGGTGTTGTAAGGGCCTTCGCTGAGGGTTTCAGTGGCCAGGAAGTTAACGTTGGAGGAATTTCTTTCACAGTTACCGAAGAGGTAATCGCAGAAGCCACAGGCCTCCTTGTGGACGGAGAGAAAGGTTTTACAGTCATGTTCTAGCCAGAATTCATGTGGCGTTCTTTTTAAAGGATGTATACAAAGGTAGGTGCTAACATTCAGAGATCCTGGTTGAAATATGAGTGGCATGTTCTCTTGTGCATCACATAGTCCTATTTCACATGTGAGGGACGGTTTAAAAAGATCAATTTATATCATTTCCGTTTTCTTTCCCACATCGCAAGACAGGTCAAAATGAACGCCCCTTACTTTCTGTTAATGAGTTTGAAGCACATGTCTCAAGGGTTAGGGAAAGACCTAATGTTTATTCTCATTTTATATATCATAAGGGTTTAATTTAACTGTTAATTGTAAATCATTTGAGAAAGGTCAATAGGACTTGGGAGCACTTTCTTTTTTGGGGATGCTTTGTAGAAAACTATCAAACCAAAGAGAGGCAAAAAGAAGGGAAGTAAAAAGAAGGTTAAACAACCACAAATCCTAGAACAGGGGGCATCATCCATGCAAACCAAGAGTCAAAAAAAAGCAAAGTCTATTCCTCCTTTAGTTCCCGAGCTAGAAAAAGTTTATACAAGGAGGAGTGCGAGGTTGAGAGAGATGAAAAATGTAACTTCTCCCCATGTACCTTTCCTTGCAAAAACAGAGGTTGTTAGGCCAATAGAGAAGGTCAAAGGCAAAACCATTTAACCCGATACAGAGCAGACAAAACCTGAAAAAGAATCCACCTTAGCCGAACTTTGGCTGAATACTTCATGTATAAAAAACAACACACATCAATCATTTATGATGATCTCTCCAAACAGGCACAAGCTTATCGACAAATGTCTCTTCTATTAAGAAGACCACCTGGCCGAGAAGCTTATCCGGGAGATGTTTTCTATTTGCATTCCCGTCTCTTGGAAAGAGCAGCTAAATTAAGTTCCCAGTTAGGTGAGGGGAGTGTTACTGCTCTACCAATAGTTGAGACTCAAGCTGGAGATGTTTCAGCTTGAGGTGGAAGGAGGCCACACACAAGACCATGGAACAAACTCAGACTGAATATTAAGCTAAAACAAAACCCTGAGTTGGCGAAAGAGGTTATTGATATAGAAAACACTCCTCAAAAAGACCTAATTATAAATAGGGAAGAGTCTACAAGTTCAAAGAGACTTAAAAAGCCCAAACTCTCAAGGAGAAAAGCTGCAACAAACGCCCAAAAAACCAAGAAGGAGAGAAAGGCTAATGTTGATATCCTATTGGAAGCAGGTAGCATACTCAGGTAGTTGTTTTAAGAGTACAGTTTTGATCACCAACCATTCTGATGAGGTTTTGACTAAACGCTGATAACTAGCCTGTCAACAATTTTCACTGCAAGAATTTCGATGAGCGCTGATAGTTTCAGTGTCAGCGCAATTGTGTGCAAATTTCTATGGAGCGCTGAGAACCAGCGCGTCAGAAATCCCAGTCCTTATCCCAATTTGATAGAATATCAGTGGATTAGTTAGCGCTGGGAAAAATTGGTTTTTTGGTAACGATCAAGAGCAATTTGCAAATGACATAGTCCCAAAATGATACATTTCATAACATATACCATATTAAGCATGATGACAAGGCACAGGTTCCAAAAAAATTAGGCAGGATATCAGTCATCAATTTTGACTCTAGTTTCTAGCCGTGATTCCAACAAACTGTTATATCTTTAGATATAGAATATTTTTGAGTTTACAATAAGATTATGTATTGTATTATGTTGTATTAGATATGCACTCTTTATTTTTAGAAGTTTGTAATTAAGTCCTTACTAAAAAATTGGCTGTAGTTTGTAAATTTTCTATAAAGACAAGGTCTTTGTAATGAACAAGGGTTTTGGATTTTGGCAGAGAAAAGCCTTGTGTGTTGTGTACCTTTTTTCTAGAATTTAATGAAAAATATTTAAAGTAGGGGAATGTGAATTTTTGTCTAGAGATTCATTTGTTTATGATTGCAACCAATTTTCCTAGTGTTGTTAATCTTTCAACCTCTCCATTATGTGTTCTCTTCTATATTAGAATGGGATGTCATTGATATAGAATTCATGGTTCATGCTTTATATCTTTGATGTTGGAAATCAATGTATTCAGTCTAATAGGCTCATGCAGAATTCATCCTGAGATGATCTGTTTTTATTTTTATTTTCATAGACCTATATTGTTCTTTGCTTTGATAATTTCATTTATTCATTAACACATTAAGTTCACCCCATAACATCATAACATTATTCAGATTTACATCATTACTCATCATCATATGCAACTATGTAGAAAGAACAATATCATCATCATCAATGCATCCATCTCCCTCTTACATTTGTGAATGAGAGGGTTTGCACCTGTTAGAAAGAGGTCATCCACATACAACACCAGTATGAGAGGCTTCTCATCTTCAACCTTAAATTAAAGGTTAGGATCAGCTTCACTCCTAGTGAATCCCAGCTTCATCAAGTAGCTATCGATCCTCTCATAACATGCTCGGGGTGCTTGCTTCAGCCCATAGAGAGCCCTCTTCAACCTGCATATATGAGATTTTCAATCATAAATCTCAAATCCTTCAGGTTGCTCCACATAGACCTCTTCTTTGATAGAACCATGCAAGAACGCGGTCTTAACATCCATCTGATGTAGGTTCCATCCTTGTGAAGCCACAAGGGCTATGATCAAGCGGATGGTCGTCAGCTTTCTCACGGAGCTTGTCTTCGGCAGGAAAGAGTGTTGAGGACCCCATAGTTCTTTTAGGATAGCCTTGCCAATCTTCTCTTCAATGATTGCTCTTGCTCTTGCTCTTGCTAGGGCTTTGTCTTCACCTCAGCTCCGATACCATGTTAAAATTATGGTATGTTCTATGCTTATAACAGTTTACTTCTCTTTCTTATTATATTCCACCGATTAGCAATCACATGTACATAAAGTAAAGTGCAGATAGAACATTAAACGATCGACAGAAAACAAGACAAGAGACACAAGATGTGGCGGCGAGCCAGGGACAAACCCCACAATGTGTGGGGAAACCCTTTGATCAAATCTTCTTTTATCTTCAATAATTCAGCAGAAAGAACTAGTACAATAAATCTTATTCATATCAGCAGTAGCAAACCCTAGATCAGCAGCATCAGCATTAGTGGCTTCATTATCAAACTAGGGCAGACCATATCTCACAAACCGACCGTCGGATTTACTTCATTCCACCACCAAAAGTTTCGGCTTCCAGAGGAGGTTTAGATGAACCTACAACGCAGTTCAGATAAGGAGATCTTCTAGGCCACGCAGGTCAATCTTTACTTCTGCAGTTGCAGCTTCAGTTTCAGCAGTTTCCAGCTTCAAACTAGGGCAGTCGATATCTTGCAAACCGTTCGTCGGATTGACTTCATTCCACCACCAAAAGTTGCGCTTTCAAAGGAGGTTCAGATGAACCTACAACGCAGTTCCAAAGAGGAGATCTTCTAGGCCACGCAAGTCAATCTTTACTTCTGCAGTTGCAGTTTCAAAATCAACAGCTTCCGGCTTCACATGTGTGAGAGAGAGAGACCCATTTCAGCACAGTAGAGAGAGAGAGATGCGATGAGATGAGCGAGTCCAAATGAGGAAAAGTCCTCTTATATTTATACACAACGTTGGTGGGTGAATAGATGCGACTGTTGGGCTTCTGAGCCTACATGAGTTGTAGGTCGGCTTGATAATAATTCCATAATCAAAATAAATTCATATCTCCATGAATACTTATCGGATTTGGATGATCTTTATATGAATCCTACGCCTCTCGACGAGAGGAATCTAATAAAAATATTATTAGCCATGAACAAAATGACCCACATGAATTTTTGCCCTAGTTGCCAATTTTAACAAAGCGGTATTCCCAACAAGCCCAGCGTGTGGGTATGATGCCCACTGGGTTATACTCTGCAAAGACCAAGATAGGATAAGCTACTACTCCAACCCTATGGGTAACAGAAAAGGGTGATACCCTATTGTCCAAAGTTCCCTCAACCCCAGGAGCCCTTTATCTCAATTCTTCACCCTAGGAGCTCAAATAGGGGAGGAAGAGTTGGCTCAATGTCTGTGTTCCATGGGGATGCGTTTCCCAGGGTCGGGTGCGCACACCCCTCGCACCCGGGACGGGGGGAAGTCTGGGGAAACGTTTCCCCACGTCCCCCTTTTGGGGAGACGTGGGGAGACGCAAGGGGGGACGTTTCCCCAGTGTGGGGGACACAACTCCCCAAAAGGGGGACGCCCCCTCAAAATGGGCTATGCATCCCCCTTAAATTTGCTTGTAAACAATGATTTATGACAGGGGAAACCTAGTATTTGATCATATTGCCCTACTAATGCTATGCAATTCATGGTAATGTTAAGTTCTTAAAGTAAAAGTGGCATTCTCTTTTATCTTTCATTTTCATCCCTTTATCATGGTAATGAAAGATAAAGGAGAATGTCACTTTTACTTGATTTTTTAACATTACCATGAAATGACTCAGGATGTTTGAGAGTGGTTCCGACCTCTTTGGATTTCATATGCAAAAAGTAGAATTTTAGATCTCACTCAAAATCTAGCAGACTTAACAGTTTTTCAGGAATTCAGGATTCGATGGATTGCAATGTTTCCATTGCATTTTGTCATGTACAAGGGTATGGAATTAGTATTTAATCAAGAGCACCAAGCCCTCTGTGTACTTTAGAGTGACTTTTAGACTCATCACTCCACTGTTTTTGAGTTTAGTTATATCAAAATACTATTCCAATCTTTAGATTTGAGTATCTATTATAGTCTATTTTGCTTAGTACTAATTAGATTCTAGAATGATGAATGATGAATTTTAATTTTAAATCAATTTAGAATCTAGAATGATGAATGATAAATTTAATTTTTAAATCAATGTAGATTCTAGAACGGTAAATAATGAATGATGAATATGTATCAAAGTATTTCATTATTGAATCTCGTGGTCTACAGATGAATCATTTATGTATTAGTAAGGATGATGAGTATTGATCAATGTATTTCATTACTTAATTCAATTATGTATGTATCATTGTATTTATTCTTTAATTATTGAATATGAATTTGAAATATATATATAGATATTAAAAAAATTATATACCCCGACGTCCCCCTAAATTTACCTAAAATTTGGGGGTACTCCCACACGCCCCCCTTGTGCGTCTCCCCGTCCCAGAGTCTTGGTGGAACATTGCTCAGTGTCCTCAACCATTGATGCTTTCTATAGATCAACAACATATCATCGTACTCATATCTAGTAATCATCACATCTCAATAGCAGTTGTCTCGTACAGCAGCACTGTCTCAATATATTAAGGTAACTCAGTCCCAACTATATGTGGGATTCTCTGCCAATCGGTTCCTAGTCTTTGTTATCATAATGTATCCATATCATATCCAGATCCTGCTCAGATGGCTCTCTAAGGAGCTTCTTCATCCTACTTCATACCTAGTCATGCTAGCAACATTGTACTCAACCTCGATCGTGCTACGGACCTCTCATCCAAGATATCATAGAATATCTCATACTAAGGTAGCATCCAAATGTGCTCATCTCATCAATAATGATCCTAATCATCATCAGTACATCCAAGTAGTCACATATCACAGGAGGAATGTCTTAGACCAAAAATTGATCATCCCATGCAAATATATCGAAGGATGCTCGGTGGAAACTCTATGTGAGTGAAGCAAATCAATCATGAACTCATTCAAGTTTTATGCAAATCATATTCATATATATATATACGAACAGGTGTTCAAAACGAAACATCAATGCTTCAATCAAATGTTGGTTGCCAAGATGAGTTCAACAATATTTCTTCACAACATCTTGAAATTCAATCGGAGTGTCCAAGGATTTGCATTTCCACTTTCCAATAATTCTTCAATAGATTCGCAATAACAATTACCTTTTCCCAACTTCAGAAATCAATTCATCATTTCGAGCTTCAGAAACCATCTCCCTTTTAGATCATCAGAGGCTCATTACCTGTCAATAGTACACCATTAGTATATAAAACCAAAACCAAAATCCAAAATCATACCTTCGAACATTTCTGGAGTAAAGGTTTGGATCAACACAACATCCTGGCTTCACCAGGTAACTGTCAATGTGAACACATCAAGATCGAGGATCTTGCTTCATACAATGCTCTCTGCAAACATAACTCTTTACCAAACCAATATGCTTAGCCTTACACAAATCAATGTTGTCATATCAAAACTAATATCAAACTCATCAATATCATTTGTATCAAATTCTTTAGATGAAGTGACAAGTAGAGCTCTCATCAAGTCATGACTTCATCTATTGTTATGCTGCCAACAAGTTTCCATTTGCGAAGCAATATCAAATCAAGTCATCCTTATGGTCATAATATAAGTCACTAAATGCAAATGCATACACCAGGGATAATTCATGCAGGTTCCATCAATTTATCAAGAGATTGCTTCATACTGAATCACAACTGTCAATATTTCAACCATTGTGCTAAGAACGAGGAGGCCAATACAAAACCATTATCGAGTAACAATATTAGTCACTGAAAGTCACTATACCCACATAGCATTGTCATCAAGGCAAATAATCAGTCGTCAAATCAAATCATTAGTCATCAAGTCAAATCCTAAATTCGTTATCATAGTGAGATCTATAGTCCAGAACATATCTCAACATCAAGTCAAAGTTCTAAATCATTATCAGACATCTTGTGAAAAACTCCAAACACTGCTTATCTATATCAATCAGCCAAATCTAGTCATACTTTGGTAGTACAAACTTCAAACATAATGACATATCTATATGCATGTCTCAGTCACCTACAAACACAAGTTCAGTCTATATATTCATATTATAGTAAACATTCAAACTTTCCTACTGACAAATCTTTCTGTTGTCTACTCCACATCTGTAGGACTGACATCCTTCAGGTGAACATCTAATTTCATGCACATTTTTGTGTCCAGCAGGCATAGTCACACCCATAGGCCTTCCCTGCAGGCGGTTGGGAGATTATAGTCGCACCCTTAAATATTTATGCGAGAAAATGTGGCTTCCCAACTGCCAAACCCTAGCTCAGAACTGTCTTAGTGCCTCGGTCACACCCTTAAGCTTACTTTCATGCGGTTGGGAGGCTATAGTCGCACCCATAGGCTTTCTTCCATGCGACTGAGGCTTAGAGTAAGAGAAAACTCTCTCTCACCTCAGATCAGAACTTTGCTGCAAATCAACAATGTCAAATATTTGTCTATTCTTGCCCATAAATCATACTTCAATAGTAAAGAGTATATAATGCAAATGACAATAGGAGAAGGGATCTTATGGAGAGGTTCTCCCTCTGAATGGGAATCCACTTCAGTCATCTTCATTCATGCCATCAACTTGTCTATAATGCTATCATGCATCAACAGATCTGTTAGATCATAAAGTCAGACCATATCACTTATTCATCATGGTTATATTATCATCAACTACTTCATCATGGCATCAATCTGTCATCAAGGGATGGTGTCAAAGAGCTACTGAGAGTAGACTTCAAGAATCATGATCACATTCATTACTTCTTTGTCACATAACTAAATACATCAAGTCAAGGCATTCAATTTTACCATATGCCATAATTACTAAACACATCAAAACATAACCATGGCCAACAAGAGATCCTGAATATCAATCTCATTGTTATACTTCTATTATCATGGCTACCATGCTTTTCACAAACAAATAGTGTCAAGTTACCATCTACTAGAATCAAGGTGCTAACCTTCTTTATGGGATCAAGATATTCAAAAATGATAGATGTTAACCAAACATCAAGTATGCCACTATATCAAAGATCAACATTAAATAACCTCATAAAATCAAGAAGTTCATCCTAATCAAGAAGTAAGATACTTGTTCAATACCAAGTGCACCATTTCATCATAAGAACCATGAATTAAAATTACTTTCATATGCATGCATGAACCATTTGAGAAGGAGACATTCTCATCACACCTTGGGGTTTGCTAATATTACAACTCAAACATAACATTGAAACAATATACCATGCATACCTTATAGTATTCAAATACCTGTGCACCTTTTAATTTGACATAGGCAACTTGTAGCACTTAGTCATCTTTTCATCAGGTGCCTCTTTACCTTTTCTAGCTCTAACTTTTATTTCATACATCTCAAATGATCCTCAAGAAAGGTCCTCTTATTACATCTCATCAAGGAGATTAGAAACATCCAAATATTCAAATATACATGCAGGAAGTATAAGTAATGATCAAAACAATAATCAAATCTATAAGTCTAGACAAAAGTAAAGACATAAAGGAGCATCATAAATCAATAAATATTTATCTTCAATGAGAGGTGATCCTCTCCCTCTTGAAATGACCTTCAAGAGCCATCACTGACCATTTTCCACATAACAATATTGCTTTCAATCAACTTTATCAACAACCATGCCTACTAGAGACTATCCCATCTAGGGCTTCATCAAATTTGTCACAAGTGCTTGAGCATCTTCACATTGACCATGCAAGGTTTACTATTTCAAATCTTTGCCATAAACCAGGGTTTCTCTCAAACCCTAACCTCATAATATCCATCAAACCCTAATACACAAATTGCCTAAGGTTTTCTTCAAACCCTAGAATTCTTTTAGGTCTCCCCCACCTTCTCTTGCTTCTATCAAAGTTGTCTCCTGTGAAAATTCCTTAAACCCGAGAATTCCTACTACAACACTGATGATATTTCTCCTACTTGTTAGATTTACATGAAAAATTTATTTGCAATATCCTACGACAAACATCGAAATACATACACTGCAACCTACACCAATTAAATTATATGTCGAAACAAGAAACTAAACAATAGAGAAAATGACACAGTTGTTTTTGGACAAATATCCCCGGAAAATCCCAACGCGGGAAAACCAGTGCAGCAGATCTGAGGGTTTTTATTATTAAGCTGAATTATTTCTGAATACAACCACTGGATGCCTTCCCAGAAATCCAATTACAGAAAAAAATCACTTGGTAGAAGAAATTGGTGAGATTACCTCACTCTACACTGCAAGTCCCCGCTGATCCGGCCACTGAACCATGAGCTCCCCGACTACTTTTGCGTTGCCCCTACGTGGGCCCTGCATAAGCGCAACTTAGAATCAATCTGCCTTCGGAAGCCTTTTCCAGCCCTCCCGGCTCAGAAACATCAACTTCCTCAGCAAACTCAAACTTCTGCACTGGAAACTACTGCGCTGCTCTGCGTGTGGCTTGCGTGAGCCCTTCTTGGCTCTGCATCACCCTATTTACCCTTTGTGTTGCCCCTCTCTGTTAAGTTATGGTATGTTCTATGCTTATAACAGTTTACTTCTTTTTCTTATTATATTCCACCGATTAGCAATCACATGTACATAAAGTAAAGTGCAGATAGAACATTAAACGATCGACAGAAAACAAGCCAAGACAAGAGACACAAGATGTGGCGGCTAGCCAAGGACAAACCCCACAATGTGTGGGGAAACCCTTTGATCAAATCTTCTTTTATCTTCAATAATTCAGCAGAGAGAAATAGTACAATAAATCTGATTCATATCAGCAGTAACAAACCCTAGATCAGTAGCATCAGCATTAGCGGCTTCATTATCAAACTAGGGCAGACCATATCTCACAAACCGACAGTCGGATTGACTTCATTCCACCACCAAAAGTTTCGGCTCCCAGAGGAGGTTCAGATGAACCTACAGCGCAGTTCAGATGAGGAGATCTTCTAGGCCACGCAAGTCAATCTTTACTTCTGCAGTTGCAGCTTCAGTTTCAGCAGTTTCCGGCTTCAAACTAGGGCAGCCGATATCTTGCAAACCGTTCGTGGGATTGACTTCATTCCACCACCAAAAGTTTCGGCTTCCAGAACAGGTTCAGATGAACCTACAACGCAGTTCAGATGAGGAGATCTTCTAGGCCACGCAAGTCAATCTTTACTTCTGCAGTTGCAGCTTCAGTTTCAGCAGTTTCCGACTTCAAACTAGGGCAGTCGATATCTTGCAAACCGTTCATCGGATTGACTTCATTCCACCACCAAAAGTTTCGGCTTCCAGAGGAGGTTCAGATGAACCTACAACGCAGTTCAGATGAGGAGATCTTCTAGGCCACGCAAGTCAATCTTTACTTCTGCTTCAGTTTCAGCAGTTTCCGGCTTCAAACTAGGGCAGTCGATATCTTGCAAACCGTTCGTCGGATTGACTTCATTCCACCACCAAAAGTTGCGGCTTTCAAAGGAGGTTCAGATGAACCTACAGCGCAGTTCCAAAGAGGAGATCTTCTAGGCCACGCAAGTCAATCTTTACTTCTGCAGTTGCAGCTTCAGTTTCAACAGCTTCCGGCTGCACATGTGTGAGAGAGAGAGACCTATTTCTGCGCAGTAGAGAAGAGACTCATATCTGCGCAATAGAGAGAGAGAGAGATGCGATGAGATGAGTGAGTTCAAATGAGGAAAAGTCCTCTTATATTTATACACAACGTTGGTGGGTGAATAGATGCGACTGTTGGGCTTCTAAGCCTACATGAGTTGTAGGTCGGGTTGATAATAATTCCATAATCAAAATAAATTCATATCTCCATGAATACTTATCGGAATTGGATGATCTTTATATCAATCCTACACCTCTCGACGAGAGGAATCTAATAAAAATATTATTAGCCATGAATAAGATGACCCACATGAAGTTTTGCCCTGGTTGCCAATTTTAACACTCCCTCTCAACCATGGAGAACTTCATCTGCAATCTGTCTATCGGTCGTTACTATTCATCCATAAAATGCACTGCCTTGTACAGCCTGACCCTTGCCCTGCTCTGCTCTATTTTGCCTGTTCTGCTTTGTCTTGTTCTGCCCTGCACTGATCTTTATTGTTTTGTTCTATTTTGCTCTGCTCTTGCATTGTTCGGTTCTACTCTGCTTTTGTCCGAATTATGAAGAAGAAAAAATGATCGAGGATGTATCATACTGACTCAAAGTCAGTCTCAGAGTATGTACCACTGGTCCCAGACCAGTCTCAAACAACCCAAAGTCAGCGTCATAGTGAGTACAACTCCAATGGTCCCAGACCAATATCATCCTCCACTGACTCAAAGTCAGTCTCAGAGTATGTACCACTGATCCCAGACCAGTCTCAACCGACCCGAAGTCAGCGTCATAGTATGGTACAACTCCTACCACTGGTCCCAGACCAGTATCATTGATCCCAGATCAATGGAGGTCATCCTAGCGTAGGGAGTACAGTAGTTACAACGATGCGTCCATCGGTACTACTATGGTCCCTAACTTCATTTCCCTGCTCATTGATCAGATGAGAGGTACTTCCCATGAGTCCCAAACTGCATGGGTAAGATGCCTCGACAGGAGAACTAATCAATCCTGTCCTCACAGGAGAACACATCAATCCTGCTACAATTGCCATGGAGAACACATCAATCCAGGCCGCCATGGAGAACACATCAATCCAGGCCTCACAGGAGAACACATCAATCTTGCTACAATCGCCATGGAGAACACATTAATCCAGGCCTCACAGGAGAACTAATCATCCTGCTACACAGGAGAGCGAATCATCCTGTTCCACAAGAGAGCGAATCATCTTGTCCCACAAGAGAGCGAATCATCTTGTTCTAGTGTGCACCACCAGGGGAGGGTGAGTCACCCTGTGGTCGTATGTTGCTCCAGTAATAACCGCAAGCCCTCAGGGCTCCCAGAGCTCAATGTATGCAACATGCAGGGCCCTTGTACAAGGGTTTCTTACCGACTCCAAGTCGTTTGGGAAAATCACAGATTAGATCTTTCCTCGGGGCTTTGACAAGGTGTATCAACCTGTACATCATCTTAATGCGATGAAGCCTCCTTGCTTATCAAATTACCATATCCAAGATGATGTCTATCTGCTGGAGCAATCGACGAATACGGGATTCCTCAATAATCGAATCCCACCTCTGGTTGTTATAGAGAATCACAGTCGTATCCAATGTAAATCCAAACAGCTCACTGAAGAGCTTTCGCAACCAGACTACCTCACACGAGGTTATGCTAGCAATAATATATCCTGCTTCGATGGTGCTCAAAGCCACCGACTTCTGCGTCCTGCTCATCCAGGATATCGAAGCAGATCCCAAGGTGAAACAGCACCCGGAAGTGCTCTTACGGTCCACCACACTGCCTGCCCAATCAACATCAGTATATCCAAGTAGTCTCACATCTCCGGCAGTGTATCTTAATCCATGAGAGATTGTGTCCTGAAGACATCTCAGAAGATTCCTGGCATCAATCCAGTGAGGCTCAACCAAATATTAGCTCACAATGCTAACTGCAAAAAATATGTTCGGACGGAGGTTCACCAAGAACATCAATGCGAATGAGTTTATGAAACTCAGAGGCATTTCCCAAATCTGGTCCGACATCACTACCATATAACTTCTAAAAGTTAAGATCCTCGAAGTAGTCACAGGCTTGCAGTCCATCATACCAAATCTTTCCAATATATTTATCACATATTTCCCTTGAGATAGGAAAATTTCCCTTGGCTTCTGCCATACTTGAAGTCCTGGGAAGTAGTGCATCAGTCCTAGGTCTTTCATTTCAAATTCAGAGGCCAGCTCCCTCTTACATTTGTGAATGAGAGGGTCTGCACCTGTTAGAAAGAGGTCATCCACATACAATACCAGTATGAGAGGCTTGTCATCTTCAACCTTAAAGTAAAGGTTAGGATCGGCTTCACTCCTAGTGAATCCCAGCTTCATCAAGTAGCTATCGATCCTCTCATACCATGCTCGGGGTGCTTGCTTCAGCCCATAGAGAGCTTTCTTCACCCTGTATACATGAGATTTTCGATCATAAATCTCAAATCTTTCGGGTTGCTCCACGTAGACCTCTTCTTTGATCGAGCCATGCAAGAACGCAGTCTTGACATCCATCTGATGTAGGTTCCATCCTTGTGAAGCAGCAAGGGCTATGATCGAGCGGATGGTCGTATATCTGGCAACAGGTGCAAATATCTCATCATAGTCTATACCTTCCTTTTGGGAGAAACCTCGAGCAACAAAACGAGCCTTATACTTTTCTGTGCTTCCATCTGCTGCATGCTTTATCTTGTAAAGCCATTTTGAAGTAACAATTGTCTTGTCAAAGGTCTGGGAACTACTTCCCAGACATCATTCTCCATAATAGACTCATATTCTACGGTCATAGCATCCTTCCATACTTGATGCTTGACAGCATCTGACAATGACGAAGGCTCATTTTGTATGATCGTGCTCATGATGGTCAAGTATCCTTGATACCTATTAAGTTTCTTACTTTGACGGAAGGTTCCTCAGGGTGCAGCATGTCCTTTAGCATCATCAAGTATCCCCCTAAGCCATGAAGGCCTCTTCCTAGAAGAGGAAGGCTCATATGGAGGAGGATCAATCGGATCCAAGGGTTCTTCTACATCAGGCATTGATTCATCATCCTTTTCTTTCGGTTCCCTGGTGTCGGCTTCTTGAGAGCTCCTCAAAGTCGGAAGATTGATCACCTTGCTGAGAGCCATATCTTCGTCAAAGGTGACATCATGAACAATTATGACTTCCCTTTGACCGGCGACATAGATTCTATAGCCTTTAGTATTTTCCCCATAGCCCACGAAAATTCCCTTCTTTCCAGATGCTCCAATTTATTTCTTTTCTCTTTCGGCACATGAAAATATAAAGGGTTTCGAAAAATTTTAAAATGAGAATCATCAGGTTTCTTACCGGTGAATTTTTCTTCAGGAGTCTTGGAACCCAATGCTTGATGAGGGCATCGATTTTGTACATATACGGCAGTGTTTGCAGCTTCAGCCCATAGAAACTTAGGAAGACTTTGATCATGTAGCATGGCCCGGACAGCTTCCATAATTGTGCGGTTCTTCCTTTCTGCCACACCATTTTGTTCAGGTGTAGTAGTCTCCATCTTGATGCCAACCTCAGGTATGCCTGAGTGAACCAATTGTAATATATCAGAGGTCTTGCTTTGGATTGAGGGGAATGGTCCCCTTTTGAGCTTTCCTTCAGCACATCCTGGACATACACCTTCATTCTCTATTCAGAATTCGGGCATCCCTATCACCATTTGTCTTACACCGAGTATAGCTTTATAATGAAGGGGGGAAAACCTCTAATGCCAAAGTTCGGACTGAAGAGATGTGTCATAAGACATGACACCTAGCAGACTTCCATCGACCTGATATAATGAATCAACACTAAACCCAAGAGTAAAGGCATCTTTAACATTATTTTTCCATATACATACCTTGCCATCGCTGAAGGTTACCTTGTAGCCTTTGTCTTCCGTTCCTGAGATGGACACTAGGTTCTTTTTGAGGTCAGGTGCATTTAATACATCCTGGAATTTCTGGCCTTCTTGAATGCTTGTCCTCTTCCTTGATTCCCAGCTCTCCTCTTACCTTTGCTATTGAATTTGTCATTCCTTTGATTGCCATCAGAGGGATTTTGATCATCGTCCTAGAGTGAGTCCTTTCTATCAGGGCACTCCCTTGCATAGTGACTTGCTTTATCGTAAATGTAACATCGTCATTTTCTTCTAGCCTTAGGTCCAGCCTTTCCTTTTGATTTAGTCCCAGAATTATTTCTTTTCTTTGCATGAAAAGAGAAGGCAGCAGGAGGACCTTTAGGCATGGGCATTTCTTACACTTCTTCCCTTGATTCTTCTTGAATGCATCTAGCCATTAATTCCTCGAAACCAGGTATTACATTATAGTTCAGAAGAGTAGTCCTGAACACATACCATTCAGATGGTAATCCTTCAAGAGTTGTGAGTGCCATTTCTCTATCAGTAATAATTTCCCCAATAGATAGGAGATCGTTCTTGATCTCGGTGATTCTTAAAAAGTATGCTTGCATACTTTCATCTTTACCCTTCTTGATTTCCCTCAACTTATTTCTAAGAAACAAAACTTGATTTGCATCATTAACTTTAAATAAACTCACCAGTCTGTTGTAGATTTCCTTGGAGGTGTCTAGATCAGAGATGTAGGCCACCAAGCGCTTGTCGATAGAGTCCTGGATGATCTTCTTTGTTTTGACTTCTCCATTTTTCCATTTGTTCCAGGCAGCAGCAGATGCATTTGATGAAGGCTCAACAATATTGCCTCCTACATGGTCTAGCACTCCTTGATCTTCAAGGGTTAGATCGATAGACATCTTCCATCCGTGATAGTCAGCTTTCTCACGGAGCTTGTCTTCGGCAGGAAAGAGTGTTGAGGACCCCATAGTTCTTTTAGGATAGCCTTGCCAATCTTCTCTTCAATGATTGCTCTTGCTCTTGCTCGGGCTTTGTCTTCACCTCAGCTCTGGTACCATGTTAAGTTATGGTATGTTCTATGCTTATAGCAGTTTACTTCTTTTTCTTATTATATTCCACCGATTAGCAATCACATGTACATAAAGTAAAGTGCAAATAGAACATTAAACGATCGACAGAAAACAAGCCAACACAAGAGACACAATATGTGGCGGCTAGCCAAGGACAAACCCCACAATGTGTGGGGAAACCCTTTGATCAAATCTTCTTTTATCTTCAATAATTCAGCAGAGAGAAATAGTACAATAAATCTGATTCATATCAGCAGTAACAAACCCTAGATCAGTAGCATCAGCATTAGCGGCTTCATTATCAAACTAGGGCAGACCATATCTCACAAACCGACAGTCGGATTGACTTCATTCCACCACCAAAAGTTTCGGCTTCCAGAGGAGGTTCAGATGAACCTACAGCGCAGTTCAGATGAGGATATCTTCTAGGCCACGCAAGTCAATCTTTACTTCTGCAGTTGCAGCTTCAGCTTCAGCAGTTTCCGGCTTCAAACTAGGGCAGTCGATATCTTGCAAACCGTTCGTCGGATTGACTTCATTCCACCACCAAAAGTTTCGGCTTCCAGAGGAGGTTCAGATGAACCTACAGCGCAGTTCAGATGAGGAGATCTTCTAGGCCACGCAAGTCAATCTTTACTTCTGCAGTTGCAGCTTCAGTTTCAGCAGTTTCCGGCTTCAAACTAGGGCAGTCGATATCTTGCAAACCGTTCGTCGGATTGACTTCATTCCACCACCAAAAGTTTCGGCTTCCAGAGGAGGTTCAGATGAACCTACAGCGCAGTTCAGATGAGGAGATCTTCTAGGCCACGCAAGTCAATCTTTACTTCTGCAGTTGCAGCTTCAGTTTCAGCAGTTTCCGGCTTCAAACTAGGGCAGTCAATATCTTGCAAACCGTTCGTCGGATTGACTTCATTCCACCACCAAAAGTTTCGGCTTCCAGAGGAGGTTCAGATGAACCTACAGCGCAGTTCAGATGAGGAGATCTTCTAGGCCACGCAAGTCAATCTTTACTTCTGCAGTTGCAGCTTCAGTTTCAGCAGTTTCCGGCTTCAAACTAGGGCAGTCGATATCTTGCAAACCGTTCGTCGGATTGACTTCATTCCACCACCAAAAGTTTCGGCTTCCAGAGGAGGTTCAGATGAACCTACAACGCAGTTCAGATGAGGAGATCTTCTAGGCCACGCAAGTCAATCTTTACTTCTGCAGTTGCAGCTTCAGTTTCAGCAGTTTCCGGCTTCAAACTAGGGCAGTCGATATCTTGCAAACCGTTTGTTGGATTGACTTCATTCCACTACCAAAAGTTTCGGCTTCCAGAGGAGGTTCAGATGAACCTACAGCGCAGTTCCAAAGAGGAGATCTTCTAGGCCACGCAAGTCAATCTTTACTTCTGCAGTTGCAGCTTCAGTTTCAACAGCGTCCGGCTTCACATGTGTGAAAGAGAGAGACCCATTTCAGCGCAGTAGAGAAGAGACTCATATCTGCGCAATAGAGAGAGAGAGATGCGATGAGATGAGTGAGTCCAAATGAGGAAAAGTCCTCTTATATTTATACACAACGTTGGTGGGTGAATAGATGCGACTGTTGGGCTTCTGAGCCTACATGAGTTGTAGGTCGGCTTGATAATAATTCCATAATCAAAATAAATTCATATCTCCATGAATACTTATCGGAATTGGATGATCTTTATATCAATCCTACACCTCTCGACGAGAGGAATCTAATAAAAATATTATTAGCCATGAATAAGATGACCCACATGAAGTTTTGCCCTGGTTTCCAATTTTAACACTCTTTCTGTCTCTCTACCTCTCTGCTAAGTATCCTTGGCTCCAGAGAAGATCCTCCAACCAAAACTCCCTCTGCCCCTCTCTGCGAAAGCTCACTTCGAATTTTTCTTCCCGCAGCTGCTCTGCTTCAGAAATTCGATCTTCTGAACTATTTGTATGTTTTCCAAATCACCCTCAAGCTTCCTTAAATAATCTCTTCGTTGACATTCAACAGCCCAGATTAGAAGCTAATCAATGGATAAGATCATTTTTATTTGATCCTCATCTTCTTCGAGAAGTTACACCCACAGTTAGATTAACACCCATTAATTATTTTATTTTCCTAAGTTTAGACTTAGGGTCCCATTAAAAATAATTAATTATTTTAATAAAACCATCTCCGGGTGGAATTTCCAAAACGCTTTCTCGATTCTTTGGAATACATGTGCCCAAGCCTCCCTGAAAATTTTGAGACTTAGAGCACATCTGATGCAACTAGAAATCACCATCTCCATGGGGGTGATCTCCATGACTTTTCTTCAACCCAACGCTAATACCATGTTAATTTTCATAGGTCTATATTGTTCTTTTCTTTGATAATTGCATTTCTTCATTAACACATTAAGTTCACCCCATAACATCATAACATTATTTAGATTTACATCATTATTCATTATCATATGCAACTATGTAGAAAGAACCATATCATCATCATCAACACAGCAGAACATAAATGAACAATAGAAGAAAAGCATTCCCACATAGAGACACTAGGATTGGGTGACCTGGGAAAGACCAGGGAAAAACCCACTATGGGGAAAACCCTTTCAAGTTATTCTTCTTGATAGATTGTCATCAAATGATTCAAAAAAAGACAGTACAATGATAAATATATTCATCTATGAAAGTAACTAGCAAAAAAATACAACATCCATGAAATGAACCCAACAATGTATATACTCAAAACCCTAATTCTGAATTCTGTAATGAGCTATCACTATCTGCAGTCAATAGTTGAAACCTGTGGTCACTGAGCATAATCTTCGGAAGACTGAGATTTCATCTTTTAGTTCCTGGTCGCACGGAGGAGGAGATATGCGAGTGACTATGGATTTCCAAATTGCTCCCTTAAGCCTTCCATGCAAGCAACTGGGGTCAGATCTGGACTACGGAAACCCTAAACCCCCAGTCGCATGGATGGAGAGTTGTTCGCATGACTGGAAGGCTCCAGTCACACAAATGAGATTCTGTGCGAGTGACTATGGTCGACTTCATCTTGTGTTGTGCCTGCGAGCCTCGGACCCTACAATTTCACCTCAGAGCGAACCTGATCTTCCGCGGGCGAGCCTCAGACATATGCGAGCCAAAAACAAGATAGAAGAGTGTCTCATCATTGTGTCTAAATGAAGTAGAGGTAACTTGTATTTATAGCCTTTCAAGGTGGTCCACTTTGCTTTAGGGCCAACCTTATCAAATATGCACATGTGGGCTTTTCTTCATAAGTACACTTTCCTTTATCTGATTTGAGGGATTTTTAGGTCGATTTTAGTACTCTCAAAAAGAGGAATTCAATGCAATAATTATCTCTGTCAAGGGAGCTGTCCAAAGTGGAATTTGACTGCAGTCGCATATTTTTAACAGTTCTAAGCCTTGGATGTTACCTTTTCTTCTTTCATATCTATGAAATGTGAATTCTAGCAATGATGGACTACGATGCCTCTGTGATAGGTTGTCCCTGTATAGTTTGAAGATTTCATTAATTTCACTACGACTCCATGCCCAACGGTGTTTTTTTTTCCCATACTCTAATCATCATCAGCAACTTTTACATAAATTTGGCCATAGAGCATTTAACACTGCTACCATTTTGACCTAAGGTAGTTGAGTTTGAGGAGAGATTCCCCTTCGGATTGAGTTTTTCCCCCACAGCCAGGGTTTTCTCTGAATGATAACAATATCAATCAAACCCTAGGTCTTGCATTGCCTCCATTTGGCATCTACTTGGATAGTGAATTGCCTCTTCTTCATTGTTTGAGCCTTGTGCCTAAATTAATCCTTTCCCTTAGAAGCCTCTTATTCACCTTATACCTTTAGGAATAGAAAATCTCTTAGGTGACCTACCTACCGATTCCTCCCATTAGTGAAAGTCAATGAAGAGCAGGGGGTAGTAGCTGCGGTGGCAGTGGACTACTACCTTATTGTTGTCACTTGGTCTAGTGATAGACTTGCAGGCTACCTCTCACCAAGGCCTGCTAGATTTGCAGAAGCAGGACCTCTATGTGCTAGGAGGGAGCATTCAAGAGGATTTAACGATGGATAACCCATATTGAATCCCAACTTTGTACCATGAAAGGGTGCCTAGTTTGAAGAGGGTTGCTTGTGTTAGTTCGTGTAGCATGGGCATGTGTTCTACTCTCAAGTATTGTCTATGAGGCTACAAACAGAGATGGATTAATTATATCCAATGCCCAGAAAAAGTTCTAAGAAAAAATGTCTTAATTAGATTTAATTATACAAATTAATTATTTCCTAAGTGTAACTTAGGAAAAGTGGTTAATTAATCGGGATTAACCGATACAAATCAATTTCTCTCTAGTGACTTCTAGAAAAGTGATTTTTAGAAAGTCATGATGATCTTAGCCATCAATTGTGAGTAGATCGTGGTTGTTGATTGTTCAACGCTAGATTATAAGAGGAGATCGATGGGCAGTTGGAGAAAACAATCATGGGACAAATTGAGATCGATGGGCATTTGGAGAAAACAATCATGGGACAAATTTGGAGGGATCGCAAGGGCACAATGTTAGCATGGAGGACAGTAGTGGGATTTCAATAGGAGAAATTAAGGAGAGAATTTACAGAGAAATTCTTCACAGTGATTCCAGTTTTCTGAGAAAGAGGTTGAATTATTCTACAAGAGGGAGGTTGATTCAACCAGTGCGAATTTCCAATTCATCAAGTACTAGTTGCCAAAGGCTCATTTTTATTGCCAATTGCTAGATCAATTTCTTGTAGGTTGTGTGAGTGGGCTTTTGGAGTTGTTGGAGGTAGAGAAATTCCCTAAGTCAATTTTACGGAGATAGTGCAAGCTTCAGAAAGAGCCAGTTCACATTTCTAGTCGACGGTGCAAATCAATGGAGGAAGTGTGAGTTGCACAGAGTGGGTCGAGTTGGTTTACAAAAGGGAAATCATGGATTTTCTAGATCGATTTTGCCAGTAGAAATGAAGGAAAAATATTTCCAGAGCTTTGCCAGTAAGCGGGAAGCAGTTTATGTAACCCTTGATTTGCTGAAGAATAATAACAATTCTCTCATTTGCAAAATTAGTTTTCCCTTCAGGGTTTTTCTAGGGACAATTTGTCCAAAATGATCAGTGTCTATTATTTTATGTGTGTGATATTTTATCACTTCCAAAGGCATACTTCGTTGAATATTATTCTGGGGTGTAAAAAAATTTCAAGCTCCTTTTGACACCATTTCACCTAAGATCCCTTAGTCATCTAACTTCTAATTCTTGTTGGGGAAGCCTCCCTTGTGGAGATAACATATTTTGACCAAAACAACAAGGGAATTCGCTACTAAGGTGACAATAGTGGTGGATTTCATTATTACTGGAGATCTGGTACAACCTAGCAATAGAGTGCTAGATTTTGTGGTAACATTTTTGGTGTTGTTGCTAGGGAGGAGTTGGGCCCTTCACCTTGTAATCCGAAGTTTATGCTTCAATTTATTTGAATGAGCTCATCCAAAAATCAAGGATAAATTTACTCATCTGGCGACTCCATTGAGGAAGAAAAAGTACTTGTTCTTTGAATATTTTAAAGAAGATGCTTGAGAGGTAAGACAAGCACCATTTGAGGGCATCAAAAATCTCACCTTAGCAACTTGTGTAAAGGTATGAAATTGCAAATTTCAATTTTTGAAGTCTTGTGTGGATAAAAAATGGCTCCTTGGGATTTGTATGTTTTGTATCCAAAATCGGATGTTGAGAACATGCTGGGATATCCCAATAACCCTAATCCAAATTTGTACAAGAAGCTTCCAACATTTGATAGTAATCCTAGCGCTGTTGCCCCCATGTCTTATCATTTATGGGACATATCTCAAAATTCAAAGAAGGACAAGAGGATTTCATGATTGAGAAAATTTCATCTATTGTAGCAACTGGAAATTATTCTTCTAACTATAAATTTAATTGTGCAGTTTATTTACCATGACAAACAATGAATAAAATCACAACTGCAATTTTCACCATAAAATACTGCGGAAAAATAGAAAGCTATAAACTGAGAAATTCTAGCACACACACAAGATTTTGTAACCTTTATTTTTGGACAATCGTCCCTCGAAAAACCCAACTTGGGAAAACTGGTGTAGCAGATGGGGCTATTATTTTTATTACGCATCAGATATTTTGAGTACAATAAAATGACGCCAAATTGGCATTTCTATCAAAGAAAAATACTGGCCAAAATATGTGAGGGAATTTTACCCTCCTCTCCAAGCAATCTCGACTCAGTTCAAGCTCAAAAACCGACCCCTGAAATGATCTGTGTCAACCTCTACACAGTCCCTTGCACGCTCAGCCCGAAACTCCCTCTGAATCAGACTTCATGCCTATCCCTGTTGTTGGAAGTCTCTAGCCAGGCCCTCTGGAAATTTTCCTAGCCTCCGGCACCTGAAACAACCCGCTCCACAGCCAAATCGAACTGCCCCTCTTGAGGCACTACGCAGCCCCTACGTAGCCTCCTAGAGAATAATTTCAGCCTCCTCTTCTGACTCTTCCAGAACTAGAAACTCCTTTGGAAAATCTCTATGTTTCCCCTCTGCCACCTGCTACTCGATCATTGGCTCGATCTCACTGCTAAATCACCTGCCACTGGGAAATCAAACTGCCTAGATCACTGAGTATATGCAATTGGTGTATTCTCAATCTACCCATCAACTTCCTCTTATAGTCCTTTGTTGGAGCACCAACCTCCAAGATTCAAACTTAATCAAGGGCCCAAATTAATTTATGTCGATCCATGTGAGTTTCTAGAGAATTCTCACCTTATCTCAATTAATACTGATTAATTAACCATATTCTCTAAGTTTAGACTTAGGAAATATTTAAAAATTGGCTAGTAATCTAATTGATCCATCTCTAGGTGGAATTTCCAGAAACGATTTCTAGTTTTAGAGATCTCATGTGTTTTACCTTCTCCACGAAGCTTCAAGACTAGAACACCTCCAATGCTACAACACCCTATTTCTGTATCACTGCTTTGTCACATTGCTGATGTCTAGCCACTGCCCACCAACCACTACGCAACTCTGATGCTGCATTTGTGATGCTACTGACACTACCATACTACTACTAACCATGCATCTGCACTGCAACTCCATCTTATCTATTGCTACTGCAATTGCAACCACTGCAACTGAGAAGCATCCAAAATAATTTGTCCCTGCTACTGAAACGGGTTCTTCACCATACCCATATGTTCTCTAAAATAGAGGAACTTAGCTCTCCCTAAAGCTGTCGTGAGTATATCTGCAACCTGCTCCTCTGTCAGAACATTCAGTAGCTGGACTGCTCCACGGTGCACACAATATCTAATGAAATGACACTGAATATCTATGTGTTTCAACCTATCATGAAACATTTGATTCTCAAAGAGCTTAATGCAACTCTGATTAGCACAGTACACACTGGTCACCTCCATCCTCTACCTGAACAAGCTTACTAACAGCTTCAGAAGCCATATAGCTTCGCATGTAGCTGTGCTTGCTACCATACACTCTGCTTCAACAGAGATTAGTGCTACTAACTTCTGCTTCCTGCTACACCAAGAAACCATCCATGATCCAACGCTAATGCAGTACCCAGAGGTACTTTTCTTGTCCACTAAACTGTCTACCCAATCCGCATCTGTGAATCCACATAGTCTGACTTCATCCCCTCGACTATATCTCGACCCATCGCATAGACCTCAAAATATGCCTCGCTGCTACCTAATGTACCCTCTTCGGTTCTACCATAAACTGACTAAGGGTATTGAATGTGAATCAGATATCTGGCCTAGTGTTGACTAATTACAAGGGAGAACTGATAAGTTGTCTATACAAGGTGGGGTCGATATCCTTGTCATCTGATGCATCTATCTTCTTCCAATTAGTGATCATTGGCGTAGACATGGGTCTACAATCCTACATTTTGAACCTCTTCAAAATATTTGTAGTGTATCTTCCCTGCCCAAGAAAGATCTCCCCGTCCTCTTTCCACACTTCCAATCCTAGGAAATAGTGCATCAACCCCAAATCCTTCATATCAAAACTCCACTCCCAAGTTCCTCTTCCAGTCCTCTATGAGCCCTGATAATCATGTCAAGAAGAGATCAACGACATACAATATTAGGATGAGTGGCTCACCCTCTACCATCAAATAGTAAATGTTGGGATCTACGTCACTCTTGACAAATCCCATCTGCTACAAGTGATTGTCAATCCGACCATACCATGCCTTGGAAGGCTGCTTGAGCCTGTATATAGATTTCTTCAGTCTGCACACATGAGTGCGCCTATCATGAGTCTCGAAGCCCTCTGGTTGTTCTATGTACACCTCTTCCTCTATCACCTCGTTCAAGAATTTTGTTTTGACGTACATCTGGTGAATCTGCCATCCCATCTGAGCTGCGAGGGATATAACTGACCGAATAGAAGTGTATCTAGCAACTGGGGCGAAGGTTTCCTCGTAACCTATCCCTTCTTTTTGTGCATACCCCTTTGCCACAAACCTAGCCTTGTACTTCTCCACATTTCCATCTGCAGCATACTTGATCTTGTAGATCCATCGAGAACCTACAACAAACCTATCCTCAGGCCCCAATACCACCTCCCAAACATCATTCGTCATGATAGAGTTGTATTATTTTACCACGGAATCTACCCACACCTAATGTTGTGTGCCTGACTGAAAGCTGGAACGTTCTACAACCTAAGCTACCAATGCTTGATATCTGTCAAGTTGTCTGCACTCTCTCTTATTCGTCCTAGGATCTCCAATAAACTCTTTGTTGGTTTAAGGGGCTTGGACCCAGGTTTTGAGCGTACTGCACATCAACAAAACCCTCAACCACTGGCCCTTTTAGCAACAACCTGCACGCAAATCACAGTCTCACCCGAAGCAGTTATGGGAGGTTGCAGAACTAGGTTTCTGCAGCCAAAGGGATACACGCGTTGTGGCATCCGCGTGTTTGCTTATGTTTTATACCTATCTACAACTTTGCATACATAAATAACTTCACACTAATGCTTTAATTCACAATTTCGATCGCATAAACATATCAGAAAATAGTATAACAAATATTCTTTATTAAGAATATTCGCATAGTTCAATAAAAAGAATGCATAATAGTATGTATAAACACAGATACACAAGATTTTTCCAAACTTCTTCTTTATTAAGATAGATCTTCAATACATACCACTTCTTCGACCTGCGCACCCAGCTGCAGGTGTTCTGCGCACTCAGTTGCAGAGTCTTCAAGGCCTTCGCGCACTCAGCTGCAGAGCCTTCTCTTCAGGCCTAAAATACAAACTAAAGACTGAAGATATGATCAACGATTCATCGATGACTTAGCTATCCTCAACAAAGTATTACATCTTATATAGATTTCATTACTACAATACCATGGTCCACATACCATGGATCCAACAAAACAATGAACTAACACCCAATACCGTTACAAAATAATGGGCTTTGACCCACCCCAAAGCCCCTAAACATCGCATGGTAAATATAACTCCATGCGCTCCGCTTCTCAAAATGCAAAGTCTTTGACCAAAACTAGACCAAGTTGGGCAGAGCCCAACAGGCCCCCAACACTCACATGTGACTAGTCCGAAGTCACTCAACTACGATGCCCTTGATCTTCGCTACAATACCATTGTAGACTGCACTGTACTGCGGGAGTATTTCTATTTCTCGTTTCTCCTCTTAGTCTTCTCCAGTACTTCATTCTCCCTTTTCTTTAACTCTTTGAGTCTTCCATCCACTGCCTGCAATAGTTGGAGGGCCTCGTCCTGCCATGGTTGTGTCCTCTCTTGCAAGATCTGCTCCTTCCTCCGAAGATCTTCTATCTGTTTCTGGAAGTTCTTTCCTTCAGTAATGCTGGCAAGCCTCTGCGAGATTGGTAGAGTCTTCGCAATTGCCAGGATCTCTTCCTGCCACTTCTACTTCACCTGTAACTCCTCCTCGATCTTTTGAATGTTTGGATCCTCCTGCAATGAGGTCCAAATTTGCATAGTGTCATCTAGTAATTTTCCACATTCCACCACTGTGTCGGAGATGCCTTTCAATGCATATTTTAAATCCTTCTCCCTCTGCTCTCGTACTTTTGGTGGCGTGGCTGGCTGCAGCCTTATTTGTAGCTCAAAAATCTACACTTCATATTCAAATTTCATCTTCGCGAGCTTATTCTTTGATTCTTTTATCACGAGGGCGAGCTTTGCGACCTTCTCTGCTGGTTGCTCCTCTTCATGGATCTCTACGTCCGAAACTGTGCTACAAGTGTCTGCAATGGATTTTTCCAGTTGTTGTTGTTGCTGCCATACCTCATCTCTTTGCTTAGCCAACTGCTCCAACTCCTTTTTCAGCGAAGCTTTCTCCTTTTCCACCTAATTGGTCAACAACGAAGTTCGTTGTTCCTGCTCCTGCAGCTCAATTGTTATGCTCTGGTGGAATTCATGCAGTACTTGAATCGGCAACACAGAAATGTTCACATTGACACTGCTCCAAGATTTAGCTTGTTCCCTGTCCTCCAGTGACTCGAACTGTAGTGCTCCAGCTAGCACCTGCAAAATCCTAACATCGAATGTTGTCTCTATTCATCGCTCTACCTGCAATGGTTGAGTCGTCTTCTCTGGTTGTCTCGTTGTCTGTGGTAGTGCCTTCAATTCTGCGATACCCTACTGAACCTCGACCAAGATCTCTCTATAGCGATCGTCAATTCTATCCCAAGTCTTTGTTGTTACCTCCTGGACCTTCTCCCCAATCTCGTCGATGTCCCCATCAGTGAGGACAAGTGGTATAACACCCCTAGATTTGTCCGCCTTCTGCTTTTTCCTCATGCTCGGCGTGGTTGTTGTAGGTACCCTCTTTTTAATGATGAATGGTGACTCCTATGATACTCCTTCATCATTGAGGGGTTCCTGAGTACCATGTTCCTGTTTTGGCTTTGTCTCTTCCGTGCCTTGTTCTTTTTCTGTATCCTTTCCACTCGGACCTGCATCCTGCGGAGTACCCTTCTCCGTTCCAATCTCTTCGTTGGGTGGAGTCATCCACTCTGCTAACCAGCGTTGTACTACTGTGAGTAAGTCATCCTCGGTCGCTAAATATGGCAATGGGTTCCATGTCCTCGTCGAGTCCCTCCTTGCCTTCACATAGACTCGATGGAAGTTTGCTTTAAAGACCGCGATGTTGCATTATTGCCTATACAGACTATGTGATAGCCTTGGGTGCTGATTCACCACCATGTGTAAATCCATCGACAACAGTACAAAGAAAATCCTATTTTCCATTGCACGCGACGGCTCCTTAGTATGCCAAAGGGAGGCATACTTCGCAGCTTCACAAGCGTTTGCTTCGACGAGAGGAAACTGCAAGTCCTCCAACTCCTTCAATGCAATTAGCGCAATGATGACTAACCATGCATAATGAAACGCCTTCCCTTCCTCTTGCGCTTCCCTGCAGTCTTCCAAAAACTCCTTACATAAATAGGCGGCCCAGTTAAACTAGACCCCAACGCTACACTGCGCAGCCAAAGAAACCACGGCTACGGGGACCTCATTTGCTCTACACTTCCGCATGATCTTCCCTGCTAAGATGTGTGCGGAGAAGCACACCCCTTGGTCGTCGATGGAGTTAATGTCATACCCGCGCGATTTCTTCACTATTCCAAATTTATCCTTCATCGTCTGTGCCATCGCCTTGTCCTAATTCTTGCCCACAAACTCTTTTGCGGGGTCTTTTCCTTGGTGAGGCAGTCCTGTAATACTTTTGATCAACATTTCATCGATCAAGACAAAGCCCAAGCAAGAGTGAAGAGCAATCACTAAGAGGAGCTATCACTGATCAAGAACAAGTCTCAATGGCCTCCACATCCTACATCAAGTCTAATCATAAGCTTCATGATAAGTCTGATTATCATGCATGGAAGATGTCTCTTGATTTGACTTTAAAAGAGCAAGATGTCATGGATTATGTGCAAGGAAAGATTCTAGAACCTCCTTCAAATGCACCAGTTGTTGCTAAGACAAAGTACAAGAAGGGTGAAGTCAAAGCCAAGAAGATCATCAGGGATTCTATTCATAAGAAATGCAAATCAAATTCTTTTCTTCAAGAACAAGCTGAAGGATATAAAGAAGAGAAAAGGTGAGGATACTCAATCCTACTTCATGAGGATTACCAAGATCAAAAATAATCTTTCGATTGGTGAAGCTATTGCTGACAGGGAGCTCACTCTCATTGCCCTTGGAGGTCTTCCTCCCACATGGCATGTGTTCAACACTACCATTCTCAATAACGACAAAATTCCAGGTTTTGAAGAATTGTTGACTAGATGTTCTCAAGAAGAAACAAGGATGATGGAATTGGAGATGCCTTTGAATAGGAATAATCCTACCGCATTCTCCGCTCATGCCAAGAGGAAGAACAATGCAGGTTCAAAGAAGCAAAGTCAACGAAGACCGAGATTCAAAAATGGAAGTAAGGGAAGATGCTTCGTTTGCAAGTTTGGTCACTATGGGAGTGTCCAAATAGAAGGGACACATCTCATGATGATGATCACAATCATTCCAGGGCCAACAACAACAATCAAAGGAATGGCAGGTTCAAGAACAAAGCGAAAAGGAATGCTTCAGCTACTCAACTTGGAAATGATCGAGCTTCTAAAAGAACAAGAAACTCTAGGTATGATGAGTCTAATGTTGTAAATTCTAAGCAAAAGGAATTTTATCTTATATCTACCCTCTCTACTACCTCTCCTCCAGATACTTTGGGAAATTGGTTGATTGATAGTGGTGCCTCAAGGCACTTCACCAGGTACAAGGAAGCTCTTTCAAATCTGATAGAGAGGGATAAAAATTTGTAAATTAACCTTAGAGACAATGCCACCTATCCCGTGATGGGAGTTGAGACTGTTACCCTTCAATTGAATCAAGGTAACACCATTCATCTTCAAGAAGTACTATATGTACCTAATCTAAAGAAGAATAAAGTGTCTATATCGGCGATGGAAAACAAATGATTCAAGGTGGCATTCATCGATGGAAAGGTAAGTGTGTGGAAAATAAATTTCAAAGAAGCATTTACTCTTGGATTCAAGGTTGACAATTTATATCAAGTTAGAGGAAGTCCACTAGGAGCCATGTCTTGCGACACATCTCTTTAATCTGAACTATGGCACCGGAGGTTTGTGTTCATTTTTGGTAGCATCAGATATGCTCTAGCCATGAAAATTGGTGGAGAGGTTAAGGCACATGATATCTCCAAGACCCAGAAATCGTTTGGGAAGATTCCACCCAGATGGAGAGATATTAAAATAATTAATATTTTTAATGAGACCATAAGTCTAAACTTACGAAAGTTAAAATATTAATGTGTATTAATATAATATGGGTGAGAAAGTTCTAAATAACAAGGATCAAGTCAGATCTAATCTTAGCCGTTGATTAAGGACTTAATCTCGGCCGTTGAATCGTTAACAGGAAAAGTATAAGAGGAGGCTTGAGGGTCAGTTGGAGACACACCAAGACACCAAGAGAGATCAGTGAGTTCGATTTTCTGGGGTGAGGTTTGCTGAGGAAATCAAACAAGTGATCAGTTGCAGTGAGAGGCAGCTCGGCAGGAGGCCGAGGAATACATATTAGAGAGGCAGTGCAGAGCCTAGAAAGGCTAACGCAGCGGCAGCAAGTATCGACGCAAAGGCTAAGGTGGCTAACACAGAGGACGCAAAGGGCCAAAGGAGCTGACGCAAAGGCCATAGAGGCTAACGCAGTTGATGCAGAGGGCTTCAGAGGCTGCGCTGAGGTGATCCAGTGGGACAGACCAAGAGTTGATTGGATGACGCAAAGCCAGAGAGGGTGATGCAATTCTAAAGAGCATGTGGAGCAACTTTCGCTGTCCAGCATAAGGAATAGCCGGAGATCTTGTGGGATCGTTCATCCAGTGGCTAATCAACCAGAATATCTGTCTCCGGATAGAGGTATTGCTGCCAAGGATATTCTCTGAAGGATGAGCCATTTCTGGCACCCTAGTTGTATTCAGAATCTGCTTAATAATAAAACCCTCTATATGCTGCACCATTTTTTCCACATTGGGTTTTTGCAGGGACAATTGTCCAAAAATAACGGTGTCCCTTGTGTTGTCTCTGTTTATTTCATTCGCTGGTCTGTATGTTTGTGAAAGCTGCAATTGTGTTTATTTCAATGTTTATATTATTAAATAACTTGTTAATGTAAATAACAAGTAGGAGATAATAAACCAGATATTGCAGTAGGGCTTTCTGATGTGTTCGATTCAGGAATTTCCACAGTTTGCTCACCTTCACTATAAGGCTCTACTCGATGCAAGGAAGATGGTTACAGGTATGCCCGAATTCCAAATAGAGCATGAAGGTGTATGTCAGGGATGTGCCGAGGGAAAACATACAAGGGGGCCATTCCCCTCAAGTGATAGCAAGACCACAGACATTTTGCAATTGGTTCATTCTGATCTATCTGGTATGTTGCCTGTGACATCATTAGGAGGATATTCAACCCACCCGGGTTGAATAAAACCTTCCGCACTCTTATTTGTGGATGACTTCTCTTGCAAAACTTGGATATATTTCTTGAAGAAGAAGGACAAAATATTCTCATGGTTCCATGCCTTCCAAACCTTCGTGGAAAATCAAATAGGGAAGAAGACCAAGATATTGAGGACCGATAATGGAACCAAGTATGAGTCAAATGAATTCAATGACTATTGCAGGGAAGATGGCATTAAGAGGGAGACTACTACTGCATATACTCTTGAGAAAAATGGTGTTGCTGAAAAGAAGAATCATTCCATTATAGAAGCCACTCGTGCCATGCTTCATGATTAAGGACTTTCAAAGTTCCTATGGGGAGACGCTACTTACACTCCTGTGTACATTCAAAATCGATGCCCTCATCAAGCATTGGACTCCAAAACTCCCGAAGAAGTTTTCACTGGTAAGAAACCTAATGTTTCTCATTTTAGAAGTTTTGGTATTCTCGTATACTTTCATGTGCCGAAACAAAAGAGAAGTAAATTAGAGGCATCTGGGAAGAAAGCAACTTTTGTGGGCTACAGTGAAACTTCGAAGGCATATAGAATCTATGTGCCTAGTCAAAGAGAAGTAGAGTTGAGTCGTGATGTCACCTTCAATGAGGATGTTGCCCTAAGGAAGATTAGCAACCTTCCTATTCCAAGGAAGGGCAAACAAGCAGATGCAGGAAATCAGGGAGATTCGCAGGATGAGCCGATGCCCAATGTTGAAGAACTGATGGATCCCATTGATCCTCCTCCTCATGAGCCCTCCTCCTCCAAAAGGAGACCCTCATGGCTGAGGAAAACTCTCGAAGATGACAAGAGATATGTTGCACCGAGGGGGCATTTCGTAAAAGCAAGAAGCCTAATAGGTACCAAGGGTACTTAACTACTATGAGCACCATTATTCAATTTGAACCTTGCTCATTCGAAGAAGCTGTGAAGCAACAAGTATGGAAGGATGCTATGAACGAAGAGTACGAGTCAATTATGAAGAATGATGTCTGGGATGTGGTCCCTAGACCCCAGGACAAATCTGTTGTCACCTCTAAATGGCTCTACAAGATCAAGCATGGTGCTGATGGAAGTGCTAAGAAGTTCAAGGCTAGATTCGTTGCTCGAGGATTCTATCAAAAGGAAGGTGTAGATTATGATGAGATATTTGCACCCGTTGCTCGCTACACCACCATCTGTTCGATTATAGCCCTTGCTGCCTCGCAACGATGGAATATACACCAGATGGATGTCAAGACTGCCTTCTTGCATGGTTCACTTAAGGAGGAAGTCTATGTGGAACAACCTGAGAGGTTTGAAGTTCAAGATCGTCAGACACATGTATGCAGGTTGAAGAAATCCCTCTATGGGTTGAAGCAAGCACCCCAGGCTTGGTATGAGAGGATCGATAGCTATCTGATGAAGCTGGGATTTACAAGAAGTGAAGTTGATCCGAACCTTTACTTTAAGGTTGAGAATGATAGGCCTCTCATCTTGGTGCTCTATGTGGACGATCTCTTTCTGACATGTGCAGACCCTCTTATTTATCAATGTAAGAGAGAGTTGGCTTCCGAATGTGATATGAAGGACCTAGGACTGATGCATTACTTCCTAGGGTTGGAGCTCTGGCAAAAGCCAAGGGATATTTTTCCTTTCTCAAGGAAAATATGTTGTGAAGCTACTTGATAGATTTGGGATGGTGGAATGAAAGTTCGTGACTACTCTAATGGAACTTAGCTTCAAGAATTTATGCGGAAGTGCTGTCGAGCTCGATTTGGGAAATCCTTCTAAGTATCGTCAACTCATAGGGGCCCTAATGTTCTTGGTGAACTCTTGTCCGGACATATGTTTTGCAATGAACACATTGAGTCAGTTTATGGTTCATCCTCATCATATACATTGGATTGCTGCCAAGAATCTCTTGAGATATCTTCGAGGCACAATCACTTATGGACTAAGATACACTGCCAGGAATGCGAGGCTCCATGGTTACTCTGATGTAGACTGGGCTGGCAGTGTGGTGGATCGCAAAAGCACATCAGGATGTTGCTTCTATCTAGGTTCTGCTTCAATATCATGGATGAGCACGAAGCAGAAGTCGGTTACTTTAAGCACTGCTGAGGCTGAATACATTGCTGCTAGTTTGGCCTCCTGTGAAGTTGTCTGGTTGAGGAAGCTCTTTAGTGAGATGTTTGGACATGTGTTGGATACTACCGTGATCTTCTATGACAACCAGAGTGGGATTCGTCTTTCTGAGAATCCCGTGTTTCATGATCGCTCCAAGCATATTGATATCAGGTACCACTTTATCCAGGATATGGTACAGCGGGAGCAATAAGGCTGCATCATAATGGGACCAATAAGAAAGTCATCGATATTCTTATGAAGCCCCGCGGGAAGGTCAAATTCTTAACCTTCCGTGAACGACTTGGAGTCGTGGAGAGACCCTCTTATGAGGGTCCTATATGAGATGGATAGTGAGCTCTGGGAGCTCCGGGGGCCTTCGGGTACTTCTCGGAGCGATGAGCGACCATAGGGTGACTCACCCTCCCCTAGTGGTGCGCTGTGTACAGGGTGAATGGTTCACCTTCCCCTGTGATACCCCATGGTGGCATATGCATAGGCTAAGTGGTTCACCCTCCCTTATGGCATATGAGCAGGATGAATGGTTCACCTTCTCCTGCCAGCACATCCTACCCATGCAGTTCTGGACTCATGGGAAGTACCTCTCATCTAGCCAATGAGTAGGGAAATGAAGATAGGGACCATAGTACTACCGATGGATGCATCGTGTACTACCGTACTCCCTATGCTAGGATGTTGATATTGATCTGGGATCAACGGAAACTGACTACGGGTCAGTTAAAAGTGGTATGACACACTCTCTGTTGTTGGAGACTGACTTCGGGTCAGTGGAGAATGGTATGATACATTCTCGATCATTTCTTCTTTCTTCATGGTTCAGCAGAGCAGTGCAGTGATAGGGATGGTACAGATTGTCAGACAGTTTGGCAAGTGATGTTCTCCCTAGTTGAGAGGGAGTGTTAAATTTGGCAACTAGGGCCAAACATCACTTTGGACAGCTCTTATGAGGTAGCTGATATTTTTCTTGGATTCCTCTTTCCGAGAGGTGTAGGATTGATCTAAAGATCATCCCATTCTGACATGTACAAATGAAGTTATGAATTTATTTTGATTATGGACAAATTGTCAAGGTCGGCCAGCCATCAAATTAGCCTCCTCCAACCTTCAATGTTGCATATAAATACAAGGTACCTCCTCCTCATTTTGGCATCTCATCTCATTCATCTTTCTCTCTCTCCACACATGAGAAAGGAAGACTCTCTTTTCTAGTTGTTGCATTGACCAGATTTGACCGAAATTTCAAGAGGCCAAAATTTCAGGAGGCTGACTTTGACCAGCATTGACCCTGTTTGACTTCAGTTTTGTGAGGGAGACTTCTATTTCGGCAAGCCACTGTTCTGGGCACAAAAACTGAGGCAATTTGACCCCTGCGTTGACCAGCATTGACTTCCCTAATTCAGGTTGTTGCGTTGACTTTTGTTGACCAGATTTGATTGGTTATTTTCAAACTGTTTTGGGCTGCATTATCTCTTTGTTGGAGGTCAAGTTGACCAAGGTTGACCGAGCTGTTTTGGAGGTCAATTTCAGCCCTGTTAACCAACGTTGACTTTTTGGTTAGGGCTTTCTGTTTCTGTTGTTTTGACTGATCAGTTTGGGCAAGTGAATATTGTAAATTGTACTCTCTCTCTCTCTGCTGAACTTTTGAAGAATTATAAGAAGAATTGATCAAGGGTTTCCCCACATTGGGGTTTGTCCTTGGGTGGAGCCATATCTTGTGTCCTCGTGTTGCCTTGTCTTCTACTGTTATTGTTTATGTTCTATCTGTATTTTATTATCATGTTGATGTGATTGCTATATTGGATATGATATTGAGCTAATAAAGAAAATTGAAGTAAAATTTCTCTAAGCATAGAACATACCATTGTTATCCTAAAATTAACAAGTTTGTACTCAGATATTTTGCTGCATATAATAATTAAAACCCTCAACTATTGCATCAGTTTTCCCACATTGGGTTTTTCCGATGACTTTTGTCCAAAAATAACGGTGTCATTTTTATGTGTGCGCTAGCATTTCTCAGTTCTTATTTTTGCTTCCGCAGTATTTTATTTGGTGAAAAAATTGCAGTGTGAATATTTCCTTATTTTGTTGTAAACAAAATATATTGCATAATTAATTTATCAGTTAGAAGAAATATTTCCAGTTGTTGCATTTCAAGGAATTTTCACATGGTATTAGATCATATTTGACAGACAGGAAGCTCAGAGGCGGAAGAGAGAAAATTTCGCTGTTCAGAGGGAGCAGCACGTCAAAATTTTTTGGAATGCACAGTGCCTAGCCAGGAAGTGCGAATCGCTGGACAGAGAGTTCAATTTTCAGTTGCAGGGTGGAAGAAAAAATTCGACTTGTCCAGAAAAGTGATTCCAGCAGGCAAAGGGAGCAGCAACTCAATATTTTCGCAGAGCAGATTTCTTGTCTGGACACAAAAAGTTTTACAGCAATTTGCAGTTGCAAAATTAGTGCTAGAAGGAAGAGAAAGTGCACACACATAAGGATATTTCTCTCAGAGGGTTTCTAGTTCAGAAATCCAATATTTCCAGTAGCGCCAAGCAGATCTTCTCACTCCATAAGGGAGTGTGAATAGCATAGCTAGCAGTCGAGCAAGTGAAAGGGATATTTCCATCCCAGGTCGAGTTTTTGCAGAGATGGCCACCGTCGGGCTTAGAGATCAAGACAGGTTGGAAGGAGCGTCCAACTATATCATCTGGAAGGTCGGGATGTTATTCCTGTTGGATGAGCTTGGTCTGAAAATGTACGCAAAAAATGTTGTGGCAGAACCTACTGATGTTGATCAGCAGAAAGAATTCAAGAAGGAGACGGCCAAGACGAAGCAGATGATCTTGGATGGAGTCTGGGACATATAGTCTCACATATATCAGGGAAGAACACTACCAAAGAGACGTGGGATTCTCTCTCAGGGCTATATCAGAATCCTTCCAAGCAACAGAAGATGTTCTTGAAAATAAAGCAGAGGAACGCCAAGATGAAAAAGGGTGAAGGCCTTGATCCCTTTCTCACCAGACTTCAGGATATCTAGGATGAGCTAGCAGCTGTAGGAGAGATGCCTCCACCTACAGAAATGCTGAGGTTATCCCTCAACAATGTCACTGCGGATTGGGAGAATTTCGTCCAAAGTATTCTAGGATGAGATACGTTGCTTGGATGGGATCGGATGTTAGCCCTCAATGACTATCCAGACTTCAAGATATCTGGGATGATCTAGCAGTTGTGGGAGAGATGCCTCCACCTACAGAAATGCTGAGGTTAGCCCTCACCAGTGTCACTGAGGATTGGGATAATTTCGTCCAAAGTATTCTAGGATGAGATGTGTTTCCTAGGTGATCTTGCTCAGGAGGAGATGAGACGAGCTCTAGTAAAGAGCTCCAACAACGACAGTAGCAACAAGGGATCAAAGGGTGAAAAAGAGGAAGACAATATGGGCCTTGCATCAAAGGGAAAGAAAAAGGTCCCAGTCAAGGACAAGGCTCGCAGGGAGAGAAGAAGAAGAAGGATCTGTCAACAATCGAGTGCTTCAGGTGTGGCGAGTTCGGCCACTACAATACTCAGTGTCCTCAGAGGAAAAAGGAAAAGAAGGAGAAGAAGGATCAAGCGACAACATCAATAGAGACAAATAAACATTCCTCTAGGCTAGAGGAAGATTTCGCCATGTTTGCAGCTATACCTCCAGGCGTGAGGTGGCGCGATGTGGAGCTCTAGTCCAAAATTTGAGCAAAGGTTTGAGCAAGGTCCATTGACGTAAACATTGGATGGTGTTTTCTCATGGATCATTACCTTGCTACATGGGCTCACAATATTCAGTAGCAGGAGGATCAGTGTCATTTGGTGCAGTCAGTTCTAGAGTGATAGTTGTAGACTAGTTGCAGTCATATGCTAAGGAGCACAAGGTAGTGTTGATAACAATGCAGGAGGCACATTGCAGAATCAATAGAAGTGCAATTTTCCCAGTAGATAGCGCAGAAGCTAGTAGTAGTCAGAGACTCGGGAGACAGTTGCAGCACAGAGACATAGTTGATTCAGTATTTTGGATGCTTCTCAGTTAGTATAGTTGCAGTGGCAGCAACAACAGTTGAGAGGGAGTGTTAGTTGGGTTGCAGTGCAGATGCAGAGTTGAAAGTAGTACAGGTTGTATAGTGCAATGTCAGCAGCAGCACAAATGCAACGTCAAAGTTGCGCAGTGGTTGATCGACAGTGGCAAGCAACTATAGTTGTCGGACATCAGCAGCGTGTATAGAGGATGATGCAGAAACATGGTGTTGTAGCAATAGTGCAGCACTTGAACACCTTCCTTGCTAAGAGGGAGTGTTAGTTTTTGTAGCATCAAAGGTGTTCTAGTCTCGAAACTTTGTGGAGAGGCTAAAACACAGTGGTTCTCGAAAACCCAGAAATTGTTTCTAGAAATTCCACATAGAGATAGCTCAATTAAATTAATTGACCATCATTTGAATTTTTTCCCGAGTCTAATTTAAGAAAACTGGTTAATTAATAGTGATTAATTGAGAAAGGTGTGAACTATCTAGAAACTCACACAAATCAACTTGGATATGATCTCAACCATCGATTAATTTTTAATCTTAGTTGTTGGAGTCCCTCAAATACTAGTGCAAATACTCAGTTCGCTAGGTAGTTCAAATTCCCAGTAGCAAGAGTGATTCAACAGTGGAGATTGAGCCAGTGGGTGAGTTGCAAGTGGTAAGAGGTTAGCAATATCCAGAAGAAGGATTTTTAGTTCCAAAGAGTAGCTTGCAGAGAGGCAGAGAAAGCCAAAAAGAGGTTGTGCAGGGGCTACGCAGTAGCCTCATGGAAGCAATTCGATTTGTAGATTTGGGAGGTTGTTTCAGAGTTCTGGAGGTAGGAAAAATTCGTAGAGGCTAGAAGAGACACTTCCAGAGTCAGTGGAAGACTGGAGAGGCAGCTAAGAGAGAGATCAAGGCAATACGAATTTGTGCCTGCGCAGAGGGTGACGCACAACATTTCGTGGAGGTGTTTCTAAGGCCAGTTTCAGTGCCAGATTGTTGGTGGGGTGAGGAAAATTTTCTCACAAAATTTTTGCCAATATTTTCTCTGTAGGATTGCTAGTTTTCGGCATCTAGTTTGTACTCGGATTTTCCGCTGCATATAATAATAAAAAACCTCAGTTGTTGCATCGATTTTCCCACATTGGGTGTTTCTGGGGACATTTTTCCAAAAGTAACATTGTCATTTTTATGTGTGTGTGATAGCATTTCCCAATTCCTATTTTTGCTTCCGTAGTATTATATTTGGTGAAGAAATTGCAATGTGAATATTTCGCTATTTTGCTGTAAACAAAATAAACTGCATAATTAATTTATTAGTTAGAAGAAATATTTCTAGTTGTTGCATTTCAAGGAATTTTCACAGGAACCTTAAGCAACCAACATGATTCATAAATTAGCAATGTAATCCATAGAAAATGAATACCATGTTTGAAGAATTCTACCTAAAATCCCTCCTTAGCTATTGTTCCACTGGTGTTCAACTCCCGCATACCCTACCTAATATCTATATAGAAAAACAAGAAGTTGTAGGATGGGGAGCAGGAGACAATAACCTAAGCTACCCAATAAAGTCATATATCATGGTCGTATGGGTGAAAAGGGATGGGGGGTCAAGGTCTATAGGGAGGCATGAGTAGCAAGGGAGAGTGAAAAAGGGCATTGTCCAGTTCATGTCTCCTTTAGAAAATGAAGATACATTTCTTGTAGAAAAGGGGAAATAGTAGGATTTTTGTAACCAAGAGTAGGAAGCAAGATCATGCAAGATGGTGTGGTGGAGCTCCCTATAGTGGATTTGGCACTCCTCGTCATACCAGTAGCTTAAAGGGTACAATTTAGAATTGGGAGACAAGGAGGTAGATCTAGTGACATGGGGATAAGAGATAATGATCAATTCCCAGATGATTGAGGAGAGCATATTATATTTGGATGAAACTAACTCAAGAGACGAGAAATGGGAGAGGGGAGGGAGGAACTAGTGAAGGTGGAAAGAATAAGAATCTAAATCCCCATCATTGAACAATATGGTGGTTCAAGGTGGACACTGACGGAGATGAAGTAGTAGCTAGGGGGATGTGAAAGGAGAGAAAAGTATAGACTACTAAATGGATTGAGGTAATAGAAAATTTCAAAACAGGAAGATACATGGTATCAAGCCTTATAGCTCCCATGTGTTGTTAGTTGAAAATGGCCTTGTGCAATCAGCGAAGATTCTCCCCAATAAAAGCTCCTGATTAGACGATACATTGTTTGAAATGGGGAATTTGTTTAGATTATGGTCTAGCAACCTTTTACTTGTTTTGAGGCATTTACCAATTATGGCCTTGTTATCCACTAACATATAGGGGTAACTAGAATATTGATTCACTTGTGATTTTTTATCACAAGCAACAGCCCCAAAACTAAGATCTATGGTTATGCATGGATATTTTCTAAATGTTGTTCCCATCATGTCCTCAAATGAATCTCATGATGTTGCACCTTATCCTCTTTCTCTCACACATGATGATGTTGTTCTTCATATGTGTGTCATAGGACATGGTGATCAATGGTATATTCTATAATGGTTCATAACACTCGAAATTTTCTCTTACTAGATTGTACTATGGGGTGTTCATAATTTGCCTCTAAATAAGTGTGTTACCTTATGAGTGAAGTTGTACTACTAGCAACCTAGGTAGGTGTTTCAAGTCATTTTCCCTAGCCAATTTTCCAAGCCTTGTCATTCCATAACCATTTTCATGCATTTGAATCTTCCCCTTTCTTTCTTTTTTTGTTGGTTAAGCAGGTGGGACTACCCACGAGTTTTGAACACATGACCTTAACATCAAGGAGTGCCTTAACCACACAATCATCATCTATCCAAATCTCTGGGTTCATTTTCCCCTTTGTTGATTGAATTATCATATGCCAATGTAGCAAGGTCCAAAATAAAAGTTCCATGTATAGAAGCAACTAAAGTTATATGATATGCATGAGCCATGCCACCTTGCTATAAATCTCAATTTGCCCAAGTCCCATTCTCAAATTAAAAAGGGGAGTTTGGTTTTGGGGGAGGGCGAGGGGGTTGGCTAAACAAATAAAAAAGGAAAAAAAGGGGAATTTGGTTGTGGGGGGGGGGGGGTGTGGGGGGGTTGGCTAAGCAAATAAAAAAGGCAAAAAAAGAAAAGAAAAAGAGGCTCAAGGAATGGTAACTCTATGCTGGTAAGACCTCTTCACTTTTCCTACATGACTATGAGGATAACTAAGTAAAGTGTTAGCCTCACTCTCGTGTGTTTAAAACAATTATAAGTCCAAAATAATTAAATTAATTAAAATCAAGAAAGTTGGATTTAATCCTACCCTTCTAGATTGAGTTTGTTCCTCATGGTTAGGAGTCAGTTTAGGCCTAGTTCGTTGAGAGATTCTCTCCAACTAGTTAGGCTCCTAGATTAGTGTTTAGTTGAGATATTTGCTCAACCATAGTGTCCAAGATAGACGTACTATCTTGAGACAAACTTCCTCATGTATTTATTTGTGCTATTATCATTATTTGTACATTGCATTATGAGAGGAATATAGTAACGCTGAGGCCTTTTCCGCCATTTCTATATCTCTGGTATTTTTTCATGTGTGTTAATTTTGTTTAATATTCTACATGTGGTATCGGAGTCAATGGAAATTCTAGATGTATGTGAAGGAGCCTGTGGAGAGAATGGATCGATAATTTGAGTGTCTTGTGAAAGGTATTAAATGGCGTAAAAGCATTGTTGGCATGCAAGGCCGAGTTCCAGCGACTCTGGTTTCCAGATCCCATTGTGGCAGCTGCCAAGTCCCAAGAACCCATCGCCGCTGTATTGATCGTTGGTGCAGCAGCCATCATGCGACTACGCTTATTGGCATCGTTGATGATATGAAACATGATCGGGGCTCTTTACATTGAGCGCAATTCTTCTCGACACAGATCTTCTCGACTCTCGATGTAGTGCCTCAAAGATTTCAGCCAATGGGCGCATGATGCAGGAACATAATTTACCATTTCTCAGCGATAAGTTCTTCGACATCTTCCTCGGCATCTTCTCTACGTTATTCCATTCCTTGCACTCTTGCTTTTCTTTTTGTTATGAAAATCCTTCCGCCGGAAATGGGGACGAGCTTGAGAGTGTTGGTTTCTTTGTCAAAGACGCACATGAGATAGTTGCAAGGCTACCACAGTGAATTTTCTCCTGAATAGTTGGTGCCCACAAAGTCTACGCTTACCTCATTCAGCCTTGCGGCTAGTTGCAGTTGCTTGGACTTAATTTTCCTGGTGTTCAACGTAGATCGTATCCTGAAGGGAAGTAGCCTACAAAGGGACATCCAAAGCCGCTCTTCTTGCAGCTTTGGCCAGGAGACTCCATACTTGAACACAATGAATATCCCTGCAGATCCTTGGATTTTGCTAATCCTGAATTGCTTCGAGTTTCTTTGCTGCTATTGAGTTTCGAACCTACGCGGAGAACTTGCTTGAAATCGTTGTTATTGAGTTTTGAGCCTCCGTTGGTTGCCTATTATGCCCGTGTCCCAAGAGTTACTTAGCGTGGCTGCGTTACTTCCAGAGGTTCAACGCATACGCTGAAATTAATTTTTGGCGTAACTTCTCCAAATGCATTGTTTTAAAGTATGCTTTGATTTTTTTTTAAGCTTCTCCAAATGCATTGTTTTAAAGTATGCTTTGATTTTTTTTAAGGAGATCCATTCACTTTTTTCAAGTGACTACATGATAGCTAAGTTAGTTTGGAGATTTTATGACCCCTACTTGGAAGGTTCTCGGCTGGAGAAGGATGGAGGCGTCGAAGATGCAAGTAGGGGAGAAGGGGTAGCTGGTGCATGGCTGCAGCAAAACGATGCAGCTGGTTGTACCATATGCGTACACGTCCCCATCAGCACATGCTGCCATTAAAATATGCCCGCGACCCCGTAACTTGGTTTTTTACTCTGTTTTTTTTACCTGCCCGCCTTTTCCTGCTCCACGGTTCTGCTGTTTGACCTCTGGCTTCCATAACCAGTTTTGTCTACTTGCTGCTCCTCCCCCTGGCGGTTACCATAGGCAGCTGACGTTTCATATTCCTTGACAGCGATGGACCTCGAAATGGTGGATTACTCAGAAGAAGAGTTAGTGGAGGGTTCTATCTGGACGACCCCGAGACCTGCTAAGTTAGGGACAATTTCTTTCAGCAACGAGTTGCATGAGGCTATCTCTGGCCTCCCCTCACTCTCAGGACCATCGGACCACCAGGTTGTTCTGTCGGACGACCCTCCAACTTGGCCATCCCTCTCCACTCCCCCGCCGTCTCCATCTTCCCTAGGGTTTGCTACGGGTTGCCTTAACCCTAACCCTCCATCCCCTACCCCTGGTCACTTACCTCAACCCCCTCATTCCGCTTACCCCTCCGCTCCCCCCGCTCCTTCCTCTACGGTCCCCCTGATCTCGCCGTGCTCGACCTCCCTCCCCTCTGGCAGTTTCACTAGCATCCCCCCTTTAGCGGAAGCCCTCCCTGCCGACTCATCTCCTCCCTCAGTGAACCCTCCAGCCCCGGAGCACATCCTAGACGGTCAAGGAGACTCAGCAGCCGAAGTCAGGACAAGCAAGAAGACAAAGTGCTTCAGGACCAAGGAGGTGGAAACTTTTCTCAGGCTCAAGGAGGACATTCAGCTTGGCAACACTATGGACTTTGCAGACAGGGTGCTATTAGGCAGAATAAGGGGCCGAAGCTACACAACGTCCCGTTTGAAAACTTGGGTCTCAGAGGTATGGGGGAACCACTTGGCCGACTTGCCCACGGTACAGACATTTGTGAAGGGGTGGTTTGCACTCCGTTTCTCCAGGCCAGATCTCACGAATTGGGTCCTCTCATCCTACTGGCACTTCGAGCATGCCCCGGTCCTTCTGAAACGTTGGTCCCCTCTCTTCGACCCAGACACAGAGCAGCTTGGTGTTGGCCCGATCTGGGTAAGATTACCAGGGCTCCCATTACATTTCTGGTCCGAAGACATCTTCAGACGAATTGGGAACTCCATCGGCTCATATATGGAATCGGACAAATCGTATTTATCGACTGGCAAGATGGCCTTTGCCAGAATTCTGGTACATATGGATACAAGGGGAGGGCTGCAGGAGTTCATCACCATTCAGTGGAGGTCTTTCACCCGAAAGCAGCCACTGGATTACGAGGGCATTCCATATAGATGTCGCAGATGCCACAAAGTCGGTCATGTGTACAAAGATTGCCCTCTGGTCATCAAGAGAGGACAACAACCTGTGGAAAATGTTCAGGAAGCCCGTACCCCATGGGACGAACCTCAATCTGCAATAGAAGGGGAAGATCCATCACAACAAGACCCGACTGAAGCAGACAAGGCACACGAGAAAGAATCAAAGAAGACGTTGTGGAAAGCTCCTCTCCGGCCACCCTCCCCACCTCTGACAAGAGCTCGGGCGGCTATAAGGGACGCTCACTCCACGGGTATGTCATTTTCTCCTTCCTCATCTGCTTATACTTCTATTGTTTCTCCTGTATTGCCTTCTCTGTCGCGGCAGGTCTGTACTAAGGATTACCCGGGTGCTCCTTTAAATTCTCCCCCCTCGCCCCCCCCCCAATTGGCTCTTCCATCTGCCCCTATGGTTCAGCACTGTACTATTGCACCTCCCCCTCCCGCTTTCTCCTTCCCACAGCCCTCCCTCTCTGAGAACCCCTCTTCCTCTCCTCCCGATCATGCCCTCCCGGAGCCCTGTTACCCCCTCCACTCACGAATGCATTCACAAGGCCTCGATATGATCGGTTTCGAGGTCGTCTCCACCCCTCCCCCTCCCAAACCCAGGGGGCGCCCCTCCCATCTCTCCAAAGCTAAACATCAAGCTGGGGAGGAGATTGCTTCTAGCAAGCAGAAGACCTTAACCTGGGCCCTTAGAGCAGAGAAAGCCCCTCTCCCTCCCCCTCCATGAAGCTGCTCTCCTTTAATTGTCAAGGGGTGGCTAGCCCGAATAAAAAACTAGCCCTCAAGCATCTATTCGTCTCTGAACCGGTAGACATAATTTTCCTTCAAGAAACTCTTGGCTCTGCATGCACAATCTCTCTCTTACTTGAATCCTAGCTTCCAAGTTGGACATTCCACTCTCTTGATGCCACAGGCAAATCAGGGGGATTAACCCTAGGAATTTGTAACAGATCTATTAAGACTTTGAGGGTTTGGGGAGGTCGGGGATTTTTGGGTGTTGATATCTACTCCCCCACCCTTGAATCTGAATTCAGGATTCTCAATGTATATGGCCCATGCCAGGACAGAGCTAGATTTTGGAGATCTTTGTTTAACTCACCCCTCTTGCAACAAGATAACATTATCTTAGGGGGAGACCTCAACTTCTCCATGGGATACACGGAATCTTGGGGCAATCATGCTCAGGTGGATGCTCTGTCTGGTTTCTTTGAAAACCTCCTGGATTCCCATAACTTTATAGACATCCCCTCAGCTAAATTATAGCCCACCTGGAGGAACAACAGAATAGGGGAAGCAAGCCTAGCCAGACGGCTTGACCGTTTCCTTGCAAAAGAATTCTTGGTTAACGGAGGTCCTAGCATCAGACAATGGGTGAGTACGGGCGGCCTGTCGGATCACCGTCCCATATACCTGGAGCTGCAGGATGTTATAGATAAACCTAAGGCCCCTTTCAAATTCAATTCCACATGACTGCAAGATATGGAATACATCAAACTAGTGACGGATTTTTGGAGGGAAAATCCCCCAGGCTCATCTGGGAACCCAATTCAGGATTTCCTTCACAATATGAAGGAGCTGAAAAGCCTATCCAAGTCATTGGCTCTGAAAAAAAGGAGGCGGAAGAGTTGACACTCAGGGCGGCAGAGGAGGTCATTTTTACGTTTGAGGAGGGCTCAGGAGGCATCATGATGTCTCAAGAGCAAAGGGACATATACTCTGATTCTCTGCAAAAGAGAACCCAAATCTTAAGGAACAGAGAAGTGAGCTGGCGGCTCCGCAGCCGGGCTATCTGGCTAAAAGAAGGGGATGATAATACCAAATTTTTCCACAAACATGCAAATGGTAGGAAGGCCATCAATACTATCTGGGAGCTCAAGGATACACAGGCGCGATCTGTTCAATCCTTTAGAGAGCTCGCTGCCCTAGCATGCTCCCATTTTCAAAATATCTATAAGGCTCCTCCTTATGCTACACTCACAGAAGTGATGCGAACTGTTCAGCTCTTTCCAGGTTTTGTAGAACAGGAGATGGAACAGGAACTATTGAGAGAAGTTTCTCTGGGAGAGCTGGAAGACACCTTAAAGATGCTAAAGAAAGAAAAGAGCCCGGGGCCAGATGGTTGGTCAGTAGAGTTCTACTCTACCTTTTTTGAGGTGTTAGGAATGGACCTCCTGCAAATCATCGAGGAAAGCAGAAGGAATGGGAGAATTTTGGGAAGCCTAAAATCCACTTTTATTGCTCTCATCCCTAAAACTGATAAGCCCTCCTCTTTTGATGAATTCAGACCCATATCTCTTTGCAATTGTATTTACAAGATTATAGCCAATCGCATAAAGCCAATCCTGTCCCTCCATATCTCCCAAGAACAATTTGCCTTTCTGCACAACAGACAGATTCATGAGGCGATTGGCACTGCTCAAGAACTTCTCCACTCTGTCCAGCGCCGGAAAATAAAGGGAATGATTCTGAAGATAGACCTATCCAAAGCTTTTGATAGGGTCAACTGGCTCTACCTCCGAATCCTTTTAACTCAAATAGGATTTCCTTATCTTCTCATTAAGTGGATTATGAGCTGCATAACTGATGTCCCCTATAGTGTTCTAATAAATGGATCGGCCTCCCCTTTCTTTCATGCTGAAAGAGGACTAAGACAAGGATGCCCCTTGTCTCCTCTACTGTTTCTTCTCATCATGGAGGGCCTCAGCAAAATTATAAAAGAAGAACACAGACAGGGGAGAATTAGAGGCATCAAAATTACTGAATCAACTATCTTGACTCATTTGTTCTTTGTGGATGATGTCCTCATTTTTCTCAATGGCAGCCTGGGAGACCTCACCGCACTTCACCAAGCCATGGGCACTTTCCAGAAGGCCACAGGAGTGGTAATGAATGAATCCAAATCCACCTTAACTGCATCCGGCTGCGCCCAAAATGAACTACAGTTCGCACTCAGGAGATTCCCCTTTGTTACCTACCCTATAGAAGAAGGGCTGAGATATCTGGGGTACCGTCTGAAACCCTTTGGCTATAAAATTGCAGATTGGATCTGGCTCATCTCCAAGGTGGAAAAGCACTTGAACATTTGGTACCATAAGTACCTCTCCAGAGCAGGCAGGTTGATATTGATTAAAGCAGTTCTAGAAGCAACACCTGTATATTGGATGACCTTAGCTTGGATCCCTAGGGGCATCCTAGATAGGTTACAGAAAATATGTTGTCGCTTTCCATGGAAGGGGAATCAGGTAGGAAGAATTTTTGCTTGGACAAGATGGGAGACCCTGGCTCTACCCAAACGTTGGGGGGGTTGGGGGATTAAGAGACTAGATACTTTTTCCAAAGCACTAGCAGCAAAATTGGGGTGGCAGCTTCTGAATAATTGCAGTCTTTGGACAAAGGTTGTCACTTCAAAATATATCATCCCTTCAAATCCTCTGGATTGGATTCGACATGGTCATCAAACTAATGGGAATATATCTATCATCTGGAAAGCAGTAACTAAAGCCTTGGATCTGATAAGAAGCAGTCTGACTTGGAGAATTCGATCAGGATCCCTAGTGCGCATAGGGGAAGACCCCTGGGTAGGCTGTGGTAATGCACACAGACTCCCAGATGAGCTGAGACTCTTTTTAACAGAACAGGGAATAACTCACATCAGTCACATTGCAGACAACGAACGATCCTCCCTGACTCAGCAGGCCTGGAGAACGGGAGCAACCCTAAACCTTCCCCTGTGCTGGCATCAAGAATGGAGACACTACATTTCAGCTCTAATGGAGGCCCATATAAGGATAACTGAAGGGGAAGATGAACTCATATGGGCCTTCGCCAAGCACAGTCTCTATGCCCCCAAGACTGGATATCTTGTTCTTATGGATCCCCACAAGCCGCCAGCCTCCAAGACATGGTGGAACCTCATATGGAAACTCAAAGCAGCCCCAAGATCAAAGTTGCTTCTGTGGTCCATTCTGAATAACAAGGTCCCGACAGGGGCAAACCTCATGAAACGATCTTTCGTATGACCATTCTAGGGTCACCTATGTAAAAGCAACAACGAAGACACAGAACACCTCTTCCTGGCCTATCCAACCTCGCAAGAGCTATGGAATGGTATCCTTGCATCTCTCTCTATTCGAAGTAGATGGCACGGAACCGCCTTAAAGGAGGCTTGGAATAATTGGTGGAAGGACTCCACAGGGAAGGAAAGAAATATACCCTTGCTAATTTGCTGGGAACTATGGATAGCAAGGAACCAAATCATATTCCAGGAGAAGCCACCCCACTGACCATCCATCCTTAACAGAGTATTAGCAGAATACCACATGATTCCCGAAGAGTCCTCACATAACCAACACAGGAATATTGAGACGGAGGTCATTAACACTTCCATACCTTGGGCCTACTTCGATGGTTCAGCTCAGGCTTCAGGCTGTGGAGGCGGAGCAGTCTTGCACTTAACAGAAACACACTCATACAAAATTCAAATGGGGCTTGGCAGGGGAACCAACAATTATGCTGAGCTTGTTACTGCAAAAAACCTCATCCAATATGCTTTATTCAAACAATGCACAAATATGCAACTATATGGTGACTCAAAATTGGTTATAAACTGGATCAACAAAAAACATACATGCAATGCATACACATTGAAGCATATTCTGGATGAGATTCATAGACTTGTCACATTTTTTGACTCTTTCATTTGTCATCATATTTACAGGGAGCAGAACACCGTTGCTGACCACTTATCCAAAGAAGCTGCGCTCAGGGATGACGACACTTGGTTGATTTGCGAGGAACTTGATGGTGTCGTTTATCAACACTATCACAGGCCCTTTATAGACCCTGAAGCTCTCTGAAGCAGCAAAGACAGATCCCTTTCTTTTTGATGATTATCATTTGGACTTATTTGTAAATAGTTATCAGAACTTATAATACCCTCTCTGCGAAGAGGCCGAACAGTTAATTATTTTTGTTATTTTCACTCACTCCCTGCGAGGAGGACTGCACAGTTTTCTCTATTTTTGGTCAGGTACTGCCTCATCAAAGCAATGTGTATGCATATACAAAATGTAATTTTCACTTTTTAATGGAAATTACGACTTTTTCCACGGGAAAAAAAAGGAGTCTTCTCGAGTGAAAAGTGGATTATATATATTTTTTTAAGATTTGTAATATTTGCATTAATAAAGTTAATGGAGTAATAAGGAGTGTTTTGGAGAAATAAGGTAATTTTTAAGAGAGGTGCATTAAGAATTTTATTTTGGAAAGATAAGGTGTGATTTTGCGGAGTGATAAGGTGAAATTATTTTTTGTAATTTTGGAGCAATAAGTGTTTTGTATTTGGAGTGATAAGTGAATTTTTTTTTAGAGAAAGTCATTGTTGTAATCCAAAGTAATATTTTACTTTGAGAGAGATTGAGTCAGTGAACATCCAGTTTTTGAAGACAATTTGCCTCCAAGGAGTTCTCAAACTTTGTGCTTGAGAAGTTTCAATGAAGATGTTGTAAAGATGAAAGGTTGATGTACTCAAATACTTAATAAAGACATTTTTTTTTGTGGTGTTGCAGTATCCTAGATCCGCCCGAAATTGAATAAGGGGATCTTAGGTACACCTTGTGTATTGATTGATTGTGCATGTTTTGTGTCTAGTTTTGACACTACAATTATCTTATCTAACACACACAAGGAGTCTAAAGCAAGTGAATGAAAAAAGCACATTAATCAAAGCGCCTGAAATTAAGAAGCTGCAACGAGCATTTAATCAAGCACAAACGATCACATGCATTTGCGCAACTACAACACATAATCAAAGTTGGCAACATCAGCATTCTACATCAACAAGCAAATTCATGCACGACAAATCAAGTTAATGAAGTTGAAAACTCAAGCATTCCAAGCAAATTCTACATCAACATTCAACCACAATTAGTCATTGTGTAACTTGCAAATATTTCTTTTTTGTAAGTTAGCTTGTAATCAAATTCAAATTAATTTGAATTGTAAGGGTGCATTATCAGTTGAAACTGACACCCAAGCTTTAAATTGATAGGGAATCAATTAAGCCAAGTGATTCCATTGTTTTTAACTGAGTCATTCAAATCATTGTAAGAATTTCTCTTGGGTGCATTTTCGGTGGTATCCGACACCCTCATCCTAGTACAAAATTCAAGCGAGCGTGACAAAATTCAATCGAGTGTGAAGTTAATTGAAGAAAACCAAGCGAGCGTGACAAAATTCAATCAAGTGTGAAGTTAATTGAAGCAAATCAAGCGAGCGCGAAATTGATTGAAGCAAGTACAAGCGAGCATGTCAAAAGTCATAATGAGTAAAGGAGGAAAACGTCTTCACAGTGCAGAACTGGAGATTAAAGATTTGCAAGATTGCAATCATGAGTTACAGAACAAAGTTGAAATATTGGAATGGAAGTTGAAGCAAAATCAAACCTTAATCAATCAAATGACCAGCACATTAGAAGCAGCGAAAGACTTTCAAATTGAGCTCGAAATGAAAGAAAAACTCATTCATGCACTCCAAATTAAGTGAAGTGAAAAGCAAGATTTACTAGATGCACAATGTGTAGAGAAGACAGATGCAAGTTGTGACACAGAAGACCTCATCACAACAACAAATGAAAGTTGTGATACAAGTGATCTTATTCAGCATATTAATGAAGGTTGCAACACAAATGATCTAATCAAGCAAGTTGATATAAGTTGTGACACAAGCGATCTCAACCAACCAGGTGTACTACTTAATGATGCAACAAGTAGTACCAAAGATCAAATTGATCAGTTTGATGCAGCATGTCAAACAGATGAACTGTTAATGCTTGATGCCCAGTGTGACACAGAAGGTTTAATAAATCAAGGACAGGATGTTAGCAGCAGTAGCAAGTATGAAGAACAACAACAGGATATTCTTTCTAAGAAGGTGATCAGACCTTGGGAAGAAATCTCCTTCAACAAAGATTGACATGGCCTAGGATACAACAAAGAAAACACTTTGTTTGTTCCAGATTTCTCAAAGCCAGTTCAGTTTGTAAGTGCTGGTTTTCTAGACAGTGATCAAAATATGGTTAAGTGTAACCATTGTAAACGAAATGGCCATATGGAGAGTAAATGCTTTGACCTCCATCCTTGTCACCATTGTGGCAAGAAAAATCATTCATCTGAAAGATGCTGCAAGTGAAATCAACCACCCAGAGTGAATATCAATTACGCATGGATTGATCCTTGGAAGTGGTCATCTACAGTCAAACAGTTGTCTATGTGTTACCAAAGGATTAAGTCTCACATAAAGACAAATTCTATAGTAAAATGAAGATGGTGAAACTCTCCTACACCTGAAGGGGGGGAGTTCCAAAATCAAATGTCGATTGTCTCTCCTTTCAGCTGACAAAGGGAGGAAAATGATAATAATGGAATTGAAGATTGTCAGACTGAAAGTCTCGACAACATTAGAAAAGGAAGCCAGTGGGAAGTCTTCATCAAATCAGCGAGTGGGCATCATCAACAAATTCGCCAGTGGGCGTTCAACAAAAAAAGCAACAATGAACAGTTTTCAACAAACAACAGTGAGCAGTTTTGACATCAGCAAATTCGCCAGTGGGCATCATCAACATTTTATCAGTGGACAAAGGATGTTGATTGAAGGACAGATGGATCCTTTTGCAGCTTGGCACGTGATGGAGTCGTCAAGAAACTTTCAAAGATGAATCAGACTTGCAACTAATTCATGTTCTCTTCAGATTGAAAGTTTTTTCGGCATCCAACTTTGGCGGTTTTTTAGGCAGTGTTTTTTAGGATCAACAGTTTCAGCATGAGAACTTGGAACATGGTTCCTGGTTCTTATTTTGGACTTATCATTAAGGGAGGGAATGTTAGCCTCACTCTCGTGTTTAAAACAATTATAACTCCAAAATAATTAAATTAATTAAAATCAAGAAAGTTGGATTTAATCCTACCTTTCTAGATTGAGTTTGTTCCTCATGGTTAGGAGTCAGTTTATGCCTAGTTGGTTGAGAGATTCTCTCCAACTAGTTAGGCTCCTAGATTAGTGTTTGGTTGAGATATTTGCTCAACCATAGTGTCCAAGATAAACGTACTATCTTGAGAAAAACTTCCTCATGTATTTATTTGTGCTATTATCCTTATTTGTACATTGCATTATGAGAGGAATATAGTAAGGCTGAGGCCTTTTCCGCCATTTCTATATCTCTAGTATTTTTTCATGTGTGTTAATTTTGTTTAATATTCTACATAAAACACCTTCTCCCTAGTACCACATTCATGATTCATCTCATCACCTACAACTAACTTAATGTCCTAGTATATACATCTTAATGTCCTAGGGATTTCCATATGTAATTAAGGTTAATGATGTTCACCCCATGGTCAAGTTTGGAAGGGATAAAAATTAAAAGAGTCCTTAACATATTAAAAGATGTCACATAATGATTCACCGCCCCTTTACCCATATTTGGAGGCAATTATCATCAATTTTGAGGAGACACATACATTGGGCAATGTGACCTTGACTAGTGCAATATGACATGCATTGGGCATTATGATATGCCCTAGGAGTTCTGACACTATCATTGGCATGCTTAGGATGTCGCTTACATGAATCTTTGAGATTGTAATGCCTTGGAGGACTCACCCTCATGTTTATTGGAGCAATTGGAAGAGCCACCTTAGTTTTTGTAGCATCAGATGGTGTTCTAGTCTCAAACTTCGTGGAGAGGCTAAAACACAGGAGTTCTCCAAAACCCAAAAATCGTTTTTGGAAATTCCACCTAGATATAGCTCAATTAAATTAATTGACCATCATTTAAATTTTTCCTAACTTAGGAAAATTGGTTAATTAATAGTAATTAACTGAGAAAGGTTAGAATTCTCTAAAAACTCACATGGATCAACTTGGAAATGATCTCAACCATCGATTAAGTTTTAATCATTGTCGTTAGAGTCCCAACCGAAGATTATAAGAAGAGGTCGATGGGTAGATAGAGAACACACCAGTTGTAGATAATCAGTGATCGAGGCAATTCGATTTCCCAATTGTAGGTGATTTAGCACTGAGATCGAGCCAGTTATCGAGTAGCAGGTGGCAGGAGGGGAAGAGCAACAGATTTTCGGAGGAGTTTCTAGTTTCGGAAGGGTCAGGAGAGGAGGCTGAATTATTTCTCTAGGAAGTTGCACAGGGGCTGTGCAAAGCCTCAAGAGGGGAAGTTTGACTCAGCCATAAGAGAGGTTGATTCAGCTTCTAGTGGTCGGGAAAGCTTCCAGGAGGCCGTGAGAATCACTTCTAGAGGCAACAACAGGAAGGACTTCATCATCAGAGGCAGATTCCAGCTAGTGCGAGTTGGCTTGCGCAGAGGCAGCACATAAGCAAGGGTTTGGAGAGCCAATTCTAAGGTTTAGTTTGTTGTGGGATTGCTTGGAGAAGAGGGTAGAATTCCCTCAGTGATTTTTTCAGTGTTTCTCTCAGATAGAAACGCCATTTTGGAGTCCATTTTATTGTACTCATATTTTCTGTTGCTGCATAATAATAAAACCCTCAACTGCTTCACCGGTTTTCCCACATTGGGTTTTTCCGGGGACAATTGTCAAAAAATAACAGTGTCATTTTTATGTGTGTGCTAGCATTTCTTAGTTTCCAACGCTTTTATTTTTCCAAAGTTTTATGGTGAAAATTGCAGTTGTGAATTATCCGTTGTTTGCCATAGCAAATAAATTGCAAAATTAATTTACAGTTAGAAGAATAATTTCCAGTTGCTACAATAGTTAAAAATGTTCACAAACCACCCACCTTGGAGGTTCTCTCACATGCTACACATGTGGGTCACTTCATCTCTTTTGGGGATCAATTTGATTGATGAGGTTGTTACCTTGGTTTGAGGAGGAAACTTGGGGCTCTTTTGACCATTTCCTTCCTCTATTTGGATGCCTTTGTATATGTGGCATAACCACTTCATACTCTATTGTATTGTTGACTATATCTCCCTAGTTAGTTGGGGAGATAATGGTGCTTTATGAATGTGTAGACTAGATCTAGGATTTTATTTCTATTCTATTGAGGATGTTGTTGGTTTTCTTCTCTATATAAGAGAATCTCTCATTTTAAACTTTGCTAGAAGCTTATGGAGAAGAAACTCCCAAAACTTTCAGTATAGGTGCTACTTTGATGCTATGGATGGTTAACTAGAGCATTCTCTTGGACAACTTATTCATGTGGATGCTTATTTGATGGATGAATGTTCAATGTATGGTCTTGTATGCCAATTTTTGGGTAAATTCCTTCTCTAAAATTATGCGGTGTTTACTTTTGAAATAGTTAAGTATGGTTATATTTCTCGAAATTTGGTTGTATGCTCTCTTAGCTTTTCCTTAGTAGATTCCTTCTCAAGTCTTGTGAAAAATTTTGTTCTATACTTTCCGTTTGAAAGTCTTAAAACCACTTAAGCTATGAAAATAATTTCATAGGGCTTGAGTGCTTCACCCCTCTCTATATTTTTAGTCCACCTTAAGCTTCTCAAGAAGAGCCTTAGTTGACCCCCCATGCAAATTGGTAGGTAGCCACTGGTCACTTCTTCTAGTTAAACAAAAAAAAAACATATTTTCATGTTTTCCTTTTGTTTTTAGTAAATCTGGAAATTATTACTTGCATATAAAATTTCAGCCCTAGAAACCCTAGATTGCTTGGTAGATTACCTTTATTTTGAGCTGGAAATTATATTTTGTGGAAATCTATCTTGCTTGCCCAAAATCATTTAATTAGGGTAATTATATTATCTCTCATGGTTGTTTTGTTGATATAATTTTCAGATTTGATAAGTGGATATAAATTTTCAGATTTACATATGTTTCAACCCTAGATTCATGCATTTCACATCTATTTTCACTATAATTTTGTAGATCTTACTACATATTTTTGGTTTGAATATTCGTAGTTTTCCACCATCTAGTGTCTCTCTTTTTTATTGATTATGGAATAAGTCCATTTAATATATCCCTGATATAATTAAATTTCTCCATAAGAGTTGGTTTTCCCAATGTTGCATGAAGCAAGGTCAAAGCGAGGTCGTTTTTTGGAAGCAAAGCATCAAAAGCATCATTCTCCAAAAATCCTCGGAAGCAAAGCATCCCGAAAACACACACACACACATATATATGATCCGGATTTAAACAGGAACGCAACAAATTACAAAGATAACCATAAACACAAAGATGCAGCGGAAATAATACTTCATTTCTTTAATGTAAAACACTGAGATATGCTTACAAACAAAAAATGGAAATAAACAGCTAGGGCGATGGTAGCTTATCTCTAAGAAGAGATGTGGCGGCTACATGCCTCTCAACTGTGTTACAATGAGGCTCGAAGGGCTATTTATTGTTGAAAAACAATGGAAAACCCTAAACATCCAAAAACCTAACCCTAGAAAATGAAACGCCAAACTATGGGCCCCATTTGGGTAAATTGGTACATCAACTTCCCGGGGTCGTAACTTTGGCATACGATCTCCGCTCGACGCGTACAATATCTCATTAGAAAGATCTATCCAAGAACTACGACTTTGGGAAGAGCAACATCGGTCCGTGGACCCATATTGCTTCCAGTTTTCCCAAAAAACATCGTTTAGGGCCTCAAAATGGCTCTGGAAGTTCAAGACCCGAAAAACTGCTAAAAATAGTAAATTGTTCTACAATTAAGGAAACTGAAAAGCTTAAAGAAACAATGGTGGGGGTCCAAGTGGACTTGGCGGGTGGCCACCAATATCCACCTGGATCATTCCTCCCCCCTTAGGAAGCAATGGTCCCCATTGCGTTGAGTTCCTCCATGAGATGAGGAAACTTCTGCTGAACTTCATTCCTGGTGAGCCACTTGCCCTGGTGAAGGAGTTGGCCTGCTTTGACAACTCAATACAGTTGGATATTCTGCTGGCGAGTGTGCTTGATCTGTGTGTCCATGATCCGATCAGTTGCAGCTTGTTCCATGCAATCTGGATTTAACTCTGTGGGTGTGAGTTATTCTGTAATGTCGGATGTGTCTAGTAATGGTGGAAAGTATGGCTGAAGGCGGTCCACATTGAACACTGGGTGCAGGCCATTGAATGGGGGAATGTTGAGCTCAAATGCATTGTCTCTCACAGCCTTGGTAATGGTGTAAGGACCATATCGGAGTGGTCTGAGTTTCCGATAGGCTTCGATAAGGCGTTCCTTTTGCAAATGCAACCAGACTTTGTCGCCCACCTGAAACTTGTGTGGCCCCCGATGTTGATCATGTCGCCACTTGTACTTGGCATTTGATTTCTCCAGAATGTCATGGACCTACTGGCGAATATGTTGGATGTGCTCAATGAAGTTGTTTGCCTTATCTGTTTCGAACTGGACATGAGCCGAATCTGCGTGAGTAGCTGCAAGTGGCATGGCCACGTCAATGGGACATAGTGGCTCGAATCCCAAGCCCACCTGAAAAGGGATATGGCCAGTTGAGCTGTGGAGAGCCCAGTTGTAGCTGTGCTGAACATAGGGGAGGCTCTCGTCCCATGTGCATGGATGCTTTGAGTTGTACATGCGCAGAATGTGTACAATCATCCTGTTGACAACCTCTCTCTGGCCATCATTTTGCGGATGGAAGGTTGTGGACTTAGTGAGTTTGGTGTCCAGCATCGACCAGAGACTCGACCAAAATGTACTGAGGAACCTGCTGTCCCAATCTGAAATGATAGACTGTGGGATCCCAAAGTGTACCCACACTCGCTCAAAGAAGAGTTTAGCAGTGGCTTCTGCTGTGATATTCTTCTTGCAAGCCGCCATAATGGCCATCTTCGAAAACCTGTCGACGACCACAAAAACACAGTCGTTTCCATGCTTAGTGGACGGAAGGCCTGACATGTAATCCATGGAGATGGATTCCCAAGGTCGACTAGGGGTAGGCAACGGGGTATAGACTCCTTGCTTCTTAACGGTCGGTTTGGCAATGGCGCAGGCAGTGCATGATCTGATGTACTTCCCGACATCCTATCGAAGATTCGGTCAATAGAAATACTTCTGCAGTACTGCCACAATTTTCTCAACCCCAAAATGCCCAACAGCCCGATTGTAGTGTGCTTCCCAAATCATCTTGGCACGCTTGCTTGAAGGAACAGAAAGGTGACCCAAGTGGCATAACAGGGCATCCTGGAGGTGAAAATCTTGAACATGCCGACCCTCCAAGAGCGTCTCATATGTGTGGCCGAATTCTGGGTCACTTTTGTAGAGAAGTGGCCAATCAGAAGTCTCGTGCCCACAAGAGTTGGGCACGATGGTTAATGACATGATCAGTGGTCGACTAAGGCAATCTGCAACATTATTGGTGTTGCCCTTCTTATACTTGATATTCAAATGGAACTGTTGCAAGTATGTGGACCACTTCTGATGGCGATCATTCTGCAATTTCACTTGGGTCTGTATGAACTGGAGGGTTCGGTGGTCTATGTGGATGACCATTTCCTTCCCCAAAATGCAATGTTTCCATTTTCGGCAGGCCTGCACAATGGAATACATCTCTTTGTCATAAGTGGGATACTTTCGGACTGTGTCTGAAAGTGTCTCACTGTGATATGCCACTGGATGCCCGTGTTGAGTAAGAACTGCCCCAATAGCATAGTCAGAGGCAGCTGTCTCGACCTAAAATGGTCGTTGCAAGTCTGGCAATGCAAGCACTGGTGCCGAGCAGAAGCGATCCTTCAACTCTGTGAAAGCCTTATGTTGAGATTCAGACCAAAAGAATTTTGCTTTCGCTCTTCCCTTGGTGACTTGACTGAAGGGCCAAGTGATATGAGAAAATCCCAACAACACGAACCTGCGGTAGAAGTTGGCAAGACCTAGAAAGCTACGAAGCTCTGTTAGAGTGGTTGAAAAGGCCAATCCCGAATGACTTGGATCTTGGCTAGATCCACATGCACCCCCTGTTCATCAATAATGTATCCCAGATACTGAACCTGGGTCATTCCAAAAGTGCATTTCTCCAAATTGGCACATAACTTGTGTTGTCGCAGTGTTTGGAGAACCTGTCGGATGTGGTGGAGGTGCTCTTCCCAACTCTGGCTGAAGATCGGGATGTCATCCAAGTATACCTCTACAAATGAGTTGGTGAATGGCCACAAGATGTCATCCATAAGCCTCATGAAGGTTGCAGGAGCATTCGTCAATCCGAAAGGCATAACCAACCATTCGAAAAGGCCCTCCTTGGCTTCGAAGGCAGTCTTCCACACATCGGAGGGTTAGATTGGTACCTGGTGATATCCTGACTTCAAATCGATCTTGCTGAAATATTTTGCCCCCTTCGATTGGTCCAGGAGGTCATCAATCCGTGGGATCGGGTACCTATTACGGACAGTGATCTTGTTCAGCGCCCGATAGTCAATACAGAGTCTCCAAGTCCCATCCTTTTTATGTACCAACACGATCGGGCTCCCACAGAGCGATGAACTCAGACAGAGGTGACCTTTCTGCAGCAGTTCCTGAATCTGCCTCTTGATTTCATCGTTCTCCAGAACGGAGCACAGATAGATTGGTCCATTAGGCAGCGGCGCACCTGGGGTCAAATCGATGTAGTGCTTGACCTGACAGTGCAAAGGAACCCCTGCAGCGGAGTTGAAGATGTCCTCGTACTCCTCCACGACCTTGTCCATCTGTAGTTGTCGTGCAGAGAGGCCCTGTCTACAGGTCGTGGCCACCGTCTTCTTCTTTCCTTGAGGGCGTATCATCAGGAAAACAAATTTCCCGATTTTGGAAATGAGCTCACTGCATTGTTTTGCACTAACCAAAGAGATGGCGGTAGGCGGTGCTACCTCCGGTATCCTGTACAACTTATTTCCCAAAGTAATAATAACAGCACGGGGCCTTGATTCATACACAGCGTATCGCTCCCACAAGTATGGTTGTCCTAATAATACATCACAAAACTTCAAGGGGAGCAATGTCACACAATACATCATCTGTGAAGGGCTTGATGTTGTATGGAAGGCGACACTGCTGGCTCACGCGAAGATCTCGTCCTTGGTGAAGCCACCAATGGTGTACAGTTGTGGATGTGCTGTGGTTGGTAAGCCCAACCGCTTCACGACCTCTACCGAAATGAGGTTCTTTTGGCTCCCGCTGTCGACAATGAACTGTAGCCGAGATCCCTTTACCCACATCTCGGAGTGGAAGAGACACTCCTCCTCTGGATCTTCATGGTGGCAACGGTGGCATGGGGCTCCGCATCGATAATCTGCTTCCCTTTGTCATTCCCCTTGTCGAGTTCCGACTCAAAGTCGGAACATGCATCTGATTCTGAAACCTTTAGCTCGGCCACCAATGACTGCTTGGCCTGACACTCAGTTGTGTTGTGAGTGGAGCTCTTATGGAACTCACACCATTTTCCCGTGTCCTTTTTTGGCTTCGCGACGCTGTTCTTTGCTTGCAACTTTGGCGGGTTGTCTTAGGCCGCCCCGCCTTGGCTTTGTCTTTTGTTCTGCAGTTTGGGGGCACCTTTCCCTTGCTTTGGGTTTGCAGATCCAAAGTCTTGCTTCTTCTATTTAAACTTTTGCTCAACCTTGACAGCATATCGGTATGCCATGCCGAGCGAGGAGATGTTCAGGAATTCTATTTCTTCCTGGATGTACTTGTGCAAGCAGCCGCAGTATTTGAGTATCAAATGCTGCTCCAAATCCTTGATACCCAACTTTGTGCGAAGGGCATGGAAACTATTGGTAAACTCTGGCATGTCTTGGTCCCTTCCCTACCGAGCATGGTCCACTTTATGTATTGATCCTCATAGCTTCCAATAGGGTAGTACTGCTCCTTGATGGCCTCCCGGAATGAATTCCCGGTGGGTGCAGCTGAAAATAGTGAGCCGGTACTTTCATCCTTCTGCTCGCAGTAGGTTTCCCACCAGTCCTTGACGTGGGGGGCTGCTTTGAGAAGATCAAAAATAATCTTTTCCCGACTCGAAAAATCATGAACAGAAAAATAACCCTCTAGCAAATTTAACCATTTATCGACGGCACTTGCATCTATCTGACCCTCGAATATGGGGATTTCTAAATTAACTTGTACCTTAAACAGTTTGGCATTTCCAAAGTAGATGTTGGAAGCTGATGCGTCGCCCCTGGGTAGCTGCTGAAGGATTTGGGCAAAGTTGTCCATCGTCGCGTTCCTTTGTCGCTCGAGGGCTTCTTCGAGCAAGATTTTGATAAAATCTCCTGCCCCCTCGTCTTTCTTTTCATCCGCCATGGGAGGCCGTCGAGATTTGCGAGGCTGGTGTTGCAAAGGTTCGACCAGTTCAAGCCCTAACTCCTTATATCCCGACCTCGTTGGGGACATGCAAAGAAAAACCGAGAACAAGCAGACCGCTCTGATACGACTGATCTGGATTTAAAAAAGAACGCAACAAATTACAGAGAACCATAAACACAAAGATGCAGCGGAAATAATACTTCATTTCATTAATGTAAAATACTGAGATATTCTTACAAACAAAAAATGGAAATAAACAACTAGGGCGATGGTAGTAGCTTATCTCTAAGAAGAGATGTGGCGGCTACATGCCTCTCAACTATGTTACAATGAGGCTCGAAGGCTTATTTATTGTTTAGAAACAATGGAAAACCATAAGCATCCAAAAACCTAACCCTAGAAGATGAAACACCAAACTATGGGCCCCGTTTGGGTAAATTGGTACATCAACTTCCCGGGGTCGTAACTTTGGCATACGATCTCCGCTTGACACGTACAATATCTCGTTAGAAAGATCTATCAGAGAACTACAACTTTGGGAAGAGCAACATCGGTCCATGGACCCATGTTGCTCCCAATTTTCCCAAAAAACGTCATTTAGGGCCTCAAAACGGCTCTGGAAGTTCAGGACCCAAAAAAACTACTAAAAATAGTAAACTGTGCTACAATTAAGGAAACTGAAAAGCTGAAAGAAACAATGCTGGGGGTACAAGTGGACTTGGTGGGTGGCCACCAATATCCACCTGGATCAATATATAATTGCATCTATATTCAAAAAAACATCTAGAGTGCCAAATTAGTTGTAGAATATATCAAAGCATGCATATTGTACACAAATCAAGATAGAAATGGCATCCATAGTACAATCATGATTAATTATTCGAGCATCAACCATCTAGAATCTAGATTCCTCTCCTCTTGTCTAACCTTGCCTCTACTTTGATTCTATAGGGATATTAGTCAACATTGACCAATCTTCCTAATTCAAGTCTTATAATATGGTAGAAAAAGGTTAACATGTCGAATCAATGATTTTGACTTGAGTGAAGGGTACATTTTTGCTAAGGCTATGACAAAGGAGTTCAACAATCAACACCATCAATACTAGGGTACATATAAGGCTTCGTGCTCTTGATTAAATTCCAATCACATACTCTCATACATGATATAATCTAATGAAATGCCACAATCCCAATGATCCTGAAATCCTGAAAACTATTAAGTATGTTGAATTTTGAATGGGATAAGAAATTCTATTTTCTCCATATGAAGTCCGATGAGGTTGGAACTGTTACCTCTCAAACTAGCAAGGGTCCTAGGAGGGGATCCTAAAAGGGAAACTACTAGGTCAAGGGAAATAATGGAGAGATAGCCCATTGTCACCTGAGCTAAGGTTCCCTGCTCTTTATGGACTTTCACTGAAGGGAGGAGACCCGGTATAAAGGGAATCACTAGATGAATGAGTCAGTAAAAGATAAGGAGTGATTCCTAAGGCCTATTCACAAGAGCGACTCAATTGTATGGTTTGATTGCTTGAGAAGCAAGGTGTAAGGCTCTCTAGGGAGGGTAAAGGGGATTTCAAGGGCTAGGGTTTGTGGATAAGACTTGTAAAGGAGATACCTAGTCTTATAAATCCTTGTGGAAACTTGGTTTTCAAGTGGTATTTGTGAAATTATCTTCAGTAAGTTTTGGGACCACACAGGACCAAGTGGACCTAGAATTAGGTCACAGGGGTGGAGTTGATCAATCAAGGGTGTTCTTGACCTAATTTGGGGGGAGAAGGGGATCAAAGGGGAAATTTTCACTAATTTTGATGCAATGATCCCAATGAGGTAACTAGCCAAGGGAAACCAAGGGCAAGAATCGATCACGGAGCTAGGGCTTGGAATATCTCAAGATCCCACTATCAGAATTGCTTCAAATTTGCAGGGCTTCTAGGAGACACAACAGTGCAGTAGAGGGCAAGAGATCGAATTTTTTTGAGTTGGTTAATTGTGAGAAATTTGATGCCCTAGGTCACCTATTGGGGCTAGGCCTAGAAAGGGAGAAGGTGAGAAATATATGCTTTAGAGTGATCACCAGTAGAGGATCAGTGCCTAATCCTTTGGGAGAAATGGAGTCAAGGATATTTCAATGCTTGGAATGGATTCACCTAGTCAAGGAGGCCTCTAGAACAATTTCGCATGGCATTAGGGCATGAGACAATTTGCTTCAAGGTCTTTACACTTCGATTTGGAATATATGATGACTTATCAAGATAAAATTTCAACAAAATATCTCTAGGAATATTCACTCATTCATACATGGCCCATGACATGATGCAACTCTATAAAAAGACAAATTTCCACAATTTCGCATAAGAAAAGCAGTAAATTTCAACCTAGTATAGTGAAAATCCCTAGCAACATGCATGTGACATAAGAAAGTAACAAAATAACATTAAAAGAGTACTTACATGTAATAAAGAGTATATCCAATTATCATTATATCCCAAATTCCAATAGTGAAGTGTGAAAATTCCTAAACCCGAAATCCCTACTGCAGCAAATTGATGTTACTTCTCCTACTTGTTAATCATACAAGTTATTTACTGTGTTCTACGGTAAATATCGAAGTAAATACAACTGCAACATTCACTATTTAAAATAATATGCCGAAACAAGAAACTGAACAAGGAAAAGATACAACACAAGTGACACAATTGTTTTTGGACAAATGTCCCCGAAAAACCCAATGCAGGAAAACTGTGCAACAGCTATAAGGGTTTTATTATTATGCAGTAGTAATTTCTGAATACAACTTATGGATGCCTTCCCGACAATCCAGTTCCAGAGAATATCACTGATAGAGAGATCTGTGAGATTACCTCACACTATCACTGGAAATCCTGGCTGATCCAGCCCTTGAATGACTGCCCTTGGCTGCCTCTATGCAGTCTTTGCATCAGCCCAACGTCAAACCCTCTAGGGACAGTGTCACTCCTCCAACTGATCAATTTGCGGCTCAGGAACTTTGATTTCTGCCCCCCTGTCTCACACCTCGGCTCCCGGCTTCTGTAATCGATTCCTTCAACAAATTTTCAGACTTCCTCTCGGCTTTTCCGCTACCTCTGCGTGGCCCTGCATGGATCTGTGCTACCACTGATGGATCTCCATCTGCCTTCTCTGCTGAGTATTCTCCGACCAGGAAATATTTCCCTTCGGATATTATCCCTGCCCCTCACAGAAAAATCTCACTTCGAATTTCTCACCAAAAGCTGATCTGCTTCAGAAATTTGATCTTCTGAACTCTTTCTATGTGTTCTCCAAGTGCGCATCAAGCCTTCTCTTATAATCCTCTCACTAATCAATCAACGGCCCAGATTAGATTCTAATCATTGGCTAGGATCATATTGAATTGACCTTCGCCTTCTTCTAGAAGTTTCACCCACAGTTTAGATTAATACCCATTAATTATTTTAATTTCCTAAGTTTAGACTTAGGGTCCCATTAAAAATAATTAATTATTTTAATAAAACTTTCTCCGAATGGAATTTCCCAAAATGATTTCTGGGTATTGGAGAATGCATGTGTCTAAGCCTCCATGCAAATTTTGAGACTTAGAGCACATCTGATGCTACCATAAATCAACACTCCCTCTTAGCTAGGAATGCGCTCTAACAATGCAACCTGTTGATGCATCCCTCTGTTTTGTAACATCTCCTTCTGCGTTGCTGATGTCTGACATCACTGCCCACCAACAGCAGTACAAATGCTGCATTTGTACTGTTGTTGACCCTGCCACTGTCAACACTTCATCCGTACTGCAACTCCCTCTGAATTTCTGCATCTGTGTTGCTGCTAGCACTGCCACTGCCAACTACATCTGCACTACAACCTTCTCCAACTGTTGCTACTACTGCATCAGCAACAGAAAAACATCCCAAATTACTGAACTGGTGTTCAGTAGATGCATTTCACTGCTGGAATCTGACTGCTGCTAGTCTCTGCGCTGAGCCTCTGAAACCTCTTCTCTGTGCCATCTGCACTGTTGCCAACTCTGCTCTGCGCTGCTCAGTCTCTGGCGCTACTAGCCTTTGCAACTATCACTTCGGCACTCCTCTGCATCAACTGACATTGGTCCATCCTGCTACTACTGATCTGAGCTTTCGTAGCAAGGAATTGATCCGAGAGGCAGGCTCCTCAAGGATCCTGCCCAACTGTAGCTCTTTCAAACTACATCTCTATCAACCCACCTCCCTCATGGAGGTATCTCGACTGTCATGGCAAAATCCTCCTCCTCGATCTTCGCGGGTGCAGCCTTCAGATCATTCTTCTCATCTTTGTCCTTCTTCCTGAGAGGACATTGTGTTGCGTAGTGACCTATTTCACCACACCTGAAGCATTTAATCTTCGAAACGTCCTTCCGCTTCCACTGCTCCTACTGCCCCTTGGATGCAAGGGTTATGCATTCTCATCCTCCTCCTTGGGCTTCGACCCACTGCTGCTGCTTCCGTCAAGTTTACACTTGACCAAGTCTCTCCTCAGCTCCTTTTGCTTAAGCTTCACCCACATCTCATCCCAATTTGGCAAAGTCCCCCTACCTAGGATACTTTGGACAAAGATTTGCCAATCTTCAGAAATAGAATTTAGGGACAGTCTTACGATCTCGGACCCTTGAGGTGTAGACCCCACAACTGCTAACTCATCTCAGGTCTCCTGAAGCTTTGTGAGGAACAGATCAATGTGTTCCCCCTTCTGCATCTGTATGGATCTCATCTTCTGCTCTAGATACATCTTCCGCTGCTCGGAAGATCCCTGATACAGCGTAGACAACGCATCCCACATCTCCTTAGCAGTCCCTCTACTAGCGATGTGACAGACTACATGATCCTTCACTCCGTCGAGGATCATTCTCTTTGTCTTCGCCATTTCTCCTCTGTACTTCTTGAGCAGATCTAGATCCGCGAGCACAACCACCACGCTGTCGACGTAGGCTTTGGGAAAAATTCTCATCCAGAAGGCACGACATCCTTGCCTTCCAGATTACATAGTTGGATGTCCCATTGAACCTGTCCTTATCTCTCACTCCACTGGTTTCCATCTTTGCCAATCGAAAAGTCGAATAGCCTCCTCTCTCCTCTACGTAGCATTGGACTGGCCTACTCACTCCCTTCTGGAGCTTGTAGATCTGCCACTCTCTGCTGCTGCTCAGCTAGTGAGAATTCAAACTCCTTGGTTGGAAGTCCTTTGAGGAAGAATTCCCTCAACCGTGTCTCTCTCTTCCCTTTGACGTCTTTTCTGCCCAGCAACTGCCTGCATAAAAACTGCGTCCCACCAGAAAAACCCCTCTTCGTTGAATACTCTGCTGCGCTGCTCCCTTTGTCGTTGATATATTTCGATCTGGAAATGTTACCTCTCTATCGACTTACTTAGAGAGAGATTTACGACGAAAATGCATCCCTCCTGGCCTGAACTCACAAACCCTCTAGGAATTCGAATTACTACCTCTACAGGAATTTCGAATTCCTTTCTTCTTTCAGCGTTGTTCTTCTTGCTTCACTTGCAACTCTGATAGCATGTCAAAATTCCTAAACCTAGAATCCCTACTATAGCAAACTGATGTTACTTCTCCTACTTGTTAATCCATACAAGTTATTTACTGTGTTCTACGGTAAATATCGAAGTAAATACAACTGTGACATTCACTATTTAAAATAATATTCCGAAACAAGAAACTGAACAAGGAAAAGATACAACACAAGTGACACAATTGTTTTTGGACAAATGTCCCCGGAAAAACCCAATGCAGGAAAACCGATGCAACAGTTTTATTATTATACAATAGTAATTTTTATTATTATATAATAGTAATTTTTATTATTATACAATAGTAATTTTTGAATGCAACTTCTAGATGCCTTCCCAGGAATCCAGTTACAGAGAATATCACTGACAGAGGGATCTGTGAGATTACCTCACACTATCACGGGAAATCCTAGATGATCCAGCCCGTGAATGACTGCCCCTGGAAATCTCTAGCTGCCTCTGCGCTGTCTCTGCGTCAGCCCAGCGTCAAACCCTCTGGGGACAACTTCACTCCTCCACCTGATAGATTTGCTACCCAGGAACTTCGATTTTTGTCGCCCGGTCTCACACCCCGGCTCCCAGCTTCTGCAATCGATTCCGTCAACAAATTTTCAGACTTCCTCTCAGCGTCTGCTCTGCCTCTACGTCAGCCCCTCTGGCTCTGAGCTGCCACCACTGGATCTCCCTCTGCCTTCTTTGTTGAGTATTCTCCGACCAGGAAATATTTCCCTTCAGATACTATCCCTGCCCCTCAATCCAAAAGCTCACTTCGAATTTCTCATCGACAGTCGCTCTGCTTCAGAAATTCGATCTTCTGAACTCTTTCAGTGTGTTCTCCAAGTGCCCATCAAGCCTTCTCTTATAATCCTCTCGTTGATCAATCAACGGCCTAGATTAGATTCTTATCAATGTATAGGATCATATTGACTTGATCTCCGCCTTCTTCTAGAAGTTTCACCCATAGTTTAAATTAATACCCATTAATTATTTTAATTTCCCAAGTTTAGACTTAGGGTCCCATTAAAAATAATTAATTATTTTAATAAATCCATCTCCGGGTGTAATTTCCCAAAATGATTTCTGGATATTGAAGAATGCATGTGTCTAAGCCTCGCTGCAAATTTTGAGACTTAGAGCACATCTGATGCTACCAGAAATGGAGTCAAGGATATTTCAATGCTTGGAACCTAGTCAAGGAGGCCTCTAGAACAATTTCGCATGGCATTAGGGTATGAGACAATTTGCTTCAAGGTCTTTACACTTCGATTTGGAATATATGATGGCTTATCAAGATAAAATTTCAACAAAATATCTCTAGGAATATTCACTCATTCATACATGGCCCATGACATGATGCAACGCTATAAAAAGACAAATTTCCACAATTTCGCATAAGAAAAGCAGTAAATTTCAGCCTAGTATAGCGAAAATCCCTAGCAACATGCATGTGACATAATAAAGCAACAAAATAGCATTAAAAGAGTAATTACATATGAGAAAGAGTATATCCAATCATTATTATATGCCAATAGTGAAGCTCCAAGGCAAAAACGAAGAGATCCAAACATCAAAATTCATCCATTCATCCAATTTTGTCCTCCAAAAAGAATAGCAAAAATCTCACAAGATATATTGATCCAATCCAAGTGATGATGATCAAAATGAATCATCTCACTTCTATTTATACACTTCCTAATGAATTCGATTTAGCTAATTATTCCTAATTTAGCTCCTCAAATAAAATAATGTGCATAATAACAAAAATTTTGGCGATAAGCCCACCAAATAGTTCAATAATGTAAAGATAACCTTGTCAAGAGGGTCAAATGATAAAAAATGTGAGTCGTTGGGCCTTTGAGGAGGCCTAATGAAATCCAAGGGGTGCCATAATGAAGAAATGGACTCCAAACATAGTCGACAAAGGGTTGGCCCCTTGTTATCCAATCAAGAATCTGTGGTGCTCCCAAGAGGGTGTGGGGGCACAAGAATATCCTCATGGGTCTCCAAATAGATCAAATATGCCTGTAGACCATCTGTAAGGGCTGGAGTAATGATATAAGCCCTCCCTCTACAACGGGAGGCATCCTGGAAAATCTGCCAAGTGTATGCTGCAACTGTGGAGTCGGCTAGGCATCGTGGACCAAGTGCATCATCCTCATCCAATAGGTGGAACACGAGTAATCAATGAACGTTGTTGGGGATCCATGAAGTAATATCTTCTATGGTGGAGGCCCATGGCTCTCAACGCTCACTCTACAAGTGTCAATGTGGCCCTCAAGAGGGATAGCATCCCGTATAGGGAGACCAAGCCCTAAATGAAAACCCACCTACAATCCTGCATAAGATCCAATGCGTCCCCTTACCCTCCAATACAACACATAATTAGAATAATCAAGTAATAATGCTTACAAATCATGGGATCAATCGGGCACTTCATGGTGGCATGCCCTTCCATAGTGGGCTTTGGCATGTACAAGTGTCTCCAAGCTCAATAAGGGATTAACCAAGGACCCTATTAGGTGGTTTCAACCTCTAAAGGGGGTGGCATGTCCATAGTACATCCTTTAATAGGTAGGTGGCAGATGATATAATAATGGAACAGAGTGCGGAACAGGGGAATCATCCAAATCACATGTCAAGGTGCATAGGTAGCAATAATAAGGGAAGCCCACACCTAAGTATATGAGTGTAGGAGGGAGAAAATAATGGTACATGAGTTACCCCGACCTTTGTTTTTCCACCCTTCTTCATATGTCTTTTACCTTTGATTGATTTTTCTTCATAACTGCTCGGGGCTCCAGGGGATGGAGAACATGATGTGTAATATGTAGCAATGGATGCCCCCTTAAGGTGAGGCAGTTCATCGCCCACCGAGGGTTGGGACAATTATGGGTTCCTTAATAATGGAGGGGGCTCATCGAGGGCCCATAGGAATTAAGGTGATGGCCATAGATAAGGTGTAGAGCTCATGTTTGGCTTTTGCCCACATGCTAAATTTGTATATCCCGACCATCTTTTGCATTTTGTGGTACATTTCCTGTTAAGAGTGGCCAAATTATGCTTTTTATTTTCTTTTTAGCTGGATCAACCTCCGGGGCATCATTCCAGGCCTAACCCAAGGTGTGGACAAGGGGAGGGGGAGGCTAACCCTATGTGGACCCAGTGGACACATGTGGACCCGGACGGGAAAAGATATGAATGGGGCTCAAATGAGTGGAAAGGGAGTAATGTAGGTGGTGTCAGGAAGCGGGACCACACAACCAAAATCGGGATTTTCCCATGTAGTGTCAACCCTAAAGCTAATGGCTAGTAAAGGAGATCCCACGGGACTAGGATACAAGGGAAACCACGAAATCGGGCAATGGAGACAAGAATACAAACCTAACCCACTCTTTCCGACGAATCCCCCCACCAATTCATGCCCAAAAGTTCCCATGACAAGGAAGGAAAACTACTCAAATATACCAATGAAAAGCCATACTTTGGGTCTGGAGGCCCACCTTCAAACATACATTCATAACAGATGGGCGAGGGACCACATGGCTGGCTCAAGTGGCAGAAAAAATGGCACATTGAGCTATCTGGGGGTTGCAAGGGGCTGTTGAATGTCGGCTGAGGACCATCTAGGAGAAAACATTTCTCCTATATACACTACACTACCCACAGGTGATGGGTAACATCTGGCTCCAACTGGGACATGAGCTCTCGAAAAAGTGAGCGAAGCTACTCGAATGGGAGGTCATGAGAACACCAACAATCTCTTGGTTATCGTAGACCTGTTACCTACACATATCAAAGACCAAACACACGGGGCAACATGTTTTTGTGGTGTCTTATGATCATCCATGCTCAGGTGTTAGGCCATAAATCAACAGAAAAGTAAAAATATGCAAATTTAATCTAAATGCAACGAATCTACCATGAGAAATATAACATGATGTTAGTTCTAATGAGAAAATCAGCATGCAATGCATCCTACTCTAACATGCCAAGTGTCAGGGAAAGGGGTGATACGACTTAACTTGACCGGTTGCGGACAAAGTTCGTCGTTGAGTTTAGCAATGTAGTAATAGTCCTCCCTAACTTTCCCATGGATCTCGATAGGCATTGGATTTTTATCAAGCAAGACCAAATCCCCAACCTTGTATTCTCTTTTAGGCTTCCATTTTTTGCTTGCTTTGTGATTTGGTCACTTGAGAATACAAACTTCTTGTGAAGGGAGAATGGGAGAAGGCTTCTCAATCTCATGTGTCTTGTAGTATGGGATCGATCCTGGCTTGACCACATGAGAAGGGTAAGTAGACTCTCTATAAAGGATGAATGGGTTTCCATCAGATTGTGGGATAGTGGCATATGACAAGTCCATTTGGAGGTGACGTCCAACCGTGGTTCCCCACTTCCTTGATAGGAGCATACCCCATACATCAAGGATATCTATGACCACAACATACATAAGCAATGATATATCAGGGTTCATAGTCAAAGAAACCTTAAGGTATTTTATGAGGCCTTCCACTTCCACAGGCTTGGAGTGAAAACCACATACCTTCTTATATGATCGAGTGATGTTAAGACCCAATTGCTTCATGACTTTTAGGGGCATGATGTTTGCGGAAGCCCCCGAGTCTAACATACAATTATGCAATAGGAGGTCATGGATGGCTAAAGTAAGCATGAATGGCTCATGTCCGGGGTTTAGATCAGGAAGGTGAATGTTTTGCAAGTATTTGGGTAATTCTTCCTCTTCAAAACCCAAGGATTTCTTGATTTGCCATTATTGCTTGTGAAGTTTTCCAATCTCCTTTAATGGAACTGTCACAGTCATTTTCCCTAAAGTAGTCTCTAGATCAATGTTAAGGCCAACCTCTTTGCCCTTTTCCTGCTTCTTGATGGTTTCTTTATTTTGAGGATCCTTTTTGGGATTAGCCTTTTTTGGGGGATCCTTTTTAGGAGGATCTTTAAGGAGAGGTTCCTTAGGGGAAACTTGTTTGGAAATTGAGTCATCTTTGTTGGGTTCCCTGGAGGTTGCGGGGTCCTTATTGTTGTCCTTTCGTGAATATTGGACCCCTTTGAATCTTCCACTTTCATCAACATTAAGGATCGACTCTTCTCTTTCTTCTTTGAAGGTGACCTCACTAATGGGAGGATGAGTGTATGAACCTCCTACCAGAATGGTGAAGACATCAGATTCTACAAGGTTAGCTTGCTCATCTACTTCTTCATCATCACTTTGCTCCTCCTCAGAAGATGAATCTTGCTCAACTGCATTAGTTGGATCCAAAGTGTTTGGGACTTAAGATGAGCTTGGCTTGTCTTCTTCATTTTGCTTTTTAGGAAAGGGATTCCCTTTTGGGATGTAGCTATACTTTTGGGCCCTTTCCAAGGCAGTAATTTTGTTCATGTAGAGCCTATCTCGTGAGTTCAATTCTTTGCTGAGCTTTTCCATATTTTTGAGGATGCCCAAAAGGGTTTGTTCATGTTGATCTTTGGATTTTTGCCTTTTGACCTCAGCTTTAGCCTTAGGGTGGTCATTAACATCCATTCTAGAGATTCGTAAGTTTTCTTCAACTTCCATTGCTATCTCTTTAGCCTCAGCCAACATTGAAGGCTTCTTGTCCCTTAATGCATAGGTCGGGTGGCCACCCACAGCTTCAAATTGTCGGGGATATCCCTGATTACCCTATCAAATTTTTGGATGAATTCTCAGACATCTTCCCTTCCCCTAGTTATTTGATAAAACTTTTCAATGTTGAAGGTTCCTTGTGCATTACATGACCACCTTCTTATGAACATGTCTTCAAATTGGTCAGATTCATCTATGCATGCTAGGGGAAGGCTAAGGTACCATTCTCTTTCTTGCCCTTCAAGAGACAAAGCGAAAAGCATCATAAGTCTATCCTCATCAAAAATCATCCTAGGTGACATGTGCCAATAAAATTCTTCAACAAAGTCACGGGCACTTATGGTAGCATTGCCATTGAATTTGGGTAACCATCTATTGTATTTCTCAGGTAATGGTTTGGGATCATCACTCAACTACAAAGGAGCAAAGACACTAACCAAATGTCTTTCACTTTTGGTCATCTTGGGTTGGTCTTGTTTTGGGTCAGTGCCAGAACTAGTTGCCATCTTTGGGGTGGGATCACTGACCTTTTCAAATTCAGGGAGTAGGGCGATTTTAACAGGTGATGGAGTCTGTTCTCCCCTTCTTGCAGGGGCCCTAGTTAAAGGACCTTCAAGTAAACTAGGGGTTTCGACAATGAAGGGAGTCGCCAGAGGAATATTAGAAATGGCATCAATGAATCAATTCCTCAATGATTCATTAGGGAGGTAGACCTGCTTCCTCCCCAGCAACGGCGCCAAAATGTTAACGCTCAAACTAGCAGGGGTCCTAGGAGGGGATCCTAAAAGGGCAACAATGGAGCAATAGCCCATTATCACCTTAGTTAAGGCTCCCTGCTCTTTACATCCTTTCACCGATGGGAGGAGACTCGATATAAAGGGAATCACAAGATGAATGAGTCAGTAAAGGACAAGGAGTGATTCCTAAGGCCTATTCACAAGAGAGACTCAATTGTATGGTTTGCTTGCTTGAGAAGCAAGGTGTAACGTTCTCTAGGAAGGGAAAAAGGGATTTCAAGGGCTAAGGTTTGTGGATAAGACTTGTAAAGGAGATATTGTAATATTCCTAACCCAGACTATTCCTCAAACCCCAGCAAAAGCTCCAACCAAATATGTGCAAATAATATAATAACCCAGAAGTGATAAAATAACAATGGAACAACATATAATAATGTAAACCTGAAATATAAGCAGATACACAAAAAATGCAGCAAGAAACGCTAAGCCATTTTATTATACCAAGCAATAAAATGAGTACAAGAGGTGATTAGACAGATGGCACCTCGACTTGCAAGGCAAGTGAAGAAATACTCTCAGAATGACAAGAATGGCCTCTCTGCGTGGATGTTGCTGCTGCTGCTAAAAAACAAATGATGATTTGGGACTGCTCCCCTCAAAAAAGGTTGAAACACTGGAATCGGGCTCTACTTAAGAAACCCAGAAAGCTCTCCTGGAATGGCCGACCCCCGAAAATCACCCCATTGGGGTTCCGTGCAGTCTCTTAATGTTTTGCGCTGCCACTGAATGCAACCCTCCCGAAATATCCCTGAAACTCCTGCCAAAAACTCACCAGTTGCAAGGGCTGATCCCCTGATCTATCTCTCAGCACAACACACACTACAAACCCCCAAACCAGAATTGCATTCCTCTCACAGTACTACGCAGTCCTTCAAAACTGCGTCCCTCTCCTAGTGCTGCGCTGTCCTCCAAAACGCTGCCACCATTGCTGCTGAAATGTTGATGTATCTACTACTGAAATGCCAATGGAAATACCTTGCCCGAGTAGGCACTCGAAGTCCCCCGGGGCTAAGGGTGAGATCTCCGAACGGAGACACTCAATGCACTAAACAGTGTTGTAGACTAGCTAAACAGCCAGCGTGCTCAGAAGTCGAAACAACTAGCTCAAAATGCACATAACTGAATGATCCAAAATGAGGGGGCTCCTCTCTATTTTATAGCCTCTGCCTCTCACAATCCCTAGGCTCACCTCCTCCTGTGTGCTTCTCCTCTTGCCACGTGTTCTTCCCTCCTGCGCAGTCTCTCCATGTGTCTGCGTGGGCTCCATTTCTGTGTCCCCCTTTGGCCCCCTTGGCTCCCCTTTAAGTCACAACGTTGTGCTACCTAGGAAGTGACTTTTTATTCTAAAGTGAGTTATGTCCTCCTTCCTCACTTTTTATTTACAAATAACTATAAAAGGCAATAATTGAACAAAATCGAATATTCCAATTAGCCATAGATAATTAGGGATATTACAGTCTCCCGCGGCAAAATGTGCCTTGTTCTCAAGCAACTGAAGTGATGGATGCTGCAAGATCCTCTCACTCTCCCAAGTGGCATCCTCTCCCGGCAAATTCTTCCACCTCACCAAGAATTCTCGGACCGTCCTGCTCCGTCGCTACCTCTCCCTGGTATCAATGATAGCCTCCAACTGCAATACCAAATGCCCCTTGTCATCCATGGGTGGTAGCTCATCTGTCACTGTCACCTGCTGCCCCAATGCCTTTTTCAGGCATGATACATGAAAAACGTTATGAATCTTGCTGCCTTGGGGCAGCTCCAGCTCATATGCAACCTGTCCAACCCTGCGTATCACCCTGTACGGCCCATAAAAGCAGGGCTTGAGCTTCTCAGCCCCCTTCTGCTTTAGTGACGACTATCGGTATGGTTGTAATCGTAGGTAGACCATGTCCCCTACCTCGAACTGTCTCTCCACCCGACCCCTGTCGGCATACAGCTTCTGCTGATTCTGTGTTGTAGCCATGTTATCCTTGAGAGCTCGGAGAATATCCTAACTCTCTTGGATCCAAATCTTGGCTCTGGGAGCCTTGCTATCACCAAACATCATGTCAGCAAAAGATAAAGGATGATACCCATATAAGGCATAGAATGGTGACATACCAATGGACATGTGATGTGTAGTATTGTAGCAGTACTCCCCTAGATGTAGCCACCTCAACCATGCTCGCTGCTGCCCACTGACATAGTTACGCAAGTAGCCCTCTAGCCACTTGTTAACTATTTCTGTCTGCCCATCCGTCTGTGGGTGATAACTGGTGCTCGATGTCAACTTTGTCCCCACCAACCGGAAAAGCTCCTGCCAAAACCCGCCCATGAAACGGTTGTCCCTATCACTGACGATGGTCTTAGGAAGACCATGTAGCCTGAAGATCTCTCTGAAGAACAGCTCGGCCACCTGTGCTGCTGTATAATGTGCAGATATGGCAAAGAAATGTGCGTACTTCATCAACCGATCAACGACGACAAAGATACAATACTTGCCCTGTACCATGGGCAACCCTCTGATGAAGTCCATTGAAATACTCTCCCATTTCCCCTCCGGAATGGAAAGAGGCTGCAATAATCCCGCGGGATGGCTCATCTCCCCCTTGTTCCTCTGGCAAACATCGCACTCCCTGAAATGCTAGAGTACATCCTCCTTGAGGCCCTTCCATGAGAACCTCTCTCTGATGGCCCTGTAGGTTTTGGTAAACCCCTGATGGCCTGCCAATGGTGAGTCATGTGATGCCTGGAGTATCTTCTTCTTGAGCTGAGACCCCTCAGTCAAGAAGATGCAATCCCTGTAATAGATGATCTCATCGATCACCCTGTACCTATTATCTGCCACCTGTCCATCCAGAATCTCACATGCAAACCTGTCCTTGGAGTACTCTACTAAGAGTCGAGCCCTCCAATCTGTATCCAAGCTCGTAAGAGACAACGTGGCTGGTCTACGTGAAAGGGCATCTGCTACCACGTTATTCTTACCCTTGACATACTCAATGTCAAAGTCAAGGCCTTGTAATCAAAGCACATCCTCAATGTACCGTCCTTCTTCTTCACCAACACCACAGAAGAAGCAAAAGGACTCGTGCTCGGTCGGATCTCCTGGATAGCCCGCTCAATCTCTTCCCAATAGGCCTTGGGGTGCCTATAGGGGGTGGTGATCACTGCCTGGATGCCCTGCTCAAGCTCCACAGTGTGCTCAAACGCCCAATCCGGTGGCTATCCTAGTGGAATCTCTCCAAACACTATGGCATACCGATCAAGGATGGGCTGGATCTCTAGATGTACCGTCTGCCCTGTAGTCCTTGCCTCTGATGCACGCAGCTCCACTGCCCACTCTATGTCTCCTTCCGAAAGACTGCCTCCATCCGATGAGCCGACACAGTCTGAGGCAGGTATGTGTGCTATCCCCGTATCTTCTCATCCTCCCTGTCTTCTCATCATCCCACTCCATCTCTAGGGTCTTCCAATCCGTCGTGACCTTCCCTAGAGTAATAAGTCACTGAACACCCAGTATCATGTTGGTATCCGGAATATCGACCACGAAAAAGTGGTCAGTCAATGTGTAGGTGCCCATCGTCACTGAAATCTCTGGGACATAACGGGCACACATCATGGTCTGATGTCCTGGGACCAATACTGAAAACCCATCGAAGCTCTCTATCTGAATACCTCTGCGCTCAACCATCTGTGCATCGATGAAGTTGTGGGTTGCCCCACTGTCGACCAAAACTGATATGCGCTAGCCACGCACTGTCCCCCATACGCGTAGCGTCAGATACTTAGGAACTCCTCGCAACGTTGCAAGGGCCCCTACGGTGGGTGCAAACGATGCACCACCTACTGTTGGTGGTGGAGGTGGCAAAGGTCCCTATATGGTATGGCTATCTCCTGCCTCCACATCCTCCTCGTCATCCTCTTCTCCAATGCTCTCCGAGAAGACCTCAATAAAATGTGCTTTGCGAGCAGCACATCGATGCCCTGGTGCCCATGGCTCCTGACAGGTGAAGCACAACCGCTTCTTCTTCAACTCCCTCCTTCAATCATCATCAACCTGTACTCGTCCTGGATTCCCCTTTGGAGGTGGAATCCTCACGTCCTTCCCCTTAGACTAGAAAGTCTGTCTCTGGGGGTAAGGTGTCCAAGTCCTGGGTAAGACATCCTATAAGTCCCGGGTCTTGTTGATAGCGTCCTGGGGTGTGGCTGGTCTAGTGGATCGGACTACACCCCGAAGTGTCTCTGCTAACCCCTCAACATACATATAGACCCTCCGTGTCGTGGATAGGTCTGGCACCATCACGGAGACCCTCAAGAAATCTGTAATGTAGGTCTCTGGGCTCCCTGTCTGTTTGAGCCTCGTCAGCTCAACGAAATGCTGCTTTGGATCCCTCCAATCAAATCCCTCCATCAGTCACCTGGTAAACTCGACATATGTCGTCACTGTGGAGTGACCCAGTGTAACCATCCCATGAAACCACCAATCCTGGACCTCGCCATCCAAATGCAATGTTGCCACCTTGATGGCCTCTGCCTCCGACATCTAATTAAGCTGGAAATAAATGTCCAGCTTCTCCACCCAAGACTTTGCCGAACTGTTTGATGAGCCATCAAACGTAGGCGAGTGGAATATACTCGCTACACGGTGGGTGTCGCCATCATGGTAATGCCGGTACCCTCTGTGATGGTCGCGGGGTCTGCTATCCTGCTAGAGCTTAACAAAATCTCTGAATGAGATGGCTTCCCTGAACTCCTGCCCATAGGCCTGGTACTCTGCAAAATAATCGCCCATATGTCTGGGCTTTGCCTCCTGCTGGGCTACGGCCCCCGTGTCTGCTCCTAAGAAAGTGGGCATGGTAGAGCGTGTAGGGGCATGTGAGGTCACCTGCTGCGCAATATCACGTTGCTCTGGAAAGTGATGGGATGCACCTGATCCCTCACCAATCTGAAAAATTTGTGGGCTCTCACGCTGTTTGGCCTCTACTGCCAGAATTTCTGCCCCATCACCTCAATCTGCCTCGACAAATCCTGCATTGATTTGAGGAGCATATCCGCAAATATCTTCCCATCCTCGTTGGCCATCTGTTCTACGTCTACTACTGGCTATCTCTATTCTCCGTCTACCACAGGAACACAGTCTCCTCCCCGTAAGTATTATCCAACCTACGTCCAGTGTCTCTATACCTCCTACCTTTTTTTGTAACAAATGTAAGGTTTTTCCCCTGGTGTCATAGATTGCTAGCTCCAAAGGCTGAGCCAGATCTATGCTCTGGTACCACTGTAATATTCCTAACCCAGAATATTCCTCAAACCCCAGCAAAAATTCCAACCAAATATGTGCAAATAATATAATAACCCAGAAGTGATAAAATAACAGTGGAACAACATATAATAATGTAAACCGGAAATATAAGCAGATACACAAGAAATGCAGCGAGAAAGGCTAAGCCATTTTATTATACTAAGCAATAAAATGAGTACAAGAGGTGATTAGACGGATGGCACCTCGACTTGCACAAGGCAAGTGAAGAAATACTCTTAGAATGACAAGAATGGCCTTTCTGCGTGGATGCTTCTGCTGCTGCTAGAAAACAAATGATGATTTGGGGCTGCTCCCCTCCTCAGAAAAGGCTGAAACCCTGGAATCGGGCTCTACTCAAGAAACCCAGAAAAACCCAGAAAGCTCTCCTGGAATGGCCGACCCCCGAAAATCACCCCCTTGGGGTTCTGCGCTACCACTGAATGCAACTCTCCTGAAATATGCCTGAAACTCCTGCCAAAAACTCTCCAGCTGCAAGGGTTGATCCCCTGATCTATCTCTCAACACAACACACACTGCAAACCCCCAAACCAGAACTGCGTCCCTCTCACAGTACTGCGCAGTCCTTCAAAACTGTGTCCCTCTCCTAGTGTTGCGCAGTCCTTCAAAACTGTGTCCCTCTCCTAGTGTTGCGCAGTCCTCCAAAACGCTACCACTACTGCTGCTGAAATGCTAATGTATCTACTGCTGAAATGCCAATGGAAATACCTTGCCCGAGCAGGCACTCGAAGTCCCCCGGGGCTAAGGGTGAGATCTCTAAACAGAAACACTTAATGCACTAAACAGTGCTGCAGACTAGCTAAACAGCCAGCGTGCTCAGAAGTCGAAACGACTAGCTCAAAATGCACATAACTTAATGATCCAAAATGAGGGGGCTCCTCTCTATTTTATAGCCTCTGCCTCTCACAATCCCTAGGCTCACCTCCTCCTGCGTGCTTCTCCTCTTGCCACGTGTTCTTCCCTCCTGCGCAGTCTCTCCATGTGTCTGCGTGGGCTCCATTTCTACGTCCCCCTTTGGCCCCCTTGGCTCCCCTTTAAGTCACAACATTGTGCTACCTAGGAAGTAACTTTTTATTCTAAAGTGAGTTATGTCCCCCTTCCTCACTTTTTATTTACAAATATCATATAAGGCAAAAATTGAACAAAATCGAATATTCCAATTAGCCATAGCTAATTAGGAATATTACAGATACCTAGTCTTAGAAACCCTTGTGGAAACTTGGTTTTCAAGTGGTCTTTGTGAAATTATCTTTAGTAAGTTATGGGACCACACAGGACCAAGTGGACCCAGAATTAGGTCAAGGGGGTGGAGTTGATCAATCACGGGTGTTCTTGACCTAATTAAGGGGGATAAGGGGATCAAAGGGGAAATTTTGACTAATTTTGATGCAATGATCCCAATGAGGTAACTAGCCAAGGGAAACCAAGGGCAAGAATCGATCTCGGAGCTAGGGATTGGAATATCTCAAAATCCCACCGTCGGAATTGCTTCAAATTTGGAAGGCTTCTAGGAGACACAACAATGCAATAGAGGGCAAGAGATCGGATTTTTTTGGGTTGGTGAATCGTGAGAAATTTGATGCCCTAGGTCACCTATTGGGGCTAGGCCTAGAAGGAAAGGGAGAAGGTGAGAAAGATATGCTTTAGAGTGATCACCAGTGGAGGATCAGTGCCTAATCCTTTGGGAGAAATGGAGTCAAGGATATTTCAATGCTTGGAATGGATTCTCCTAGTCAAGGAGGCCTCTAGAATAGTTTTGCATGGCATTAGGGCATGAGACAATTGCTTCAAGGGCTTTACAATTCGATTTGGAATATATGACGACTTATCAAGATAAAATTTCAATAAAACATCTCTAGGAATATTCACTCATTCGTACATGGCCCATGACATGATGCAATGCTATAAAAAGACAAATTTCAACAATTTCGCATAAGAAAAGCAGTAAATTTCCTAGTATAGAAAAAATCCCTAGCAACATGCATGTGCCATAAGAAAGTAACTAAATAGCACTAAAAGAGTGCTTACATGTAAGAAAGAGTATATCCAATCATCATTACATGCCAATTGTGAAGCTCCAAGACAAAAATGAAGAGATCCAAATATCAAAATTCATCCATTCATCCAATTTCGTCCTCCAAAAAGAATAGTGAAAATCTCACAAGAGAGATTGATCTAATCCAAATGATGATGATCAAAATGAATCATCTCACTTCTATTTAAACACTTCCTAATGAATCCGATCACAAGAGAGATTGATCTAATCCAAATGATGATGATCAAAATGAATCATCTCACTTCTATTTATACACTTCCTAATGAATTCGATTTAGATAATTAGGCCTAATTTAGCCCCTCAAATAAAATAATGTGCATAATAACAAAACTTTTGGTGACAAGCCCACCAAATAGCTCAATAATGTAAAGATAAGCCTCTCAAGAGGGTCAAATGATCAACAAAGTGAGTCGTTGAGCCTTTGAGGAGGCCTAATGAAATCCAAGGGGTGCCATAATGAAGAAATGGACTCCAAACATAGTATCCAATCAAGAACTTGTGGTGCTCCCAAGTAGGTGTGGGGGCACAAGAACATCCTCATGGGTCTCCAAATGGATCAAATATGCCTGTAGACCATCTGTAAGGGCTACAGTAATGATATAAGCTCTCCCTCTAAAGCGGGAGGCATCCTAGAACATCTCCCAAGTGTATGGCGCAACTGTGGAGACAGATGAGCATGGTGGACCAGGTGCATCATCCTCATCCAAAAGGTGGGACACAAGCAATCAATGAACATTGTTGGGGATCCATGAAGTAATATCTACTATGGTGGAGGCCCATGGATCTCAACGCTCACCCTACAAGTGTCAATGTGGCCCTCTGGAGGGCTAGGATCTCGTATAGGAACACCAAGCCCTAAATGAAAACTCATCTGCAATCCTGCATAAGATCCAATGCACCCCCTTGCCCTCCAATACAACAAATCATTAGAATAATCAAGTAATAATGCTTACAAATCATGGGATCAATGGGTCACTTCATGGTGGCATGCCCTTCCATAGTGGGCTTTGGCATGTACAAGTGTCTCCAAGCTCAATAAGGGGTTAACCAAGGACCCTATTAGGTGGTTTCAACCTCTAAATGGGGTGGCATGTCCATAGTACATCCTTTAAGAGGTAGGTGGCAGATGATATAATAATGGAACAGAGTGGGGATCAGGGGAATCATCCAAACCACATGTCAAGGTGCATAGGTAGCTCTAATAAGGGAAGCCCACACCTGGGTATATGAGTGTAGGAGGGAGAAAATCATGGTACATGAGTTACCCCGACCTTTGTTTTTCCACCCTTCTTCATATGCCTTTTACCTTTGATTGATTTTTCTTCATAACTGCTCGAGGCTCTAGGGGATGGAGAGCATGATATGTAATATGTAGCAGTGGATACCCCCTTAAGGTGAGGCAATTCATCGTCCACCAGGGGTTGGGACAATCACGGGTTCCTTAATAATGGAGGGGGTTCATCAAGGGCCCATAGGAACCAGGGTGATGGCCATAAATAAGGGGTAAAGCTCATGTTTGGCTTTTTCCCACGTACTAAATTTGTATGTCCCGACCATCTTTTTCATTTTGTGGTACATTTCCTGTTGAGAGTGGCCAAATTATGCTTTTTATTTTCTTTTTAGCTGCATCAACCTCTGGGGCATTGTTCCAAGCCCAACCCAAGATGTGGACAAGGGGAGGGGGAGGCTAACCCTATGTGGACCCAGTGGACACATGTGGACCTGGATGGGAAAAGAAATGAATGGGCTCAAATGAGTGGAAAGGGAGTAATGTAGGTGGTGTCGAGAAGCGGGACCATGCAACCAAAATCGGGTTTTTCCCATGTAGTGCCAACAATAAAGCTAATGGCCAGTAAAGGAGATCCCACTGGACTAGTATACTAGGGTAACCACGAAATCGAGCAATGGAGACAAGAATACAAACCTAACCCACTTGTTTCGTCAAATCCCCACACAAATTCATGCGCAAAAGTGCAAATGACAAGTAAGGAAAACTACTCAACTATACTAATGAAAAGCCATACCTTTGGGGTCGAGAGGCCCGTCTTCAATCATACATTCATAATAGATGGGCAAGGGACCACATGGCTGGCTTAGGTGGCGGAGAAAATGGCACATTGAGCTATCTAAGGGCTGTAAGGGGCTATTGCCTATCGACTGAGGATAATCTAGGAGAAAAAAAATTCTCCTATATACACTACCCACAGGTGGTGGGTAACAGGAACCACTCTCAAACATCTTGAGTCATTTCATGGCAATGTTAAAAATTTAAGTAAAAGGGATGAAAATGAAAGATAAAGGAGAATGTCACTTTTACTTTAAGAATTTAACATTACCATTAGGGAGCATCTAGGAAGCGAATAGGGAGCATCTTGGGAGTGTCCGAGAAGCATGGTTCCTCACATAACAGTTCAAAAATTCCAAAAAAAAGTCTTGCAAAACTGTGCGAGTGGTTTCTGGAACCATGGTGGAATTACAGTTTGGCTCTGGAGAACTATGTCGAAACCGCGGTTTGGGCTTGTTGAACCGCAATTCAGAACCATCACAATTCTGAAAGTCCAGGAACCGAGAAAAAGGGTGGAACTGAAGTTCTAAAAATCAAAATCACGATTTTGCCCGAGGATTGCCCGTGGATCCATCTGGGATGCGAATCCGCCTCCTGAACCAAGGGGGGATGGTTCTTACAACTCTAGTTTCTCCTAAAAATTTATTTATTATTATTGCACTTTTCTCCTAAAACTTTATTATTATTATCGAACTCACCTTTGGAAAAAGAATTATTTTATCACTAGTCTAACTTATGTTAGGGTCAACTCAAGAATTCAAGCTTTGTTCTTGCCAAAGAGGGGAAACTAGTGATCATTTACCTTGTGAGTAGTGGATATGTTCAGTGTTGATAATATCGACGAGGGTCCTGAAAACATCTTCTAGGCAATATCAGTGAAAATATCGGCAAAATATTGGAAAATATCAGTAAACATTAAAAATGCATAATATATTCATTTTTTTCAGATTAAAAATATCGGCAAGAGGGTGCTTGCCCGACGATATTTTGGGTCATCGTGCAAGATTTTGGCGAAATATCGACAATATTTAGAAAATATCACGATATTTTCAGATATTTTCCGGGCGAAATATCGTTTGCCGGAAAATGGTTCCTACAACTCTAGTTTCTCCTAAAAATTTATTATTATTATTACACTTTTCTCCTAAAACTGTATTATTATTATCGAACTCACCTTTGGATAGAGAATTATTTTATCACTGCTCTAACTTATGTTAGGGTCAAGTCAAGAATTCAAGCTTTGTTCTCGCCAAAGAGGGGAAACTAGTGATCATTTACCTTGTGAGTAGTGGATATGTTTAGTATTGATAATATTGGCATCAACAAAATAACGACAAGGGTCCTAAAAACATCTTCTAGGCAATATCAGTGAAAATATCATAAAATATCGACAAACATTAAAAATGCATAATATATTCATTTTTTTTCAGATTAAACATATCGGCAAGAGGGTGCTTGCCCGACAATATTTTGGGTCATCGCGCAGTATTTTGGCAAAATATCAGCAATATTTTGAAAATATCGCGATATTTCAAAAGCAAAAATATCATGATATTTTCAAAAGGGAAAATATCACGATATTTTCCAAGCGAAATATCGTTTAACGGAATATATTGTGATATTTGCGATATTTCGCGAAATATCGCCGATATTATCAACACTGGATATGTTAGTTATGGGGATACCCTAGTTATGTAAGATGGAGCTCAAAGCAAAAGAACACTGCAAAATATCGCCAATATTATCAACACTGGATATATTAGTTATGGCGATACCCTAGTTATGTAAGATGGAGCTCAAAGAAAAAGAACACTTCTTTCTCCTTATTCATACTTTTACATCTTGGACAGATTATAAAGAATAGATATATGTCGCCCTTTTCATTAGGGAAGAAGAGTTTTTATAGTCATGGAAGCTATTCTAAGATGCTACAAGATGGGTATATGGCAATGTTGTTTTATGCACATGCGCCCACTTACAAATTACCAAATCCAACCCAATTTAGGACCTCATGTATGTCTAGCCCATTATTTACACAAATAGGAAGAAACACAAAAATTAAATCAACATTCAAAGCAACACTCAATATCGGATTTCTTTTGTTCTTCAAAGTTCACACACTCAAAGTAAAAATTCATTAAGACAAATTACTCATTTTTTCTTGACCTTCACATAAAGAACTCTAGTTGAGTGTAATATTCCATCTTCATATCCCATTGTTCCTCAACGTTGTCCAACTCAAGATGCTCCAAGATTTAAATTTACGTGTCCCATTCATCGAGATCATTCAATGCTATATATTAATATAAATCAAATTTGTCATTCTTGACTACAACCTAGGATTACTTTTTCAATAACCAAGAAAATAATATAAAAAAAAGTCCCACTAGCATGATTGGGTTTCGAGAGTTTAATTCCATAAGGTGACTAAGGTTCAAAACTCATAGTAGTTGAGAGGACACACCAAAAAAAAAATTCCAACCATGTTAAGGGATGGTGTGGCCCAAGCAGAGTGTAATCTCTAGGTGATTTTAATGGCTTAAATTCTCCTAAGTTGCAATTTCTTAGACATGGGCTTGAATCGCAAGTTTTTAATGGCTTAAATGCTCCTAAGTTGCAATGTCTTAGACATGGGCTTGAATCGCAAGTCACGAACATGCTATTAAACAAAAAAAAAGAAAAAAATATTTCATTAATAGAAAATAAAATTTTAAGAATATAACTTTGTATTTTTAAGTGGCTATTGACAATTAGCACATCACAATAAGTCTAAACATTTACACTACATCATCCTCATCATGCTCGAGCTCCAAGACGATTGAACACGTGGGTCATTACTAGGTCCCATCGTACACATCAAATAAAATAAATAAACCTGACACACCAAGATTTGAGCCAATTGAACACATGGGTCATGACTAGGTACTACCATATTAAAATAAATAAACCCGACACACCATATACACCACATACCATGTATCCCACTATACACGTTAGCTGAAATGAATAAATAGATAGAAGAGTGATTTTAACGAATAGAGGATGGTGTTTTTTGAGAGAAAAAATTTCAAGTTCAATCCCCAATTGCTATGACGCAAATGGAGGGAGTAAATGATATTGTTCTATATCTGCATGGAAAAATATGTAGAGAAGCAAAAGGAAGCCAAAGACGAGGTTCAGCAAGAAGAAACAAAGGAAATAGAAGATATTAAGATAGGAAGGAAGACAATGTAGCTGAAAAAAAAAAGATCAGTGACTAAATTAAGCAAGAATGATGCTACAATTTATTTATAGATTCGAAAATAAGAAGGAAATGCTCCAATTTATTCATTGATCTCGTCATTATGTACTAGGAGAACACAAACTACCCAAAAATTTCATCATAAATATAAATAATCGCATTTGCAAATGGGAATATAAACTATCAAATATTTTTTCATTCTAATTGACGAGAGGAAATGACCCCAGGAGTAGTAAGACTAAGTGTGAAACAAGGTAATCTGCAACAAGAATAACCAAACTCTGCTGCGCTCCCCTTTGTTACATGTAATTCTCATTCACCCAACTATAATTCACATGAATATATTTCATTTGAGGATCAAAAACATGCAATATGTGGGACTGGGACTAGAATCAGCCATAATCATTGGGTTTGTTTCTTGAATTTTAAGATTATTGGATTTGTTGCTTGAAGTTTAAGATTATATAGACACCCTAACATGGTACACACATTGTTATTTATTCAGACAATTTGTTTGTTCGAAGTCCCTTTTTCGTCTATGTTTCGTTATGATTGATTTAGAGAGCATTGACATGTAACCTAATCCTCATCGCTATTTCTTTGATCACTAAATTTAGAATAGCCTTTGTATTTTTAACTCCAAACAAATACTATCATCTACAACACAAGCAAGGCAGAAGATATTGAGGAGCAGCTGTAGAGTACCCTTAAAAACATTGTTCCATAGCAGTAGTGCTCATTCCTTCCTTTACAGTAGTGCTCGCTCTTCCCTTTCCAGTATCCTCTCTATATGCTAACAGGGATGCTGGAAGGAAAAATCCAAGGAAAGCACTATTAGCCCATAAAAATCTAAAAATAAATTAATGAACTATTTACAAAATGCAATTGTTTTTAATTTAAAGAAATCAAATGATAATAACACCACTTATAAGCACATACAGGGATGTGTTGGGAAGGAGCTGCAGTGTACCTTGAATACCTTGTAGAATATTATTCCTCCCTTTGCCCTGATGCCATGCAAGTTCTCTATATAGTTGAAGAAAAGCTGGAAACAAGAAATAGATAAACAAACCAATAACATTAACGCTAAAAGTCTAGAAATAATTAAGGTTACTAAAATGAAAACCAGGGAATTAGATATGGAAATTGCTGCTGATATAAGAAAATGAAATTTCCATCACCTTACCCATCCAATCGGTAAAGGAATGGACATTGTGTTGGCCAGTATGCTGCAACTATCGAAAAGCCCAAAAATAAATGCCTCTGATTTAGGAATTTTCCGTTTCTGCTTTTTTTCAGTAACTTCTCCCTCTGTGCCATGCGCCCTTTCTCTCTAGCTCTCGGACGTTAATCTCACATCAACACCAGACATAAACACAATAATAATTGATTTTGCCTCTTACAAGCTACATCAATATTGTGAAAACTTATTATGAAAAAAAGATAGATACTGACCCCCGAACGCCACTTTGTGAAATAAAACAAAAGCTCATGGATCAATTAATTAAACAACGAAATCCACACCAACTAATTCCCCCCTGCTGCCACCTCTATCTCTTTAATTGCTTCCCCTTTGCCGCCACCTCTATCTCATTAATTGTTGCCCCTGCCTATGTTGTCCATGTTCTAACTCCCGGCTTTGCTGCTTAAACCACTGATACTTGCTCTGATGTTTCTCATCATGTTGCTGGGGGTTTCTCGTCCTTGCTCAGAGTAAGAAGGTAATGTTGCTTCCGCCGCTTCATTGAAATCTGGAACTAGAGGATATCAAACTATGGCGTTATGCTGCGGGCTTTGCTAGTGCCTTTAGAGTGCTTATACTTTTTAGCCTGAATATTATTAGTGCCTTTTCGAGTGCTTATACTTATTAGTGCTTATTATGTCAATATCTTTATGGATCGATGCTATAATCTTATTAGATTAAGCAAGGACATGAAACTCATAACGAAATTCCATGAGTCAATCTGAAAAATCTGGGCATCTTTTGAGGGTTGCCCACTCTTTTGGTGTAGATGTCATCGATAACAGCCACCCACTCATGGATTTGTTTCAGGGGCAAAGTGTATATGTGGGACACTGGATAAAAAACGTTTTCTTGTAATTCTAAGTTAAAGAAACTATAACACTCAAAATCTATTTCTAAAAATAAAAAATAAAATGGATGATAATTAAAGCATCGAATTGGAGAGGAAAAGGGCTCAAAGAAACCTAAGCAGAAATGACAGCTACCTGATGGAGAAACGACAACTACCAGATGGTTATGAATCTTAAGTACCGCTGACCACTTGAAATTGTTGTTACCTAGCCCGCCCAGCCATGCCCCATACAGTAATTTTTTCTTCATGTGGTCACAAATTAAAATCAGAAAATCTCAAATCATAACTCAAATTTTAATTGACAAAATGATTTGCAAATGCAACCAAAACAAATCGATTTATTAGGCTGAAAATGAAAACGATGCAAAGATTTTAACATACTAGTCCCTCATCGAATCAACGTCTCGCGTCAAAAATTTCTCTGCCTCGGTCCATCGAACCCGGCATCTCGTTTCTTCCTGTGTCAATGATCTCACCCTCACACAAACACCGTCACGCTCTTATGCAAAGTCGCTATTTCTATTTATTAGGTTGATATACGTTCCATAAGGCTTATTAACTACATACACAACTATGACATACTATTTGCTTTATGGTGATGTCTTTTGCTTTTGTGATGATGACCACCACTTATATTCTGAATTGTTGTAAGTTACCAATTCAATGTTTACATTATAAGTCAATCTTAAAAATAAAATTTATTAGGTTTTTAAATAAAGATTAATTAGCGGTGGTCTGACTAGGTTCTTTACCAGTCTTGAGGACAAATCAAAATCAAATATGAGTAATCAAGCGAAAATGATGTGATTTCGCTATAATAGGTGATTCTAACACGGCAATGAGATCTCGCTCTTTAAGTTAATTTTTTTTGGAAGGAAAACTTTCGCATGTGTATAAAAGAATCACAAACCTTTTGGCCTCATCATTAATTTAATTTCAAGTTAAATATATATACAGAAAACTAAATTGTACCTAGACAAATTAACCAATGAAACTTTACAACTGACCCTAATACCATGTGGAACTCTGAAAGAGGCCCCAATCCCATAACTAATGTCCGTGCCAATAAGGAAAGGTGGCATTTGTCTCATGCAGCGACCGTGGAGTCGTTTGGAATAAGCAAAGGTTCAAATCATTACTTTGCCAATCGTCCGGTGCACTGGTATCATACGCATGGCACGCCACACGATATCTTTCACGGTACGGAAGAGTTTATAAAATTATGACTGCGCATCGCGAGTATGGAGTCAGATCAGAGGATTAATCAAACTGCCTTCGTTATACGAGTTCATTAATGAGTCCCGCCGTGGATTATACGAGTTCATTAATGAGTCTCGCCGTCGATAGCTTGTATTTCGAACGCCACGCGTCAAACTGGGCTTACATTATAATTTATACCTTTAATAATTATTTTCTAAGAATCTTTATTTGTGATTGCATTGTCCAAATATGTAGGAAACTCTTATTTTATAGACCATAGAAAAGTAAATGCTTCCTGACATGCCAGGTAGATAAATACGGAGTATTTAATTTTCTATGGTCTATGAAATAGGAGTTTCCCAAATATATGAACTATTTGGAATCAAAGAGTTTTTTATTTTTTTATACAGTAAAGGAGGATTGAAGTTTCTCATTTTTATTTTAAATTTTTAAATTAAGTTTTAATCAAATTAATTTTGAATATTATTTAATATTATAATTTGTTTCGTTATTAATTTTGAAAATAATAATATTTTGTTATTAGATATAGGTAAATTTAATTAGTTATAATTATTTTATAAATTTTATTATTAATAAATTTAATTAATAACATCAAAATAAATTTATTTTAATTTTATAATATATAATATAATAATAAAATATAATATTAATAGTAAAATTTTAATACTAATATTATTAAATTTAATATTATATTAAATTTAATAACTTTAAATTAATATAATATTAATTTGATATATGAGGTTAGATATTAGTTTATGCAAACATATTTTTTATTTTCTTTTGAAGAGATTATATCTATTTAACTATTAATTATTTTATAAAGTTTTATTAATAATATTTTAATAATAAAAAATAAGTTATTAATTTTTAAAATTATTTTATAAAGTTTTATTAATAGTTATAAGATTTAGGTAATATTACATTTTAATAAAAATAATTTGTTAATAAAATAAGTTGTTAGTTTTTAAAATATTATTAGAAATTAAGCAATATTTTGAACGAATAATATTTTTTTTAAATAATAAAATCAATTTTCTTGCCTTTTGTACATGGAAAATTTTGGATGTATTTCAAGCACTTTTTGTGATAAAATTATAAGGAGTGTGATCAAATTTCTTGTGATAAAATTATAAGGAGAATTTTAGTTTTGTTACTAATCTTTTGAATCTTGATTGTGATGATACTAAAAATATATTTAATATAATATTTTTAAATAAAATTATATTTATATATATAATAATAAGTAAATAATAAATAATATATTATAAATAAAAATTGAATTAGGTAAATATGATATATTTTATTTTTTAAACTATTTATTAAAAACCCAATTTAGTATATTTATTTAATTTATTTTGTTAAAATTTTCACATCTAAATTTAACTGTTTAATAATTATTTAAATATTAATAATCTAAAATTCGTTTATGCTTCCATTCTCCCAAATTTACGAGTCTACTTCCACACGGATTTTCTCACACGCAAATTGGGAGCCTTTTGGTTTCAAAGTATTTCCCAACTCCATTACCAATAGCCCTAAGGGAATAGTCCTTTTAGTCCATTACCAATAGTCTGAAGGGAATCATCCCTCCAAAAGGACAGAGGGAGACCAGGGAGTTTGAGCTAGACTGGAATCGTAGTGGGGATGTCCTCATCAGGATTAAAATCCAGTGTCCATTTAGTTAAATCTGTGGAGCCATATAGTCCATCGCCAAAAATGACCTCCTTATTCTCTTTATTTTCGAATAAAATAATAAAAAAACCATTGCCTACCACTGAAAGAGCAATTTCACCTTTCATCATGGGAGTCCAGATTTTCTTTCCATAAAACTAGGTGAAAGCCACATACCAGTAAATTTCCTAATTAATGCCTTCTTGACGGACTTGGAAGACGCAACCGCAACAGGCCGTGGGCGCTTTGGAAGAGAGGCAACCATTGATTGGAAGGCGGAATCAACATCCAGAGAGGGAGGGGAGGCCCCCTCCCCAGCAGCCATTTGGAAGATTTGCAGGTTCCCGCCAGAAGCGTTATTCGCTCCGACCTCAAAAACTCCACTGACATCAAATCTTAAAATTCATGTTTTTATTCCAACATAGTATAACTTCAATAACTGTTTAAATATTATTTAATATCATAATTCATATTTATATTTTTAATTTTTAAATATTAATGATATTTTTTTATTTTATTTTATTTCTATTATATAAAATAATCAAATATTTTATTATGTTGTAGTATAAGGAGGTTACAATTTTACTAAGAAAATAATGGAATAATTTTTTATAGTGTTGAATCCATTTCCACCATCAAAAAATGGTTCAAACACTCTCAAGATTAAATTCCTTAAAAAAAATTGAGAGATTCAGGGGAGAATTTCACAAGTCTAAGAAAAAAAAATTGTGGACTCGTCGGACAACACCATTTTTTAAAAATATTTAATAAATATAGACTAAACAAGTGTTAAGTATATATAAATAATTATTATTACTAACGATATTAATAGCTATAAGAAATCAAAATTTTACTAAAAATTGTATTGCCAAATTGTTCTTATTGTACTTGATTATACTAAATTATTTTTTATTATGAGTATGTTTGATTATACTAAATTAACTAATAGACGAATGGCCTTTCTCAAAACACTTTTTTCTAGTAAACTTCATCTCATTTATATAAATTAAATTAATTCATTCATATTAAATCAATTCATCTATATAATTAAAATTTCTCATTATTGATTTCAATCCACGATCTTAACCCCAGATCTACGAAGCGCCTAGAGGGATCAAAGTGCAAACTTCTTTTGGAGTGAAAAGATATTTGATCCCTCTCTTCGCTTGTAGATCTGGAGTTAAGATGGACCTAGTTTTATTTTTTATTTTAATTTTTATGTAATTTTACCTAGTCCAAATGTTTATAGGATAGGGCATTACAACATCTATTCTATATTGGGTTAGAGAGCTAATTCATTGATATAAATAAAATTTCTCATTCTTGATTTCAACCCATAATTATTTTTCAATAACCACCTTAGATCCATCTTAATCCCTGAGCTACCAAGCACTAAGAGGGATACAATCTCTTTTCACTCTGAAAAAAATTTTCAACTCAATAGATTTGATTACTCTGCTTAGTACATCCTAAATTAAAATAAATCTAAGATGGTTACATATAAAAATACCATTGACAAAATCATAAGTAAATTAAACCTTAAGCAAAACTTGCAACTCATTATTTTGCCTAAATGCTTATATAACTCGACATTACATCTCACTGCAACGAATTAAATACTGTACAAATGACATGTTGCATTGATACACTAGTAATAAGCTATATCATACTCAAATCATTCCTACACTATCTGATTGAACACGTTGGTGGTAACCAGGTCTCACCATACATGTTAGAGAAAATAATGTAGGCACCAAGTCTCACCGTGTTACACAAAATAATGTAGGTTATGACGGCACCTCACTGTACACGTTAGCTAACACGTGGGTGACCCACGTCTCACCCTACACTTTCGAGAAAATGATGTAAGCACTAGGTCTCGCCATGTTAGAGAAAATAATGTAGGTTGTGACGATACCTCATTGTACACGTTAGCTAAAATGAGTAAACAAAAAGGAAAGTGGTTTTAACGAATGGATGAGTAGTTTTTGAGAGGCAAAGGTTTCAAGTTCAATCTCAATAGCCACGACTCCAGTGAAAATAAGATATAATAACTTTCTAAATCAAGTTCAATCGCCATAGCCACAACTCCAATGGAAAGAAGATATAATAACTTTCTAATTCCATATTTAGATAATGGCAGTGCAACCATGTCTAAGGAAGATTTAGAAATAAAATTGAAAAGGTCGGGCAAAAAATGCAATAGAAAGAAAATGCACTATGTCTAAGGAAGATTTAGAAATAAAATTGAAAAGGTCGGGCAAATCTCAGGCCCATGGTCCAATTTGTTCATTGATCTAATCCTCATGTATCAGAAGTACTCACAGTATCAAAATTTCCGACCTAAATAATCACATTTACCGCTGATAATACAAACACTCTCTCCGTCCAGTACTTCAATCTTCATTAACCAGATTCCATAATTTAGTAGAAATGACTTCGGAAGGAGTAAGACAAAGTGTGAAAGAAGTAATATTTGCTCAGCTCCAATCCTACATATAATATATCGTAAAGCCTGATCTTGTTTCACATATAATTCTCAGGTCCAATTTAAGTGAATAGATTTAATTTAAGGATATCCAAAATGCAATATCTGGGTTTAGAATTTACCGAATTGTTTCTTAGATTTTTAAGATTAATCAAACACCCTTAAATGAAACATGTTGAACTGTTTGTTTGTTTGCCTGGAGTCTTAAGACTGTTTCATTATGATTGATTTTGGAGAGGATTTACATTCTAATTTGCCTGGAGTTTTAAGACTCTGTTTCATTCTAATCTTGTTTGTCTGGAGTCTTAAGACTCTCTTTCTTTATGATTGATTTTGGAGAAAAATGTCATGTTAACATAAACCTCATAGCTACTTCTACAATTACTTAGCATGAAATTTAAATTACCTTTGTATATTTATTTTTAATAGTAATTTTTTAAATCTACAAATAAAAAGATATTGAGAAAGAACTGCAACTTACCTTGAGAATATTGCTCCATAGCAATGGTGCTTCCTCTGCCCTTTGCATAGTCTCTATATATTAGCAGATGCTTTAGCAGAGAGAAATAAACAAAGAGAGTGCCATCAACACAGAAAAATCTGGAAATAAATTAATGAATTACTTATCGATTTAATGGTTGTTAGTGGAAAGAAATCAAAGATGAATAACACCATAAATAAGCACATGAAATTATTGGGAAGAAGCTACAATGTTTTCGCCATTTGCACTTAAAGTTATGAAACTCTTACATAATCAACGAAAAGCTTCAAATAGAAAATAAATAAACACCATTACCTCATAAAATTTACGAATAATCAACGTTATTAAAATCAAAACGAGAGAATTACATATGGCCATTGCTGTTGATATGAAGAAATCAAATCAAATTAAAAAAGTAAACCTAAATGTCCCTCACCTTATCCATCCAATCAGAAGAGGAATGGAGATTGCCTTGGTTGGTTTGGTTCAGCAAACGAAGAATGAGGGAGGGAGGAAATAAGACTGTTCTATATTGGCAGAGAATTACAGTGCAGCCTTGGCCAAGGAAGTCATTGACAATGTTGAACAAGAAAACAGAATAATTTTTTATTTAGTAGTTAACCTCTCATTATTAAAATTTAGTAATTGATGAGAGGAATCTCAGTAATTAAGGAAAGAAAATGACCCTAATAAAAAATTATAGGATCCTTCTAATCGATGCGAGGAATTTTAGTAATTAATGAATTAGTAATTGATGAGAGGAATCCTCTTAATTAATAAGAGGAAATAACTTCATTGATGAAAGGAACCTTAGTAATTAATAAAAGGAAATGACCCCAAGAGTAATAAGACTAAGTGTCCAGAGTAATCAGACTAAGTGTGAAGATTTAATAATTGATATGAAGAAATAACCCAAAATTTAATAATTGATAAGAGGAAATAATGCAAGATTTAATAATTGATAAAAAGAAATAACAGTTTGTTTATCTGATTAGAATAATTTTCGTATTTCTAACCCCAAACAAATGCTATCATTTACAATACAAGCAAGTCAGAAAATATTAAGTTACAGCTGCAGAGTACCTTGAAAACATTGTTCTGTAGCCGTAGTGCTCATTTCTTTCCTTACAGTAGTGCCTTGCTTTACAGTAGTGCTAGCTCCTTTGTTGGCACTCAGTCCTTTATCCTCTCGATATACTAACATGGATGTGGGAAGCAAACATAAATAAACAAGGGAAGCATTATTAGCTTATAAAAATTTAGAAATAACTTAATGAATTACTTACAAAATACAATGGTTGTTAATTTAAAAAAAAACAAATAATAATAACAAATAAGCACGAACAGGGAGGTGTTGGGAAGGAGTTTCAGTGTACCTTGAATACCTTGTAAAATATTATTGCGCCCCTTGCACTAATGCCATGCAAGCTTTCTATATAGTTGAAAAAAAGCTGGAAAGAGGAAATAAATAAACAAACCAACTGCATTTTCTAAAAGTATAGAAATAATTAAGGTTACTAATAAAAAAAACCAGAGAATTAGAAATGGATAATTAAGGTTACTAATATAAAAAACCAGAGAATTAGAAATGGCAATTGCTGCTGATATAAGGAAATGAAATTTCCTTCACCTCATCCATCCGATGAGAAGAGGAATGGGCATTGTGATGGCCTGTTTCTGCAACTATTGAACAACCCAGAAATAAATACCTCTGCTTAAGGAATTTTCCCTCTCTGCTATTGTTCATGAACTTCTCCTTCTGTGCCATGCTCTCGCTCTCTAGCTGTGGGGACAACAGACATAAACACAATAATAATTGTTTCTGCCTCCTACAAGCTAAATCAATATTGTGAAAATTTTCCAGATAACGTCGGGAAAAAAATTATGGAAAACTATAGATACTGACCCCTGACCCCCAAATGGCACCTGGTGAAATGAAACAACAGCTCATGGATCAATTAATTCAACAACAAGATCCACTCCAACTAATTCTCCCCTTGCTGCCAGTTGCCACCTCTCTCTCTTTAATTGCTGCCCCTGCGTCCATGTTCTAACTCCCGGCTTTGCTGCTCAAACCACTGATGCTTGCTCGGATGTTTCTCGTTCTGTTGCTGGAGGTTTCTTGTCTTTGCTCTGAGTGAGAAGATAGTGCTGCTTCCATCGCTTCATTCAAATCTAGAACTAGAGGACCTCAAACTATGGCATTATAGAGTGCTTATTAGTGTGAATCAATTTGCTTATTATGTCAATATCTTTATGTATCGATGCTATAATCTTATTCCATGTATCTTTATGTATCGACGCTAGAATTCCATGGATCAATCTGAAAAATCTGGCATCTTTTGAGGGCTACCCACTCTTCTGGTGTAGGTGTCATCGATATCAACCACCCACCCTTAGATGACGACAGAAAGCCCAAACAATTAAAGGAAAACACTCATGGATTTGTTTCAGGGACAGAGTGTATAAGGAAAACACTCATGGATTTGTTTCAGGTACAGAGTGTATATGTGGGACAGTGGATAAAAAAATGTTTTCTTATTTTTTAAATCTAAGTTAAAAAAAACTATAACACTCCAAATCTATTTCTAACAATAAAAAATAAAATGATGATAATTAGAGCATCGAGTTGCAGAGGAAAAGGGCTCAAAGAAACTTAGGCAGAAAAGACAACTATCTGATACAGAAACGATACAGTAATTCTTTTTTCCCGTGGTTATAAATTAATATCAGAAAATCACAAATCAGAACTCAAACTCAAAATTTGATGGACAAATTGATTTGCAAGATGCATCCAAAAAATGATTAAATTAGGAGGAAATGAAAGCGGTGAAAGAGATTTTAACATACTAGTCACTCATCCAACCCACTTCTCGTTTCTTCGCGTCAAAGATTTTTCTGCCTTACTCCATCGAGCCCGGCATCTCGTTTCTTTGCATCCAGAGATTTCTTTCAGTCTCCTGTGTCAATGTCTCAACCTCACACAGATACCATCACACTCTCATTATTTTGCCACCCGGAAATTCCGTGCACTGGTAACATACACATGGCATGATATCAACAGACCCTTAACCAGTACGGAAGAGTCTATAAAATCATCCCTTCATATAGCGACTCTAGGGAGTATGGAGTGGGATCAGAGCGCTAATTTTACTTGCTCTTTAAACTAAATTTTTTTGGACGGAAAACTTATGCACTTGTATGAAAGAATCACAAACCTCTTGGTCCCATTATTAATTTCAAGCTAAATATGTATTCAGAAAACTAAATTGCACCTAGACAAATTAGCCAATCAAACTTTACAACTGGCCCTATAACCATATGGAACTCTGAAATAGGCCCCAATCCCATGACTAATGCACATGCCAATAAGGAAAGGTGGCAATTGTCGTTTGGAATAAGCAGAGGTTCAAATCATTACTTTGCCACCCGAAGGTCGTCCGTGCGCTGGTAACAAACACATGGCACGACATCAACGAACCGTTAACCAGCACGGAAGAGTTTGTAAAATCATCACCTGCACATAGCGACTCTAGCAAGTATGGAGTGAGAGGAGAGGATTAATCAAGCAAGCTTCATCATGCGAACTCTCCGTAGAAATATGATGAATTGGAATGGGATAGAGGTGAGGTTGCCAGAGACAAGACGGCTCATTAAATGAGTCGCGCCGTGGACAGCTTATAAGTAGTGTGAATCCCTTCGAACACCACACGCCAAATTAGGGCTTAGAGCTCACATTATAAGTTGTATCTTTCATAATTATTTTCAAAGAATACTTGTTTGTGATTGGATTGTCCAAATATTGATAATATTAAAAATTAAGCACATGATGTTCGTGATGTAATGGCTGGGGCGGATGGCTTTCACACCTCCCACCCAAGTTCGAATCCTGCGAGGTTGTAAAAATGTTGTAAAAAAGATGTAAAATTGAGATGGTAAGCGAGGTTGTAAAAATGTTGTAAAAAAGATGTAAAATTGAGATGGGAAGCTTACAAAAAAAAAAAGATAATATTAAAAATCAAAGAGTTTTGCTATTTTTTGATAAATTAAAGGATGGATTTAAATTTATCATTCTAAATTTTTTAAATTATTTTTTAATAAAAATGATTTTGTTATCGTTATTTGAATATGAGTAATATTATATTTTTATTTTGTTATTAATTTTGAGTTTAATAATATTTTATTATTATTTATTTATATTATATAAAATAATATATTTATAATAAATTTAATTATTTATAATTAATTATTTTAATTAATGATATTAAATTTTTGGTGGAGGGTGTACTGTTAAGGCACTCTGCTTAATAAGTCACTAATTCTAATCTTAGTGGGTGTTGGCTTAAAATAAAAGTTAATAATAATATTAAAAATAAATTTATTTTAACTTTATATAGATTAAATAATTATATGATTTTTTTTTTTTTAATTTTGTTATTATTAAAATATATTTAATTTATTTTCATGTATATTTACATAATTATATGAAAAATAAATTAATAAGTAAATAATAAAGACATTATAAATGAAAATTGGAATTAAGTAAATACTATAGATTTTATTTTCTTAATCATTTTTTTGAAAGGCACTCTCCAGTCTCAAGCCTAATATGGTATAGATGTAATGTAATGTAAACATTTTAACTTGGTGAAAATAAAATAAAAAAAATAAAAATCACTCATGGTATTGACCCATGATATTCATTTGGAATATAGCCTATTTAAGTAGATTGAGTTAAGATTAATCTAGATTAATTTAAGCAAAACCCAAATTGACATGTTAAATATTTCTATCTACTAACTTATTTCTCGACAATAATTTCCATATTGAAATTAAAATATTTAATAATTATTTATATATTATTTAACATCATAATTTTTTTTTATTTTTTTATTTTCCAATTTTAATAATAGTTGTGTTCAATAAACTCTTGCCTAATAATTTATTAATTTTCATATATTAGATGTGGAATTAATTTTGCTATTTTAAATTCATCATTAATTTTTAATATAACATAATTTTAAAATATAAATATTTAAATAATATTTAATATCATAATTTTATTTTTCCAAATATTAATCATATATATATTTTGTTATTTTATTAATGTTACATATAATTATTTTAATTTTAAAGATATTTTGTAAATATAGATTAAATAAGTGTTAATTATATATTAATAATTATTATTACTAATAATATTAATAAGTTTAAGAAATCACAATTTTACTAAAAAATGTATTGTCTAATTGTATTAACTATTATTATATGATAGTACTTTTATTGTATTTTTCATAATAAATTATTTTTATTCAGAAAAAATAATTTATTATACTAGATTAATAAATGAAATAATTTTTTCCAAACAATTTTTCATAAACTTCATCTCATTTATATAAATTAAATTAATTCTTAAAAATTATATTGCATAATTGTATTTACTATATTATGTAATAGTATTTTTAATGTACTTTTTATAATAAATTATTTTTATTCAAATAAAATATTTTATTATTCTAAATTAACTAGTAATAAAAATAGTTTTATTTCCAAACATAAATTATAAACTTTAATAAAATAAATTTTTTTCCAAACATATTTTTATAAACTTCATCTCATTTATATAAATTAAATTAATTCATTCTTATTAAATTATTTTTCTATAAATTAAATTAGTTCATTTTTATTAAATTAATTTTCTGATATAAATAAAATTAATTCATTCTTATTAAATTAATTTTCTATAAATTAAATTAATTCATTCTTATTAAATTAATTATATATCAAAGTAATTCATTCTTATATAAATAAAATTTCAAAATTTCTCTTTCAACCCAAATTGCTTTTCGCTAACAAATTAAATACTATAAAACGACATGCGTTGCATTAGTAACCATTGAAATTGCTTTTCGCTAACAAATTAAATACTATAAAACGACATGCGTTGCATTAGTAACCATTTGCATTGGTTAAGAATATAACTTCATGTATTTTAAAATTGTTACTGAAAGTTAGCGGATCACGGCAAATTATGAACCTATGCGCTACATCATACTCAATCATTCCTGCACTATCAGATAAAAATAAACCGATACATCAGATGCATCCATACCACATATGTTTATCTACACGTTACAAGTCAAGCAAAACAAATAATCAATAAGAAAAATGGTTTCAATGAATAGAGGAATGTGGTTTCGAGAGAGGCAGAGTTCAAGTTCAATCCCCGACAGGATGATTCTAATGGAAGAAGATATAATAATGTTTTAAATCTATGTTTAGATAATGATAATGCAGCCATGTCTAAGGAAGCCCAAGATTCAGAAATAAAATTGAAATGCAATAAAAAGAAAGGATATTAATGAAAAATAAAATAGTAAAGGGCAAGCCTATGCTCCAATTTGTTCATTGATCTAATCATTATGTATCAGGAATACTCACAATACCAAAATTTCCTACCTAAATAATCACATTACATTTACTGCTGGTAATATGGTGATTAAATCTATCAAACGGTCTCCCCGTCTAGTACTTCGATATTCATAAATCAGATTTGTTCATTGATCTAATCATTATGTATCAGAAATACCCACAATACCAAAATTTCCTACCTAAATAATCACATTACATTTTCTGCTCGTAATATGGTAATTAAATCTATCAAACGGTCTCTCCGTCTAGTACTCCGATATTCATAAATCAGATTCGCCAGGAGTAAGACAAAGTGTGAAATCTCTGCTCCGCTCCGCTCCCGTCCTACATATAACTCTTGTAAACCCTATTCCCGTTTCACATATAATTCTCGTAGACCCAGGTCCAATTTAAGTGAATGGATTTCATTTAAGGAGATCTAAACTGCAGTATCTGGTTTTAGAATCTACCTAATTGTTTCTTAGAATTTTAAGATCACAAAAAAAACCTAAAAAGGAACATCTAAGGAATTGTTTCTTAGAATTTTAAGATAATACAAAACACCCTAAAATGGAACAACTGTTTGTTTGCCTGGAGTTTTAAGACAATGTTTCATTATGATTGATTCCCGAGAGGAATCGCATGTTAACCTAACCTAATTCTCAACGCTATCTCTCTAATTATTTAGCAAGAAATTTAGAACTAGCTTCTATATATTAAGAAATTTACACTAACTTCTGTATATTTATTTTTAACTCCAAATTTTTAAATCTACAAAACAAAGTGATATTATATTGAGAAGGAACTGCAACTTACCTTAGAAATATTGCTCCATAGAAGTGACGCTCCCTCTGCCCTTTGCATAGTCTGTATATTAGCAGATGCTCTGGAAGCAGACAAAAATAAACAAACAAAGCGCCATCAACAAAGAAAAATCTGGAAATAAAGTAATGAATTACTTAGAGATTGCAATCGTTGTAAACTGAAAGAATTAAAATCTGAATAACACCATAAATAAGCACATGGAATTATTGGGAAGGAGCTACAATGTTCCCGCCATTTGCACTTAGAGTTATGAAACTCTCGCATTTTCAAAGAAACGAAAGAAAAATAATAAACTAAGAAATCCATTAACCCCGAAAGTCTGCAAATAATTAAGGTTATTAAAATCAAAACCAGAAAATTAGATATAGCAATTGCTGTTGATATTAAGAAATCAAATCAAATTAAAAAGCAGACCTAGATCTCCCCACCTCATCAATCCAACGAGAAGAGGAATGGAGATTGTCTTGGCCACTTTGATTCAGCGAACGAACATCCTAAATCTTTTCCTCTGTGCTCTTCTTCGAGAACTTTTTCCTCTTTGCTCTGCACTGTCTCTGGCTCTCACTTGCAAACATTGATTTCTCTCACACAAACCACGCAAAAACACAACCATAACAATAACATACAGCTCAAACAAACAGGCATACCCCCACACACACAGAAAAGAAAAGAAAAAACACACCCAAAAAAACGGAGCGCTCCACACATTCAATCACAGCACACAGACTACCGACGCCTGAGAGAGAAGATGAGAGAAAAGTGAAATAGCCGTGAATGAAATTGGGAAATGAGTTCTATATATAGTGAAATATGCCAACTTTGCCTGCTTTTCTTAACGGTTAGCTTTTTCTGAAATCTTATCTATGTCGGTGAAGGGTCAACCTTTCAACAAATGAGATGGCCTCAAATTCAAAATTATTAAAACGTCTAGTGATTGATTCGAAAACACCGTACATCGGGTGGAAACCACTTAATTGCCGCTAAATTCTGGTTTGTTTTTATGAGCTGGTTATAAGATCTTGATTGTGCATTCTCTCGAAGAATCTCGACTATAATATTTTCTCAGTTGTGTAAAACAATTTATTAAATGAGATGGCCTCAAATTCAAAATTCAAAAATTATTAAAACGTCTAGTGATTGATTCGAAAACACCGTACATCGGGTGGAAACCACTTAATTGCCGCTAAATTCTGGTTTGTTTTTATGAGCTGGTTATAAGATCTTGATTGTGCATTCTCTCGAAGAATCTCGACTATAATATTTTCTCAGTTGTGTAAAACAATTTATTAAAGTATTATATATTTGTATGGGAGATTATTATGAAACAAGGCGGCATAGTTAGTCTTCCCTGCTTAGTTTAATAAAATATTTTAATGTCATGATGTATTGTATTTATTACAAATAATAATAAAATTTGGTGCACATTTGGAACCAACTAAATGGTTGTCCTAATTTATCTTGGATTGTCAAATCCTCACACATTATATTATATAAATTAATTATTTTTAGATAACATGATTATAAAAATTAATATTATTAAATAATCAATTTATAATATCGAAATAAAATATTTATTCATTATTACATAACAACTAGTTCCTAACTAAATATTAAACAATTTTAACAGATAACATTCTTATTATAGAAATTAATAATGTTTTAATTTGAAATATTATCTAATTTATAATAATAAGTCAAATCCTAACAAATTATATTAAAAAAATTCATTATTTTTAGATAGAATTATTATCATAAAACTTGATATTATTAAATAATCTATTTATAATATCGAGATAAAATATTTAATTATTACATAACAACTAGTTTTTAACTAGATATTAAACAATTTGTCCTCAGTAACAAATTAACCAACGACTAATTTTCAACGGCAACTTTGGGCAATGATGCATCCATGCTATTTATTCCTTCAAATCAATTGATTTCTCACCTTGTCCTCGGGATGAACCACATTAGTTGGTTCCAAACGTGGACCAAATCCTTACGATGTGATTAATCTGAAAGACTCATATCTACATTATGGATCACAAAAGCCTTAGATCTAAAATTAGGTATTAATCAATGTTGGTTGTCATTTGTTTCCTACATATATTGTGTGTCCTAACTTTGAAAAAAATAGACTTACCCTGGTTTATAATTTATGTGTAAGAAATTGATTTGCTTTATTAAAGAAAATTTATCTGCCCAACATTTTTCCTTTGTTGTTGAGGAGGTTATTAAAGGTGTATAAGCATAACTAGCATTGTTTCTTTTTCTAAATGCATTGTTGAAATAGAGTGCATTAGAAATGTTTATGACTCTGAGATGACAGGGAGGTAAGAACCTACACATCCCTTGGAAAAATTGAAGCAGGATCAACCTCATAAAGAGTCAAGACACAAATTGCATGAATAGAGAGGAAAAAAACATAATGCCCCAAAAAATACTAACCATGCAGGAAGAAGGGGACGTGGAGGAAGGAAACATTAAGACTTTGGACGAGTCAAATTTATTCAGTAATCGATCTCAAAAGTAGAGGAAGAATCATTTTCCCTAAGAAAAAATTATCATAAATGAGATCCCATAAATTATCTACCATTGAAAATATTCCTTAGAGAACAAAATCTCAAGGTTCATCTGTGTTGGGAGAAAAAAATTGGGAGGAATAATTTCGTGAATTTTGTGCCTTAGAAATAAGTCCAAGAATTTCTTAATCATATACATCAAAAAAGGCGAATATCAGGGCTCATTGGAAGGAAAACAAGGTAGATATACATAGAATTTGGAATACTAAGAATTAATCCCAGAAAATAAGCATCCTCCTGATAATTCTATCCCGGACTCTAGGAGTGTTATAAGGCATCCTCAACAACCGTTAGATAACCTTTCACATGCAACCATAAGCTACGCATGTATGCACTGCTATAGGTTCCTTCAAAATCATGGGAGAATGTTTCTATGGACTTTATTGAGGGACTTTTGCAAACAAGGAATGGTAATGACTATTTGTACGTGGTTGTAGTTAGATTTCTCATTTCTTGTAAGACGACCATAGATGCCCAGATGCAGCACATAAGTTCTTTGAGCATGTTTGGGTTCATTTCATATTGTAAAAGTCAACCATTTCATATAGGCATACAAGTTTCTTTACCATTTTTTGGAAGACTCTTTGTAATAAGCTAGATACTACATTGAGCAGGTCTACTTCATTCCATCCTAAAATTGATGGCCAAACTTAAGTGGTTAAAAGAACATTGGTACATTTATTGAGAGGATACAATCATGGGCATCCCAAGACATGGGATGAAATCCTACCTTATATACAACATTCCTACAATAGGGCAATTCATTCTTCTACCAATATGGCACCATATTTGGGCATCTAACTCAATCTCCACTAGATTTGGCATATGGCAAAGAAAAGGAGAAAGAAGGTGTTTAAAACAAAGAAGAGGGAAAAGCTTCAAAGTTTATTGAAAACGATAAGTTAATTCCATCATCATGTCCAAGCAACTTTATAGAAACTCAAGCAAAGTCCAAACATGAACAACATAGGAAGGAACACAAGTTTCATGTAGGAGACAATGTTTGGTTGCACTTGAGCACAAAAATATGGCAAGGTGAGGGCAAGGAGCTGAAGCTAGTAAGAGATGTCTCTTTTCAAAGTATAGCACAAGTTGGTGAGAATGCACTCAAATTGAATCTCCCCTCATACATGAACATACATTCAATTTCAATGTTGGACACTCTCAATTTTCTGAGCCAATAATATTGGATCAAGAAGGTGATGAAGGGCTCCAGTAACACTTGGGATTGATGAGACTAAGATACGTTGGGGCTTACTTTAATTATCAACTGGGAACATATACTTTAAAAACACCTAATGTATATGCAATCTCAACACTTTTCATCATTGGGTTTCTTAAGCTTGTAACATTTGTTTTTCGGGAGTTTTCTTCTGTATTATGACTCTGCTATCCTATTTCTAACTAACTAATGAGCAAGAGAAAGGCTGATGAAACACTCTGCAACAGACACTAGGTATGCATGCATTTATTCATTGTTTCATTTTCCGAAAGCTAAGTAACTATGGAATTAATTAAGCTAACTCCCTAAGTAACTCTACCGAAGGCAACTAATCCAGACTTTAAACAAGAACGCAACAAACTACAGAGATAACCATAAACACAGATATGCAGCGGAAATAATACTTCATTTCATTAATGTAAAATACTGAAATATGCTTACAAACAGTAATGGAAATAAACTAGCTAGGGCGATGGTAGCTTATCTCTGAGAAGAGATGTGGTAGCTATATGCCTCTGATCTGTGTTACAATGAGGCTCGAAGGCCTATTTATTGTTGAGAAACAATGGAAAACCCTTAACATTCCAAAACCTAACCCTAGAAGATGAAACGCCAAATTGTGGGCCTCGTTTGGGTAAATTGGTACACCAACTTCCTGGGGTCATAACTTTGGCATACGATCTCCGTTTGACGCGTACAATAGCTCCCCAGATTTCCCAAAAAACGTCGTTTAGGGCCTCAAAACGGCTCCAGAAGTTCAGGACCCGAAAAACTGCTAAAAATAGTAAGTTGTGCTACAATTAAGGAAACTGAAAATGCTGAGAGAAACAATGGTGGGGGTCCAGGTGGACTTGGCAGGTGGCCACCGATATCCACCTGGATCAGCAACCTGAGGTTGCTCTTCTTGGGAATTGCACTAACCCTCCTAAACAACTTTGTCGAAAGCTTTTGAGAAGTCAATTTTGAGCATAAAAGCATATTTGGCTTTTGTTTTGATTGTATGTAGGGTCCCTTGAGCCACTCCGATGGCATCGTGAATGACTCTTTTGTATAGAAAGCCAAACTGTTCCAGGGATATGTGGGCTGAAATAACATTCTTAATCCATTTGGCTATTATTTTGGAGATGAACTTATACACACAATTGCAAAGGGGGATGAGGCAATACTGATCGAAGCCAAGAGGGTTGGATTCCTTTGGAATGTTATCTATGAATGTGGCATTGAGAGGAAGGTGAATCTTACCTGCATTTTTTGGATTCGTTTACTGTTGCTAGCAGATAGTCCGCCAATAGATCCAAAAAACCAACAAAAAACTCTACATTCTAGCCATCCAGACCTGGGGACTTTCCTGCTTGGAAGGAGAGAAGGACCTTGTGAAGTTCACCTTTGGAAACGGGCTGCATGAGGGCTTCATTGCGCTCCTCCTTCATCCATCCATCAAAGAAGGAAGAGGATGCAAATATGTCTTTGATATTCTCTCTTTGAGGCTCTGTAAATAGTCCCTTATAGTGTCCCACTGCTGCTTTGGATATAGATTCAAAGTTTGTACATTTTGTGCCCATGGAGTCTCAGATGTTCAAAATGGTATTTACAGCTTTTCAACCCTTTGCCTACTGGTGGAATAACTTTGTGTTGTCGTCACTTGTTGCAAGCCGTGTAGCTCTGCTTTTCATCTTCCATTTTGCCTCAGACCAGGCCATGAGTCTGGTCTTCTCCTTCTCTAGAGTGTATGATTCCAACAGAGTGCTTTCACTGATTCTAGGGTCAGTATAGGCTGTGATGAGTTTTGATATCTTCTGTTCCACTATAGCTATATCCTTATCATCGTTTTGAAAAGTGTCATAAGCCCATTTCTTTGCACGAACCTTTACAAGAATGAGGTTCCTTTGGCTATCATTGCTTCCTCTTCAGAATCAGGAGAATAGGGTGGTGGAAGGGTTTAGTGCTTTGAAGTCCTCATATAGTAGCCATGTGAGGGTGAAATTTGAAGGGATAAGGGGTTTTTTTTATCCCTCTGGAGAGCTCTAGCATGATAGGGGCGTGATCAGAGCAGGTGACCTTTAGGACGGTGGATCGATAGGCACTAAGGTAGAGAAGGATAGATTTACTTACAAGTAAACAATCGAGGCACTTGGATTTATTTTGGGGACTGGCGCGATGATTTGCCCAAGTGGGCTCAAATTTCAATAACAATAACAATAACAATGGGCTCAATGTTGACCAGAAGGTGTTGCTCTATGATGTTAAGAAAGTAGTTTGATAGGGGATTGTGTCGAGCCTGCGACCCCCAAGTTTTGCAGTGGTGGAAAGTGAGGTTAAGGTCTCCTCCGACTATCAGCTGAGGCATATTCAAGAGGAGGCCACCATCTCATCCCAGAATAGTTTCCTATTGGAGCATAAAGATTGAGGAGATCTACAAAACAATTGAGATCCTTAGAAAAACAAGAGGCCAAAATGTATGAGGGAGCACTTACCGAGTTTTGAATAACCATGGAGGGGTTCCACCCAAGGGCCAAACCGCCTGACTTCCCATCAGAATCATAGTGAGGAAGGACCAATCCGACATGCATTTATTTAGTATCTTGTGGGAGACCACCGCTGAGCACATTGTTTCTTGGAGACACAATATACAAGGCTTTTGGTTTTGCACTCATCTACGCAGGGATCTTTGAGTTGAGGCCATCCCGAAGCCTCTAACATTGTGGGATATAACTATTATTTTGGAACCCCTTTGGAGGTTGCTCTGCTAAGGGCCCCTAATATTGTGAGTTGCATGCCTGCTAGAACTTCCAAGATTTAAGGTGGAAACCCAATGTGGGAAAAAAACACCTGTTGTTGTCATCTCTGACTTCTTTCTAATATAAAAAAAACATTTTTACAATATTGTATTGGTGCAGACTCATATAGTACGCATGCACCCACCTGCAGAAGGCTACAACCTTCACTCATTCTCCAGCTCCTACTGGAAGGGAGCTCCAACCCCCTGTCTCTTGTACTAGCGTAAACTTGTACCAGTATGCAGGAACCAACCTATAGAGGGCTACAACCTTCACTCATTCTCTACCTGCTACTGGAAGGGAGCTCCAAACCCCTGATCTGATTTACCAACAACCACTGAAAGGAAGCTCCAACTCCCTCAACTTCGGGGACCACGTTTCATAAATTTTCATACTGGATCCACCTGCTATAAAACATCATAACTTGTAGATCAACTGAAGCAAACACCAACTTAATTCAAACAAAACGGTGAAATCACTGTAACCAAAACACAGAACTAAACTCAAAATATTGCATCAACACATAGAATCAACTACAATCCTAATCATTCATATGCTAACATGTATACGTTACTTCACTTAAGGCAATCAGCATGTATAAGCGCTTTTCTGTAGAGAAACCTGCGTACATATCTCAATATATTAAACACTTGTAATTCTGAATCAGACACAGAGTTGATCAGAGATATTATGAAATATTATGTTAGCTTACAGAACCCTCATACAATTAGCAACATCAATAATTTTTTCAACCAATCAACATGTAACCAAATTCAACTTCATCATTCAATCAGTTCTACTTCATACATTATCACTCAACCCAAATCAACATGAGGACACCATTGACAGACAACACATATACAAGAACATTGATAAGGTTGATCAGTCATTTATGAACATAAACCCTTCCTTTATGTACGCGAATTTGAAGAAACGAACCCGCGTGTATACGCGACTTCACAGAGACCAACCTACGTACAAATCTGCAACTTTTGACCTAAAATTGTGTAGCTCTTCAGAACTTTAGAAAGACCCAGATCATAATATTCAGAGATAAAAACATGTGTCAATACTTGGATCTAGTCAATCCATGAGCAAATCATACAATGGAAAGTCATTTCAGGTCTCATGATCCTGATCCATCATTGTAATCATTGGTGCATAATTATTTCAGATCTATTGGAGATTATCCATCATCAAAATCTCAAGTGCATACTTAGTTTAGATCAAGAAAAGCATCAAAATCCCATAACATGCATATTTTCTTTAGATCTAACTATTCATAAGATTTGCATCACTTGCACACACAAACACTTTGATCTTCACCACCTTATATAGTTTAGCCTTTTTCAATACCACTGGTCAAAACCATACTCCAGATAATGGTTTTCTTAGACGAGATCAAAACAATCGTTGTTGGGTTCAATACCATAGGGCAATACCATGGTAAGTACCCTTGGTATTCAAAATACCATGGTGTGGAAACTATATGCGCCTTTGCTTCTTTAAACTCACGTGTATACGCGACTTGGCCTTGACGAACCTGCGCATAGATCCTCAAATATTCATCTTTATCAAACTTTTGATTCTGATATGTAAACCTTTGTCCCATCATTCCGTTATTCCGTTGCATCGCTCTCTCACCTCTGAATGGACCTGTGGATTCATCTAGTTACCGTATACTTGTTCTGTTACAAGTGAGTTGCCATCAAGGACAACACATGCATCATAATGCCAACATTCTTTGCTCTGATTCTTCCACTATCTTCTTCTCAAGCTTGAGCAGTACTCTATGAAGCATCAAATTTTTTCCCTATTATTATTGAAGCGTAACCACATTTTCTCCAGCAACAGAAGCTTCATCAACTTGTGTAACTTGTGTTCTATATTCACCTTTTCCCCCTGGATTTTGTCCTTCTAGGAACTCAAATTTCTTATGTCCTTCAACTCCACAATGATAAAAAGTAATTACATACTTTCTCTTTCCTCTTCAAAAACTTCCTCTGCCTCTTCCAACACTATTTCCACCTCTACCACCTTGACCATTTGTGGATTCTTCTTACTTTTTAGTACCTATAGCAATCCTTGCCTAACCTTTGCCTCTAAAACCTCTTCCTCTACCTTTATATTATGTTTTCCTATTCAAATTTTCCTCCACGTTCATGATAATGTGATAGGATTCATCAAGAGTTTGGAAATAATGCATACTCATTTCATCTTGAATTAAGTATTTCAATCCATTTACATACATGTGACTCTTTGAAATTTTGGCTTCTTAATACCCAATCAAAGTGACAGTATGAAAAACTCCTCTATGTACTCATGAACAAAGGTCTCCTTTAGTCTTAGATTCTAGACTTGTCTATACAAACTTTGTTGGAAATCAATAGGCATAAATTTCTCCTTGGTATTTGTGACCATCTGCTTCCGAGTTTTGATATTTTTCTAGTTTATTATTTACTTTGACCTTCTGCAACATATCCCACCACAATGCAGCATGACCTTTCAACTTCGTCATGGAAAATTTCACTCGATTTAGATCCTAAATATTTTCATACTCGAAGTATCTTTCGAGTTCTCCAATCCAATCGATGAGCACATCAGCTCTCAAATTTCCATCATAACAAGAAACTTCAACTCTTACACTGCCTCTATTGCTCAAATATGAAATCAACCTCGTTGTTGGGTCTCTCTCCTCAACCTCATATTCTTCATCTATTTCTTCTTCAAGCTTGAAATCTACCTCTGCATATCCATTTCTTCTATGCTCCAAATACTCTATTCTTCGTCTCAACTCTTATAGCTCTCGATTTCCTGTACCTCCTTGTGTTGCTCCTCTTCTCCTCAGTAGCATCCTTACAAGTTGTAAATATCTCACCAACATCCACAAACCTCAACCTAGGTTCCATGACCCATCTTGTACCTTCAACACTCTTATTGTGCAACCACTTACACAGTTTCCCGGTACATTGTTACATGAAGCAATTAAGATTCAAATCCCAAGATGAATCAAGCTTTGATACCACTTGACATGGTTCAGGTTCTATAGCTTTTAAAACACCTACAAAATCTATATTTTTTTTATAGAGTGCACATCCTAGGCCATTAGGGTTGGGCTACCAAATTAATTAATTCAAGATTAAATCACAGAGCACAAACAAAGTGTAATTTGAGTTTGGTCATGAGAACACAGGAAGGGATTCAAATATATTTTTTTATTCATTCAAAATGTGTTTTTATAGATAAGAACTCAGATTACAAAAAAACGCCCTATGAGCGCTTGAATTTCCTACACTGTTACAAAACAACATCGTGCACAACAACTAGAAACCTTCCTATTTTGTACAACAGTCAGTTGTGCTCTCTGAAAATCGTGTAGCAACCAACCAATTCCAACAATACAATAGTTAAATTTCCAAGGGTCGAGAGGTAGAAACAAAAGCTTGAATGCAAAAAAAAAATCCCTTTCCTTCCTTGTTCCCTCCATTTATCCTCATGTTGTTGACCTCTTTGTATTCCACTAAAGCAAATCACTTTGATGCTGCCAACCTCTTCATCTTCCAAAATTGAACTGATTCACCTCTTCTCAACACACAAATAAAATAATTTCATAACTTATGTCTCATTTTGGAAGTTGTAACAACCTCCTCCCACATCTACCCAAGTAACCAGCCAACCGGGGTAAACGAGTGACGAGAAGTTACTCTGATATGATTTGACTCCATATGTGTCAAATAAGGAAGTGGAATCGATGTAAACCCGCAACACAAACCTTATGTACTTGCTACAAGATTCCCAAAATGCATCCCAGTCATTCCCCTGACCAACCCGTAGGTACCATTGAGTTTTAGACCATTAAAACCCTAGATGCTCCCTTGATATGGACAAGGGTGCGTCTAGGAGGCTCCAGACGCTTGCACAACAAGGCATGTGTGCGTCTGGGGACTTTTCTCTTCAGACTTGTGTTTGTGACTCCAGGATTTATGCCACTTTTCAAGCCCAAAATCCAGGTCACTATCTGGAAACTCCCGCAGCTTTCAGACTCCATAAATTACATGACAATAAGACTTGCAAGCCAAAAAATGGCTCCAGGACTAGACCTGACCATCCCCAACCGGGACTTACATTCTGTAAAACACTTGGAATCAATGAAATCTATAGGAAATGAATACAAGACAAAGCATAAATGACTGATAACTCATATGAGGCTTGACAAGAAGGATCACCACCCTCTTCCCTTAACTATTTTGACATAAATTAGGTCTTGCATCCATTATCCTTTCAATTACAAGTAAATACATGAAATAACCATGACTATAACAAGTCACATAACCATGCTTATAACCAGCATTAAACCATGTAAATAACAACAAGATAACAACTGTTGAGGCCACATAATAACAAGTACAAAAGCAAGAGAACTTAGCTTTTATTAACATAGGCAAGAACCGACCAGGTTTGAGACTTCCACGTACTACCCGACCATAGACATGGCTAAACCACATATTTCTTTTAGCCAATCACCCCCGTGCCATATTCCAAGCATGAATGTGTGATCTCATGGATAAACCAATCCAAAAACAACTAAGGGAATCTAGAGGTTAAACCACCTCCACCCTCACCAAACCGTGATATCACCAAAACTGGCATTGAGATCAAAAAACCAAACCGATCTTGGAATGCCTCTGGACTCCATCATTATCCTTGAGGAATTTTTTGTCTCCTTGTTTCTTAGGATTTACCGCAATCCACACTAGATTACTAGACTCTAAACTAAGACATCACCCTTAGGCTTTACTGTGTATCCCGCCAAAACGGTCAAGGGATTCCTAGGCCTTTGGGAATTTTCCTGAGACCACCTCCGCTCAAGATTCTGAAACCATCCAAAAATTCAAAAGATCAAAACCGAGAAACAATCCCATCACACCATGGGTATCCAGAAAAATGCAAGGCAAGGTTGAAAGCCATTGTCATAACCTGAAAAAACCATGCCACCGACAACAAGAGAACCATTTACCAACATGAAAATCCATGCATGTCAAAACCAACTAGGAAGCCACACATGCAATATGTTACCTGCAAGTATTCCTGCTAAATTTGCTTCATCCTACTCCTCCTTGCTTGATCTTTCCTTTCCTTTCCTTTCCTTGTCCTTCCTTTGCTTGCTTTTCCCTTCCTAGCTCAAAAGCTAGAATGCTCCAAGAAAACTCTAAGTGTCCAAGAGTGTGAGAGAGAGAGTAATGAGAGAGCTCTAAAATTGAACTAAACAAAAGCCATGAATTGATCTTGAAAAGCCTTTTTATCAATGAGGACTCTATTTTCTTCATTTTTCCATTATTTTCCTTCATTTTCCTCCTCACTTGCAACCTGTGACCTTTCACCTTTCCTTTATTTTCATAAATAGATGTGCCAAAATACCTTTTTGTCTTTTTAATACCTTAACCATTGTCTTTGTAAATTTCCCTTAGCCATTGACACATCTAGTGATGCCCACTAGGATATCTTTTCCCAACATTCATCTTGGAATAAGTGTCCCTTAACCGTGGTCTTATTTTTCCCTTATTAACTTTTATTACTGATGAGCCCCAATTTTGGTACAATTTGGGCTCATTTTTGGCCTATTTTGCTTGCTCAAACCATTCATTTTTATTGTTTATGCATACACTTCTTAGTTTATTCATGTTGTTTGTAGGAGAAAGGATAGGCACTTTATCCACGTAGCTAATGCATTGTGATTCCAGGTTTTGGCATTAAAAGGGAGCAAAAGACAACGAAAAGGTGGCAAGGAGACAACGAGTTGGCATTGCTGACATAAGGAGAGGTTGTCCACGGTTTTGGGGGACATTCCTCGTGATCCTCACCAAGAACTCCGAGCCCACTTCAGCCTCCCTCCGAGCTTAATACACGGCCAGCTGTTCTACAGGAACAGCAGTTCAAAACTGCTCTACAGGAAACAACATTTATGACCATCCTACAGGATCAGCAGTTAAACTATAGATTGAACAGCCGAGCTCCTAGAATCATGGATATCTGTTGGAGCATCGTTTTGTATAAGTATAGAAGCCTTAGCCTTGGTTAGGTTGTTGAAACTCTCGTATTACTATTGTAATTTTGGAGCACAGCTCAAGTTTCGTTCTCTTTTGTAAGCCAATTTGGCATGTTATCAGATTATGAATAAAGAAGGCCACTTTTGAGTTAGTTCTGAGTTTTCTCAAGGAGCTATAGCTCTCAGGTGAGGGCCCAACCTGAGAGCCATAGTCCTCCTCCGTGTTGTAATGCATTTACCATTAGTTCCAGCACTTGAGTTTGTTTAGTTTCCTATGCAATTCGGATTTCCAGCTTGTTGGTTTAGTTGTTTTCATTAGCATAGATAGGACTGGTATGATGCTTTGCTTTCAGTATTCGAGTTTGATAGGTTGGTAGAATAAATCTCTTGGAGCTCCATCAAAAACAGGTTGCAAAAGGCTCACTGCCATCTCACCGTTGGGATTGGGGTGTAGACCATGATCAACCACCAAAAAGAACAGCAGTCGTTTCATCTCCACGCAAGTTGCCACATGAACGTTTTTATTGAAAATCCATTCATATATTCTCGACATTGATCCATACTGCACTCTCACGCATTAGTTTCATTTCTTGTTTTCCATTTCGGATTTGTAGGTTTCATGGCATAATAGGTTAATGAATCTCTTGTTTTGATGCACAGGTCATTTGTTTCATTTACGCTGCTCTTTCTCAAGCCACTTCCTTCGTCGTTTTCTCCATCCACCTGCAAGTTCTATTCATCCTCTACCTCACTCACTTGCCCTCCAACTCTCTCATTCCACGTACCGCTCCATTTCCTTCACTCTCGTTGATTTCACCCTTCCAAAACATCAACCCATTGCATGCACCCTTCCTTCGTCTGACTTGCCATTTCCTAAGACATCATTAGGTCCATCTCCATCTCCCTTAGCCTCCCACACCACTCCAACACTCCATCCACTCCTAAAATCTCCACGACCAACCATCCTGTAGACGTGCACAGCCATCCTGTAGAAAACAGAGTATCCTGTAGAATTCCCAGCAGCCTTCCTGTAGGAGGCCATTCACTTCGTTGCCGAGCTTCTGAACGTGAGGGACCTCTGTGGATGGGTGCTGAGGATCCTTAGGAACCTCTCCAAGCCTCCCCAACCTGTCCCACACTTTCCTTCCATCTCCATCCCACCTGCACAATCAAACCCTAGTTAGGCCAAGGTCACAATCACTCCACACACTTAAAGGAAAAACACATTTCTCATGATGCCAATAGCTTAGACCCATGCATTCATACTTGTTAGAGGCAATGACAGCATTCATAAGAGTTGCACCCACATTCTTTGCATTATAGAGGATAGACTAGTTAAATTAGGGTTTCATAGATTTACATGCTTTAAGTTGCTTTTGATTCAGTTTGTCAAGTAGAGTAGCCTTTCTTTGAAGTTAACTTTCGTCCATCATTGATAAAGCTTCTTCTGTGAGCCTATAGAAGTTGGCTTAAGCCCTAGCGGACTTGTGCCAGCTGACCAAGTGACAGCTGCGACAAGGGCTAGTACTTGTGCATACAGCACCGTCGCTTCCAAGTTTGTACGAACTACCGGGTTGATAAAATTAAGAGACAGGAAGCCCCAGGAGTTGTAGCATTATTGCTACAATACTGGAGCTCACCATCTTTTTGGCGCCGTTGCCGGGGAAGCGTCAGAGTATTAGCACCTGTTGCTTTTCCTCTACTTTCCTACTCTTACCTTCTGCTAAGTAGTTTGCTTCATTTCCATTCTGCAAAAGTAGCATAGACTTTCCTGCTTTCTTAGACTAGTATTTCCTGCTTTCTTAGATTAATATTTCCTGCTTTCCTAGATTAGTATTCCCTGCTTTCCTAGATTAGTATTTCCTGCTTTCCTAGATTAATATTTCTTGCTTTCCTAGATTAATATTTCCAATTCCGCAAATTTCATTTGAGCAATCTAGTTAGTTGTAGATCACTTTGTTTCAGTTTTGCAGGTACAAGAAAAAAGCAAAAGCACTAAAAACAGAGAAGAGTCCTTTCCCTTTCATGCCTCGTAGGAACCGAGATAGATCAGGCAAATTCCTACCAAACACCCCCACCACATCACTAAGTCACCCTTCTCTCCTCTTTGGTGACAGTGACCCAGAGGAACCTATAGGTGAACATCCCAAGATATACCAAGACCCTATAGACGAAGAAGAGTTAGAAACCACTCCATCTGAAGCCATGGCTGATAATGGGAGAGAAGATGAGAGAATAGAAGGAGCTTTCCCCATCCGAGAAACCAATGGGGATATGAAAATGAAAAACATTAGCCCCTCTGCCTTGCCTCACTTCCATGGACTGACCACTAAGGATCCGGATACCTTCTTGTTTGAGTTTGTTGTCCTTTGTCGAACCTATGACTATACTGAGGATGAGCAAAAGTTGAAGCTTTTCCCTTCCACTCTCAAGGATGCAGCACTACGTTGGTTCATGGGATTACCTGGGAATAGCATCACCACTTGGGCTCAGATGCAACAAGCCTTCAATACCAAGTATAGGGATTATTGTAGGTCCAAGGAAACCAAGGGAGAAATCTTTCGAATGACCATGGGGAATGATGAGTCTTTAGAGGACTATGAGGAGAGGTTCCAACTTAGCTATAAACGGGCCAGGTGCACACTTGACCCTGAATCCCTCAAGTTGGTTCTACTCCGAGGAGTCCCTGAAGATCTCCTAGACACCCTTCACATGTTAGCTGGGGGGGACATTTACCAACTGCCTTATGAGGACATCAAAACTGTGTTTCGAAATCATTCCAGGGCAGCTAGAAAACGAGGTAGAGGAAACCTCCTCTCCATCGGTGTCCCTTTCTCCAAACATGAGCTTACAAACCAATTAGAAGATCTTAAGAGTGAGGTGAGACATACCATTGCCATGCAGCTGGACACATTCAGGATCCAGCAAAAGAAAGAGGAAGCTGAGAGAGCCTTGGCTGTCTTCTGCCCTAGGTGCACCAGAAGACACCCTAAGAACGAATGTCCATTGCATTCGGTTGAAGTGTGTTTCGTTTGTGAGGAGGACCACCCAACAAATCAGTGTCCAACCTTGCCTGGGTTTAAAGCCATGTACCAGGGAACTGAAGCCCCCACTGAACCTCTCTACTTCATCAACCAAAGGAGGCCTCAAGGATCTAGACCTTATCAGCAGGGGATGCAAGGGGCATCTCAAGCTTATTACAACCCTAACCACTTGACTCCCATGCCTTCCTGGGGTCCCCCTGCTCATCCTTCCTGGTCAATGCCTCCTCCATGGTCTTATCCACCTCAGTACCCTACTCAACCTACTTCTCATCCATATCACTCACATACCCAGTCGCAACCTCAATGGAGTGCTCCTCAGTCGGGGTGGAGGCCCCAATACAACACTCCTCCCGCCATTTTGCCTCCACCACCAGTTCAACCTCAGCCTTTACCTCCTGCTCCTCCAAGGCAACCTCAGATGCCTGCTCAACCGAACCCGAACCCCAACAATAGACAGGCTCAGCAGGTATATACTGGGGAGACCTCGTGCCCTACCTATGCTGTGGAGATCCAGGAAATCAATCTTAGATCTGGAAAGATTCTTCCAGATCGCCAACCTCCTCCCCCAGAGGATGAGGAAAACCATCAGGAGAGTGAACCAAAGCCTACTCCACCCTTTCCTGAGAGATTAACCGCCACCACACAACCGAACCCAGAAGAAGATGAGCTTTTGGGTGAGCTCAAACAGTTGTGTGTTAAAATCCCACTTCTCCAAGCCATCAAGGATGTGCCAATATATAACAAACTGATTAAGGAGAAGTGTTTCAAACACCCAGGCAGACGGAAGAAAGATGCCTCAACTATCAACGTCATAGGACAACTGTCTGACCTTATGCTAGGACAAGTCATCTGCCCAAAATACCTAGATCCTGGAAGTCCTGTAGTAGATGTACACATCAATGGCACCATTATCCCCCACACCTTGATTGATCTGGGGGCAGCCATCAATGTGATGACCAGGGATACCATGCTTAAACTCAATCTTCAGGGTTCCTTGAGAAAGACTTCGACAGTACTGCAGTTAGCAGATCGCTCCACCGTGACTCCCGAAGGGATTGTGGAGGATGTCTTGGTCTCAATTGATTCTTGGGAATACCCTGCAGATTTCCTGGTCCTGCAACCAAAGGCCAAGCTTACTGGATATCCTCTCATCTTGGGGAGGCCTTGGTTAGCTACTGCAGATGCTTACATAAGTTGTCGGGCAGGGAACATGACCATCAAAAATGGTCCCATGTCCAAGCAGCTAGTCCTATACCCTCCTGCCCAACCTTCTTTAGAGCATGATTTACCACTCTGGTTGGAGGACGGAGAGGAAGACGAGGTGTACTCTGCACCTCTGTGCACCCTAGATACCGCTAGAAGAAATTCTCCTACCGAGGATGATTTAATTGAGACCTTGATCCAGAATCCACCTTCCAGTGCACTATCTTTAGAGAAGTTGGTGGAGGATGCCCAAGCTAGCCCCTTAGTGGACCTTTGTACAACCAGCCCTGTAACTCCCAGAGTCAAAAGTGTGGAGTTCGGCCCTGAGAGAGCGTTAAAGATCAGCTCCTCTCTGTCTCCTTCCCAGGAGAAGGAGTTGTGTAGCCTATTGGCCAGCCACTTAGATGCTTTTGCTTGGAGCTATAAGGAGATGAAAGGAGTCCACCCCTCGGTCTGTACCCATCATATATACATCAAAGAGGATTGTAAACCAGTTAGGCAACCCCAGAGGAGAATGAATCCAGCCCTTAAGGACATTGTCAAGGAAGAATTGCAAAAACTGTTGGACGCCGGATTCATTTACCCCATCTCAGATAGTGAATGGGTGTCCCCTCTGGTGTTGGTTCCCAAGAAGAATGGGAAGTGGAGGATCTGTGTAGATTACCGGGAGCTGAACAAAGCTACCAAGAAGGACCATTTCCCTCTACCCTTCATAGATCAAGTGTTGGATGGACTGGCAGGAAAGAAGTTCTTCTCTTTCCTGGATGGGTTCAGCGGGTACAATCAAATCCAAATCAGCCCGGAAGACCAAGATAAGACCACCTTCACTTGTCCTTGGGGTACCTTTGCCTACCGAGTCCTTCCCTTTGGGCTATGCAATGCTCCTGCTACTTTTCAGAGAGCTGTCTTGAGCATCTTCTCGGAGTTGGTCCATGATGCAGTGGAAATCTACATGGATGACTTTACCCCTTATGGGGCCAACTTCCAGGAAGCATTGTCCAACTTGGGAAAGGTCCTAACCAAGTGCATCGAGATGAACTTGTCCCTTAGCCCTGAGAAATGTGAATTCCTAATGACTGAAGGGACAGTGCTAGGCCATACCATTTCTTCTCAAGGATTGCAGGTGGATCCTAACAAAATTGTTCTCATCAAGAGGGTTCCACCTCCTCAAAAAGTAAGGGATGTTCAGAGTTTCTTGGGATTAGCAGGATACTACCGGAGGTTCATTAAAGACTTCAGCAAGTTAGCTTCACCGTTGTTTGGTTTGTTGGCAAAAGATGTGGAGTTTAATTGGACTGACGATTGTCAGAAGAGTTTGAATGAATTAAAAGACAAGTTAGTGTCAGCTCCAATCCTAAGAGGTCCAAACTGGGCCCTACCTTTCCACATCCACACTGATGCCTCGAACAAAGCCATAGGTGCAGCCTTAGGACAAGTTGAGCAAAAACTTCCATATGCCATTTACTTCGTTAGCAAAAACTTGTCCAAAGCAGAGCTGAATTACACTGTAACCGAGAAGGAATTCTTAGCTGTGGTTCATGCACTGAACAAGTTCCGACATTACATTACTGGTTACCAGACTTTTGTACATACTGACCATGCTGCTATTAGATACTTGATGAATAAACCAGATGTGAATGCTCGTATTATTAGATGGTTACTTTTATTGTAGCAGTTTGATCTAACAATTGTTGATAAACCAGGAAAAGAAAATGTTGTTGCTGACTTCTTGTCTAGATTGGATTTGTCTGCAGATGAAGATGGGACGGTGGATGACCAGATGCCTGATGAGCATCTGTTTGCTATCTCAGTACTCTCTCCATGGTTTGCTGACATAGCAAACTACCTTGTTTCAGCTCAGTTTCCTCCGCACCTCTCTTCAAAAGAGAAGAGCAAAATCATCAGAAAGAGTGCCTCATTTACATGGATTGGGGGCAACATGTTCAAGCTTGGCCCCGATCAGATCTTAAGGCGTTGTGTAAGGGAGGAGGAAGTCTTTGACATTCTCCTCACCTGTCATGATGGGCCTTGTGGAGGACATTTTGCGGCAAAGAGAACTGCCTTCAAGATCCTGCAGGCAGGCTACTATTGGCCCACACTTCATCAAGATGTCAGAAGATATGTTAGCCAGTGTGACCAATGCCAAAGAATGGGGAAACCGACCCAAAGGGATGAGATGCCTCTCCAACCTCAAGTGACTCTCGAGCCATTTGAGAAGTGGGGCATGGACTTTGTGGGCCCAATCAATCCCTCTTCGAGGCAAAGATCCTACATCATAGTGTGTACTGACTACTTGACAAAGTGGGCAGAGACTAAAGCAATCAAAGCAGCAACTGAAGAAAAGGTGGTTGAGTTCTTAAGAGAGAACATCTTCTACAAGTTTGGCTACCCAAGAGAGCTGGTGACCAATCAAGGGAGCCAGTTCACCTCTAACTTGGTTGAAGATCTATTGGCTCATCACAAGATCAAGCATAGGACTTCCACCCCTTATCATCCTCAAGCCAATGGGCAGGTGGAAGTCACCAATAGAGCTCTAGAAGGGATCTTGACCAAAGTGGTAGACAGCAGCAGAAAAGACTGGGCAGATCGCCTAGTTGAAGCCACATGGGCTTACAACACCACTTGGAAGACCACCACCGGTTTCACACCTTATGAGCTGGTCTATGGGAAGAAAGCTTTGCTGTCCATTGAATTTGAGTATAACACTTTGAGGTTGGCAGCTCAGCTGGACCTAGATCTCAGCCATGCACAGCAAGAAAGGCTATTGCAGCTGAATGGACTGGATGAACACCGCATGCAGGCCCTCCTTCACTCAGAGGTGGTTCAACTTCAGAGGAAGGTGTGGCATGACCAACATCTCCATGACAAGAAATTTCAGCCGGGAGATTGGGCTTTGTTGTATGATTCCAGATTCAAATATTTCAAAGGGAAGTTGAGAACCAGATGGCTAGGACCATATGTGGTGGAACAGTGCCATGACAATGGATCTGTCCTCATTCGAACCATTGATGAGGAATCCATTCCCATGCTTGTAAATGGGCACCGATTGAAGATCTATAGAAGACCTCTCTCAAGACAAGAGTTTATCAGCACTATGGAGAAATCTGTTTTGGTCATAGAGAAGGGTTCTGCATCCACTTTGGGCATACCCTGAAGGATCTAAAACACAAAAAAAAAAAAAAAAAAAAAAAAGGGAAAAAATAAAGATCCTTGGGTGAAAACCTCTCTGAGGCGCCCAAGGCAGGCAGTAGGGGTGAAAACCTCATTGAGGCGCTCCTATTGTCTTTCAAGAAAAAAAGAGGAAAATAAAGATCCTTGGGTGAAAACCTCTCTGAGGCACCCAAGGCAGGCAGTGGGGGTGAAAACCTCATCGAGGCGCTCCTATTGTCTTTCTAAAAAAAAAAAAAAAAAAAAAAAAAAAAAGAGAAAAAAACAATCAGCACAATAAAAAGGTTTGCATGCAGATGTTCTATGGAGGAGAAGAAGCCTCTCCACTCCAAGCCAGGGGCCTTCATCATGCTAGCAAAGGATGTCATCAGCACCTCCTCCAAGAACAGCAATGTTTTTAAGGTATGTGCAGTTATTATCATGCTTTGGATCTTCTACAGGAGGATACAGTTTTTCTACAGGAACAGACAATCTTCCTACAGGAAGACGTGGATCTTCTACAGGAAAGTGCCAAATTTCTACAGGAAGCTCTGTGTTCTACAGGAAACTTCCTGTAGAAGGTTACGATGGCCGAAATGTGTTTCAAATGAAGATCTAGCGACTGAGGAGTGGATTGAATGCATGCATGTGTTGGCATTATGTTTCAAGTGTTGTCCTTGATGGCAACTCACTCAGAGGTTGGTACAGGTGCTCAGAGGTTGGTACAGGTGATGGCAACTTGATCAGAGGACAGATCTCAGTACAGCAGGACAAGAAAGAGATATACACAGGTTCAGCAAGGAGAATCCGCGTGTACATGCAGGTTGGCTTCAGTAAAAGCGCGTACATGTGAAAAGTACCTTTGGTCCGTGGTAGTTAGACCTTGGAAGTTGTGCCTATGGTTTTGGACCATAATGTCTCGACGGACGTGTTGATCCCTAGTTTCGAGGTTGATGGTATTGTGTTTCTATGGTTTTGGCTCTTGGTATTGAACAAGGCCTAAGGCTATATAAGGAGAAGATCACTAGGCAAAGAAGCATGTATTGTGAGTGTCTGACGCAGTGAGAGGATCTGGTATTGCTGGTTATCTGTTCGGGACGCTTGGTAAGGGTCGGATCTGACAACGAAGGCAGAAGTAATCATTTCTAGATCTGCACGCGGGTTTCCTTTGGAGAAAGCGCGTATACACGCGGTTTTGGTACAGTGAAGTAGCGTATGCATGATAAGGGTTAATATTTCAGGTTGCTGCTGATTCTGGTGGTTGTTGCAGAGTTCTGGATTCTGGTTTGGGTTCTGTGTTCTTGATGACAGGGTTTCAGTGATTCGGTATTGGGTTGTTTAATGAATTATGATGCAAGTATAATTTGATGATTGTATTGCGGTAATGTTTGCTTTGTACTCTTGGATCCAGTCTGAAAATTGATGAAACGTGGTCCCTGAAGGTTGTAGGGTCAGCACCTACGTACTAGTAAATCGATCAGCTAGTACAAGAGCTGAGGGGGTTGTAACTCCCTTCCAGAAGTAGTTGGAAAACGAGAGAGGGTTGTAGCCCTCTGCAGGTTGTAGCCTGCGTACTGGTAAAGGACTGCACCAGTACATTGTAAAAGAAGTTTCTCATTAAAGAAGAAAGAGACGAATTGCAGCAGGTGGTTTTCACCCACATTGGGTTTCCACCTTATATCATGGTGTTCATGTGTGTGGCTCTTGTGTGATGTTCTGTTCTGTTATACTGCGCCTGTTTACTGTTAAATTGCTTAATAATGTTCTGATGCATTTACTGAAGATTAAGCTAACTGAATTATAAGATCTCTGGGTATACGCCAGTTTCATTAGACACAGTCGCGTGTACACGCAGGTTCACTTATCTGAAGTCGCGTATATGTTTCTGAGTATGAAATTGAAAAGTTTTATCTGATCTGATAATACTGATTCACCCCCCCTCTCAGTATTATTTCCAACAATTGGTATCGGAGCAGGTCCTTCAGAGGAAGCTTGATTGCTTGAAGGAAAAGATCCATCAAAATGGCTAATCCAGAAAGAGAGGCACACATCAGGCCACCAGTCTTTGACGGGAACAATTTTACTCACTGGAAGATAAGAACCACTGCATATCTACAGTCTCTTGGAGCAGAAGCTTGGGGAATCGTAGAAGGAGGATACAAATTCCCATCAGCAACTCCTACAGATCCAGCAGAGAAAAAGCAATATGAGCTCAATGCCAAAGTAGTTACTGTCCTATTGAGTACTTTGACTCAATCAGAATTTATGAAGATCATGCATTTCAAATCAGCTAAGGAAATATGGGACAAAATCGTTACAAGCTACGAAGGAGATGATCAGGTAAAAATAGCAAAGCTTCAAACTCTCAGAATCCGGTATGAAACTCTTAAGATGCGAAGTAATGAAAGCGTAGCTAATTATTTCCTGCGTATGGATGAGATTGTGAATTGTATGAGGGATCTGGGTGAAGAATTTGAGGAAGTTGTCTTAGTTCAAAAGGTTTTGAGATCTCTGTCTACTAAATTTGATTCTAAAGTATCTGCCATAGAAGAAAAGGAGAATGTGCAGAAAATTACCATGTCACAGCTTCACGGGATCTTAACTGCTTTTGAAATGCGACAAGAGGTACCACCAGAGGCCGCATTCGAAGTGTCAGAGGAAGAAGATGAGGTAAATTTTGTCAAGAATCTTGAACGGGGAACTGGACGGTTCAAAGATAAGCTACCTTTCAAATGTTTTCTATGTGGTAGAGTTGGTCACTATGCTGCTAGATGTCCTCATAACAAAGGAAAGATATATGAAGAAGATGGTAGAAGCTATTATACCCATATTAAAAGTACATTAAATGATAGTGAAGATATTAGAAGTCTCATGGCACATAAGAAGAAGAATGCTTCATCCAATAATAGCGAGGATATTAAAAGTCTCTTGGCACATGAAGAGAAGAATGCAGAAACTGAAGAAGTTGCCAAATTAAAAGAACAATTGGAGACAGAAACCAGGGTAAGGGAAAAATTACAGGATATAGCAAAAGATCAGAGCACAACTATTCAGAGACTTGAATCAAAGATCCTCTCTCTAAAAGAAGATCTTGAAGATCAAGAACATGAAGTGATCAAACTAAAGCGACAAGTGGAAGAAGGGAGAAAAGTTGAAGAAGACCTAAGGAAGCAGTATCTGAAAAAGGAAGAAAAACATCAAGTTGAGGTAAATATCTTGAAAGGTAAACTAGAAGAAAAGGATAAGCTCTTACGATTTCAAGATAGTTCTAAAGTCTTGGATGATATTCTTAATAGTCAAAGATCTCCTGCTATCAAGACTGGTCTTGGTTTTCATGAATATGTTGAAGGTGAATCTAGTTCACAAGGTGAGGCAAGAAACTCTAATGAGAAATCTGAAATGCTCAAGGAACAACCAAGGAAAGAAATTCCTCAAGGAAGATCCTTTACTCCTAACTATGGACGTGATAGACGATTATTTCCTCCATTGGATAATTTTGAATGTTATGTATGTCATAATCTTGGACACGTTGCAGCCAGATGTAGAAGTCGAATGGTTCAAGAAAGATCATCGCATCCCAGGTATTTCAGAGGGTATTGCTTTGCCTGCAATGCATATGGACACAAAGCAATTGATTGTGATAGAAGGAACATGAAAAATATAAGGTGTTATACATGCAACAACTATGGGCATAAAGCAAGGGAATGCAGGAGCAGATTTCAAAATTCAAGACAAGGGGACCATACATCATCACAGTTGCAGGAATTGAAGAAGACAGAAACAGAAAGGTGTGGGATAACTCAGTCAGCTGACATAACAGACACAGGGGAATCTGAAAGTGATGAAATTCAGTATTCCATCCTGCATACGCTGATATAATGAAGACAAGTCGCGTATATACGCGAGTTACAGGCTGCAAAGTCGCGTATATGGAGAAAGGGCAGCAGAACAGACCCAGGTTCAGTCATGGTTGGCTCAGGCTTAGGGGGAGCAGAACAGACTCAGGAAATGGTTCAGACATGGTTGGCTCACACTCAGGGGGAGAATATTCTTCAAATAATTCATTGTTGGCACTATGGTTAGAAGTTGATGATACATCTTGTTGTTTGATCAAAGGAATGGTATTGCAGGCTGATGCTTATGATACAGATCTGAATGGCTGGTCTTAGAACTTGCATCTGCTCAAGGGGAGCGTGGATAGATTGGTACACTTTGGCATATACAAAGGGGGAGCCAAATCAGAAACTTCAGCATGTACTCAGGGGGAGTATGGACAGCAGTATGGACAGTAGAAGGTATACCAAAGAAGAGCATATCTTGGTACGCCCTTTGCCCTTGATGTCAAAGGGGGAGAGTGACTTGGTGTGGTGGTTGCCATCAAGTCCAAAGGGGGAGATTGTTGGCATTATGTTTCAAGTGTTGTCCTTGATGGCAACTCACTCAGAGGTTGGTACAGGTGCTCAGAGGTTGGTACAGGTGATGGCAACTTGATCAGAGGACAGATCTCAGTACAGCAGGACAAGAAAGAGATATACGCAGGTTCAGCAAGGAGAATCCGTGTGTACACGCAGGTTGGCTTCAGTAAAAGCGCGTACATGTGAAAAGTACCTTTGGTCCGTGGTAGTTAGACCTTGGAAGTTGTGCCTATGGTTTTGGACCATAATGTCTCGACGGACGTGTTGATCCCTAGTTTCGAGGTTGATGGTATTGTGTTTCTATGGTTTTGGCTCTTGGTATTGAACAAGGCCTAAGGCTATATAAGGAGAAGATCACTACGCAAAGAAGCATGTATTGTGAGTGTCTGACGCAGTGAGAGGATCTGGTATTGCTGGTTATCTGTTCGGGACGCTTGGTAAGGGTCGGATCTGACAGCGAAGGCAGAAGTAATCATTTCTAGATCTGCACGCGGGTTTCCTTTGGAGAAAGCGCGTATACACGCGGTTTTGGTACAGTGAAGTAGCGTATGCATGATAAGGGTTAATATTTCAGGTTGCTGCTGATTCTGGTGGTTGTTGCAGAGTTCTGGATTCTGGTTTGGGTTCTGTGTTCTTGATGACAGGGTTTCAGTGATTCGGTATTGGGTTGTTTAATGAATTATGATGCAAGTATAAGTTGATGATTGTATTGCGGTAATGTTTGCTTTGTACTCTTGGATCCAGTCTGAAAATTGATGAAACGTGGTCCCTGAAGGTTGTAGGGTCAGCACCTACGTACTAGTAAATGGATCAGCTAGTACAAGAGCTGAGGGGGTTGTAACTCCCTTCCAGAAGTAGTTGGAAAACGAGAGAGGGTTGTAGCCCTCTGCAGGTTGTAGCCTGCGTACTGGTAAAGGACTGCACCAGTACATTGTAAAAGAAGTTTCTCATTAAAGAAGAAAGAGACGAATTGCAGCAGGTGGTTTTCACCCACATTGGGTTTCCACCTTATATCATGGTGTTCATGTGTGTGGCTCTTGTGTGATGTTCTGTTCTGTTATACTGCGCCTGTTTACTGTTAAATTGCTTAAAAATGTTCTGATGCATTTACTGAAGATTAAGCTAACTGAATTATAAGATCTCTGGGTATACACCAGTTTCATTAGACACAGTCGCGTGTACACGCAGGTTCACTTATCTGAAGTCGCGTATATGTTTCTGAGTATGAAATTGAAAAGTTTTATCTGATCTGATAATACTGATTCACCCCCCCTCTCAGTATTATTTCCAACAGCATGTCAATGATGGCACCCCTGAACATTGCCATTATCGTCCTCCACCACCCTCGTCGCCATGCAACCCAGATCCCTGCAGCAGCACACCGAAGTAATCAGTTCTCGTGAGAAAGCACCTGTCAAAGAGAAACTAAGCACCGAGAACCATACCACATCCATGTTGATACATCAGAAGCGCTGGGATCATGATCGAGAAGCCAGAACCGCCAGCCTGCAGCATACACCCGAGAAGAAAGAACGGTGACAAGACCCCTCGCGGGGATCCTGTAACAGTTAGACCTGCTCAAGTGAAGACCGTTCACAGCACCGCCATCTGAGATCAAACACGGGCGCATGAACGCAGATCCATCCACTCCATCGCCAGCATCCTGTAACCACGAGCCTACAGGAATGTGCAGCCACATGCGGCAGGTGGATCCATCGCTAAAAAAATCTGGAAATCATGTGCAGCCGCGCGCAGGTAAGTGTTCTAATCCTTCTCTCCATCAAACTGCATGATTATTACTTCGATTTGTTTTGCATGGCATAAAGGTCAATGGTTGAGCGGCCTAAAGGCCAGTGATGGGCCACGTCGGTTAGTAAAGGGATAGTCAGAGGACGAGGTGGCAGCCACGACGAGAGACACACGCAGCAAGCACGTGAAGATCAGTCCCGTCAACCGAGAAGTGAAGTTTAACCGAAAAGGGCGGCGGCAGATCTGTGGGAATGAATGCGGCAACAAATGAATGTGCAGGCGGATGAGGGGTGACGTCACCCAACGGTCCGGCGGGGACAGCTCACCCCCGCGCCACGAGCTGCGCCGATTCAAAATCTAATCGGCTCGATTAAGCGTGTATCTCCATCAACCTCACTTCAAAACTCGAGTAGATCCTCTGCTTACCTCTGCATGTTGACACGCCGAGCTCTCGGCTACCTGAACGCTAGTAAAGCACCTCTCGACCGCCAGCCAGCTAAAAGCTCTTCCCGAAGCCTGCACACTGCTCCTACAGGAACAGTTTCTACAGGAACGCCATCCTACAGGAAGCAGTTTCTACAGGCACGCGGCTCTACAGGAAGGTGAAGTCTTCACGTAAAAAAAAGGTGGCAGAAAAGAGGTAACCCTGCAACTCCTTCCGCAATTGGTTTTTTAAAAGGTGGCAAGGCAATTAGTCACAGTGTGGTCATAAAAAAAATTTGGTTTGCCGTGCCTATACTATCGCTCCTACAGGATAGCTGTATAATCACACTGTGGTCTGAAAATTCATTGCATGTTCTGTCTTTAAGACCGAATTTCCTGTGTATCCACCACCTCTGGTACAAACACTGTGTTCATCATGCCTGGCGGGTTTATCAGGCGAGAGCCCACTAATTCAAATGCATTAAGGAGAAACCCGGCAGTGGTTGAGCTCTTCACTAGAGCACAATGGATGCCTTTCTGTGATAAACTACAGGGCTACGATGAGGAAGTAGCCGAGGAATTTTTGCAGGCTCTGCAGCCTAAATCACAGACGTTGGCCACGGTAACCTTCAGAGGTCTCAGCCTCAAACTCACCCCCGAGCATATCAGTCGGATTACAGAGTTGCCCATGGGTCTGCCGTGGGACAAAGAAGAGCGGAAGCAGAGCCAGCAAGCAAAGAAGGAGTTCTTCCCACCGGAAGAGTCATTCACCGAAGACAAAAATGGAGTCAAAAGGGCAAGCCTGTTGCCGCCATGGAACGAAGTCAGTCTACAAATTATGAAATATATCACCTGTGAGGGCCGATATAGCATTGTATATGCGTATCACTTCAGGCTGCTTAACGAACTAAGACACCAGATTGACCTCCCTGCAGCACAGAGGTTGAGCATTCCTTACTTTCTACTACAATCCTTAATGGAGTGTTCCACCAAGCTCAAGGACGGAATTCCGGACCAGATAGCCCACCATGGGCTAGTCAAGCTCCTCGTGGAGGATGCTCTCCGCTCATATAAAGTTCCCCTCGCTTGGGAATCATTTAGGAACTTATCAAGAACGGGGAACATAAAAATGTTGCTTGAAGAAGCGGAATCCTCTAACGGAGAAGAAGACGAGCCGGCAGCCGGGAGTAAGAAAGGAAAAAGCCAAAAAGTTCCGGCTCCAGCACAGAAAAAGGAACGAAAGAAGAAGGAGGAGGGAGAAGATGACAAAGTCAAAGAGGACACCCTCATCCTATCAGCAAGAGAACAGAGGTTGAAGAGCAGGGCAGTCAAAGCTGAGGTGGCCCCTGCCAGCCCAAGCACCTCGTCAACTTCTGCAGTCAAAGCCAAACGCAAAAGCCACGCAACAAGGCAAGAGAAGGTGGTGAGAATTGCATCTGCAGGAACGCAATCACAGGCTTCTAAAGGAAGCCCGAAAACGCAAACTCAGGCTTCTACAGGAAACCCGAAAACAAAGGCAAAGGTTTCTACAGGAAGCCCGAAGATCAGTAAGGAGCAGGCTTCTACAGGAAGCCCAAGAGCAACGACCAAGGCTTCTACAGGAAGCCCGGAAATTGCTGGGAAACAGGCTTCTACAGGAGGCCCAAAGATGGAGATAAAGGCTTCTACAGGAAGCCCGACAGTACAACCACAGGCTTCTACAGGAAGCCCGAAGACAGAGACAGGGGCTCCTACAAGAATCACTAGGCTGGAAAGAGGGGTTCCTACAAGAGGCCCGAAGGTCATTGAAAAACAGCCTCCTCTAGAGAGCCCGAAGACAAAGAAGGAATCTTCTACAGGAGGCCCGAAAGCGGGCAACGCAGGGTCTTCCACAGGAAGCCTGAAATTTAAAAAGGAGGGGCCCTCTACAAGGAGCTCCGAGAAAGCAAAACACAAGAAAGAGAAGGCTGACATCCTCGATAAGGAGGCAGCAGCGGCACTGGCTGTCCTCAGCACTCCTCCAAAACCGAAAGAGAAAAGGGAGAGGGAGACCCCTCTGCCACCTGAAGCCACGAGAAGCAAGAGGATGTCCCCAAGCAAGCCACAGCCTTCACCCAGTGGCCATACCACTTCAGGGGATGTACCTACTTCACCCATTGCAAGAACCCCCTCTAAACAATCAGCTACCCCCGAAAAAGGGAGCCCAAAAATAACTTCCTGGACACGAAAGATAGGCCAGTCGCCTTCTGAAGCCCGACTCAAGGAAATAGAAAAAGGGAAGGAAGCATCACCCTCATCACCATCAGGGGCAGAAAAGGCAGGACCATCAAAAGCAGAAAAGAAACAGCCTGTTCCGGTCCCGAGTCCTCGGCCAAGGACAAGGAGCAGGGGCAAGGTTGCTCAAGGATGAGCAAATGGTTCAGCTGGGGGGTGATGATGAGCCCCAATTTTGGTACAATTTGGGCTCATTTTTGGCCTATTTTGCTTGCTCAAACCATTCATTTTTATTGTTTATGCATACACTTCTTAGTTTATTCATGTTGTTTGTAGGAGAAAGGATAGGCACTTTATCCACGTAGCTAATGCATTGTGATTCCAGGTTTTGGCATTAAAAGGGAGCAAAAGACAACGAAAAGGTGGCAAGGAGACAACGAGTTGGCATTGCTGACATAAGGAGAGGTTGTCCATGGTTTTGGGGGACATTCCTCGTGATCCTCACCAAGAACTCCGAGCCCACTTCAGCCTCCCTCCGAGCTTAATACACGGCCAGCTGTTCTACAGGAACAGCAGTTCAAAACTGCTCTACAGGAAACAACATTTATGACCATCCTACAGGATCAGCAGTTAAACTATAGATTGAACAGCCGAGCTCCTAGAATCATGGATATCTGTTGGAGCATCGTTTTGTATAAGTATAGAAGCCTTAGCCTTGGTTAGGTTGTTGAAACTCTCGTATTACTATTGTAATTTTGGAGCACAGCTCAAGTTTCGTTCTCTTTTGTAAGCCAATTTGGCATGTTATCAGATTATGAATAAAGAAGGCCACTTTTGAGTTAGTTCTGAGTTTTCTCAAGGAGCTATAGCTCTCAGGTGAGGGCCCAACCTGAGAGCCATAGTCCTCCTCCGTGTTGTAATGCATTTACCATTAGTTCCAGCACTTGAGTTTGTTTAGTTTCCTATGCAATTCGGATTTCCAGCTTGTTGGTTTAGTTGTTTTCATTAGCATAGATAGGACTGGTATGATGCTTTGCTTTCAGTATTCGAGTTTGATAGGTTGGTAGAATAAATCTCTTGGAGCTCCATCAAAAACAGGTTGCAAAAGGCTCACTGCCATCTCACCGTTGGGATTGGGGTGTAGACCATGATCATCCACCAAAAAGAACAGCAGTCGTTTCATCTCCACGCAAGTTGCCACATGAACGTTTTTATTGAAAATCCATTCATATATTCTCGACATTGATCCATACTGCACTCTCACGCATTAGTTTCATTTCTTGTTTTCCATTTCGGATTTGTAGGTTTCATGGCATAATAGGTTAATGAATCTCTTGTTTTGATGCACAGGTCATTTGTTTCATTTACGCTGCTCTTTCTCAAGCCACTTCCTTCGTCGTTTTCTCCATCCACCTGCAAGTTCTATTCATCCTCTACCTCACTCACTTGCCCTCCAACTCTCTCATTCCACGTACCGCTCCATTTCCTTCACTCTCGTTGATTTCACCCTTCCAAAACATCAACCCATTGCATGCACCCTTCCTTCGTCTGACTTGCCATTTCCTAAGACATCATTAGGTCCATCTCCATCTCCCTTAGCCTCCCACACCACTCCAACACTCCATCCACTCCTAAAATCTCCATGACCAACCATCCTGTAGACGTGCACAGCCATCCTGTAGAAAACAGAGTATCCTGTAGAATTCCCAGCAGCCTTCCTGTAGGAGGCCATTCACTTCGTTGCCGAGCTTCTGAACGTGAGGGACCTCTGTGGATGGGTGCTGAGGATCCTTAGGAACCTCTCCAAGCCTCCCCAACCTGTCCCACACTTTCCTTCCATCTCCATCCCACCTGCACAATCAAACCCTAGTTAGGCCAAGGTCACAATCACTCCACACACTTAAAGGAAAAACACATTTCTCATGATGCCAGTAGCTTAGACCCATGCATTCATACTTGTTAGAGGCAATGACAGCATTCATAAGAGTTGCACCCACATTCTTTGCATTATAGAGGATAGACTAGTTAAATTAGGGTTTCATAGATTTACATGCTTTAAGTTGCTTTTGATTCAGTTTGTCAAGTAGAGTAGCCTTTCTTTGAAGTTAACTTTCGTCCATCATTGATAAAGCTTCTTCTGTGAGCCTATAGAAGTTGGCTTAAGCCCTAGCGGACTTGTGCCAGCTGACCAAGTGACAGCTGCGACAAGGGCTAGTACTTGTGCATACAGCACCGTCGCTTCCAAGTTTGTACGAACTACCGGGTTGATAAAATTAAGAGACAGGAAGCCCCAGGAGTTGTAGCATTATTGCTACAATACTGGAGCTCACCAATTACATGAAATTTTAACTAAGGGGCATTGTTACAGAGCCCTCCTCCTTGGGGAACACCGTCCTTGGTGTTAAACCACACTAAGTCCTCAACAAAGCTGCTGAAAAGCAAACATACTGCCCATGGAGCTTTATAACTTAACTTGTTGCAGTGTTTACAATGAATGACCTACTCAAAAGCAAAACATCATGACAACATGACAAGATAACAACCATACTGCTTATTGGAGTTTTATAACTTAGCTCATGGAAGTATTTACATCCATATACATATGTACATATACCAAAACATCAACAAAACATATGTCAAAAACCAAACATCATACCAAAACTGCTTTACCTCCACTGGAAAAAAAAAATAAGGATACATGGCCCGCATCTAATCCACCATCTCCCCTGTAGCTTCTTTGGGCCCAAAGTGCTTCCATTGCACTTTAAATATCTCTATGACTTTGTTCCTGAGCATGAGTTGTTTCTGTTGTAATATGAACTGAGGCTCCGACTGTAATAAGCACAGGATAGACATCAGAGTTATAAGAAGAATATAAAGGCAACACATGATAGACATAAGTTGCTTCTACTTCTATCCTGTGTTGCCTTTAGATTCTTCTTTATAACCTGCATTTTCTATTCCATGTCTGCCAACATATCCGATCCAATAAGTACCCTGTTCACTGGATCACTCCAACTTATGGGAGTATTACAACTCCGCCCATACAGTGCCTCAAAAGGACTCATCCTCAATGACTCCTGATAATCATTTTTGTATGAAAACTCAACCAATGGAAGATACTCCTCTCATCTTCTCTTCTGGTGCATCACATACATTCTCAGCATATCCTCCAAGATCATGTTGACCCTCTATGTCTGTCCATTTATCTATGGATGTTAGGGTGTACTGAAGTCCAACTTTGTACCCAAACTTGCAAATATCTCATTCCAAAACTTGGAAGTGAACTTTGCATCCTTGTTCGACACAATATTCTTCGGAACACCATGTAATCTCATGATCTCCCTGATGAAAACCTATGCCACCTCACTGGCTGAATATGTATTCTTCATTGGAATGAAGTGAGCTACCTTGCTCAACATGTTGAGGACGACCATAATACAATTATGTTGTCTCACTATCCTCAGAAGACCTGTAATGAAATCCATGGAAATGACCTCCCATTTTCATTTCAAAATCAGAATAGGTTGTAGTAGACCACCTGGATGCTTACATTTTTCCTTTACCTACTGAAATCCAAACATCTAGCCATGAAATCTGCCACTTCCTTCTTCAAATTCGGCGAATAGTAGAACTTCTTCACTGCCGTCAACGTCTTCTGATATCTTGGGTGACCCGAGTATGGCTTAATGTGAAACTCCCTCAAGATAAGCTTCTTGAGCTCACTATAATCCGACACAAGGATCCTGTCCCTAAATCTCACCAAACCATCTTTCATGAGACGATAGTCTGCATCCTAATCACTTGTACCTGTACATGTACTCTGTTGTAACCTATGATTAATATCCATATACCTTTCACCCCATCGTCCTGCCTGCAAGATCCTATCCTATAAATCTGTCCCATAAGAGCTCATAGCTGATATATGATTCACCTGTACCTTCCTGCTAAGAGAACCTGCAACCCGGTTCTCCTTTCCCTTAATGTATCTCATCTCAAAGTCAAACTCATTGAGGGTAGCCAACCATCTAGCTTGCCTGGCATTTAGATTCGACTGGTCAAACAAGTATCTGAACCCACTGTGATCGCTCATCAATACAAATCTCCTGCAAGGAAAATAATGCCTCCATATCTTCAAGGCATGAATAATAGTTACTAACTCGAGATCATGAGCCACATAGTTCTACTCATGCTCATTCAACTTCCTGGATTCATAGCACACCACATGTCCCTCTTGCATAAGGAATCCACCAAGCCCTCTTTTACATGCATATGTACACACTACAAACTCTCTATCTAGATCTGCAATCTTAAGGATTGGAACATTGGTCAACAACTGGTTCAGCTGCTCAAAACTAGCTACACATTCTTCTGTCCATTCGAAATTCTTACCTTTCCTCTACAAGGATGTCATAGGATATGCAATGCGTGAGAAGTTCCTGATGAACCTCATGTAGTAACCTGTCAATCCCATGAATGATCTCACCTCATCCACATTCTTAGGAGCTGCCCACTCCATGATGGTCCTTATCTTTTCTGGATCTACTACTATGCCTTCCTTGGAAACAACATGTCCCAAATAATGCACCTTTGTCTGAAATAAGTTTCACTTGCTAAGCTTGGCATACAACTGATGCTCTCTTAGCAATCTCAACACTGTTGCTAAATGCTCGACATGTTCTTCTTCATTCTTGGAGTATATCAAGATGTCATCAATGAATACAATAAAAAACTTGTCCAAATAAGGATGCAACACACTATTCATCAAACACATAAATGTAGTTGGGGCATTAGTCAAATTGAATGGAACTACAAAAAACTCATAATGCACATACCTGGTCCTGAAAGCAATCTTGTAGATATCCTCTTCCTTGATGTGTACCTGATGGTATCCTGATCTCAAGTTGATCTTAGAGAACATTGTTTCTCCCTTAAACTAATAAAAAAAAATCATCAATCCTCGACAATGGGTACCTGTTCTTGATCTTCACCTTATTCAACTGCCTGTAATCAATACACAATCTGAGAGTACCATATTTTTCTTTGCGAACAACATTGGTGCACCCCAAGGTGATACACTTGGCCTAATGTACCCCCTTTCAAGCATCTCGTTTAACTACAATTTCAACTCTACTAGCTCTGGGGTACTCATCCTGTAAGGTGCCTTCGATGTTGGTGCTACCCCTGGCACCAACTCAATAGAGAAATCTACTTCCCTATGAGGAGGTAGCTCTGGAATCTCTACTGGAAACACATCCTGGTACCGTTGCAATATAGGGTGCCTCTTGAATATTTCTGCATCCTCAACATATTTACCCTTGTCACTAAATATATGCATTGCAAACATCACACACCCTTTTTTGAAACTACGCTTAGCTTGCATAGCGGTAACCATCCTCACTGATGTAGGCTTCTTCTTTCCCTGCAAAATTCTATTTTCCCCATTATCATCTAGGCACTCAATGGCCTTGTCGAAGCAATCCACTTTGGTCTTGTGAAGGTAAAACCAATCCATACCCAAAAGCATGCTATACAATCCCAATGGTAGTACATTTAGATGTGATGTTGTAGGCATATCATTTAACTCAAATGCAAAAGCTCTTACCCAATGGTGAACTCCCTTCCTTGTACCTATAGCCAACTATACTAACTAAGATTTTGCATTCACTTCTTTTCTCAAACCACACTTATCCACCAGATCATGATTAATATAATTATAATTAGATCTAGTATCAATCAAAATAGAAACAACTTGATCACAAAGCTTAACATCCATCTCAATGTTAGATACCTGATGATCCGCTTGCCTGTTGTCCACAATTGCATAAATCTAAGGAATGTTATGATCAACATCCCCAACTGTATGTGCCTCCTGAGCACTATAGATTTGGGGTCTACCACCCTGATACTGCAAACAATCCCTCTTATGATGATCCTTGCCACATATCCAACATTGCAACGGTGCTCTACCATCGCCTCTATTCTGCTGATCTCCATGTCCCTTCTCAACTGGATTAAACTTCTTGTAAGGGACCACATTTTCTTTCTCACGTGCATCTTGAGGTATTCCCCATTTTGGTGGCCATTTTCCTTTAATTGTCTCAATTCCTTTCAAGTCACGCTTAGGCTCAACTTTGTTCTTCGATTGCTCATAACAATGTTTCAGCTTTCAGATGGCCTCCTCCAACGATCTAGGCTCATTGAACTTAATCTGGTCTCTATATGCTGCTGGCAGTCTACTGATGATTCTCTGAACCTTGGCCTTCTCCTCCTTCAGGTAAGGCACATATTTCAATAGTTCCAAGAACCTACTAGTATACTCATCATCTGTCATGGAACCCATCTACAACTCATAAAACTCCTTAGCTCTGCCATCATAGTACCTTTCTGACAAATACTTCTTCTTGAAGAGCCTCTCAAACTCATTCCAAGACAAGTCATCTTCTCGAATACCTTTAACATTCTTCACATCCTCCCACCAGATATATGATTTCCCTTAAGACTGAAAGTGGCTATCTTTGCTTTCATGTTCTCAGTATAGTTATGCAATTGAAAGAATTTCTTCAACCCAAGCAACCATGCCTCAACATCTTCTGACTTCTTCATCTCTCCATTGAATGTAGGTGTATTTTCTTTCTTAAAATCATCCGACAAATATCCCTTGTCACTCCTCCTATAAGGATGATAACGATGACTATCATAATGCCTGTTAGAACCAGAACTAGAATAGTACTTGTGTCTATCGCCCCTTCTATCCGGAGTTGTCCAAGAACCTACCATCTCTGTTTGTGTCCTCTTTATCTGACCTGTACTCACCATGAGACCTACTGCCATATGCCCCATTAGTTATGTCCTCTTGCTTATGGCTGATCCTAAGTGGTCCCTGTCACTGCAATTCTGAAAAACTCTAAGATATCACTGCATTTACCTCTGCTTGTTTCTCTTATGCCTATATGATTATGTATTTGTTTGCCTTACAGCTCCTTATTTTTGCCTTTAAGCTTCTTAGTGTGTCTGCCAAATGAGAAGAGTGCCCAATACCACACCGCTCATCTGATCCATAGGGAGTTTCTTGGGAACTATAGTCTACCATCTTGCTAGTCATATTTGATATTCTTCTTTCAAGGTATATCATGTCAGCTAAACCAAATCACAATGAACCAATGTACCTTAGCATAATTACGGGAGGATAACTCATTTGCAGGATCAACAAATCAACGTAATACATGTATAAATATATAATCATGAAAGCATATAGAAATATAACACATAAGTATATAAGCATATAACCATCATTCTAGCTATATTCCAGCCATCAATGCATGACCATATCAACTACACATACCATGACCTCATACATGAAAACAACCACCACATCATTGTATGCTTGACCACATGTGAATACTAACAATGCATAATCAACCATACACTCACGATGACACACTCCACAACAACACCGTTAACTTACCATGGAAACCTCACTGCAACCATAACCCATACCATACAAATACAACAACCACATGGTCTTACAACACGAGAAACACATATGCAACCACCATAAATGCATGACCAACACACAACCCATCTAGTTTGAGGGGTGAACCATGCTATGATACCACTCTGTGGTATCATATATGACCTAAAGAGAGAGAAAATCACTCTAATACCACTCTGTAACACCCTCCTCCCAGATCTACCCAAGTAACTGGCCAACCGAGGTAAACATGTGACGAGAAGTTACTATGATATGATTCGAATCCCTATGTGTTAGTTAAGGAAGTGGAATCGACAGAAACCCACAACATATACCTTTTGTACCTTCTACAGGACTCCAAGAATGCATCCAAGTCATTCCCCTAACCAACCCCTGGGTCCCACTAAGTTTTAGACCATTAAACCCCTATATTCTCCCTTGATATGGACAAGGGTGCGTCTGGGAGGCTCTAGACGCTCACAAAGCAAGGCATGTGTGCATCTGGGGTATTTTCTCCTTAGACTTGTGCCTGTGACTTCGGTATTTGTGCCACTTTTCCAGCCCATAATCTAGGTCACTACAGAGAAACCCCTATAGCTTTCAGAATCCATAAATTACATGACAACAAGACTTGCAAGCCAACAATTGGCTCTAGGACTAGACCTGGCCATCCCCAACTAGGACTAACATTCTATCAAAAACTTGGCATCAATGCAATCTACAGGAAATGAATACAAGGCAGAGCATAAATGATTGATAACTCATATGAGACTTGACAAGAAGGATCACCGCCCTCTTCTCTTAACTGTTTTTACATCAATTAGGTCTTACATCCATTATCCTTTTAGTTACAAGTAAATACATGAAATAACCATGACTATAACCAGTCACATAACTAGGCTTATAACCAACACTAAACCTTGTAAATAAAAACTATTAAGGCCACATAATAACAAGTACAAAAGCAAGAGAACTTAGCTTTTATTAACATAGGTGAGAGCTGACCAGGTTCAGGACTTCCACGTACCACCCAACCATAGACATGGATGAACCAAATATTTCTTTAATCCAGTCACCCTTGTGCCATATTCCAAGCATGAATGTCAGATCTCATGGATAAATCAATCCAAAAACAACCAAGGGAATCCAAAGGTTAAACCACCTCCACCCTCACCAAAACCGGCTCCGAGATCACAAAACCAAACCGAGCTTGGAATGCCTCCGAACTCCATCAGTATCCTTGAGGAATTGTCTGTCTCCTTGTCTCTCATGCTTTACCGCAATCCACACCGGATCAACAGGCCCTAAACTGAGATACCACCCTCAGGCTTTACCATGCATCCCGCCAAAATTAGTCTAGGCCTTTGGGAAGTTTCCTGAGACCACCTCCACCCCGAATTCTGAAACCATCCAACAATTCCAAAGCTCAAAACCGAGAAAAAATCCCATCACACCATGGCTATCCAGAAAAAGGTAAGGCAAGGCTAAAAACCACTGTCATAACTCAACAAAACCATTCCATCGACAACAAGAGAACCATATATGAACATGCAAAGCCATGCATGTCAAAACCAACTAGGAAATCACACATGCAATATGTTACTTGCAAGTATTCCTACTGAAGATACTTGATCATCCTCCTCCTTGCTTGATCTTTGCTTTCCTTGTCCTTCCTTTGCTTCCTTTTCCCTTCCTTGCTCCAAAGCTTGAATGCTCCAAGAAAACTCTAAGTGTCCAAGAGTGTGAGCCTTGAGAGAGAAAGAATAATGAGAGAGCTCCAAAACTGAACTGACAAAAGCCATGAGCTGATACCCAAAAGCCTTTTTATCAATGAGGCCTCTATTTTCTTCATTTTTCCATTATTTTCCTTCATTTTTCTCCTCACATGCAACCTGTGACATTTCACCTTCCTTTTCTCCTATTTTCCTTTATTTTCATAAATAAATGTGCCAAAATACGTTTTTTGTATTTTTAATACCTTAGTCATTGCCTTTGCCAATTTCCCTTAACCATAAACACATCCAGCGATGCCCACTAGGATATCTTTGCCCAACATTCATCTTGGAATAAGTGTCCCTTAACCATGGTCTTATTTTTCCTTTATTAACTTTTATTACATGGAATTTGAACTAGGGGTTGTCACAACAACACATTTAGTAGGGTTTGTCATGTAGCAGTGAAACTAAACAATTGTCGATTTTGGATGTGTCAACAAACCCACGTAGAAAGAGTATCGACACGTGATCCTAGGAGTGTCAAAAAATCGAGAGCCATCATTGCTTTGATCAAATGTAGCTACATGAGTTGCAACAACTACCAGTTGGGTGCATCAGCAACTTTAAAACACACGGGAGTAGCAACACTTATTACAAACTCAATATAAACTTGTTTTTTGTTGATGAGGATTTCTCGAGGCCAATGATGCTCCTACATTAATCCCATAGGTTGGGGCCTACATATTGTATTTTACATTGCTTGGAACCAAATATGACATCAAAGGTTTTCTCCCATTTGGGTTTCCACCTTATGTCTCCTTGTGATGCGATGCTTTGTTGTGTTGTCATTTTCTCTTGTCATGCTATTGATATGATGATGCATTGATATAATTAATGACATAATGTTTATGGTTCCTTACTATATCGATGAATGGTTAGGAAAGATTACTAAATTGTGATATTGACCTCACACTGATTCACCCCCTCTAGGTGTGACTTTTGGGCCAACAAGTGGTACCAGAGCAAGTCATCTTTAGGAACAATTAACTACTAGAATACAGGTCAAAGTAATATGGACTTAGATGCATCATCAATTATGATTTTGGAATTTGAGCTAGAGGAGATCAAGAGAAAGAATGAAATCCTAATAAAAAAGATTGATGAAGTCAAGAGAGAAAATGAAAACCTAATAAAACATATTGAAGAAGTCAAGAAGTAGTAGGAGGAGAAGAACAACATGGCCAACTATCTCAAGATATAGGTAAATGGAGAAAAACAATCAACCAAGGAATTAAAAAAAAAAAACTCAACCCAATATAAGCAGCAAGAGGAAAATATCCACGTACCATAGATTCATTTATGGTTATTGTTTTCCATGTAATTCATTTGGTAATAAGACAATTGCTTGCAAATAAAAGTGCCCATCTAAGATAGATAAGGAGGAAAGTTCTGATCTTATATTATATGCTTAGAAGCAAAAAGATAAGTGGTATGCCAATAGTGGTTGTTCAAGACAAATGACAGGGGGTCAAAGTAAATTTATCAACATTAAAGAAATATAAGAAAAAAAAAAGCAAGTTACAGTGCATCCACCAAAATCATTGGAAAAAGCATGAATACCATCGATGAAGGAAGAAACAATTCATAAGTTTTCTTGTGCATTGAAGGGTTGAAGCAAAATATTTTGAGTGTCAATCGAATTTGAGATAAAAGCTTTGATGTCATATTTGGTTCCAAGCAATGTAAAATACAAAATCTAAAAACAATTAAAGTGAGAGCCAAAGCCATTAGAATTGATAATAATATATATATTTTGGATGATCAAGGATTGGGAGAAACTATGATAAAGAAGATAAGATTAAGTCCCATTTCCTTCAATTTAATTCTAATGAAGAATAAGCTGAGGGTGTTAGAAAGCTCAAAAGAGGAACGAGAAAGGAAAACTAAGTTTTCTTTTCACTATTTTGAATGTGGAAGAATTGGTCACTATGCATCTCAATGTCATTATGCTAAGATGAATGAGAGTGATGATGAATCCAAATTCAAATGCATGTTTCAAAAGAAGAGGCAAATAGGGAAGAAAAATAAATTTTACTGAAAGGAACAAAGTTACAGTGAAAGTAGTGCAAGTGTTATCAATGAAGAAAGAAATGAAATACTATTCATAGTTGAGGTTGAAGAAATCGAAGCAAGAATGGATATTGAAGGGGAACTTAGAAGTGCTTTGAAGGAAATCAAAACTCTTAGGAAAAGAGAAAGTCAACTAATGCAAGACAAGAGTCTAAATGAAGACACTATTGTTACCCTGAAAGTTGAACTAAAGAAGCAAAAAGAATACATGAATGCCTATATAAATAGTTGAATTAGAAATAATTTTTTTATGAAATATTGGAAGAGGAAATTGTCCTCTTAAGAGAAGAATTGGAGCAACTTAATTCAAAGTTCGACAAAAGCACTTAGGGAAAATTTTAGGGGCGAAATTTCGTAAATGGGCTATTTTTTGGACATTTTTTGAAAAACTATTTGCCAATTTGGTTAAAAATTTGCCTATTTTTTACACATATATGATTAAATGGATGATATTATCCAAACATTTGTAAATTCTAATATTAAATTACATGTTTTTTTATTAATTATTCGCCTACATTCTATATGTATGAATTTCCAAACCAAAATAGTCGCCTACAATACTATATATAGGATAAATATTAAACCCTTTAAAAATACCCTGATTTAAGCATTGATTCTCTACATCACATTCTTAACATGCAAAGGTTTCCACTTATCAAGATAGGTCTTGGCTATTAAGAAGTTGTGGTATCTAAAAATAATGGTCCCCTTGGCTCATCAAGTCCCAAGGAGATTGATCAAAATTTTATAGCATTAAGCAACAACTCACATGAAGATCTAAAGAAAGCAGTACGTTAGGCCAAACACACTCATTTAAATGATGGCCAAGGAAATTATAAAAAGGAGCAATATGTAAGAAATCATGAGAAATGATCCACAAGAAAAATTAATGCACGAAACAATGAACATTAATCACAAAGCATCCACCGTGATTAATGGAACATGTGTCAGAAATCAACAAATGAATATGACTCATGCTTAGGATGGATAACAAGGAACCATGACTCCTCCAAATTGAACCCTTAGAAGATCGAAATCTCCTTCCTTCCTTCCTCAAGTATCAAAGCAAGTTTCTTGGTTATTACTCATGTACTAAGTTTAAACATAAAGAGCATGATTGTGAGACCAATAATATGGTCAGATATAGAGGATATGATCAAGTATCTAGATGGAGATATGTGGACCAAATAAAAAGAATGCCTAAGTCACATCTACAAGTGTTGAAGACCAATGTTGAATGTCACATATGTCATAATGAGGTCCATACAGCGCGAAATTGCAGACTTGACTTTGGAAGGTACAATATAGGAAGATTTCCTATAAATGTTGGTAGATGGAGAAGAGGTCAGGGAGGACCTCGATTAGGTATGATTCCTCATATCTAATATGTTGTAGAAAGATTCTTAAATATCATAACCTGCTAAATAAAAACATGAAATAGAAATTATGAATGGAGTATGTGGACTATGTTTTGATGGTGATATCTCAAATGTAAAAAGAATGCATGATCTCAGGGGGAGTACAACAATAATGGCAGTATTATCTTAGGGGAGGGAACATGAACAATCACAAGTAAGAAACAAAAACATAGTGACAAGGGGAGGCTATAACGGAAACATGTTCTCATGGGGAGACTATAAGTTAGCAAGACAAGATCATGGTTTATAACAGGTCCATAGGATCATCCAGGAATAAATACTTATATAGGTTCATCTACATGACATCTTCCTACAAATATATTTGATCCTTTTCCATTGATTTCAAAAGGGGAGATATTGCATACATTTATGTCACCAAGATAGATGGAAGGCGTTGCACTTATTCTTGTAGAAGGGAGAGATTGTAGCACATTACTTGGATCCCTTTATTTTCTTTGACATCCAATGACCATCAATGTCTAGGGATGTTGCCGTCAATGACAAAGGGGGATATTATTGCACATAGTTTTGCCATTGATGACAAAAAGATGTCATTGGTGTCAAAGGGGATGTGCGGACAACAACAGCAGGACCATTCTTAATGATCAAAGAAGCAACAAGTCTTTTAGTGAAGCATTATGACAACTTGAACTTTTCCAAGGTCTCATTACATAAGGATATGGGTGCTTAAATTTATTTTAGTTTTTGATGAAGTTAATATGCTCAAAATATATTACAAATAACATGACTGCTAGTTCTCGTTGATACCTTTCCAATGGTATATTATTCTAAGAAAAACTCCTCTTGGACGAGAAGTTATGGCCTGTTGAAAATCAGTAATAGTTGGCGCAAAAATTAAAATGCTAAACTATAGGTCCAAACCCAAAATATCAATTTGTTAAACATTGTGCAAGTTGGGAGTGAATCCACCTTTGGACAGACATATTAAAGACAGAATGGTAGGAAAGATGCTCAAGGTTTAATTGATCACATTGGACCAATTGTTTGATGAAAAATGGTAGCATATTAATGGATAGTGACACAAGCCTATTAATGTTCAACACAGGGCACAGTGCATACATGGTAGGATGACGTTAACTCACCAATGTGGAGCCACCAAAGGTTGCCACGTGGCTAGCGAATTTGTCATTTTAAGCTATCTAATAGGTACAAAATTGGACGACAAGTGGCTCACTCAGGACATTCCACGTGGCCACTATGATGTCATGATAATGTCAACACAAGAATGACCAATGACCCTTCAATTATAGTAATATAGGTTAAGAAGATTTGAATCTGTCGTCCAACATTGAACGTGGTCATATTGTGAATATCGTTGATACAAAGCAATTGGTTTAACTCCTTAAACCATGGGCCTATGATTGACCCTCCCCCCATAGCTTGGTTCCACCAAAATTCTATATATATGACCCAACAAATGTGTGAAAATAATCAATGAAAAGGTGAATAACTCTCTTTGTTATTTTTCATGTGACCAAGTTCAGAGACTTGTATTGTTTTGGTCTGTAATGAAGCTTTGCCATCTCAAACTAACAAATCTCTAGTTTGTTATGAACTTGAAGAGCTAACCCCATATCCTATTACTCTAACATAACAAAATCTGTTGATTTGGTTCCATTGACTAATTGGTTGAACAATATGTTTTTTCCTTTGTTTTGATTAAAGTTGAGTTTGGAATGGCATATTGATTGAATGCATTCACACCATCCTGAGTAACATATAACAGAGGCCACATTTGACTGATATACATTACGAAGGCACGACCAAGTCAGGCGTGGATCCCCCAAGCATTTTCATTGAGAGATGGTTATATTACATTGTTGGTGTTGTGACATAGAGTGACTCTTGTATGGTTATTGTCGTCAACTCATGCCCAAATGCTTGATCAATCAAGCACATAGACTGTGGTGTTGTGATGAGTTGGCAAACCCTATTGGCATGTCAAATTTTTATGAGGTAGGGTCGCATTGTTGGGCCCACTCCTAGAATCAAAATCTATCATGATAAAAGGACTCAACGAAGGTAACACAACAAGTCAAATACAATAACAGAGTTGGCATGGATGTATGCGTGGTATGTTGGTGGTCGTTGGTTCGAACTTGGTTGTTAATAGGTTTGGGTTAACTTTTATTTTATTTTATATGTAGCCTATTTTGTCTCATCGTTTATAATTTTGGGTGACCTGCACCAAAATCCATCACACTGTTGGAAGGCGCTTGGAAAAAGGATTTATGTAGAACATTTAAGTTAATATAATGTATTATATGGTGATTTTGGGTTTTTGAGGTCAATATTGATTCAAACTTGATTATGGAAGAAGTTAAGTGATTAAGGCTAGGGATAGACGTAACTAGAAGGGTTTGACAATGTTTTGACTTATGTTTGATGACTATAAGATCTTTTTTTTGTTTGGAAAAAGTTATAAGCATGTTGTAGGAATCTTTGATACATGTAGTAAAAAGGTGAAGGAGAAGTATGTAAGTGACCATATTATAGTTTTTGTTGGAGCAGAGTTTTCTGACAACCATATGACAACTAGTAATAGAGATTAACATACATTTTGTGACGAAAATTACAAGTGATGATTACAGGTTGTATGGTAGTACAATGGTTTTAGGTTGAGTTGAAGAGATTGTGATTAATATAGTGGCAGCGTTTATGGCAGTAGAAAAGTGTGTAGGTTATATTTACAGTTTGTGACATATCACTTATATGTAGATCAATGATATATTATGGTCATGGATCTAGTTTGAAAATGTTATGAAATAAAGGTTCACAAGGAAGCAAATAAAAGAGGTTGAAGCCTCGATCAAGTTGGAGCCTATAGCAGGTTAGAGCCTCAATCAAGTTGTATCCCATAATGAACAATTGCTTGCATCTTTGAGGTCGAAGGCTCCATCAGGTTGTGGCCTACCACAAGTGGCAGTTTGCATATTTTGGGGGTAGTTGACTCTTGTAGGTTGGGGGTTTATAAATTGATGTAAAAGAATTGAAAACTGAACAAAAGAAGAGTTGTTGGTTTTCCACCTAAAAATTTGTGTCTCCTTGTGATGTGTGCTTTTTTTTTTGTTTTTGTTTGCTCTTATCATGCTACTGATATGATGATGAATTGGTATAATTAATGACATAATGTTTATGGTTCATTACTATATGGATTAATGGTTAAGAAATATTACTAAATTGTGAAATTGACCTCACAATAATTCACCCCTCGTCCCCTCCCAGTGTGAATTTTGAGTCAACATATTCAACCGTGTGTTCGAGAAGATGAGATGTATGACATATTAATGGCTTGCTATGATGAACCACGTTGAGAGAATTTTGTTGTAGAAAGGACTACAAGGAAAATCCTCTCCACAGGTTTTTATTGGCAAATATCCCATAAAGATTCCAAGGAATATGCAATATGTTATGATGCTTGTCAATGCATGGGCCTATTACCAACCCAAGTGAATAACCCATAGGAGAACAATTTTCTCCTAATTGATCAACTCGACAACCAACAACCTTATTATGATCCGCAGATAGTTATGCTTCATATCTCTCCACATATGTTTGATCAATGCTTTCTCTCCCATCTAACATACTTTTTGAAGGAAGGTGGTTCATCTATTACAAGGTATAAAAACCATTTCTATAATCACGTGATTTGATTTCATGTTAAGGAAATTATAATGTGAATTACATGCTTAGATGGATGATTGGACGCTCTTGATTTTATCCTTATTCCCTCGATTCACCTAGGCGGTTATCCTTTTTGCCCGTAGTCTAGTTTGACATTCCTTGAGGCCTTTCCATTCAACTGCTTAGGAGGGACACAAATAGGAGACATTGATTGATACAACATGGCTAAGATAATCCATACTTATCACTTTCCAATAATCCCTTGTATCGAACTTCATTCTCTGGGTTGATTATCATTTGTTACTACACTAGCACCCTCTTATCCTTATATTTGAGCAAGGGCCTAGAAATTTTTTCCCTTAAGAGGTTGATGCAACTAAAAGAAAGATAGAATCATATATAGCCATAATTGAAAGAAGATGTAAAATGGAGAAGATGGCTAAGACAATTTAAAGTGCATGGAAAAAATCCTAGTCTGAGCTCTACCCCCATCAATAGCGATCACCTAGTTCCTAGCATATCATGCTTTATCTAAATAAAAGGAACTTATGAATATCCCAACCTTGATGAGAAATAATTTTTTGCATCTTTAAGGGGGGATTCCAAAGCATCAAGCAAGTTGATTACCTAAGCTATGCAAGAAAGAAAAAGAAAATCATTAAAGTAAAAGGTGCATAAGAAGGGCATTGGTAAAAATATTAAAATAATATAATATATTAACCTATCATTAATATAATGATTTGAGATTTCAAACTTCACATGTATAATGACCCGGAAACATTAAAATCCATTATATCTAACATCCAAAACTCATAAATCAAAATTAACCACTATATTTTATAAAAAAAATTGAAATTAATTTCTATATTACTTAACAAAAAATATAATAAGATAAAACTCCAAAACCTTATATAATAAAAATATAATAATTTTAGACCAATATTTTTATAATCTCACCTCATATAAATAGTAATGAATGAGACATTATAATGCAAATAAGTTAGTAAAGTACTTGTCAATATTAATTAAAAAGTAATTTCTCATTACACTCTATTAGTATTAATTAAAATATTATAAATACATTTTATTAATATTAATTAAAAATAATAAATTCTCATTGACATTTATTTTTAAATAAAACATTTTAATGTGTTGTTTTACGAGTCATGTTTTTGGTGAAAAAGTACTCGATACACTTTAGTTAGAGATTCATCGAGCACATGTACAAAGAAGCTCTTACAATTATCAATGGAAGATCTACGAGGAAGCTCATAAAAACCAGAATTGAGCGACAAAGCTATTAAGTGGTTTTCAGCTCCATCTAAGTGGTTTTCGCCTGATGTGTGCAACAGTTGTTTCCAATTCGGATGTGAAACCTTTTAACAATTTTTAAATTTTGAATTGAAGCAATATCCATGCTTTCTTGAAATTTTGACTTTCAAAATAAAGTTTCAGAAAAGCTAACCGTTAAGAAAAGCCTAAAAAGATGGCATGATTCACTATATAAAGAACTCATCCACAATTTCATTGATGTATATTTCGTCTTTCTCTGATCTTCTCTCAGGCGTTGGTGGTTTGGCGTGTTATGATTGAATGTGTGGAGCGCTCCCATTTTTTTGTCTGCGTGTTTGTTCTCTCTCTTTTTTTTTTTTTTGGGCTATGCCTGTTTGTTTGTGTTGTTTATTTTTGTGGTTATGCATGGTGTATTTGTGAAATCAGTGCCGGTGAGAGCGAGCGTAGAACAGAGAGGAAAAAATTCTTAGAGAGCGAAAGATTCCGAGGCATAAGTATTTCTGGCCGTTCAATTACTGTACCAAACTGGCCAAGACAATCTCCATTCCTCTTCTGGTTAGATGGATGAGGTGAGGGAGATTTGGATCCGTTTGTTTAAATTTGATTTGATTCCTTAATATCAACCACAGTTGCCATATCGTTTTCTCTCATTTCTGATTTAATAACCTTAATTGTTTGCAGACTTTCTGGGCTAATGGTGTATTTTTGTTTATTTAATTTCTGTTTGAAGCTTTTCTTCGATTATGTAAACGTTGCAGAACTCAAGTGTAGATAGTGGAAAAGTATTCTACAATGTATATTGTAGCTCCTTCCCACTGCATCCTTGTGCTTTTTTCAGATTTGGTTTCTTTCAATTAACAACAATTGCAATATGTGAGTGATTCAATAATATATTTCTTCATTTTTCTCGGCTGATGGTGCTTTGTTTGTTTAACTCTTTCTGCCTCCAGAGCATCGGCTAACATATAGAGACTATGCAATGGCCAGAGTGAGAATAACTACTATGGAGCAATATTCTTAAGGTACGGTGCAGTTCCTTCTCAATATCTTCTTGCGTGTGTTGTTACAATGAATAACATTTATGATATCAATTTATTTTGTAGATTTAAAAATTTACAATTAAAAATAAAAATATAGAAGCTATTCTAAATTTGTTGCTAAGTATTTGTTATTGTTATAGACGTTTGTGCTGTATGTTATTGTTATTGTTGTGATTACGCACGGTGTGTTCGTGAAATCGACGTCTGTGAATGAGAGCGTAGAACAGAAAGGAATTTTTTTCTTGAAGAAGAGCAGAGAGGGAAAGATCCCGAGGCGTAAGTGTTTCTTGCCGTTCAATTGCTGAACCAAACCGGCCAAGACAATCTCCATTCCTCTTCTGGTTGAATGGATGAGGTGAGGGAGATCTGGGTCCGTTTGTAATTTGATTTCTTAATATCAATTGCAATTGCCATATCTAATTCTCTCATTTTTGTTTTAATAACCTTGCAAAATCTCTGGGTTAATGGTGGTTTTTTTGACCGTTTGTAGTTTGATTTGATCTCTTAATATCAATTGCAATTGCCTTATCTAATTCTCACATTCTTGTTTTAATAACCTTGCAAACTCTCTGGGTTAATGGTGGTTTTTTTGTTCGTTTGTAGTTTGATTTGATCTCTTAATATCAATTGCAATTGCCTTATCTAATTCTCTCATTCTTGTTTTAATAACCTTGCAAACTCTCTAGGTTAATGGTGTTTTTTTGTGTATTTATTTTCGGTTTGAAGCTTTTCTTGGACTATATAGAAATTACATCCCGGAAAAAGAGGCAAAAGTTTTTGAAGAGCAGAGAGGAATCGATCCCGAGGCAGAGTTACTGTTGGGTCGTTCGATCGCTGAAATAAACAGGCCAAGACAATCTCCATTCCTCTTTTGGTTGGATGGGTGAGGTGAGGGAGATCTGGTTCCGTTTGTAATTTGATTTGATTTCTTAATATCAACAACAATCCCATATCTAATTCTCTCCATTTTATTTTAATACCCTTGCAGACTTTATGTTTTAATACCCTTGCAGACTTTATGTGTTAATGGTGTTTTTTGGTTTATTTATTCTCCCGTTTGAAGCTTTTCTTCTAATTCTCTCCATTTTATTTTAATACCCTTGCAGACTTTATGTGTTAATGGTGTTTTTTGGTTTATTTATTCTCCCGTTTGAAGCTTTTCTTCGATTATGTAGGCATAACTCTAAGTGTAGATGGCGGAATAATATTCTCCAAGGTACATTGTAGCTCCTTCCCACTACATCATTGTGCTTTTTTCAGATTTGATTTCTTTCCATTAACAATAATTGCAATATCTCAGTGATTCATTAATTTATTAGATGGTGTTTTGTTTGTTCAATTCTTTTGGCTTCCAGAGCATCTGCTAACATATATAGTTTTAGCAGAGGGCAAAGTGCGCATCACTGCTGTGGAGCAATATTCCCAAGGTACCCTGCTGTTTCTTGTCAATATGTTCTTGGTTGGGTTGTTACAATTCATAACATTGATGATATCAATTTGTCTGGTAGATTTAAAAATTTACAATTAAAAATAAAAATACAGTAGCTATATTGAATTTCTTGCTAAGTAGCTATAAAATAGTGATGAGAATTAGGTTAGCCAGCGATTCCTCTCCAAACTCAATCATAATGAAACAGCCTTAAGACTCCAGGCAAACAAATAGTTCAGCGTGTTCCATTTTAGGGTTTCTATATAATCTTGAAATTCAAAAAATGAGCCCAACAATTCGTTTGATTCTAAACCCAGATATTGCTTCTAGGAAATCCTCAAATAGAATCTGTTCACTTAAATTGGAGCTGGATTTATATGTGCAACGGGAGCAGGGCTTACGAGAGATACGTAGGACGGGAGCGGAGTGGAGGAGAGATTACTTCCTTCGGATTGCTCCTCCTGAAGTCCTTTTTTCCACTAAATTATGGAATCTGAATAATGAAGATTCAAGCGCTCGAAGGAGAGTGTTGTGTTTGATACTTTTTTATTATCATATTACCTTTAGTAAATGTAATTATTCATATCAGAATTTTGGGAATGTGAGTATTCATAAAACATAATGACTTCGAGCATTGGCGCCACTGTTTTCTCATTAAAATATTTTCCTTCTTTCTAGTGCATCATCCTGCCTAACCTTTTCATCTTAATTTCCGGATCTTTGGCTGACTCAGACATGCCGGCACTGCCATTTTCTACGCATAGATTTAGAAAATTATTACATCTTCCCTCCTTTATTTTTATCTGATCTGATGTGTACACTGAGACCAAGGTACTATCCGCGCTTTCAAGCAAAGTGTTCGATGTGGGCAACTCTTATTTCTTACCCCATAGAAAAGTTAATGCAGTATGACATGGTAGGGAAATAGCAGTTTCTTTGCATTTATATTTCCCTCAAAATTGACTTTGGCATTTTAGCAGCAAAGAAACTGCTATTCCCCTTCCATGTCAGACTACATTAACTTTTCTATGAGGTAAGAAATAGGAGTTGCCGTTCGATGTATTGGTTTCTTTCGTCTGACGTGTAAGGTGGGACCCGATCACTACCCATGTGTTCAATCGGCTAGCTTGGGCATTCAATATGATGTAGCGTATAGGTTCAGACTTGCCGTGATCTGCTAAATTTCAATAACAGAATAAAATAGCCGAAGTCATATGCTTAATATTTTATTGTCGGTTAATAAAATACAAATGGTTACTAGTGTATTAATGCAATGCACGAATGTGGTGGAGTATTTGGTTTGTGTATTAATGCAATGCACGGATGTGGTGGAGTATTTGGTTTGTTATGAAGTTATATAATCTACTTCATAATTACACGTAAAAATCAGGAAAATTAAATTAATATTAAAATATATTTGATTTACGTTTTATATAATATTCAAGTTATAAATATTTTAGGTTAAACTATTTTATTATTTTTTTTTTTTTTTTTTTTTTTATAGTTGTAGTGATAAATAATAAATTTAAAATACCAAGCAAAGTTTTTTTTTGTTAGAAATTATATAAGAGAAATTTTTGGCCAATTAATTTTTAAAAAATAATATTTAAATAATAATATTAGTTTATTAATTTATTAATAAATACAGAAATTTAAAATAATAAAATAATTCTTTTTATTTAATATATAAAAATTAGCAAGTAAAAATTTATGAACATTCTTTTTATTTTTATTAAATTTGAAAAAAATAAAAATAAAATTATAATCTTAATTAATATTTAAATAATTATAATAATAAAATTAATTTATATTAAAAATAATAATAAATAAAAGTAATAAAATAAAATTGATTTTATAGAGCATGAATGGATTCTCGGGTATTGACTGATTTAGGATTATTTACATAACATAAATAAAATAATAACAAGATATTATTAATAACAACATAAAATTATAATATTAACTAATAAATAATCATAACACAATTTGATTTTACTAAAAAGTACTAATCATAAACTTAAATCCATCGGATAATGAGTAAAAGATTAACAAAAACTCTTTTGGGATTTTACTGAAAAGTAATTTAAAAAATTTAAAATGATAAATTTATATCCATTGTATAACGTGTAAAAAAAATAACAAAACTCTTTTTTGTTCGGAATATCATGGATAACATCTTTGGGCCAGTTAATTGCAATCATGATTCTTTGAAAATAATGTAGGCCCTAGTTTGACGTGTGGTGTCCCAAGGGATTCACACCAACGTCAATGCGGTGTAATCAAAGTTTAAGCACCTTACCACCAGCAAAACCCGCGGGATAACATCCTCCAATTCCAGAGTCCATTGAAAGCAACATTTCCTTCTTACTCAGAGCAATGATGAGAAACCTCACGAGAAACATCCGACCAAGCATCAGTGATTTAAGCAGCAAAGCCAGGAGTTAGAACACGGACAACATAGACAGGGGCAGCCAATAAAGAGATCGAGGTGGCTGCGAGGGAAGAACTAGTTGGAGTGATTTTGTTGTTTAATTACTTGATTGATGAGTCGTTGCTTCATTTCACCAAGTCGCATTCTGGTTAGTATCTATTTTTTTTTATTTTTTATTTTTTTCCATAATTTTTCTTCTGATGTTTTTGGAAAATTTTCACATTATTGTTATTATTGTGTTTATGACTGGTGTTGGTGTGACATTAAGAGCATGGTACAGAGAAAGAAGTTCAGCAGCAATTGCCATATCGAATAACCTTAATTATTTTTAGGCTCTTCGCGTTAATTCTGTTGTTCGTTTTTTTATTTCCCGTTTCCAGCTTTTCATCGACTATATAGAGAACTTGCATGGCATTGAGTGCAAAAGGCGAAATAATATTCTACAGGGTATCCAAGGTACATTGTAGCTCCTTCCCAACATTTCTTTTTTGTGTGTTTATTTGTGGTGTTATTATCATTTGATTTCTTTAAATTAATAGCAATTACAATTTGTAAGTGATTCTTTAATTTATTTCTCGATTTTAATGGCTTAATAAAGCTGCCTTTCTTTATTTATTTTTGCTTCCAGTGTCTCTGTTAGCATATGGAGAGGAAAGAGGACTAAGTGCACGGGGCAGAGCGAGCACTATTGCAAAGGAAGGAGTACTGCTATTGAGCAATGTTTTTAAGGTAGTCTGCCGCTGCTCCTCAATATCTTTTGGCTTGCTTTCTGTTGTAGTTGAGTTGACAACATTTATATGGGGTTAAAAATACAAAAGCTATTCTAAATTTCTTGCACAGTGATCAAAGACAACGATGGATTAGGTTAGCATGTGAATGCTATCTAAATCAATCATAATGAAGCAAAGACTTAAAAGGGACTTTCTGACAAACAAACTGGAATAAATAACGTGTGTTCCATGTTAGAGAGTCTATATAATCTTAAAGTTCATGAAAGAAACCCAAAACATCATCCAAGATGGGTTGTCTTGTGGTGCAAGCAACCCTCTTAAAATTGGGCACCTTTTCATCATACAAAGTTGAGCTTCAATATGGGTTGTTCATCCTTAAAGCCTCTTGAAAACTCCCTGAGGTCCATCAACCTCCCAAATTGTGTACAGCAAGATAACATATGCGGGCTTCAAGAGAGTCACGTGTCTTCCAATTTGGTACTCAAAGTCATTCTAAATTTGGTACACAGTTCCAAGGCCCTCTTCCAAGGTAGCCAAGATCCCAAAACATATACCTTGTCACCATTTCCAATGTGGATAGTCCTTGAAGCCAATCACACAAGGAACAACCCTCCTGTACCATCCCAAGGTACAACACGAACTCCAAAAGCCCCCAGGGCTCCTTTTCCTTCACTAATCTTGTCTTAATTGAACTTTCAAAAGTGGACACAAAACCCTGAAGCAATACTCTACTTCCAATGATCTTTTAAGCATACAACTCGAATCATCCATCCATAAAAGCCGATCAAAACATTCTAAACTTCCCTTGAAAGGTGCATATGAGGGTCTCCAAATCATGTTCAAAAAACATTCAAACACATATAACCATCTATAATGACATAGATCGGCCCAAATAGTGCTCTAGATTAGCTTCAAAACAATGCAGGTCAGCCCACGGTTTCCACATAAGGGTCGGCTCAACACTCTTATCTAGTTTATTATTGTGCATCCTGGCTGATTGCTTGGAACAAAAAACACTTATTATATAGTGAGCTCTCATTTTCATCGTGCAAAATGAGCTGCTGGCCTATACTTTCATTCACGCCTTCTGAATTCTTCTTGCACGACGGCCTGAGAAATAATCGAGGGTTCTTCTTCCCCAATCTGAAGTTCATTTCAATCTTATCAGCTATGCTAACGTGGGAATCCAAAGCAAGTGAAAAGCTCATTGCCGAATCTAAATCCATATCTTCAGCGAAAGAATCACTATTCTCACCATAATTTTTTTTGGCTCAAGGTCCTTGTCATTATTTGGACCAAGTTGAGGTTCCAGCTCATTTTTTATGCTATCATGGTGATTGACCTTCTCAACAACAGCTTCCTTTTCGGTATCATATATTGGAGAACCTTCAAAACTTGCAAAATAGCATTTGTGCTTTTGCTCCAATAACATGCCAAGGGCTTCATCATTTGCAAAGTCAAATGCACACTCATTTTAGACATCATTATAGTATTTAACCAATTCCTGGCCAACTCTGTCATATTCATCAGATTGTTCAAATTTGTCCTTTATGGCATCGGAATACCACTTTCCCTGATCATGTGCGCCACCAGACTGCTCCCTTGTTGGGTCATCCCATTTGTTTTTATGACTGTCATCAAAGCTTAGTGGCTTTTCAAAGCATGGTCCATTTGAATTTTTATCAACGCCATTGTCTCAACTTTATGCAATGAATAAATCTTGTTCAAGGTGTTCATTAGTGTTTTTTTTGTATAGTTCTGCTAGATCTATAGCAACCTCCTCAATGATTTCAAGAGGATTGCCTTTCATAGCATCAATGCCAGTGCCTTGGTGTTCTTACTGTGGATCTGTTGCAATCTCTTTAAAAACAGCCTTGTCATCTTCGACAGAAAGGTACAGTAGGTCCCTTTTTTGGAGGACAGCCAACAACTCCTTATCATATTCTTCCAATTGTTCCTGAAAGTCTTCTTCTAATGCTTCATCTGTAAAACCATCATTATCATCATGAATAGGGGCTTCAAAATCATTAGTGGCTGTTTAATGCCTTTATTTTGAATTTCAACAACATTGTCTTCATTGACAGCCAAGACATCTCAGTCTAGGGATGCTTCACCTTCATTTATTTCTTCATTTAGCACCATAGGGCACTCTTCCTTCAGGGAGTCTTCTTTGTCATTTTCATAGATATCTTCATCTCCCTCCAAAAGAGCAAGGAGGCCTTCCTGCTGCAGGGCTGACAACAAATCCTGATAAATACTTTCAAAATTCTGCAATCTTGGGTCACACCATCCGAGAAAGCTCACAATCAAATCCTTGAGGGGAGCAATAGTCTTTGGACTGCAAGAGTACTAGAGCCAACGAGTTATTTCTGGGACGTTCGTTCGCATAACCAAAACGGCCAAGACAATCATTCCTCTTCTAGTTGGATGGATAAGGTGAGGGAGATCTGGGTTTATTTTTAATTGGATTTGAATTCTTAATGTCAACAGCAATTCACATATCTAATTCTCTCATTTTTGTTTTAATAACCTTAATTATTTGCAGACTTTTTGGGTTAATGGTGTTTTTTTGTTTATTGATTCTCTGTTTGAAGCTTTTCTTCAGCCATGTAAAGGTTGCATAACTCCTAAGTGCAGAATGGTATTCTACAAGGTACATTGCAGCTTCCCAACACCTCCCTGTGCTTATTTGTGGTGTTATTCATATTTGATTTTCTTCAATTAACAACAACTGCAATCTGTACGTAATTCATTGATTTATCAACATCAATTGACATATCTAATTCTCTCATTTTTGTTTTAATAACCTTAATTATTTGCAGAATTTTTGGGTTAATGGCGTTTTTTTGTTTATTGATTCTCTGTTTGGAGCTCTTCTTCAGCCATGTAAAGGTTGCATAACTCTAAGTGCAAATGGCAGAATCGTATTCTACAAGGTACATTGCAGCTTCCCAACGCCTCCCTGTGCTTATTTGTGGTGTTATTCATATTTTATTTTCTTCAATTAACAACAATTGCAATCTGTATGTAATTCATTGATTTATTTCTAGATTTTTCTTGGCTGATGGTGCTTTATTTGTTTATTTGTTTATGCTTCTAAAGCATCTGCTAACGTAGAGAGACTGTGCAAAGGGAAGAGTGAGCATCACTGCTACGGAGAAATATTGCTAAGGTAAGTTGCAGTTCCTTCTCAATATCTTCTTGCACGTGTTGTTACAATTGATAGCATTTATGATAGCAATTTTGTTTTGTAGATTTCAAACTTTACAGATAAAATAAAAATACAGAAGTAATTCTAAATTTCTTGCTAAGTAATTATAAAAATAGCGATGAGGATTAGGTTAGCGTGTTATTCCTCTCCAAAATTAATCATAATGAAACGCAGTCTTAAAACTCAAGTCAAGCAAAACACTTCAGCGTGTTCCATTTTAGGGTGTTTGTATAATCTTGAAATTCAAAAAAACAATTAAGTTGATCTAAACCCAGAATTGCATTTTGATATCCTCAAACAAAATCTATTCACTTAAATTGGAGCTAGGTTTACGAGAATTATATGTAGGGACTAAGGTTTATAAGAGTTATATGTAGGGCTGGAGCGGAGCAGAGCAAAGCAGAGATTGATTCTTTCACACTTATTCTTACTCCTCCCGAAGTCATTTCTTCTACTAAATTATGGAATCTGAATAAATGTGATTATTTATGATCAGATCAGTGGACAAATTGGAGCATAGGCTTGACATTTGCATTTTTTCTCTCATTAATATCCTCTCATTCTTTCTACTGCATTTTTCCCCTAATCTTCTTAATTTTATTTTCAGATCGTTTGGCTTCCTCAAACACGGCCTCAACATTGGCAGAGGAAAAGAACTGCAAAATTTTGGTATTTTTGTCATAATTAGGCCCTTGTACCTTTAAGTGCTGGGTAGAGTCTTCCTCCCAATGGTCAGCCTTTCTTGATCATCTGATGCTGGTCTCTCCTCCCCGACGAAAGGAACGCCCAGCCTGTAACCGACACATAAAGGGTGGGATCATTCAGTTCCGTTACATTAAACTAGCATGCATTCATCTTCCCCAAACCCAGGTGCTGTTATCTCCCAGAGCACAGGTTTTTAGCCTATGTAATACAGGGCATCAGAAGAACACCTTACCTTAGCACAGTATAGTTTGGTTATTCTTGTTGTAGATTACCTTGTTTCACACTCAGTCTTACTACTCCTAGGGTCATTTCATCTCGTCAATAACTGAATCTTAATAATGCAGGGTGAAGAATTGGAATGAAAAGTTATTTGATAGTTTCTATTCCCATTTGTAAATGTGATTTTTTATGTTGGAAATTTTGGGTAGATTGTGTACTTAATTGCAAGAATTTTTTCGGAGAAGATCACATCAAAATTCATTTGATGACATGTTTTGAACCATCTAGTGTGGTTCATCATCAGGACAAGATGGAGAATCAGATCATGGCATCAGATTAAATAGGGATAGCGATGTAGAGAATTAGTTTTTGAACGTTAGAATCAAATAGTTCGTTTTGACTAGAAATTATTATTTATTAATAAAAATATTTTAATATAATGATTGTGTACTCCCAGTACATAATGATGAGATCAATGAATAAATTGGAGCATCTTCTTCATATTTTCAAATTTATGAATAAATGCTAGCATCATTCTCCATCATTTGGTCATTGATCTTCTGTTTCCTAGCTACATTGGCCCGATGGTTATTGTTACTGCTCAATTTAGTAGGGGTGCTAGGAGGGGTTCCACAGGGACTACTACTAAGCCAAGTGGCAACAACGGGACAAGGACCCATTGTCACCTTAGTTGATGTCTCTTGATTTTTACGGACTTTCACTGATGGGAGGAGTCCCAGTACAGTGGGAAATCACTAGAATGATAAGGTCAATAATAGGTTGCTTGTTTTAGAAGCAAAAGAAGGGCTCTCCAAGAAAGGCTTGAAAGAAGGAGGCCTAGACCTAGGTGAAAGGATATTCAATAGAAGAATTATGCCTACATCAAGGTTTCTTAGAAAGGGAGGAGGAATTCTCTTTAGGTTTTGTGAAATATAGATCTTATAAAGGCTAGGACTAGAAGAGAGAGACCAGGGGGATCCAAGCAAGGCCTAGGGTTTGGGGTGATCATCAACACTATGACTAAGTCAAGCAAGGATTAGAAGTAAGGGTCAAAGAAAGGTGAACTTCCAATGAGTTTTCAAGAGCAAATGACCCTAGAAATGGCTCTAACCAAAGAAGGTGAAGAATAGAAATGATTTTGGAACTAGGGCTTGAGATTTCTCTCAAACTAGCCACGAGAATTGCTTAAAACTTAAGAGCACTTAGAGAAAAGGACAACGCAGTAGTGTGCCAATTTGCATCACAGGGAGATGTCTCTAATGCAATTCATGCTAGGCCCTAGTTGGCCTTCTAGGGTTAGGGTAGAAAAATAAGAAAAGGTTGAAGAAATGTAGTTTTAGGGTTGACCATCAAGGATCTAGGAATGCCTGACTATTAGAGTCAAATGATCAATATTTGGGATCTTCGCTCTTTAAAGAGGCCTAAAGAAGCAACTTCACTAATAATGGATGCAGCTACACGACAACTTTAGAGCTTTATACTTCGATATGCAAGATTTGATGGAGTTTCAAGGTAAAAGGTGCACAACCTACCCCTATGAAAATTCATTCTTCTTACCAAGATGAATAACATATCCAAGAGCCAAGATTACAAGTGTTTTATAAATTCACATTAGGTTTTAGAGCAGAAGTAAAATCATGACATAACATTCCATACATTAAACATGAACCATTATGAAATTCGCATGAAAAGGGCACTTACATGACAAAAAGAGTATATCCATCCATAAACTTGCCAAATAGAAGCTCCAAGAGATAACGAAAATATTCCACACATCAAAATGCATTTAATCATCCAAATCATTCCACAAATTGCAGGTCCGAAATCTTTCGAAATATATATCCCAAATCCAAGTGATGATGAGAGATCAAATGAACCTCTCTCATATTTATATGATCCTCCAAGGGATTCGAATGGCCTAATTATGCATAACAATGCCCTTATAATAACAATAATGTGCAAAATAACATCCTTTTGGTGACAAGCCCACCAAATAGCTTCATAATATGAAAGATAAGCCTCTCAAGAGGGTCAAAATGGTAATACAATAGCTAGGAGGGCCATTGAAAGGCCTAGTGAAGTCCCTGATGTGCCAAAATGAGCGGAAGGGCTCCAAAAATAGTGATGAAAGGGATGGCTCCTTGATCTCCAAGTGTTAATTTTAGATAACAATGGTATGTTCTATGCTTAAGAGCAATTTACTTCAATTTCTTTATTAGCCCAATATCAATATCCAGTTTAGCAATCACATCAGCATGATAGTAAAATGCAGATAGAACATAAACATAAATAGTAGAAGACAAACCAAGACAAGAGGACACAAGATGTGGCACCAACCAGGGACAAACCCCAATGTGGGGAAACCCTTGATCAATTCTTCTTATATTCTTCAATAGTTCAGCAGAGAGAGAGATAGTACAAATTACAAATCTGATAATTTATGACAGTAGCAAGAAGCCCTAACTAGAAAAGTCAACGTTGGTCAAACATGGCAGAATTCTTCTTCTAAATAGCTTGGTCAAACCTAGTCAACTTCGGCCTCCAACAGCAAGCACAAACAACGCAAAATTGTCCGAAAAAGTCCAGTCAAAAGCTGGTCAACAAAAGTCAAATTGTGGCCAGCCTTAGGGCAGTCAATGTTGGTCAAATGAGAGGTCAGATCACCTCGATTTCAGTGCCTAGATCTGTGGCCTGCCAAGGAGAAGATACCTCACCCAATCCACAGTCAAAAGGAGGTCAATGTTGGTCAACGCAACCCAAAATACAGCCTCTGAAATTCGGTCAACGTTGGTCAACGTAGTCAAACAGAAAAACGTCCTCCTTCCTTTGCACGTGTGAGAGACAGCTGCCCAGATTTGCGTACCCAATCAAGTGAGGAGAGAGAGATGTGTGAAGATGAGATGATGATAAAATGACTTGAGGTCTCCTCCTTTTATATGCAACGTTGAGGATGAGCTGGGGGTTTGAATGCCTGTTTTGCTTGTTGGCCGACCTTGACAATTTGTCCATAATATAAATAAATTCATATCTTCATTTGTACATGTCGGAATCAGATGATCTTTAGATCAATCCTACACCTCTTGGAGAGAGGAATCCAAGAAAAATATTAACTGTCATAAATAAGATGACCCATGTGAAGTTTGGCCCTAGTTTTCAATTTTAACACTCCCTCTCAACTAGGGAGAACTCCATTTGCTAATCCATCTGCTAGTCGGTACTATCTCTGCCATCAATGCACTGCTCTGCTCCGCTGAACTATGAAGAAGAAGAAGTGATCGAGAATGTATCATACCTTTCTCTACTGAGCCGAAGTCAGTCCCAGATAAAAGAGTGTCTCATACCACTCTTACTGACCCGAAGTCTATTCCAATCAAAAGGGAGTGTCTCATACCACTCTTACTGATCCAAAGTCAGTTCCAATCAAAAGAGAGTGTCTCATACCACTCTTACTAACCCGAAGCCAGTTCCAGTTGATCCCAAATCAATATCGGTCATCCTAGCATAGGGAATACGGTAGCACACGATGCATTCATCGGTAGTACAATGTACTATGGTCCCTATCCTCATTTCTCTACTCATTGGCCAAATGAGAGGTACTTCCCATGAGTCCCAGACTGCATGGGTAGGATGTCTCAGCAGGCAAAGGATGAACCACTCATCCTGCCTACATGTCGCCAAGGGGTATCGCAGGGGAAGGTTGAACCACTCACCCTGTACACAACAAACCACTAGGGGAAGGCTGAACCACTCACCCTATGGTTACTCATTGCTCCAAGAAGTACCCCAAGCCCCCCGAAGCTCCTAGAGCTCAATGTCTGTCTCATATAGGATCCTCATAAGTGGGTCTCTCCACGACTCCAAGTCGTTCTCGGAAGGCCAAGAACTTGACCTTCCCCAGGGGCTTTGTCAGAATATCGGCGACCTGCTCATTGGTTCCAATGTGATGGAGCCTTATTGCTCCTCGTTGTACCATGTCCCGGATAAAGTGGTACCTGATATCTACATGCTTGGAGCGATCATGAAACACGAGATTCTCTGATAATTGCATCCCACTCTGGTTGTTGCAGAGGATCATGGTACACATGTCCAAACAACTCACTCAAGAGCTTCCTCAACCAGACAACTTCACAGGAGGTCGTACTAGCAGCTATGTATTCGACCTCGACGGTGCTCAAGGCAACTGATTTCTGCTTCCTGCTCATCCAGGATATCGAAGCAGAACCCAAAGAAAAACAACATCCAGAAGTGCTCTTGCGATCCACCACACTGCCAGCCCAATCAGCATTAGAATAACCATGCAGCCTCACATCTCCGACAATGTATCTCAGTCCATGAGTGATTGTGCCCCGAAGATATCTCAGAAGATTCTTGGCACCAATCCAATGTATATGATGAGGCTCAACCATATATTGGCTCAATGTGTTAACTGCAAAACATATGTCTGGATGGGAGTTCACCAAGAACATCAGTGCTCTTATGAGTTGACGATACTCAAAAGCATTTCCCAATTCAGGTCCGGCAACACTACCACATAACTTCTTGAAGTTAAGTTCCATTGGGGTAGTCACAGGCTTGCAGTCCACCATCCCAAATCTTTCCAGTATCTTCACAACATATTTTCCTTGAGATAGGAAAATTTCTCCTGGCTTTTGCCAGACCTCCAACCCTAGGAAGTAATTACTAATGCATCAGTCCTAGGTCCTTCATCTCAAATTCAGAAGCTAACTCCCTCTTACATTTGTGAATAAGAGGGTCTGCACCTGTCAGAAAGAGGTCGTCCACATAAAGTACCAGTATGAGAGGTTTATCATTTTCAACCTTAAAGTAAAGGTTGGGATCGGCTTCACTTCTAGTGAATCTCAACTTCATGAGATAGCTATCAATCCTCTCATACCAAGCCTCGGGTGCTTGCTTCAAGCCATAGAGAGCTTTCTTCAACCTGCATACATGAGATTCCCGGTCATGGACCTCAAACCCCTCGGGTTGTTCCACATAGACATCCTCTTTGATTGAACCATGCAAGAAAGCGATCTTGACATCCATTTGATGTAGGTTCCATCCTTGCAAGGCAGCATTGGCATCTAAGGGGACTAGTTGTCCATAAATGTCACAATTTGCGTGGTTGGCAGCACAAAAAAGAAATCCATGGTCCAATATTGATTTATATTTCCCCACTACGGGTCAAAATCCAACTCTGGTTGGGATTTCCACAAGGTGACCATTTAAGGCCTTTTAATATGTATAGTTAGCCCCAAACATGGGGCTTTTAGTCTTCCAAAGTTGGATGAATAAATAGAAGATAAAATAAATCTTGGGGTTGACAAGCAACTACGTGGGTTAGAAATGCTATTATTATATACGTAATTGAGCAAGTCAATTACTTATTCATTGGTTCATTTCATTCATCAATTCAATCAAAATGTAAATGTACATAATATTAATGTAATTTTACATAATATTAATGTACATTTACATATTCATTTTGAATAAGTACATATACTAAATGAATCCGTCCTTCCCTTAAACCCTTCCTACCTACGCGATTGGCTTTGTCCAGGTTGTCTATGCCGCTATCCCTTCAGATGCTTCCCTACCCCATGACCAAGAAGATCAACCCTTCTTGCTTGGCCGTAGGTAATCCCTTAACATCACAAAAAGCCATAAAGGGTGTTTGTGTACACTCCATTATATATGTGCATGTGGTAGCCGTAGATCAGTCAATAGACACTAGTTGATGCTATTGATTCGATACAGGTGGAGATGCCAGTTTTGGGATGAATGGTTTGGAACACGAAGATGCATTACTTAAGATCCACCTCATGATCATTAGCAGACATAGGGTTTCATTCATGCTAGGAAGGCAATGCCAGTAAGGGAAGTGCGCGTGTCGGATAGTTATTTATTGATCTACTTGATTTAGTAATACTAAATATCTTTAGAGATGGGCGCACCATCTGATATTATTTTCCACTGAATTGTATTCTAATGAGGCTGGCTGGAAGTAGCGTCCAGAGGGGACTGATTTGTCTTCTGATGGTGAGAGGGGTGACCACGGACAAACAAATAACAGACTCACCCAATGGCCCAGAGGATAAAGCCGCCTCACATAGCTTACAGACTCTAGGAAGGGGTGGGGGGGCGACACCCAACAGACAGATTTTGCCCAGGCACAATTTCCGCTTTGAGCAGATTATTTTAAACCTTCCCACCATTTTATATTTTTTTCTCATAAACGTCTCATTAGGAGAGTTCGAGGAAATATCCCCCTCATCATGGGGACTAAAAATGAATGTTTATTACTCAATTTTGCCTTTTCAAAACGTCTATCTATAATTCGCGAGATGCAATCGATTGCTGGGTGGGGATACTATACTAGGATACTTAGCTTGGATTACAGGATGGGCTGGAGACAGAAAATTCCGATCTAGTAATAAAGCTGTTTATAAGAAATAATAACAAGAGGTAGGTGCACTAAAGAGAGAGAGGCATGCTTAACTCAGCTAAGAAGGCCAGGGTAATCAACTAGTTGGGCTAAATAGAACCACAAGTTGAAAGAATGGTGGAGACTGGCTTTCACTTAGCTTTCACTCTCTATGGCCTTAGGGCATGGGACTAAAGAAAGACCTTACAAGTGTTCATGGAACTTATTGGACTAAGCTTGTCTCTTAATAAGTCTTTCGTTCTATCACACTTACTAAATGAATGCTTAGGAGATACTGCTATTTCATCTTCTCAGGACGAGATCAGAGTACCTCCTTACCTTGCTTGATTACTGCCCTCACCTTAGGAGATGGAGGGAGGAACGAGTGTTGCCTACCCAACCAATTCATTTTGCTAGGAAGACTTTGTAGGTGGGATCGTTGGAGGAACTGCCTTATTTAGTAATTCTTGACTCCCAACACTTCAGAGACATGGCTGGGCAAAACTGCTGGATGGATGATTGTCAATTAGGAGAGCCATGTTAGACGAATGGACCTTCGATAACAATTGATGACTCTTACTTGTATCACTAATGATAGGATACTTGATATGATTGATTAATGAAGACAATCAACAATTGCTAGAAGATTTGTTTATTGATTGATACCACACATCTTCTGAGCGAGATAGGCATTGGATGGAGGAAAACCTCACAACTGGTTGAGAGGAAGGATAGGGACGATACCCCATTAGGTTTATCCCAACCGTTAGTCTTCTGTTGGGACATGAGGAAGGAGTAACAACTAATCATAGACAAACAAAAGGTAATTTCCAATAGCCACTAGTTGATGCAGTCGATCCAAGAGTCTTTGCACTCGATTATATCTGCTAGTCAATGCCAAGAATCAATCTTGCTAGTTGATCCCAAGAGTCATACACTCGATGCCGGTACTCAATCACTTGATACTAGATTCGATACAAGATAACTAGCCAAAGGTCCTTGCCTCGAAGAGTTCTTGCCCATTAGAGCTTATAGCAGACATACATCGACAATCTACCTCGAACCTAGAACCCCACAGAGAATACCTCAACCCTAGACCTCGAAGGAACCATATCCCTTGACCTCATGAAACTACAGAACCCCGAACTCACTAAGGAAGTTAGGCCCTCATGTTTCAGTCTAATCAATCTCAAGCGAGATGGGCTTATAAAAATGAATTAGGTAGGGCTTTAATCAAAGCATCTTGGATCGAATCTTGAATTGATGGGCAGGTGAGATCAACAACTTTCCCAAAGTTCTTGTTCAAGCGACTGATATCAATCCAAGCACAAAGGACTCACCACCATATTTTAGTAATTGGTTCGTTGTCATAGTTATGAGTGCCAAAAGCATCTATAGCCAAAACAGGAGATCAATCGATTCCTGCAGGATGGTTCTAGTGCTAGATGGATCATGCGAGAAACACGCATATTAGTGGAGATGAAATTGACACGACGATCTCTAAGTATTTACACCTTCGGGGTAAGGAGAAGCACTTGAAAGCTCATGAGACACCCTAGGTTTTGGTATAGCCCTTACAAGTATCGAACCAAATCTAGTAATAAGTATGGGTATCTAAGCCTGGATATAGTTCACTAAAGTCACCACGCTAATAGCGGGGGTCAGCCTTATTCCTAGGGGGATAGCTTAAGTGGTATCACTAGTCTTGCGATATTAAGTAAAGTCTCAATTCACTCTAATTCGTACGGGCCCATCTGGTACAGTTAGTGTATGTAATAAGTACTAAGTATCCACAACCGTCTAATAACATTGTCCAACCAAAGAGCCATGCCATTGATCAATATAACAAGCCATTGATAAGTAGGTCATGCCTGGGATCACTATGTGTAGTAAGTGCTTTTGTTGGGCCACATCATGCTTTTGGCCGATGTACCAATTGTGGTAGCAGCTCAATAGGTCTATCATAGTTTTAGTCAGTTTCATCCTCTTTCTAGGGCTATAATCGTTAGCGTCGAGCCTCCCGAAATCTAGAGCATTTGTACCAATCGCATGAAGCACAGATTGCTCTTACGTAGGTGCAAGCCTATTCAGATCATAGTCTGATAGACTAGTCACTGGAAGCATATCTAGCTCCAACTTCGCATTTGATTGAAAAAAAGTTCATTTGGAAAAGAATCATGATAGTTAGATTCGAAATGTACTAATCTTTAATATCAACCGATAGTGAACCTACAAATGTAACCCCAAACTTAAGATGTCATAGGCAATAGGCATGATGACAGTCCCAAACCAATGCTAGTAGCATGTGACATGCATACAGTATATGGGAGTTCACACGAGGTTAATCGCGGTGATGTAAGCTACACCTGGTATAGGACTATCATATAGAGAACCCTTACACATATACAAGACAACAGAGAAATAAATGGAAGTCCTCGAGCTAAACTATGATATACGGGTAGGTAAGCTATTGGTGAATCTGCTCGCTCTTCTGCTGGTTATGAAACAACAGGCTCATTTCCAAGTGGATATGGACCTAGAACTGAAACCATTGGATCGATCTAATCAATTGGATCTGGTGGATCATCATTCTTAGCAGCACGCTTTTCGGGGCCTTTAAGAATGCCAGTTGCTGAGTTGTTCAGACAATGCACTACGACCTTTTTGGTCCCGTGCATGCTACTTCCAAAGTATCCATTAGTCTCTTCATCTTGATCATGAACATCAAACCCAAGGGCATATTAATCACAAGCATCAACATCTTCGTAAGAGATTGTCGTGGAATAGGCACTAGTAGTAGCAACCATTTAGGTACGAGCATTATTAGTAGCCAATTAATGGCACATGAGTGTTAGCCAAGGTCCAATGAAAATATTCCCAAATCTGGACCTTGCTCAACTAGAAAGTGGGCTCTCCCATAGTTGCTAGTGTTGCTTACCTTGTTGGTGGTGGTTCTAGGTCAACAGGTGCTTTTGCTGTTTGGCAATCAGAATCAGTGGCTGTTGTTGTTAGTGCCCTTGCCTTTGAGACTAGTTTCTGTGCCTTTTTTGTCTATGCCTTTGTTGTTGGATCAGATGAAGAGAAAGAATTTGTTGACTATACAATGCACCTTGATGATGATGATCTGAATTTGATTAGTATCTTCACTTGATGGAATCAACCCAACAACATCGATTCCATACCTTTATATCACAGTTGAATAGAAGCGCATCGCAAGATCTCTTCTATGCAAGGCCCTGAGGGAGCCACCTTTGGGAAAGCCCCAAATCCCCTTTCTCTGACAGAGAGTAGTTAATGACCTTAATGCTATTTCAACTACAGAGGGTTTAGTCCATTAGATTAGATTTAGGAAGAGACATAAGATATTAGTAGCCTTGTATAGTCTAGTTAATCACTTTATTATATTTAGGATATCTAGTCTAGTTATTTACTGTCTTCTATTTAGGGTTAGGAACTCAGGATTGCCTCAAGTCTTGTTTACTAATTATAGCTACTTCTTTAGGGAATAACTCCTTTAGGGATTTATAGAGAAATATAATGATATCTTACTATCTATTATGACCTCTTACTATTTAGAATAGAAATTAGAATTAGCTCCTGGATAATAAGTAGTTATCCAGAATCCAGTTGAGGAATAATAATAATGATGTTGTATGTAGTAGGAATGAAATTGCTCGACTAACAGGAGAGGATGCCCCCAACAGGGCTTGAATAACAGGAGAGGAAAAGATGCATCTCAGAAGCTTTTTAGAATTTACAAGGATGAAGTCTGCTAGATGGTCGATTTGACTAGGACCTATTTGTAAATACCTTGCTCTCCCAATTGTTGGATGACATGGATGGGATGGATGGCTTGGGTAAATTCAATTATGGGAATGAGATGGATCATGGGATAGGTCTACACTCCCTAATTTGTTGTTGTCTAGGAGAAGCAACTCGTGGTGATTCTTAAGTACCCCTACACAGGTATAGGTTCTCATGCTGACAATGAGGACTCATTTTGTACCTTAAATATTTTCATAGGTGTATCTGATTTGGCTCTATGTTTTCTTTGACTATGATGGGTATGGGATATTCATGACCTTGACTTGCTTTGTGCAGATGTAGGACCAACGGAACCACTAGGCTTAGACATAGCGGTAGTGACACTAGTAGCAGAAGGGTTGCAATGATGCCACCATGATGACGAGGTAGGGTTTTCCATCCCCTGAGTTGGATAGGAGGTAGAGTTGTTATAGTATCTAAAGCGATAGTTGGATGTAGTTCTTCAGGGACTTCTCTAAGCAGGTTTGGCAGGATTAAAGTAACAAGATTACAGATGCCCATGCTGGGATTCCTAGAGAGTGGAGTCCGATCATGAAGGAGGGCCATGATGGTTGGTTAAGTCATGTGTGATCAAGCCAGAGACAGAGCCGCAAGAGATACTGGTGCTCTACTGGTCGAGGACAAAGATCCCTTAGCTAGAATTCCCCCCATAGGAGTGAGGGGTTCTATTTATGGGTTAGATTCCCTCCTTTTTTAGATAAGCTTTTGATGTATATGCATCCCGATGGGGGAAAGACACATCTTTTTGGAACGATTCAAATTTCTATTGCATGGTTTGGTGCACCTTTATCTGGATGAAATGTTTGTGTGATTCATTTCATTTGTACATGTATCTATGTTGTTTACAATGTGATGATTGTATGTGTAATGAAATGCCATGTTTTTGCTTTCAACATGTGATTTTGTTAATTTTAGGTATGTTCTATGCTTAGAGCAATTTACTTCAATTTTCTTATTAGCTCAATGTCAATATCCAGGTTAGCAATCACATCAGCATGATAGTAAAACGCAGATAGAACATAAACATAAACAGTAGAAGACAAGCCAAGACAAGAGGACACAAGATGTGGCACCAGCCAGGAACAAGCCCCAATGTGGGGAACCCTTGATCAAATATTCTTATAATCTTCAATAGTTCAACAGAGAGAGATGGTACAAATATACAAAACTGATATTTATGATAGCAGCAGTAAGGTCTTGACCAGAGAAGTTAATGCTGGTCAAACATGGCAGAATTCTACTTCTAGGTAGCTTGATCAAACCTAGGCAACTTTGGCTTTCAACTGTAAATACAATCAACCCAAACACTGCTCATAAATCTGATTTCATTCTGCAGTAGATAGCTGATCTGATTTGGGCACTTGAATAAGTCCTCCCTATGAAACTGTGGCACATCCTTGTCTGCCCTTAGCAGCCCTTGCTATGGTGCTATGGCCTGCGGCCTAGCACATAGCAACCCCTGTAGCAAACGTATCCCAGATAGTGTCCATTCATCATTAACGCAACAACATTTAGCCTATAGAAATCTTAACACTTGAACTTGCTGCAATGCTGCAATTCTGGAACTGGTTAGGGTACTAAACACAGTCCCTAACAACCCATCAAACTGGCCCAGAATTGCTCCTAATGGCTGTGGTTGTCCTCCAATAGGGTTCTTCCCTCCACGCTGCCCCTTTGGGGCAGTTTCAAGCCCAACGCTTATACTTATCTCCCTAACACAGCTGCTGCACCCAAACAGTCCCAAACAACAGTGATGACTTCTTCATAAACTCAGCCTAGCTAACAACATTTTCCAGCACCCAAACACATTCATATTTAGCCCTGTCTAACCTTGTGACTGCGGCTTCCAAGAACACCTAAACCATGCCCTAGAACAACATTATTTTCCATGTTGTCACAGGGATTTCCATGCTGCTCTTTCTATGCTCCTTCATGCTGTTATAGAGATCCTTCTTGCTGCAGCTAGGGCTCTCTTGTGATAGCGGATAAGGCTTCTTTGTGACTGCGGATTAGGGCCTCTACTTGGCTGCAAGTTAGGGCTTCTTTAGCTGCGGGATAGAGCTCCTTTTGACAACGGATCAAAGCCTCCTTGACTGTGTACTAGAGCCTATCTTTGTTGAGGCTTAGAGCCTTTACTGACTACGTCTAAGAGCCTTTCCTTGACTGCGGTTAATAGTTATGTATCCTTCAGGACTGCAGATTAGGGCTCCTCCTAGATGCAGATGAGATCCTCTTTGGACAACGGATTAAGGCTTCCCTTTTATAGTGGATAAGGGCTCCCTCTTGATGCGGATTAGAGCCTCCTCTGCTGCGTATAAGAGCTCCTTAGATCTGCGGCCAGATCTCCTTCAAGACTGCGGCTAGGGCTTCTTCATGAGGACTGCGGCTAGGGCTTCTCTTTCTAGACCTCTCTTGCCACCAAACCCAAATGAGTGGAGAGAGATCATGAGAGAAGTGTGTGAGTGACAAATAACTTGAGACCTATCCTATTTATAATGCCACATTGAGGTTGAGCTGGGGGTAATTTGGTTGCTGGCCGACCTTGACAAATTGTCAATAATACAAATAAATTCATATCTTCATAAAATACATGTCAGAATCGGATGATCTTTAGATCAATCCTACACCTCTCGGAGGGAGGAATCCAAGAAAAATATCAGCTGCCATAAATAAAATGACCCACATCGAGTTTTGCCCTAGTTTCCAATTTTAACACTCCCTCTCAACTAGGGTGAACTCCATCTACTAATTCATTTGCCAGTCTGTACTATCTCTGCCATCAGTGCAATGCCCTGCACTGCTCTGCTCTGTTGAACTATGAAGAAGAAGAAGTGATCGAGAATGTATCATACCATTCTCTACTGACCTGAAGTCAGTCCCATGAAGAGAGTGTCTCATACCACTCTTACTGATCTGAAATCAGTTCCAAATAGAGAGTATCTCATACCACTCTTACTGATCCGAAATCAGTTCCATTGATCCCAGATCAATATCATCCTAGCATAGGGAGTACGGTAGAACACGATGTGTCCATCGATAGTACTATGGTCCATAGTTGCAGGAAGCGCCCCCCCCCCCCGGATCCTAGGCCGGAATCGCGTCCGTACGGAAGCGTTCCGGAAGCGCCAGCCGAAGCGCGATTCCAGTTTTTACGAAGCGCGGTTCCGAGTTTTTGGAGCGATTCCTGGTTACACTTACGTGCTTGTGACACTGGGGTTACACTTTCGGGTTGGGTAGCCATGAATATTTTATTGTCAACGTTTATTCTTATACAACTACATGTATAAATTTCGTTTCGTTAATGTGACGTGGGAAAGAAATTACGCGTGGCCCAATTACGTAGAGCTTAGGGCCTTTTAATAAGACTGTTATAGTTATCGTTATTTATAGTCATGTGTTTAAACGGAGACTCGAAGGTATAATTGATACGAAAATCCATTTCTTATAAATTAATGCTTAATTTAATTTCAACTTCAAAATTATTGTTATAGTGTTATAAATAGAAAAACAATATATCACGATTATATTTATATTTTCATATAATCTTAATGCTTTTGAAAGTAATAAAATAAATAAATTTTTATAATATATCTATATATATAATAAATTTTTTATTTTATATATATATATATATATTCGAGTACAAAAATAAATATATTTAACAATTATTTATTTATTATATTACATAAATAAATTATGAATATATTTAATAATTCTTTATTTATTATCTTGTCAAAACATAATCATTTTTAATATTTTAAATGGAGAAGAAGTGAGTAACATGTTGCAAAGTATATAATACCATTTAAATTTATGATCCAGATTCTAGAACAAAGTTTTTGGAATAATAGCGCCATATTAATAGAACAAAGTTTTGGAATCATGGATGCCATATCTATCTTGATTTATGCAAAAATATGCATGTTTTCATGTCTTCTACAATTAATTTTGGTATTTGGGATGTTTTTTTTGAGTATAAATGCAAAAAAATATAAAAAAATATATATATATAGCAGACGCTTCCGCGGACGCTTCGCTTCCTAGATTTTTGGAAAATGACGCTCCGCGCTCCCGCTTCCGCTTCCGCGCTTCCGCTTCGCTCCCGCTTCGTGCAACATTGCTATGGTCCCTCTTTTCATTTCCCTACTCATTGGCTAGATGAGAGGTACTTCCCATGAGTCCCGGACTGCATGGGTAGGATGTCTCAGCTGGAGAAGGATGAACCACACTCATCTTGCCTACATGTCACCATGGGGTATCCCATGGGAAGGCTGAACCACTCACCCTATCTCGGCAGGAGAAGGATGAACCACTCATCCTGCCTACATAGCAAACCACTAGGGGAAGGCTGAACCACTCACCCTATGGTTGCTCATTGCTCCATGAAGTACCCCAAGCCCCCTCGAAGCTCCCAGAGCTCAATATCCATATCATATAGGACCCTCAGTAGAGGGTTTCTCCACAACTCCTAGTCGTTCTCGGAAAGTCAAGAATTTGACCTTTCCCAGGGGCTTCGTCAAAATATTGGTGACCTGCACATCACTCCCAATGTGATGGAGCCTTATTGCTCCTCGCTGTACCATATCCCGGATAAAGTGGTACCTGATGTCTATGTGCTTGGAGTGATCATGAAACACAAGATTCTCTGATAATTGAATCCCACTCTAGTTGTCATAGAGGATCACGGTGGTATCTACTTATTTCCCGATAATTTATTTATGAAAATCCTTCAGTAAACATTAAAATAAATTCTGTTGCAGATATCACATTATAATATAGAAACAAACACATGCACAAGAATTAACACATCGACACAAATATTTTGGACAATTAGTCCCTGAAAAAACCCAATGTGGGAAAACCAATGCAGCAAGGGAGGATTTTATTATTCAGCAATTGTTCAGTACAACTGCGTGCCAAACTGGCTTACCCAACAGGGAGAAAATTCTTCAGCACTTCCCCCAGTCTCAGCGTCAGCCTGGTTGACCTCTGCGTAGCTCCCAGACCCTCTGTGTCAGCACTGGGCCTCTCTTCGTCACCCACGCAGGCCCTCTAGTGACTGCGTAGTCTGCAACCTCTGCATCTGCCTGAGAGGCTCTGCGTCTGCCTCTCCAACGTTTACGCTGTTCCCTTGGTGCTTTTCCCGACTCTTTGTCCGTACTTGCTACCTCCTATTGCTCTCCAGACCACTAGTTCGAATTTCTCAGCTAACCCCGCTCCAGAAATCGAATTAACTGGTCTTCCTCAGTGTGTTCTCCAACTGACCCTCAAGCCTCTTCTTATACTTTTCTTGTTGGTCCTTCAACGACCGAGATTAATTTTCTAATCAACGGCTAAGATTAGATTTGGCTTGATCCATGACTTTTGGAACCTTCTAACCCAGTTTTATATTAATACCCATTAATATTTTATTTTTCCTAAGTTTAGACTTAGGAACTCCATTAAAAATATTAATTATTTTAATATTTCCCAAACTGGTTAGAATCTGCCCAAACCATTTCTGGGTCTTGGAGATCTCATGTGCTTTAGCCTCTCCACCAATTTTCATGGCTAGAGCACATCCGGTGCTGCCCCAAATCAACAAAAAAGAGAGAGTGATGTAAATAATGGGACAGTTTCATTCCTTTCATTGTACCTACAAAATAGGGGTTTTTACTATAGAAATGGCCTATTTTAAGCTTATTGTTCAACTTTGTTTCAAGGAGAAGGTATCGGTGTGTTTAGATCTGTTTCTATTACTTGGAATGTAACCTACTCTCTATATCTTTTACATTCAGTTGTGTTTTTAAGGTTCGTGGGGCTTGTCCTTCATAGGGCAAGGGAGATATTTCAATAGATTTCTATATTTATGTGGTCCTTCCATCGCCTATAGTACTGACGCAAGGATATCCCATAGTAATGATAGCCAATAGTCAAGTTGCCAGTTTCGTCTATTTAGACGGTCGTCCTCTCCAATGAGGAAGGGTCTTTGCTAAGTGTGACATTAGAAGGGTCTTCGTTAAGGGATCCACATTTGGTGGAGGGGCTTGGCCGCGAGCTCGTATCATTTCGGTAACTAGAGATATAATAAAGAGTGTCTAAAGACCCTGGTGTATATAAGTCTCGGGCTTGAACTTTTCATAGGCCATAAACATTGAAATAGGTCAGAATAGGTCATAAACATGATAGGTAGACTGGATTGAGAGATTGATAGATTGGCTTGAGATTAGAGACTGGCAAGAGGGATAGATCTTTCCATACGAATCCAATAACGAGGATGGTAAGGTTGGGCTATCGATTTGATCTCCATGGTTACAATCTATCATATCGATCCCAAAGTGGCAATGGAGCATACGGAAAATATTTTTTAGGCGGGTTTCATATAGCCTAGGCATTGGGGTTAACCAACTCATGAACAACTATGACAAGGATATTCAATCTAATAGGAAGGATACACATTCGATCAGGATACACAAAGAAGAAAACTAAGAATTATGGCCGATGTTATGTCCTTGGTTGAGAAAGTGATTTGTCGAAATAGGAGTGATGGCTCACCTGACAACGAAGGGTGAGTAGTGAAATTGAAAATGAATTGAGAGAGCGTGAAGTCAAAAAGTGTCTAGAAAATGTGTATCATTCAAGTCAATCCAACTTCTACCTCCCGATGGGCTAGTCCAATGAGAAAGCAGTTCAAGTCAATGAGAAAGCAGTTTAGCCCTGACGGGCAAGGGTTTTCTTTTTTAGATCTTACCTTGTTCCCATCCGGAAGGAAGCTAACGAGGGATGAGAAGGAAGCTAACGAGTTAACGAGAAAGAAGATGCATCCTGAACTGAACACTATTTTCTTGATGGACTTTCTAACACTATTGATGGACTTTCTTTGATTCCCAGATAAGCTAGCCTAACTTCGGCTATCCTACCACTCTATACTTCAGATGGAAACTAAACTAATCCGCCTAAGATGTTACGTAGAGAATTAGTCAAACTATATCCTCAACTACCGGATAGCCAGCGAGACTCTATACGTAACATGGCCATTCGTGGGTGCCATACTGTTCCTTTTTTTTCTACTGTGAAGGAGCATGCTTTCATTTGGAAGTAACGAGTTCCCCTCCTTAAACAAGAATTTTAGTTGAGGCATCCCAACAGGTTTGTATGGAACTCGTGTCAGTGTCGCCTCTGTTCCCGCTCCTTCTGGTAGGTCCAGAGCCGAGGAACTAACCCCAGGCACGTTATCCATCACCATAGCTCGACTCCTTAACTCCTTCCCACCCAAAAAGAAAGTTAGGCTAGCAGTAGTTAGTATGGAATTAAATGTTAGCATCCACCCGGGAACCCTATGATTCCCACCCCAGGGTGAAAGCGATGGCTAGGGGGTGTTTAGTTCAGGTAAGCTATAACTAGCTGGGTTCAAACTCGATGGGAGGGAATAACGTCAACCAGACCAAGGAACATAAATCCTAACTAGCTAGCCATCCAAATTACTGAATAGTTGAATGAAGCTACTCCCTAGCCTAACGAGTAGAATTAACTCCCAGTGGTGGCTGGATGGAAGTTTGGTCCGGAAGGAAGGTCTAATCGGAATGTTGTTCAACCCATCGCTCATCTATGTAAGACTATCGATGGAAAGGAAGGTTCAATCAACAGGTTGAGGTAGCAAGAAGGAAGGAAGTAGCCAATACAACTAATTTCTAATCGGCAACCGGAAGTATACCCACACCCCCTGGAAGGGTAATGCCCCTCACCTCCTGTAGGAAGGAAGGGTAATGGGAGGCAAGAAGGAACTACCTAACATTCTTCCGACCATCTGAGCTACTGTGGGCTAGACTTCACCGTCGAGTTAAGACTATTGAACCCCTGTAGGGTGTGTGGGAGGTCGATATTTTATTTTATATTTTATCATGCATTACTTGAAACCTCCTTCCTTCCTTTCCCTTCGGTTGAGTGACTCTCACGGGCAGTCGAGTGTCTCAAGACCCTTCCTTTCATTTTACTGGTCCTCTCTTTTCATTTTCCTGGTCTTTTAGAATGCATACAAGATGGATGGACTCACCAAAGAATGACTGATAAGCTAGCGTTACGGTATAATTCCTTTCTCCTTCTAGTAGCATTAGAAAGGGGTAATAGGGATTTACTTTATCTCGTCTTTATTCTCGCACCCAGCCCTTGATTTATTTTCATCAGTGTTTTTCGAATTGCAAACTAAGTCACGAGCTTGACTGAAACACCCGAGAATTCTTATCTCCTTGATACAGAGAAGAGATAGGTTTTTTTCTCTTGATATAAGTATTGGTAACTAGAGATATAAGTAAGAACTGCTAACTCGAGGTGTTTTCTCTCTAGTTATTATATCTCTATTTCACGTCATTACATACTTGAATATATAGACGCGTCTTACTAGGTGTTACGACACAAATTAGCATCAATCAGTGAAGCAAGAGTGCCCTAAATAAAGAGTACTTACATATATAGAAAGAACCGCTAAGTCATATGGATCAATTATGAGGGTCAGTTACTTGGAAGGGGGGCCCATACGATGCTCAACATAAATTACCTATATAATGACCAGCAACTAGGCAAACCATTAACTCTGCTCTAGAAGGAAAGAAACCACCAGGTCAGGAAAACTTACAGGGTTCAAGTCCTGTGAAAGCTTTCTCTTCTGGGCAGTTCTCGGGAATTTATTATACTTGATCCTGAGAACGTCGGGTGGGCAAAGTTGGGTTCTCCTTCTTCTAAATCACTGGCCCTGGTCCGAGCTCGGGTTATCGTTCTTATCTTATCAAGTGGCTTGCTTGAAAGAAGAATCAGGTTATCTCCTGATACTTTCTTGCCTATTCATCCCGCGCTTGTCAGGCCAAGTGGTTCAAGTGATTTCTGGGCTCGAAACGATTTGTGGGGCTGACTCAGGTGACGAAAAATCTCAAGCAAGTTGTGAGTCAAGCTACTGGATGTATTTTATTTTGCAATAATAAAAAGCCTTTGGGGTTCAATTCATGGTGTCTCTCGTTCAATGATCTATGGTGTGTGCTGAATATGTTTAATGCTCTAATTGTGTAAATATTGAATATTGTTGTTTCAATAGCCAATGGTTGGATCATCTATTAGCACAGGTATCTTGCTTTAGGTGTTGGGTTCTAGAAACATTTTCTGCTCATTCGATCTAGGAGGTATCTCTAGATCTTGAGGGTTCTAAATGTGTATCTAAACCCCTTTTGAAACTAACAATCTATCTTTTAAGTGTGTAGAGAAATCATCAGATTATTCAGCCCTTGGAAACCCCAAGTACATAGACTTTGAAGTGGCTTCACTTTATTTGAACTTTGCCTCCTTGGCTTATCTAATGATTGTTATGCAACAACTTGGGCATGGCATTAAATTAAAATTTTCTCTTACTCAAATTATTTCGAATTTAATTGTGCAAATAAAGTTAGATCTGCTATTTAGAGCTCATAAATTTAAATTTGTGAATATTGTGAACAATTTTGTAATTTATTTTACTAACCCTTATATTTGTTTTCTAATTTTTTTGTATCTTGTAGCATTTGTATATATTTGCCATCTTGTATATATATATTTTCCTTGGGGTTTTTAGCTTGTTTCCTTGCATATCTGAAGGAAAGGATGAGGGTTTCTTCATGAATTTGTTTTGCAGGTGAAATCTTTCAAGGGTCAAGGAAGAACTTGGCATTAGAGGATTCTAGACCTCAGAAACCCTAGATGGCTAGGGTTTGAGGCCCAATTTTCTGAAGGTTGTTAGCCCATTTGGTTCATTTCTGGAGGACTGCAAGGGGTTTGAGCTTAATTGAGCTTCCTAGAGGCCTAGATATAGGCTTTCCATGCCCTAGATCCCCAACGATTTTCCTTAATGAAGCAGCCGCAAGCCCTAAAGGGCTGATCACACTGCTTGAAGACAAAATCTGGAGGCCAAGGTCCGGTTACAAAGCTTGAATGGGCAGCTGCTAGGGTTACTGGCACTCATTTACTTGGCCGCTGGTCATACAGGCCCATTAGCCCTAGCCTAGCCACAGGGCTATTAGGCTTTGTTAACCCTATCGATAGGGTTTTAGAGCTTTTTTTGACCCAACTGCCAGACTTTAAAGACCTGCTCATACTTCATTTACTAATACTAGTTGTTTGCAAAGACAATGTTGCATTTTGACTGGGTATACTACAAATTTGGTTCTAAGACTTGTTCATTTGTGGTTGGCAACTAAAATATTAGTCATTGGAAGGATTCCAAACTTCAGTACATTTGATTCCAGACTAGTTGGAGCTTGTTTGGAGGTGTCTCATTTTAATTACTTGTGACTAATCGTTGGGGTTTTTGCAGGACTATATCCTCAATACAAGAGGGTTGTTTCCAGGGCCAACCGCAAGGCTTAAAGGCTTCATACATCCTGGCCGCAACACTTTTTAGGCTTCCCCTTGCTTCATTTCATTTCAAGGCTAATATTCTGTGGTTGCAGGAGGTTAGTGTCGTATTCTAAAGGGGTTATACCACTGGGCTGTGGTCAAACATTGCCATCTGAGCTTTGAAGTTGATATACTAAATAAAGTTTGGTCGCAAGGCCTTCCTTATTTCTCCCTACCGTGAAATTTACTGACTGATATACAGGTCTGGTCTTTTCCTTCCATCATTAAGGTGATCATTGGTGTCTCTTATGCATCTCTGGTTACAAATTTGGGTTATTAAAGAACCAATATCTTTGTTGCACTTGACCAATCCAAATTTGCAGACTCTTACGGACTGATCTTGTTTGACAGTGACTGTTGTGGGTTGATATGCATTGACAGCGTGGTCTGGTGCATCTTTTGTAAGTGACTATTGTGCATTGGACAATTAGAAGTAGAGCAGATAGATAATTGATTGGCATTGCTTGGATAACCTTGTTTCATCTCTTTCAATCATTGCATGTCATAGTTGCATTCCTAGCCTCTAGTAGCGTTGCATTTGCATAAGTGTCTCTTTCTCGCACAGTGCATTCCATAGTATTTTGTTGTATTGCACTAACCAGCATCACTTTTAGCAGTCTCACTTTATTGCTTGTGATTGCGCTCTTATGATCTAACACGTGTGGTATAGTTTCTTATAAGTGATAAGGAGATGTTGCTGTTGTGCTTGTAAAAGATCGAAGCTTCTTTGTTCCTATTTACAACATTATAAGAGAACTATAACAAGCACATTAAGATCGCCTTAATATCATTGCTTCATTGAATAAGTTTGAAGTGTTTCATTAAATTTATTTGGTGTTCTTGCAATCTTGTTTTGAAAGGTGATAAATTGTGATCTTCATTGGTTTACTATTGTTCACATTGAAGCATCTTTATCGCGTTGAGGCAATCTGATATTTGTTGACATTTGCACCCTCATTCTAAGCTTTCATCTAGCATATCATAGATTTATACTAACCTGCTCGCAAATTGTATTCATTGTATATATCTTGTCATCATTGGGGTACTTTTCATTTTGCATATTCAATTGGCTCATCTTGCATCTCATTAGAGTAGTTCTTGCATTGCATTTCATTGGTAATTAGAGTTGTGGGTTTTAATTTCATAATTGCAAGATATTATCATTGCATTGCAATATCTCTTCATAACTCACTACTCTAATTGTCAAGCTAACTTTCTCTTGCAGCACTGTTTATCTTGTAACTTGAAGTTATTCTCATTGTTGTGCAGGTTTATAATTCATTGAGCATTGTTGTTAAGGCACTGGTCTCTTAACCGTTTAATCTTTAGAGCCATAATAATCTAACCAAATCCATGTCACATTGCTCATAAATCAAACTTGCTGCCAAATTTTAATCAAGTTACTAAGGCAAATAAGTGTATCTCCTAGAGCTTGTTGGTTCCCAACAAGTTTCCCTTTCATTTCCAACCTTTAGGGACTACATCCCTTAGCTTGCCTTGGAGATAGCTAGAACAGAGTGGGTAGGGATCAGTGTGACAACCCCTGCCCTGAGTGTTGTCGCTTTCTATGTACAATTTGAGTGACAAGAAGATGGTACCTTCTTCGACCTATCATTTGGCCTGAGAGGGAATCTATTTTCCTGTGACCTCTTCATGGAAATCAACTGATTTTGCATGGAATTCATTTGATTTACATGGTTGATTTCCATAGTTTTTATCAATTGAGCCTAGTTGACTTCCATGGTCTTTATATGTAATATCCCTAAGGGAATATTAACAGTAAATATTCAAAGCAAAATAGACAAACACACCATAAAATCATAACAAACAATCAGACCATGAATTTGCTTCCAAAACAACGTTGTATACTCATTTTATTAATGGAAAGAGGTGTACAATCAAGGTGTTGGAATGAGTGCACCTGGGCTTGCTCTTAGCAAGCTAGCAAAAGCCCAAAATGATCCCTGAATCACCCTTCTCCAATCTGCTGTCAATTCAGCCCAAGGGCTGCGCTGTAAATGCCTAGAAATGGTGTTGCTGTGTTAAATTATGGTATGTTCTATGCTAAGAGCAGTTTACTTATCTTTCTTATTATTATCCACAGATTAGCAATCACATGTACATTAAGTAAAGTGCAGATAGAACATTTAAACGATCAACAGAAAACAAGCCAAGACAAGAGACACAAGATGTGGCGGCTAGCTAGGGACAAACCCCAATATGGGGAAACCCTTTGATCAAATCTTCTTTTATCTTCAATAATTCAGCAGAGAGAAATAGTACAAAAATCTGTTTTATATCAGCAGCAACAAACCCTAGATCAGCCCTAAACTAGGGCAGTCAATATCTGTCAAACCGGAGGTCGGATCACCTTGATTCTTGTGCCAAAAATTGCGGCTTTCCAAGGAGGATCAGCCACACCAAACTCGCAGTCAAAGAGGAGCCCACGCTGGTCAACGCTGGTCAAAATACCTTCCTGCAGCTTCAGCCCTAGAAATCTGCGTCTTCTTTTCACACGTGTGAGAGAGAGTCTTTCTGCGCAGGAGAGAGAGATGTGATGAGAAGTGAGTGACCAAATGAGGAGGAGTCATCCTGTATTTATATCCAAACGTTGAAGATGAATAGATGTGTCTGTTGGACATCTGAGCCTACATAAGTTGCTGGCCGACTTTGACAATTTATCCATAATCAAAATAAATTCATATCTCCATAAATACTTATCGGAATTGGATGATCTTTAGATCAATCCTACACCTCTCGACGAGAGGAATCTAGGAAAAATATTATCAGCCATGAATAAGGTGACCCACATGGAGTTTGGCCCTAGTTGCCAATTTTAACACTCCCTCTCAACTAGGGAGAACTCCATCTGCGATTCGTCTGACCGTCGCTACTATTCATCCATCAAATGCACAGCCTTGTACAGCTTGACCCCTGCTCTGCTCTGTTTTGCTTTGTTCTGTTCTGCTCTGCTCAAACTATGAAGAATAAGAAGTGATCGAGGATGTCTCATACCATCCTCCACTGACCCGAAGTCAGTCTGGAGTGTGTACCACTTTCACTGGTCCCAGACCAGTCCTCTACTGACCCGAAGTTAGTTTCAGAGGGTGTACCACTCTCACTGGTCCCAGACCAGTATCATTGATCCCAGATCAATGGAGGTCATCCTAGCATAGGGAGTACGGTAGATACAACGATGCGTCCATTGATAGAACTACTATGGTCCCTATCCTCATTTCCCTAATCATTGATCAGATGAGAGGTACTTCCCATGAATCCCAGACTGCATGGGTAGGATGCCTCGATAGGAGAACTAGTCATCCTGTCCATAGGAGAACGAATCATCCTGTCTAGTGGATGCCACGGATAACTAATCATCCTGGCCTACAGGAGAACGAATCATCATGGCCCACAGGAGAACCAATCATCCTGTTCCATAGTCGCCACGGGGTGTCAGGGGAAGTTTGAACCTTTTACCCTGTACAAAGTGCACCAACAGGGGATGTTGAGTTACCCTGTGGGCATATGTTGCTCCAAGAAGTACCCCGCACCCCCCTGGAGCTCCTAGAGCTCAGTACATCATACTTGACCCTCAAAAGAGGGTCTCTGAACGACTCCAAGTCGTTCTCGGAAAGTCAGGAATTTGACCTTTCCTAGGGGCTTTGTTAAAATGTCAGCGACCTGTTCATCTGTACTGATATGTTGGAGCCTTATAGCTCCCCGCTGCACCATATCTCGAATATAGTGGTACCTGATATCGATATGCTTGGAGTGATCATGGAATACGAGATTTTCTGATAAACGAATCCTGCTCTGGTTGTCACACAGGATCACGGTGGTATCCAATGTAAATCCAAATAGCTCACTGAAGAGCTTTCGTAACCAGACTGCCTCACAGGAGGCCATGCTAACAACAATGTACTCTGCCTCGGTGGTGCTCAAAGCCACCGACTTCTGCTTCCTGCTCATCCAGGATATCGAAGCAGATCCCAAAGAGAAACAACACCTGAAAGTGCTCTTACGGTCCACCACACTGCTTGCCCAATCGACATCTGTATATCCAATTAGTTTCACGTTTCCGGCAGTGTATCTTAACCCATAAGTAATTGTGCCACGAAGATATCTCAACAGATTCTTGGCACCAATCCAATGTATGTGGTGAGGGTCAACCATGTGTTGACTCAACGTGTTGACTGCAAAGCATATATTTGGACGGGAGTTCACTAGGAACATCAACGCTCCGACGAGTTGACGATACTCGATGGTATTTCGTAAAACAGGTCCAGCAGCACTACCGCTTAACTTCTTGAAGTCAAGCTCCATCGGGATAGTTACGGGCTTGCAGTCCACCATGCCGAATCTCTCCAATATCTTCACCACATATTTTCCTTGAGATAGGAAAATCTCCCCTGGTTTCTGCCAGACTTCCAGCCCTAGGAAATAGTGCATAAGTCCTAGGTATTCCATTTCGAACTCAGAAGCCAGCTCCGTCTTACATTTGTGAATGAGAGGGTTTGCACCTGTTAGAAAGAGGTCGTCAACATATAGCACCAGTATGAGAGGCTTGTCATTTATAACCTTAAAGTAAAGGTTAGGGTCGGCTTCACTCCTAGTGAATCCCAACTTCATCAAGTAGCTATCGATCCTCTCATACCATGCTCGGAGTGCTTGCTTTAGCCCATAGAGGGCCTTCTTCAACCTGCACACATGAGATTCTTGATCATGAATCTCAAATCCTTTGGGTTACTCCAAATAGACCTCTTCTTTGATCGAACCATGTAAGAACGTAGTCTTGACATCCATCTGATGTAAGTTCCATCCTTGCGAAGCGACAAGGGCTATGATCGAGCGGATGGTGGTATATCGAGCAGCAGGTGCAAATATCTCGTCATAGTCTATACCTTCCTTTTGGGAGAAGCCACGAGTGACAAAACGAGCCTTATACTTTTCCGCGCTTCCATCAACAACATACTTTATCTTGTAAAGCCATTTTGAAGTGACAACTGCCTTGTCCTGGGGTCTGGGGACTATGTCCCAGACATCGTTCTTCATGATAGACTCATATTCTTCAGTCATAGCATCCTTCCATACTTGATGCTTGATGGCATTTGTGAATGATGAAGGCTCATTTTGGATGATCGTGCTCATGATGGTCAGGTATCCCTGATACCTGTTCGGTTTCTTACTTTCACGGAAGGTTCCTTAGGGTGTTGTGTGTCCTTCAGCATCATCAAGTGTCCCCCTAAGCCATGAAGGCCTCTTTCTTGAAGAGGAAGGCTCAGGCGGAGGAGGATCAATAGGATCCAGGGGTTCTTCCACACTGGGCATTGTCTCATCTTCTTTTTCTTTCGGTTCCCTGGTGTCAGCTTCTTGAGAGCTCCTCAAAGTAGGAAGATTGTAAACCTTGCTAAGGGCCATATCTTCGTCAAAGGTGACATCATGACTAATCTCGACTTCCCTTTCACCAGCAACATAGATTCTATAGCCCTTAGTATTTTCACTATAACCCACAAAGATTCCTTTCCTTCTAGATGCACCCAATTTATTCCTTTTCTCTTTCGGCACATGAAAATATATAGGGCTTCCAAAAATTCTAAAATGAGATACGTTGGGTTTCTTACCGGTGAACATTTCTTCAGGAGTTTTGGAACCCAATGCTTGATGAGGGCATCGGTTTTGTACATATATGGCGGTGTTTGCAGCTTCAGCCTGTAGAAACTTCGGAAGTCTTTGATCATGGAGCATAGCACAGACAGCGTCCACAATCGTACGGTTCTTCCTTTCCGCTACACCATTTTGCTCGGGAGTATAAGGTGTAGTGGTCTCCCTCTTAATGCCAGCCTCTTTGTAAAAGTCATGAAACTCATTGGATTCATATTCAGTCCCATTATCAGTCCTTAGGATCTTGATCTTCTTTTCGGTTTGATTCTCGATCAAGGCTTTGAAGTGTCAAAACCAGGAGAACACTTCATCCTTCTTTTTCAAGAAATATATCCAAGTCTTGCGAGAATAATCATCTGTAAAAGTGAGGTAATATAAATATCCTCCCAAGGAGTTCACAGGCATCATACCGGATATGTTTGAGTGAACCAACTGCAATATATCAGAGGTCTTGCTTTGGCTTGAGGGGAATGTTCCCCTTTTGAGCTTCCCTTCAGCACATCTTGGACATACACCTTCTTGCTCTAATCTAAACTCGGGCATCCCAGTTACCATTTTTCTTACATCAGGTAGAGCTTTATAATGAAGGTGAGCAAACCTCCGATGCCATAGTTCGGACTGAAGAGATGTGTCACAAGTCATGACACCCAACGGACTTCCTCCGACCTGATATAATGAATCAACTCGAAACCCAAGAGTAAAAGCATCTTTAAAGTTCTTTTTCCATACACGTACCTTGCCATCGCTGAAAGCCACCTTGTAGCCTTTATCTTCCATTGCCGAAATGGACACCAGGTTCTTTTTGAGATCAGGTACATATAATACATCTTGTAAGTGGATGGTATTACCCTGATTCAGTTGAAGAGTGACATTTCCTACGCCTTTCACGGGATATTTTGAATTGTCTCCAAGAACAATTTCCAGGTTGGTTTCTTTCTCTACCAGATTATAGAGGGCTTCTTTGTAACCAGTGAAGTGTCTTGAGGCACCACTATCAATAAGCCAATTTCCCAGTGAGTCCGGGGGAGCAGTGGTAGATAGAGCAGCTGGTAGATAATATTTATCTTGCTTATTGTCAACAGTGTTAGATTCATACCTGGAACTTCTTGCCTTCTTGAATGGTTGTCCTCTTCCTTGATTTCCGACACTTCTTTTACCTCTGCCATTTGACTTGCCATTCCTTTGATTGCTTTGAGAGGGATTTTGATCGTCGTCCCAGTGTGAGTCCTTTTTATCAGGACACTCCCTTGCATAGTGACCCGTTTTATTGCAATTGAAACATCATCCTTTTCTTCCATCCTTAGGTCCAGCCTTTCCTTTGAATTTAGCCTTGGAAATGTTTCTTCTTTTAGTATGAGAAGAAAAGGCAGAGGGATGAACTTTAAGTATGGGTATTTCTTGCTCGTCCATCCTTGTTTCTTCTTGAATGCATCTGGCCGTTAATTCCTCAAATCCAGGAATTACGTTATTGTTGAGAAGAGTAGTCCTGAATATATACTATTCAGATGGTAGTCCTCCAAGAGTGATGAGTGTCATTTCCTTGTCAGGAATTACTTCCCCAATAGATAGGAGATCGTTCTTGATCTCGGTGATTCTTAAGAAGTATGCTTGCATACTCTCATCTCTGCCCTTCTTAATTTCCTTAAGTTTATTTCTAAGAAACAAGACTTGATTTGCATCATTAACTTTAAATAAACTCTCCAGTCTATCGTGGATTTCCTTGGAGGTGTTCAGCACGGAAACATAGGCCACCAAGCGCTTGTCGATAGAATCTCAGATGATCTTCCTTGCTTTGACTTCTCCCTTGGTCCAATTTTTCCTAGCAGCAGCGGATGCATTTGATGGAGGCTCAACAAACCCGCCTCTCACATGGTCCAACACTTCCTGCTCTTCTAATGTTAGATCGAGAGACATCTTCCATTCGTGATAGTCAGACTTCTCACAGAGTTTGTCTTCAGTAGGGAAGTGTGTTGAGGACCCCATGATTTCTTTAAGATAGCCTTGCCAACCTTCTCTGCGGTGATTGCTCTTGCTCTTGCTCGGGCTTTGTCTTCACCTCAGCTTTGATACCATGTTAAATTATGGTATGTTCTATGCTAAGAGCGGTTTACTTATCTTTATTATTATTATCCACAGATTAGCAATCATATGTACATTAAGTAAAGTGCAGATAGAACATTTAAACGATCAATAGAAAACAAGCCAAGACAAGAGACACAAGATGTGGCGGCTAGCTAGGGACAAACCCCAATATGGGGAAACCCTTTGATCAAATCTTCTTTTATCTTCAATAATTCAGCAGAGAAATAGTACAAAAATCTGATTTATATCAGCAGCAGCAAACCCTAGATCAGCCCTAAACTAGGGCAGTCAATATCTGTCAAACCGGAGGTCGGATCACCTTGATTCCTGTGCCAAAAATTGCGGCTTTCCAAGGAGGATTAGCCACACCAAACTCACAGTCAAAGAGGAGCCCACTCTGGTCAACGTTGGTCAAAATACCTTCCTGCAGCTTCAGCTCTAGAAATCTGCGTCCTTCTTTTCACACGTGTGAGAGAGAGTCTTTTTGCGCAGGAGAGAGAAGAGACTCTTTTTCTGCGCAGGAGAGAGAGAGATGTGATGAGAAGTGAGTGACCAAATGAGGAGGAGTCATCCTGTATTTATATCCAAACGTTGAAGATGAATAGATGTGTCTGTTGGACATCTGAGCCTACATAAGTTGCTGGCCAACTTTGACAATTTATCCATAATCAAAATAAATTCATATCTCCATAAATACTTATCGGAATCGGATGATCTTTAGATCAATCCTACACCTCTCGATGAGAGGAATCTAGGAAAAATATTATCAGCCATGAATAAGGTGACCCACATGGAGTTTGGCCCTAGTTGCCAATTTTAACATGCTGCCTGAAATGATCTGCTACTAGAGCCCTCTTTGCTGCTCAGAAAATTCTGGGAAATTAATCCCGACCTCTACACAAGAAACCTAGAATAACCCACGAAGGGTTTGGCCAAAGCTTGACCGTGAAATTTCGACCCTCTTGGGCTTGGTTGGCTCTCCTGCTGGGTAAATTGTACCACCTAAGAATTCTGCTGTTGAATGCTCCCAAAATGTCTGCAAGCCCTGTTAGAAGGCTTCCCAAGCCTTCCCTCTTCATTTCCTCCACAGACTCCCCTATCTCCACAACTTCCCAGAGTGCCTCTAGCTATGACTATGCAGTCCCTGCGCTGTTGTAACTCTCCCTGCTGCTGGAACTCGACTCACTGTTGCTGGTATGAATTGGGATGAAGTAGAACTCCCTCCTTGGGCTGGCACTCAAAGTCCAGCAAAGCAAGGGTTGGGATTTCCGCTCGGAAACACCTGGTGTGCTGAACAACACATGAAAACTTGGCTCATTGCTCAAGCGTGCTCTTGTCAAAAGACAAATTCTGAAAATGATAGAGGATGAGCAAAATGAGAGCCCCTCCTTTTTGTTGATTTGCCTCAAAGGCTACCCATGTGGGCCCACATCGAATTTCCCTCACCTTTTTCGCACCAATGAGAGCGTACTCTCCATGTGGGCTGAAAATCCTTTGTGGTGGCCCCCACACTCCACCAAAGCAGCAATATTTCGATTGAAATCTAATGTTGGGGTGCTTCTCATGCCAAAAATCAAATGTGGGCCCCCTAGGCCCACTTCTCCTAAGTGAAACAATGCAATACGCCAAAATTGAGCAAAATTCGATATTCACTTAGTGAAACACAGAGTAGGAATATCACAGCCCTCCCCACCAAAATGTTGCTTGTCCTCAAGCAATTGCAAAGAAGGATGTTGTAGTATATGTTCCCCCTCCCAGGTGGCATGCTCACTCGGTAGATTCCTCCATCGGATCAAAAACTCCCTGATGACCTTGTTACGCAGATGTCTCTCCTTGGTGTCCAAAATAGCCTCTGGTTCCAGCACTAAATGCCCCTCATCGTCCATAGGGGGTAACTCCAACTCATATGCTACCTCCCCCACCCTCCGAGTGACACGATAAGGCCCATAGAAGCGGGGTTTGAGCTTCTCGGCCCCCCTTTTGCTTGAGCGTAGACTGTCTGTATGGCTGGAGCCTCAAGAATACCAAGTCCCCAACTTCGAACTGCCTCTCAACTCTGCCCTTGTCTGCATAAAGCTTTTGCTGATTTTGGGCCATTTGCAGGTTGTCCTTCAGAGCCCTCAAGATATCTTGGCCCTCTTGTATCTAGTCCTTGGCCCTTGGGGCCTTGCTGTCTCCAAACATAATGTCAGCAAAAGATAACGCATCATAACCATACAGGGCTCGAAATGATGATATACCTATAGACATGTGATGCATAGTGTTGTAGTAGTATTCACCCAAGTGTAGCCACCATATCCACTCTCTCTGTTGCCCTGTCACATAGTTACGCAAGTAGCCCTCCAACCACTTGTTAACTATCTTTGTTTGTCTGTCTGTCTGAGGGTGGTAACTGGTACTCGGGGTGAGCTCAGCCCACCAACCAAAATAGCTCCTGCCAAAATCCACCCATGAACCTGCTGTCCCGGTCATTGACGATGGTCTTCGGGAGACCATGTAGCCGAAACACCTCTCTGAAAAACAATTTGGCCACCTGTGAGGCCGAGTACCGGGCTGAAATGGCGAAGAAGTGGGTGTACTTCGTCAACCAGTCCACCACTACATAGATGCAGTCTTTACCCTGTACTATGGGTAGCCCAGTAATAAAATTCATCGATATGCTCTCCCATTTCCCCTCTGGAATGGGAAACGGCTGCAATAGGCCTGCGGGGTGTGTCTGCTCTCCCTTGTTCCGTTGGCATGTGTCACACTCTTGGATATACCTCAGAACATCATCCTTGAGGCCCTTCCACACAAAGTGCTCCCTGATGGTTTGATATGTCTTTGTGAACCCCTGATGCCCTACTAATGGTGAATCATGAGCAGCCTGTAGAATCTTACCCTCAGAGGGGAGTTGGGTACCAAGTAAATCTAGTCTCGGTAATAGATCACCTCGTTCATCACCCGATACCAATCATCTGTCACCTACAGATCAAGGACCTCACATGCAAACTTGTCCTTGGAGTACTCAACTAGTAACTGCGCCCTCTAGTCTGGGGCGATGCTCATCAAGGACAAAGTGGTTGGTCTCCTAGACAATGCATCAGCCACTAAGTTGTGCTTCCATACTCAATGTCAAAGTCATATGCCTGTAGTTTTCTCACCCACTTCTGCTGCCTCTCTTGTAGCTGTTTCTGCTCCAAAAATAACCTGAGGCTGTTGTGATCGGTCTTGACCTTGAACCTATTCCCCACCAAATACTGCCTGAACTTGGCCAACGCATGCATGATGGCCAACATCTCCTTATCATAGATGGAGTAAAGTAGCTCATGGGGCAGTAGCTTCCTACTCTCAAATGCTATGGGGTGCCGTCCCTGCATCAATACGGCCCCCACACCCACTCCTAATGCATCACACTCCAACACAAAAGGCTGAGTGAAGTCAGGAAGTGCCAACACCAGACAGCTACTCATGACCTCCTTGAGGTGATCAAATGCCTCTTTCGTTGTAGTGGTCCACTCAAAAGCCCCCTTCTTCGTCAAGTCTGTGAGGGGTGCAACCAACTGGGAGAAGCCCTTCACGAACTTCCTGTAAAAAGTGCAAATGCCCAAGAATCCTCTCAGCTCAGTCACATTCCGGGGCTCTGGCCAATCCCGGATAGCTCTAATCTTCTCCTCATGTACTCTGACACCATCCTCCCCAATGATGTGCCCTAGGTAGAGCATCTCGGTTAGCCCAAACTCGCACTTGGACAGTTTGGCATAGAACAACTGTTCCTGCAGAATGCACAGTACTGTCTCAAGGTGTTGCAAATGCTCTAGCTACGTCCGGCTGTAAATCAGTATGTCGTCAAAGAACACCAACACGAATTTCCTCAACTGCCCATGAAACACGTGGTTCATGCATGACTGGAATGTCGCGGGTGCATTGGTCAGCTCGAGGGGCATAACCAGGAACTCAAAGTGCCCATAATGGCACCAAAATGTTGTCTTTGGGACATCTTGGTCCCTCACCCGGATCTGATGGTACCCCGACCGCAGATCAATCTTCGAGAAGAACTTAGCTCCCCTCAACTCGTCCATCAACTCATCTACACAGGGAATGGAATAGCGGTTCTTCATCGTCTTCTTGTTGAGGGCCCTGTAATCGATGCACATCAGTAAGGACCCGACCTTCTTCTTCACCAGCACAACTGATGAAGCAAAACGACTAGAGTTGGGCCTGATATGCCCGAGTGCCAACAGCTCGTGGATGGCCCTCTCGATCTCATCTCGATAAGCCTTGGGATGTCGATAACGGGTGGTGATGAAAGCCTGCACCCCTGACTCCAACTCGATATTGTGTTCAAACCCCCGGTCAGGTGGTTGTCCTAGTGGTATGTCCCCAAACACCACTAGATACCTGTCAAGAATACACTGTATCTTCGGATGTGGTGGCTTGGGTTTTCCTCCAGCCTCTGAGATCCTCAACTCCACAGTCCACTCAATGTCTCCATGTCTCAAGTCAGCCTCCATCCTGTGGGCCGAAATAGTCTGTTGTGGGTAGGATTGCATCCCCCGAAGCAACACAGTCTTGCCATCTGGCCCTACAAATTCCATCTCCAACTTCCTCTAGTATGTTGTGACTCTGCCAAGCGTATAGAGCCACTGGACTCCCAACACTACGTTGGTGTCCAATACATCCACCATAAAGAAATGACCTGTCATGGAGTAGTTCCCCATGGTCATTGCAAGGCTGGTACATAAGGTGTGCACTGCATGGTCCTGTCCCTAGGCACAAGAACTGAGAATCCCTCAAACTCCTCAGTTGTGATGCCCCTCCTCTAAACCAGTTGAGCATCAATGAAGTTGTGGGTAGCCCCACTGTCCACCAGAACTGAGACACGCTACCCCTTAACAGTGCCTCTAATCCTCATATTCAAGAATTTGGGTACCCCACGCAGTGATGCAAGGACCCCTCGGGTAGGAGCTAAGGAAACTCCCCTTGCTGGTGGTGGTGGTGGTGGTGGTCCTCCTCCTCCCTGCGATGCTGCGTTGTCCTCTCCACCCATCACAAAATAGGTGTCATCCTATGCATCGCTGTCAGAGAAGACCTCGATATAGTGGGCCTTCCCCGCTGCACACCTATGGCCTGGTGCCCACGACTCTTGACAAGTGAAGCACAGTGTCCTCCTCCTGAGGTCTCTTCGGGTCTCATCATCCAACTGCCCACGCCCCCGATTGGCTCTTGGTGGTGGAGCCCTGGTGTCCTTCCCCCTCTGCTGGAAACCTTGTCTAGGAGGTAATGGTGCCTGCACCCTGGGTAGGGCATCCTATAAATCTCGAGCTCTCCCAACTGCATCTTGTAATGTAGTGTGCTTGTTGGACCTCACTAACCCGCGCAATGGCTTTGCTAGCCCATCCATAAACATGAAAATCCTCCTAGACTCTGACAAGTCAAGCACCATCACAGACAATCGCAGAAACTCTGAGATGTAGGTTTCTACACTCCTGGTCTGCTTGAGCCTTGTCAGCTCCCCGAAATACTCCTCCGGATCCTTCCTCTCAAACCGCTCCAACACCCTCCCGGTGAAATCATTATAGGCAGTCACTCCCGCATGTCCCAATGTGGTCAATCTGTGGAACCACCAGTCGTGGGCTTCCCCTTCTAGATGCAACGTGGCAATCTTGATTGCCTCTCCTTCTATCATTTGGTTCAGCTGGAAATAAACATCCAGCTTTTCGACCCATGCCTTGGCCAAGCTCTTGGAGGACCCATTGAAGGTTGGGAGAAATAGCCTCCCCACAGTGGGTTGCAAATCTGTCCCCTGCATGTAACCTTCTCCACTCTGCCCCTTGGGCTTGTTGTTGCCCTTCAACTGACAGAAATCTTTGAAAGTGATGGCCCTCCCAAAATCAGGCCCATAAGACTGATACTCTAGGAAATAGTCCCCATAAGGTGCCTCCTCTTGCTCTGGCTTCCCACTTGCTCTAGATTGTAGGAATGTAGGAATGGTGGATCTAGGGGGTGTATTTTGAATCAATGGCATGTTGGCATGGAGAGATGCATGGTGATGTGAGGTGCTAGATCCTTCTCCATAGTTGAAATCCCCTTGGTCTCCCTTAACCTTGTTGCCATTTCCATTTCGCTGGCCCATTCCTTCAATGTTTCGAGACAAATCCTGCATTGCCTTCAGTAGGAGTTGGGAAAACCCCTTCTCCTCCTTCCTTTTGTCTCCTTCATTATGTGAATATTACTTGAACCCAGAATCCCTACTGCAGCAAACTGATGTTACTTCTCCAACTTGTTAACCCATACAAGTTATTTATTGTGTTCTATGGTAAATATTGAAGTAAATACAATTGCAACATTCACTATTTAAAATAATATGCCGAAACAAGAAATTGAACAAGAAAGAGATACAACACAAGTGACACAGTTGTTTTTGGACAAAAGTCCCTGGAAAAACCCAATGTGGGAAAACTGGTGTAGCAGATTTGAGGGTTTTTATTATTATGCAGTAGTAATTTTTCAATACAATCTCTGGATGCCTTGTTGGCTATCCAGTATAGAGAATATCACTGGACAGAAGAAATTAGTGAGATTACCGCACTCTACACTGCAAGTCCCAGTTGATTTGGCAGCTGAACCAACGAGTCCCCGACTACCTATGCGCTGCCCCTACGCAGTGACTGCGTGGACCTGGGTCACTGCCTTTGAGGCACTGCATCACCTCTTTGCTAGATCAATTTGCTCTCAGGATCTTCGACTTCAGCCCTCCCGGCTCAGAACGTCAAACCCCCAGCAAAATCTCGGACTTCTGCTTGGAAGGCATTGCACTGCTCTGTGTGAGCCCTTCCTGGCTCTGCGTCACCCTCACTGGGCACTGCGTTGCCTCCTTTGCGTCTTTCTCTGCCTCTTTGTTGCGTATTCTTGGTTTTGGAGAAGATTCTCCAGCGAAAACTATCTCTGCCCCTCTCTACGTGATCACCACGAAATCATTGCGTTGCTCTCTGGCTCTGCAATTCGATCTGATAGATCAACTCTCTGGTTGTCTTGCAAATGACCCTCAAGCTGTTAATTTTTGGTAGCATCGGAAGTGCTCTAGCCTTGAAAATTGGTGGAGAGGCTAAGGCACATGAGTTCTAAAGAACCCAAAAACCGTTTGGTGAAATTCCACCCAGATTGTATTTTATTAAAATAATTAATATTTTTAATGGAGTTCCTAAGTCTAAACTTAGGGAAATTAAAATATTAATGGGTATTAATCAAAATATGGGTGAGAATGATCTAGAAGGCGGATCAAGTCATGTTTTAATCTTAGCCATTGATTAGAGACTTAATCTCGGCCGTTGAAGACTCAACAGGAAAAGTATAAAATGGAGGCTTGGGGTTCATTTGGAAACACACAGAGAGATTGAGGAAATTGATTTTTTGAGGTGAGAAGTTCTCAGGAGGAAAATCGATTGGGGAGATCTTGCAACTGAGGGGCAGAGAGAATCCGGGAGAAGGACTTTCCGGAAAATACAGAATAGAGAGGCAGAGAGAGCTTGCAGAGAGGCAGCGCAGTAGCCAGGAGAGCTGACGCAGAAACTCTGCCTGTCACGCAGAATCCAGAACTGCCGGAACAGCCAAAACTGTTGCGAACTGCTGAAACGGTTGGGAGCACTAATGTAGAGGGCAGAGAAGGTGACGCAGGGCTGACGCAGAGCTTGAAAGGTTGACGCAGGGCCTACGCACGGCTAGTGTAGAAATAGCCGGGGTTAGCCAAACTTGTGCTGGATCAGCGAAAATTCTGCCAGGTGAAGTGAGGTAAAACTCACTCAGATTTTCCGCCAGTATTTTCTCTGTAAAGGATTGCTAGATGAGCATCCTAGATTGTATTTAGATATTTACTGCCAATAATAAGAATCCTCGGATCTGCTGCACCGGTTTTCCCACATTGGGTATTTCTGGGGACGATTGTCCAAAAACAAGTGTGTCAATGTGATTGTTCATATGCTAATGTTTCTCTTGCCATTTAATTTTCAGTTCTAGTTTGTGAAGTTTGCAACTGAATTTATTTTGGTATTCACTGAAGTATTGGTAAATAACTTATCATAAATAAGTAGGAGAAATAAATCAATTATTGCAGCAAATTTTCAGATGGTATCATAGCAAGGTTCAGGCAAGATGGAAGCAAAGAAAAAGGGCATGGAGAACAGTAGGGATCAGAATATTTGCAAATTAGCTTCCAGGTTGGAAGAGGAGTTTGCTTTCCTATCAAGTTCTGCATCAGCCGTGGACTGGTACATTGATAGTGGGGCTTCAGCTCATATGACTGGAGAATGAGAATATTTCTCGAGCTATCAGGAGGAACAAATGGACTTCCAAATCACAATGGGTAACAGGATGAAGTGCACCCCAGTAGGAAAAGGAACCGTTATATTCCTGACAACAACAGGAGATAGTCTTCGGGCCACGAATGTACTGCATGTGCCAGGTATGCAAATGAATTTGATTTCTGTCTCTCAATTACAAGATAAGGGATATGATGTATACTTCATTGGTAATAGAGTATATGTCAAGCATTCAAGGTGGAAAAAGAGGGCCTAGATTGGAACTGGAAGCAACAGATTATACAAGTTGCAACTCGAGTCTCCTATGGCATTGATAAGCAGTAATGTCGATGGAGAAAAATAATTAAATGAGTTGTGGCATAGGAGGATGGGACATTTACATCATGGGGTGTTATGGATGCTCAAGGAAACTGTTACGGGGGTTCCAGTGCTTAATACCAAGCATGATGATACATGCAGAGGCTGCGTGCTAGGTAAGTACGCCAAAGCAATGCATATTCCAGAAGCAACAATAGAGCTAAGAGTGTATTGGGGTTAATACACTTAGACATTTGCGGTCCAATGTCTACAAGGGCCATCAGTGGCGCTAAGTATTTTGTTACCTTCATAGATGACCATTCCAGGAAAACTTGGATCTATTTTTTGAGAACCAAGGATGAGGTCTTTGATTGGTTTAAAGAGTTAAGGCTCTAGTGGAAAACCTGACAGGAAGGAAGATCAAGATATTGTGCTCAGACAATGGTGGAGAATAAACGGATAAGAACTTCACTGATTTCTGTGCAAGAGAAGGGATCCGAAGAGGATGGACAACACCCTATAATCTAGAATAGAATGAAGTCGCAGAAAGGAAGAACAAAACTATTGTTGGAGCAACAAAGGCGATGTTATATGATTAGAATCTACCCAAGTTTTTATGGGCAGAATCATGCAGCACAGCTGTGCACATTCAGAACAGAATTCCTCACAGGGCTTTAGGAAAGAAGACACCAGAGGGAGTTTTCACGGGAAAGAAGCCAGAAGTAAGTCACCTTAGGATATTCAGAAGTGTAGCTTATTGCCATATTCCAGAAGAGAAGCGGAGTAAGTTAGCGCACACTGCCAAAGTTGGGTATCTAGTAGGTTACAGCGAGACTTCAAAGGTGTATCGGATCTACATTCTGAGCAGTAGAAAGATTGTAGTAAGGCAGGATGCGAATTTCATGCAAGATAGAGCCTTCAGGAAATCTCATGAGATGCCATTTGAAGAACAGGATGAGGATGCTCCTCTAGTCCAGCAACAGGGATCAGATCTGGCAAGAAGACAAGTATTTGGTTCAAGCACGGTAACCAGTACTAGCATCTCCTCAAGAGAAGAGGAGCCAGGAGTGTCACAGCAGGTACAGGAAGAGGAACAGATGGAACCTCCCACCACCAGTGGAAGAACTAGCCGAGAAGTATGACAGACTCTGAGGGACGCAAAGGAATTCGTTGGAGCTCCTAGAGCCGAGAAAAGGCAATGTAGACAACCTGATAGGTACCAAGCATTGGTAGCTCAGGTCGAAGAACCCTCTAGTTTTCAAGAAGCCGTACAACACCAGGTATGGGTGGATGCCATGGTAGAAGAGTACAGTTCTATCATGACAAATGATGTCTGGGAAATTGTACCAAGACCAGAGAACAAATCAATTGTAGGTTCGAGATGGATCTACAAGATCAAGTATGCTGCAGATGGCAACGTAGATAAGTACAAGGCTAGGTTTGTCACAAAAGGATATGTGCAAAAGGAAGGAATAGACTATGAGGAAACCTTTGCCCCAGTAGCTTGATATACCTCTATCAGATCCATTATATCCCTTGCAGCACAGATGGGATGTGAGATTCACCAAATGGATGTGAAGGCATCGTTCTTGAATGGGGTGATAGAAGAAGAGGTATATATTGAACAGCCAGAAGGTTTCGAAATACATGAAAAGAGAACTCATGTGTGCAGGTTGAAGAAAGCCTTATACGGGCTAAAACAAGCACCCAAAGCTTGGTATGGTTGAATTGACAGCTACTTACAACAGTTGGGATTCATCAAGAGCGATGTCGATCCCAATCTTTATTATTTGCTAGTAGAAGGTGAGCCGTTGGTTTTGGTATTGTATGTGGATGATCTATTTTTGATAGGATCATCCAGACTCATAGAGGATTGTAAGAAGAACCTGGAAACTGAGTTTGATATGAAGGATTTGGGGCTAATGCGTTATTTTCTGGGTTGGAAGTTTGGTAGTAGGATGGTGAGATCTTCCTTGGCCAAGGAAGATATTCATAAGAAATTTTGAAAAGATTCAGAATGTTAGGTTGTCGACCTATGGCTACACCTATGATTACCAATTGGAAGAAAATAGATGCTTCGGGAGACAAGGAAGTGGACCCCACCTTATACAGACAACTCATTGGGTCACTTATTTATCTAGTCAACATCAAGCAAACTTGTGTTATGCTGTCAACACCCTTAGTCAGTTCATGGTGGAACCAAAAAGGGCGCACTGGGCAGCAGCAAAGCACATTCTCAGGTATGTGCGTGGAACAGTAAATTTTGGATTAAGGTACACCAAGGGCAATGATATCGAATTGAGTGGATTCACTGATGCAGATTGGGAAGGAAGTTCAATAGATAGGAAAAGTACCACTGGGTATTGCTTCGGTATTGGATCTGGGATGACCTCTTGGTGCAGTAAGAAGCAAAAGTCTATAGCTTTGAGCTTTGCTGAAGCTGAGTATATGGCAGCTAGCAAAGCAACATGTGAAGCTATATGGCTTAGGAAACTGCTTGTAAATTTGTTTAGGAGAAGGATGGAAGCGACAAGGATCTTCTGTGATAATCAGAGTTGTATCAAGCTCTCTGAAAATCTAGTATTTCATGATCGCTCCAAACACATCGATATTCAATGTCACTTTATTAGAGACTGTGTTCAGCATGGAGCAGTACAGTTGGAGTACACTCCCATAGAAAATCAAGTGGTAGACATACTCACCAAGGCTCTAGGAAGAGCAAAGTTTGTTCAATTTTGGGAACAAATGGGTATGTTGGAAAATCCCTTTCAATAGAATGATGCAGCGTTTGAGAGGGAGTTGTAGTACAGATGTAGCAGTGGCAGTGGCAGTGTCATGGGTAGCAATACAGTAGCAGCAGTAGCACAGTGTTGTTGGTAGCAGTATTGCAGAAAGGAGGTGCTTCAAAAATAGAGCAGCACACAGGTGGATGTTGTTGCTAGAGCACTTTCCTCGCTAAGAGGGAGTGTTAGTTTTTGGTAGCATCGGAAGTGCTCTAGCCTTGAAAATTGGTGGAGAGGCTAAGGCACATGAGTTCTAAAGAACCCAGAAATTGTTTGGTGAAATTCCACCCGGATTGTATTTTATTAAAATAATTAATATTTTTAATGGAGTTCCTAAGTCTAAACTTAGAGAAATTAAAATATTAATGGGTATTAATCAAAATATGGGTGAGAATGATCTAGAAGGCGGATCAAGTCATGTTTTAATCTTAGTCGTTGATTAGAGACTTAATCTCGACCGTTGAAGACTCAACATGAAAAGTATAAAATGGAGGCTTGGGGTTCATTTGGAAACACACAGAGAGATTGAGGAAATCGATTTTCTGAGGTGAGAAGTTCTTAGGAGGAAAATCGATTAGGGAGATCTTGTAGTTGAGGGGCAGAGAGAATCCGGGAGAAGGACTTTCCGGAAAATACAGAACAGAGAGGCAGAGAGAGCTTGTAGAGAGGCAACATAGTAGCTGGGAGAGATGATGCAGAAAAGTTGTCTGTCACACAGAATCTAGAACTGCCAGAACAACCGAAATTGCCAGGAACTGCCGAAACTATCAGGAACAGCCGGGAGACCTAACACAAAGGCAGTGCAGTAGCTTGGAGAGTTGATGTTGAAAAGATGCCTATCACACAGAATCCAGAATTGTCGGAATAGCCTAAACTGTCGGAATTGCTGAAACAGTGAGGAGAGCTGATGTAGAGGGCAGAGAAGGTGACGCAGGGGCTAAGCAGGGCCAACACAAAAATAGTCAGGGTTAGCCAGTGTTGTGTTGGATCAATCGGAATTCTACTGGGTGAAGTGAGGTAAAACTCACTTAGATTTTTCGCCAGTATTTTCTCTGTAAAGGATTGCTAGATGAGAATCCTAGATTGTATTCAAATATTTACTGCCAATAATAAGAATCCTTAGATCTGCTGCACGGTTTTCCCACATTGGGTTTTTCCGGGGACAATTGTCCAAAACCAAGTGTGTCAATGTGATTGTTCATACGCTGATGTTTCTCTTGCCGTTTAATTTTCAGTTCTAGTTTGTGAAGTTTGCAACTGAATTTATTTTGGTATTTACTAAAGTATTTGTAAATAACTTATCATAAATAAGTAGGAGAAATAAATCAATTATTGCAACAAATTTTCACACAAGCCTCCTTAAATAATCTTCTCGTTGACATTCAGTGGCCCAGATTAGAAGCTAATCAATGGCTAAGATCATTTCTACTTGATCCTCGTCTTCTTCTAGAAGTTAATCCCACAGTTAGATTAATACCCATTAATTATTTTAATTTCCTAAGTTTAGACTGAGGGACCCATTAAAAATAATTAATTATTTGAATAAAACTATCTTCGGGTGGAATTTCCCAAAACGCTTTCTGGGTTCTTTGGAATACATGTGCCCAAGCCTCCCTACAAAACTTGAGACTTATAGCACATTCAAAGCTACCAGAAATCAACACTCCCTCTTAGCGAGGAATGTGCTCTAGCAATGCCTCCCACTGAAGCATCACCCTGACTTCATAACATCGTCCTCTACGCTGCTGATGTCTGACATGTTGTCCACCAACTACTGCGCTGCTGCTGCAACTGTACTACTGCTGACACTACCACTGTCAACACTGCATCTGTACTACAACCCCCTCTCAAGTGTTGCATTTGTGCTACTACTAACACTGCCACTGCTAACACTTCATTTGCATTACAACTGAAAAACATCCCAAAATCTGAACAAGTGTTCAGCATAGATGCATCTCGATGCTGAAGATCTGACTGCTGCTAGTCCCACGCTATCCCTTTGAAGCCACTACGCTGTTGTTGCTACTGCACTGTGCCTCCCTGCACTGTTGCAACTTTGCACTACGCTGCTCAGACTTGGTGTTCTAGCCACTGCATTTGTCGCTCCAACACTCCTCTGCACCAACTGACATTGGTCCATCTTGCTACTTCTGATCTGGGCTCTTGTAGCAAGGAATTGATCCGAGAGGTGGGCTCCTCAAGGATCTTGCCCATTTGTAGCTCTTTCGAACTACAGCTCTAAATCAGCCCACCTCCCTCTTGGAGGTATCTCGACTGTCATGGCGAACTCCTCTTCTTCGATATTCGCGGATGCAGCCTTCAGATTGTGCTTCTCATCTTTTTCCTTCTTCCTGAGAGGACACTGTGTTGCGTAGTGACCCATTTCACCACACCCGGAGCATTTGATCTTTGAGACATCCTTCTTCCGCCTTCGCTGCTCTTGCTGCCCCTTGATTGCAAGGGCTACATTCTCTTCCTCCTCTTTGGGCTTCGACCCACTGCAACTTCTTCCATCAAACTTACACTTGGTTAGATCTCTCCTCAGCTCTTCCTGCTTGAGAGATGCCCACATACTATCCGAGTCTGGCAAAGCTTCCTTGCCCAGAATGCTCTGGATAAAGACTTGCCACTCTTCTGAGATTGAGTTTAGGGCCAGTCTCACCATCTCGGAACCTTGAGGTGTAGACCCCACAGCTGCCAACTCGTCCTGGGTCTCCTGAAGCTTCATGAGGAACAGATCAATGCGCTCCCCCTTCTGCATCTGTGCAGATCTCAATTTATGCTCTAAGTACATCTTCCACTGCTCGGAAGATCCTTGATACAGCGTTGCCAAGGCATCCCACATCTCCTTAGTAGTCTCTTTGCTAGCGATGTGACATACCACATGATCCTTTACTCCATCAAGGATCATCCTCTTGGCCTTCACCATTTCCCATTGTACTTCTTCAGCGGATCTGGATTTGCAGGCTCAGCCACCACGTTGTCGACATAAGCCTTGAGAAAATGCTCATCTAGAAGGCATGACATTCTTACCTTCCAGATCACATAGTTGGATGCCCCATCCAAACTGTCTTGATCTCTCAACCCACTCGCTGCCATCTCTGCCACGAAAATGTTGAATTTATCTTCTCTGTCTCTTACTACTGCTGCTCGGGTAATAAGAAAATGGACTTCTTGGCAGGAGGTCTACTGAGGAAAAATTCGCTCACTGTGCTTCTCCTCTCTTTTCTGACCTCTTTCAGCCCAACAATCTACTTGCGGAAAACTGCATCCCACGAGCTCTTTCTTGATGCTGAGGTTTTGCATTGCTCCCTCTAGCTTGGTAAGATTTTGGTCTGGAAGCCCTTCCTCTCTGTCGACTCACTCAAAGAGAGACTTTCCTTGGAAATTCAGCGTTCCTAGCCTGGACTGCGCATTCCCTCCGGGGATTGGAACTGTTGCCTCCTGCAACTATTCAACCTCCTTCTCTGTTCAACGTTGGGTTCTCTGGCACTGCTCTTCTTGTTTCACCTGCACTACTCTAATACCATGTGAAAATTCCTTGAACCCAGAATCCCTACTGCAGCAAATTGATGTTACTTCTCCTACTTGTTAACCCATACAAGTTATTTATTGTGTTTTACGGTAAATATCGAAGTAAATACAATTGCAGCATTCCCTGGTTAAAATAATATGCCGAAACAACAATTTGAACAAGAAAGAGATACAACACAAGTGACACAATTGTTTTTGGACAAAAGTGCCCCAAAAAACCCAATGTGGGAAAATCGGTGTAGCAGATCTGACGGTTTTTATTATTATGCAATAGTAATTTCTGAATACAATCTTTGCATGCCTTGCTAGCTATCCAATACAGATAATATCACTCGGCAGAAGAACTTAGTGAGATTACCTCACTCTACACTGCAAGTCCTGACTTATTCGATAGCAGAACCAACGAGTCCCCGACTACCTTTGTGTTGCCCCTACGCAGTCACTGCATGGGCCTGCATCACTACCTTTGAGGCACTGCATCACCTCTCTGCTGGATCGATTTGCTCTCAGGAGCTTCAACTTCAGCCCTCTCGGCTCAGAACGTCAAACCCCCAACAAAATCTCGAACTTCTACTTGGAAGGCACTGCGCTGCTCTGTGTGAGCCCTTCTTGGCTCTGTGTCACCCTCACTGGGCACTGCGCTGCCTCCTCTGCGTCTTTCTCTGCCTCTCTGCTATGTATTCTTGGCTCCAGAGAAGATTCTCCAGCCAAAACTATCTCTTCCCCTCTCTACGTGATCACCACGAAATCACTGCGCTGCTCTCTGGCTCAACAATTTGATCTGACTGATCAACTCTTTGTGTATCTTCCAAATGACCCTCAAGCCTCCTTAAATAATCTTCTTGTTGACATTCAACAACCCAGATTAGAAGCTAATCAATGGCTAAGATCATTTCTGTTTGATCCTCGTCTTCTTCTAGAAGTTACACCCATAGTTAGATTAATACCCATTAATTATTTTAATTTCCTAAGTTTAGACTTTGGGACCCATTAAAAATAATTAATTATCTTAAAAAAATTGTCTCTGGGTGGAATTTCCCAAAATGCTTTTTGGGTTCTTTGGAATACATGTGCCCAAGGCTCCCTGCAAAATTTGAGACTTAGATCACATCTGATGCTACTAGAAATCAATTAATTGTCCCCCATGTTGGTTTCTTCTACCTCCGGTTCTGTAGTCACAGGATCAGGTGTGATCTCTAACTGTCATTCCTTACTTCTATACCTCTGCCTCCAGTATGTCACATTCTGCCTATCCTCCGGTGTCGTAGACTGCGTTGCTCCCACAGGTTGTGCCAAGTCTATGAGCTTTGATACAACTGTAATATCCTTTAGGGAAAATTAACAGTAAATATTCAAAGCAAAATAGACAAACACACCATAAAATCAGAACAAACAATCAAACCATGAATTTTCTTCCAAAACAACGCTGTATACTCATTTTATTAATGGAAAGAGGTGTACAATCAAGGTGTTGGAATGAGTGCATTTGGGTTTGCTCTTAGTAAGCTAGCAAAAGCCCAAAATGATCCCTGAATCACCCTTCTCCAATCTGCTGTCAATTCGGCCCAAGTGTTGCGCTGTAAATGCCTAGAAATGGTGTTGTTGCTTGAAATGATTTGCTGCTAGATCCCTCTCTTCTAGTAAGAAAATTCCGAGAAATTAATCCCGACCTCTACATAAGAAACCCAGAATAACCCACGAAGGGTTTGGCCAAAGCTTGACCCCAGAATTTCGACCCTCTTGGGCTTGGCTGGTTCTCTTGCTGGGTAAATTGACCCACCTGAGAATTCTGTTGCTGAATGCTCCCAAAATGTCCGCAAACCTTATTAGAAGGCTTCCCAGGCCTTCCCTCCTTATTTCCTCCACAGACTCCCCTATCTCCACAACTTCTCGTAGTGCCTAAGCTATGACTGTGTAGTCCCTGCACTGTTGGAACTCGACTCAATGCTGCTGGTATGAATTGGGATGAAGTAGATTTCCCTCCTTGTACTGGCACTCGAAGTCCACCGAAGCAAGGGCTGGGATTTCCGCTTGGAAACACTTGGTGTGCTGAACAACACATGCAGACTTGGCTCACTGCTCAAGCGTGCTCTTGTCAAAAGACAAATTCTGAAAATGATAGATGATGAGCAAAATGAGAGCCCCTCCTTCCTTTTTGTCGATTTGCCTCCAAGGCTACCCATGTGGGCCCACATCGAATTTCCCTCACCTTTTTTGCACCAATGAGAGTGTACTCTCGACATGGGCCAAAAATCATTTGTGGTGGCCCCCACACTCCACCAAACCTACAATATTTCCATCGAACTCTAATGTTGGGGTGCTTCTCATGCCAAAAATCAAATGTGGGTCCCGTAGGCCCACTTTTCCTAAGTGAAACAATGCAATACGCCAAAATTGAGCAAAATTTGATATTCTCTTAGTGAAACACTAAGTAGGAATATCACATTATCTATTTAGTCAATTCTTTGATGGGGTCACTAGGCTCTTCCTTAGCTTTTGCTTTGTTTTTATGCTCTTGGGATTTTGATGGATTTCCTCTTGTGAAACGGGGAAGATGTGACTTCCCTAAGGCTTGAATGTTCTTTTCAATCTTTAATGGCATGGTTTGTGCAGTCCTCCAGTCTTTCGGTTCTTTATCCTTTAGCTCATATGTAAAATCACCACTGAAAGACTCGACATAATATATGGGAATAGAGGTATCTAAAGGTTTATTGTCTTGAGGAAAACTCTTGATTAAGTCATTAAACCTCTTATTGAACTTTTCCATAGTTTCATTCTCATTCTTCTTTATTCCATTAAGGGAGGCCAACAAGTGTCAGTGTTCTTTCTTATTACTCCATTTATTCTTGAAGGCATCATTAATTTGTTCAAGAGTTGTGAATGTTAGATTATGGTAGCACTAGATAGGTGTTCTAGTCTCTATGATGTCTAAAAGGCTCAGGAACACAAGATCTCCAAAACCTAGAAAAGGTTTCACAAGAAAGGACTTGGAGACACCTCAATTAAATTAATTAGCCAATAATTAAATATTTCCTAAGTCTAACTAATGAAAATTAGTTAATTAAAGTGAATTAATTGGGGAAGTTCGATTTTGCTTTAGGGACTTCCAAAAAAGTTAATTGACGGAGTCAAGATGATCTTTAGACATCGGTTGAGATGTGATCGTGGTTGTTGAGACTCCAGCAAGAGATAATAAGAGCAGGTTGAAGGGTTTGGAGAAGATACATCAAATTAGTTGTGAGTTGAGCAACTCGACTACCTAGTTGCAGGTATTTAGCAAGGGCACAGTTGAAGCAAGGGAAGCATCAGAGGCAGGGGTTTCAATAGAGATTTGGGAGCATGAGTACGAAGGAGATTTCCTCATTATTCTCCAGTGTCTGAAAGACAGGAAGAGGAGGTCGAATTGATTTGCAGAGGAGGTCGCATCAGCTAGTGTGAGTAGCCAGATTTCTCAGTGCGAGTTGTTGGAGGAGACCACGTTTCAGTTGCTAGAGGCGGAATCTATTTTCCGGAGGCAGAGCGAGGCAAGTCAACTTGCTAGGAAGAGTTCCCAATGGCTGATCGAATTTATGGAGCAACAATGCGCATTTCCAAGAGGCATTGCAGATAGCCTAAGAGAGTGCGAGTTGTCGGGAGAGGGCTAGATTGAGTAGCGGAGGGAGATAATCTCTAGTAAATTTTTCCAGTGGATATCAATATTTGCCAAAGGTTTTCCAGTGAAAGGCAACTAGTTGTAATTTTGCCTAAATTGTTGAATAATAATAAAATCCTCATTTGTTGCACTTGTTTTCCCTTCGCGGTTTTTCCAAGGACATTTATCCAAAAATAACAATGTCGTATTTTTATGTGTGTGTGCATATTTCTTAATTTTGTATTTTATATTCCACGCCATTTTTATTTGTGAAGATTGCAATAGTGAGTTATTTGTTATTTGTCGTAAAATTAATTTACAGAAGACAAATAAACTACACAAGTTAGGACAATAATTTCTAGTTTATTCTAATCATGGAAATTTCACATGGTATCAAAGAAAAGATCGGATCAGAAGGCCTCTAGAGCAAAGTGAGTGAGGGTTGTGCAGTTTAGAGGGAGACCTGAAGCACAAAAATCCATATCTACCCAGGCCAACGAGGCAATGCAAATTGCACAGGCAAGAATTCGATCTCCAGTCCAGGGAGGCGATCCAGAGGAAAAATCAATTTGTCTCAGTTGCAATAGTAGGCAGTGAGGTTGTCGCAAAGGGTTTCCTAAGGCAGATAAGAGATTTGCATAGCAGATCTAGTGCAAAGATTTGTAGCATAAGGGTTTTGCAGTAGCAAATCAATGCAAGGAAAGGAAGATAGCACACAGAGTTATCAGTGGTGGAAATTTCCAGAGAATTCTTAGAGGGTTTCTGGCATCTCAGTGATGGGGAAGGAGGTCGTAATTTCCAGCAAAAGAGGGTCATAGCAGGAAAAGTGATTTTCCAGTGCAAGGTTGCCAGTCTAGCCAGTGAGTGTTTCAGGTTTAGTAGTGTGTGTGCCAGATCTGGGATATTTTCTGGAGGAAGAGCAAGCTACCCAGGAGAAGCAACAGATAATGCAAGTTCCGAGAAGAGATTCTGGAGGCAAGTGTGAGTTACCTAGAGTAGAGTTGCGGAGCCCAAGAAGGAGTGCGAGTTAATTTGCCGGAAGGAGAAGGAGATTTCCTAGTTCTTTAATTCTCTAGTTTATTAAGTTTCATAGAGTTTTTCAAAGAGGACTAAGAGATCAAGACAGGTTGGATGGAGCTTCCAACTTTGGCATCTAGAAGGCTTGGATGTTGTTCCTATTGGATGAGCACTGTTTGAAGGAGTTTGTGACAACAGTGGTTGCTATTCCAACAGATCCTATCCTGATATATGATTACAGGAAGGATATGGCCAAGGCTAAGATGATGGTCCTCAACGAAGTATGGGATCACATCGTTGATGTTGTACCAAGGATCTTTCCGAGAGTCGGAAGAAATCAAGGAGAAGTCGTGGGCGGTCAAGATGAACAGAGACGAGAACGTAGTATCCCATCTCACCAGGATTCAATCATTTAGAGATGAACTTGCAGTAGTTGGAGAGAAGCCAACAAAGGACGAACTAGTGCATACAACTCTAAATGGGTTTTCCAAGGAATGGTGTACATTTGTTTAGGTGATTACTTGACATGACAAGCTACCAGATTGGGAACGTCTGTGGAGTGATTTCACTTAGGAGGAGTCAAGGCTCAGCCTCATCGATGGTACTACTAGTAGCAATGTCTAAGGGACTAAAGGTAGAGAAGGAGGAGGAGAATGTCTCTCGTACAAGGGAAAAGCGAAGAAGGGTCCTAGCCAAGGACAAGACTCAAAGGGATAGAAGAAAAAGAAAGATTTGTAAAAGGTCAAGTGCTTTGGATGTGGTGATCTTGGTCACTATGTTAGTCAGTCTCCAAAGAGGAAGAAGGACAATAAGGGGAAGTACACAACAACTTCGGAAGATATCGAGGATTTGTCTGCTAGGTTGGAGGATGAATTCGCTATGTTTGCAACATTGTTCTCAGGAGGAGTATGACGCTTTAGTATGCCAGATTGGGCAAGTTTTGAGGGAGGAGCAGCAAGGAGGTCTAGATCTAGCCAAGGAGGACCTGATCAATCGATCATATCTAGTTGTTGTGTGTTCCTCATTTGGATCATTACCTTTGCTATAGGAGCGCAAGAGTTAAACTAGCAAGAGTATCGAAAGGTCAGCAAGGCGCAATGAAATACTTGAGAGAGTTGTGAGGCGCAGTCAAAAACTCGAGAGACAATTGCAAAGCCAACTGCAATGACTCAGTGGATCACTGAGATCAGTACACACAAGTGTAGTGATGGCAACCGTGTAAAGGTAGGAGGAAAGAAATGCGAATTGGCTAGTTGCAATGGGCAAGGTATAATTCGAGCCAGAGAGACTCCAGTGCAGGGGCATCAGTAATATGAGATCATAGTAGTGCAGTAGCAGCGTGTGGCAAGTGAATCAGAGATTTTATTCAACGTGGATCAGTTTGGCTACAACATGTTCCCATAGATCAGCAGGATGCAAATATACTCACAAAAGCCTTGGGTAAGTGTTAAGTTATGGTATGTTCTATGCTTATAACAATTTACTTCTTTTTCTTATTATATTCCACCGATTAGCAATCACATGTACATAAAGTAAAGTGCAGATAGAACATTAAACGATCGACAGAAAACAAGCCAAGACAAGAGACACAAGATGTGGCGGCTAGCCAGGGACAAACCCCACAATGTGTGGGGAAACCCTTTGATCAAATCTTCTTTTATCTTCAATAATTCAGTAGAGAGAAATAGTACAAGAAATCTGATTCATATAAGCAATAGCAAACCCTAGATCAGCAGCATCAACATTAGCGACTTCATTATCAAACTAGGGCAGACCATATATAACAAACCGACCGTCGGATTGACTTCATTCCACCACCAAAAGTTTCGGCTTCTAGAGGAGGTTCAGATGAACCTACAGCGTAGTTCAAATGAGGAGATCTTCTAGGCCACGCAAGTCAATCTTTACTTCTGCAGTTGCAGCTTCAGTTTCAGCAGTTTCCGGCTTCAAACTAGGGTAGTCGATATCTTGCAAACCGTTCATCGGATTGACTTCATTCCACCACCAAAAGTTGCGGCTTTCAGAGGAGGTTCAGATGAACCTATAGCGCAGTTCAGATGAGGAGATCTTCTAGGCCACGCAAGTCAATCTTTACTTCTGCAGTTGCAGCTTCAAATTCAGCAGTTTCCGGCTTCAAACTAGGGCACCGTTCATCGGATTGACTTCATTCCACCACCAAAAGTTGCGGCTTTCAAAGGAGGTTCAGATGAACCTATAGCGCAGTTCAGATGAGGAGATCTTCTAGGCCACGCAAGTCAATCTTTACTTCTGCAGTTGCAGCTTCAAATTCAACAGCTTCCGGCTTCACATGTGAGAGAGAGAGAGAGACCCATTTCAGCGCAGTAGAGAAGAGACTCATATCTGCGCAGTAGAGAGAGAGAGATGTGATGAGATGAGTGAGTCTAAATGAGGAAAAGTCCTCTTATATTTATACACAACGTAGGTGGGTGAATAGATGCGACTGTTGGGCTTCTGAGCCTACATGAGTTGTAGGTCGGCTTGATAATAATTCCATAATCAAAATAAATTCATATCTCCATGAATACTTATCGGAATCGGATGATCTTTATATCAATACTACACCTCTCGACGAGAGGAATCTAATAAAAATATTATCAGCCATGAATAAGATGACTCACATGAAGTTTTGCCCTGGTTGCCAATTTTAACACTCCCTCTCAACCATGGAGAACTTCATCTGCAATCTGTCTATCGGTCGTTACTATTCATCCATCAAATGCACTGCCCTGTACAACCTGACCCTTGCCCTGCTCTGCTCTATTCTGCCTGTTCTGCTTTGTCTTGTTCTGCCTGCACTGATCTGTACTGTTCTGCTCTGTTCTTGCATTGTTCTGTTCTACTCTGCTTTTGTTCGAATTATGAAGAAGAAGAAATGATCGAGAATGTATCATACTGACTCAAAGTCAGTCTTAGAGTATGTACCACTGGTCCCAGACCAGTCTCAGCCGACCTGAAGTCAGCTTCATAGTAAGTACCACTCCTACCACTAGTCCCAGACCAGTATCGCAGTCTCAGAGAGTGTACCACTGATCCCAGACCAGTCTTAACCGACCCGAAGTCAGCGTCATAGTATGTACCACTCTCACTGGTCCCAGACCAGTACTGCACTGACACGAAGTCAGTCTCGGAGTATGTACCACTGGTCCCAGACCAGTCTCAACCGACCCGAAGTCAGCGTCATAGTATGGTACAACTCCTACCACTGGTCCCAGACCAGTATCATTGATCCCAGATCAATGGAGGTCATCCTAGCGTAGGGAGTACGGTAGTTACAACGATGCGTCCATCGGTACTACTATGGTCCCTAACTTCATTTCCCTGCTCATTGATCAGATGAGAGGTACTTCCCATGAGTCCCAGACTGCATGGGTAGGATGCCTCGACAGGAGAACTAATCAATCCTGTCCTCACAGGAGAACACATCAATCCTGCTACAATTGCCATGGAGAACACATCAATCCAGGCCTCACAGGAGAACACATCAAATCCTGCTACAATTGCCATGGAGAACACATCAATCTAGGCCTCATAGAAGGACACATCAATCCTGCAACAATCGCCGTGGAGAACACATCAATCCAGGCTGCCATGGAGAACACATCAATCCAGGCCTCACAGGAGAACTAATCATCCTGCTACACAGGAGAGCGAATCATCCTGTTCCACAAGAGAGCGAATCATCTTGTCCCACAAGAGAGTGAATCATCTTGTTCCAGTGTGCACCACCAGGGGAGGGTGAGTCACCCTGTGGTCATATGTTGCTCCAGTAGGAACCGCAAGCCCTCAGATCTCCCAGAGCTCAATGTATGCAACATGCAGGACCCTTGTACAAGGGTTTCTTGCCGACTTCAAGTCGTTTGGGAAAATCACAGATTAGATCTTTCCTCGGGCTTTGACAAGGTGTATCAACCTGTACATCATCTTAATGTGATGGAGCTTCCTTGCTCATCGACTTACCATATCCCAGATGATGTCTATCTGCTGGAGCAATTGACGAATACGGGATTCCTCAATAATCGAATCCCACCTCTGGTTGTTACAGAGAATCACAGTGGTATCCAATGTAAATCCAAACAGCTCATTGAAGAGCTTTCGCAACCAGACTGCCTCACACGAGGTTATGCTAGCAACAATACACCCTGCTTCGGCGTTGCTTAAAGCCACCGACTTCTGCTTCCTGCTCATCCAGGATATTGAAGCAGATCCCAAGGTGAAACAGTGCCCGGAAGTGCTCTTACGGTCCACCACACTGCCTGCCCAATCAACATCAGTATATCCAAGTAGTCTCACATCTCTGGCAGTGTATCTTAATCCATGAGAGATTATGTCCTGAAGACATCTCAAAAGATTCCTGGCATCAATCCAGTGAGGCTCAACCAAATATGAGCTCGCAATGCTAACTGCAAAACATATGTTCGGACGGAGATTCACCAAGAACATCAATGCGAATAAGTTTTTGAAACTCAGAGGCATTTCCCAAGTCTGGTCTGACATCACTACCATATAACTTCTAAAAGTTAAGATCCTCGAGGTAGTCACAGGCTTGCAGTCCATCATGCCAAATCTTTCCAATATATTTACCACATATTTTCCTTGAGATAGGAAAATTTCCCTTGGCTTCTGCCACACTTCAAGTCCTTGGTTCTTCATTTCAAATTCAGAAGCCATCTCCCTCTTACATTTGTGAATGAGAGGGTTTGGACCTATTAGAAAGAGGTCATCCACATACAACACCAGTATGAGAGGCTTCTCATCTTCAACCTTAAAGTAAAGGTTAGGATCAGCTTCACTCCTAGTGAATCCCAGCTTCATCAAGTAGCTATCGATCCTCTCATACCATGCTTGGGGTGCTTGCTTCAGCCCATAGAGAGCCTTCTTCAACCTGCATACATGAGATTTTCAATCATAAATCTCAAATCCTTTAGGTTGCTCCACATAGACCTCTTCTTTATAGAACCATGCAGGAACGCGGTCTTAACATCCATCTGATGTAGGTTCCATCCTTGTGAAGCCACAAGGGCTATGATCAAGCGGATGGTCGTATATTTGGCAACAAATGCAAATATCATAGTCTATACCTCCCTTCTGGGATAAACCATGAGCAACAAAATGAACCTTATACTTTCCCATACTTCCATTTGCTGCATGCTTTATCTTGTAAAGCCATTTTGAAGTAACAATTGTCTTGTCCAGGGTCTAGGAACTACTTCCCAGACATCATTCTCCATAATAGACTCATATTCTAGGGTCATAGCATCCTTCCATAGTTAATGCTTGATGACATCTGAGAATGATGAAGGTTCATTTTGTATGATCGTGCTCATGATGGTCAGGTATCCCTGATACCTGTTAAGTTTCTTACTTTGATGTAAGGTTCCTCAGGGTGCAACATGTCCTTCAGCATCATCAAGTATCCCCCTAAGCCATGAAGGCCTCTTCCTAGAAGAGGAAGGCTCATGTGGATGAGGATCAATCGGATCCATGGGTTCTTCTACATCAGGCATTGATTCATCATCCTTTTCTTTCGGTTCCCTGGTGTCGGCTTCTTGAGAGCTACTTGAAGTCAACAGATTGTCCACCTTGCTGAGAGCCATATCTTTGTCAGAGGTGACATCATGACTAATCACGACTTCCCTTTGACCGGTGGTGAACATTTCTTTAGGAGTTTAGGAACCCAATGCTTGATAAGGGCATCAATTTTGTACATATACGATGGTGATTGTAGTTTCAGCCCATAGAAACTTTGGAAGTCTATGATCATGTAGCATGGCCCAGACAGCTTCCATCATCGTGTGGTTCTTCCTTCCCACCACACCATTCTGCTCAGGAGTATGTGGTGTAGTAGTCTCCCTCTTAATACCAACCTCAGGTATGCCTGAGTAAACCAATTGTAATATATCGGAGGTCTTGCTTTGGCTTGAGGGGAATGGTCTCCTTTTGAGCTTTCCTTTGGTACATTTCGGACATACACCTTCTTTCTCTACTTGGAATTCGGGCATCCCTGTTACCATCTGTCTCACATCGGGTAGAGCAATGTAATGAAGGTGGGCAAACCTCCGATGCCAAAGTTCGGACTAAAGAGTTGTGTCACAAGACATGACACCTAGCGGACTTCCATCAACCTGATATAATGAAGCAACACTAAACCCAAGAGTAAAGGCATCTTTAACATTATTTTTCCATATACATACCTTGTCATTGCTGAAGGTTACCTTGTAGCCTCTGTCTTCCATTGCCAAGATGGACACTAGGTTCCTTTTGAGGCAGGTGCATTCAATACATCCTAGAATTTCTAGCCTTCTTGAATGCTTGTCGTCTTCCTTGATTCCCAGCTCTCCTCTTACCTTTGCTGTTGAATTTGTCATTCCTTTAATTGCCATCAGAGAGATTTCGAGTTGCACCACTGCATACTGTACTATGCTTCTCTAATCATGATTATCATCATGCTGCCCATTCCATGATTTTATCCATTATAATACTGCTCAAACTAGTGTGCATCATCATCATGCTATCCTATATGTCCATGATCTCATGTTGCCCTTTATGTCCATGATCTCATTCATCATGATCTCATACATAGTGACTTGCTTTATCGCAAATGTAACATCGTCATTTTCTTCTAGCCTTAGGTCCAGCCTTTCCTTTTGATTTAGTCCCGGAATTATTTCTTTTCTTTGCATGAGAAGAAAAGGCAACAGGAGGACCTTTAGGCATGGGCATTTCTTGCACTTCTTCCCTTGTTTCTTCTTGAATGCATCTAGCCATTCTAAGAATTACATTATTGTTCAGAAGAGTAGTCCTGAACACATACCATTCAGATGGTAATCCTCCGAGAGTTGTGAGTGCCATTTCTCTGTCAGTAATGGTTTCTCCAATAGATAGGAGATCGTTCTTGATCTCGGTGATTCTTAAGAAGTATGCTTGCATACTTTCATCTTTACCCTTCTTGATTTCCCTCAACTTATTTCTAAGAAACAAAACTTGATTTGCATCATTAACTTTAAATAAACTCACCAGTCTGTCGTAGATTTCCTTGAAGGTGTATAGATCAGAGATGTAGGCCACCAAGCGCTTGTCGATAGAATCCCGGATGATCTTCTTTGTTTTGACTTCTCCATTTTTCCATTTGTTCCAGGCAGCAGCAGATGCATTTGATGAAGGCTCAACAATATTGCCTCTTACATGGTCCAGCACTCCTTGATCTTCAAGGGTTAGATCGATAGACATCTTCCATCCGTGATAGTCAGCTTTCTCATGGAGCTTGTCTTCGGCAAGAAAGAGTGTTGAGGACCCCATAGTTCTTTTAGGATAGCCTTGCCAATCTTCTCTTCAATGATTGCTCTTGCTCTTGCTCGGGCTTTGTCTTCACCTCAGCTCTGATACCATGTTAAGTTATGGTATGTTCTATGCTTATAACAGCTTACTTCTTTTTCTTATTATATTCCACCGATTAGCAATCACATGTACATAAAGTAAAGTGCAGATAGAACATTAAACGATCGACAGAAAACAAGCCAAGACAAGAGACACAAGATGTGGCGGCTAGCCAGGGACAAACCCCACAATGTGTGGGGAAACCCTTTGATCAAATCTTCTTTTATCTTCAATAATTCAGCAGAGAGAAATAGTACAATAAATCTGATTCATATGAGCAGTAGCAAACCCTAGATCAGCAGCATCAGCGTTAGCGGCTTCATTATCAAACTAGGGCAGACCATATCTCACAAACCGACCGTCGGATTGACTTCATTCCACCACCAAAAGTTTCGGCTTCCAGAGGAGGTTTAGATGAACCTACAACGTAGTTCAGATGAGGAGATCTTCTAGGCCACGCAAGTCAATCTTTACTTCTGCAGTTGCAGCTTCAGTTTCAGCAGTTTCCGGCTTCAAACTAGGGCAGTCGATATCTTGCAAACCGTTCATCGGATTGACTTCATTCCATCACCAAAAGTTGCGGCTTTCAGAGGAGGTTCAGATGAACCTATAGCGCAGTTCAGATGAGGAGATCTTCTAGGCCACGCAAGTCAATCTTTACTTCTGCAGTTGCAGCTTCAAATTCAGCAGTTTCCAGCTTCAAACTAGGGCAGTCGATATCTTGCAAACCGTTCATCGGATTGACTTCATTCCACCACCAAAAGTTGCGGCTTTCAAAGGAGGTTTAGATGAACCTATAGCGCAGTTCAGATGAGGAGATCTTCTAGGCCACGCAAGTCAATCTTTACTTCTGCAGTTGCAGCTTCAAATTCAACAGCTTCCGGCTTCACATGTGAGAGAGAGAGAGACCCATTTCAGCGTAATAGAGAAGAGACTCATATTTGCGCAGTAGAGAGAGAGAGATGTGATGAGATGAGTGAGTCTAAATGAGGAAAAGTCCTCTTATATTTATACACAACGTTGGTGGGTGAATAGATGCGACTGTTGGGCTTCTGAGCCTACATGAGTTGTAGGTCGGCTTGATAATAATTCCATAATCAAAATAATTTCATATCTCCATGAATACTTATCGGAATCGGATGATATTTATATCAATCCTACACCTCTCGACGAGAGGAATCTAATAAAAATATTATCAGCCATGAATAAGATGACCCACATGAAGTTTTGCCCTGGTTGCCAATTTTAACAGTAAGGCAAAGTTTGTCTAATTTAGGGAGTAGATGGGAGTAGTGGAGAACACCTTCCTCACTAAGAGGGAGTGTTAGATTATGGTAGCAGTAGACAAATCTTCTAGCCGCTCTGATGTCTAAAAGGCTAAGGAACACAAATCTCCAAAACCCAAAAGCGATTTCACAAGAAAAGACTTGGAGACACCTCAATTAAATTAATTAGCCAATAATTACAATTTTCTTAAGTCTAACTTAGGAAAATTGGTTAATTAAAATGAATTAATTGGGCAAGTTTGATTTTTCTCTAGAGACTTATAGAAAATTTAATTGATGGAGTCAAGACAATCTTAGCCATCGATTGAGTTGTGATCGTGGCCATTGAGACTCCAACGAGAGTTCATAAGAGCAAGTCGAAGGGTTTGGAGAAGATACATCAAAGTAGTTGTGAGTTGAACAATTCGACTATCTAGTTGCGGATATTTAGCAAGAGCACAATTGAAGCTAGGGAAGCATCAGAGGTAGGAGTTTCAACAGAGATTTGAGAGTAGGAGTCCGAAGGAGATTTCCTCATTGTTTTCCAGTGTCCAGAAGACAAGAAGAGGAGGCCACATCAGCTAGTGTGAGTAGCCATATTTCCTAGTGCGAGCTACCGGAGGAGACCACACTTTTTTTGTGAATAAGATAAAATATATTACTGAAGGAACTGACAAATTACATTTTTTGGGTTGTGTGGGAGAGAGAGCTTGACACAAGGCCCAACAGAAATCCCTGAAATGGCCATGGATTTATCTTTTTTACAATGCAGCCTTGGCAAAAATGGGTTCTAAGTCCATAGGTGGAAACAGTGTAAGACCCTCTTTACAACATTCTCAGAACTGAGAGTATAGAAACAGAGAGAGTAGAAAAAGGCCATAGCGAGGCAAACAAGGCGTGAGTCGATATCCTCTGCGACAGACAGTCCTCCACGAGGAAGAGAGACAAAACGAAGGTTGTCGCAGTCAATCCTGGTTGGCGGTTACCAGATCTTCGTCCAGACAAATGGGAGTCTCCTGGGAGCTCCCCTCCTGTTGTGCGGTGGTGTTCGGATGACTAGCAGAGGCCCCAATGGCCTCTTCCTTGATGTTTGGGGATCCTTCAGCAGCCGAATGGACCTTCGTCATCGACTTCTTCTTGATAACATTGTATTGTTGTGCGTCTCGAGTTATAAATCGGCAGTGGTGGATGGCTTCGACATAAATCACAAACTTCTCAGTTAGACTATCAATCTTTGTTTTGAGTGCCTTGGTGCGCTCCTCCTGCTCCTGCATTGCTGGCCCCATGATGGTTTTCATTTGCCACCACGTTTCGATTGTTCACGCGTAGAGGTTTTCACGTGCGCGGGTGAGGGTAGGATCCAAAATCCAGGCGAAGTCGGCGTCGACTTCCTTAATCGTGACCTCTCTTCGAAGATCATTAGGTTGGACTTCTAATTCGGCAATGCATTGTTGAGTTTTAGGATTAGCCGCCGTCGCGTAGCGCAGAGTTGCGCACCTTGCAGAGGTCTCCGCGCGAGTGGTGGGGGGCGAACCCAAATACTGCCAACGGGAGGCTGCATGACTGCGCATACCTCCCTGACTAGAACGAGGGATGGAGTAATTCTTTGGGGGCATGAAAGGAGCAGAAGGGCTTGGGAGTGAGAGGAACCAAGGAGCGAAGGACCAACGAAGAGGGATGAAGGCAGAGAGGAGAATGAGGGGGAAAAGGGAGAGGAGGAAATATATAGAGGCCGGGGATGGAGGGAGGCTGGGAGTGGAGAATAGGGGTAGGAGGGTGAAGCATGCGAAGATATGATGCGAGGCGGTGGAAGAAGAGCCGAATAGAAAGGATGTGACTGGGAGGCGACAACTGCACAAGGGAGAGGGGAGGTGGCAGCGAGGGGTCTTATATCTGGCAGGCTAAGGATGGGCCTGGGCGTGTCCGCCACAATTCTGTCCTTCCCACGGTACTTAGAATCGATCTTGAAATGATGAAGGGAACGCAAATGTTTATTGTTCTGTAGAGTGGTTATCTTTGACATTGATTGATGCGCAGTGCTGACGGAGTTCACTGTCCTCCAGATCTTGCAACATTCGGGAATTCAAGCGTAGGGTCCCTGCAGTACTCTCATTCGCTAGTCTGTCCGCAAGTTGATTGCCATTCCTTCTGATGTCTTGAAAGTGGAGACCTGCCATGCAGTCAATTCTCTCCTTGATCTGCTGTATTATTTTGTTTAGGCACCAATTTTCTGAAATTTTATCCACCTCGATGCCCTGCTGAAGTTTTTTGCCAATCTGAGTGGCCAACGTGGAATCTCCTTCTACAATCAGAGGATTGAGCTTTAGGTTGTGCGCTATGGTGATGCCATTTTCCAGGGCATGAAGTTCTGCGACATTGTTTGTAGCTGAAACTATATTGCCCTCATATCTCCAGATTATTTCTCCTTTTGTGTTTCTGAAGACTCCAAAACCAGCTTGGCCCGGATTACCTATAGCAGCGCTGTCGTAGTTGATCTTGAGAGTCCCCTGCTCTGGCGGCCTCCAGATATTTTTTTGTTTTTCATGCTTGTAGAGGGGGGTGACTTTGTGAACCTTGATCTGAAGGAGATCCAGCATTGAGAGAATTCTCTCTTCGGAGATAGTGGGAGGGGCTTTGGCAGTCTGAGTAGGTAGAGAGAAGTCACTGTTTCCCGGATTGCACTTTTGATCTTCGAGATTATGATTTCCCCCCGTGGAGATGCCACGAAAGATTCTTGCGTTGCGCTCCTTCCAAAGTGCCCAACAAACCAGACTAAGAATTAAATTCCATGTGCGGTTAACCAAAGGATGTGAGGAGAAGGTATATCTCCAATTCACGATGGTGCTTTGAATGGAGGAGGGATCTCGATCTGAGCCGTTGAAAACCAGTAATATCCAGTCCCAGAATTTGGACGCATATGGGCATACATTCAGCAGGTGATTGGGGGTTTCTTCTTCTTGCTGACATAGAAGGCATCTTGAGGGACCGAGAAAACCTTTTCTTCTTAGGTTGTTCCACGTTAAAATCTTTCTGTGCATGACTAACTATAGAAAGATCGTTATTTTCGACCAGTGCTTCTTGTCCCAGATTGAGTTCCACTTTGGGTCTGGTTGAAGTTGATCTAGCTTGGCGATGTATCTGTAGGCTTCTTTTAAATTGAAATGTCCTGCTGAATTTTTACCCCATTTGATTTGATCCTTGGCAGAGTCAAGGAGGATTTGTCTTTCTTGTAGTTCTAATGAGAGGTCCGACCAGGCTTGGGGATTCATATGGGGAATCCAATCCTCTTGAACCAACCAGATTCTCCATCTGTCCTCTTCGTCACTCGGTTTCCAGTACTGGTTGACTTTGGTCTTCCCTCTGTTTTGCATATCAGTCTTGATTTGGTGATAATGTTCTTGATCAAGTTTTGGCCTTTGTTGCCAAGCGTACTCCCAGAAAAGAGCCTTGTTTCCATTGCCTATTTCCCAGAAACTATGGTTTTCAATGATATCCCTGTTCTCCCACGCTTGGTTTCAGATGATTGAACCTTTGATATTTCCATTTAGCCTAATAATTTTCTTTTGCGAGAGGGAGGGGGTATACTTTGCTTTCCATAGTATTCCCTAAGGGGAGTTGGGGTTTGCAATCCATCTCCATAAGTTTTTGGCTCCTAGGGCCTTTCCCAGGAGGTCTATGTCTCTAAGACCAAGGCCACCATCTTTTTTGGGCTTGCAAATTTTTTCCCATGCCACCAGAGCCCATTTCTGTTTTACCTCTGCACCTCTCCATAAGAAGTTCCTTTGCAGGTTTCTGATTTTGTTCAAAATCACTTTTGGGACGGCCAAAGCCAAGTACAAGTAGAGTAGGATGGCCTGTGAAACAAATTTAACCAGGACAAGACGACCTACCAAATTGAGAGATCTGAAGGTCCAATTGGCAATTCTTTTCTCCGACTTATTGATCAGGTCCTCCCAAGTGGCCTGTCTGTAAGGGGAACTCCAAGGTAAATGGAGGGGAGGATGCTGATGGGAATGAGCAGGAGTCTGGGGATGTTCCTGCGAATGGGTAGCGGGGTGTTAAAGAAGAACAACTTGGAATTCTCGAGGTTGATAGAGGTTCCTAAGGCAACAGAAAAGTTGGACATAATGGACATGAAAGAGGAAGCTTCTTTGATCATTGGGAGCCCCATAAGAAGGGTGTCATCCACAAATTGTTGGTGCATGGAGGGGGGAGCAGAGGCATGGGGTTGGAGACCAGTGAGCTTATTAGCTTGCAAGGCAGCAGAGATTGAGTGGCTTAGCCCTTCAGCCATAATGACAAAGAGGAAGGGAGAGATAGGATCCCCTTGCCTGATACCCCTGGAAGGATTAAAGGGTTGCGAAGGGGAACCATTCACGAGGATGGAGAAAAAAGCTCCCAACACCATAGCCATGATCCACTTGATGCTATCTTTGTGGAACCCAAACACTCCCAGGACCTGTCTCATATAATCCCAACTAATTTTATCAAAGGCTTTGGACATGTCTAGTTGAATCATCATACCAGGTTTTTTTTGGGATTTGAGAGAGTGGATAAGCTCATGAGAAAGGATGATACTATCCATGATTTTCCTTCCTTCCACATAGCCAGATTGTTGATGGGAGATAAGGAGAGGAAGGATGACTTTAATCCGATTGGTGAGGACTTTGGAGATTATTTTGTAAATGACATTGCAGAGGGCTATGGGCCTAAATTTGTCTGGGGAATCAACAGAATTTCCCTTGGGAATCAAAGTTAGGAAAGTGGAGTTAAGGGCTTTAAGGACAAACTTCTGAATGCGAGATTCTTCCACAAGGGCATGCACTTCCAATTTGAGGATGGGCCAACAAGCTTTGTAGAAATCAATAGTGAAACCATTTGGACCTGGGGCTTTGCCATTGGGCATTCCCATGACCACATCTTCCACTTCCTAGAGGGAGACTTTCCTAAGGAGCATTTTGTTATGCTCCTCCGTGAGGATTTTGGGGATATGCTTGGTGATATTTTTAATGTCTTGATCCTGGTCATTCCTTGGCTCTTTGAGAAGAGAGCTGAAATAGTGAGTGAGATCTGTTTCCAACTCCTCTTGAGAGTGAATGAGATGACCATCTTGGTTCTTCAAAGCCAGGATTCTGTTGTTTCTCCTATGTTGTATCATTGATTTATGGAAAAATGTAGTGTTCCTTTCCCCACATTTCAGCCAATTGATTCTGGATTTTTGTTGCCACAACTTTTCTTCCTGGATGGATCTTTCCTCCCAGCTTTGTTGTAATCTTTGTTCCTCTTGCTTACTGTTCTCCGTAAGCCCTTCTTCAATTATGTTTTGTTGGAGAAGTTCCAATTTGTGCTCCAAGTTTTTTTTGTCCGTGATGATGTTGCCGAATGTTTCTCTGTTCCATTTTTTGATTTCCTCTTTGATATGTTTTAACTTTTGTTGGAACGTGTACATTTTGTTTCCAGTTCTGATGGGAGGGTAAGTCCACCATTGTTTCATTTTTTCCATGAAGTTCGGGTGATCCAGCCAAAAGGCTTTGAATTTGGAAGGCTTATTTTTTGGACCACTGGAAATTTGAATCTTGAGAGAGACAGGCCAGTGATCAGAGCCAGCTTGCGGTAGGATTCTCACTTCCGTTTCCCAGGAGGTAAGATAAGTTGCCTCAGATAAAAGGAAGCGGTCTAAACGGGAGGCAATTTTCTGGTCTCCTCTTCTGTTATTCCAGGTAAAAATGCCATTGCTAGTGGGAATGTCGATGAGGTTGAGGTTTTCAATGGTGGTAAGGAAAGCCTCAGAGTCCTTATCAAGCTTCTGGATACCTCCTTTCTTCTCAGACAAATTTGTTATCATATTAAAATCACCTGCTATGATTTTGAGAGGAAGGTGTAATGGATCTAGGAGATTGGAGATGCTTTGGAGCATTTTAATTTGGTCTGTCACCTTGTGTGGGGCATAAATATTAGTTATGCAAATACTCTCGTTGGTACCAATGATTCTCAGGATCACTGTTATGGAATGATGAGTGGCTAGAGAGGATATGAGGTCGAACTTGGAGTTTTTCCAAAAGGTCATTATACCCCCCGCCGAACCGGTAGCCGAGTTGGCTAAGGAGCTGTATGGCTTGAAACAAGAGTTGAGAAGGAGAGGGGGTGAGCTGACTCTAGTTTAGTTTCTTGAATAAGAAGGATATCAGGATGATCAGACAGGATTCTGTTTTTTAAGATTCTTTTCTTCCCAGGACTGTTCAGTCCTCTAATATTCCAAGAAATGCAATTCATTGACATGGAGATGGGTTTAGAGCTAAAGCTTTTACCTTTCCTTCATTGATTAATTTGGTGCCTAGTTCTTGGAGGAGCTGACTGGTAGTTTTTCGACGTTGCTTTTGGCTTGAGCCTTTGGGGTTTAGTCCTCCTACTAGAATGTTTGCTAATATGCCCTTTGATGTTGTGCTTTCTTGTGTTGGATGGTGAGCTTTGAGTTTTAAATCTTCCTGGAGGAGATAAGCGCCTTCAATTTTTTGTAGCTGGTGTTCTGATATGGCATTTATTCCATTTTGTTTCCATTCCTCTGCAATTGTTGCTAAGTCTACTCCCTCCAGAGCTTCCTCTATGGTGCTTTCCTCTATCTCTATTTTCTCCATTTCGGTATCCTCTTGCAAATGCTCCTTTCCTCTCTTGGTATATATTATGTGCCTATCATCGTATTCTCTGTCTGCTGGGTTCGTTTCGTCTTCTCTTGCTTCATCTCCTATCAGGTCGTTAGGATCCATTTGCTCCTGGGTGTTGTTCAATGCATTGAACTGGTTCTGACCTGCTTCTTTATATTGGTTCTTCTTGGGGATAGCCTTTTTCCTATTGTTCTTGTTCCTGGAGATGACTTTAGTATATCCTTTGCTATCTTTTCTTTTACTTGCTTGCTCTTGAGATTGAGGGGTTTTGTTCATAGGACAGTCTTGGAAGAGATGCCCATGCTCGTGGCACTTTCTGCATCGGAAGGGAATATGTTCATAGTCTATACTTTGCAGCCAAACTTCGTCCTTGAAGATTAATTTAATTGCTTCTGGTAGGGCACCAGAGACATCTATGTATACGTAAATTCGGGCGTAGGAAACATAGTGACCCATTTTGGTGCCTTCAGACATTTTGATGTACTCCCCCAGCTAGTCTCCTATACCTTTTAAGACCGAAGGAGCCCAGTAATCAGTTGGTAAGGAGTAGAGGCGAACCCAAACTGGAACTCTCGTAAAATCCTCCTTTTCCGGTGTGAAGTTGTCCTTCCAAAATCTCATGTATAAACCAACTGAATTGTAGAAATAGGGTCCTCCTTAAAATATTTTATCTTTGTCTTCAAGGAGGTCAAAGATGACTGTGAAGAATCCTTTGGAGCCTAGCTGAAGTCTGATCTCCCCTTTGGGTGTCCATTTGCTTTGTATCCACCAGTCCAAGGCTCTTTCAGTTGGTTAGATGCCATGAACTTGCATATTATTGCATGTTCTTGCATATATTCTCTATAGATTCTTTCAGTTGGCCAGATGCCCACGAACTTGCATATTACTGCATGTTCTTGCATATATTCTCTATAGACTCTTTCAGTTGGCCAAATGCCCATGAACTTGCATATTACTGCATGTTCTTGCATATATTCTCTATAGAATGCTACACCTGGGTCCTGGATTTCTAGTTCTGGGATTTTCTTGGCTATGGGGTTGTAGTTATTCTTAGTCTTTTTCCTCTGATCTTGCGGCTGCTCCTGAGTTTTTGAAGGATTTATGTCAGTGAGGAAGGGCGTGTCCACGACCTTTCCTTTTTCTGATCGAGTATCCTTGGTTATCCTTTTCGTTTTTTCTTCTTTCCTCTGAGGCAACTCTTTTTGCTGTGGATGCATTGTTCCTTCTTTGTCAGAGTTTCCTCTTGGTGGCGTGCAAAAGGCCGAGCTGGAGGCAAACTTTGTGAAGAAGGAAGCTTGGTTTGGAGGTCGACCAGTGACCATATATTTGAAGGAGTGGGCACCAAGATGCTGATGTGGTTCAGCCATGGTGGTTAGGGCACCAAGAGGCCCCAACCAGACGTGCAAGGGGAAGCTGCGAAGAGCATCGAGCAGGGATTAGGGCAAGGGCGCCATTGTCACTTAGGGTTGATCTCTTCTAGACCACGCTTTAGTTGCTGGAGGTCGAATCTATTTTCCGGAGGTATAGCGAGTGGATTCTATGGGAAGAGGGGGGCAGGACGACTTCCTGGGAAGAGTTCCCAGTGGCTGATTGATTTTTTGGAGCAACAGTGCGTGTTTCCTAGAGGTAGTGTGAATAGCCTAAGAGAGTAGGAGTTGCCGGGAGAGGGCTAGATCAAGTAGAAGAGGGAGACAATTAGTCTCAAGTAAATTTTTCCAGTGCAGATCAGTATTTGCTAGAGATTTTCCAGTGGAAGGCAACTATTTGTATATTCTCCTAAATTGTTGAATAATAATAAAACCCTCATCTATTGCATTGGTTTTCCCTTCAGGATTTTTTCAGGGACATTTGTCCAAAAATTAGTGTCATATTTTTATGTGTGTGTTCATATTCGTTAGTTCTGTATTTTATATTCCACAACATTTTTTATTTGTGAAGATTGCAATAGTGAGCTATATGTTATTTGTCATAAAATAAATTTAAAGAAGACATATTAACTGCACACATTAGGAGAATAATTTCAAGTTTATTGCAATCGTGGAAATTTCACAGTGAAAGTGTTAGCACTGTGCTCGGTGAACCAATCCAAGGCATCCTCTTCTACGAACAGGACAAAAAGATTCATTTTTACATCTTCAAAGTTGCGATTGTTGCACCACTTACTAACATAGAGATTGAAGTTTCTAATGTGCCTCTTGGCACTTATCGCATTATTTCCCTGTAACAAAGGCAACTTCTCAAGGGATTTTTCAGGAATAGCATGTGGATAACCAACAATATTAGAAAAGTCAATGGAAGCATACAAGCCATCCATTTCAATTTGATAGTTATTTGCTTAGAAAGTAAATGGATATTAGGGATTGATTCATCTCCAAAATTCTCAAGGATTCTATGAGAATAAAGTTCGTTTAGTCTCCTTTGATAAACCTATTTAGGATTAGGAATGAGACTAGTCAAACTATTTGGGTTTCTTCTAGTAGAATACCTTGAAGGGTTTTCAATAAGTGGATTTGCCAAGACATGAATCAAGCTCTAATAACTAGAGTTACATACACAAAACAAAGTGAAAATTAAAGAGAGAAAACAAAAGTCATATTCCAGGTCTAAAAAGATTTATCCCCAACAACAACTCCAAAAAATCTTTCCCCCAAGGCCACACCAAGTGGATTAACGATTTTCTCTTTGTTAGCCCAAGGGTGGATTAGGCAGCACATCCAACCCTAGCCCACATCTGGATCATTCAACGCAACTCTCTTACGCTCACTTCGGATGTCCCAGAACTCCAGACTACTGCCCATCCAGTCCTGCTATTCCATTAGAGGGCCCCACCCCGGACTTCCGTTGAGTTGCAACATGCGATGGGATCCAACCCTGAACACCACAATGCACTAACCGAAAAGGGCCATGTTACTGCTCAAACTAGCAGGGGTCCTAGGAGGGGATCCTATAGAGCAACTACTAGGTCAAGGGGCAACAATGGAGCGATAGCCCATTGTCACCTCAGCTAAGGCTCCCTGCTCTTTACGGAATTTCACCAATGGGAGGAGACCCGGTATGAGGAATCACAAGAATGAATAGGTCAATGAAAGGATAAAGGGTGATTCCTAAGGCCCATTCATAGGAGAGACTCAATAATATGGTTTTCTTGCTTGGAAAGCAAGGTGATAGGCTCTCTAGGAAAGGCTAGGAGGATTCTTGAGGCTAGGGTTTGGGAGTATATCTTGTCAAGAGGTTTCCTAGACCCGAGAATCCTTGTGGAGAATTGGCCTTTGTGTGATCTTTGGGGAATTAGAGTTGCAAGGTTGCGAGACCACACGGGTGTTGATTTGGGGTAGCATCGTATGTGCTTTAGCCATGAAATTTGGCGGAGAGGTTGGGGCACATGAGATCTACAATACCTAGAAAGGGTTTGGGCAGATTCTAACAAATCAGGAGATATTAAAATAATTAATATTTTTAATGGAGTCCCTAAGTCTAAACTTAGGGAAAATAAAATATTAATGTGCATTAATATGAATCTGTGTTAGAATGGTCCAAAAGACATGGATCAAGCCAGATCTAATCTTAGCCATTTATTAGGCATTTAATCTCGGTTGTTGAGATGTCAACAGGAAAAGTATAAGAGGAGGCTTGAGGGTCACTTGGAGAGTACACCAGATGATCAGTCATTCTATTCTCTAGAGCAGGGTTTGCTAAGAGAGATAGAATCAGTCATCGGGAGAGCAGCTGAGGGGCATTGAATACAGAGAAACAGAGAAGACAGAGATTGTGCTGGGAGAGCAACGCAACAGCCAAGGAGAGTGATGCAAAGCTAGCAAGGGCTCACGCAGGGCCATGCAGAGGCAACCAAGTGCTGCGTAGAGCACCAGAGGGGCCAGCGTAGCTGACGTAGAGGCTCCCAGAGCTGATGTGTGGCCTCTTGGGGCTGACGCAGACCAAGAAAGGCTGACGTAGGGCCAACGTGGGACAAAGAGGGGCTAACGCAGTTTAGATTGGGTAGACGCTGGGGTTGCAGGAGCAGTTTTGTGCTGAGGAACTGTCGGAAGGGTTTTTCGGGGTTTCAGCCAGGAGATTTCTCTCAAACTGTGAGGTATAGCTGCTAAGGAAATTCTCCGTTGGGTAGGCCAGTTTCGACACCCAGATTGTACTATGATATTGCTTAATAAGAAAACACTCAGATAGTTGCATCGGTGTTCCCGCATTGGGTTTTTCCAGGGACATTGGTCCAAAAATAATGGTGTCATGTGGTGTGTTTGTTCTTGTTTCTTTTAGTTGTTGATCTGTAATATGTTGAGCATGCACTTGTGTTTATTTTCAGTATTTACTTTGTAAATAACTTGTTAAAGAAAAATAACAAGTAGGTAGGAATAAATCAGAAAAAGTGCATGAAGGGTTTCTAAACTAAGTAAATTTAGAAACTTCAAAATGGTATCGGAGCGTGATTGCACATCACAGGAAGACTAAAAGACATCAGCCGAGCGGATCAATAGCAACAGAAAATAACTATCCCAAGGTGACAGAAGCTATTTCTAGCAGAGCAGAAGCCAAGAAGTGTGACGCAGAGGCAGCCAGAGCCACGCAGAAGAAGCCGGGAGCTGTGTAGAGCCTCAGAGAGGGCAACGTTGCTGACGCAGAGGGCCAGAGGGCTGACGCAGGGCATCCCAGGGCTGACCCAGACCCATTTGGGGTGACGCAGAGCCAACGTAAGGCAGAGAGGGGCTGACGCAGTTCACAGAGAGGCAGTTGCTGGAATCTAGAAGGCTTCAAAAATATTGTAGAGTGGAGTTGGTGAGGTACTGTAGTCAGAACAGTACCTGACAGAGCAGGGCCAGAGGAGTTGTTACCGAGGGTTTCTGGGCGAAGAACCTGGATCAGCGGTGCAATTGCACAAGACGATCAGAGTAGGGGGCATCTCGACAAGCGACTGAAGGATTTCTAGAAGGGAAATCAGGACTCAGAGGGAGTCCAGAAGAGAACTTCCAGACCAGAAGTAGAGACAAAGAGGAGTCGAACAAAGAACTTCCAAGAGGGAAGTAGAGGAGCGTCATGGCACTACACGGGGTAAGAGACCAGGATAGGCTAGACGGAGCATCGAACTTCGCAGTCTAGAAGGCTAGAATCTTATCAGTGCTTGACAAGAATTGTGTCAAGAACTTTGCCTTAAAGGTAGTAGCTGTCCCAGTCGACCCCAATGATAATGACAGGTATGATGAGGCGATGGCGAGGGCCAAGTGCATTATCCTTGACGGGGTCAAGGAACATGTGGTACCACATATAGCCGAGAAGAAAACGACAGTTGAGATGTGGGAGGCTCTCAAGAACCTGTACCAGCATACTTCTGTGCAGAGAAGAATGCTGCTCGAGAACCAGTTGAGGTCGTATCAGATGAAGAACGGTTAATCGATTGACACCTTCCTCGGAGGACTGAATGAGATTCGAGACCAGTTGACTGCTATAGGAGCGACACCGGATCATGAGCTTATGGTGAGGACAGCCCTGAACGTTGTCTCAGAAGATTGGGAAGTGTTTGTCCAGAGTATCTTGGGTAGAGGGACTCTCCTACCTTGGGACGAGATGTGGGCAGCTCTTCGCCAGGAAGAGATCAGAGGGCAGTGGAAGACATGTAGCAGCAGCAAAGGGATCAAAGTTTAGCAGGAGGAGGAGGATGTGGCCCTAGCATCTGAGGGAAAGCAGGAGAAGTGGGAGAATAAAGATCTCTCCAAGATCAAGTGCTTCCATTGTGGGGAGATGGGTCATTATGCGACCCAGTGCCCAAGGAAGAAGTGTAAGGGACAGTCTTCCGAGACTAAGGCAGCGCCAGCATGAGCAGAGAAGGAAGTTTTGACAGACGATGACTGTGCCATGAGTTTACACGCACCACTTGAGCGGAAGTGGGGAGACATTGAGCTGTAGTCAGGAGGACTACATGCAATGAGGGGTTGGATCCTTGAGGTACCCAGCCTCTTGGATTAGACCTTGCTATGGGAGACCTGACGAGGAGTAGCAAGACTGGCTGAGTGGGTAGAGACGGATGCAGATGGAGCGACAGAGAGAGCTACAGTGCAGGAGTCCCAAGACAGCGCAGAGCTCGCTGGCTGTGACAGTGCGAGAGGCACAGGAGTGTTGCATCAGTACAGGAAGGCACAGAGAAGTGTGCAACGGTGCGAGATGTAGGGAGTTGTTGCAGCAACACAGAGGTCAGAGAGGGAGCACTTGCCAGCGGCAGAGGGAGCTTCAGCATCAGAGGGTGTTTCTAGCCCAACAAGGAGGTCAGTTGGGAGATCAGTTACTTACTTCTCAGTAACTGAGTTGCAGTGCAGCAGTAGGCAGCACGATGCAACATGATGAGAGGAGGTGCAGTGCAGATGCAGTGTTGGGAGGAAGGACCAGCAACAGCACGGATGCAGAGGGAGTTGTCGTACAAATGCAACAGTGGCAGTGGCAGAACCATGGGCAACAATGCAGAAGATGGTGGGCAGGAAGGCCTAGCATTAGCACAGGTACCGATGCCGGATGAACAGAATAATACTTAGTGAGGGGTATTGCTAGAGCACAGTCCTCGCTAAGAGGGAGTGTTGATTTGGGGTAGCATCAGATGTACTGTAGCCACGAAATTTGGTGGAGAGGTTGGGGCACATGAGATCTCCAATACCCAGAAAGGGTTTGGGAAGATTCTAAATAGATCAGGAGATATTAAAATAATTAATATTTTTAATGGAGTCCCTAAGTCTAAACTAAGGGAAAATAAAATATTAATGTGTATTAATATGAATCCGTGTTAGAATGGTCCAAAAGACATGGATCAACCCAGATCTAATCATAGATGTTGATTAGGAACTTAATCTTGGCCGTTGAGATGTCAACAAGAAAAGTATAAGAGGAGGCTTGAGGGTCACTTGGAGAGTACACCAAATGATCAGTCATTCTATTCTCTAGAGCGGGGTTTGCTAAGAGAGATAGAATCAGTGATCGGGAGAGCAGCTGAGGGGCATTGAGATTGTGCCAGGAGAGCAGCGCAACAGCCAACGAGAGTGACGCAGAGCCAATAAGGGCTCATGCAGGGCCACACAGAGGCAGCCAAGTGTTGCGCAGAGCACCAGAGGGGTCAGTGCAGCTGATGCAGAGGCTCCCAGAGCTAACGCAGGGCCTCCTGACGTAGGCCAAGAAAGGCTGACGCAGGGTCAACATGGGACACAGAGGGGCTAACGCAGTCCATATTGGGCAGATGCTGGGGTTGCAAGAGCATTTTTGTGGTGAGGAATTGCGGAAGGGTTTTTTGGGGTTTCAACCAAGAGATTTCTCTCAAACTATGAGGTATAGCTGCTAAGGAAATTCTCTGTTGGGTATGCCAGTTTCGGCACCCAGATTATACTCTAATATTGCTTAATAAGAAAACCCTCAGATAGTTGCACCAGTTTTCCCGCATTGGGTTTTTTCTGGGGACATTGGTCCAAAAATAATGGTATCATGTGGTGTGTTTGTTCTTGTTTCTTTTAGTTGCTGATCTATAATATGTTGAGCATGCACCTGTGTTTATTTTCAGTATTTACTTTGTAAATAACTTGTTAAAGAAAAATAACAAGTAGGTAGGAATAAATCAGAAAAAGTGCATGAAGGGTTTCTAAACTAAGTAAATTTAGAAACTTCAACAACGGGACCAAGTGGACCCAGAATTAGGTCAAGGATGTGGAGTTGATTAGCCAAGGAGGGGCTTGACTTAATTATGGAAGAGAAGAGGACTAATGGACAAATCTTCATTTGAGAATTTAATGCAATGATCCAAATGAGGACACTAGCTAAGGGAAACCTAGGGCAAGAAACGATCCTTGAGCTAGGGCTTGTTATATCTATAGATCTCACTGTTTGAATTTACTGAAATTTGGAGGGCCTCTAGAGAAAACCCTAACACAATTATGGACAACAGATCAATCATTTTTTATGGCTACAATGGGAGAAAAGTGATGCTTTACGTGACTTATGGAGGCTAGGCCTAGAAAGACGGGGAGATGTGAGAGCAATATTCTTTAAAAGTGATCACCAATGGAAGGATTAGTGCCTTATCCTTTGGGAGAGATGGAGTCAAAGATAACTTGGTGTTTGGAAACGATTTACCCAATCAAGGAGGCCTTTAAGTGGCTTCGCATGGCATTAGGCCATGAGAGCAGTTACTTAAGGTCTTTATACTTCGATATGCAATGATTGATGACTTATCAAGATATATTTAACAACAACAATCTCTAGGAACATTCACCTATTTATACATGGCCCATGTAATGATGCAACACTACAAAAGATCAAAATTTCCACAATTTTGCATAGAAAAACAGTAAATTTCAGAATTGTATAGCGAAAATCCCAACAACATTCCATGTGACAATGTAAATACAAGAATAAGCATGAAAATGATCACTTACATGTACAAGTGAGTATATCCAATCATCAAATTATGCCAATAATGAAGCTCCAAGACGAGAAATAGATCCAAACATCAAAATTCATCCATGCAATCCAAACTCGTCCTCCAAAAGGGAATGCAAAATTCTCAAGTAGCTATTAAACTCAATCCATGTGATGATGATTAGAAATGAATCACCTCTCATTATTTATAATATCTCTAATGACTTTGATTTTCCTATTAGGCCTAATTAAGCCCCAAATAATAAAATAATGTGCAATAATAACATCCCTTGGTGACAAGTCTACCAAGATAGCTCAAAAACATAAAAATAAGCCTCTCAAGAGGGTAGAGTGATCAATAAAATGAGTCATTGGCCCATTGAGAAGACCTAATGAAGGCCAAAATGTGCCATGGCGAGAAAATGGAATCCAAACATAATGGACAAGGGGTTGGTGCCCTGTTTTCCAAGCAAGTCACTATGGTGCTCCCTAGTGGGTGTGGGGCACAAGGACATCCTCATGGGTCTCCACGTGGATCGAAAATGCAGGTAAACCATTTGTAAGGGCTAGGATGATGACATAATCCCTCTCTTTGTCTCTTGCAGTGAGACACATCTTCATCTGGACCCTGGAACATCTGCCAAGTGTATGGTGCAACTGTGGAGCCGGCTAGGCATGGTGAACCATGTGCATCATCGTCATCCAAAAGGTGGAACACGAGCAATCAATGAGTGGAGGTGGGGATCCATGAAGTACTCTCTACTTGTAATATTTCGAATGGAAATTTACAATGATAAACAAAGCAAACATAGAAGAAACACATACAAAAATTTACAGCACATTAAACAACCATAAATCTCCATAAACTACGTTGAGCTAAGTCATTTTATTGATATAATTGTTGGGTACAAAGGTAAGATCAGAAATCATGCACCTAGGCTTTCCCAAGGCAAGCTAACAATATCCAGGTGATGAAATCAGTTGCTCTAACATGCAATGTGGTTGTCCCCAACAATCTCTGCACTACTGGCTACAAATAGTATAGTTGCTAGGGCTTGCTTCAGTGTTTAGAAAATTCTGGAAAATTAACCTCGCTCTCCCCGCCAATAACCCATGAAAGGATTGGCCAAATGTTGACTTTAGAATTTCGGCGCAGTTTTCCCTAGCTCCTATAGCTGCTGGTTGAATTGGGACACCTGTTTGACGGTGACCCCTCAAATTTGCCCAGAAAATTCTGCCAAATTAATCTTGGTCTCTCATCAATAAACCCAAAAGAACCCAGAAAGGGTTTGTCGTATTTTTGAAGTTCCAAAATTGGCCCCAAATGCTTGGCCCTCCACAAACAAAAAATGTAACCTATAGCAGATGCTACGTTTGCTACTCCACCAAATGGCTGGAAAATCCCCCACAATCCCCTCCAATCCAACTCCAAATAGCCCCAGCTCCTCAAACCCCTTTGCAAGCCACCCCACAAGTTGCCTCAACAAAGGACTGCGCAGTCCATGGAGAGAATGACGCAGGCCCTCCTCCAGGAATTCGAATGGTTGTTGGGTGATGCTTTATGTCCCTGCAAATCTCCCTCCTGTGCCAGAAAATTGATCAAAGAGTGCCCCAACAACAATACAACCCCTCACTCCGGCTCTTCTCTCCTCCAATCACTATGTGGCTCCCTGAACTGCGTCCCAGCTAACTCAGAATTAGTGTTGCCTGTGTGGTCTTCCTTCCAACTCCAAAAATGAGTAGAATTTGCCTCCCTAGGGTGGCACTTGTGGTCCACCGAAGAAGAGGGTGAGATTTCCCCTTGGAAACCTCTGGTGCTAAACAACACCTGTGACTCAGTTGAACAACTTGAGCAACAAAGTGTAAAATGTCAAATGATCAAAAGTGCTTAATGATGTTGCCTTCCTCTTATTTATAATTGCTTCTCTCTTCCTTCACGTGGGCCCCTTCACCAAGCAATTCGAGCTCCCTCCTTAGCCATTCAAATTTCTCCATCAAGGGGTGTGTATTTCATCATGGGGTGGTCCCCACATCCCACTATGTGATTAATCTTCCCTTTGTCTAATGTTTGGGGCCTCCATTATCGCACAACGTTAAATTAATTAATGTCCACCCGCTTTTCCTAGGTTTTGTTTCCAAAATTTCCCCATCCATAATTTACAAAAATTGAGAAAGGCACTTAGCAAATTTTTATTGGAAGGGATATTACATTGCTATGGTGAAGGCCCATGGCTCTCAACACTCACCCTACAAGTGCCAATGTGGTCTTCTGGAGGGCTAGGACTCCATATAGGGAGACCAGCCCCAAATGGAGACCAACCTGTAATCCTGCATAAGATCCAATGCATCCCCTTGCCCTCCAATACAACAAATCATTAGAACAATCAAGTAAAAGAGCTTATAAGTCGTGGAATCAATGGGGCACTTCATGGTGTCATCTCCTTCCATAGTGGGCTTTGGCATGTACAAGTGTCTCCATGCTCAATAAGGGGGTTAATCAAGGACCCTATTAGGTGGTTTCAACCTTTAAGGGGGTGACATGTCCATGGTGCATCCATCAGGTGGTAGGTGGCAAATGATATAGTGATGGAATAAAGTGGGGCTTAGGGAAATGCTCCAAGTCACATGCCATGGTACAAGGGTAGCTATAAGAAGGGAGGCCCACATCTGGGTATATGAGTGTAGGAGAGAGCAAATCGTGGTAAATGAGTTACCCTGGCTTTTGTTTATCCACCCTTCTTCATATGCCTTTTGCCTTTAATTAATTTTTCTTCATAACTGCTCAGGGCTCCAGGTAATGAGAGCACGATGTATAGGATATAACAGTAGGGACCCCCTTTTAAGGTGGGGCATTTCATTTCCCACTAGGGGTTGGGACAATCATGGGTTACTTAACGTGGAGGGTGCTCATTTAGGGCCCATAGGAACTAGGATGATGGCCATAAATAATGGGTAGAGCTCATGTTTGGCTTTTGCCCAAGTGCTAAATTTGTATGTCCCAACAATCTTTTGCATTTTGTGGTACATTTCCTGTTGAGAGTGGCCAAATTATGATTTTTCTTTTCTTTTTAGCTGCATCAACCTCTAGGGCATCATTTTAGGCCCAACCCAAGGTGTGGACAACGGGAGGGGGAGGCTAACCCTATGTGGACCTAGTGGGCACATGTGGAGCCAGATGGGAAAAATGATGAATGAGGCTAGAATGAGTGGAAAGTGGTGATGTATATGGTGTCGGGAAGCGGGACCGCGCGACCATAATAAGGATTTCCCATGTAGTGTTAACCCTGTTAACCCTAAAACTAATGGGCAGTAAAGGAGATCCCATGGGACTAAGATACAAAGGTAGCCACCAGATCGAGGAGAGGGGACATGAGTACAAACCTAGCTCACTCTTTCCGCCGAATCCCCCCATCGATCCATGCCCAAAAGTGTCCATGAAAAGTAAGCAAAATTACTCAACTATACCAATGAAAAGCCATACCTTCGGGGTCGGGAGGCCCACCTTCAAACATACAATCAGAACAGATGGGTGAGGGACCACATGGTTAGCGTAGGTGGTGGAGATAATGGCACATCGAGCTATTTGGTGGCTGCAAGGGGTTGCTGGCTGTCGGTTGAGGACCATCTAGGAAAAGAAAATTCTCCTATACATATTGTTACCACTCTAACTAGCAGGGGACCTAAAGAGGTTCCTAAGAGGGAAATTCCCAGGTTAAGGGCAATGGTGGAGGCTTAGCCCACTGTCACCACAGCTATGTCTCCCTGCTCTTTATGGACATTCACTGATGGGAGGAGTCTCGATTGTGTAGGAATCACTTGTAAAAGTGACCCTAAAAACCTTTTCCCAAGGATGGAGTGAAGAATGGAGCTTGCTTTCTCTTTAGGAAAGGGACTTGGTCCACCAGGGATAAGGGGTGAGGATTCCTAAATGGTCCTTGACAAATAATCTTTATTGAGAAGTGGGACCACACAGGGCCAAGTGGACCCAGCGTAGGTTTGGGGATGGAGTGCAACAACCAATGATGTTCCTATCCTGGACAAGGTGAGGGGAAATGACCAAACAAGAATTTTTACTTCAAAATGTTGAATTGATCCTATTGAGGTCTAGCCTTGGGGATGGCCAGGCAAAATTCGATCCTAGAGATAGGGTTTGGGATTCCTATAGATTCCAACGTTAGAATTGCCTCAAATTTGGAGGAGAGGGAGGGGTCCCACTAACGCAGTAGCCTATAGGAGATCGAAGTTTTTCCTTGGGTCAATTGTCGGGAAATTGATGCCCTAGGTGACCTAATGGGGCTAGACTTGGGGAAAAATGGGAAAATGGTAAAAAGAGGGTCAAAATGATCACTCCTTTAAGGGACCAGTGCCTAATTCACTTGGGGATATGAAGTCAAGGACGATGAGGAGTAAGGACTTAGTTTCTTAATCAAGGAGGCCCAGAAAGTCAACTTCATCCGATGTTGAAAGAAAGAAAAGAAAAGTGACCTTCAAGCATTTATAATTCAAAGAAAACGACGCAAGCTTATCGATACAAATAATCTCTAGGACATTTCATTCATATAAGATTGGCCCATACATTAAATTAGATAAAGCATGCTCAAATCCACATTTCAATCATGCAACAACTAGCCCTAATTCTAGCGGTATGTAGCAACAAGAATAATAACATCAAAATTTACTTACAACGTTATAGAATATATCCAACCAACATTTCATTTACAAGACAAAGCTCCAAACCAAGATAAATAGCCCAAACCCATATGTCAAAATTCATCCATCTCCCAAAAATATCCTCCAAGGAAAAAATGTGAAGTTCTCTATATTAGAGAGATCCCAAGTCAAGTGATGATCCAAACGAATGGATCTAACATCAATATTTAGCCTCATAAGGAGTTCGAATTAGCCTATGGGCCTACATTAGCCCCTCATGATAAAATAATGTGCAAATAATAACCCCTATTGGTGACAAGCCCACCAAATTAGCTCACAAATGTAAAAATAAGCCTCAAAAAGGATCAAATAATAGTATGTGCATGTCGTAGGGCCCTCCGAAGACTCAAAAGTATCATAAGTGCCATATTGAGGAATAAATTCCTCGGAATATGATGGACAAGGGGGTGGCCCCTTGTTCTCCAAGTAGTAGACCTGTGGTGCTCCCAGTGGGTCTAAGGGCACATCAATGACCCCATGGGTCTCCATATGAATCGGAGATGCCTGTAGATCCTCTGTAATGGTCCAAGTGGTGGAATGAATGCTGCCATGACATTGTACAAGTGCTGGGACACCTGCCAAGAGTGTGGGGCTCCTGTGGGGGGCCTGCTGGGCATAATGTACCAAGCATATCACCATCATCCCAAAAGTGGATCGCTAGTAGTCTTTGAACATCCATGAAGATCTGTGGAGTGTTGTCTGCTGCTGTGGAGGCCCATGGCTCTCTATGCACACCCTACATGTGCCAATGTAGACCTCTGGGGGTCAAGATCCCATATAGGGAAACCAAACCAAAATGGAAACCACCTGCAATCCTGCATAAAATGCAATGCGTCCCCTAGGCTTCCAGTACAACCCTAGCAAAGTGGGCACTTCATAATGGCATGCCCTTTCGTAGTGGGCTTTGGCATGTGCTAGTGTCTCCAAAGGCTTTGAAGGGGGTTAGCCAAGTACCTTATTAGGTGGTTTCAACCCTTAGAGGGGATAGTATGTCTAAGGTACATCCCTCTAATGGGGGTGGCAAGTGACAAATAAGTGAGATGGAATAGGGAATGAGAGGGGCAGTCCTAGGCCACATAATGGGGCATAGGGGAAGCCCATGTTAATTTTTCTTAAGGTGACATTGTTCTTTGCTATGATAGTTGCATTTCATCATTAATACATTAAGTTCACCAAATTTCATGATTACATTATTAAGATCTACGCCATTATACATCAACATATGCAATTACGTAAGAAGAAACAACATCACCATCATCATCAATGCAACGGGATATAAAAGGGGCAGCAGAAGAAAGCATGTACACACATAGAGACACCAGGATTGGTCTGAGACGAGGGAAAAACCGACTATTGGGAAAACCCTTATAAATCTTCTTCTTAGATCGTCATCAAATGATGCAACAATAGAGAGTACAATGATCTGTCACTGTGTCTATGTAGCAAAACAACAATGATATCTATGAAACATATCTAATCATGCTAAGAATCAGAACCCTCATACTGATGACTGTAATGTGCTGTCACAAACTGATGTCAACTGTTGTATATTGTTGTCACTGTGTCGAACACTACTGAGTACTGCTGTCACTGTGTTGAATACGCTGAGTACTGTTGTAACTGTCAATGAGCCCAATACATATGTTTGCAGCGGAAACTAACAAATCAGATCTACAGATCTGTATAACAGTAGAGGGAAACCCATATCTACTTGATCATTGAAGTCAACTGAAGCCAAGATGTTGTGAAAATTCTATCACTGCAACATCTGATTTACTTTGCCTACTTATTTTCAATAAGTTATTTATGAAATTCCTTCAATAAACATTAAAATAAATTCTGCCCCAGATATCACACCATAATACAGAAACAAACACATGCACAAGAATCAACACATCGACATAGATATTTTGGACAACAGTCCCCGGAAAAACCCAATGTGGGAAAATCGGTGCAGCAAGGGAGGATTTTATTATTCAACAATTCTTCAGTACAACGGGGTGCCAAACTGGCTTACCCAACAGAGAGAAAAAATCCCCAGTAATTCTCCCAGTGCCAGCGTCAGCATGGTTGACCTTCTACGTAGCTCCCAGACACTCTGCATCAGACCCCGCTTGACTGCGTCAGCCCTGGGCCTCTCTGCATCACCCACGCAGGCCCTCTAGTGACTGCGCAGTCTCTTGCTGCCTCTGCGTCTGCCTCTGCACTGGTCTTCTGTTGCTTATCCCGACTCTTTGTTTCGTACTTACTGCCTCTTGCTGCTCTCAAGAACACTGTTGTCGCTGTGTCGAATACGCTGAGTACTGTTGTAACTGTTAATGAGCCCAATACACATGTTTGCAGCGGAAACTAACAAATCAGATCTACATATCTGTATAACAGTAGAGAGAAACCCATATCTACTTGATCATTGAAGTCAACTGAAGCCAAGAGGTTGTGAAAATTCTATCACTGCAACATCTTATTCACTTTGCCTACTTATTTTCAATAAGTTATTTAGGAAATTCCTTCAATAAACATTAAAATAAATTCTGCTGTAGATATCACACCATATTACAGAAACAAACACATGCACAAGAATCAACACATCGACATAGATATTTTGGACAACAGTCCCTGGAAAAACCCAATGTGGGAAAACCGGTGCAGCAAGGGGGGATTTTATTATTCAACAATTCTTCAGTACAACAGGGTGCCAAACTGGCTTACCCAATAGAGAGAAAAAATCCCCAATAATTCTCCCAGTGCCAACGTCAGCATGGTTGACCTCTGCGTAGCTCCCAGACACTTTACGTTAGACGCTGCTTGACTGCGTCAGCCCCGGGCCTCTCTGTGTCACCCACGCAGGCCCTTTAGTGACTATGCAGTCTCCTCCTTCCTCTGCGTCTGCATTACCTACCTCTACGCTGGTCTTCTGTTGTTGATCTCGACTCTTTGTTCTGTACTCGCTGCCTCCTGCTGCTCTCAAGACCACTAGCTCAAAGAGAACAAAAACAACTTTGCAATTTGATATCAATGTCAATAAATGCTCAAAAAAAAATACTCAGTTTATGAAACAAAGGATATGCATTTTATCACAATTCCATGATAGAGTACTTAATTTTCAGAAATTAATTTTTAGGACAGCAGTAAGAAAAACTTTATGACAACAACAATATGACAATGAAAACAATAAGCTATCAATGATATCTTTATGCCGAAAATTTACTGAAATTTTTCCAAACTTGCCCACATGAATTATCAAAAATTTTCAGCATGTTGTGATGTGATTTTTGGAATTATATCAGGGCTGATATACTTATTACAGCGAGCAATTAAAACATGAAATAAGCCTAATGATGAATACCCAATTCAATAAATTAATTCCTTAATGTATTACACAACTTAGGAACTGATTTTAGGCTAACCCACATGAAATTTTTCCACTGTTATATTTCGGACTTCAGAAACAGAATTATTCAGTGATAACAGTGACCCAAAATGTAGATCTAGGCCAAATCCTTGATACACATCAAACATAAATGACTTATTAATGTATTTATCAAATTTTTAGTTAATTTCAAACCACTTAGATGTGTTTTTCACCCCTATTAGAAAGGTATATGACCGCTGTAGCAAACAGTGAGGAAAAAAATGGTTTAGAGATCAAATCCTTAGGCTCTAGGCCTTGAAGATCACTTGCCCAAGTTGCCAAAAAAATTTCAATATCTGAAACACAAATTTTTACCAAATTTTCTGCAAAAACCCACCAATGATTAGCTTCAGAAAATCAAATATTCAAATCAGAAATGGAGCAAGGGAATCTAGGGCCAATGAGAGCTAGCACTAGACCCAATAGAACTAGCGTTGGGCTAGGAGAAGACAGATTTGGGCTTAGGAGCCCTAATACTTGACACCCTTGTTTTGAAAAAAAATTATTTTGCTTCAGATCTTCAGATTTATTGCAAAATCTTTAATGACTGGCCTTGTAAAAAGATTTGGGATAAGATATTGCCCTCCAGGGCCTAGATCTGTCTCAAAACCCCCATATTTGCTTGAAAAACTTTCGATCTGAAGATTTACTTGGTTGATTTCTCAGATCTATTCTTGCAAACAATCTTTGAGCTCAGGTCTTGCCCTCCAAGGTCTAGATCTAGCTCAGATCTGAAGATTTACTTGGCTGATTTCTCAGATCTATTCCTTCAAACAATCTTTGAGCCCAGATCTTGCCCTTCAAGGTCTAGATCTAGCTCAAATCTGAAGATTTTCTTGGCTGATTTCTCAGATCTATTTCTGCACAAGTGAAAAGAGAAAAATTCAATACCCAATATGTACAAAAATAGAGAAAATCCCAAAATCCCAAGTGTTAAAATTCAAAATTATGTTACAAAATTTCAGATCTGCACAAATAAATAATAGATCTATACAAATAATTTACGGATCTATACAAATAATTTACATATCTATCAAATCTAAGGAATATGAGTCCAACTCTGCTCCGAAATTTGATAATCTAAAGCTCTTAATATCCAGATCTATCAAAATTTCCACAAAATATTTAAAAGATTTTGAAATTTTAGAGAGGTACTAGCCCAAAAACACCATGCAGAAAAAAAAAGATTATCGTTACATAAATCCTGAAGCTTATATGAAGTAGGCTCTTCAGAAAATATGTGTTGAGAGTTGGCTGGTCCAACCAAAGACTATCCCCAAACGCTCAATGAGAACCTGAGAGATCTTCTGCAAATACTAGATCAACCATCAAATCAAGTAGAGAAATAGAACAACAATAAAATTATGAAGAAATAGAGATACCTGCTATTTCAATCAAAATTAAAAATGTTACCCTAGATCCAACAAACTGAATAAGATACCTGTATTTAGATTATTTTAAGAGAGCTATTGATTGATAGTTTTCACATAATATTAAGCAGAAATTAAAACAATGTTACCATAAATTCATGAAGAGGAACACTACAACACGTTGAAACCCCAAAGACTTTTACATTAATTCAAAAAAGTATACAAGAGAGCTTGAGAGCTTAGTACACGATCTAGAGATCGGATGATCTCAACTGACAATTGACTTCCTATTTAAAGATAAATCTTCCAACGGCTAGTTCGAGTGATCCTTGTCAAAGTAATCTCGACTGTTGATGAGGATCAAAATTTATTTTAATCTCATCTGTCAAAATTTTAATTATCGAGGAAATTTCAAAATTTTCAATTAAATTTTTGAATTAATTTCCTCAAAATTTTGACTTTGACTTAACCCCAGGGACCAAAGGCTTAAAATTTAGCAAAATAATCAATTAACCTTAGTCCTTGGACCTCTTAAAATTTAATTTTTAAAGGACCCACGAATTTTGCCTTTGGAAAATTTAAATTTACCTAGGACCTACAATTAATTAAATTTATGGCTTAAAATTTTAATTAATTTTGGCCAGAAAATTTAATTAATCAACTTATGAAGGGATAAATTATTTTTCTAACCCTCAAGACACTTTACATCATGATTTTCACATTTTTTACATCTCAGGGGGGAAAACCCATTTGCAAAAGACTCTCACAGACTATCCAGTTCTGTGACACAAATATAATCTAGCAGATCAAACAATTTGTAATAAAATAACCTAACCAAATAGTTAGGATTATCTCTAAGTCACTTTTACATAGACTCGATCTAGAACACTAGGACTCCCCTAAGATCCCATTGATAAAATCCATTTCGACTTTGGGGTAAGGCTGAAGGAAAACTCTGTCGACCATCCGAGAATGGATAGGTGAGACAAAAAACGTCCCGGAATGTAGATCGTCACCAGAAAAGTAGGTTTACCTAAGTGATGACTTACATGACACGGATCTGTTGAGATTATTTACATTACACATGCATACTGGGTTTACATTATAAGATGATCCTCTAGCTGATGATGATAGTTAGATGGCAGGAACACAAAGGGGGTGTACTGCTATAGGTCGTTGACATGTAGTGGTCAACAATCCTGTCAAAAAGAGATCATCCACATATAATACTAAGATCAATGGCTCATTCTCTACAACCAGATAGTAGAGATTTGGATCCGCGTCACTCTTAACAAATCCCATCTTCTGCAAATAGCCATCGATTCTACCATACCATGCTCTAGGTGCCTGTTTTAGCCCACAAAAGGCTTTCTTCAACTTGCATACATGAGACTTCTTCTCATGTGTCTCAATTGCCTCTAGTTGTTCAATGTATACCTCTTCTTCTATTACCCCGTTTAGAAATGCTGTTTTGACATCCATCTGATGAATCTCCCATCCCATCTGAGCTGCAAGAGATATCACGGTTCTAATAGATGTATACTTGGACACTGGGGCGAAGGTCTCTTCGTAGTCAATTCCTTCCTTCTGAGCATACCCCTTAGCCACAAACCTGGCCTTATATTTCTCAACACTGTCGTCTGCAACATATTTGATCTTGTAGATCTATCTCGAACCTACCACTGATCTGTATTGAGGCCTTGGCACTACCTCCCAGACGTCGTTCACCATAATGGAGTTGTACTCCTCCACCATCGCATCTAGCTAAACCTAATGTTGAGCTGCCTCTTGGAAACTCGTAGGCTCCCCATCCTGAGCTACTAATGCCTGATATCTTTCTGGCTGTTTTCGCTCCCTCTTACTGTTTCTTGGCGCACCAATGAAGTCTTCTGCATCTCGCAGAATCTGACGAAGTTCCCTGCTAGTTCTTCCTCTGCCAACGGGTGCTTCTGTTAGCTCCTCCTCCTCATCCTATGAATCTTCCTGAATTGAGGAAGAATTCTTTACTTTCGTTGGTTGAAGAGGCTTAACCAATGACTCCTCTTTTGACTGCTCCTCAGAAGTCATCTCACGAGATTTTCTAAAAGCCTTGTCCTCCATGAAATTTACATCTCGTCGAACTACTACCTTCCTGCTCCTTGGAAGATAGATTCTATATGCCATAGCGTTCTCACTATATCCCACCAGATATCTCTTTTCCGTAGTTTGATCCAGCTTTTTCCTCTTTTCTTCAGGTATGCGACAATATGCTAAACTCTCAAATATCCTGAAATGACTTACTTTAGGTGTCTTCCTTGTAAAAACTTTCTTTGGAGTAATCTTTCCCAACGCCCGATGAGGAGTCCTGTTCTGAACATAGACTGTTGTGTTGCATGCTTCTGCCCACAAGAATTTTGGCATATCTTGATCATACATCATGGCCCTAGCTGCTTCTACAATAGTCATGTTCTTCTTTTCTGCTACTCATTCTGCTCCAAATTGTAGGGAGTTGTCCACTCTCTTTTGATGCCCTCCTTAGCGCAAAAATCAATGAAGTCCTTATTGACATACTCTCCACCATTATCTGAGTGCAAAACTTTTATTTTCTTCCCAGTCAGATTCTCCACCAGAACCTTGAACTCTTTGAATCGACATAAAACCTCGTCCTTGGTTTTCAGAAAATAAATCCAAGTTTTCCTTGAGTGGTCATCAATGAAGGTAAGGAAATGCTCGACACCACTAAGAGCTTTGACAGACATAGGTCCGCAGATATCTGAGTGTATCAATCCTAGTACACTTTTGCCCTGCGTCTACTCTTAGGACACATTGCCTTGGCATACTTTCCTAGAACACATCCTCTGCATAGATCATCTCGTTCCGTACTAAGATTCGAAACTCCTGTTACAGTGCTCCTGAGAATTCTTAGAGCTCCATGGTGCAAATGTCCCATTCTTTTGTGACATAGTTCGTTCAAGTCCTTGTCTCCATGACTGCCTATTAGTGCTATTGGTGATTCTAGTTGTAATTTATACAACCTGTTACTTTTGATCGCGTCTGCACTTTCTTTTTCCAGCTTGGGTGTTTGACGTATACCTTCTCCTTGATGAAGTAGACGTCATAACCCTTGCCTTGAAGTTGCAACACAGAAAGTAAGTTCATCCCCAATCCTGGTACATGGAACACATTTGTAGCATGGAACCGTTCTCCCAATTTTGTTTGAAAAAATATCGTACCCTTCCCTACTGGAGTACACGTTGCCTTGTTCCCCATGGTGATTTGAAAGTTCATCTTCTCTTCTCGATATTCTGAGAAACATTCGTTGATTCTCGTCATATGCCAAGAGGCTCCACTGTCTATATACCATACTTTTGATGATGCAGAACTAGTCATACAAGCCACTTCTTCTTCTAGCCTGGAAGCCAACATAGAGAAATCGAAATCCCTCTCTTCTGCAATTTTCTAAAAACCTGTGTGATTCCCCTGACGTGGATGCCTCTGCATCATGGTCTCGACCCATAACTGATTCTCTCTTCCTGTCTCTGATTACTTGCTCTGATACCATGTGCAAATTCTATCATTGCAACATCTGATTTACTTTGCCTACTTATTTTCAATAAGTTATTTATGAAATTCCTTCTATAAACATTAAAATAAATTCTGCTGCAGATATCACACCATAATACAGAAACAAACACATGCATAAGAATCAACCCATTGACACAGATATTTTGGACAACAATCCCCGGAAAAATCTAAGTTGGGAAAACTGGTGTAGCAAGGGAGGATTTATTATTCAACAATTCTTTAGTACAACGGGGTGCTAAACTGGCTTACCCAACAGAGAGAAAAATTTCCCAGCAATTTTTCCAGTCCCATTGTCAGCCTTGCTGACCTCTGCATAGCTCCTAGACACTCTACGTCAGGCCCTGCTTGACTTCGTCAACCCTGGGCCTCTCTGCGTCAACCACGCAGGCCCTCTAGTGACTACGCAGTCTCTTGCTTCCTCTGCGTCTCTCTCTCCCGATTCTGCACTGGTCTTCTGTTGCTGATCCCTACTCTCTGTTCCGTACTTGCTGCTTCCTACTGCTCTTTAGGCCACTAGTTTGAATTTCTCAGCTAACACCGCTCCAGAAATCGAACCGATTGGTCTCCCTCAGTGTGTCTTCCAACTGACCCTCAAGCCTCCTCTTATACTTTTCCTGTTGGTCCTTCAACGACCGAGATTAAATCTCTAATCAACGGCTAAGAGATTTGGCTTGATCCATGACTTTTGGAACCTTCTAACCCAGTTTTATATTAATACTCTTTAATATTTTATTTTTTCTATGTTTAGACTTAGGAACTACATTAAAAATATTAATTATTTTAATATTTCCCAAACCGGTTAGAATCTGCCCAAACCATTTCTGGGTCTTGGACATCTCATGTGCTTTAGCCTATCTACCAATTTTCATGGTTAGAGCACATCCGATGCTACCCCAAATTAACAATCCCTCTTAGCGAGTACTGTGCTTTAGTAATACTCCACACTGAGCATTACTCTGATCATACGACATCGGTACCTGTGCTTATGCTAAGCCTCTATGCCCAACATTCTCTGCACTACTGCATCCTATACTGATGCTCCCTCTGCATCCGTGCTGTTGCTGGTCCATTTTCCTTCTGAATAGGTTCATAAGCAGTTTTCTAAGCAATATGGCCTCACACGAAGTTGTGCTTGCCACCATATATTCTGCCTCAGATGAGCTCAGAGCCACGGATTTCTGTTTCCTACTACACCAGGAAGTTATTCCTGATCCATTGTTGAAACAGTACCCAGAGGTACTTTTCCGATCCACTGAACTTTCTGCCTAATCTGCATTAGTAAATCCACTCAATCTAATATCCTTATTCCTTGTGTACAAGAGTCCATAATCGACTGTTACCTGTAAATGCTTGAGAACATGTTTAGCTGCTGCCCAGTGCGCCCTCTTCAGTTCCACCATGAACTGACTGAGGGTGTTGATAGTGTAGCAAATGTTTGGCCTGGTATTGACTAGATACGTCAAGAACCCTATGAGTTGCATGTATAAGGTGGGATCAACATCCTTGTCTTCTGATGCATCAATCTTCTTTCAGTTGGTGATCATTGGAGTAGCCATGGGTTTATAGTCCTCCATCCTAAATCTTTTCAGGATTTCTGTAGTATACCTCCCTTGCCCAAGGAAGATCTTTCCCTCTTGCTTTCAAACTTCCAACCCTAGGAAATAATGCATTCGTCCCAAATCCTTCATATCGAATTCTGTGGCTAGATTCTTCTTGGAGTCCCCAATGAGCTTGGATGATCCTGTCAGAAAGAGATCATCCACATGCAATACTAAGATCAGCGGCTCATTCTCTGCTCCCAGAAAGTAGAGATTTCGATCCGCGTCACTCTTGACAAATCCCATCTTCTGTAAGTAGCCATCGATTCTACCATACCATGCTCTAGGTGCTTGTTTCACCCACACAAGGCTTTCTTCAACCTGCATACATGAGACTTCTTTTCATGTGTCTCAAACAATGTTGCATTAACCGTTATCGGGATAATATCGGCGCGAGGAAAAAACCGGAATTATCGGGAAATAATTGTTTGGTACAAAAAAAATTCATTTTTTTTCAATTCTTTTAATATCTAAACCATCTACAACATAAAATAAATACATTGACACATAAATATGATAAAAGAACTAATATATAAGATGTTTAATATCATTTCTAGTGCTAAAATCACGCATAACATTGAAACATGTCCTGAATAGTAAGTCTTGACTCCTGAGTCCCAACTCAACCTCAAAATATCAACAAAAAATATGATAATGTATCTCATCATGTCATAATGTCATATACAATAAAATGAAGAAAATAACTAAAGTCTAATCCTATTGATTTCCTCTGTCCCTCTTGCGAGAAAATGCCACAGCTTTCCCTTTCCCTCTAGATGTAGATGCTGGTGCTAGTGGAGTTGGCAGTGGAGTCTGCTATGCTCTAGAAGCTGAAGAACTAGAAGTAGGAGCTATAGGAGGTAGACCACGTCCTCTACTGGTGGCAGGGGTAGCCCGGGTAGGTGGTGTCACCTGGAAACATTACAATCTCCCAATCCTGAAATCCTGAAAAACTGATAAGTCTGCTGGATTTTGAATGAAATCTAAAATTCTACTTTCTCCATATGAAATCCAATGAGGTTGGAACCACTCTCAAACATCCTGAGTCATTTCATGGTAATGTTAAAAATTTAAGTAAAAGGATGAAAATGAAGATTAAGGAGAATGTCACTTTTACTTTAAGAATTTAACATTACCATGAATAGCATATCAATACTAGGGCCTAGACTTGATCATTAAGCTGCCCCACTAAAAAATTATTTGTTTCTTTCAAAAAAAAATTGCATTTCAAACATTTAGCATCCCTTAAAAAACCAAAAAAAACATTATAAAACCTCGCTGCCGGAGACCCCCACGATAATTTCGATTGTTATCGCGATAAATTCGAATTTATCGCGATAATTTCATAAAAATCGGCTAAAAAAAAATTCCGGCGATAATTTCGTATAGTTATCGCGATTTTATCGAGACATCGAAAAATCGCGATTATTTCATTTTATCGCGATTTTCACAACACTGGTCTCAAAGCCCTCTGGTTGTTCAATGTATACCTCTTCTTCTATTACCCCGTTCAGAAAAGCTATTTTGATATCCGTTTGATGAATATCCCAGCACATCCGAGCTGCAAGAGATATCATGGTTCTAATAGATGTATACCTGGGTATGGGTTGAAGGTCTCTTTGTAGTCAATTCCTTCCTTCTGAGCATACCCCTTAGCCACAAACCTGGCCTTGTATTTCTCAACATTGTCGTCTGCAGCATTATTGATCTTGTAGATCCATCTTGAACCTACCACTGATCTGTCTTGAGGCCTTGGCACTACCTCCCAGACATCGTTCACCATAATGGAGTTGTACTCTACCATCGTATCTAGCCAAACCTAATGTTGAGCTACCTCCTGGAAACTGGCAGTTTCCCCATCCTGAGCTACTAATGCCTGATATCTTGTTGGTTGTTTTCGCTCCCTCTTACTGTTCCTTGGCATACCAATGAAGTCCTCTGCATCTCGCAAAATCTGACGAAGTTCCTTGCTAGTTCTTCCTTTGCCAATGGGTGCTTCTGTTAGCTCCTCCTACTCATCCTGTGAATCTTCCTGACCCGATGAAGAATTCTTTACTTCCGTTGGTTGAAGAGGTTTAACCAACGACTCCTCTTTTGACTGCTCCTCGGAAGGCATCTCACGAGATTTTCTGAAAGCCCTGTCCTCCACGTCAAACTACTACCTTCGTGCTCCCTGGAAGATAGATTTTGTATGCCTTAGCGTTCTCTCTATATCCCACCAGATATCCCTTTTCTACAGTTTGATCCAGCTTTTGCCTCTTTTCTTCGGGCATGCGGCAATATTCTAAACTCCCAAATATCCTGAAATAACTGACTTCAGCTGTCTTCCTTGTAAAAAATTTCTCTGGAGTAATCTTGCCCAACGCTCGATGAGGAGTCCTGTTCTGAACATAGACTGCTGTGTTGCATGCTTCTGCCCACAGGTATTTTGGCATACCCTGATCATACATCATGGCCCTAGCTGCTTCTACTATAGTCTTGTTCTTCTTTTCTGCTACTCCATTCTGCTTCGAATTGTAGGGAGTTGTCCACTCTCTTTTGATGCCCTCCTTAGCGCAAAAATCAGTGATGTCCTTATCGACATACTCTCCACCATTATCTGAGCGCAAAACTTTTATTTTCTTTCCAGTCAGATTCTCCACCAGAGCCTCGAACTCTTTGAATCGACAAAAAACCTCGTCCTTGGTTTTCAGAAAATAAATCCAAGTTTTCCTTGAGTGGTCATCAATGAAGGTAAGGAAATACTCGGCACCACTAGGAGCTTTGACGGACATAGGTCCGCAGATACCTGAGTGTATCAATCCTAGTACACTGTTGGCCCTGTGTCTACTCCTAGGAAATGCTGCATTGGCATACTTTCCTAGAGCACATCCTCTGCATACATCATCTCGTTCCATACTAAGATCTGAAACTCCTGTTACAGTGCTCCTGAGAATTCTCAGAGCTCCATGGTGCAAATGTCCCATTCTTCTGTGCCATAGTTCGTTCAAGTCCTTGTCTCCATGACTGCCTATTAGTGCCATTGGTGATTCTAGTTGTAATCTATACAACCTGTTACTTTTGATCGTGATCTACACTTTCTTTTTCTAGCTTGGGTGTTTGACGTATACCTTCTCCTTGATGAAGTAGACATCATAGCCTTTGCCTTGAAGTTGTGACACAGAAAGTAAGTTCATCCCCAATCCTGGTACATGCAACACATTTGTATTACAGAACCGTTCTTCCGATTCTATTTGAAAAACTATGGTATCCTTCCCTACTTGAGTACACTTTGCCTTGTTCCCCATGGTGATCTGAAAGTTCATCTTCTCTTCTCGATATTTTGAGAAAAATTCCCTGATTCTCGTCATATGCCAAGAGGCTCGATTGTCATATACCATACTTCTAATGATGCAGAACTAGTCATACAAGCCACTTCTTCTTCCAGCCTGGAAGCCAACACAGAGAAATCGAAATCTCTTTCTCTTGTGCAATTTTCTGAAAACCTGTGTGAGTCCCCTGACGTGGATGCCTCTGCATCATGGTCTCGACCTGTAACTGATTTTCCCTTCCCATCTCTGATTACTTGCTCTGATACCATGTGAAAATTATATCATTGCAACATCTGATTTACTTTGCCGACTTATTTTCAATTAGTTATTTATGAAATTCTTTCAATAAACATTAAAATAAATTCTGCTGCAGATATCACACCATAATACAGAAACAAACACATGCACAAGAATCAACACATCAACACAGATATTTTGGACAACAGTCCCCGGAAAAACCCAATGTGGGAAACCCAGTGTAGCAAGGGAGGATTTTATTATTCAGCAATTCTTCAGTACAACGGGGTGCCAAACTGGCTTACCCAACAGAGAGAAAAATTCCCCAGCAATTCTCCAAGTCCCGACTTCAGCTTGGTTGACCTTTGCGTAGCTCCCAGACACTTTGCGTCAACACCTGCTTGACTTCGTCAGCCCTAGGCCTCTCTGTGTCACCCACGCAAACCTCTGGTGACTACCTCTTCGTCTGCCTCTCCTGCCTCTGCCCTGGTCTTCTGTTGTTGATCCCAACTCTCTGTTTCATACTTGCTGCCTCTTGCTACTCTCAAGACCACTAGTTCGAATTTCTCAGCTAACCCCGCTCCATAAATCGAACTGACTGGTCTCCCTCAGTGTGTCTTCCAACTGACCCTCAAGCCTCCTCTTATACTTTTCTTGTTTGTCTTTCAACAACCGAGATTAAATCTCTAATCAACAGCTAAGATTAGATTTGGCTTGATCCATGACTTTTGGAACCTTCTAACCCAGTTTTATATTAATACTCATTAATATTTTATTTTTTCTAAGTTTAGACATAGGAACTCCATTAATAATATTAATTATTTTAATATCTCCCAAACTGGTTAGAATCTGCCCAAACCATTTATGGGTCTTGGAGATCTCATGTGCTTTAGCCTCTCTACCAAGTTTCATGGCTAGAGCACATTCGATGCTACCCCAAACCAACAGATGTCAAACCCTAGATCTGAACTGGGTTGCCCTCATCAACACTATCTGTGAGCGACTGAAACTTTTGGGTCGCTCTCATGAATACAGTATGTGAGCAACTGTGACTGTAGAGTTGCTTCCAGAAGGTCTCTATGCATGCGATCTTGGCACTGAACTGCAAAGACCCAAAGTCACTCCCTAGTCAAGCTATGCGAGCGATCGACAAACCAAAGTTGCACCCTTTTTGAGTTGTGCAAACAACCTAGATGATAGGGTTGCTCCCAGGGCTACCTGGTGCGAGTGACGGGGACTGGAACCTTCCGATCTTCCTCTGAACCCAAATTCGCTCCCATAAGCCTCTGTGCCAGCGTCCAAGGGTCTATAGTTGCTCTCATAGGCTTGTGTGCCAGTGACCAGGGACCAGAATGCCCTGTTCTATGCCAGCGATCGAGATCCAGAAGACCCTAACCCAAAGCAAACCTTTCGCCTATGATTTCAGACCCTTGAGTGAACTCCTTCTGTCGAACTTGTGCAAACCAAGACAAAAGAGAAGAGAAGATGTGTCCAAATGATCTTGAGGTCTCTTCTATTTATAGGATTTCCTGAGGGGTCACTTGGGGTTAAGACTGACCCAAGCAGTTACTCATGTGGTTAGGGCCGACCCATTCCATAATACATGTGTGAATAAAATAATTCATAACTCAACTTCCGCTTAACCAAATTGGGTGATCTTTAGGTCGATTTTGGTCCTCTCGAAAAGAGGAATCTAATGCAATCATTATCTTGATCATTTGAGTTGTCCAAGGTGGAATTTTACTGCAGTTGCAAAAATTAACACTCCCTCTCAACTAGGGAGAATTCCACCTGTCAATATTTGTCCATCGAACAATATGCCATTCTGGAATCTTCGAGTGTCATCATCTATCATTGCGAATGATCTCTTTCATGTAGTCGTTGTGCCATGTTCATCTCAAGTATCTCATCATCACAAATCATCATTGCATATCTCGAACTGTCCTTTGTGTATTCTTGCTTATCTCTTGATTGTTCCTGCTCGTATGTTGAACATTAGGTTGCTATCTAGAATCTCTACTAGCGGGCTGCTACCTGGGATATCATCATCAATCGTCATCAGAGGGCATATCATCAAGGAGCATGTGTCAACCTGGAACCACATCGGGAAGTAATAACTTCCACCCATACCAAGCAATAGGATAACTCATCACACAGGGGAGTGCATCCTCGACCTTGGAATTTCATCGGGGAGTTTACCCTCAACCTAGAATCATATCAGGTTATCTCAACCCATCCTATTGCCTACTGATCTTCCCATCGATGACCCAGAATAGTCATGTGGTAGAACACCTGCATCATAATCGACTTGGGTTGTACATCCCAAGTACACTCTCAACTCGTTGGACAAAATGAGAAGTATTCCCATCAAGTTGGCATGCTTGAAGGTATGATGCCAATTGGGGTATACTTTGCAAAGACCAAGAGGGGAGCAACATTCTTCGACCCTATAAAGATAGGGGAGCAACATTATTCTACCCTGGGTAACAAATAGGGTAACGCCCTATTGTCCAGAGTTCCCTCAACCTTAGGAGCCCTCTATCTCAATTCCTCACCCTGGGAGCTCAAGCAGGGTAGGAAGAGTTTTCTTAGTGTCCTCAATCAGCGCTGCTCTCGACATCAACTTGCCTCAATAGCAGTTGTTTCTTGTTCATACATAAAATCAAATCAAATATCATGTCAGATCATATATAATCATATGAGTCACAAAAGGATACCATAATCATCGTCCCTCTCAAGGAGGTGCCAACCACAAGCTTGAGCTTGTTCCAAACAACTACACTGTCTCAATATATGAGAGTATCTCGGTCCCAACTATAAATATGGGACTTACTACCAATTGGATCATCACAATGTATCCATGGTATCCATGTCATATTCAGATCATGCTCAAACAACTATCTAAGGAGATTTCGTATCCTACCTCATAGCTAGCCATGCTAGCAACATCATGATCAACCTTGGTCATGTTATGGACCTCTCATCCAAGATATCATGGCAGATCATATACTAAAGCAACATCCAAATGTGCTTATCAACAATAATCTCAAATATTAGCAATACATCTATGTAGATACATATCATAGGAGAAATATCACATTCTCAAAAATAGAACACCTCATGCAAATATTTCAAAGCATTCGCGGAGGCAACTCTATTTGAGTGAAGCAATTCAATCATGAATTCATTAAGGTTCTATGCACATCATACATATACATATGGATGTTCAAAACGGAACATCAATGCTTCAACTGTCGGATGCCATGTCAAGTTCAACAACATCTTGAACTTCAAATCCGAGTATCCAAGGATTTGCAATTTTCATTATTCAAAAAAAATTTCCAATAGCTTTGCAATATGGAATTTCTTTCCCAAATTCCAGAAATTGATTCATCATGCCATGATACATTATTTCGGGCTTCATAAGCCATCTCCCTCGTTTAGATCATCAAAGGTTCATCACCTGTCACAAGTAGATCATCAGGATATAAATCCAAAACCATAATCAATATCAAAGCCATACCTTGGAACTCATCATCCTGACCTCATCAGATAAGGACATCTGTAAGGCTTGATGTTTGGAGGAACACTTCCTGGAATCAAGTGAATAGCATGATCATGATCACGAATAGGTGGGAGGCCTTTGGGAGTCTCAAACACCTTGGAATGGTTGTCCAAGGCTTTTTGGAGATATGGAGAAATAGATGATTTCGATGTTTGAACCTCTAGTGAGAATAATTGTGCAATTACGCCCTATTGTTATTTCTTTAAAATCTTTGTCATGCCATTAGGGCTGGTTATCTTTCCTGGTTTCCCTACGATACCCCTTAATTCAACTAACTTTCCTTCCCAAATAAATTTCAAGAAAAGTTCTTGAAAATTGAAAGCTATCATCCCCAAAGATTGTAACCATTGGACTCCTAGTACAACATCAACACCACCCATTGGAGTGAGTGACGCAGAGGGCCAAAGGACTGACGTAGTGCCTTTAGAGGCTGACGCAGGCCAAGCCAGAGTGACGCTGGGCTAATGCTGGGCCAGAGAGAGCTGGTGCAGTCCCTAGAGGCTGACATTGGGGTTTCGTGGGGCAGATTGGAGTTGTGGAGCTGTCGGAGTGTTTATCCAGGGTTTCAGCCAGAATATCTGCTTCCGAGTAGAGAGGTACTACTGTCGAGATTTTTCTCTGTTGGGTGAGCCGGATTTGGAACTCAAATTGTATTCTGAAACTGCTTAATAAATCAAATCCTCAGATAGCTGCATCGGTTTCTCGCATTGGGTTTTTCTAGGGACATTAGTCCAAAAACAACGGTGTCACTTATGTGCTTGTTTCTGATTCCTTCAATTGATGATTTGTAATGTGTTGAGCATGTACTTGTATTTATTTCTAATATTTACATGGTAGATAACTTGTTAATTAACAGAACAAGTAGGTAGGAATAAATCAGTGAAGTACATGAAGGGTTTCTAACAGTTAGACTTAGAAACTTCAACAAAGTCAAGTTGAAGTTGCAATGTGGAAGGATTATAACACTTCCTGGTGTTTTGAATATTCCTGCATTGGTCAGAAATCTGATTGTTGTAAGCAAGATGGATGATGCAGGTGTAAAAACAGTGTTCGAGAAAGATACTTGCAAGATGGTTCGGGGAACACTGGTATTGATGCGGGGAGTTCGAATTGGAACTCTGTACAAGCTTCTGGGTAGCATTGTTATTGCTGGGTGCAACAGTTCTATGGTTCATGAAAGTGGAGTTGAAAATCTAGTGGTCTCTGGAGAAAAGACCATGTTGTGGTATCAACGACTTGGACATATTGGAGATAAGGGCCTTCGAATGCTACATGGTAATGGTATGGTAGAAGGTATGTCTAATTTCTCTTTGGATTTTGATTTTTGTGAACATTGTTTATATGGGAAGAAAAATCAGGTGAGTTTCCCTTCTAGCGCCAAGAGGGCGAAAGGGATATTTGAGCTTGTGCACAATGATGTGTTTAGACCTGTGTCAGTTCCATCACTGAGAAAGTCTGTGTATTATGTCTCATTTATAGATGACTTCTTGATGAATACATGGATATGTTTTCCTAGGATGAAATTTGAAGTCTTTGACAAGTTTAAAGAATTTAAGGCTTTGGTGGAAAATCAGACAAAGAAGAAGATTAAGGTGTTGAGGACAGATTATGGTGGAGAGTTCTGCAAGAAGAAATCTTAAGAGTTCTGTAAGAAGTGTGGTATATCACGGTAGAAGACTACTCCATACACACCTTAGCAAGATGGAATTGCAGAAAGAATGAATAGGACGTTGATGGAAAAGGCAAGAAGCATGCTTAGTGGTGTTGGGTTAGGACAGGAATCCTAGGCAGAGGCAGTGGATACTGCATGTTACCTGTTTAATAGATCACCTTCATCAGCGTTGGAGAATAAGACTCCACATGAGGTATGGACTGATAAGAAATCCTCTCTCTCACATCTCAAGGTATTTGGCTATGATGCATTTGTACATGTTCCAAAGGAGAAAAGAACCAAGATGGATAGTTAATCTGAAAGGTGTATCTTTATTGGATATAAGGATGGTTTAAAAGGTTATAAGCTTTGGAACCCATAAACAAGGAAGGTTGTGTACAACCAAGATGTGGTGTTTAGAGATGTGAAGGATGTTATTAAACATGAAGTCCTACCAAAGGAACCTAAAAAGATAGAGTTTGAACTAAAGGAGGAAGAATCAGACTCTACAACAAAACAAGAATCAGAAGAGGAAGAGCCACAAACTCCAGTTTTGAGAAGATCAGTTCGAGAGAGAAGGCAGTTAGAGAGGTATAGTCCATTTGCTTTTTGTTCAAATTTTTCTTTATCTATTACTGATGATGATCCCATAACTGTTAGGAAGCAGTGGATTCAAAGGATGGCAAACTCTGGGAAGAGGCCATGGTTGATGAAAAGGCATCCTTGGACAAAAATAAGGCTTAGGGTTTGGTGGAGTTGTCAGCTAGAAGGAAACCCATTGGATGCATAAAACACCCTCCACATAACACAAAACAAAGATGGTTGAATGGGTGTTTAAAAAGAAGATGAATGCAAAAGGCAAGGTGGAGAAATACAAAGCTCGATTGGTAGCAAAAGGTAATTCCCAAGTGCTGGGAATTGATTTTGGTGATATTTTTTCCCCTGTTTCCAAGTTATATTCTATTAGATTACTTTTATATGTTGATGCTACTTTTAATTTTGAAGTAGAACAAATGGATGTGAAGACAACATTTCTTCACTGGGATCTGGAAGAAGAGATCTACATGAAGCAACTAAAGGCTTTGTAGTGAAGGTTAAGAAATTAGAATTAGTTTACAGGCTAAAAATGTCTCTGTATGGGTTAAAACAGTGATCAAGGATGTGGTATCATAAATTTGATACATATATATGGGTCTTGGCTTCACCAGGAGCAAAGTAGAGCACTGTGTGTATTTTAAATTAATTGGTGATTGTGTTATTTATTTGGTCTTGTATGTGGATGATATGTTGCTGATTGGAAATGACAAGGAAATTATCTAGGATTTGAAGACCCAATTGTCCTCTAAATTCGACATGTCTTGGTCCTGCAAACTATATTTTGGACATGGAAATTAAACGAGATCGGGCAAAGATGAATCTCTAGTTAAACTAGAGGAAGTATGTCGAAACAATATTGTAGAGGTTTAATATGCAGGATAGTAAATCGATGAAGGTTCATATTCCTGCAAGTGTAAGGTAATATGTTGAACAATGTCCCAAGACAAAATAAGAGGAAGAAGACATGTCCCGTGTTCCATATGTGAGTGTAATTGGTAGCCTGATGTATGCAATGATTTGCACTGGACTAGACATTGCACATGTAGTGGGAGTATTGAACAAGTTTATGTCAAAACCAGGAAAGGAGCATTGGACAATAGTGAAACGTGTTTTCAGGTATTTGTGTGGCACTAGTGATTATGGTTTATGCTACCAAGGAAAACCACGATTGGATAGAGTTTCAGACATTCGTGGCTTTGTTCATGCAAACTAGGCTGGAGATCTGGATCGAAGAAGATATACAAGTGGGTATGTGTTTAACCTATTTGGAGGAGCAGTCAGTTGGATGAGCACACTAGTAGAAAATGATGAAATTAGTGACTAGGTGACTAAAAAAGTTAGGCACCACAACTTTTCCAAGTGAAATACTACCCAAAATTAGCAATATTAAGAGACCCAACTAAAAGCGATTAACATAAATGACTAATTTTGTCCTGAGTTAAAATACACGACTAGCTAATAAGTAATACTACTAAAAATGACTAACGTGAATGACTAATTTAGTCTAGGAACAAAAATATGACTACCTAACAAGAACTACAATAATATGAATTAGTCATTTATGTTAGTCATTTTAATTGTGTCACTTCAACAATCTAAACTTACAAGTCATAGGGGATTCAAAGGTTGTTATAGATTGGATGAAAGGTTATACTTCCTTATACACTTCTTTATTGGATCAGAGGATGATTAGAATTATGGAGCTTATAAAAATCTTTAGGGTCATATCATTTGATCACATTCACAGGGAATTAAATTCAAAGGTTGACAAATTATCGAAAATGGGAGTGGGCCAACATCTCCTTTTGCAACACGACATACCTATATATGTTGCAACAACCTTGCCAACTTATTTAGTGGGTTGCACATCTATTTCACATTTCTTCTTCGTCTTGCAAAGTGGTAGTGCTAAGGAGAGGGTATGAACTTTGATCAAGGAATGTTCACTTAGTACCACTACGAAGTTTCCTTCGTGCAGCTTGTAGTCAAATGTCTTAAGTTTGCTTCACAACTTCTCATGGTGCTTAAATTACTTGTCTAAACCTCTAATTGAGACTACAACCCTCCAACATCTCTAACTATTCAAACTCTTCAACCTTTGTTAGAGTCTTCTTAGACGTGCACTCATGCCTGAAGCAAAACCTAACACTAGCATCCCAAATGCGCATGCTCATTCCCTCTTTTAATGGCTCATTGAAACCACATTATCGCACTGCTTAAAACGAAATGTTCACATCTTAAGGAAAAACACCTACTTTGTTTATAGCAACCTAAACTATATGAATGACTAGGAGAGAACTCAATTTTCTCAAGATGAAAACATAGGGTCTTACAACCCCATTCACGCAACAATTTGAATATATTTAACCTAAAGAAAGATGTGTATCCTACTCCTTCCAAATTTGACATATGAATTTTGATAAACTAACACCTGTTTTTAACTATTAAATCAATTTACTATATACTCTATTTTATTTTTACCCACCTAATATGCAAGAACACCTAAATGTTTTTCATACAACCAAGTTAAAAACATTTGTTTCCTTCCAACATCTCACAATTAACCTCCATAAACTTTAATAGCAGAATCATTGCATGAAAACATAACCTTAAAATTAAATTATTATTATTATAAATACCACCTAATATCACAACCAAAAACATGTAAAAACCTTTTAGTTTTTCAAGTACAACTAAAATATGTAAGTGAGAATAAAATATTGTATCTATTTTCATGCATTGGAAAATTTTAATACTTTTTAAAAATTTAAATTTAAATTTTTCTATACAATACCCCTCCCAACCACATTTTTTTCATAGGGTGGGAAAATGATATATGAGAGAGTTGTGAATTACGGTTTTACACTGGCTGACCCAATATCCAATGCCACCATTGAATATTTAGCCCATTGATCGCCGTAGACCCAATATGGAATGCCACCATCAAATTTTCAGTCCATTGATTGCTGGCAAATTCAATATCGAATTCCATCATTGAATCTTCATTGAAAAACTCAAAGGCATCTATTCTCATTGTGGTTGGCAATTTCTATTCTTGACGCAGTTGTCCTCTTCTCAATATATTCAAAACCTGATGAGTCATTCCTAGCTTAAAAGCATGGCACTACCATTCTGGTACAAATTAGGGTTTGATTTATACTGTAAAAACTATCCCATCCTTGCTTCTAGATGTGAAGCCGCAGATAAATACCAAAGATGGGGGCTTTTGGTGTAAATTCCTTGCAAGATAGCCGAAGTGGTGTAATGAGCAATGCACCATGACATCAGATTCAGATAATTGTGAGAGAACAACGCCAGGAGTAGAGAACAATGCTTGGAGGGCAGGGGATCCAGGGATTTTATGCCAATAGAGGAGGTAATAGTATGAGATAGCCTTCACGATTACAATCGAAGCCTGTATGTAGCATACCAGGATGGAGTCCCATCAGTTGACAGTAAGGTAACTGGGTGACTAAGTTGTCTGCCTCCCTTTTTCAGTTAGTGGGCTGTTTGTTAATTGTTTAATGATAACATTTGTTTTGACGGATAAATTAGTCTATGAATGAGGAGTTTTTGCATATTGGAAACATTTCTGTTTTCGGTGTTTTTCATATTAGGCCCTCTCCTTAGCTCTGTTCTTTTGGATACATCTGGAATATTGTTCCATCCTTGTATTTCCACCTCTTGCTGTTCCACTAACGACCATATCACCGGCGTTCGTACTTGAGGCTTCTCCACTCATCCTCCCTGGACATGTTTAATATCCTTGCATATGAAATTCTACATATTGTCATCCTATTTCTCATTACTATATATATCCTACTTCGTATCATCTATGACCATTCGAGTTTACTTCGCTGGAGACGATATACCTCTGTGGATTGACATCCTTAAGATTGCATGTCCTTCATCACATCAAGAACATGGGTCTTGTTTAGAGACCACTAATTACTCATCTCTCTGGAGGAAGTGGATTGGCACTTCCACCGTTTCGTGACCCTACAAAAACTTTGGTTTCGGATGTTGTAACCGACGGTGGACATGTTTGGGCTATTGTTGTTGTTTTTGCACGTGATGATACTTCCACTAGCTTTCACCACTACATTGTAGTTTCCTTCATGCTTAGACTGTAACTGGATATGCAGGGGTGGCAAACTATTTCTGGTGGACCTTACCGGAATATATCTCATATCTCTCATTTTCCGAGCAATTCAAATTCTTTTGTGGTTGCTTTTCCGTGAGGTTGATGGAAGCTTTTTACTAGGCATTATAATTTTGCCACCTTGAGGTATTAACTCCCCAACAACTGTTTGTCATTTCATCCCAATTGTCAGACATGCCATCTGGTCAGGGGTTGGTATTTTGGGACATTTCCTTCTATCTACATTAATTTACCAAATTAGGGTCTGGATCGATGCCGGGGTGGCTATGGGTATATGTGCCGTGGGCGCTATGTGTTGACCACTTTCGCACCTGATGGGACTCAGATCCTCATGGACTTCTTCCCGAGGTAATTTTTAAACTTATTCAAGTCCTCTCCATCGACCATCTATTCTGGATGGGGATTTCCTCCGTCTCTTTATCCTACCTACCTCTGACACTTGTACCTTGCTTACCTACTCTGCCCCTTCGCACTGGAATGGTCACCCTACCTCCATTATTTCCACCTAGGGGCCTATGGACCTATCAAATCTTTTCAGATCGGACACCTCGGAACATGAAGCTTACATCAGAGCTACCTTGGAGGCTGAATTGGCACATCCACCTAGCCCTTCTCTGACCCCACGACCAACTCAGTGGAATGCCCATCCTGCTCCCCACTTGGTCGCCCATATGTCATTGGAGATCCATGCAACAACATTACTACCTGATGCAAAGACCATCCGTGTACACTTGGCGGAGGGGGATCTTCCAATTGCCTCAAATGTGGAACAACCTCAATTTGTGAAATGCCACGACTCTTCACGGGCTCCTAAGACTAGACATCGACACCGGGCGATCGGGACTTCTCCTCAGACGCAGTCGTTGAGTTTTGGATACGATGTTCTCCTGGATCGAGTGATCAACCTACAGAAAAGAGCACTGGTGGGTCGCTGGTACTTATCGGATTTGCAGGAAAAGGAGATGCGAACATGGGTTTCGACTTAGTCGAAAGCACTCCTTGGTTACACTCCCACGCTTAGGCAACTCATAAATTCTTGTTACAACTTCCACTTCTTACACCAGGAGGACCTGGAAAAAATCCTCAAATTGTTGTGGGTTCGAGGACGCGGTTTTTATCACTTCACCCTTGGTATATTGGTTTTAACCGACTCAGGATACCCCTCGCAACAAACTGATTTGGGTGAAGCTTCCGGGACTTCCCATTGAATTTTGGACCAGAAGGGTGTTTATAGACATTGGAAATGCAATTGGTAAATTCATATATGTGGATCCGAAGTGCTTAGGGGCTAGGGACAAAAGGGTTACCTGGATTTTGATAGAATGCGGCTTCTCTGGGGGCCTTCCTACACATATAGATCTGGTTTGGGATAAAATCCACATACATCAGAGACTGGATTTTTGGTGTATACCATTTCGATGTCTGATTTGCCACCACATAGGTCATCTTATGGCACAATGCCCTTGGAGACACACGAATAAGGGCGTTGTGGGCGGTGATGCTCGGGTTTTTGAAGGCGCTGGCCGGGATGTTTTTCATCAACGTGGTCGAGGGATCGATGGACCTAGTCGGACATATTACAAATATCGACAACAACTATCAAGTACCTCCCCTTGCACCCACCCCTCATCTCCTAATCTGATATTTAAGGAGTATCCATCTTCCATTTCCCCCAACGTTGGACCGTCCTCCCCTCGCACCTCCCTATTGTTTCATCAGACTCGGGTACTGTGCATTTTGTTACCTCACCTCTATCGCTTGAACATCCCCACATATCCCTACACACTTCCCCTCCTTCGATTCTTAGGAGGTCGCCCCCCCTCCCTCTGCCTCCTTGATGACCCTTGAGAATTTGGCATCCCAATCTCATCCTTCCCTGTTGAGGACTCCAGAGAATCCCCCACATCCTACCATTTTTTCTCCCCATGGCTCCCCACCCTCCCCCCGGTCGCCTGTATCATCCCCCATGAACTCGGTGGACAATGACATAGAATTTCTGCTTGTGAACCCGACACTTGACCTGAAAAACCTGTCCATACATCGGGAATGTCCTCGGACCTCTCCAACTATCAGCCCCAACTCGGCTCTTAATATCACTCGGTATCCCAATTGGTACCTCTTTGGAACCTCGGGCCCTTAGAGCAATGTCCTGCAGACTCCATGCGTCATGACTCTCTTCCTTTCCCTCAATATGAGGGGTCTGGGGGACTCACAAAAATTCCTCTCCCTCAGAGAACTCTTTTCATTTGTCAATCCCCATATCATCCTTCTACAAGAATCCATGACAATTGCTCACCGGGTGCTTGAATACTTCAGAAAAATGTTTCTGAATTGGCATATGGTGGTTGTTGACTCCCTGGGTCTTTCCAGGGGTTTGGCAGCACCGTGGAATCCGAGATGGGAAGCTTTTCGAGATTATAGATGCTTTGCTGATATATTGCTCACTGGACGTCTCAGGGGGCTGGTTGGTCATTTCCGCATACTAGATCTATATGCTCCATATTGGGATAGAGCAACTTTTTGGGACAAATTGGAGTCATCAGATATTTTTAAAATTGGATCCCTCATTGTGGTGGGAGATTTTAACGCCACTGTAACACTGGATGAATGCTGGGGTTCGGTTCGAAGGATGGATCCACTTGCGGATAGGCTTAAATCAATATTCAGTGATAATAATCTAATGGAGGTTCGACCCCAAACAACTGTGCCCACTTGGCACAATGGCGGAGCCGATTCACAGCATATTGCCAAGCGACTGGATCGATACTTGGTTGATGAAGATTTGATTGAGAGAATGGGATTTCTACAATTTGAGGTCCTAAAATCATATATATCTGATCACCTACCCATCACATTGTTATGGAGAAGTGAACAGATGTGTTTGGGCATGCCCTTCAAGTTCAATCGATTTAGTATTAGTTCTCTAGATTTAGTATTTTTATCAACACTGCTCTCAGTCTCAGGTGGCAGTGTTTGCACAAATTTCTACAAGTCTCCACCAGCTGAAGCTATTGGATATTGACATTCATGTTGTCAAGCCATAAATTCATCCACATAAATAGATGGTGGCCTCCCACCAATAAACCCTCCATACTGAACATTAACAACATTGGAGCTGCTACTCATGCCATCATTGTTTCTCTCTCTTGCAACATAATCATCAACATGCATAGAAGGTGGTCTACTAGTATTAGCTTTGCGTTTCTGAAATGTGTCTCTTCTAGTTGGACCAGATGAGGAAACAATTGTACCTCCTGTACGAACAAACAAGACAGTGGCTTTGGCTCCTACCACATCTCTTTAACCAATGGCATCAATTCTCTGATGCCTATTTGGGCCATCCACTTAAGCCAATTTTCTCTTTAATGAAGACACAGGCAATGTAGGCCTATCTGGTGATGAATTTGGGCACTCCCACATAAATTTGTCTGCAATACCCCCTACAAAATAAGAATCATCAACTGTTTCAATACTCTAGACTCATTCTTTGGTTTTTTCATTGGAGGGTGTTGACTCTTTTGAAATCTTCATTAGGATTAATCAGTGTTGAAAATATCGATATCGGCAAAATATCGGCAAGGGTCCAGAAAATATCTTATCGGCAATATCGGCAAAAATATCGGCAAAATATCGGCAAATATCGGCAAGCATAAAAAGTAATTTTTTCAAATTTTTAAATATAGCCGATATTTTCAAAATATCGCGATATTTTGCCGATATTTTCCGATATTTTGAAAATATCGCGATATTTTCAAAACAGAAAATATCGCGATATTTTCTCGGCGATATATCGTTTTGCCGAAAATATCGCGATATTTTCGAATATCGCCGATATTATCAACAGTGGGATTAATAGATCGATGAGGTGGAAACTCCCAAGATGAAACTGTAATCTCAATTGCAGAATATGGAAGCTCTTTTTTTGGCACTATCTCTGACAGCTGAATTATACCTGTAGGTTTCTTTAATAAACGAAGAATTGCTCTGACAGTTGTCTTAGTCTGCCATCATAAACTATTAGTTAGTAGAAAGAAATAAAGACAAGAAAGAACTAGATTAAAATGAAACATGCTTAAAGAAACAATAGCTTCAAGGTTTGTTACTTTCTCTAAGGTAGTCCCTGTGTGCAATGAAACATTTGTGCTATGGTCATTTATTTTCTTTGTATGAAGGTCCATCATGGAAAACACATATTTCAACTTTTCTTTAGTTTGATGGTCTGATGGCCCTAAATCAAGTCCAAAAAGAGACTTCAAGGCTACAACACCATGTGCACTGCATGTTTGGCCAATGGCATTATGGATTATGAGTATAGTAATCAGGAAAAAATAGTTAACGCTCATGCAGGAATCTACATAGCACATACTACAAAGATTAACAGTCTATGTGGTCTTTTTGATGTAATGGCAAACATGTGATGCAATCCAGATAGCACATACAACGAGGAGATGCAACATAAAGCATGTGATAGAAATATCAATGTGAAAATTGTGATAGATGAAAAATTTGTATTGCTACATATGCACCTATGAAATAAATAGATTATTAACTAGGGAATGTGAATATATCAGTTGAAGAAAACAAATGTTGATGCTACAACCAAATGGCATAGTGAGGATTAATCAAATAGCGCAAACTATTCAACAAAATGTAACTAACATTACTCCAACTTTCAAGGTCACTATCAAAAAAATGTTGAAGTTATAAAAGATACCTGGAGCATTTGCATCAATTTTGGGTGTTGTTCCAAAAGCTGGTGAAGTCTTTCTTGATCGCTCAATAGAGCTTGAGTGACAATGGTAGAGATTCCAATTTACTAGAGGTGACAAATATGGCCCTTCTACATCCACTTTTTCAAATAAAGAAAATATCCAAACATGTATACGTACCTCAATGGCTTCAGGAGAACTAAAATATTGTTGTAGTGTCAACCTTGATTCTTGTTGTTGAACATTTTCAACCTGTTGGCGATAATATTGTGGGTGAACATGTTCCCCTTGATCATGGTGTTGTTGCTCTAGATATCATCAAATATAGTACATTCTAGTATTTTCACATTAGTGATCTTCCAAATAGTATTTTGTACCTTCTTTCATTTTGCATGACTCAAAGAATTTTGTACTCTCATCTTCATCCTTGTGCCAAGATACTACTGTTTATTCTCCATTTAGCTTATTTCCATGCCAAAAGGTGCCCTCTCTCTTTCTCCAATGTAGCTAAAGTGACCTTGATGTCTTCTGAAAACCGAACATTTGGAAAGCCCATATATAATTTATCAATTCTATTTTCTGTGCAAAGAAGAGTAGCACCAAAAATGTGAAAAGTCTTCTTTACCCAGGATTTAGTGATACTTTTAATTTTGATGAAGATTTCTGGAATGACTTGCATGGTACATTCTCCATCATCATGAACATACTTAACGCAGGAAGTAAAATTAAAGGGTGGGTGAGGGGTTGAAGTCCCAAATGCCCACTTGGAAAAAAATTGGAAGGAGATCATATCTCCTCCCTGATCCCGCCCAAGAACTAAATCTTCCAGAATCCATTAAGAACCCAACTCTTTTTGAAGGAATCTATCTAGGTGCTTAGCTATTGCCTCTCTCCCTGACCCCTTATTGCTCCATGATAACTCCAGGAACTTCACATGTACCAATGAGTGCTATGAAATTGTGTTACATGTCTTAATATTTCAGGGGGCTTGTTTATGGAATAATAACATCGAAGCTTTATTTGTATCTGACATTAGGCTCCCATTGCTCACCAATATTTTGCTAAATATCTGGAAATTAAACAAAATTTCAAAGAGCTAATTAGCATCGTTATAATTATGAATTATTTACCAGGAATCATTCAAACATATTATTACCTTACTTGGAAGCTTGAAAGGTGTTTCTTTAGCATCAAATATAGAATGCAAAAATACAAAAATCCCAAAGCTATGAACTTTGAAGTCATTTTGAACAATCCATAATGGATACCAAAAGAAGACCAATCTGACCTTCAAAACCCATGCAAGTAATCAACTTTAATCCGCATATAGTAGAACAGATGTCAAATATATTCCACTGATCTAGCTCTGAGCACAAGACAATGGTAATTAAAAACTATGTCGAATCCCCTGCCTTTTCCCTTAGACCATACATGATTTTGACTTCCATTTTTTTCACTTGGTGTCATCAATAATCTCCACAATGTTGGAATTTCGAAGTCTAACTGTTAGAAACCCTTCATGTACTTTTCTGATTTATTTCTGCCTACTTGTTTTGATTAATTAACAAGTTATTTACCATGTAAATACTGAAAATAAATACAAGTACATGCTCAACACATTACAGATCATCAACTGAAGGAAACAAAACAAGCACACAAGTGATATCGTTGTTTTTGGACCAATGTCTTCGGAAAAACCCAATGTGGGAAAACGATGCAGCTATCTGAGGGTTTTATTATTATGTAGTGTCTGAATACAATCTGGGTGCCAAAGCCGGCTCACCCAACAAAGAATAATCTCGGCAGTAGTACCTCTCTACTCGGAAGCAGATATTCCAGCTGAAACCCTGATAAACACTCCGACAGTGCCTAGCTCCAATCTGCCCCACGAAAACTCCAGTGTCAGCCTCTAGGGATTGCGTTAGCCCTTTCTGGCCCAACGTCACCCTAGCTCGCCCTGCGCCAGCCTCTGGAGGCACTGCGTCAGCCCTTAGAGCCTCCGTGTCACCCACGCTAGCTCTTTGAGGCACTGCGCAACTCCTTGCTGCCTCTGTGTGAGCCCTGGCTGGCCCTGCGTGAACCTCTCGCTGGCTCTGTGTCCCTCTCCCGACTTCTGCGCTGACCCTCCTGGTATTGTCTCTACCTCTCTGCTTCTATGTTCACTGCCCCTCAGCTGCAACTTTGATCACTCTTTCGACTTCCTCAGCAAAGCCTTCCCCAGAAAATCGAAATCTTGATCAACTTGGTGTGTTCTCCAAGTGACCCTCAAGCCTCCTCTTATACTTCTCTCGTTGACAATTCAACGGCTGATATTAAGTCCCTAATAAATGGCTAAGATTAGATTTGGCTTGATCCATGTCTTTTGGACCATTCTAACTCAGTTTTATATTAATTCACATTAATATTTTATTTTCCTTAAGTTTAAACTTAGGAACTCCATTAAAAATATTAATTATTTTAATATCTCCCAAATTGGTTAGATTCTTCCCAAACCATTTCTGGGTATTGGAGATCTCATGTGCTTTAGCCTCTCCACCAATTTTCGTGGCTATAGCACATCCGATGCTACCCCAAATCAACACTCCCTCTTAGCGAGGACTGTGTTATAGTAGTACTCCTCACTGAGCATCACCCTGATCATCCAACATCGGTCCCTGTGCTGATGCTACGCTTGTTGCCCAACATCCTCTGCATTGCTGCATCATGTATTGCTACCCATGGCCCTGCCACTACCACTACTGCATCTGTATGACAGCTCCCTCTACATCTGTGTTGCTGCTCATGGCCCTACCACTGCCATTGCTGCATCTGTACTGCAACGCCTCTCATCATGCTGCATCGTGCTGCCCATAGCACTGCCACTGCTAACTGTTGCACTAAAACTCAGTTACTGAGAAGTAAGTAACTGATCTCCCAATTCTGACATCTCCGTTAGGCTAAAAACACTCCCGATGTTGAAGCTCCCTCTGTCCCTGACAAGTGCTCCCTCTCTGACCTTTGCGTTGAAGCAACAACTCTGTGCATCTCGCACTGCTGCGTCACGCTGTATTGGGACTCCTGCACTGTAGCTCCCTCTGTCGCTCCATCCGCATCCGTCTCTACCGACATCCACCAGTCTTGCTACTCCTTTTTTGGGCTCCCGTAGCAAGGTATATTCCAAGAGGTTGGGTACGTCGAGGATCCTGCCCCTCATCGCATGTAGTCTGTCTGACTACAACTCGATGTCTCCCCACTTCCGCTTAAGTGGCATGTGAGCATTTATGGCACATTCATTCATTTGTGTCCACTTCCTTCTCTGCCCTTGCTGGCGCAGCCTTGGTCTCAGAAGCCTCTCCCTTGCTCTTCTTTCTCGGACACTGGTTTGCATAGTGACCCAATTCCCCATAGTGGAAGCATTTGACCTTGGATAGGTCCTTCTTCTTTCATTTCTCCTGCTTTCCCTCAGATGCTAGGGCAACATCCTCTTCTTCCTCCTTCTTGATTCTGATCCCCTTGCCACTGCTTCTCGCCATTCTTAGCCTTCTGATATCTTCTTGGGAAAGAGACTCCCACATTTCCTCCCAATCTGGAAGGGTCACCCTACCCAGTATGCTCTGGACAAACACCTCCCAGTCTTTTGAGACTGCGTTCAGGGCTGTTCTCACCATCAATTCTTGATCTGGCATGGCCGCTATGGAAGTCAGCTAATCCTGGATCTCCTTCAATCGACTGAGGAAGGTGTCTATATGCTCCCCTTTCTGCATCTGGTATGACCGCAACTGATTTTCAATTAGCATCCTTCTTTGCAAAGAAGTATGTTGGTACAATTTCTTTAGGGCCTCCCACATCTCATTTGCCGTGTCCTTTTCGGCAATATGTGGTACTACATGGTCCTTTACCCCGTCAAGGATGATGCTCTTGGCCCTCGCCATTGCCTCCTCGTACTTGTCGTTCTTAGTTTGGTCAATTGGGATCGCTATCGTCCTCAAGGCGAAGTGCTTGACACGATTCCTGTCTCGAACGGACAAGATTCTGGCCTTCCAGACTATAAAGTTTGAGGATCCATCTAGTCTGTGCTGGTCTCTTACCCCGTTCATTGCCATCTCTCTGCCCCTTTACTTCCCTCCTGGAAGTTCTTGGTGTGACTCCCTCTGAGCCTCGATTTCCCTCCTGGAAACCCTTCTGCCAATGTCGAGATGCCCCCACTCCGATCGTTAGTGCAGCTGCACCACTAATCCAGATTTCTTGGCTAGAAATCTTCGGTAGCAACTCCCTCCTCCTTGGTCTTGCCCTGTTAGGTATTGTTCTGATTACAGTATCCGACCAGCTTCACTCTGCAACTTACCCACAACCTCCTAAGCTCAAGCAAACTGAAGGTTGGAGCTTCTAGGCTCTGCGCAATCCCGACATCAGCAAAATTCGCAACTCTTGGCCACGGGCGTCAATCCTTCCTGACTGAGAAAGATGACTGGGCACTGCATAGGTCGAGTTTGCTCCCCTCTGGCACTGTGCTGATCCTCTTCCCGGCTCAAACTTGATGACACAGGCACTGCGTCACCCCTTCCTGTTGCTTCTCTACTAGGAACAACTTCTGTCACTCGGGACAACTATTTTCTACTGCTGATGCTCTACTCAGCTAATGTCCTCAGTGCTCCTGTGATTTGCAACCATGCTCTGATACCATGTTAGAATTTCTAAGTCTAACTGTTAGAAACCCTTCATGTACTTTTCTGATTTATTTTTGCCTACTTGTTCTGATTAATTAACAAGTTACTTACCATGTAAATACTGAAAATAAATACAAGTACATGCTCAACACATTATAGATCATCAACTGAAGGAAACAAAACAAGCACACAAGTGACACCATTGTTTTTGGACCAATGTCCCTGGAAAAACCCAGTGCGAAAAAACCGGTGCAACTATTTGAGGGTTTTATTATTATGCAGTTTTTGAATACAATCTGGGTGCCAAAACTGGCTCACCCAACAGAGAATAATCTCGGCAATAGTACCTCTCTACTGGGAAGCAGATATTCCATCTGAAACCCCAGATAAACACTCCGACAACTCCTAGCTCCAATTTGCCCCATGAAAACCCCAGCGTCAGTGTCTAGGGATTGCGTCAGCACTTTTTGGCCCAGTGTCTACCCACCGTCACCCTAGCTCGCCCTGCATCAACCTCTAGAGGCACTGCTTCAGCCCTTAGAGCCTCTGTGTCACCCACGCTGGCTCTCTGAGGCACTGTGCAGCTCCTGGCTACCTCTGTGTGAGCCTTCGCTGGCTCTGCGTGAAACTTTGGCTAGCTCTGCGTCCCTCTCTCCAGGCTTCTACGCTGACCCTCTTGGTACTACTGCCTCTCTGCTTACGTATCCACTGCCCCTCAACTACAACTCTGATCACTCTTTCGACTTCCTCAGCGAACCCTGCCCCAGAAAATCGAAATCTTGATCAACTCGGTGTGTTCTCCAAGTGACCCTCAAGCCTCCTCTTATACTTTTCTCATTGACAATTCAACGACCGGGATTAAGTCCCTAATCAACCGCTAAGATTAGATCTGGCTTGATCCATGACTTTTGGACCATTCTAACTCAGTTTTATATTAATTCACATTAATATTTTATTTTCCCTAAGTTTAGACGTAGAGACTCCATTAAAAATATTAGTTATTTTAATATCTCCCAAACTGGTTAGATTCTTCCCAAACCATTTATGGGTATTGGAGATCTCATGTGCTTTAGCCTCTCCACCAATTTTCGTGGCTAGAGCACATCCGATGCTACCCCAAATCAACACACAAGAACACTGCCCATCCTTGAAATGATGGAAACAGTTCGTATCTCTTAGAACAATTTCTTGTGCAACAATCTTAGAGATGAAATTTGTTGTAGAGTGGAAGTCAACACAGACTCTAAGGTTCTTGATAGCTCGAATCATAGTCCCTAATGATGTGTTGATGAGCCCAAATGAAATTGCCAATTTTTCACTATGGTAATAAAGAACCCGTTCTTTCTGCTCCTCCTCCACATTACTCAAAACAAATTTTGCACTGGGGACATATCCTGATGCTTTAATCTTCCTAGATAATATCTTCAACTCTGCATAAATTTGTTCTGTTTGTGGATATAGATAGTGCTAGATCTTCTAACCTAATTAGAAACTAACTTCTAGACATTGTTTTATGATGGTTCTATGTTACAGGAGGGTGCAGGGGAAGACTTTACATTGATTTATCCCTAGAAAAATCATACCCTTATTTCCTATAGGCTTTGAAAAAGTTCTTGATTTGAAGGTGAAACATTTAAAAGTTTTGGTTCGAAAATAATATTATGAAAGGTAAAGAATTCCATCCATTTTCTTTTACTTCATTTGGAACCCCAGAAACAAGCTAGAAAAATAAAAACTCTGGATAGACATGTGATATGTACATTTTTTACCATATAAAAGCAACATGTTTTGCTGGGATTATTTCCTGTTTAGAACACAAGGAATAGATGAGGAAATAAAGACACACAGTGACCAATTTACCTCATATCTACGACCTCTAGGCTATTTAGTTGTTTGCATGTTGACTTCTTTATGGTACAGATCTAAAGCTGAAGAAATTGCAGCTAGGTGCCAATAGCATTGATAATTTGATGTTGTTTGAAAGCACTCAAAGCTTAGTGAAAGATCACTAACCATCGTGTTAGGGGATGGATTTCCCTCCTCTATTCCTTCCATTGTGAATGATGCATCTGTTTCTCACCTCAGCCTTTCTTGCTGTACAGCCATAGTGTAAATACATATGGACTATAGTGGCATCATGGAACATAAAAAATTCTGCTGGAGAAATATAGTATAATCAATCAGAATGAGCACCAAGGATCCCTACATTTTCTACACAACATGAGAGTTTGAGGGAAGATTATGGAATTTTCTTCATCTTCTTTAGGAAATCCATTTTGAGGGAAATAATGTCATTTATAACTTGCTTGTGGGTGATAGGCCTGACATTGAGGTGGCCATACTCCTATGGATGTAACTTCTTTCCCTTGCTATTGTTATGATTGTGTTTCTAAAATATACAAGGATGGTGAAAGCCATATTATTAGACTTGGATAAGTCAACTTAGCTTGGCAGATTTAGATGGTTTTTTTGGCCAAAACCAGTCCAACTGTTGATTTGGGGTAGCATTGGATGTGCTCTAGCCACGAAATTTGATGGAGAGGCTAAGGCACATGAGATCTCCAATACCCAGAAAGGGTTTGGGAAGATTCTAAACAGTTTGGGAGATATTAAAATAATTAATATTTTTAATGGAGTAACTAAGTCTAAACATAGGGAAATTAAAATATTAATGTAAATTAATATAAAACTATGTTAGAATGGTCCAAAAGTCATCGATCAAGCTAGATCTAATCTTAACAGTTGATTAGGGACTTAATCTCGGCCGTTGATTTCTCAACGAGAAAAGTATAAGAGGAGGCTTGAGGGTCACTTGGAGTATACACCAAGAGATCAAGATTTCGACTTTCTGGGGCTGGGTTTGCTGAGAAAGTTGAGAGAGTGATTAGGGGTTGCAACTAAGGGGCAGTGAATACAGAAGCAAAGAGGTAGAGATAGTGCCAGGAGGATCAACACAACAGCCAGGAAAGCTAACGTAGAGGGCAGAAGTCGGAACTGTCGAGAAAGCTGACGCAAAGGGCAAACACCGAAACTGTCGGGAAAGTTGATGCAGAGGGCAGAAGCCGGAACTACCAAGAACAACCGAAACAACTTGGAAAGCTGACGTAGAGAGCAGAAGCTGAAACTGCCGAGAACAATTGAAACTGTCGAGAACTGCCAGGAAAGCTGACGCAAAGGGCAGAAGAGGCTGACGCTGGGGTTTTTCGTGGGGCAGATTGGAGTTGAGGAGCTGCCAGAGTGTTTATCCGGGGTTTCAGCTGGAGCATCTGTCTCCAAAGGAGAGGTACTACTGCCGAGATTATTCTCTATTAGGTGAGCCGGTTTTGGCACCCAGATTGTATTCAGAAACTGCATAATAATAAAACCCTCAGATAGTTGCACTGATTTTCCCACATTGGGTTTTTCCGAGGACATTAGTCCAAAAACAACGTTGTCACTTGTGTGCTTGTTTTGTTTCCTTCAGTTGATGATTTGTAATGTGTTGAGCATGTACTTGTATTTATTTCCAGTATTTACATGGTAAATAACTTGTTAATTAACAAAACAAGTAGGTAGGAATAAGTCAGGAAGTATGTGAAGGGTTTCTAACAGGTTAGACCTACAAAATTCCAACATGGTATCAAAACATGGTTGCAGATCATAGAAGAACTGAGGACATCAGCCGAGCAGAGCAGCGACAACAAAAAACAGTTGTCTCAAGTGACAGAAGTTGTTCCTAGCAGAGAAGCAACAAGGAGGGGTGACGCAATGCCTGCGTCATCAAGTTTGAGCCAGGAAGAGGATCAACACAGTGGCAAAGGGGAGCCGACTCGACCTATGCAGTGCCCGGTCATCTTTCTCAGTTAGGAATGATTGACGCCCGTGGCCAAGAGGTGCGAATTTTGTTGGCGCCGAGATTGCACAGAGCTTAGAAGCTCTAACCTTCAGTTTGTTGGGGCTTAGGAGGTTGTGGGTAAGTTGCAAAGTGAAGTTGGTGGGGTATTGTAGTCAGAACAGTATCTAACAGGGCAAGACCAAGGGGAGGGAGTTGTTGCAGAGGTGGATTTCTAGCCAAGGAATCCAGACCAGTGGTGCAGTTGCACAGACGATCGAAGAGGGGAAACTTGACGGTTGGCAAAAGAATTTCCAGGAGGGAAATCGGGACTCAAAGGGAGTCCAGAAGAGAACTTCCAGACAGGAAGTAGAGAGACTCAGCAGGAGTCGAACTGAGAACTTCTAGGCGGGAAGTAGAGAGGCTCGGAGGAGTCGGCAGAGAAGAGTAGAGAGATGGCCGTGAATGGGATGAGTGATCATGATAAGTTGGATGGAGCGTCCAACTTTGTGGTATGGAATGCCAGGATCCTGTCCATTCTAGATAAACATTGTATCAAGGCCTTCGCCTTGAGGGATGACGATTATGCCATGAGTACTCATGTGCCACTTGAGAAGAAGTGGGGAGACATCGAGTTGTAGTCAGGCGGACTACAGGTGATGAGGGGCAGGATCCTTGAGGTACCCAGCCTCTTGGATTAGACCTTACTACGGGAGCCTCAAAGAGGAGTAGCATCACTGGCGATGTCAGTAGAGACAGATGTAGATGGAGCGATAGAGGGAGATACAATGCAGGATTCCCAGGACAACGCGAGGCTAGCAGGTTGCAATAGTGAGAGAGGTAGAGGAGTGTTGCACCAGTGCAAGATGGCACAGAGAGGTGTGCAACGGTGCGAGATACAGGGAGTTGTTGCAGCAATGCAGAGGTCAGAGAGGGAGCACTTGTCAGCGACAGAGGGAGCTTCAGCATCGGGAGTGTCTCTAGCCTGACAAAGATGTTAGAGTTGGGAGATCAGTTACTTACTTCTCAGTAACTGAGTTGCAGTGCAACAGTTAGCAATGGTGGTGCTATGGGCAGCACGATGCAGCATGATGAGAGGGGATGCAGTGCAAACATAGCATTGGCAGTGGCAGGGCCATGGGCAGCAGCACAAATGCAGAGGGAGTTGTCGTACAGATGCAGCAGTGGCAGTGGTAGAGCCATGGGTGGCAGTACGGGATGCAGTAGTGCAGATGATGGGTAGCAGGCCTAGCATCAAGGACCGATGCCGGATGATCAGAGTAATACTCAGTGAGGAGTATTGCTAGAGCAGTCCTCGCTAAGAGGGAGTGTTGATTTGGGGTAGCATCGGATGTGCTCTAGCCACGAAATTTGGAGGATCTCCAATACCCATAAAGGGTTTGGGCAAATTCTAAACAATTTGGGAGATATTAAAATAATTAATATTTTTAATGGAGTCCCTAAGTCTAAACTTAGGGAAATTAAAATATTAATGTAAATTAATATAAAATTGTGTTAGAATGGTCCAAAAGTCATGGATCAAGCCAGATCTAATCTTAGCCATTGATTGGGGACTTAATCTCGGCCGTTGATTTGTCAACGAGAAAAGTATAAGAGGAGGCTTGAGGGTCACTTGGAATATACACCAAGAGATCAAGATTTCGACTTTCTGGGGCTGGGTTTGCTGAGAAAGTTGAGAGAGTGATCAGGAGTTGCAGCTGAGGGGCAGTGGATACAGAAGCAGAGATGCAGAGATAGTGCTAGGAGGATCTGCGCAACAGCCAGGAAAGGTGACGCAGAGGGCATAAGCTAAAACTGCCGGGAACAGCGGGAACTGCCGGAACAACCGGGAAAGCTGACGAAGAGGGTAGAAGTCGGAACTGCCAGGAACAATGGGAACTACCAGAACAACCGGGAAAGTTGACATAGAGGGCAGAAGCCGAAACTGTCGGAATTGCCGGGAAAGTTGACGCAGAGGGCAAAAGCCGAAACTGCCAGGAACTGCTGGGAAAGCTGACACAGAGGGCAGAAGAGGCTGACGCTGGGGTTTTTTGTGGGGCAGATTGGAGCTGAGGAGCTGTCGGAGTGTTTATCCAAGGTTTCAAGTCGGAGCATCTGTCTCCAAAGGAGAGGTACTATTGCCGAGATTATTCTCTGTTGGGTGAGCCGGTTTTGGCACCCAGATTGTATTCAGAAACTACATAATAATAGAATCCTCAGATAGCTGCACCGGTTTTCCCACATTGGGTTTTTCCAGGGACATTGGTCCAAAAACAACGGTGTCACTTGTGTGCTTGTTTTGTTTCCTTCAGTTGATGATCTGTAATGTGTTGAACATGTACTTGTATTTATTTCCAGTATTTACATGGTAAATAACTTGTTAATTAGCAGAACAAGTAGGTAGGAATAAATCAGAAAGTACATGAAGGGTTTCTAATGGGTTAGACTTAGAAATTCCAACACCAATTTAGATTCCAATTATGTGCTTTTCTTAAGTTAGACTTAAGCTAAATCAGAAAAGCAATTTACTCAATAAATTGAGCAAGTATCCTAAGGAGACTTTTGATGACCGTTTGCATACTTGACATCTAGCCAATGGAGAAGTACGTGTCAACTGCTACAATCATCAACAAAGTCTCACTGAGTCACCATTGAAAATAGTTACTCACATAGACTCTTCTATAATACTCCCCACTCCCCTAGACTCCTATGAAACTCCTCAGGGCTCATGAAACTCCTTTGAAATTGCTTAAGACTTGCCACACTCCTTTGAAACTCCTCAATATTGTCAAATGGGTCGACAAATCATAGGAGTAGAACAGTCATCAATATTCTTGTGGCTCTCCCTAAAATAACCACGCCCTTGAAACCTATTGATGTATTGTCACATGAAAAGGATGAAAATATGATATATTCATTCTTGATGGATGTTGTAGAAGAAGTTGGGGTTAAAAATGCTGTCCAAGTAATCATGGACAATTCTGCAATTTTTTTGGCAGATGGAAAATTACTATGTCCAAAATACCCTACTATTCTTCCCCTTGCATTTTTGGAGGACATGTGAAAGTTTGAGTGGGTGCAAGATATTGTTCGCAAGTGAAAACGAACAACCAAGTACATTTATAATCATGCTTGGGTGTTGAACCTTATGAGAGAGTTCATAGAGGGCAAGCTCAGTTGCTCCATTGTGACATGCTTTGTCACATACTTTTTCTCCCTCAGCCTTCTAAATGAGTATCAAGCATTGAGATGGATGTTTTGTAGCCATGGATGGCTATTTTGGAAAGAGAACACAAAACTGGATGCAATTGTTGTGGAAGTGCCTCACTTTAAAAATAATTTATAAAATCAGCAAGCTTGTTAGCACGCCCGAGCCCCTTGTGAAATTGTTGAGGATCATGGATGGAGACAAACCTCCAATGGATACATTTATGAGGGCATGGACATGGCCTAAGAGGCCATCAAGACTTTCTATAAGGCAACCTCTGGGAAGAATGATTAGAAACTCCCTCACTAAAACCACAAGTCTTGGATTATATTTGCATGGTCACAACGCACCATATGTCTTCCCAAGAAGCTCACATTTCTCACTTCCCCACCAACTCCAAGGTTAATATGATTCAGGATAATATGAGGTAGGTGTCTCAGGCTTAGAATAAAATAATATTATTTGTCTTTGCCCCCCTTTGAGCCCCCTAAGTCCCCTTTCTTTCCTCTCTTGTGGAATGGTAGCCCCCTATATTTTGTCCTCCATTTGCAGCTCATGTTGTATTTATTATTATTATTAACCCTCAGTGTGTGATAATTATTACATCATTTAACACTCAGCCTTTCATTATATGCACATATATGCATTGCTAATCCGGGGATCAAAACTGGGGTATTAGATGGTACATCATCATCGTCCTTGTAACTGGTTGAGAAATGTGAACTAGCTCATCATCCTCAACTGTGTGCCACACTGCAACAATATGATCTCTCAGCTTTTCTACTTTCATGAGATAGCTTGCTACTATATCTGTTTTTCTCATGCAAGCAGTGGTGGGCTTGTTCCTTAGGAGCATCTTCTTGGATATGTTCACACTTTGATACAGGGTTCCTAAGGCATCTTACATCCCTTTGGCAGTCTTTGTCCCAACGATATGATGAATTAGGGGATCCTTAATTGAATCCATCAGGTTTTGCTTCATACCTACTATCTTCTTGTTGTCTTGCCAGATATTTGCAATCTATAAGCGGTGCAACTTCCTTCTCCATATGATACCATAAATATTCCGTTTTTGGAGGTTCTTAAAGTTGGACACTGCCTGCAAGTGACTCTCTTACATAAAGGGAATGTCCATTACTGCAGCTCCATTGAACAAATTTCGTTCTTGGCTAACTGGGTCAACTAGGGTTTCACACCCCAAAACTCTTCTCAGTCGCATATGCTGAACATTGGCACATATCTTTCAGTCATTGAAGCTTGGACATACTGCACACTGAAACCCTCTGACAACTGAACATTGGCACATATCTTTCAGTCATTGAAGCTTGGACATACTGCACACTGAAACCCTCTGACAACTCTCTACTCTAGACAACTTGCCTCTCCATACCTGGAATCTGGAAGATTTCAGAAACTGTGCTCTGATACCATTTAGATTTTCCAAACCATGGGAAACAGATTCTGCACTCTAAGAGAATTCCTACATGAAACTAAACAGCTAAAATCTTAAAGCTACTAAAAAATGCACCCTGTAATTATTGCTAGAATCTATAAACACATAAATATATAATGGAAACATAGTAAACTGACTGGCAAAACCTATCATAGCTTTTCATTACTTCTGAAAATGAATATCTGCTATAGAAAAGCAACTCACTGCTAGCTGCTGAACTGAACAGTCAATGAATAAATCTATACCTTTTCTTTTTCCTTCATAGATTGAGGAGAAGAGTAGGTACAATAAACCTAGACACATGCACAACAATGCCTCAATTGAAGATGATTTGATGCATGCGAGAGCGTGCACCCTATTTACTAGAGTGAATGCTCCTAACTGAAATTACACTGAGCTAAAAAACTAGAAAAGTGCTTAATACGACTGAAGCTAACAGCCCAAAACTAGTCCAACTCAGATGCTTACTGCTCCAGAGCTTGAGTCAGCATCTGATTCAGCCAAGTCACCTTCACATGGATGAGTTAGAAAAAATCTGACTTGGTCGAGTCTGTTCAGCTGATGCATCAACGTAATTAAAAAAAGAAAAAAAGGAAGAAAAAATTAGAATAATAAAACAATAAGCTCTCTATAGGTATAAAAGAGGGAGAACCTTGGATGTTACACACCAGTCTGAAGATGATACACTAGAAAGTGTGCAGCATAACACACCAGTCTAAAGCAATGTTTACCATGAGTTTGACAAGGAAATTTCAATAATTTTTACTTTCACTTTGTTTGGTGCCTAATGTTTGCATTCTGACTGAATAACGAACATTGTCTTGAAGCATGGCCAAAAGTGTAATGGGATATTATCTGGACAATTATGTGACTAAGATGTATGATAAAGATAAAATTGCAGTGTGGCAGAAGTTAGAAGAACAGAACCGTGACTTCTTTAAAGCTTATTACACAAGGTTGAAGTTAAAGCAACAGATCATATTATTCAATTGTTTGCTAGAACAACAGTATCAGCTTATGAGACTACAGGTGCCACCAACTGGTCCTTTGGTTCCTATGCAAAATGGCATGCACCCTTCACCTGGTAAATTTTCTTGACCTCTTCTACCTTGTTGTTTTGTTGCCCCTTTTATTGGCATCTGATTGTTGGAATTGTCATTACTCATTTTCACCCTATTTGCAGTGCAGTCCAGCATCTACCCATGGGGTACCCTGTCTTGTCACAACCCATTCTTCCAGCAACTGGACATCTCCATCTAGTTTCCATGTCATGTGGACTATCTAGTCCAGTTGTAGTGAATGGAATTCCTGCTCAGGGAAATTTTCAGTCAATTTGGAGCAGCTCTGCAACAGAGTAAGACTTATTTTCTTCCTTTTGTTTCTCAAATTGAAATGTTAATGCTCTTTTAGATGTTTTAATTCATAGGGAGGCCATTTTACAGCTGAAGAAGTGGTCTTGATATAGTGGTTGCTGACACAGGAATATTACAGACAGTTCTATGGAAGTAGGTTCTGCTATGCAAACACCTTGCAGTGGTGTATCATCTATGACTGACATGTCATTAAGTCCAGCTTCAACCATGTCAACTAGTCATTTCCCCTTCAATTCGACTGATATTTCAGGCATCGGTACAAATCTTATGCCCCTTGATGTGGCATTCTTATCTGGTGACACAGCGGGTCCAAATGGAGTTGGCACATTACAGGTTGTCCCAGACGTTGGAGGAAGCAGCCTAAGGGACTCACTCAGATCACTTGGACAGCTGCCTCAGAATTTTAGTCTTTCAAACCTTACAACAGACCTAACAAATGGAGGAGGTATTATGGTGTTACATTTTTTGGTTGTTTTTCCCTTTTAAGTAAACTAGATCACTATAATACAAATAAGCAGCTTTTAACTTTAACATACCTTGACAACGCACTCTTGATAGTGGGAAAATTATTCACTTCTTACTCAGCTATCTTCAATACTTATATTGAGGTCAGCAAAAGGAAAAATTATTTAAATCTATATACTAGGTAAGTACTAAGAACCAGTGTTGAAAATATCGGTATCGGCAAAATATCGGTGAGGGTCCAGAAAATATCTTATCGGCAATATCGGCAAAATATCGGTAAATATCGGCAAGCATAAAAAAATAATTTTTCCAGATTTTTAAATATAGCCGATATTTTGCCGATATTTTCAAAATATCGCGATATTTTGCCGATATTTTCCGATATTTGCCGATATTTTCAAAACAGAAAATATCGCGATATTTTCTCGGCGATATATCGTTTTGCCGAAAATATCGCGATATTTTCGAATATCGCCGATATTATCAACAGTGCTAAGAACCCTATAAACAAGCTAGCAAAATATAAACTCTGGATAGACATGTGATATGTACATTTTTGACCGTATAAAAGCAGCATGTTTTACTGGGATTATTTCCTATTTAGAACACAAAGAATAGATGAGGAAATAAAAACACACAGTTACCAACTTACCTCATATCTACGACCTCTAGGCTATTCAGTTGTTTGGGTGTTGACTTCTTTATGGTACAGATCTGAAGCTGAAGAAATTGCAGCTAGGTGCCAATAGCATTGATAATCAGATGCTGTTTGAAAGCACTCAAAGCTTAGTGAAAGATCACTAACCATCATGTTAGAGGCTGGATTTCCCTCCTCCATTCCTTCCATTGTGAATGATGCATCTGTTTCTCACCTTAGCCTTTCTTGCTGCACGGCCACAGTGTAAATACATATGGACTGTATTGGCATCATGGAACACAGAAAATTCTGATGGAGAGATATAGTATAATCAATGAGAATGGGCACCAAGGATCCCTACATTTTCTACACAAGCTGAGAGTTTGAGGGAAGATTATAGAATTTTCTTCATCTTCTTTAGGAAATCCATCTTCATCTTCATCTTATAACTTGCTTGTGGGTGATAGGCCTGACATTGAGGTGGCCATACTCCTATGGATGGAACTGCTTTCCCTTGCTATTGCAATGATTGTGTTGCTAAAATATACAAGGATGGTGAAAGCCATATTATTAGACTCGGATGAATCAACTTAGCTTGCCAGATTCAGATGGTCTTTTTGGCCAAAACCAGTCCAACTCAGATGCCAACTGCTCCAGAGCTTGAGTCAACATTTGATTCAGCCAAGTCACCTTCACATGGATGAGTTAGAAAAATATGACTTGGTTGAGTCTGTTCAGCTGATGCATCAATGTAATTAAAAAAATAAAAAAAGGAAGGAAAAAATAGAATAATAAAACGATAAGCTCTTTATAGGTATAGAAGAGGGAGAACCTTGGATGTTAATTCCTAAAGTTGATGGATATGTTTATCATTACTTTATTTAAACTATATTTCAATGTTACAAGTTAAATGAATAACCCCATTGCAGGAGGTTTTCTGGTTTAATCAATTCCATCAGACCTCAGATAGAGAGAATGTGGATATATTTTTGGCTTTCAACATATATGCAAAGCAAAGCCTTGTAAACCCTAAACTCATTTATCTGGTGATGTAAGATTAGATGGACTGATAAACCTTCTAAATCCTAGAGGATGATGTCTGTTAGATAGACTTTGGGTTATTTAATCCATTGGAGGTGGTTGAGTCAAGTGTTGGACCTTGAGGGGCACCCCTCAAGAGGGGAGCACATCCAGTGCAAACTTTTATCTAGAGAGAATTCTGGAGGATTCAACATACACTAATTATATTGATGAGTCATGGGTCATGAATCGTGATTTATTGTGAAAATTTTGAGAAATATTTGATCAATGCAAATTCAAAAATTTCACCTCAAGAGTCAACCTTGAGGTTTCCTAGATCAATTTCCTGTGAAGTTTCAGCCTTAGTGTTGAGTCTGAATTTCTGAAACATAGAATATAGCATTATATATATTTCATTTATGTCCAACCAAATACACAATGAAGCCCAAGAAAATAAACACTGTACAAACTTCAAGGGAGTTATGTTTCCATCCCTTAGGGCACATTCCTCAAGATATAACAGATCTGAAAATAACTTACTAACAGGTTTGTTACAGACACAATTTTTCCCTCTACGCTTCCATATACTTGTTTAATCACTCAACAAAATATGTTAATTGTTTATGATAAATCAATATGCCAAGCAGCATTAGAAAATATTTGTTCACCATGGGAAATATGCTGAAAATCAGATCTACAAGTACACAATGTTTGGAGTCTGGGCAGCAAAGTGTGCATAAGTATTATGTTTGATGTACACATATGGACAACTTATCACAAGGTACACAATAGTTCTTCAAGCTTATCACAAGCTAGGACTCTCAAGTTCCTCCAAACCCTAGCTAGGGCATCCACCATTAATAGCAAACCCTAACCAGCAATACAAATGCCTAGCAAGACATCCCACCAAGTTATCTAGTCACACCAAAGACTCCACAACAAGCTAGCATCAATACTAACATGTTCATCCTTGTTATTTCACCAATCTTGCCTCACACAAGCTTTCACCTTTGATATTTCATCAAGCTATCCTCACACAAGCTGTCCAAGCAAAACGTTCCAGGTCTTTCTACAATTTCTTTTCCACAAACCCTCGGTCCTTCAAATTTCCTTTAGGTTTTGTCTCACATAAATCGTAGTGCCTTTCTCCCTTGTGTAAGACAAGTCCATCTTCAAGATACAAATGATGTAATGAACTCTTGCATGCTTACTACATGAATACTACAACTAAAGTTTATATCTTCCCAAATGTGCCCAAGAAAAACAAGCATAAACACCCAATTACATAATGAAAAATCATAACTTTGGGATTGGATGGCCCACCTTCAAACATACGATCCTAACAAATGAGCGAGGGTACACAATGGCTGGCTCAAGTGGCAGAGAAAAGTAGCATGTAAAAGCTATTAGGTGGCTAGCAAAGGGTTGTTGACTGTCGGTTGAAGACAAATCTAGGAGAAAAAATATCCTATGGGGTCACCCACTGGTGGTGGGTAGCAGGTACATAAGCAACCTAATCTTTTCCTCAAGATAAGGTTTCCAAGTGAAGCAATCTCTCTTCAAGCTGTACATGTGTGAAGTTAAGGCTCCTCATGTGGTGTACCCTCAAGCATAGGCTCCAAGTGTCGAGTGATCCTCATTTCAAGGCTTCTTGCTCTCCAATACAAGTATTCATTCCTCCAGTGCTCCTTGTCAACATATGGGTTCCAGGTCTACATACAACTCTAAGCAATGCACCCTCAACCCTATTGTCCTAAAGTCAAGCACTTGTCCTCTTAAGGCATGCCAAGTGGTCCCAACGTCCCTAGAGCTGAGGGCCCTCCTTTTTAGTGGGCAATGCTCCTCCTCCAAGGTAGATTGAATGACTCCCTATCTTACCTTTTTAAGACTCGCTTTCCTCTTCCACTCTTGGATTCAGCACCTGTGTTGCTTCTCAAGCAATCTTGTTGGTGGCATAACATAAAAACCTAGACTGCCTGCCATTTGGACTCATGACCATTCACTAGTGGGGCCTTTGACTTGGGCTTCATTTTTTATTATTTTTGTATATATTTGGGTTTTGGAAAATTTTCTCTTCATTTGTATAGGTGAAATATTTCAAGGATCATGGAAGAAATTGGCATGGGTGACGTCAAAAACCCTAGACGTCTAGGGTTTGAGGCTGAATTTCCTGAAGGACGTTAGCCATTTTTGGCTCATTTCTAGAGGGTTGTATTTGTCTGAAGGCTAGATCTGGCCTAATTGGGCAGCCACATCCATAAAGAGGCTAAATTAGCCTAGTCACTGCCCTCTTTTGCCCTATTATGCTTAGCCACAGATATTTTGAGGAGGTTATCATTGCTATAATTGTTATACTTTGATCCATCTTTTTTTTGCAGGCCTAAACGAAATTTCTCTAAGGGTTTTTGGCAATATTTTCTAGTGAAAAGGAAGAGGTTTGAAGCATTTAGGCCAAACGTTGCTATAGGGCCTTGAGGGTTTGGTTCTCTTCCCCAATCATCTATTGCTAATTGATTTCTCTTTTTTTGCAGCTAAAACAACTCACTGTATGACTGTCATAATCCTAGATCAGATCTGAAGTTGATCATATAGTGGTATAATTACATCACAATCGTTCTAAAGAGATCCTAAATAACACCAAGACTTATCACAAATGTTTGGTTGTCACCTTATGTAATTTTGATGACTGATTGAGTCTATTGAAAGACTAACATTATCATTGCAAGTTTGCAGCATTTTGATCTTTCCTTGCAGTGATTGTGCAGTGGCATCTTTATATTGTTTCTAGCGCATAAGCTTGGATTTTTTGATTGGCAGTATTCCTGGCATCTTGGTGATGCCTTTTGTGCCTTGATTTTCTAACTTGCTTGTGATTCTGGGAGGTCTGATATACTGCTTCTAGGATCTGATATAAGTTTGCAGAGGTTTGATTTCACTCTACAGTGGTGTTCTTAAAATCATAATTCGCATAAATCTCTTCCCTTTGCCTTGAGGATAGCCTAGATTTATCATTTGCATTATTGGGCTTGCATTGCTTGGCTTTCCTTACAATTTTTGAAGGACTTTTATGTTAAATTAGAAGTCTGCTATATGCATCATTAAATCTGATCATTAATATAGCAGTGGTAAAAATTGGATTCTAGAGTCTCTAATATTCATAAAGAAATAAATCTAATTGACAGGGACTCTTGTTTGAAGGATTGCAGTGAATTTTGGAGGACTGTTTAGGTCTGATATATCACCTACAGCAGTGATATAAACACCTAACAGGGACATAATAAGCAATCTACAGTCATAACTTCTCATTGGCATATATCTTGCATTGTTGGGTTACTTCACTAATAGGGATTGTATGACATCTCTTGTGATTTGTGGAAGGACATCCATACCAGTCTGAGGTCTGATATAAACACTGTAAGGTCTGATATAAACCAGTGTTGCGGACATCTCGATAACATCCCGATTTTATCTTGAAATCACGATATTTTGGCCTAGTCGATGTTTGTTGATTTTTAAAAATATTTTTATGGTATCTTAATTTTGCCGATGTTTACCGATATTTTCCTGATTTTTACGATTTTTTGGTTTTCTGGACCCTTGCCGATTTTATCCCGATGCCAATGTTCGCAACATTGATATAAACACTGTAAGGGAGAGCCCTTCTTGGGCATGTTACAAATGTATTTAAGTCTATAGGATTGTCTAATTGCCCTCCAAGACAAGCACATGTTTCTCCTCTTTTAGTTGGCCTCGAGATGAAGTAGAAACTCATGTCGGATAACTTATTTTGAAGACACATCCCCTCAATAGATCATGTTGGCTTATTTATGTAGACAAACAACTATATATATGCAAGTATGATCTTCACATTTCCACAGAAATTTGGATATCTCTCTGAAGTTCGGATAGGATTACAGTCAGTAAGTTCAGATACTTCTGAAGTTTGCATGTCAAAGGAACTTGGATAGGGATGAAGGAGCAGCGAAGAGCTTTAGGGCTGGACACAGTTGCAGTGACAAGGAACAGAAATATGTTTGGATCTCTCTGATTTGGATCACAGTTACAGTGACTAGTAAAGATACAAGTTCGGTCTCAATACTATAGTCTACAGCAGAAGCACACAGTTCGGTCTAAGGCATAGAGATTATAGTTCGGTGCTATGAAGGAGCTAGAGTTCTGAGATCTATCACAGTGTTTTGGTGCTGCTACAGTGATCACATTTTGGTGACATCACATTGATGTGTTTTGGTGCTATCTCTAGTGTATCTACAGTTTGTTGAGGAGATAATCTCAGTGCTAAGAAGGTCAAAGTAGAAGAGGAGTCAAGAAGAAGAAAAAAGAAGAAAGAGAACTAGTGTCTTGGTCTTGGAGTGGATAATAGGACAAGGGTATTGGTCTTGGTATTGGTCAATTGGAATTTCTATAAAAAGGATTTTGTGCATCGGTGGGTCAAACTCTAAAAATATGCTAGAAGGGCCTGAGGTGGGCTCCCAATGTTTAAGATCCAAACTCATACTAATCTGCTTGAATCCATCCAAACCTGTTCGAAGTTTGATTTACCCCTAACTGTTGTAAATGGTCTGTGATCCAAATTATCTAAATGAGGGCATGCGTGGATGGGTCAGACTCCAAAAATAAGCTAGGAAGGGCTTGAGCTGGGCTCCCAACGTTCAAGATCCAAACTCATACCAATCTACTTGAATCATCCGAACCTGTTTTGTCCTCAACTGTTGTGAATGATCTGTGTACAAATTATCCAAATGTGTGCCATGAGTGTCTCGATCACTACATTCTTCAAGATTAGTTGGCTTGGGTCAATCTACTTATGAATGACCTGTTGAGGACTTTGACATGAGTTATCCTTAAGTTTCTTTTTGATTAGGACATCCTATAGGCTTTCTGATTAGAGATGCCTTACCTCTTTGATTAGGACATATCCTATAGGCTTTCTGATTAGAGATGCCTTACCTCTTTGATTAGGATATATCCTATAGGCTTTCTGATTAGAGATGCCTTACACAATCCCTTGCTACACATTCTATCACTTCTTCTCCCATTAACTCTTTTAGTCATCCAATGACATTAATATAGTTGTTCTTTTTTCCTTCTCTACCTGCCATTGCATTTAGTTTTTTGGTGGACAATTGATGGAGCTTATTTATATACAAGTATCTGATGGGCTAACACGCTATTGTGAGTTGCAACTATGAAACAAGCAATTTTAAAAGCCTTAAGTTGATTACATGTTAGAAGTTATTTAATGTTTTTTTTTCCCATTGACTATAGTGAAATTTCTTTTATAATTATCATAGGTGAGCGCAAGGACCAAAAGACTCTTGATAAATTGCGTGCTGAAAGACAAGCTAAAATTGATGAACATTATCATTGCAGAACTCTGATACAAGCTTGCAGCAGTTTGATCTTTCCTTGCAGTGATTGTGCAGTGGCATCTTTACATTGTTTCTAACGCATAAGCTTGGATTTTTTAATTGGAAGTATTCCTAGCATCTTGGTGATGCCTTTTGTGCCTTGATCTTCTAACTTGCTTGTGATTCTGGGAGGTTTGATATACTGCTTCTAGGATCGGATATAAGTTTGCAGAGGTTTGATTTCACTCTACAGTGGTGTTCTTAAAATCATAATTCGCATAAATCTCTTCCCTTTGCCTTGAGGATAGACTAGCTTTATCATTTGCATTATTCGGCTTGCATTGCTTGGATTTCCTTACAATTTTTGAAGGATTGTTATGTTAAATTAGAAGTCTGATAGACCTAACATTAAATCTGATCATTATCATTAATATAGCAGTGGTAAAAATTGGCTTCTAGAGTCTCTAAAATTCATAAAGAAATAAATTTAATTTACAGGGACTCTTGTTTGAAGGATTGCAGTGAATTTTGGAGAATTGTTTAGGTATGATGTATCACCTACAGCAGTGATATAAACACCTAACAGGGACATCATAAGCAATCTACAGTCATACCTTTTCATTGGCATATATCTTGCATTGTTGAGTTACTTCACTAATAGGGATTGTATGACATCTCTTGTGATTTGTGGAAGGACTGCCATACCAATCTGAGGTCTGATATAAACACTGTAAGGTCTGATCATATGTTGAAAAGTGTAACTAGGTTCGGTCTTTATAATGACATGTAATTGTGATTTTTTAAATGATGTAAAGAAGAAAAAAAAATCATCATTATGCTTGCTTCATGGGTTTCATGAGCAAGGGATTTTATTTTTAGATGGCTCCCATTGAGAGCCTTTAGGATTTGTCATAATGATAAAAGTCAAAGAGTCAAATGTATTTAAGTCTATAGGATTGTCTAATTGCCCTCCAAGACAAGCACATGTTTCTCCTCTTCTAGTCGGCCTCAAGATGAAGTAGAAACTCATTACGGCTCATTTATTTTGAAGACACATCCCCTCAATAGATCATATTGGCCTATTTATGTAGACGAACAACTATATATATGCAAGTATGATCTTCACATTTCCAGTCAGAAGTTCAGATATCTCTTTGAAGTTCGAATAGGATTACAGTCAGTAAGTTCGGATGTCAAAGGAACTCGGATAGGGAGCAGCAAAGAGCTTTAGGTTTGGACACAGTTGCAGTGACAAGGAATAAAAAGAAGTTTGGATCTCTCTGATTCGGATCACAGTTATAGTGACTAGTAAAGATACAAGTTATGTCTCAATACTACAACAGCGGCACATAGTTCGGTCTAAGGCATAGAAATTATAGTTTGGTGCTATGGAGCTATAGTTATGAGATCTATCACAGTGTTTCGGTGCTATCTCTAGTGTATCTACAGTTCGTTGAGGAGATGATCTCAGTGCTAAGAAGGTCAAAGTAGAAGAGGAGTCAAGAAGAAGAAAAGAGGAGAAAGAGAACTAGTGTTTTGGTCTTGGGTCTTGGTATTCATCAATTGGAATTTCTATAAGAATTTTGTGCATGGGTGGGTCAAACTCCAAAAATATGCTAGGAAGGGCCTGATGTGGGCTCCCAATGTTTAAGATCCAAACTCATACTAATCTACTTGAATCCATCCAAACCTGTTCGAAGTTTGATTTATTCCTAACTGTTGTAAATGGTTTGTGATCCAAATTGTCTAAATGAGGGCATGCGTGGATGGGTTAGACTCCAAAAATAAGCTAGGAAGGGCCTGAGCTGGGTTCCCAAAGTTCAAGATCCAAACTCATACTAATCTACTTGAATCATCCGAACTTGTTTGTCCCTAACTCTTGTGAATGATCTGTGTACAAATTATCCAAATGTGTGCCATGAGTGTCTGGATCACTACATTCTTCAAGATTAGTTGGCTTGGGTCAATCTACTTATGAATGGCCTGTTGAGGACTTTGACATGAGTTATCATTAAATTTCTCTTTGATTAGGACATAGCCTATAGGCTTTTTTATTAGAGATGCCTTACACAATCCCTTGCTACACTTTTTGTCACTTCTTCTCCCATTAACTCTTTTAGTCATTCAATGACATTAATATATTTGTTCTTTTTTTCCTTCTCTACCCGCCATTACATTTAGTTTTTTGGTGGACAATTGATGGAGCTTATTTATATACAAGTATTTGATGGGCTAACACGCTATTGTGAGTTGCAACTATGAAACAAGCAATTTTAAAAGCATTAAGTTGATTACATGTTAGAAGTTATTTAATGTTTTTTTTTCACCATTGACTATAGTGAAATTTCTTTTATAATTATCATAGGTGAGTGCAAGGACCAAAAGACTCTTGATAAATTGTGTGCTGAAAGACAAGCTAAAATTGATGAACTTAAAGAGAGGACAAACAATCATCTGACTCAGTAGCTTATTCACCAGCCCAACTATTGCAAAGGATTCAAACTTGATCTTTACAAACAAGTGCATCTATGCAAACTACAAATGTAATATTGGATAGGCAGACCCATCCATCAAAAGGATAAAGTGCCCACAAGAGTGTAGCTTTAACAACTCATCAAGATTCTTTATCAAAGGTAGGTGGTGTTGCCACATCTGAAGTAAAAAGATTGCAAGTGACCACCTAAACAATGTCATTAAGTTCTCCCTCTGGATAATCACTAACATATGTAAAAGAGAATTGTTGTAAATGTTGGAATTTCTAAGTCTAACCCGTTAGAAATTTTTTTTGTTCTATCTGGTTTATTTCACCTACTTGTTTAATTACTTAACAAGTTATTTACCATGTAAATACTAAAAATAAACACAAGTACAGTATCAACATCTACATATCATCAACTGAAAGAAAACAAGCACACAAGTGACACCGTTATTTTGGACCAATGTCCCCTGAAAAACCCAATGCGGGAAAACGATGTAGCTATTCAGAGGGTTATATTATTATGTAGTTTATCTGAGTACAACTGGGTGCCTAAACCGGCTCACCTGATAGAGAAAAATATACTGTAGCAATACCTCTATATCCGGAAATAGGTATTCAGAAAACCTGTCCCACAAAACCGTCTCTAGCACAATTGAAGCTCAACGCTGGCCCTTCTGGTCACTGCGTCAGCCTCCTACTGACTTGTGTCACCCCGAGACCCTCTACGTCAACCTTCTGAGGCACTGCGCAGCCTCCGGGAGCCTCTGCGTCACTCCCTTTGCCCTCTGTGTGGATGACGCAGTCTCTCTGGGCTCTGTGTTGTTTCTACTGGGCTCTGTGTACCCTGAACTAACTGCTGCTCTCGTTCTCTCCGCTTCTGTGCTAGTCTCCTAGTATTGTCCCTGCCTATCTGCCTCATACTCACTGCCCCTCGCTACTGATCACTGATTCAACTTTGCTTAGCAACCCCGCTCTAGCAAAATGAATCACTAATCACTCTGGTGTATTCTCCAACTGACCCTCAAGCCTCCTCTTATACTTTTCCTGTTGGTCCATCAACGACCAAGATTAAATCTCTAATCAATGGCTAAGATTAGATTTGACTTGATCCATGACTTTTGGAACCTTCTAACCTAGTTTTATATTAACACCCATTAATATTTTATTTTTCCTAAGTTTAGACTTAGGAACTCCATTAAAAATATTAATTATTTTAATATCTCCCAAACCGGCTAGAATCTGCCCAAACCATTTCTGGGTCTTGGAGATGTAATGTGTTTTAGCCTCTCCACCAATTTTCATGGCTAGAGAACATCCGATGCTACCCAAATAAGCACACCCTCTTATCGAGGATTATGCTTTAGTAATACTCCTCACTGAGCATCACTCTGATTATTTGGCATCGGTACCTATGTTGATGCTAGGCCTCCCCGCCCAACATCCCTGCACTGCTTGATCATGTACTGCTGCCCATGGCCCTACCACTGCCACTGTTGCATCCGTACGGCAACTCCCTCTGCATCCGTGTTGTTGTTCCATCCTCCCAGCACTGCATCTGCACTACATCCCCTCTCATCATGTTGCATCGTGCTACTGCACTACAACTCAATTATTGAGAAGTAAGTAATTGATCCACCCAACTACTGACATCCCTGTCAGGCTAGAAACACTCCCGATGTTGAAGCTCCCTCTACTGATCTCTGCGCTGCTGCAACTCCCTGCATCTCACACCGTTGCACACCTCTCTGTGCCATCCTGCATTGGTGCAACACTCTCGTGCCTCTCGCACTGTTGCAACTTGCTAGCCTCGCATTGTCCGATGACTCCTGCACTGTAGCACTCTTTGCCACTTCATCCGCTTCTGCCTCTACCGACATTCGCCAGTCCTGTTACTCCCAATGTTTTTAAAACCGGAACCGGTGACCGGACCGGTCCACCTAATGAACCGGTTTACCGACCGGAACCGGTCTAACCGGGACTGGTTTGGTCTAAACGAACCGGTTTTAGAAAAATACATTAAATAATTATTTTTTAATGAAAAAAACTATTTTTAAGATTTAAAACCATGATTCCAAGCCAATAGAGACAAAATATGCAAAGATTGCTCATTTATATACCATGTAAAGGTGAATATATCAAAATGGCACCGAGTGCAATACATATCATCGGCAAAATACATAAGCAATGAGGCTCTAAATGGCCTCTAGAGTGCAAAAACAAAGCCTACAAACTATGGGGCCAGTGGCCTACTACAAGACTTCAGTCTAGACTCTACATATATGATAATAGTGAATACTATAATAGTGATCAACATGATCACTTGAAGTTGAAACTTCTCATGAGTCTCAGTCATCATGATCAAACTCAGTTGGTTGAGTCTCGACTCCCAAACTTTGCAGTCACAAAATTCTCTATTGGTTCAGTGACTTGAGTCTCAAACTTCTGAAGGTATTCTGCCCTAATATGCCCTATTATTTCATTTGGTGCTCCACATGGCTTTACATGGCCTCCTATCCCAGCCAAGTGTTGCTTGAACCTGTTAATACCCCCTCCTTGAATGGATTTTTGGCAATATTTGCAGATCATTTTGCCATCAATCATATCACAATGAGCCCATGCAGTATCTCTGGCTTTTGGAGGCATGATGACTCCCTCGATGGTAGATCATAAAAGTGAGAAGTTTATAACACAAAAAAAAATAATTCATGGACAACAGTCAAATAAGGAATTTTCAAGTGCAAATCCTTACCTGGAAATGCAAACTAGCTTCCTTAGCCTCCTCTTGAAGATGGCAACTCCATTGACAGCTACACACTATCTCCAAAATAGCTCCAACTCCAACTCCAAGATGACTACTTCAGCAAAAACTCAACACTCTCCAAGCTCACAAACAAACTCACAAACACTCACAAACACTCCAAATCAGTTGTGTGAGACAAATGAGAGTGAGAGGGGCCTCTTATAGCTTGGAGAGGGTGTTTTTGGAGGGAAAACACCAGTTTGACCAGTAACCGGTTTTTGAAAACGGTTTTTAAAACAGTGGTTACTCCTCTTCAGGGCTCCCATAACAAGGTATAATCCAAGAGGTTGGGTACCTCAAGGATCCTGCCCCTCATCCCCTGTAGTCCTCCTGACTACAGCTCGATGTATCCCCACTTCTTGTCAAGTCAGAAGCCTCTCCCTTACTCTTCTTCCTAGGACACTGGTTTGCAAAATGACCCAGTTCCCCACAATGGAAGCACTTGACCTTGGAGAGGTCCTTTTTCTTTCTCTTCTCCTGCTTTTCCCGCAGATGCTAGAGCCACATCCTCTTCTTCCTCCTTCTTGATTTTGACCCCTTTGTCGCTACACCCCGCCTTGGTCAGCCATCTGATCTCTTCTTAACGAAGCGTCGCCCACAGTTCTTCCCAATCCAGAAGACTCCTCCTATCCAGTATGCTCTGGACAAATACCTCCCAATCCTCGGAAACTACGTTAAGTGCGGTCCTCACCATCAATTCCTCATCTGGCATGGCCCCTATGGAAGTTAGCTGGTCACGAATCTCCTTCAATTGGCCGAGGAAGACATCTATCTACTCTCCCTTTTGCATCTGGTATGCCCTTAGCTGATTCTCTAGGAGCATCTTCCTCTGCACGGAAGTATGCTGGTACAATGTCTTCAAGGTGTCCCACATCTCCTTTTTCATTTCCTTCTCGGCAATATGTGGTACACATGATCCTTGACCCCATCAAGGATGATGCACTTAGCCTTAGCCATTGCCTCCTCGTACCTTTCATTAGCTACCGAGTCAACGGGGATAGCTATCACACTTGAGACGAAGCCCTTGATGTGATGTCTATCTAGAATGGACAAGATCATAGCCTTCTAGATTACAAAGTTGGACACTCCGTCCAGCCTGTCCTGATCTCTTAGCCCATTCACAACCATCTCGTTGCTCTTCTTTCGACTCCTTCGAGTCTCTCTACTTCCCTCCTGGAAGTCCTTTGTTCGACCCCTGCTAAGTCTCTCAACTTCCCATCTGGAAGTTCTTGGTTTGACTACCTCTAAGTCTCGATTTCCCTTCTGGAAATCCTTCTACCAACGTCAAGTTTCCCCACTTTGATCGTCTATGCAACTACAAGACTGATCTGGATTCCTTGGCTAGAAATCTGCCTCGGCAACAACTCCTTCCAGCTTGGTCTTGCCCTGTTAGGTACTGTTTTGACTACAGTACCCCACCAGCTTCACTCCGCAAACTACCCATAGCCTCCTATGCCCTAGCAACTGAAGGATTGAGCCACTTGGCTCTGCGCAATCCCGACAACGGCAAATCAACTCCCTTATCCAACTGCGTCAGCCCTTCTGGCCTCTACGTGAGCCTGATTCTGCCTCCCTCGGCCTCTATGCTAGCCTTTCTCTAGCCTAGATGCATGGACAGCTACGTCACTCGGGACAGTTGAATTTGTTGCAAATGCTCTGCGCGGTTGATGCCTTCAGTTTTCCTGTGATCTGCAACCACCCTTCGATACCATGTTCGAATTTCTATGTCTAACCTGTTAGAAATTCTTTCTGTACTATCTGGTTATTTCACCTACTTGTTTAATTACTTAACAAGTTATTTACCATGTAAATACTGAAAATAGAAACAAGTACAGTATCAACATCTACAGATCTTCAACTAAAAGAAAACAAGCACACAAGTGACACTGTATTTTGGACCAATGTCCCTGGAAAAACCCAATGCGGGAAAACTGGTGCAGCTATTCAGAGGGTTATATTATTATGCAATTTATCTGAGTGCAATTGGGTGCCTAAACTGGTTCACCCGACAGAGAAAAATATACGACAACGATACCTCTATATCCAGAAATAAGTATTCAGAAAACCTGTCCCACGAAACCCTCTCTGACACAACTGAAGTTCAGCATTGGCCCTTCTGGCCACTGCATCAGCCCTAAGACCCTCTGCGTCAACCCTCTAAGGCATTGTGTAGCCTATGGATCTTTTGCGTCACTCCCTCTGCCCTCTGCATGGATGACGCAGTCTCTCTGGGCTTTGCGTTGCCTTTGTTGTGCTCTGTGTAGCCTGGACTGACTGCTGCTCTCGCTCTCTCCGCTTCTATGCTGGTCTCCTAATATTGTCCTTGTCTCTCTGCCTCGTACTCACTGCCCCTCGTTGCTGATCACTGATTCAACTTTGCCTAGCAAATTCGCTCTAGCAAAATGAATGACTGATCACTCTGGTGTATTCTCCAACTGACCCTTAAGCCTCCTCTTATACTTTTGTTGTTGGTTCATCAATGACCGAGAATAAATCTCTAATCAATGGCTAAGATTAGATTTGGTTTGATCCATGACTTTTGGAACCTTCTAACCCAGTTTTATATTAATACCCATTAATATTTTATTTTTCCTAAGTTTAGACTTAAGAACTCCATTAAAAATATTAATTATTTTAATATCTCCCAAACTGGTTAGAATCTACCCAAACCATTTCTAGGTCTTGGAGATCTCATGTACTTTAGCCTCTCCACCAATTTTCATGGCTAGAGCATATTCGATGCTACCCCAAATCAACAGTAAAGATGGACAAACCTCCATAATTTGTAGCCTTCGATATTCATCCTTCAACTCAGTTAGAATATATTGAACACCCAAATGCCACTGGAAAACTTATATCAATTCCTCAATCAACAGTTCCACATGTAGTCACGCAAAGACATGCCAACATGCAGGGTAACATGATCACCACTCATCAACTTCAAGGATCATGGGGTGTAGCTGTTGTAGGGAAAATAATATTAAGTTTCCATTCAACAACACCGTTTACAATTTCTTCCTTAAATTATGCTATAGAAAGGGAAACTAAGACACAGGGCTCTCTCACCCGCTCAACTTGACTTTTTAGTCGAATCAATTATCAAAATGCTTTAGTTGTCTTCAAGAGTGGGTGATAGAAATCATTTCAATAAACAAATTTTGAATTCCAAATTAATGTAGTTTTGGCCTCAGAGTAGTGAGAGACTCTTAGCCTTGCAAGTTGTTGTCATGTATAAGAGTTTGGGTGAATCTGGAAGGTCTGGAAATTTAAAATCTCAACAGAATCCTTCGAGGAGAAATCTTAAGCATTTGTTCCCTGGCTCATGATTAGCACCAATAATTACCAGCCACACTAGTCAGTCAAACATGAAAGAGGTTGAATCTACAGTAATTGTGTGAAACCCAACAACTATGCCATTGTTAATGATGGAGGGCCACATTGCATATCAACGCCAATATTATTTATCTAAAGTAAACGTTGGAGCTCCAGTTGCAATTCTTCCTAGTAAATGTAAGAAACGAGTGTCACAACTCCTTCTCTGGCATGTAAATATTACTCAAGCTTGAGGGCATCTTCCCACGACAAGGTTTTGAGCTACTACGTGTGAAAATTCCACTGCAACAATTGATTTATTTTACCTACTTATTTTCTAGTAAGTTATTTATGAAAACCCTTCAGTGAACATTGAAATAAATTCTGCTGCAGACATCACACCATAATACAGAAACAAATACATGCACAAGAATCAAACACATCAACAGAGATATTTTTGGACAACTGTCCCCGGAAAAACCCAATGCGGGAAAACCAGTGCAACAGAGGAGGATTTTATTAACCAGCTATTCTTGACTACAACTAGGTCCAAATTGGCTTACCTAAGACAGATAAATTCTCCAGCACCCTCCCCCAGACTCAGCGTCAGACTTGCTGGCCTTTGCACAGCTCCCAGAACCTCTGCGTCAGCGCCCGCGTCTCTGCGTCACCCATGTAGGCCCTCCATTGACTCTGCAGTCCTGCTGCCTCTGCATCTGCCTCTCTAATCTCTGCGCTAATCTTCTGGTGTTGTTTTTTCCTCTCTGTTCTATACTCGCTATCTCTTGCTGCAATCTAGACCACTAGTTCGAATTTCTCAGCAAAGCCCGCTCTAGAAATTGAACTAACTGGTCTCCTTCAGTGCGTTCTCCAATTGACCCTCAAGCCTCTTCTTATACTTTTCCTGTTGGTCCTTCAACGGCCGAGATTACATCTCTAATCAATGGCTAAGATTAGATTTGGCTTGATCTGTGTCTTTTGGAACCTTCTAACCCAGTTTTATATTAATACCCATTAGGAACTCCATTAAAAATATTAATTATTTTAATATCTCCTGAACCGATTAGAATCTGCCCAAACCATTTCTGGGTCTTGGAGATCTCATGTGCTTTAGCCTCTCCACCAATTTTCATGGCTAGAGCACATCTGATGCTACTCCAAAACAATACTCCCTCTTAGCGAGGATTGTGCTCTAGTAAGACTCCATGCTGAGCATCACTCTGATTATACAACACCAGTACCTGTGCTGATGCTAGGCCTCCCCGCACAACATCCTCTGCACTGTTGCATCCTGTACTGCTGCCCATGGCTCTGTTATTGCCATTGTTGCATTCATACGACAACTCCCTCTACATCCGTGCTACTGCTGGTCCTTTCTCCCAACACTGCATCTGCACTGCAACTCCCTTTGCATTTGTGTTGTTGCTGGTGCTTCTTCCCAACACTGCATCTGCACTGCAACCTCTTCTCATCATGCTACTGCACTGCAACATCATACCCATTTCTGTTACTGAAATGGATTCTTTATGATCCCCATCTTCTCCATGAAATAATCAAACTTTGTTGTTCCAACGACCTTGGTAAGGATGTCTTCCACCTATTCTCCTGTAGGAGTGTAGCTCAACTGTACAACTCCTCGTTGGACACAGTCTCTGACAAAGTGACACAGAATATCAATATGCTTTGATCGATTGTGAAATATGGATTCTCAGAGAGCTTGATGCAACTCTGATTATCACACATGATCCTAGTCGCCTCCATCTTTCTTCTGAATAGGTTCTGTTGTAGTGGCTACAACCACCCTCCAAATTTCTTGCCTTAGCCTGTTTTTGGGCCTCCCTACCAACCTTCACAGTAGCTTGCCTTGCTTCGTCAAGTCCTCAAGCTTCAGTGTCTTTCTTGCTCAAAGGCAGCCTGTTGATCACAGTTGATCTTTTCCTTTCATAGGTTGCTCATCCGGACTTGGTCCAGTTGCAGGCTGAGCAACTTCCCAGTGAAATTTGCGCATTTTTGGAGGGCAACCAACATTTCCCTCCAAGAATTGCGCAATTCCCTCTGACAACCTGTTGGTCTCTTGGATTGCACAATCCTACCAACCAACCCCCTAGCAGGAATTACGCAATTCTTCTCATCAACAGGAAGTTCAACCCAGGATTTGCGCAAATCTGGGCACCAATGAGTTGTTGGGCCTAGAAATTGCACAATCCCCTTGGGTAGTGAGCCCAACTGATAGTCAGAAATGCGCATTTTTCTCCAGTAGTCGAGCAATCGCTTGCATGTGCAGCTGAGTTGACCGGTTCCCTCTGGGACTGAGCAAAACAGACTTGCATGCATAGGTTTCTTCTCCCAAGGCAGCATGCAAAGGCATCCCTTGTTTCAGGGATCTATGTTTAGCAGTTGGAGGTTACATGCAAGGAGAAATTCAGAAACCTCCCTCCAAGTGTCGTGTCCCCTAGATTTGTGGCTTGCACATCATAACCTCGATGTTATCCAAATTTATCAATCGGACGCTGCAGAGATCGTTCCTCACATCAACCTTATAGCTCTGACATCCTACATCACATTTAGGAGCAGTTGGCATTTTCAGCTCAATTGTTTTGGGGTAACCTCGCTTCCCATACCTCGTGTTGCATTTCTATCGCTTTTTGGGTTTTCGCTTGTATGAGTATTGTTTGCTTGATTTCTTTGAACACCTATTGTTGTTTACATATATTCAAGCTTGTCCTAGCTTTGTTTCAACTTTCATTGCTATCTCATTGTTGTCGCATGCATGAAACTGTTTTGCACGGACGTTCGCCCAACCGCAGAACGACCTCACCCACATGCATGTTGATATATTTGCTCAATATTCCATTCATGTTTTACATGCATTGTTTATCACTTCTGCTATCACTTAGTGTCGCCATGCATTTCATTAACTTAACTTGCTTTCAGTTGCCCGTCAGCGAGTCGGGCCTACCTTGGCCCCGTCTTTGCCTTCACTAAGGCTGCATTGCGCAATCTAGAGAAGGAGGGCTCACCTTCCTCTCCAGATTTGCGCATTCTGGCCCAGCACTAACCTCTTGGACTGAATTACGCATTTCTGGAGGTCAGTGGTTGCTTGGCCCAAAAATTTGCGCAAATCTGTCCTTGGGCCAATAGACTTTCCTAGTTGGAATCACGCATTCTACAACCCCAGCAACCAATTGCCCAAATGGATTGCGCATTTTGCAGTTCCAGTGGCCAGTTAGTCTCCCAGCAGCCCGGACTATGCCTTGTGCAGTCTTGGCAATCGGTCTCCCAAACTCTCGACCGAAATTGCGCAACCTTCACGATCATTCACTTAGGTATGTTTTAGGTCAGTTCTCATGTTCATTTTGGTTTTCGACTGATAGATTGCTTGCTATGAGTGTTGCCATGTCTCCAGGTATCACAGGTGTTCATCTACCTCTCAGCAGTACATGTACAATGGTTTCCAAGAGAGTAGAGACGAAGACACCGTTCAGAGCACACTTGGGGATGCAGTCGATCAAGTGTCCATGGGCTTACCTACTCACGAAGACATCAAGTTGTTCATGGACAAGGACACCAAGCAGCAGCATCACAGTGAATTGCATCATGAACAACAACTAAAGCAGCATACCAAATGTAGCGAACGCAGCAAATGCAGCAAACGCAACAGATGCAAGAGAAAGGTTGTTGACAACATAGAGGCGGTGCAAAGTTGCAAGATTAAGCAGATCCACTGATAATGAAAGCAACTGTGGAGACCTAGACTATGAATTGATGGTGCAACATGAATATCACGCGAAGGCAGAAGATGGAACAAAGGAGTTGCATGTGCCAAAGCAGCAACTCGGGAAGAACATGAAGCTGCATAGACAAACCAATGAGTTGCAACAAGAACATGAACAACAGTGGGTGCAACATACATTCATGATTGAAACTGCGCCAGTAAGAGTTAAGGATCTATCCCAGCAGCGGACATAGAGCAAACATGGTGAGCGGTGTTGTTGATCGCATGGAAAGGATCCAACGACATGAATGTCGTTGAGCGCATGCATGCAATCCAACCCATTCAACACACTCACCAAAGCGAAGACAAGAAACAAGTCCAACTGGGGCTGAACATGCACTTCGACAAGTTGATGCGCATGACCACCAACACACACTTGAATATCAACACGGACGCTATGCATCAGTGTGTTGCTAGTTCAACTATACCCAAGAAGACCATGCGCATGTTAGGAGACGAGTTGGATGAAGGGGTCGAACCAATGCATTGATTACAACAGAGGCAAGAGTTCGCTTCAAAAAGATGTCACCGTGAGGTGCATGCACACCATCACAGACGACCAAGCTTGGCATCAGCTCACCGACTTCACCATCACAAGCATGTCAGGGAATTGGTCTCACCACAATGGACCAAGTGCCAGTGATGTTTTGCCAGGCTTGCTCAAACCATGTTGTCTCACATGTGTACATGTGCATTGTAATGTTGAGTCATGTCAAGTGTAAGTCAAGTGTCAACAGTTGGATGTAGCAGTTATAGAGTAGGTGAAGAGTCATGAGGGTAGTTGAACTGTCACAAAGGGGAATGTCAAGGCTCGCCCCACCCTTTGCTATAAATAATCCCTCATAACTCATTGTAAAGGCTTTTGGTCAGCCAACTTTCTACTAAAACTATCTTGAAGAAGGCTTGGACAGTATTGTAACGCGCCTTGGCTTCTCCACTGCATAGAGCTAGTACATCTCTTTGGAGGAGCAGGCGGATGTGGTTGTAACATTCTACTAATAAGGCTAGCAAATTTACATGGTGTATTGTATGATTGTGACTTACCCTTCTTTATATAATAAAAGCCAACACATTTTCATGCATATGTTGTTATTGTAGTTGGATTGCTCCGGTTGCCTTAATGATATATGTTGTTTAACTTATGTACTTGTGTATGAACTGATTCACATGCAATTATATGAACCTTGTTGTTAATGTGTTGCATATGTTGTTAATGTTGTCACCGTTCGTGTCGATTGCTCTTCGAGACACCAGACAGACCTTTCTTTGAACCTTGTTATATCAATCGTCACACTTGTCTTAGACTGATCCGTGAGTGTTGTTCAGGTTATCTTACCTTGTATGTTGTATTGTCGCATCCGTGTCAACTACTCTGTCGGAAGTTGTGCATGTCCTTTATTATGTGTGTTCCTAGCTGAGTTGGGACTGATCCCTTTCAACCTGGAACTCACCTTCACCTTCCTCTCCCTTTGAAGTGTTGGAACCTCTCATACTCATTCCTTGACTCACTGCATCAGTCACACCCTTGCTACTGACAAAGTTATCTTACTTGCCTCTGTGCGACATCGCGGTCAAGGCATTACCTTACGACCCACTGTTGGGACTCCTACACCAAACGGTTTGAGGTCTAATTGGGACTTCTTACCGGGGAGATCCCCTTAACATGTTGGTAGGGTTAGCACCGTCAACATGTTCACAAGCAGTTTTCTAAGCCATATGACCTCGCACGAAGGTGTGCTTGCAGCCATATATTTTGCCTTAGCTGAGCTCAGAGCTACGAAATTTTGTTTCCTATTGCACCAGGAGGTCATTCCCGATCCAATGTTGAAACAGTATCCAGAGGTCTTTTTCTGATCCACTAAACTTTCAACCCAATCTGCATCAGTAAATCCACTCAATCAGATATCCTTAATCCTAGTGTACAAGAGTCCATAATCGACTGTTCCCTGTATATATCTAAGAACATGTTTGGTTGCTGCCCAGTGCGCCCTCTTCAGTTTCACCATGAACTGACTAAGGGTGTTGACAACGTAACAAATGTCTGGCATGGTATTGACCAGATACATCAAGGACCATATGAGCTGCTTGTATAAGGTGGGATCAACATCCTTGTCTTTTTATGCATCAATTTTCTTCCAGTTGGTGATCATTGGAGTAGCCATGGGTCTACAATCTTGCATCTTGAATCTCTTCAGAATTTTTGTAGCATATCTCCCTTGTCTAAGGAAGATCTCCCCCTTTTGCTGCCAAACTTCCAACCCCAGGAAATAATGCATCTGTCCCAAATCCTTCATGTCAAATTCCGTGGCTAGATTCTTCTTGCAGTCCCCGATGAGCCTGGATGATCCTGTAAGGAAGAGATCATCCACATATAATACTAGGATTAGAGGCTCATTCTCTGCAACCAGATAGTAGAGATTTGGATCTGGGTCACTCTTGACAAATCCCATCTTCTGCAAGTAGCCATCAATTCGACAATACCATGCTCTAGGTGCTTGTTTCAACCCATACAAAGCTTTCTTCAATCTGCATACATGAGACTTTTTCTCATGTGTCTCAAAGCTTTCTGGTTGTTCAATGTATACCTCCTCTTCTATCACCCCATTTAGGAATGTTGTTTTGACATCCATTTGATGAATCTCCCATCCCATCTGTGCTGCAAGAGATATCACGGTTTAATAGATGTATACCTGGCTACTGGGGCAAAGATCTCTTCGTATTCAATTCCTTCCTTCTGAGCATACCCCTTAGCCATAAACCTGGCTTTGTATTTTTGCACACTGTCGTCTGCAGTGTATTTAATCTTGTAGATCCATATCGAACCTACCACTGATTTGTCTTGAGGCCTCGACACTACCTCCCAGACATCGTTCACCATTATGGAATTGTATTCCTCCACCATCGCATCCAACCAAACATGATGTTGAGCAGTCTCCTGAAAACTGGAAGGCTCTCCATCCTGAGCTACTAATGCTTGATATCTATCTAGTTGTTTTCTCTCCCTTTTATTGTTTCTTGGTGCACTAATGAAATCCTCTTCATCTCGCATAATCTAACGAAGTTCCTTGCTCGTTCTTCCTCTGGTAACAGGTGCTTCTATTAGCTCCTCCTCCTCTTGTGATTCTTACTAATCTGAGAAAGAATTCTTTACTTCCGTTGGTTGAAGTGGTTTGACCAATGACTCATTTTTTGACTGCACCTCAGAAGGCATTTCTCAAGATTTTCTAAAGGCCCTATCCTCCATGAACTTCACATCTCATTGAACTATTAACTCCCTGCTCCCTGGAAGATAGATTATGTATGCCTTAGCGTTCTTGTTATGTCCCACTAGATATCCTTCCTCTGCAGTTTTTCTCAAGATTTTCTAAAGGCCCTATCCTCCATGAACTTCACATCTCGTTGAACTATTAACTTCCTGCTCCCTGGAAGATAGATTATGTATGCCTTAGTGTTCTCGTTATATCCCACTGGATATCCTTTCTTTGCAGTTTGATCCAGCTTCTTCCTCTTTTCCTTGGGTATGCGGCGATATGCTAAGCTCCCAAATACCCTGAAATCACTGACTTCAGGTGTCTTCCCTGTGAAGACTTTCTCTGGAGTAATCTTGCCCAATGCCTGATGAGGAGTTCTATTTTGAACATAGACTGTCGTGTTGCATGCTTCTGCCCATAGGAATTTTGGCATGTCCTGATCATACATCATGGCCTTCGCTGCTTCCACGATAGTCCTGTTCTTTCTTTCTGCTACTCCATTCTGCTCCGGATTGTAAGGAGTTGTCCACTCTCTCCTAATGCCCTCCTTAGCGCAAAAATCGGTGAAGTCCTTATCGACATACTCTCCACCATTATCTGAGCGCAAAACTTTTATTTTCTTCCTAGTGAGATTCTCCACCAGAGCCTTGAACTCTTTGAATCGATAGAAAACCTCGTCCTTGGTTTTCAGAAAATAAATCCAAATTTTCCTTGAGTGGTCATCAATGAAGGTAAGGAAATACTCGGCACCACTAAGAGCTTTAGTGGACATAGGTTCGCAGATATCTGAGTGTATCAATCCTAGTACACTCTTGGCCCTGATTTTACTTCTAGTAAATGCCGCTTTTGCATACTTTACTAGAGCACATCCTCTGCATACATCATCTCGTTTTGTATTAAGATCTGGAACTCCTGTTACGGTTTTCCTGAGAATTCTTAGAGCCCTGTGGTGCAAATGTCCCATTCTTCTGTGCCATAGTGTTGAAGTTTCTAAGTCTACCGGTTAAAAACCCCCCATGCACTTTACTGATTTATTCCTACATACTTGTTCCGTTACTTAACAAGTTATTTATAATGTAAATTTTGAAAATAAACACTAGTGCATGCTCAACATATTACATATCATCAACTAAAGGAAACAGAAACAAGCACACAAAATGACACCGCTATTTTTGGACCAATGTCCCCGGAAAAACCCAATGTGGGAAAATCGGTGCAGTTATTTGAGGGTTTTCTGATTAAGCAATTTCAGAGTACAATCTGGGTGCCAAATCCGGCTTACCCAACAGAGAATGCCCTTGGCAGTAGTACCTCTCAGTTTGAGACAAATGTCCCGGGTGAAACCCCGGATAAACCCTCCGACAGCTACTCAGCGCCAATCTGCCCCAGAAACCCCAGCGTCAGCCTTTCTAGACTGTGTCAGCCTCTCTCTGCCTAGTGCTGGCCCTGCATCACCCTGAATGGGTCTGCGTCAGCCTCAGGAGGCCTTGCATTAGCAACGCTGGCCTTTCTGAAGCACTGCGCAGCTCCTGGTTGCCTCTGCGTGGCCCTGGCTACTACTGCTTCACTCTTTCTGGCTCCTACGCTGATCTCCCAACATTATCTTTGCCTCTCTGTACTCAATGCCCCTTAGTTGTAACTCCGATCACTGATTCTTTTTCTCTTAGCCAAATCCGCTCTAGAGAATAGAATGACTTATCATCCGATGTGTTCTCCAAGTGACCCTCAAGCCTCCTCTTATACTTTTCTCGTTGACATATCAATGGTTAAGGTTAGATCTGGGTTGATCCATGTCTTTTGGACCATTCTAACACAGTTTTATGTTAATCCACATTAATATTTTAATTTCCCTAAGTTTAGACTTAGGGACTCCATTAAAAATATTAATTATTTTAGTATCCCTTAAACTGTTTAGAATTTGCCCAAACCCTTTCTGAGTATTGGAGATCTCATGTGCCCCAACCTCTCCATCAAATTTCGTTGTTAGGGCACATCTGATGCTACCACAAATCAACACATAGTTCGTTCAAATCCTTGTCTCCATGACTACCTATCAATGCCATTGGTGATTCTAGTTGTAATTTGTACAACCTGTTGCTTCTGATCCCGATTTGCATTTTCTTTTTCCAACTCGCGTGTTTGACGTATACTTTCTCTTTTGATGAAGAACACATCATAGCCCTTGCCTTGAAGTTGCGATACAGAAAGTAAGTTCATCCCTAGCCCTCGTACATGCAGCACGTTGGTAGCACAAAACCTCTTTCTGGTTTCTGTTTGAAAAACTATGGTATTGTTCCCTACTGGAGTACACTTTGCCTTGTTCCCCATGGTGATCTAAAAATTCATCCTTTCCTCCTGATAATTTGAGAAACATTCATGGATTACCGTCATATGCCAGGAGGCTCCATGGTATATATACCATACCTCTGATGATGCAGAGCTTGTCACACAAGCGACTTCTTCTTCCAATCTCGAAGCCAACATAAAGAAATCGAAATTACTATCTCTTGTGTAATTTTCTGAAAATCTGTGTGAGTCTCCTAAAGTAGATGCCTCTGCATCACGGTATCGAATCATAATTGATTTTCCCTTTTTGTCTATGATTACTTGCTCTGATACCATGTGAAAATTCTATCACTGCAACAACTGATTTGTTTTACCTACTTATTTTCCAATAAGTTATTTATGAAAACCCATCAATAAACATTAAAATAAATTCTGCTGTAGACATCACATCATAATATAGAAACAAATACACGCACAAGAATCAAACACGTCAACACAAATATTTTTGAACAATTGTCCCCGGAAAAACCCAATGCGAAAAACCTAGTGTAACAGAGGAGGATTTTATTAATCAACTATTCTTGAGTACAACTGGGTGCCAAACTAACTTACCAAAAAAAAAAATTCTCCAACACCCTCCCCCAGAGTCAGCGTCAGACTTGTTGGCCTCTGTGCAGCTCTTGCCTCTCTGCGTCACCCATGCAGGCCCTCCAGTGACCACACAGTCTTGTTGCCTGTACGTCTGCCTCTCTAATATTTGTGCTAATCTTATGGTGTTGTTTCTGCCTCGATGTTCCGTACTCACTACCTCTTGGTGCAATCCAAACCACTAGTTCGAATTTTTCAGCAAACCCCACTCCAAAAATTGAACTGACTAGTCTCCCTCGGTGTGTTCTCCAACTAACCCTCAAGCCTCTTCTTATACTTTTCCTGTTGGTCCTTCAACAACCGAGATTGCATCTCTAATTAACGACTAAGATTAGATTTGGCTTGATCCATGTCTTTTGGAACCTTCTAATCCAATTTTATATTAATACCCATTAATATTTTATTTTTTCTAAGTCAACTCCATTAAAAATATTAATTATTTTAATATCTCTTGAACATGGTAGAATTTGTCCAAACCATTTCCGGGTCTTGGAGATCTCATGTGCTTTAGTCTCCACCAGTTTTCATGGCTAGAGCACATCCAATGCTACCCCAAATCAACACTACCTTGAAAATTCACTTCTTTTTTTGTTGTTAGTATTCTGTGAATCTATATCAATGGTGTTTATTTTGTTTATTCCTTGTAGTTTGAAATGGTTTATGTTTCTTTACGAAGACTAAGCCAATGCTTATGCTAGGGGAAAAAGTTTTAATTATTGTTGACCATTTATTTTCAATGATGTTGTGCTAACATGGACATTTGCAACAAACTGCTTCACATAAAAGGTTTGGTTATATTTAAGGTCTTCCTATGACTATTTTACTAGTAGTTAAATAATAAAAATGCATCCTTTCAAATTTAAAGACATCGTATGAATATCTTTATTCTTTTGGGACCCAAATTATTCCTATGTTGGCTACAGGGGAAAGATGAGATTGATAACCAAGAAGAAGGGGAAGGATTAATAACTCGAGTAAAGAGAATGTTAAAGCTGACAACTTAGCTAATGTAGCAACTAATTCCTCCAATATCTAATTCGATTGTTCATGGAAAAACACGTGTGGAATATGAGAATGCAACATATACTCTTGCTAAAACAACCTTGTGAGATGCATGCAAGTTAGCTTCCACCTCTAATAAAGATATGGGAAAGAAATTTGAAAATGAAAGTTGTATGTATCTAGTTGACTTCACTTAGAATAATCAATCAACTTTATTTCAATTAGGATTTTTTTAGTTCTACTTATAGTTTTATATCCAGTCTATTGTTTTGTAATATTGACCATCTCTATTAGGCTATTTTTTCTATCAGAAATATGCAAGTTTTCCTTTTAACATGAAGTCTTTTGAGAAATATTGTACACAATTTTTTACTTGCCTGAATTGTCTATCTCATGGTCAAACTCAAACTATATTTTTTCAGTACCAAAAGCATTTTATGAAAATAAATGAAATTCACTACTTCATTTGGCAAGGCCTTTGGGCAGCTTTAAAAACATAAAAGATTGAATGCGAATTATGTTTTGAGGATAGCAGAAAGCTTCATTGATAGAGCAAAGAATTTGGAAGATGAGTTATCTAGGTAGCATTGCTCTTTGAACAAGATCACTAGTTGTAGTGGTTTGTCAATATTTGTAGTTGTTTATCAAGCTTCAACAAAAAGCTTATCCTTTTTTGATTGATTATTAATTGATGGATTTGATATTTCTACTTGTTGCTCTTTCTTGAAGTTTTTGTGCTAACTAGTTTGAACTAATTGAGGATCAAACATTGGTGGTATTGTTGTAATATGTTGAATTCTTGTTTGTATTGAATCAAGTATTTGTTGTAAAAGACCAATCAATGTGTTATATCTTGGAAATTACAAATATGGTAAATATAGGAAAACTGTTGGTGCTTTGCATCTAAATATGTAAAACAGATAAAAGCTATTATTTTATCTTTTCATTCTAATGATCACTGACGTTTTGAGTTTGAGTGATTGAGGATAGCCACAGGTGTTATCTAAAATTGGAAGTTTGGTGTTGGAATTCAGTGTGGATTTTCCATTCAAGAATCATATAGCAACTGGAATCTAAAAGCTACATTCCAAAATAATCCTATTTGAGAGATTACTAGTGTTGATTGCTACATATTTTCGTTGTTGGAAATTTGCTCCAAATCACAGCTAATATATTGTACCATAGGTCAGGAACATAATGGGAATGGAATTGGCTTTGCAATTTATCCACTCATACTATAGTGATCCATAAATACAAGTGAAACATTAATAATTTGATATAGACTTGTTGGTTTATCATATGTGATAATGAACCCAAATAGTACTTCTTATTTGAAGAAGTGATGATCAAACTTGGGCATTCTTGACATCATCGACCTCTGGACTTATTCACTTAGCCTCCTACATTATCTGGTTAAATTCATGTATACTATTATGGTATCCTTTTTAATTCATTTCATTTTATTTTAGACTTAGCTTTGGCATTTTTTTGGAGTTTTGTTTGCACTCCCACATTGTATAAGTAATCTACAACTTGAGATTTTTAGCATGTAACTTAGTTGGCATGATTGTGCCTAAGCTTTCCTTGAAAGTTGAATACTAAGTTTACTAAGATGTTATTTTATATGGTGATATTTTATTTGCATTGTTTATACAGGTCATCTAGCCACATAGTGGCCAATATTGCCCAACTAAAGAAAACGTGTTCGAGTTTCTTGCTTTTATGGAGAAAAATGGCATTGACAATATTGTTGATGTTGAGGTATATATCGTATAAATAGTTTATAGTCTACTTTAGTTTATATTCCATTGTTCATCGTTTTTCATGTCTTATATTATGCATTGTATCTTTTCTTTTCTTTTTTTAGAAAAGGAACTCAATATTGATGGTAATAAGCAAAAATTGAAGAAAGAGGAGAACAATAACATTAGAGTGATAGAATGCAAATTAAAGAGAAAGAGGAGAGAACTAGTCTAGTGGTACCCGTAGAGCTAATACGCTGCATAAGACACACACAGAGACCGATGGTGAAGTCTCTAGAGTTAGTGAATTCACCTGCAATGCCTTGGCAACACAATGATAATGTTTTGAAGTGATGAAACAATATTTCATGTGTAAATTGTACTCCAAACAATATTAAGTTGGAAACTCATATTGTAATACTTGACATTTTATATAATATAATTTATGTGGTTGAAATTATTTATAGTTGCACTTGATATTATTTAATATTGTAATTAACATATATAATTTTGTATTTTCATATTAGATGAACATGTATATTTTTTTACATTTCTTTTTAAATTTAGTTACAAAATCATACTAATTAATTTGAGTTGATTAATGATGAACACATAAAATCAATCTAAAACTACTAAATTAGTATTTTATGTTGATTAATGATGAACTCAAATAAAATGAATATGAAGAAAACTAATAAACAAATAATACACACTACACTCATAAAATAAATATCAGACATATACAGAGCAAACATGGCAGAAAAGGCCTCAGCCTTACAACATTCCTCACATTCTCATTATTATCAATCCAATGTACAAACAATGATAATAGTACAAATAAATACATGAGGAAGTTGGTCTCAAGATAGTATGTCTTTCTTGGACACTATAGTTGAGAAAATATCTCAACAACACACTAATTTAGGAGCCTAATTAGTTGGCAAGAATCTCTCAACCAACTAAGCCTAAACGGACTCCTAACCATGAGGAACAAACTTAATCTAGAAAGGTAGGATTAAATCCTAACTTTCAGGATTTTAATTAATTTAATTATTTGGACTTAGAATTGTTTTTAATGTGAGAGTGAAGGCTAACATCCCCCCCCCCTCCCTCAATGATAAGTCCAAATTAAGAACCAGGAACCATCTTCCAAGTTCTTATGCTAAAATTGTTGATTCTCAAAAAACATTTGCCTGAAAAACCACCAAAGCTAGATGCTGAAAAAACTCAAATCTTGAAGAGAACATGAATCAATTGCACGCCTGATTCATCTCTGAATGTCGCTTGACAACTCCATCACGTGCCAAGCTGCAAAAGGATCCATCTGTCCTTTGCTTGCAATCAGCATCTATTGTCCACTGACAAAATATTGAGAATGCCCACTGGCTGATTTTGTTGATGCTCATGGCTGACTTTGCTATCAATCGCCCACTAGCGAATTTTGTTGATGCTCACTTGCTGATGAAAATGCCCACTGGCTGCTTTGTTGATGTTGTCGAGACTTTTAGTTTGACAACCATTGTCAATTTCATTGACATTTTCCCCCCTTTGTTAGCTAAAAGGAGAGACAATCTTTCACTTGATTTCTGAATTCTGAACTCCCCCCTTCAGGTGTAGGAGTGTGTCACTGGTGTACTTCCCTGTTCAACTGCACGAGAGTACCATCTTCATTTTTACTAATGGCTGCAATATGTGTGAGTGAATTCGATTGTAAAACTTATACAATCTTCTGACTGTGGATGACCATTCCCAGGGATCAATCCATGAATAATCGATCTTCAATCTGCTTGATTGTTGTTGTTTTCTGCATTGAGTTGATGAATGATTTGACTTGCCACAATGGTGACAAGGATGGAGATCAAAACACTGATCTTCCAATGATCGATTCTTTGACAATGGAGGCAGTTTGGTTTGATTGCAACTTCAGTTTGCGTGCATGTCTGTTTGTCTGCAACTTCAGTCTGTTTGTCTTCAACTTTCTCAGAACTAGCCGATGTGATTTGTGCAAACCCTGCACTGACAAACTTAATGGGCTTTGAATAATCTGGGATATGCAATTTGGCGTCATCTTTTACATATCCTAAGCCTCGTCAATTTCTGTTACTTTGGATTTCTTCCCATGGCTTGATGATTGGTTTGGAAGAAAGTTGAATTGGATCAGGGACCACTTCGACACTTGAAGTTGGTTGGATCAGTGACTTGGAATCGTGTGCTGAATTTGTATTGTTCAAACACTTGGAAGCACCACTCTTCTCTAGCAACTCAGTTCTTTGTAGTTGCAACTCCAGTTGAAGGAATTCAATCATTTCATGTGCATGTTGAAGACGCACTTGAATATCAACAAGAGTTGTTTTGCTGATGTTCACCATGTCGCCAGCTGATGATAAAATCAAATTTTTAAGAATTTGGGACAGTTGAATGTGTGTCGCCATGTTAGCTTGCTCACTTTGAATTCAGGCTCGCTTGTACTGTTTCTTATTGCTGATGCTTTAAACACTTGCTAGAGTTTTATAACTTGGTTGCTTGAACTCTTGATTTCACGCTTGCTTGATGACGATCACTTTGCTTGAATGCTTCACTGACACTTTGTGAATGCTTCAATCAACTTCACACTGGCTCGTTTGTTGTAGATGTCGTGCTTTGAACTTTCACACTTGATTTTGACACGCTTGCTTGCTTGGTTGTTTGATTGACACGCTCGCTTTCTTGGTTGTTTGAATGACACACTTGCTTGCTTTGATTGTTTGAATGACATGCTCGCTTAAGTTATTGCTCATTGCTCACTTGAAGAAAAGAATACTAGAATTCACACTCGTTTGAGGATGATTGCTTGTTAGATGGCTTTCTTGAACTTGCTTGATTGATCACTGACACTTTGTGCTTTCTTGAATGTACTCATTGAATGTGCTGATTTTAAAAAATAAAGGGTGTCGAACACTGTTGAAAATGCACCCAAGAGACAAATGACAAGCTCAAACTTGATGACTCAATTGAATATTTGACTTAATGTATTCACCTTAACAATTGAAATTAGGGTGTCAGTTACAACCGAGAATGCACTCGTACAATTCAGTAAAAAATAATTTATCTGCAAGTGATACAAAAAGTGTTGATGTTGATGTCGTCTTGGCTTGAAATGCTTGACTTTGTAGCATCCTTAACTTGATTGCTTTGATTACATGATGTGAAATGTGCTTGCTTGGAAGATCATCTTATCAAGTTGATGATGTGACGCTTTGTGCTTGTGTACTTAAGCTTGATTACAGGAGCTTTATTAAGTGTTCTTACACTTAAGCTTGCTTATGTGCATGTAGTTGTTTAAGCATAATACAAAGAGAGCGCTTTGATAATCTGAACATAAGTCATGCACATGCATTCATTACACACAGTGTACTTAAGATCGTCTTATTCAATTTCAGGCGGACCTAGGACACAAGCACCACAAAAATTATGATTTTATTAATCACTGGAATACATCATTTTTTATTGTCACAACTTTGTCATGAAAACTGCTCAATGAGAATGTCACACTTGTAAACTTTGGAAGTAAATTGTCTTCAAAAAACTGCCTACACTGACTCAATCGCTCTCAAAGTAAAATATTACTTTGGATTACAATAATGAATTTCACTCAAACAAATTCACTTATGACTTTAAATATGACTAAATGAAGTTCACCTTTTCATTCCACAAATCATCAACCTTATTCATAATTAATCCCAATCTTCACCCTTATGACTCCCAAATAAAAATATTTGATCCACTCCAAAAATCACTCAAGAAAACTGTGAATTATGTAATACAAGCGTCAAGAAAATCGTGAGTTACACCCTCGCCAGAGGGTTGTGGTATTAAGGAATTGATGAATTCGAACAGGATGAAAGTGTTGCAATTCCAGTCCTCCAAAGGAGTTGCAGACAACAAGCCATATGACATCGTAGCCTAATTGATTGAATAAGTTGATAAGAGAGGAATCGATCAACAATAATGTTCACTCCAGGGAAATTTGGGTGAGGAGGCGGGCGAGGTCAGTCAGGGAGAATGGTGCCTCCTTCGAGAGGTGCAGGTGCAGGTGCAATTGCCCCTATAAGAAGCTCCCGCACAAGAGGCATGTCAATGACTATGGGCAGAAAAAATCAAATTCGGATCCACTGCCAACAATCCCTCTGGAAATATCATTGATGTGGGAGGTAAAGAATTTAGATTCACATGGGCGCCAGAGCAAGGTGAGTTGTGTGCTATATATGAAGAACAACTAAGTGGTGAGATGGCAATGGTGTACTTGTTGAATCTGGCTCAATTTGGCGCAAATTAAATGTGCAACACACCCTTAGTGAATCTGAGAGAGCCCATTTGAAAATGCGCTCAAAAGCAGCAACATGTCAGCGGAAATTGCGAAAGGCAATTATATTAGATCACGAAAATCTTGTAGCGTTTCCATCTGAGTAGCAAATAACTATAGCTCCACCTCCGACTGGGCAGACAAGTGGTACACAGTTTTCGAAGGGGCATGCCATCACAGACGAAGTTGTCACTTCTCACCCTAAGCCAGATGTTGGAAAGCAAAAAGAAAGGACCTCAACTTGGCCATATATTGAATAGTGTGTTAAGTGCAAGACCTGGTCAGTTGGAAGCGCTTCTTTCTAAGCGGATTTGCCATGAGTAGAGGGGTACACTGAATGGAGCAGTGACTACTCTTGGCAAGCATGCCGACGAGATGGTTCACAGGAACAAATTGCTAGATCAGATGCTTCTACCTCTACTCCAACATGTAGTGACGTTCAAGGGTAAGCAAAACCACAAAAAAGTTGTGCTTCTTCTTTAGTGGCTCTCTCAAAATGAAGATACTTTGACAAGACTTTCAGATGGTCTAGAAAAAATACGAGTAGAAAATGATGATCATCACATTGTACTTGGTTGGTGCGTTGTGATTCACGAGCTCATAGAAAAAAGGGCTACAGCTGGTGAATTATTTGATGCAGGGTTACAACATAGATATGCTGAAAAATTATTCAAGATCTGTTGTCGTTGCATCCATCGGCTTTTGAGCATAGTTCATGGAGGAAGTGTTGAGCAGGATGGATTTCTACTACCAACACGCCTTTCAATAGCTGCTTCTGATATGCACTCAAGCATTAACAGAAGAGGAGAGCTTTCTGAAATCTGTCAAATGGAATTTATGCAAATGCAAAGGTAACATCTAGGTTGGATCTGAACAACAATCAGTTACTGCCACCATCGTTGCCAAGGATTGAAAATTCAACACTCAATTGAAGCTAGGATATAACCTCCAACTGCAGTAGATAGCTTCCATCGATCCTCGCTCTTGCTACATTTTTTTCAGGAATGGGATGGCTTGGTCCTCTCGATGACTGACTCCTCTGAGAAGCACAATATCATACTCTCCTTCTCACACAATGTAGATGTGAAGCAATAGCGATGGAAGCTTCTTCCTCATGACGAATTTGTCTCCCTTCATTTCTATGTAGATCTTACCAGCAAATTAGGATTGCATAATGACAAATTGAGCGCCCAATCCTTCCACACCGCTCCTGTAACCTTCAATGATGCATTTGCGTTTCCATCTACATCGTCCTATATAGTTGATTTGAATGGCCTTGACTCACAACTTGTAACTGTGCGGTCGCACACATTCAAAAACACTGATATGTAATCTTTCTCTTAAATTCCAGTGCCAACTCAGTTCCAAAGCTCTGATACCACACGAAGAAAACTAATAAACAAATAATAAACACTACAATCATAAAATAAATATCAGATATATACAGAGCAGACATGGCAGAAAAGGCCTCAACCTTACAACATTCCTCACATTCTTATTATCAATCAATCCAATGTACAAAGAATGATAATAGTACAAATAAATACATGAGGAAGTTGGTCTCAAGATAGTACGTCTATCTTGGACATTATGGTTGAGAAAATATCTCAACAACACGCTAATCTAGGAGCCTAACTAGTTGACAAAAATATCTCAACCAACTAAGCCTAAACTGACTCCTAACCATGAGGAACAAACTCAATCTAGAAAGGTAGAATTAAATCCTACCTTTCATGATTTTAATTATATTTAATTATTTGGACTTAGAATTGTTTTTAATGTGAGAGTGAAAGCTAACAGAATATACAACTAAATTAGTTGCTTATAATGAAAGTAAATGAAATGAATATAAATTACTAAAATAGTCATTTATATAATGAATATGAAACTGCCAAAAAAGATAAATGACTATTGCAAATGATAAATTTATGATTACAAATGACAACTAAATTTTGCATATATAGACTCTTAGTAGCTAATTTATAGTATCTTATAACACGACCAAAATTAAGTCATATTTATTTGGTTATTAATTTGTTTCAAACGATGACTGAAATTGCATATATACGACTATTAGTAGCTAATTTACAGTATCTTATAACACGGCCAACTTTTTGGTCATATTTCTTTGGTCATTAATTGGTTTTCTCGGGCGATCCTTTAATAATATATTTTGTTGTATATTTGGTCATTAATTGTGACAATAAATGACTAAATATACTATTAGACAATAAAGTTGAGACAACCAATTAATGACTAAGCTAAAAATGACTAAAAGTTGGTCATGTTATAAGATATTGTAAATTAACTACTATTGGTCACCAACCGAAAAATAGTCGTTTATATGCAGATTTTAGTTGTTTTTTAAGTAACTAATCAGCCATTTTGTACTAGTGGAAAGAGACCGTCTGCAATGGCACTTTCAACTATAGAGGTTAAACACATGGCAACCACTCATTCAAGCAAGGAAATAGTTTGGTTGTAGATATTGTGTTCAAGTATGGGGTCAATATAGCAAGCTATAAGGATAGATTGTGACAACTAAAGTGTAATTTTCTTGGCAAAGGACCCTTCTTATCATTCAAAGACAAAGCACATTGATGTTTAGTATCACTTTGTAAGGGATATGGTTGAGGACAAAAATATGTTACTAGTAAAGGTGGGCACTCTGAAGAATGCTGCTAATGCATTGACGAAGTTTGTGAGCACTGAGAAGTTTTATTGGTGTAGAGAAACAATGGGCGTTGCAAGGTTGGAACAATGACTAAGCTCTCCCGTGACCCCCTATGTAGAAAGAAAACAAGTGGAAGAATTTTGGGTATGTGTTATATTATTTCCACAACTAACCTTGGAATGATTTTTTTGGGGTTCGAGGGAAAAAAAATTGGGCGGTTTTGCACATGATTTTCGCGTATGTTTTTGGTCCTGATGATTTTATGCTCATGATATTTTGTAGATCCGGTCAAAGGAACTACAATTATGTTCTAATCCAAGGTTAGTGGATTGGGGTTTATGAATGCTTCAACATGTATATATATATATGTATTGTAACATTGAAAAGAATATAATGAAAAATCAATTTGGTAGTCCCGATTTTGGGAGCTAGGGGAAAATCTTTGTGTATATTTGTTTTATGTTCTCATCATTGTATATTTTTATGTTTTAATAATTTTTTTGTCGGTAATTTTTGTACAAAGTTAAAACCTATATTGTGGAAAGAATCGGGATGTCTTAAGATCTCAACTTTCTCGTGGTTGATTGCATGGGGGTGTTCTTTAACCTGGGATTGTCTTAGAAGAAAGGGATTTGAGGGTCCATCGTATTGTGCTCTGTCTCCAAGTAGAAGAAACTGCAGAGCATCTCCTAATCACTTTCCCTTACACCAGGGGTTTGTGGGTTTTTGTTCAACAAGTTTTTAGGTGTACCTTACCTAGTAGCATGAATATTAAATCGTGGATAGAAGAATGGTATGATCATAAGTATAACAACTTGATGGTCTTACAAGCTTGGAATCTCGCATTGGGTTTTACGTGATGGAATTTGTGGAAGGAGCGCAACCTAAGAATCTTTGAAGTGAAAGAAAGACATATGTCGCTTCTACAGGAAACCATTCTTAGGAACATTCAGGAAATGATGTTGATATCCCTCTCAGATTGGGAGGATGGATAAATGGATGAGTTTGAGGTTGTCGTATTAAAAAGTCTTGATATTTCACTTAATATGCGGGTCTCTACTCCTTCTAAGAATAATGGACGTAAGGATAACAACAAAAATTTATTTATGCCTCCTCGAAGAGATTTCATCCAATTGAGTTTTTACGGGGTGCCAAAGGGCAACCCAAGAATGGTAGGTTATGGTGGTACTCTCAGGACGAAAACTCAGAACCAATACATGTTTATGCCTTCTCATGCGGTATAGCAACAAGCAATCTTGCAAAGTTCTTGGCACTTGATAAAGGTTTACAAATAGTTATAAGAGAAGGGTTTCATTTAATCCAGGTTCATGGCGACTCCCAACTAGTCATCCACACTGTCTACAAATTGATCCTAGGGCACACGTCAGACAAACACATTCACAGTCGGAACCTTCAAGAAGTGGTAAGCAGTATAATTTTTTGTTGGTGAACTTTGATTATGTTATTCCTATTCATACGCGAAGGGAAGGAAATAAGGCAACCAATGTATTAGTGAATTGGAGTAGCTTGGAGAGGTACGTAGCCTTAGATGAATCTTGGTTGGTGGCGGCTAGGAGAAAAGAATTTTCATCTTTAAAGAAATGGCTGGCACTGGATAAACATTGTGTAAGAGTACAAATCCTCGATAGGGGTTCTATCATGTCAATTGTTTAGCGTTGGGGGATATAATGGAAGTTTGCTAAGAATTTTGTTTTCTGACGCAATAGCTCTCTGGTGGTGTATTCATAGCGACATCATAATTATTGACATGTGCACAATTTGTGTGGTGAATAGGATGACGACCCTCGGTGGTAGATCTAGGCTCCACACCTAGTGTTGCATGTTATTCACATGGCACAATTTGGTATCACAACCCAGTTCACATCTAATCAAGTCAGAGTTGTGACTTAAATGTGAGCAAGTGGGAGGTATTGTCTTTGCGTTCGTTAAGTTTCCTGGTTTCAAATTGAGCTATTCCTGCTCTGAGATGGGTTACCCCTCTCATGGAGAATTGGTTGCAAGCAAAGTCACCTCTGATAGTCAAGGTAAGCTCATTTATAAGAAAATCATGCTCAAATGTCTTGGAAGGATGGAGTACTGGTTTATTCTCTACACCTATCTTGTCATGGAGAGTGTCCCTGTGCCTTACCTCATTCTACACACTCACTCCATCACGTCTCTAACGCATTATATTTGCATGGCCATGGACTCAGGGTGGCAAAATTATTGGGTCAAGGTCATTGCATATGTGTATCTGCAACCATTGTTCTATTCAGGCTGGTGCAGAGGTATCTTGTTCTTGTATTTCACTTACATTGCTAAAGTATGGTTTTGCCATAGCTTCACAAAGGTCGGGCTATCTCTTTGTAGTTAGACTATCTCTTACAGTGTTTCACTTACAATGTTAAAGTATGGTTTTGTCATATCCTTACAAAGGTCGAGCTATCTCTTTGTATTTTTTCCTGTATTTCACTGACATTATTAAAGTATGGTTTTGTCATAGCCTTACAGAGGTTGGGCTATCTCTTGGTTGGTGATTGTAACTGCTTATTGTTTCACAGGTTTTTGGCTTTATCGTTTATTATACATAAGGGTCAATGTTATTTGTTCTTTTCCTTCACAATTCTGGGTCTGGTTTATCGTTTGAACTTGTTGCAGTGTTACCCTTCGTAACTCCTCAAAACTCGGACCCTATTGGGATTTTCTTTAGTTGTCCAGGCTTGGCGTGTGGAGTATGGTACCCAAGTACCTTCTCCATTTGGTTTTAATTGGGTTTATGGTTGTGTCAATATTGTCTTTTTGCAAGTCCCTCCAGCCTCATTAAGACAAAATGTACATGAAGGTTGGGATTATGGGCAGTTCCCGAGTGTAAGGGTCATGGGTTTTCACTTCTTGTTTTTCGTTCACATAACAAAACCAATGTTGTAACCTTACTGGTTATGTTCCCTTTCGTTAGCAAACCCTACCATCAAGTCGTTCATTCCATTAGAGTCGGTCAGTATACCACAAGGTTTAGTTCATTGCATTGCAAGTTAATTGTCGTCATGGCTCCTCGATAACACTTTTCTAGCCACAAGGGTTGTTAATTTTAGATAAAAATGGTATGTTCTATGCTTTAGCACAATTTACTTCAATGTTCCTTAAGAAGCCCAATGACAATTTCCAATTATATCCAGTTGCAATCACATTAACTTAAACAAATTGATAGTAAATGTAGATAGAACATAAAAAAATGTGCGGAAGACTAGCCAAGACAAGAGGACACAAGATATGGCGAATGCCAGGGACAAACCCCAATGTGGGGAAACCCTTTGATCAAATCTTCTTATTATTATTCAATAGTTCAGCAGAGAGAGTACAAATATCAAATTAACTTGCCCAAAACAATCATGTCAAATCAGGAGTCAACAACGGTCAATTGTAGCCCTAACCAGAAAGTCAACAGTGGTCAAAGAAACTCCAAAGTTTCCTCCAAGAAAATCGGTCAACAATAGATAAATTCAGCCTTCTAAGAGGGTCAAATTTAGCCCAAAACAGTTTGGTCAAACCAGTCAAAGGAGAGAGAAAACACAGCTGCAAATTTGAAGTCAACCCTGGTCAAACTATCCCAAACTCCTCAAAAACTGTGTCAATAAATGTGGCCTTCAAAAATCAGATTTATGCCCGCAAGAACAAATTCAATGTTGTTCAAAAGCACCCTGGTCAACATTGTTATGTTTTCTTCAAATTTTTGGTTAGCAAACAAACCCGGAAATTCGTCCTCCTTTCACACATGCAAAGTAGAAAAGGTTACCTCCAAGTTTTACGAACAAATCAAGAGAGGAGAGAGAGAGATATGTGATGAGATGAGTGATGCCCAAATGAGGAGAGAGTTCACTCCTATATATACACTTTGATGAGGGTGAGGAGACACATCTATAGGGATTTTGAGCCTACATTTGACTGAGGCCGACCTTGATAATTTGTGCATGAGAGAGAATAAATTCAGAATTCCATTTTTTCTTGTCAGAATGAGATGATATTTATGTCAAAATTGGACCTCTCGAAAAGAGGAATCCAATGCAATAATCATCTCCATCATATGAGTTGTCCTAAGGTGGAATTTGGCCCTAGTTTCCAATTTGAACACTTCCTCTCAACTAGGGAGAATTCCACCTGCCAATCCATCTGTCATCATGATGCCATCTTGTCATCATATACCATCACTGTCATCACTGCCCTACTCTGCTTTGTTGAACCATGAAGTAATAATGAAGAAGAAGTGATTGAGAGTGATTCATAAGATCATACCACTCTCCACTGACAAAAGTCAGTGCTTGATCCCAGATCAAGTTGTTGAACACCATGCATCCTAGTCATAGGAAGTACGATAGTACACGATGCATCCATCAGTAGTGCTATGGTCCCTAACCATGTTTTCCCAACTCATTAGCCAGATGAGAGGTACTTTCCATGAGTCCTAGACTCTATTGGTAGGATGTGTGCTGGGGCATCATGAGGAGAAGGTGAACCACTCATCCTGCTCATATGTCATAGGAGAAGGTTAACCACTCATCCTATGCATATGTCAATCGTAGGGGAAGGTGAACCATTCACCCTACATAAATGTGTCCGGGTAGGGGAAGGCGAACCACTCACCATACACACATGTCAACCATCATGGGGTATCATAGGGGAAGGTGAACCACTCACCCTACACACATGTCAACCATCATGGGGTATCACAGGGGAAGGTGAACCACTCACCCTGTACATAGCACACCACTAGGGGAAGGTGAACCACTCAACCTATGGTCTCTCATAGCTCCAAGAAGTACCCCAAGCCCCCAAGAGCTCCCAAAGCTCAGTGTTCAACTCATACGAGACCCTCATAGGAGGGTCTTTCCACGACTCCAAGTCTCTCTTTGAAGGTTAAGAATCTGACCTTCACCAAAGGCTTCGTGAGAATGTCCGCGGCCTGCTCATATGTTCTAATGTGTTGGAGCATTATTGCTCCCCGTTGCACCATATCCCGGATAAAGTGGTACCTGATATCAATGTGCTTGGAGCGGTCGTGAAACACAAGATTCTTTGATAGGTGAATCCCACTCTGGTTGTCACAAAAGATCATGGTGGTACCTAGCGCCTGCTCAAATAGCTCACTGAAGAGCTTCCTCAACCAAACTTCCTCACAACAGGCCATACTCGTAGCAATGTATTCGGCCTTTGCGGTGCTTAAAGCAACAAATTTATGCTTCCTGCTCATCCAAGATAGAGAAGCAGAGTCCAAAGAGAAGCAGCACCCAGACGTGCTCTTATGATCCACCACACTGCTAGCCCAGTCAACATCTGAATATCCATGTAGCCTCAAGTTCCCAACAATGTATCTCAAACTATAGTGGATTGTGCCCCAGAGATATCTCAAGAGATTCTTAGCAACAATCTAATGAATGTGATGAGGCTCCACCATAAACTAATTCAATGTGTTTACAACAAAGCATATGTCAGAACGAGAGTTGACCAAGAAAATCAAGGCCCCTACAAGTTGATGATACTCAGAAGGGTTTTATAATCCGGGCCCAACAACACTTCCACATAGCTTCTTGAAGTTTAGTTCCATCCTAGTAGTCATGAACTTGCAATCCACCATCCCACATCTCTCGAGTAGCTTCATAATGTCTTTTCCTTGGGAAAGGAAAATCTCACCTGGATTTTGCCAGACCTCTAGCCATAGGAAGTAATGCATCAATGCTAGGTCCTTCATCTCAAATTCAGAAGCCAACTCCCTCTTGCATTGATGAATGAGAGGGTCATCCCCTGTCAGAAAGAGATCATCCACATAAAGGACCAGAATGAGAGATTTGTCATTTTCAAACTTGAAGTATAGGATCGGGTTAGCATCGCTCCTTGTAAATCCCAGCTTCATAAGATAGCTATCAATCCTCTCATACCAAGCCCTAGGGGCTTGCTTCAACCCATGGAGGGATTTCTTCATCCTGCATACATCTCATGATCTTAAACGTTGAACCCCTCGAGTTGTTCTACATAGACTTCCTCCTTAAGCAAACCATGCAAGAAGGCACTTTTGGCATCCATCTGGTGTAGGCTCCATCCTTGCGAAGTGGCAAGGTCTATGATCGAACAAATGGTGGTATATCGGGCAACCGGTGCAAATATCTCATCATAGTCTACTCCTTCCTTTTGAGAGAAGCCTTGAGCAATAAATTTGGCCTTGAACTTTCCAACACTCCCATCAGCTCCATGTTTGATATTGTAGAGCTAATTTGAAGTGACCACTGGCTTGTCCTTGGGTCTAGGAACCACATCCTAGACATCATTCTTAATGATCGACTCATACTCCTCATTCATTGCATCCTTCCAAACTTGGTTTTTCACAGCATCTTCGAATGTACAAGGCTCATATTGTACAATGGTACTCATGGCAACTAAGTACCCTTGGTACCTATTCGACTTCTTGATTTTATGAAATGTCCCCCTCAGTGCAATATGTTTCTCAGCGTCTTCAAGGGTATCTTTGAGCCATAAAGGTCTTTTTCTTGAAGTAGTGGGCTCACTAGGAGGTGGATCAATGGGATCCATCGGACCTTCCACATTGAGCATCAGTCGATCAGACGAAGGTTCATCTTGCTTTCTTGTATCGGCATCATCATTGTCCTTGTGGATATGAAGATCTCAGACTTTCCTAAGAGCATAATCTTCATCGAAAGTGACATCATGACTTAATTCCACTTCCCTTTGACCAAGTACGTAGATTTTATATGCCTTAGATGTTTCACTATAGCCCGCAAACATTCATTTCTTCCCAGATGCATCTATTTTGTTTCTTTTCTCTTTCGGCACATGAAAATATATGGGACAACCAAAAATTCTAAAATGAGAAACATCATGTTTCTTATTGGCAAAAGCTTCTTCTGGTGTTTTTAAGTCCAATGCTTGATGTGGGCATCTATTTTGGACATACACAACGGTGTTGGCAGCATCTCCCCATAAGAACTTTGGTAGACCTTGGTCATGAAGCATGGCATGGGTGGTTTCTATGATGGTTCGATTCTTCCTTTCGGCAACACCATTTTGTTTAAGAGTATATGCAATAGTGGTCTCCCTCTTAATGCTAGCTTCTCTACAATAGTATTTGAATTCATTTGACTCATATTTGGTACCATTATCAATCTTCAATATATTGATCTTCTTCCTTGTTTGATTCTCGACCAAGGCTTTGAAAGAGAGGAACAATTTGAACACTTCATCTTTCTTCTTTAAGAAATAGATCCATGTTTTGCGAGATAAGTCACCCAAAAAAATAGAATAGTAAAAATATCCATGCAAAGATGTTATGGGCAACATACTTGATAGATCATAATGAACCAATTGAAGAATGTTGGTGGTTTGAGTTTCAATTGAGGGGAATGGTCCCCTTGTATGTTTTCTAGTTTCACATCCCTGACAAACACCTTCATGATCTAATTTGAATTCGGGCATACCTATGACCATCTTCAGTACATCAGGAAGGGATTTGAAATGAAGGTGAGCAAATCTTCGATGACATAATTCAGATTGAAGAGAACTATCACGAAGTCATTGCTCCAAACAAACTTCCTCCAACTTGATAGAGACCTTCAACCCTGAATCCAAGAGTGAATGCAACTCTTGGGTTCCTTTGCCAAACACGAACCTTCCCATCAATGAATGTCACCTTGAAACCTTTATCTTCTATTGCAGAAATAGAGACCAAGTTATTTTTTAGATCAAGTACATATAGAACTTCTTGTAAATGAAGAGTTTTACCTTGATTTAAGTGAAGAGTAACAGTCCCAATTCCTTTCATGGGATAAGTGGTATTATCCCCAAGTATAATCTCCATATTCGTCTTCTTTTAAATCAAGTGAGAGAGCTTCTTTGTACCCAGTGAATGCAACTCTTGGGTTCCTTTGCCAAACACGAACCTTCCCATCAATGAATGTCACCTTGAAACCTTTATCCTCTATTGCAGAAATAGAGACTAAGTTATTTTTTAGATCAAGTACATATAGAACTTCTTGTAAATGAAGAGTTTTACCTTGATTTAAGTGAAGAGTAACAGTCCCAATTCCTTTCACGGGATAAGTGGTATTATCCCCAAGTATAATCTCCATATTCGTCTTCTTTTAAATCAAGTGAGAGAGCTTCTTTGTACCCAGTGAAGTGACTTGAGGCACCACTATCAATCAACCAATGATTCAATGTATCTGGAGGAGAGGCGGTAGTGAGGGTAGAAATAAGATATAAAAAAATTGCTTTACAACATTAACTTCTTCATACCTGTAGTTTCTTGACTTCTTGGGAGGATGACCATTTCCATTTCGAGCAGCGGGAGCATTCCTCTTTCCTTTGTTATTGAACTTGGTGTTCCTTTGATTTCCATTTCCCTTGAAGTTCTTGTTATTGTTGTCATCATCTCTTGGAGTGTCTTTCTTGTGAGGACACTCTCTAGAGAAGTGGCCAAACATGTTACAATTGAAGCAGCTTCCTTTTCTTCCTTCTTTGAATCCTGACTTGAACCCTTGACCTTGATTTCTTGGACCAACATTATTCTTCCTCTTAGAATGAGCGAAGAAGGTTGTAGGATTGTTTCTATTTGAAGGCTTGTCTCTTTCCATCATCCTTATTTCTTCTTGAGTGCATCTAGCCAATAATTCATAAAATCCTGGAATCTTGTCATTATTGAGAATGGCAGTGTTGAACACATCCCATTCTCTTGTAAGGCCTCCAAGTGTGATAAGAGTAAGCTCCCTCTCACCAATGACTTCTCCAATAGATAAGAGACCATTCTTGATCTCGGTAATCCTCATGAAGTAGGATTGGATGGATTTTCCTTTATCCATCTTGATGTCTTTCAACTTTCTCTTGAGAAAAAGAACTTGATTTGCAGTATTTACTTTGAACATCCCAACCAGCTTATCATGCATCTCCTTAGATGTTTCCAAATCAGAAATATAGGCAACCAAAGGCTTGTGAATCGAATCAACAATAATTTTCTTAGCTTTAACCTCACCTTTCTTGTACTTTGTTTGTGCAGTTGCGGATGCATTTGAAGTAGGCTCCACTACTCTTCCTTTGACATAGTCCATGGCATCATTTTTTTCCAATGCCAAATCTAGAGACATCTTCCATGCATGATAGTCGGTTTGTCCTTAAGATCGTCCTCAAATTTGAAGTAAGATGTAGTCGTCATTGGGACTAGTTCCAAGTCCTTGTCCAACAACTTCCCTTAATGATTTCTTTTCCTCACTCTTTCTTGGGCTTTGTCTTTACCTGAGATCTGATACCATGTTAATTTTAGATAACAATGTTATGTTCTTTATTTTAGCACAATTTACTTCAATGTTCCTTAAGCAACCCAATGACAATTTCCAATAATATCCAATAGTAATCACATTAACTTAAACACATTGATAGTAAATGCAGATAGAACATAAAAACATGTGTAGAAGACAAGCCAAGACAAGAGGACACAAGATATGGTGGTTGCCAAGGATAAACCCCAATGTAGGGAAACACTTTGATCAAATCTTCTTATTATTCTTCAATAGTTCAACAAAGAGAAAAGAATACAAATATCAAATCAACTTGCCCAAAACAATCGTGTCAAATCAACAGTCAACAACAATCAACTGCAACCCTAACTAGAAAGTCAATGGTGGTTAAAGCAGCTCCAAAATATCCTCCAAGCAGCTCGGTCAACAACATATAAATTCGGCCTTCCAAGAGGGTCAAAGTTAGCCCAAAACAGTTTGGTCAAACCAGTCAAAGGAGAGAGTAAACACAACCATAAATTTTGCAATCAAATTTGAAGTCAACGCTGAAGTCAACCCTGGTCAAACTATCCCAAACTCCTCGAAAATTGTGCCAAAAAATGTGGCCTTCAAAAATCAAATTTCTACCCACAAGAACGAAGTCAACGCTGGTCAAAAGAACCCTGGTCAATGTTCTGTTTTCTTGAAATTTTCGGTCAGCAAACAAACCCTGAAATTTGTCCTCCTTTCACACGTGCGAAGTAGAGAAGGTTGCCTCCAAGTTGTACGAACCAATCAAGAGAGGAGAGAGGAGAGAGAGAGCTATGTGATGAGATGAGTGGTGTCCAAATGAGGAGAGAGGTCACTCCTATATATACACTTCACGGAGGGTGAGGAGACACATCTATAGGGCTTCATGAGCCCATATTTGACTGAGGCTGACCTTGACAATTTGTGCATGAGAGAGAATAAATTCAAAATTCCATTTATACTTGTTAGAATGATATGATCTTTATATCAATATTGGACCTCTTGAAAAGAGGAATCCAATGCAATAATCATCTCCACTATATGAGTTGTCCTAATGTGGAATTTGGCCCTAGTTTCCAATTTTAATAGGGGTGGCGCTCTTGGGTCACCTTCGATGTGACAAAGGAATTTGTTTGGTTAGGAATCCATAGCCAATTTTTTCGAGGTAGCTCTCTAGAGATCTATAAGGAAATTCTCCATTTCGAGGCAAAAGAGTTTGGGGATAGAGACTATTTCTCGAATTCATAGTTAGAAGGTAGTAGCCTCAAGTGGGTACCAGACCCAGGGAAGTTTTGTAAGAGAAGGATTAATTTCCTTCATTCCATCAACCTTCATTGACAACTGGAAACTCTTCTTAGCATGGTTATTAGATACAAGCAAGTAGACAACTACAAGGTTTGCAGGTCATGAGGATATAAAGAGAATTTTGAGGGATATCAGATACAACTTGGATGATATAGTGGTCAGACTATCTTACATAGAACATTATGTTGTTTCATACTATGACACGAAATCAAATGAGCATCAAGCAGTGTCAGCGGTCATCAACGCTCCATCTCAAGCCTCTCCTCAGGCCAACTCTACTACCACATCACCAGTAATAATTTTGGACTAGCAAGTCCACCAAGCACTCTGTATGTTGGTTTACAATGGGTGGTATTTTGTGGTTTTTTGTATCTAGATGTTTTGTTAGTTTTGTTTTTCGACAAGAATATGTATTATTGTAGCTCTTTTAGTTTTTACTTGGCCTAGTTACACTAGCAAGACTAGAAAAATGAAGAGGGATGTGTCACATTAGTCAGCCCTCATGATATTCTCGAAATGTGTTATTGATAGTCAAGGCATTACCTATGCTTATCCTTGGTGGTAGACAAGACTTAGTAGGTCATTGTGAAGGATGTTTTTTTGGAGGTGTTGCTAAATAAAGTGCAATATAAAATCTTTTGATATTGATATCAATAAAAATTTACTGAGTCAATTTACAAAAAAAAAAGAAGAAAAAAAAAAAAGATAAAATTATTTTTAATGGAAGAAACCATAAAATATATTACATCAATAATAAAATCATTCTCAATTGAAGATAATAATAAAATAATGGTAAGAGATTTTTTTTTCCAAAAATCTAAATACAACATAAATATGTTTTTTTAAGATCTATTAAATAATTACGAATAAAAAAGAGAGAAATTACATAGTGGAAAAATATAAATATTCAAACAAAAAAATATGTTTTTTTTTAAGATCTATTAAATAATTACAAATAACAAAGAGAGAAATTATATAAATTACATATTGGAAAAATATAAATATTCAAACAAAAAAATTGTAAAGTAAAAATTGCAAAATTATAATATAATGTGTTTTCTTCTAAACAAAAATTTCTAAAAAAAAGTTTAAGCAACTATTAATTTAAGTAAAATTTGCAAAATTATAATATAATGTATGAGCTTCTAAACAAAAATTACTAAAAAAAAAGCTGAAGCAACTATTAATTTTTTAAACTTTGTTGCATATTGCAAAAGAAAATATTTAATAGAGTGTCATCTAAACTTGTAATAATTTTGAATATATTGAATTTCCCCTTATCCATTTTTTTTTGTTTTCCTCCTCAAATATGTATATTGAGTTTACCCTTATCCATTGTTTTTTTGTTTTCCTCATCAACTTTGTTATGAAAAAATTAGATTATCAACTTTAAAATGCTTTACGATGTGATTTTCATATACAAAATTTTATTTCCAATTTTATTTGAAATCAAATTATAGATTAAACTGGAAGTTAAAAAGAATTTTGCTAACACTTTTAACAGATATGGAATTGAAATAAATAATATCCATTTAGTATTATGATTACTCTAATATTTTATAATAAAGTGTCATCTAAATTTGTAATAACTTTGAATATACTGAATTTCCTCTTATCCATTTTTTTTTTTCATCAAATTTGTATATTGAGTTTACCCTTATTCATTGTTTTTTTGTTTTGCTCATCAATTTTGTTATGAAAAATTTAGATTATCAACTTTAAAATGCTTTACGATGTGATTTTCATATACAAAATTTATTTCCAATTTTCTTTGAAATCAAATCATAGATTAAACTGAAAGTTAAAAAGATTTTGCTAACACTTAACAAATATGAAATTGTAATAAATAATATCCATTTAGTAGTATGATTAAGTACTCTAATATTTTATAGTACATATCACAAAATAAATATTCTATTCTTAATAAAAATAATGAATATTCTAGTAAATTAAAGATTAATTTATTATGAGAAATAAAAAATAATTAATGATTTTATAACATGAAATTGAAATAAATAATATCTATTTAGTATTATGATTACTCTAATATTTTGGAGTATATATCACAAAATAGATATCTTGTTCTTAATAAAATATAATGGATATTCTAGTAAATTAAAAATTAATTTATTGGAATAAATGAAAAATTAATAATGATTTTATAAATTCAATTTTCATTTGTAAATTTCTAAAGTTAACATAAATTTTGATTTTAATTTTAGTGTTAAAATTGGTTTTTTTATTTTATTTTTTTCTTATTAAATTGGTCTATTTGTATTGAAGTTTTGAATAATAGATATGTTCTTTGTATTAATGAATAATTTGAAATATTTTTTATTTTCAATTTATTCTATTTATATTGAAGTTTTGAATAATGAATATGTTCTTTGTATTAATGGATAATTTGAAATATATTTTATTTTCAATTTAATTTTTTTTATAATTTATTTAAATATTATAATGTTTATTATTAATTATTAATAATAAATTATTAATTCTTTAATTCTTAAACTACATGTATATGTATATAAAGTTGTTTTGATCTGATGATTTATTTTTAGGAGTTGGGGAGGGGGAGCTGGGCACTTTCCTGAGAATCAAGAATATATGTATGCTTAAAGTTTAGGTCACACTTCCAAGAATATTATTGAAGCTTATGACTTATATTAGGGTTTGAGGCAAATTGTGAATCTAGAAATTTATGAGATGATTGTTTTTAGTGATTCCTTGAATATCATTCATCATTTGTATTTAAAATCTCTTCCCTCATATACAAAGTTAAGTCTCAAATGGATTTGTCAGTTGTATGAGTTTATCCCCAGAAGAAATGTCTCCATGTTCTGATCAAACAACTCTAGGGATGATCACATAGATAATTTAGGGTCAAGACTAATTCAAGGTGAACTTTAGTGATAGGGGCAAAAGGGATATGCCCCCCTTCTTTAATTGTTAATCAAGGGACTTAGAAATCAATGCATAGGATAATAATTCTTTATGGTTTAATGTAAAAATTTGATGCTTTGTAAACTTTGGGCTTTTTAGCTCAGTATTGATGAATGTACAAGTGGAATATTGTAGATATTGTAGTATTTTGTTTAAAAACTTCAAGGTCAAAATTTTCTAGATGGTCATTCATACATATTCCATTCCAATTTCTAGATGGCCATTCATACATATTCCATTCCAACCATGTCCACTGTTTCAACTTGCTTATGTAAATTATATATCTACATTGAGCTTTAGCTCAATGTCTTTTAATATAATAATTATTCGCAATTCTTGTTAAATAAAAAAAAATCTAAACACTTAGTTCGAGTTGTATACCCTCCTAGTCGGCTTACATATAAGGGCGTATACCGAAAGTAATGGTAGTAGTTAAGGAATGCTAACATTGAATAGAGGCATTCCCCCCTGTTGCAACAAATAGAGGCATTTCGAGTAAGTTCCCCTAGTTTGCAATTGGACTTCCCTAGCTCGGGCCTAGTGCTTTATTTAGACTCTAGCCTAACGGTCCTCCTCTATTGGACCCTCTTAACCTAGTCCTCTTCAAATGATAAACATTTTAGCCTTCTTTTTTCTTTTCCTTTTCTTTTTTTTCATCATAATTGCGTTATTTTCTTTGCATATTTTTCTGTGTTTGAAACATTCTTTTAGCACTCCCAACATGTTGTGGTGATATCTTAATTATATGTATTTAAATTCAATAATTTGCATCCTATCTTTCAAAACTAAAATAATAATAATATATTATTATTAATAAATATAATTATGATATTAAAATAAATAATACTTAATAATTTATATGTATAATTATTTTTTATAATATATCAATACAATAATTTTCATTAACATTTATAAACATTCGTGAAAATCAACCCCACCAAAACTATTTATTTCCAAAACAACATTACATAGTAACACTATGTAGACATGAGAGTACCACATAGTCATTTAGAGACCACAAAGTGGACATTGATCAAACCATAATTAAGCACCTTTAATTCTTGTAATCATAATTATAGAAATGACATGGATCCCATCAAATCATGGCATACGAAACCCTAAATTCCTAGGAAGTGTTAGAAATATGTGTTATGAACTCTTGTTGCACATAGCTTCTAGGATGGAGTCTGCATAAGAATACATATGGAGTTGTGCATAAGAACACATATGGAGGTGGGAGTTGGGAGATCTCAGGGGGGCTTCTTTCTTTCTGCTATTTAGATTGATCTGCAACTGTAATAACCAAATACTTAAAATGCCTTATCCTTTTGGTATATAACTCTATGGCTTTTTTATGCACCAAAAGTGCTCTTCCTCTTTGAATACGAACTGGAAAACCACTTGGCATGTTCAGTGAGCTTACATGAACGAGCTTCTCATTCTCCCTTTCGTCTAATCCTTGCATCGACGGAATAAATAATTCACAACTTGCATCATTTTTGTGCACGACTTTCTCGATGAGCAAGTGCTACCTACATCATTTTCTGGGTTGAATGGTTACTAGTTTCATAGTTTGGCTTGAAATTCACTGAATTTCTCTGCAGGGATATTTCTGTTCCATAATAATTATCTCACTTCTGATGGCTATTGTTTGAAACGTTTTTATCATGTCTCTTTGTTATTTCAGGGAGAATTGAGCTTATTATTACTTTCCTTGATTTAGCTAAATATAATGGAAGTTGGATGGTATGGTAATCTCATCTAGTGTCTACTTCCTGTAGCCAGGTCAGGAGGAGCTTTCACAAGGTAGTGAAGGCAATGGCAAGACATTATTACTTTCCTTGATTTAGCTGAATATAATGGAAGTTGGATGGTATGGTAATCTCATCTAGTGTCTACTTCCTGTAGCCAGGTCAGGAGGAGCTTTCACAAGGTAGTGAAGGCAATGGCAAGACCTTGCTTTGCATACCATCAAATGAAAATTGGTGATAAGTTAGGGCGTGCATTTAGGTTAACTGCTTAGGAAATGTAAAGCAATATTGAGTGACATATAGCTTTTTACTTCTGATTAGAGAATTTTCTTCTCCGGTTCATCATGTGTATTATTGATTTACCATTAGCACTATAATAGCAGTGTTCTGAAATCTTATTTACTTTATAGTTTTTTTATTTTTTTTATAAACGCTAATTTTTTTAACCTTCTCTACAACCATTTAAAAAGTTGTTAAATGTTTAATATCTTTGTTTAAAATTAATTGTAAAAGAATATTTTAAAAGATTCCATTACTTATGTACTTGCGTAGATTTGTCAAACCAATTATTAAATGTTTAATATCTTTGTTTAAAATTTATTGTAAAAGAATAATTAAGAACTTTTTATCACTTATGCACCTAGGCAGATTTGTCAAACCAATCACTAATTCTACTCTATGTGCTCAATTATTTCTTTATTGCATCTCTGTCGTTCAGTTAGTGATATGGTACGAGTCTAAATATACCATATAAGTAGTGTTTGATTTAATTTTTGTTGTTGTTTTTTACTTTTAGATATTTTGTGTTTTTTTTTTAAATAATTAATTAAGTTTATAAGTTTTTTTATAATTTAGTATATAAATAGTTTGTAAATATTTACATGTCGATTTAATTAAATAATAGTGAAAAGTTAAAAGTAATATAGAATATAGCTGAGTTTGGAGAGATGTTATAGTGTCTATAAGAAATTAAATAATAAAATTCAATTTGTTAAATGTTAAGATCAATTTTATTTCATAAATTAAAATAATGATTATATAACCATTTTTAAAGTTAATTAATAAGTACATAAAAAATTTACTTATAATAAATTTACAATATAATAATATTTTTAACAATAGATATTCACTTCCACTTTAATATTATTACCTTGTAAATAGGCTTTGTTATAATATTATGGCTCATCAATACCACCTGCCCAAAAACCACCTCTCATTTCACAATCAAAATAATTTCTAATATTTTATTTGAATTTAATTTTATAATATTTTTTCAATTAAATATAAAAGTTGATCATAATTACTTTTAAGATATATGTAAACCCCCTACCACATTAAAATATATAAGATTTAAATAGTAACGATATAATGAATTCATTTTACCATATAAGTTAAAATAATAATTTTGTAATCATATTTAAATTTCATTAATAAGCACATAAAAACTTAATACTTACAATATAACAAGCTTTTTAACTATGGATATTCACCCCGCTTAACCATGGATATTGTTAAGTTGTGAATAGGCTTGGTTGCAATACCATAGGTCAATACCATGGCTTATCAATACCACATGCCCAAAAACCATTTCTCATTTCACAATCAAATTAGTTTATAAATAATTTTTTTTTTTTTTTTTTTTACATTTTTGTGTTGAACATTCTCAAGCCTAGTATGGAAGAGATATAATGTCATGTTTATCTAAACATCTTGACTCAATGAAATTGCAATATATATATACATAAACCAATCTATATACATTTTAACTCTAGATCTATCAAGTTTCAAGAGGTATCAAATCTAGAGAGGTGAAATTTTTTTTCAAAGTTTCCACTCAAAAAAAGGTTTGCACCTAGAGAGATTTGATCACTCTTAAGATGGATCTAGGTTGGTTTAATTGAATGTATCAATCTTTTTACCAAATATAGTGATTTAAAATTTGATTAGCTAAACGGGCTATAAAATAGTCTTATATTTCAAATGGAGTTGTCTTTAGTGTGACCTTTTGGACTTTCCGGCGTCGGAATCCGGTGGAAAAAATTGAGGTGAAATATTAATTTGTGTTATTTAAACTAGTTTTTTAATTGTATCTATGGATCCAACACCCTGAAAATCCCTTGGGGCACTTGGATTGCGCAAGGGTTATCCATCAAACTTGTGATTTCAATAAATTCCTGTCGGATTTTAGAGAAATTAGATCGGGAAAGGCTTTCAAAAAGTCTCACTAAAGACAACTCGATTTCAAACATATCTTAAAATTTAGGGGAAAAAATGTCATAAGAAAGTAGAGCTCACATGAACATTAAGTTGATAGTGGATAAATCCTTTACACAATAAACATAGATTAGTGGAGATAACTTGAACATAAATTAGTGGAGAAAACTTGAAAACCTTTACAAGATAAATTCAATTTTTACCAATATAACTTCAATGCCTTATTATGGCACCATACATGATTACAAAGAGGATTGAGAATCTTATATATAACCATTAGTACAATGTTAACTATTATAGTAATTATAAGCTATTAAATTTTATATTGATATGGAATTACCAACCCACTTTTAATAAACACAATAATGATAGTTGATATGGTGTTTTATTAACACAACATGGAGCATTAATTGCATCAAGATCCCCTTAATCTGAACTGACATGAAGGGACATTACAAACTATTCTCCCATAATGAGAAAATATTTCATTTCCTTAAAAAAATTGGCTTTTGCCAAAGGTGTTACAGAGTCAATCAAAATCTTGACACTTTGAAGAAATTTCAACCCCCACTTCGGTTATCAATTTTCCTTATCACTCCATGCATATAGTTTTAAATCCAAGCATGATAAAAATTCTAAAATCTGGAAATGATAATATTTTTCTGAAAACACAAATTTAGAGATTTTACAACTGTTGAAATTGTAGAAATAAAACAGAACAAAATTATAACAGCCACACACAGAAAATAACACAGTGATTTTTGGTCAATGTGACCCTGGAAAAACCCCCTACAAATCTTTGGGAAAACCAGTTTGAGAGCTTTTTTTTATTTCTAAAAATGCTTTTATAGAGAAACTGAAATACACAGTAAAAATTCCAGCAACCACAAATTACAACTTATCTCGATTTCTGTGCTTGAACTCCACCTCGAAAATTGTGCCAATCAACAAACAACCAAAATAGAAATTTTTACAGCAATAAAACAACATTAAATGTTGTACGACCAACCTCGAAAAATGTGCCTAGAACTTGCTATCCCTCTTCCTCGATTTCTATGCCTTTCTCCTGCTATACGGTTTTTCCTTGGGATGTGTGCCAATAAATGCTGCTGCCCAGATTCACTGAAATGTCTTCTTGCTGCTCTCCTTCACTTCCTCACTGCTCAGAAATTTTCTCCTTGCTCTCTCTTCTCTTTCTCTCAAATGCTCATGAAAGAATGAATGATATTTTCCTCTTCTCTTCTCCTTTTATTCTCTAAATGACCTTTTGGGTTACCCTAAGATCTAATGGTTGAGATTCATTTAGATCTAGGGATGAGAATAAATGTGCATTTAATTATCACTTTCTATTTTTTAACTCACCCACTTAAATAAAGACCCACTTAGCCTTTTATTTCCATAGTCACTTTTTCACTTTCTAATTCTTCATTCACTTTAATAAAGTCACCTTTAAATTAGAATGTAACTTTACCACTTATAAAGTCACTTTTAAATTAGAATGTAATTTTACCACTTATAAAGTCACTTTTAAATTAAATTGACTTTACCACTTATAAAGTCACTTTAGGAGAAAAGTAAAAAATAAATTTGGACACTTTTCCCTAGGCCAAAGATCAAAGCCTTAGGGAACCACTTGTCCTCTGGTACCCAAATTTTAACACTCCCTCTTACCGAGGAAAGTGTTCCTCACCACTCCCATCTTGTCTCTGAAGTATACATGCTTGCCGTGTGGTAAGGCTTTGGTGAAAATGTCTGCTACTTGCTCATTTGTGGAAATGTACTCAAGCTTGATAGCTCCCTTTTGGACATAGTCTCTAATGAAGTGATACTTGATCTCAATATGCTTTGACCTATCATGAAAAACTGGATTCTCCATGAGTTTTATGCAACTTTGATTATCACAGTAAATTACTAAAAGTCTCAATGCCTGACCAAATAGACCAAACAACATCTTGCGAAGCCATATGGCCTCACAACTAGCCAAACTAGCAGCCATATACTTTGCCTCAGCTGAACTCAATGCAACTGACTATTGTTTCCGACTGATCCACGACACAATTGTCGAACCCAACCCAAAACAACACCCGAAAGTACTCTTCCTATCTGAAGCACAACCTACCCAATCTAAATCCATGTACCCTGCCAGTCTCACTCCATCACCCTGTCTATAATCTAGACCAAAATCCACTGTCCCCTGCAAGTAACGAAGAATGTGTTTTGCAGCTACCCAGTGCACTCTCCTGGGCTCACACATGAACTGACTCATAGTGTTAACTGCAAAACATATATCTGGTCGAGTGTTGACCAAATACATCAAACAACCAATCAATTGTGTGTATAGATTAGGATCCACGAACTCGAAATCAGAAGCGTGAAGCTTCTTCCAGTTAGTGATCATAGGTGTAGACATGGGTTTTTCGTCCTCCATGTGAAATCTGCTAAGAATATCCACAATGTACTTCCCTTGTCCCAGGAAGAAATGCCCCTCCTCCTGCCACACCTCCAATCCTAGAAAATAATGCATCAAGCCAATATCCTTCATCTCAAACTCTGAAGCAAGATCTCTCTTGTAGCCCTTAATGAGTCTCTCTGCACTGGTGATGATCAAGTCATCAACATACAACACCAGAATGAGAGGCTCCTCACCCACCACAATGAAGTATAGGTTCGGATCAACCTCACTCTTTGTGAAACCCAACTGCTACAAGTATGTATCAATCCTCGAGTACCAAGCTCTAGGAGCTTGCTTCAGGCCATAGATTGCCTTTTTCAATCTGCATACATGGGACTCCTTCCCATGCACCTCAAAGCCCTGTGGCTGCTCAATATAAACCTCCTCCTGAATGAAGCCATTGAGAAATGCAGTCTTCACATCCATCTGGTGGATCTTCCAACCCATCTCTGTTGCAATCAATATAATGGAGTGAATATATGTATACCAAGCTACGGGAGCAAAGGTCTCCTCATAGTCAACTCCCTCTACCTGTGAGAATCCTCTAGCCACAAATCAAGCCTTGAACTTCTCGATGTTGTCATCTGCAGCATGCTTTACCTTGTAGAGCCATCTGGAAGTAACAACTGATTTACCTTCAGGCCTTGGCACTACCTCCCAAACATCGTTCTTCATAATAGAAGAATACTCCTCCATCATGGCCTCTCTCCAGACTTGCTGGCTGGCTGCCTCCTCAGAACTAGAAGGCTCGGAGTTAACAATGCTTATTACCAATGCCATGTAACTACAGAACCGCTCAGGTGATTTACTCTCTCTAACATGTTTCTTTGGCCTAGCAACTAATGTGGCCTCGTGCAAGGTATCTTGAAGCCACCTGGGCTTCCTCTTCCCTGAGCATACTTCTCCCACCGTAGTGAAAGAATCCTCATCATCATCAAAATCTTGAACTCCTGAAGGCCTGTCAATTGACCTCATGCCTGAACCTGTGCTTGTAGATGCTAAAGTACTGTGCGAACTGTCCATTAGTGGACTACCCTATGAACTGCTCTGCGGACTTCCCTGCATGCTACCTAAAGAACCACCCACCTGACTCTGAGAGCCACTTCTCACTGATGGTCCTGACACTGTAATCGACGTACCTCCTGATCGCTGACCACTGGATCCCTATGACTGACTCAGCTACTCCTGAGGATCCTGTGACTCTGGATACTCTAACTCCCGTGACCTCCTGAAAGCTCTATCCTCCTCGAACTTCACATCCCACCTGACAACCACTTTCCTCTACGCAGGAATATAAATCCGATAAGCTTTCGAGGTCTCGCTATAACCCACAAAGATGCCATTTTCTGCAATGGGATCTAGCTTGGTCTTGTTCTCCTTGGGGACATAGGAATATGTAAGGCACCCAAAGATATGAAAGTGCCCAACATCAAGCTTCTTCCCAGAAAAATCCTCCTCCGGAGTCACATTCCCCAAGGCACGATGTGGACTCTTGTTCTGCAAGTACACAACAGTGTTGCAGGCCTCTGCCCACAAAAATAAAGGTAACCCCTGATCATGAAGCATGGCTTTGGCAGCCCCTGCAATGGATCTGTTCTTCCTCTTTGCAACCCCATTCTGTTGGGGGTAGTAAGGAACTGTGAACTCCCTCCTAATGCCTGCCTCAGCACAAAAATCAACAAACTCACCAAGGGTATACTCCCCTCCATTGTCCGACCTGAGGACCTTGATCTTCCTACCTGTCTGGGTCTCCACAAGAGCTTTAAACTCTTGAAACCACTTGAAGACCTCACTCTTGGTCTTCTTGGAGTGGTCATCAATGAATAAAACATAGTACACATAGCCACTCAAGGATACATGAGACATCCAACCACTCACATCGGTATGAATCAAGTCAAGGATCCCGGTTGCTCTGCTGTCACTGCTGGGAAAAGGGGATCTGGCAAACTTCCCCATAGCACATCCTCTGCATACATCAAGGTGATCAGAACTGAAATATGGCACACCAATGGTGATCTCCCGCAATGTACTCAAGGCCCCATGATACATGTGCCCCATCCTGCGGTGTCAAATCTCACACAACTCTAAACTGCTAGATCTGTTGTCGGTCCTGTCCCGGGTGCTGCTACTCAATGCCATCAGGGGTTGGAATGAGAACTTGTATACCTTGGCATGGCACACACCAATCTATCTAGCTGAAGAAGCTGGAGTTCCCCTAGGATATATAAGCACCTTCCCTCTCTTGAACAACACATCATACCCTCTATCCTCAAGTGCTGAGACGGATATCAGGTTCTTCTTCATTCCAAGCACATATAGAACATCTGACACTTTCAAGGGAGGTTTGGGTCCCCTATCAAATGTCAATGTCCCCACACGGATCACTCTAACAATGTTGTCATCACCAAGTACTACCTCCATATCGGTATCATCCTCTGAAAGCTTTGAGAAGTACTCTCTGACTCCTGTCATGTGGCGAGAAGCGCCACTGTCAACATACCAAATGCTAGAAGATGCTCTGCTAGTAGCGGGGAAGGCACACTCCCTCTGAACTTGTATGGCAGGTGATCCTGCACTAGTGGCCTCATAAGCTATGAACCCAAACTCCTGATCAAATCTCTCTGAGAAGCTCTCTATCTCCGCAGAAGCTACCATGGGTTTGTCTCTCCCTTTCTTGTTCTTCTTCTCCGGACACACAACAACATAATGTCCCAAATTTTGACAATTCCAACATTTGACTTTGGAATAGTCCTTCTCCTTGTTCTGCTGCTTGCCTTTACCTTTACTTTTGCCTCCACTATTGGAATCTTGCTTCTTTGCTCTGCCCTTCTTGCCTCTTGCTAATAATGCCACATTGTCATCCTCCTCCACTTGTTTGGCTGCCCCAAGATGGTTCTTTCTTATCTCATTTTGAATGCAATCATCCCACAACCTCTCCCAATCGGGAAGGTTTTCCCGTGCAACAATGCCATCCACAAAATTCTCCCAAGTCTTGGGAAGACCATTCAAAGCAATTCTCACCAACTCAGTGGGTGCAATGATCTCACCTACGGCTGCCAACTCATCTCTCACTGAAGTGATCTTTGTGAGGTATGTTGTAGCACTGTTAGTCTTAGCCATTTTAATGGCCTTCAGTTTCTCCTTTATGACCATTTTTTTGTTTTCATTTGAGCTCTGGTAAAGACTGGTCAAGGCTGTCCACATCTCATGTGCATAAGTCTTTCCTCTCACATGAGGAATGACATGGTCTTTGATTCCTTCCAGAATCAATCTTTTTGCCTTAGCATTCTTTTTGTTAAACCCCGCCAACTGTACAGGGTTAGCAGGTACTGTGACTGGGTTCTGTGTGGTATTTACCATAATGCCCCAAACTTCTGCTTCTTCAAAGATGCTCTGGATTCTCTCCTTCCATGCACTGTAGTTGTTCTGCCCATCCAACCTGTCTTCAACTCTCAAACCCAAATACATGTTTCGCTTTCCTATCAAACTGAAATTTTCAAATCTGTGGTAAAGGTTTATGTTTTCTATGTAAAAATCAGTTTGTTGTAATTTTCACTTTGTTGTCCCAAACTGCACTTTTCAGCCAACCAAGCTCCGATACCATGAAGAAATTTCAACCCCCACTCCGGTTATCAGTTTTCCTTATCACTCCATGCATTTAGTTTTAAATCCAAGCATGATAAAAATTCTAAAATCTGGAAATGATAATATTTTTCTGAAAACACAAATTTAGAGATTTTACAACTGCTGAAATTGCAAAAATAAAACACAACAAAATTATGACAACCACACATAGAAAATAACATAGTGATTTTTGGTCAATGTGACCCTGGAAAAACCCCCTACAACTCTTGGGGAAAACCAGTTTGAGAGCTCTTCTTTATTTCTGAAAATGCTTTTACAGAGAAACTGAAATACACAGTAAAAATTCCAGCAACCACAAATTACAACTTATCTCGATTTTCGTGCTTGAACTCCGCCTCGAAAATTGTGCCAATCAACAAACAGCCAAAACAGAAATTTTTACAGCAATAAAACAACATTAAATGTTGTACAACTAGCCTCGAAAAATGTGCCCAGAACTTGTTGTCCCTCTTCCTCGATTTTTGTGCCTTTCTCCTATTGTACGGTTTTTCCTTGGGATGTGTGCCAATAAATGCCGCTACCCAGATTCGCTGAAATGTCTTCTCGCTGCTCTCCTTCATTTCCTCACTGCTAAGAAATTTTCTCCTTGCTCTCTCTTCTCTTTCTCTCAAATGCTTATGAAAGAATGAATGATATTTTCCTCTTCTCTTCTCCTTTTATTCTCTAAATGACCTTTTGGGTTACCCTAAGATCTAATGGCTGAGATACATTTAGATCTAGGGATGAGAATAAATGTGCATTTATTTCTCACTTTCTATTTTTTAACTCACCCACTTAAATAAAGACCCACTTAGCCTTTTATTTCCATAGTCACATTTTCACTTTCTAATTCTTCATTCACTTTAATAAAGTCACCTTTAAATTAGAATGTAACTTTACCACTTATAAAGTCACTTTTAAATTAGAATGTAACTTTACCACTTATAAAGTCACTTTTAAATTAAATTGGCTTTACCATTAAAAATTCACTTTAGGAGAAAATTAAAATATAAATTTGGACACTTTTCCCTATGCCAAAGATCAAAGCCTTAGGGAACCACTTGTTCTCTGGTACCCAAATTTTAACACACTCATGCTTGGCATTGAAATCCATGAGAGTCTACAAAATTATGTCCAAGGGCATCAAGGGTATTCTCATGTGTGGGGAAAGTGGGCTAAGTGATGTGGATTTGCACCCATGGACCAATGGTATTTTGATGACTCATGGTGTTGCGCCCTTTGGAAAATTATAAGTAGAAAGGTGTGTGATTCATTGTAGTGGTCAACAAGAGAGCATCTTGTGACAGAGAGGGCTATTGACAAGCCTAAAATTTGTGGAGGGTCAAGAGGGCCTGTGATAAAGGCGTCATATTTGACAAGAGGGCCTATGGTAGGCCTCAGATATGAGAGAGCCTAGAGAGGGTTGAGAGGGGAAAGAGGGCGGGTAGAGGGTCGAGAGGCTCCAATTAACGAAAGAAGATTGAGCAATTGTTAGGGGAGATTTTTGGAGAAATTCAAGGGAAGTTGGGCAGGAAGAGCAGGACCTAGCTAAGAGGTTGATTTGTTTTGGAGGTAGAGTTTTTTCCTTGGGATTATTTAACAGATGTGCAGGCCGTATGATTTTCATAGAGGTAATGAGCACTAAGAGTGGGCCAAGAGCATTCCAAGGAGGCCAAGTTTGTCTTGGGGTCGATTCCAGTTCAACATTTGAGATTTTGGGTTGCCAAATCTCCATGGGATTGAATTACAGGGTCCCCTTTAGCTAGAAGTTATCTTAACCTTCTCTTGAAGTTATCTTAGCCTCTAGAAGTTATCTCAACCTCCTCTTCTCCTCTCCTCTTCTCCAACTCTACACTTGAAGAATGAATGAGCTCTCTTTGCCTTTTCTCCCTTTCTAGTCTTCATAATGAAGTGAAGCCCTGACGCTATGATTAATGGTTGAGATTAGATCTTAGCTCTCCTTAATCAATGGTGGAGATCAAATCTCCCATTGACCCCCTTTTCATTTCTCCCTTCATTAATGTCTTCCCCTAGTCACTTTATAACTTTAAGTTGTACCATAACACTTTTTATCATAAAGTCACTTTAATGTTATAAAGTAACTTTAATATAGAAAATTTACTAAGTACTTTTTGAACATCGTAAAGTGACTTAAAGTCACATGAATTTGATAACTCACAAAGTCACTTACTAAAAAGGTGTATTGTGTGTTTTCCTAGGCCAAAGGAAAAAAGCACCAAGAACACCTCCTTGGCACCCTTTTTCTCAACACTGAACTCGTAACTTGGTTGTGCACATAAAGAAGGAAAGGCACAAATGGGAAGAGCAGGTAATAATAATCATATTTATTCAGTGGTTCATAATCATCAAGATAAATATTGATCCATTATCTTGGAGAGTTCAAGTATGCTAAATCATGTAAAAGTTAAAATTTTATTTGATTATAGTGCACCAAATCATTTCATTTCACCATATGCATTAGAAAAATGTGGGTTGGCATTCTATAAGCACGATGACTTTAAACGCGTTGAGATGGCTTCTATAGTAAAACACGTGGTAGGACTTAGTGACTAATGTTTTTTAGACCTATGTTTGTGAAACTAAGTTAAAGGTGTATGTCATTTCCTTAGGAATATACGATATAATCATTAAAATGTATGGGATAGAAGGCCATCAGGATTTCATATACTACTTACAAAAAATAATGATTTGTTTAAATGCTGACTAAAGGTCAATTGAGATCTATGATATCAAGAGGAAAGTGTCCCTATGATTCATCTCAACAATGAAAGTTAAATGTTGCCTCATGAATGGGTGTAAGTTGTACATGATCAAGGCAATGAGTGACAAGAAGGGACCCTCTTTAGATAAGCATCTAGTTCTATCAAAATTCGAGGATGTTTTTCCTAAGGATTTACCATTGTTACCCCTTGAGAGGGAACTTTATTTAAAAATCGAGATAAAACCCAGCATGGATAAGATATCCAAGACACCATACATTATGATGACTCCCAAACTTTGTGAGTTACAGATGTAGTTCAAGGAACTACTATACTTGGGATTTATTAGGCCCAAATTTTCACCTTGGGGTGCACCTATAATTTTCGTTAAGAAGAAGGATGGTTCCTTGAGATTGTACATAGATTACATGGATTTTAATTGAGTGACAATGAAGAATAGGTACTTGATACCTCAGACAGATTACCTCTGTGATCACATGAAGGGAGTGATGGCTTTCTCAAAAGTTGATATGTTGCAGGATATCACTAGTTAAGGATTAAGAAGGGTGGCATTCTAATGATCACCTCCCAAACTTGGTTTGGGAACTATGAGTTCAAAATGGTGCCATTTGGTTTAACCAATGAACCAATAGGGTTCATAAGCCTCATGAATTGTGTGTCCGAAATGTTTTGGACCACTTTGTGCAGGTATTTATGGATGACAGTCTCATATATTCCAATAATGAAAAGGAACATGAGGAGCACTTGTGGATTGTGTTGACACGCTTAAAGGAAAAAAAATTATATAGCAATATTCAAAGTGTTCTTTCTTTTAGAATGAAATTTAATATCTTGGCCATCTTATTTCAGGAGAAGGAATTTTGGTGGACCCAAAAAAGGTGAAGGCCATAATGGATTACCCAGTGTTGAAAAAAACTCACGAGGTGTGAAGCTTCATGGGTCAAGCGAGTTATTATTATAGGCTTGTGGAAGGCTTCTCAAAGACTATGAAACCCATCACTTATTTCATGTGAAGAAAAATGAGGAGATTTATGTTACATGTGACTTAGAATTGGCATTTATGATGCTAGCTATAAAACTTTAGAGGCACTACCTCATGAGAAAGAGATTTGAGTTAAAGACAAATCATAGTGAAGAAATAGTGTGAATCCTTAATCTCTATGTTTTACAAAGTATAAAATGTTTCCATGGGATGGACGAATTAGAATTCAACATTATATGAATTTAGCATTGTTAAAAGATGTTTTCTATTTAGTATTTATTTGTTTTTGGATAGGGAAGTTGTTCGGAACAAAACATGGAAACAAAATAAATTTGGCATTCATAGAAGATGTTTTTTATTTGTTTGCTTCTGGGTAGGGAAGATGTTTAGAATAAAATAGGGAAGAAAAAAATTATAATAAATTAATAAAATATATTAAATTTTGAAATTTTATATAGAATTCTGAAATTTTGTTTTAATTATTGTATTCAATCTATTTGATATTTTGCTTATATATTGTACTTCTTTCTATATAAAGATATATGAAAATGTGTTAAAAATAAAATATACCAAAAGAATGAAAAGATGATAATAGAAGATATATGAAAATATGTTAAAAATAAAATATATCATATAAAAGAGAATGAAAAGATGATAATAAAAGTTGAATTTTTTTGATGGTTTTTTTTAAACTTTTATAACTTTCTTAGAACAAGAACGACTTTCAATTTGTTAGAGCCAAATAATAAATTTGGTAAATTTTTATCCAAACCCATCACCAGTAAATAAAAACATTAAATTATAAGATCAAATAAAATACATAGCGAAAAAACTAGAGGTGAATAATAAAAAACCATTAAATTAAATCTATGCCAATAAAAAGTGACCAAACTATTCTATCTATAAAGCGCCACTGTTCTATCTATAAAGCTCAAAAATGCATTAGTTTTTCTCCAGAGCTTTTGCATAAATTCACTTCTTGGCATAAATATACGTAGTGTATTAAATTATCCAAATAGTGAGTTGAGTTTATTAAACTAGGAAATGAATTAATGTAATATTGTTACGCACTGTGAGATTTTAGGAAATGATCTCCACAAACATTACTTTTTCTACCAATGAAAATTCTCAGCTGCAACATTGAATAATCAATGGTGGGGATCTCTATCGTGTAAACTTCCAAATGTAAACTTTTCTCTCCACCGCCCGACATTTGTGTTCGCAGGGACGACATTTGTGTTCGCAGTTAAGTTCATGCATCTTTTACGCTTCACTGCAATACAACTAAATCGTGACCGAGCGTTGGGAGAAGATTGAGACAGCATTGTGAATAACATTATATGTTTAGCGAAACAGACGCATTCCACAGCGCGCATGTGACGGTAATCCAATGGCTAGATTTTGTCCAACTGAAGCATGCCACATGGCGGCAATCCAATGGCAGATTTCCGAAATCAGCGCGGAAGTCCACCTGCCACGTGGCCTCCATCCAGCTGCCAGATCACGGTCGTCCACAACTCGCCACGTGGCCTCCATCCAGCGGCCAGATTTCAGCCCCCCACGTGGCATTCATCCCGCGGCCAGATCTCTGTCGTCCACAGCTGTCAGCAACACAACAGCCAGATCTCAACCGTCCGGAGCGCCCCAAGTGGCATCCATCCGATGATAATATCTTAGCCGTCCACAGAGCCCCACGTGGCAGCCATCCAGCAGCCAGATCTCGGCGGTCCACAGCGCCACACGTGGCGAGCAGATCTCGGTCGCCAACAACACGACATGTGGCGGCCAGATCTCGGCCGTCCACAGCGCGCCACGTGGTGGTCATCCAGCGGCTAGAACTCGACCGTCCACAGAGCGACACGTGGCCACTTTATAGCAAATAAATTTTGGCCATCCTAGCGTGACACGTGGTGTCCATGCAGCGGCCAAATCTTGGCCGTCCACAGCGCGACAAATGGCATCCATCCAGCAGATACATCTTGGCCATCCGCAGTGTGACACGTGGAGCACGTATGACGCTCAGATCTTAGCCGTCAGCGGGACGACACGTGGCAGTCATCCAGCAGCCCGATCTCAGCCATCCACAGCGCGTCACGTTGCGGTCATCCAACGGCAAGACATCGGCCATCCACGGAGCGACACGTGGCGGCCATCTAGTGGCCAGATCTTAGTGGTCGGCGGGGCAACACGTGGCGGCCATCCAGCGGCTCGATCTCGGCCGTCCATAGCGCACCACGTGGCGGCCATTCAGCGGCCAGATTTGTGACGTCCACAGTGCGACACATGGCATTCATCCAGCGGACAAATCTTGGCCATCCGCACAGTGACACGTGGCTGCCATCCAACGGCCAGATCTATGCCGTCCACAACGCGACACATGGCATCCATCCAACGGACAAATCTTGGCCATCCGCATCGTGACACGTGGAGCCCATCTGAAGCTCAGATCTCGGCCGTCCACAGCGCGACACATGGCATCCATCCAGCGGACAAATCTTGGCCATCCGCAGCGTGACACGTGGAGCCCATCTGACGCTCAGATCTCGGCCGTCTACAACGCGACACATGGCATCCATCCAGCGGACAAATATTGGCCATCCGCAACATGACACGTGGTGGCTATCCAGTGGCTAGATCTCGGTCGCCCACAGCGCGACACGTGGCGGCCAGATCTCGGCCGTCCACATCACGCCATATGGTGGTCATCCAGTGGAAAGAACTCGACCGTCCACAGAGCGACACGTGGCGGATTTATAGCGAATAAATTTTGGCCATCTTAGCGTGACATGTGGCATCCATGCAGCGGCCAAATCTTTGCCGTCCATAGCGCGACACATGGCATCCATCCAGCGGATAAATCTTGGCCATCCGCAGAGTGACACGTGGTGGCCATCCAGCAGCGAGATCTATGTAGTCCATAGCGCGACACATGGCATCCATCCAGCGGACAAATATTGAGCATCCGCAGCATGACACGTGGCGGCTATCCAGCGGCCAGATCTTGGCCGTCCACAGCGCGACACATGCCATCCATCCAGCGGACAAATCTTGGCCATCTGCAGCGTGACACGTGGAGCCCATCTGACGCTCAGATCTATGCCATCCACAGCGCGACACATGACATCCATCCAGTGGACAAATCTTTGCCATCTGCAACGTGACACGTGGAGACCATCTGATGCTCAGATCTCAGCCGTCTACAGCGCGACACATGGCATCCATCCAACAGACAAATATTGGCCATCCGCAGCATGACACGTGGTGGCTATCCAATGGCCAGATCTTGGCCGTCCACAGCGCGACACATGGCATCCATCCCTGAAAAATCTTGGCCATCTGCAGCGTGACATGTGGAGACCCTCTAACGCTCAGATCTCAGCTGTCCGTGGGGCGACACATGGCGGACATCCAGTGGCCAGATCTCGACCGTCCAACGCGACACATGGTATCTGTCTAGCGGACATATCTTGGCCATCTGCAGCATAACACGTGGCAGCCATCCAGCGGCCAGATCTCGGCCGTCCAGCACGACACATGTATCCATCCAACGGACAAATTTTCGCCATCCACAACGTGACACGTGGAGCCCATCTCATGCCCACATGGCGAACATCCAGTGGCTAGATCTCGGCCGTCTAGCGCGACACATGGTATCTGTCCAGCGGACATATCTTGGCCATTTGCAGCGTAACACGTGGCAGCCATCCAGCGGCCAGATCTCGGTCGTCCAGCGCGATACATGTATCCATCCAACGGAGAAATCTTCGCCATCCACAACGTGACACGTGGAGCCCATCTCATGCTCAAATCCCAGCCATCAGAGGGGTGACACGTGGACAAATCTTCACCATCCACAACGTGACACGTGGAGCCCATCTCATGCTCAAATCCCAGCGGTCAGAGGGGTGACACGTGGCGGCCATCCAGCGGCCAAATCCCATCCATCCACAGCACGATAACACGTGGCGGCCATCCAGCGGCCAAATCCCATCCATCCACAGCACGATACATGTATCCATCCAACAGACAAATCTTTGCCATCCACAACGTGACACGTGGAGCCCATCTCATGCTCAAATCCCAGCCGTCAGAGGGGTGACACGTGGCGGCCATCCAGCGGCCGAATCCCATCCATCCACAGCACGATACATGTATCCATCCAACAGACAAATCTTCGCCATCCACAACGTGACACGTGGAGCCCATCTCATGCTCAAATCCCAGCCGTCAGAGGGGTGACACATGGCGGCCATCCAGCGGCCAAATTCCATCCAACAGACAAATCTTCGCCATCCACAACGTGACACGTGGAGCCCATCTCATGCTCAAATCCCAGCCGTCAGAGGGGTGACACATGGCGGCCATCCAGCGGCCAAATCCCATCCATCCACTTCGCCATCCACAACGTGACACGTGGAGCCCATCTCATGCTCAAATCCCAGCCGTCAGAGGGGTGACACATGGCGGCCATCCAGCGGCCAAATTCCATCCAACAGACAAATCTTCGCCATCCACAACGTGACACGTGGAGCCCATCTCATGCTCAAATCCCAGCCGTCAGAGGGGTGACACATGGCGGCCATCCAGCGGCCAAATCCCATCCATCCACAGCGCGACAGGTAGCGTCCATCCAGAGGTCAAATCTCGGCCGTCCAAAGCACAGCATGTGGCATCCATCCAGCGAATGGATCTCAACCGTGCAAAGCCCGCCATGATAAGGCCCCGTGTGCGACACCGTTGTTTTTTTTCTTCTTGAGTTTATGAGGTTTAAGGTACCCACCGATTTAACAATGTGGGACAAAAACCATTCGAAGTTACAACACATAGAGGAAGTAATTGTGCACAACACGGAACTGAAACTGGAATTTTCCCTAACGCGGAACTGGAACTGGAAACCTCGTCCACCATTCCATCCCCGATCCGCCGATTTCAACGATCCATTGACTGAGCTTTCCCCGACAGTCCCCATAGGCATATATCGATCCATGTTAACTTCGCTGCCAGAACTCCCACTTGCCAGTCAAGCATTCTTTATCAAATCGATGGGAGGACAACTATAGGCATACTAAAAATTGTAAATGTTATAATATATATAAATATATAATTAAAAATCGTAAATGGTATAATATATATAAATATATAATTAAAAATTGTAATAAAAAATGAAAATATAAAATTACATAATGTTTATAATTTTATTTTTATTTGTAATGGTAAATGATAAATCGAATTTTAAAAATAATTTTATTTATTTATGATTCTCATATATATGTCATTTAATATGAATTTTATTATTTTATTAATAATAAATTGCATAAGAAGTGAAATTCAATTATGAATTTCATTCTATCAATGCAAGATATATTACAGAACAGTGATGCAATTAAATTGCTTGAATCTATATTCATTAATAAAATTATAAATATGAACGTATATATAAATTTATTTTATTGACAAGATTTGCATAACTTTAATCTCAACAAAATGTCAATTATGATAAAATCTTTAATGGTACTTGGATTTTGTAATTTTGTATACAATGTCTATTTAAATGTGATATTTTATTGATATAGTAACATTATTCTTTGATACATTAAAATATTAATATTTGAAAATATTATATTTAATTTAAAAGATTTTGTTTGAATGTTATGTATCATATTTTTTAAAAGTCAATATAATATCTAATCTAAAATTCCTCAAAGAAAAAATGCATTTATTATCCCACCCTTCACAACTTTATAATGTCTTGGTTGAGAAAAAAAAATTAATGACATATATTCCTTGATAAATATCACTCATTAATTTGCTTAAGCAATTATGGTATAATGTCGATATGTGACTCAATAGTTGTTTGATGTTATAGAAATTTGGAGAGTTGTGTCTAATATTGCAAAGAGTAGACAAATATTTGCTTCAAATATTCTCAAATCATTCATTGTGTATTTTTTTTAAATTAATATCTTCCTCATTTTTCTTCTTCTTCTTTTTTTGTCTCTTCTTATTTTCTCTTGTCATGTTACACTATTTTTATTTTCGTTATCATGCCAAATAAATTTTGGTTTATGAGATGTATCATGTAGAAGAATTTTGTGATGTGAATTATAATGCATTATGAGTTGTTTCGACCTATCAATTAACAAATCAATTTCACTAGATAGCCCCAAAAACAAAACCCAAGTGTGGAGATATTTCCCACTAAACATGGAGAACCATGTTATTTATGAAACCCATACAAACTCAATGTTGCAACCAAAGCTCTAATGCCACAATGTAATGCACCCACTGTTGCATGCCCTCAAGAATCACGTTCTTGAACTAATTCAAGCCCTTGGTAAGATTTCTCGAACTAATTTCAGCCCTTGGTAAGATTTCTCGAACTAATTCAAGCCCTTGATAAAATTCAAAATAAAACAAGAAGCATGCTTATACTATTGTTTCTTTCATTTTCTATTTTTTCTTACATGTGCCTTATTTAAAAGTTAGATGAACCTCGAAAAAGCTGGAGAATTTGAAAACTTTTGAACTCCCTAAATGTGAAAATGTGTACTTCATACTTTGTTTTAATGTTTAAATTTATGAATGATTTATAAAGAACCCTTGGACTCCTTAAGCTTCTAATTTCCAACGATCTTTGAATTCAATATTCGAAGGAAGATCGAGATCAAAAAGTTACCCCAAATTCTCTCCTAGCTCAAAAATCTCAAATTTCCATGTTTAAGAGAGGAAATGGTTCAAAGGAAAAAAAAAATAGTGGAATTAGAATTCTCATACTCTATCATTTTTTTGTATAATCATAGTTCAAGGAGGAAAATATTAGAAAGAGAAATCAAAGACCAAATTTCTTTAAATAATCCTAACTCTTATATTTAAATACATTTAAAGAAAAAATACTTAGAGGAGGGAATGTTTATCATTAGACTTCAAATTCTAATTATGGCTCACACCCTCTTATACTTTAAAATAGAATCTAAAGGCCCTTTTATAGTTCTACAAGTTTCACTCAATCGTTTTTAATGTCAGGAAATTTGGAACCATTTACAAATGTATCCCAATTTTCTTGATGAATTATTTGATAGGATATCGCCCAACCCATTTATCATAGCAACATGTTCTCCAAAGTCTACCCCAAGGATTTGAACACCAAACTCTTTTTTTCTAAAAATCTTGTCCAAAAAGGCATCAACTTGAATACAAACATTGTACTCTATATTTTTTTAAAATATTGTCCAAAAGTGACGTAGGAATCAACTGTTTAGAGAAATATCCACAATTGGCCCCTGCGTTCCCAATCCCTTTAGAGTCCAACCTTCTCTTCTTTGATCGGGTTTCCATTGTAAAAGCCCAAAACAATGATATTCCCCTTTTAAATAGAACCGTTCATGATTCACCGTAGATCATAGCACATTTAGATCTTACGGTCCAGATCTTGTATTGCAATCGCAAGTCACAATAGTTTCAGGCTCTTTTTCCTTTGGCAGTGAAATGTTGTGATGCAATGGATCGCAATCGCATATCGTAGTGTTACACAACCGAGTTTCTGATAACACACAAGCCTTCCTACGATGCGAGATTTTGCGATTGCACTTCGCAACTCCTTAAGGCCGCAATCCGACCACACTCCACTATCTCTTTGCGATGCGATATTGCGGTGATCACATATCGCAATTCTTCAAGGCTTGAGGTCCGCCCCTTGTAAACAAATCTTTTGTGATGCGATGCGGGGTGATCCAACGGTCGAGATTTAAGTGGGCATCGACAATGATAATAACACTAAAACTGTGATTCCATTGAACTCTGAGTTTTATAACATAAATCATAAAACAAATAAATATTTGTTCGGTCCCGAATGCAAATAAACAGAGTAATTAACAATATAAAGTGCGGAACAGGTAAAATACCCGATTTTGTCCAGACTGCGAATACATAGAGGCCAAAATAAACATTCACACATATTTGATATATAATCATACACACGGCATCAATTATTCATAATAAAAATGATTACAAAGTCTTGCCTTTGGCTCTATTACAACGACTAAAAAACCTTTGTTTCAATCTGGAAATCCACGCCCTATTTCCTGACTCTTGCTTCGCTCAATCCTCTCTCTCTCTGCCCATCCGATCTACATTACATTTTTCTTCTTTTTATCAATCCTATCCTGCCTAATAACTCAATCTTTATTTTCAAGCTCTATCACACACCTATGCTAACAACTTATCTTTGAATCTAAAATAAGACAATTTCTAACTTATTACAATAAATGAATTACAACTCATTTCTTGAGAGATCCAACCCTCTCGGTAAAAATTGACCTTCGACCACTCAGGTCAGTGAAATTCAACTTGTTTAGCCACAACATGTGAACAGTATTTCACATTGTTAGCTAAGTCTAGATGCTCCTGCATCAGACTCCTGGGGAAGAAAAGAATCATCCCTCAAACTTTCAAGACTTATTCCATGCTTCTGCAACTCCGCTGTTGTTAACCAGCTAGCATCCTCCACTGATTGTCCTTTCCATTTGACTAGATATTGGAAATAAGTTTGTCCTCTAGTTCTTTTGGATACTCTTTTCTCCAAAACAACTTCCACTTCTTTCTTAGCTGTCTTTGGAATTTGTTCTTCCTAGTTCACAGTTTGAACTTCATCTCCTGTAGTTTCCTCCTGTAGCTCTGTCTCTACCTCTTTGTATGGATACAAATCTGCAATATTGAAGATAGGCGATATTCCAATCCCTTCTGGCAACTCAATTTCATATGCATTAGTTGAAAACTTTCTTACAATTCTACATGGTCCTATCTTTTTCATTTTCAGTTTATAGAGTTCAGGCTTCTGTGATCCATATCAAGTTTGAGAGAGATTCTTCGGCGAAAATCACATGGAATACCATTTGTCGACGCGTTTCGAACCAACTAGTGTGGTTCATCGTCAGGACAAGTTGAAGAAACAGATCTAGCTCAGCATGCTAAATAGTTTGAGCGGAGCCTCCAACAGCTAACTTGACCAACGACTAGTTTGACTCTAGGACTGGGGTCAAAATTATTATATTAGTTTAATTAGTATAAAAATAAATAAATTATTATTAAGGGTATTTGGTTCAAGAAATAATTATTAAAAATTATAAGTTAATTAATAATTTAAAAGGAAATTTAGTTAAATAAATGACCTTATAATATATGAATAAGTTAAATGCCTAAATAAATATATATAAAGTAATATATAAAATAATTTTATTTAAAAGTATTATTAAAAATTATAGGTTAATTAATAAATAAAAGGAAAATAAGTTGTATATTATTGTAAGTTTATTGTAAGTTTTAGCAGGAAATCTTTCTTTTCTAAAATACACCATCACTAAATCTCCCACTTGAAATTCTTTCTCTCTTCTTTTCATATCTACTCTCTGTTTGTATTTGCCACTGCTTTCCTGCAATCTGCCTTTGACATCTTCTTGTAGTCTCTGCATCTGCTTTGCAAACTCTTCAGCTTTTGCACTTCTTGTCTCTTGTTTACCCAAATTTTTGAGCTCATACACACCTCTTGGATTCATTCCAAAAACAATCTGAAATGGACTCATTCCAGTACTTCAGTTTGGAGTGTCATTATAAGCAAACTCAGCCTGAGCTAGTGCTAAATCCCACTGCTTAGGATTTTGATACACTAAACTTCTCAATATGTTTCCCAAGCTCCTGTTTACTACTTCGGTCTGTCCATCTGTTTGCGGATGGTATGCTGAACTGAAACTGAGGTTAGCTCCTAATTTCTTCCAAAGAGTTCTCCAGAAATGCCCTACAAACTTTGTATCCCTATCAGACACAATACTTACAGGTAATCCATGTAATCTTACAATTTCTGAAAAAAATAGATTAGCTATGTGTGTTGCATCACTAGTTTTCTTACAAGCAATGAAATGTGCCATCTTGGAAAATATATCTACCACAACATAAATGGAATCATTCCCTCTTTGAGTTTTAGGTAATCCCAAAACAAAATCCATGCTAACTGCATCCCACTGTTGGTCTAGTATTGGCAATGGCTGATACAATCCTGTGTTCTGACTTCTCCCCTTAGCATGCTGACATATCCTGAACTTCTCAACAAATCTCTTAACATCAGTTTGCATTTTTGGCCAATAATAAAAAGCATTCACCTGATCAAAGGTTTTATCTTATCCGAAGTGACGAGATAGTCCTCCACTATGTTTCTCCATTATTATGTTTTCCCTCATAGAACATTTGGGAATACACAACTTGTTTCCTTTAAACTTTAAACCTCCTTGGATGAGATAATCTAACCATCAACTTCTGTTATGAACTATTGGATTTTGCACTGCTATATAGATATCTTTGAAATTTGCATCATCTTTGTACATTTCACTCATTTATTCAAATCCTACAACACCAACTTTGAATTCTTGCATAATAAAACTTACCCTGCTCAATGCATCATCGAATTTGTTCAACTTACCACTTGTGTGCTTTATCACTAAAGTAAAGCTCTACAAAAATTCAACCCACTTGGCATGTTTCTGATTCAATTTTGGTTGGTTGTTTATGAATTGTAATGCATGATTGTCAGAATACAGTATAAACTCTTTCAGCAGCAAATAATGTCTCCATTTTTCAAGGCTTGTACAATAGCGTAAAATTCTTTATCGTAAGAAGAATACTTCTTCTTTGCTTCATTCAATTTCCCACTGAAGTACGCTATCGGTCTTTGTTCCTGACTCAGAACTGCGCCAATTGCAACTCCACTAGAATCTGTTTCAACTTGAAATACTTTTTCAAAATCAAGAAAAGCTAAAATTGGTTCCTCTATGATTTTCCTCTTCAGCAATTTAAAATTCTTGTCTGCTGCTTTGGTCCACTTGAACGGCTGATTGATCTCCTTAATTGCTTCAAGAATTGGTGCACAAATCTGACTAAAACCTTTGATAAACTTTATGTAAAAACTTGCAAGACCATGGAAGCTTCTTACCTCAAATATATTTATGGGAATAGGGTGGTTCCAAATTGCTTGGACTTTCTTTGGATCCATTTTCAGCCCTTCTTTAAAAACTAAAAATACCAAGTGGATTAATTCTTCTTTCATGAAACTACACTTCTTCAGATTTACTAGTAGTTTCTCTTTCTGCAGAGTTCTTAAAACCAATTTAAGATGCTCTAGATGTTCTTCTTTACTTTTACTAAAAACTAGAATATCATCAAGATAAACGATAACAAACTTGCCTGCATATTTATTCAAGACTTCATTCATCAATCTCATGAACGTGCTAGGTGCATTAGTGAGTCCAAAAGGCATCACTAACCATCCATACAACCCACTGTTTGTTTTAAATGTTGTCTTCCATTCATCTCCCTCTCGAATTCTTATTTGATGATATTCACTCTTCAGATCTATTTTAGTAAAATACTTTGATCCACTCAAACAATCCATTAAATCATCCATGTGTGGCAAAGGAAATCTATACCTGATTGTGATCTTGTTTATGGCTCTGGAATTTGTGCACATATGCCATTCACCTCCTTTCTTTGGACTGAGTACTATTGGTACAACACATGGACTAAGACTCTCTCTGATTAGTCCCTTTTCCATCAACTCTTGCACTTGTCTTCCAACTTCTGCATTCTCTTGAGGTGTTAATATGTATGCTTTTTTATTTAGCAAACTCGCTCCTGGTATTAGATCAATATGATGACTAATACTCATGATCGGTGGTAATGCATTCAGCAACTCATCCACAATAATATCAACAAAATCATCTAACAGAGTTTTGATTTCCTCAGGTAAATCATCTAAGTTTGTGGAAGTTAGAATTACCTTTGGTTTCCCTATGACAACAAAATGCATTTATTCACATTTCCCAATCTCTTGCAACAGCTCCTTTCCGCTCATTAGCGTAACGTTGTTCCCAGATGCTCCTTTGTCAGCATCATCCTTCAATGGCAACAATGTATGCTTAGTTTCGTCTTTCTCCAGAGTATAAGTGTTCTTCCTTCCATCATGAATAGCTTTCTGATCAAACTACCACAGTCTCCCCAGCAATACATGGCATACATCCATTGGCATTACATCACATAATATGACATCCTTATACATATCAATCTATATTTCAACCTTGCATTGTTCTGTTACAATAATTGGATGTCCTTTCTGCAACCACGACACTTTGTAAGGAGTAGGGTGCACTGTCTTTGCTAATCCAAGCTTGTCCACCATCTCTGTAGAAACAAGGTTCTCAGTGCTTCCACTATCAATTATTACCTTACAACACTTACCTTTTGATTTACAAGTAGTTCTGAATAAATACTTCCTCTGTGCTGGTTCTTCAATCTCTTTCTCAGTCTTAAGTAATGTCTTTCTCAACTACCAGGATTCTCCTACTTCAGGGGGTTCTTCCTTTTCCATAAGTCGAGTTGTTTCTTGCCTTGCCTCAACCATATTCACATTCCTCTGACTTGCTGGTTTATTATGAGGATAGCCCCACGACACATGTCCCCATTCTCCACATGTGTAGCACCGAATATCTCTACCTCTACCCCTTCCTCTGGGCGCAAATCTTCCTCTATTAAAATCCCCTCTCTGTAGCGGTCTGCTACTTGAACTGCGTGCTTCATGATGATGTTGTTGTCCCCTTGGTTTGGTAGTTCATCTACCTCTTATTGAGCTTCTTCCTTTATTCCTCTGATTTTGCTTTCTCAACATCTTCTCCTCTACCTTCAAACTCGCTTGATAGGCATCCGCAATAGTCTTCAGACTTAATAAGCTAATCTCCTCTTGTATGTCATATCGTAAGCCATTGATATATCTGGCTACCTTCTCCATGTCATCTTCTGCATGTCCTGCTCTAATACTCAATCTATAAAACTCTTTTGTGTATTCTTTAACAGACATTCCTTTTTGCCTTAAAGTTTGCAACTGTTTAAAAAGATTTAACTGATAGTCTTTAGGTGTAAATTTGGCTTTCATTTTACTTACCATTTTATCCCATTGCTTGATCTTGGACTTTCCTTTCCTTGTTCTGGATGTCTGTAGCTCATCCCACCAAATAGATGCATGTTCCTTCAATATGGTGACTGCAAATTTCACCTTCTTCTTATCGTCAGCTTCTTCTTTATAGTCAAAATATTTGTCTAATGACCTGATCCAATCCATTAGCTCTTTTGCGTTGAGACTGCCTTTATACACAGGAATTTCCACCTTTGGTTTTCCTCCTACTTTCGCCAACATCTTGATGACTTTGGTAGTTTCATTTTCGCCCTCTTCTTCTTCTTCAGAAGATTCGTCTTTATCACTGTCATCCCCTTCATCAGGTGTTCTCCTCTGAGCAGTCTCAATTGTTTCCATCCTCGTACGCAGACTTCGAATCTCCTCTAGAAGAACTGTGTTTGTTTCAGGTCTTCCTCGACCAATGCCATCTCCTCTCCTTGGCAGCATGTTTAGTTCAGTCAAACTGTGCTCTGATACCACAAATGACGCAGGAATCAATTGTTTAGAGAAATATCCACAATTGGCCCCTGCGTTCCCAATTCCCTTTAGAGTCCGACCTTCTCTTCTTTGATCGGATTTCCATTGTAAAAACCCAAAACAATGATATTCCCCCTTTAAATAGAATCGTTCATGATTCACTGTAGATCATAGCACATTTAGATCTAACGGTCCAGATCTTGTATTGCAATCGCAAGTCACTATAGTTTCGAGCTCTTTTTCCTTTGGCAGTGAAATGTTGCGATGTGATGGATCACAATCGCATATCGCAGTGTTACACAACTGGGATTTCGATAACACACAAGCCTTCCTGCGATGCGACATTTTGCGATCAAATTTCACAACTTCTCAAGGCCGCGGTCCGACCACACTCCACTGTCTGTGTGCGATGCGATATTGCAGTGATCGCATATCGCAATTCTTCAAGGCTTGAGGTCTGTCCGTTGTAAAAAATAAAATTGTAATGCGATGCAGGGTGATCCAACGATTAAGATTTAAGTGGGCATCGACAATGATAATAACACTAAAATTGCAATTCCATTGAACTCTAAGTTTTATAACATAAATCATAAAACAGAGAAATATTTGTTCAATCTCGAATGCAAATAAACAGAGCGATTAACAATATAAAGTGCAGAATAGGGAAAATACCCGATTTTGTCCAGAATGCGAATACATAGAGGCCAAAATAAACATCACACATATTTGATATATAATCATACACACAACATCAATTATTCATAATAAAAATGGTTATAGAGTCTTGCCTTTGTTGAAAAGTGTGCAACAAGAAATGCTTGTTGAGAATGCAACAAGATGATGGAGCTTAGTGAAAAGAGTCGCCTTCACTAAGTGGGCCCGCAGGCAAATTATGGCGCAAGTTCTATTTTTGATCCCAGCAGGGATGATCACAGTATGGGTGATCATAGTATGGGTGATCACAGTATGGGTGATCACAGTATGGGTGACCACAGTATGAGTGATCACAGTATGAGTGATCAAAGTCTATTTTTAGACTGGCTGTCAAAAATAGAAAAGTCAAATATTATTGTCTCATAATAATATTTGGACTATAAACTTGATCTTATTCTCTTGGAGCACTTCAGGATGAGCTACGGATGTGGTACATGCAGATCCCAGAAGGAAATACGTGGTTACCTATGGGATGACTAATATTTGCATGCAGGACTTCAGTTAGAACTCAAGTGAGTTGAGTTTAGTGGACTGGAGGTGCAGTTGATGGAGTTGTGTTCAGTTTAGCTTTGTTAAATTGGTTGTATTTAGTCTAACTGATCAATAGACTAGAGATGAGTTGGGTGAATTAGTTATTAATTAATTCACAAGTTATTAACTCATAATGCAACTATAGAATACATCAGTTAACTCAGTTGCATGTCAGTGCATGTTCAGTTCAGCAGGGACAGGTCTTAGAGGATCAGATTGCTATCAGTTGTGACTATAGTTGTGCATGATGATTTGCACAATCAGAGGGATTGAGTATGCCAATGAATTGGCCAATACCAAGAATTGTAGCCTGTGCTCACGTCCAACACAGTGTGAGTAATTATTTGCAGGTCAAATACGAGTTTGGTAAACCATTCTCATCAATTCTTGAGTAGGTATTGTGCAATGGAGGAAGCAAGCAATGGAGGGGATTTGGAGATCAGATCTGAGCTGTATTGTGTGTAGCATGTGGAGATAGTACTGAGTACTTGTGAGGAGTATTGTACTATGTATTGTTACATGATTCAATCAATATAATATACAGATAGTAGGGGTTTTTAGCGAGATGCTTTCCCCGGGAAAATACTGTGTTGATATGTGTGATTGATGCTTCTATGTACACCTGTGAATGTTTCTGCTTCTGTAAATTGATGATCAACGTAGAGGAGGTTATGTATTATGCATGTTCCGCTTATAAGTGTATAATCAGGATAATCTTTGTGAATATGTGTCATATTATTCAAAATTTCTACATGGTATCGGAGCTGCTTGATTTGTAGAAGAGATTTTTATAGGATATCAAGCGAGGATTGATCATCGGATCTATTATTCAGAAAGTGTTTACATTTTATTTCTTCAGGCAGAGTCTGTAATCGGGCCAGGTAGCCTCTGGATTCATCCTTCTTTTGTAAGGTGAGATATCCGGTGAATGCCCAGACAGTCAATCTCTGTACAAGAAATACTTTATTCTCACGAATTCTAGATCAGAAGCGGTTGAGTTTTGAGCTGGTGGAATTCGAATTTAATTCAAAAGCAAGAGAGAAAACTTAGAAACATTCAGTTTGAGAATGGAGACAGTATGCCCCAGTATCTCACGAAGTTCACCCAATGTCGGGATGAGCTGGGAATTGTGGGGGTGACTGTCGGATGAGGATGGTGAGTCTAGCACTCCTTGACCTTCCTAAGAGTTGGCATAGCTACCAGGACTCGGTGAATGGAAGGAAGAAATTGCCAGGATGGGAAAGACTTTGGTCGGATCTTGTGCAAGAGGAGATTAGACGGCACACCAGAGACAGTTCTTCATCTATGCATGATGAGGAGAACTGTGCCTTAGCGAGTAAGGCGAAGAAGGGAAAGGGGAAGGTTTCTCTTTCCAAATCCAGTTCTTCCAATGATGGGAAGAATGTTGACAAGTCGAAGGTGAGCTGCTTTCGTTGTCATGAGATTGGTTCACGGGTCAGGAACCTGTATGCTCTTGAGGTTCAAGATGCATGCGAAGCCTTGAGCAGCGAGGCAAATGATGGAGACTTGGTGGTTGAGAGGGAGCGTATATTACCTCTCAACATGCAGAGCCAGAAGAAGTCTCAAACAATTGTGGAGGAGCCACGATTGGTGCAGCAGCTTCAGGAGGTTGTGGAGCAGCCACAACAAGGGAATCTGAGTGGAGATCGAGTAGAGACATCTACTCATGCAGATACCTCCAATAGGGGGAAACTTCGAGCCAGGTGGGCTGAGGGATCGCATGCAGCCATACCTCCAGGTAGGAGGTGGGGTGATGTGGATTGATCGTCCCAAGGAGGAGGGGCAGGATCCTTGAGGTACCCAACCTCTTGGATGAGACCTTGCTACGGGAGCCCCAATGTGTAGTAGCAGGAACTGATTGATTGGGTAGAGACAGATGCGGATGGAGCGGTAGAGAGAGCGACAGTGCAGGGAATCCCAGGACAGCGCATAGCTAGCAGGCTACAGCAATGCGAGAGGCACAAGTGTTTTGCACAGTGCTAGGTGGCACAGAGAGGTGTGCAATGGTGCGAGATGCATGGAGATGTTGCAGTAGCGCAGATGTCAGAGAGGGAGCACTTGTCAGTAGCAGGTAGAGCTTCAACACCAGAGGATGTTTCTAGCCCAACAGGGAGGTCAGTTGGGAGGTGCAGTGCAGATGTAATGCTGGGAGATAGAACTAGCAGCAGCACAGATGCAGTCAGAGATCAAAGTGACAGAGGCTAGAGCAGTCAGATACTGAAGAGCACAGAGATGCAGAGTTTTCAGTCGACAGAGGCAATAGTAGTCAGAGACTTTGATGACAGAGCAAGTGGACCGGCCAGATGTGTTGCATGGAGAACATTCCAGAGTTACAGGATCGGGTTTGAGAGGAAGCCTTTCTTGTTGAGAGGGAGTGTTGAAAAGTGTGCAACAATAATTACTTGTTGAGAATGCAACAAGATGATGGAGCTTAGTGAAAAGAGTCATCTTCACTAAGTGGGCCCGCAGGCAAATTATGGCGCAAGTTCTCTTTTTGATCCCAGCAGGGATGATCACAGTATGGGTGATCACAGTATGGGTGACCACAGTATGAGTGATCACAGTATGAGTGATCAAAGTCTATTTTTAGACTGGCTGTCAAAAATAGAAAAGTCAAATATTATTGTCTCATAATAATATTTGGACTATAAACTTGATCTTATTCTCTTGGAGCACTTCAGGATGAGCTACGGATGTGGTACATGCAGATCCCAGAAGGAAATATGTGGTTACCTATGGGATGACTAATATTTGCATGCAGGACTTCAGTTAGAACTCAAGTGAGTTGAGTTTAGTGGATTGGAGGTGCAGTTGCTGGAGTTGTGTTCAGTTTAGCTTTGTTAAACTGGTTGTATTTAGTCTAACTGATCAATAGACTAGAGATGAGTTGGGTGAATTAGTTATTAATTAATTCACAAGTTATTAACTCATAATGCAACTATAGAATACATCAGTTAACTCAGTTGCATGTCAGTGCATGTTCAGTTCAGCAGGGACAGGTGTTAGAGGATCAGATTGCTATCAGTTGTGACTATAGTTGTGCATGATGATTTGCACAATCAGAGGGATTAAGTATGCCAATGAATTGGCCAATACCAAGAATTGTAGCCTGTGCTCACGTCCAACACAGTGTGAGTGATTATTTTCAGGTCAAATACGAGTTTGGTAAACCATTCTCATCAATTCTTGAGCAGGTATTGTGCAGTGGAGGCAGGCAAGCAGCGGAGGGGATTTGGAGACCAGATCTGAGCTGTATTGTGTGTAGCATGTGGAGATAATACTGAGTACTTGTGAGGAGTATTGTACTATGTATTGTTACATGATTCAATCACTATAATATACAGATAGTTGGGGTTTTTAGCGAGATGCTTTCCCCGGGAAAATACTGTGTTGATATGTGTGATTGAAACTTCTATTTACGCCTGTGAATGTTTCTGCTTCTGTAAATTGATGATCAACGTAGAGGAGGTTATGTATTATGTATGTTCCGCTTATAAGTGTATAATCAGGATAATCTCTGTGAATATGTGTCATATTATTCAAAATTTCTATAGCCTTTGGCTCTATTACAATGATTAAAAGACCTCTGTTTCAATCTGGAAATCCACGCCCTATTTCCTGACTCTCGCTTCGCTCAATCCTCTCTCTCTCAGCCCATCCGATCTACATTACATTTTTCTTCTTTTTATCAATCCCATCCTACCTAACAACTCAATATCTATTTTCAAGCTCTATCACACGCCTATGATAACAACTTATCTTTGAATCTAAAATAAGACAATTTCTAACTTATTACAGTAAATGAATTACAACTCATTTCTTGAGAGATCCAACCCTCTCGGTAAAAACTGACTTTCAACCACTCAGGTCAGTGAAATTCAACTTGTTTAGCCACAACATGTGATCAGTCTTTCACATTGTTCACTAAGTCTAGATGCCCCTACATAAAAAAGTCTTGAATGTTGACCCTAAAATATGACACATGTGGTATATCCACATACTTCCTTGTCATCTATATAATGCATCCACTAGTTTGATACCAATTTATGACATCCACATTTTAACAGATCATTCATTCTATAAAATACTACATGCTCTAATGACCATCAACAATGTACCTAGTTGTGTTTCATAACCATTGAGGAACAAAATCACATGATTTCCTTCTCATAAATTAATCATGCATAAAGACAAAATCAAATTCCTATACGCTTATCTAATTCAATAATTCCATTTTTCCATTTCAAGAGTAATATGTAAGAGCTTATAAATTTTACTTTTCTTCATATTCTACCTCAACATTATTAATTCAATAATAGAATGTACAAAATTCATAACATCATAAAGGAATATAACTATTACTTATATTTTTCAAATTGTTATGCATGCAGAACTAATTATATATGAAAAAAATTCCTCGTAATTTTACATATCCATTGATGATCCCACCATTGAGATGGGGGATTGATCTTGTCTGACCATGGTATATGGTGGTCTATCTCCATCTTAAGTCTATGAGAACCAACTTGGAATTTTCCCAATAGGATCCTAGACGAATGCATCCAATGTTTGCACATGTAAAGGGGGTTTACTACGATGCCATTTTGTAGCTCCAAAAAGTGCTCTAGGTAAGACATGTTTTAGCCCAAGCTCATCAGTGGTTAGGTCCAAGTGTCTTGAACGTATAATCTGTAGATATCCTTTCTAATGACCTAATTCAATACTTACTGAATCGATAAGATATGGTTCTATTAATTAAGGGAGAATCTGAATGGTAGAACGCACTTCGCATAGATAGTCAACAACTAGAGAAGTTGAGATGCCTTTGAGAACCAACCTTGAGCACGTCATGAAGGAAGATTATCACATTACATAGTCAAAACTAAGATAGATATACAACATTAAATCTCTTCCCTTAACTATCAAAATGGGGATATACATGATAGTACTACCAACAAGGGTTGAGAGATTAAGAAATCTCATATGCTAAAGTTCTAAGAAGAACTATGTGGCAGAATATTATTCAAGAGGTAATTAAGAGATCTAGAGATCTACAAGATATAAAAAAAAATGTATATATGAGTATTTTATACAAAGGCACCAAGATATTAGCCTTCATGTGACTATTGGCATTCCTAGTTATTAACATGCATAAATTGTTGAATATTTAGGTGTGTGGGGCTTGAACTTAGTGCACTAAATGTTGTGGAAGTTTTTTGGATGTATGGGCACCATCATCTCCACCCCCAAGGTATCTTCCCTTTGACCTCCCCTATCAACACAAATTAGAGGCTACCAAGGGCAATGCCCTTTTGCACTCTAAGGGGGCATTCTGTGGAGTGGTATTGGGTTGCTACAAATAGCTAGGGATGCTAAGGTGGTTTGCTTGTAGCCATTTGTGTTTGCACTTGAATCATGCATCATGTGGGAATCATTCATGTAGGTTTGCATCACTTCTAAACTCAAGTTATCCTACATATCTCACTAAAGTATTTATCTTATGTGATTATAGACTACAATTTATCACATTACAAATGTATAGTCTAGTTTGTCTAAAACCTCCTCAATTAAGGGTCTTAGTAGAAGGGGTAGTTATTATGATTAATGAAATTAGTATGGACCGTATCCTAAACACCAATATCATGATGCATTTCAAACTTCATTACCACCCTTTGATATTTTCCATGGAAATATCATTGTATTATGCATACCAAATTTAAACATCTATTAAAGCAAAGCAACAACACTTAAAAATTGTTCTCAAAATTAGTGTATCGTGGCATTAAATGGACATGGAAAATATTCCATGCATCAATGCACCAAGAAAAGAGAGGCGAACTCTACAACGTAAGATATATGAGATGCGCCATATGTTGATGGTGGATGGGTAGGTGGGTAACACTAAAAAGGTCAACAAATAAAAGGAAAAAGGGCGGAGGGGGGGGGGGGGGGGGGGGCTCGGGGCATCTAATGTAATAAAAGAGAGATGAGAAAAGGAATCAAAATAACAATAACAATAAACTAGTATTCATGCTCTACAAAAGCATCAATACTTACAAAATAAAATAAAATAAACTAGCATAGATCCATCTAGACCCAAGATATTTCAAGCATCAAGAGGTTTGCATTTGAGTTTCTTTTTTATCCCTCTATCGCTTGATAGATCTAAGATTAAGATGGATCTATGCCAATATCACACCACCATGTAAAGAAAATCTATTAAACATGTATCACAATTTAAAATATATTTAAGTTGTGATACATGACTTTTAATATTTAAAATATATTGTTTTAAATAAATTCTAATATTTAAAGTATATATAAAAAAATGTGAAGTTTTTAAATTTCATTTTATAAATTTTATATTATTTTTAAAGATAATCATTTTGATTTTAATAAATTGTGGAAATTATATAAAATTTTAATTCTTCTTTCTTAAAAAAAATATAGATATTATTTTTTAAACTCTTTTTTATATTAAAGATTTTAAACTTAATAATATATATATATATATATATATATATATATATATAATTCTTTCTTTTATTATATATAATTTTTTAATATTAAATTAATGGATAGATTTCGTGTTCTTTTGTTGAAAGAAACAAGAAACCCAAGAATTGTGAATTAAGGTGAAATAAATAAATAAACATATATATATATATATATATATATATATATATATATATATATATATATATACTCTTATGATTGGTTAGGTATGACATGAGATTTTGAGATACGTTTATTCAAGTGAATTCAAACTAGTTTGTGCTTTAGTTGACTAAGATTTTGTAATACCCATGGAAGCCCATGTTTTGACATGGTAGATTGTTTTAGTAGCTTCCTTCACCTCACCAATTGAGATGATACTAATGTTACTAGTTCTAGATTATAATTTTAATTGATGGCCAAATGCTAAAGAGAAACAATTGAACTAATGATTTCATGCCTATGCATATTTATCATAAGTATAAATTAGATAATGTTGTTGAAAGATCAAATAGTTATATGTTCTAAAGTTTCCTTCTAACTATTTATCTACTGTGGGTTTTTTTCCCAAAGTCAGGTTTATGTATTTAGGAGGATATAGGGCAAATGATCTTGGAAGTGGAGATATATTTGGTATGATTATTTATAGATGACACAAAGCTATGAGAGAGATAGCCCACAAGAGAGTTGATGAGTAGAGGTTCTACTTCATGAGCTATGAGAATGAGCACATAGAGACAATAACACGTGAAGAGAGAGTTGAGCAAAGGCTATAAATGTAAGTTAAGAAGTCTCAAAGATTGAGCATTCAATAGAGTTTTGGATTGAAGGGAGAGTCCGCAATGGAAATGGATAGGAGATACAAATTTTGAGGCGAGTGTAATGAATGTGAGCATTTTTTGATGGATTTTTGGACTACAAACATGAATGAACAAGAAAACATGCATGAATATGGTTGAGGGAATGTTAGAGAAGAACAAATATGATGGTATCATAATGGCCAATTTGATAGTCTTAGAATGGAAGAGTAGTATGATAGGTTCAAATGTTATAGCGACATATTTGATACATTAGAGGAAATTTCAGCCTACAAGTGGCCTTCTAAGGAGAAATAATAAAATAATAGTTAAAATTATAAAACAAGAATTATGCATTTGGAGGGAAAAAAAGAAACTTCTTTTTTAAGTGTATTTTTGGCTTATCTCTTTATAGGTTTACTCAAATTTCAAGTGTAGGCACTCGTTGGATACATAATTAAATTTCGCATCTAACGAGTACCCATTATGCATACTTTTGAGAAGACCCCACATTGATAAAAGAAAAATGAAGAGTCATTAAAAAAATGTGTTAAACTATGGGTAAGGGGTACTTGTTGGATGCAAAATTTAATTATACATCCAACGAGTGTCTACACTTGAAATTTGACTAAAACTATAAGGAGATAAGCCAAAAATACAACTAAAAAAATATTTTCTTCTTTTCCCTCCAAAATATTTATAGGTACCTCTTTTTAAATTTAAAGGATTTTTTTTTTTGTTTACATATTATGACATGGAAATTACATAAAAATTTCATGGGTAGTTTTAGGCTAAAATTTCCTCTAATGATGCTCAGAATTATAGAGTGGTAGATCTATTGGGAAGAGATATAGAGACACATATTTGAGTAGGGATCATGGAGTTAGAACTGTCTACAATACCATTATTTGAGAGATGAATAACCCTACTCTTGATTGCATTTCATGAAGGTGATACATTCATAAATACATAGTTTATGACATTTGGTTTCATCTTCCAAGTTTTGATGACTCTTCCTATTTTCCTAAATCTTCATATTTATCCTAGTTATTCATAAATATTTACAATTACCTCAATCTCTAAGCATTAGTTATCTAATACGTGAAGTACACATGCAAGAAATCAATGGAAAAAACTTGAAGCCCAATTTATATTATCCTAGAATTTTTAACCATTTATGTGAGATGCTAACATCACCAAATTTATGCCATTTAAGCCAATATTGGAAAATGAAATGATGGTGACCAATGCGAGTGTTACAAGTAGTGTTACTACTGCAAATTAATTCAATCACCATAAACATAAAGAGTTTCACCATTCCATGAAATAATTCATAATCTTCATAAGCTTAAATGCCAAAATTTCAAGTTGTAGTGCCAAATGTTGCTCACTTAGAGGGATTCACAATGTGTTACAATATCAAATTCTTGGAAAAAAAAGATCTTTAATTATATCCCATTCACCAAAAACATTGAAATTTATGTTCAATGCCATGATATAATATACCAAATGAATGATTACATGAGAAGATAAGTGCCAACTATTAGGCTAATAGTTTGTTGCTATGTTCAGAAAAAATAGATTTACTCAAGCAAAGAGAAATATCAAATTATGTTCTTTAAAGCACTAGTATTTAGCTTGAGTTGTAATCAAAATTTTCAACAAAATGATAGCCCACTTACAAATTCGTTTAACATAAAAAATTAACAAGTGTAAAGTGCTAACAACCCAAATGTAAAATGCTTAAGAGTCATGAGATATAATGGATTCTTATTAGAAACTTAGAGCTAAAACAATGTATGAAAATAGTAAAGAATTAAGATGCCAAGAAATGAGGGTATAAAAAGTTTATTTATTTATGCATATATTTATTCACATGTTAAATATTGCATCAAAGAGAACCTTTGGATGTTAAAACCCTTAACCATAGATTTCAACCATGAATAGAAACTAAAAAAATGACTTAAATTTTTTTGCTTAGAGAGCTAGCCATTCCATCAAGAAGGGCATTGAATTATCATAAGAAGATATGAGGAACAAAATAAGATAAATGTTGTAGAAATGTGATTTTTAAGACTAATTCATTTGGTCTCATTAACAATGCATGAGTGAGAATACAAAGCTTATAGTATTAAAGATGCATTCATTTTTCATTTAATTAGTGATTTTTTTAATTTTATCTTGGGAAAAATGGGTGTAGATCTATGTGCAGAAAATTACAAGAAAGTGATTAGATTCACCCATAATAACAAATAAAGTTATCTAACTCCACTTATAGATATTCACATATAAAGACTCAAGTTTGATGTATGATATCCACAAAGGGTAGTTAAAAACCTAGAAAAGGTAATCTAAATCCGAAATGATATGCAAGAAAATGCTAGATTGTTTGATTTGGAAAGATGGTTGGAAATACCAATCAAACTAGCACTTACCATTTTTTTATGGGGTTTATATTACCCTTGAATATTTATCCTCTTGTTTTAATTGTTGAAGTCCCCATACATCAAGAAAAATACTTATAAAAGCATCAAACTAAAACATTATGAAAGCTTGCAAAGATTACAGGGAGGTTGATTCTATAGGAATCAACCTAAGTATCACAAAGTGAATCTTATATTAATCTAGAGTAAAGAAGTAAAACCTTGGTAGATTCATTTCTAATACAAAAAATATATCTTGGAATTCAATCAACAAATGAAATAGACATGCAATTCATACCTCACTTGCAATATTTTGTCTTATAATATCTCATTCATCAACAAAAATTGCAATTTAAATCTCTCTATTATAACCCTAGAACATTTCTCAAAAGAGAAAATATTTCACAACACAACTATCAAGAAGTTCTTTCCACTTTATTTCCAACAAGAGAAAATATTTCACAATACAACTATCAAGAAGTTCTTTCCACTTTATTTCCAACGAGAGAAAATGAGGGAGGTTCCCTCCTGATATAGATAAGGGCCTCCTTAAACCATGCATACAATACCATGAGTTGGAAATGATATAATGTGTTCATACCATGTGATCCATTGAAAATCACAAGGTAAAACCATGAGTGCCTCAATACAATTGGAGAAAACCTTCAAAACATGAGCACCCTCAATTAAGGGGTCAAAATCATGCTAGAAACCTTGAGCACCCTTCTTAAATAAAGGAAAGAGCTAAGAATACCCTCACATGTTTGGGAAACAAAGAAGATAAGTGGTACATCCTTCTATAATGCTTTAGAACCACCACATATATGAACAGACAAGAGAATGAGTATTGCAGGCTTCCAGAAGGTTGTGGAAGCATCACACATGTGAGCTAGAAGAGAGGAAATGCACCCAAATGATTGTTAACACATCAAAAGTAGAAATAATCTCCAACAAGCTAGAAATCAACCCTAGGTGTGAAAGAGCCCCCAAAAATAGGTGCAACCACATGATATCAAGTAGAAATTGTAACACCCTCATCCCACATTTACCGATGTTCACCGGTCTGTCGGGGTAAACATGTGATGAAGAGTTACTATGATATGACTCAACCTCATAATTACATTTAAGGAAGTGGAATCGACAAACTGAAACTTTAAAGAGCTTCCATAGGAGGTACAGGATCCCCAGGGGTTAAACAACCACCCCAGGTTCACAAACCCTGAGTTAACTTTCTTTTTCACTAACCTTAACTCCCAGTCTCATGCACAAGCCTGCATCCATGCGACTGTAGGCCTCCAATCACATGTATAAGCCTACAAGGGAGCATCTGCAGTCCCAAATTCCTAGTTTTGTGCCTGCAACTGCAAAATCTGTGCCACCTTTTTAGGGCTAGACTCCAGATACTGCCCATAACTTGATGAGACTTTTTAAAACAATAAATGACACAAAGACAAAGCCTATAACACAAAAATTGATCAAGGGCTTGACCTAACCAAGCCTAACCATAACATACATTTCGTCAAACATATGGCATCCATGTAATCTACAGGTCATGAATGCATATTTAAACATAGGGGTTTGATACTTATCTAAGATTCACCAAGAAAATCTAATACCCTCTCATAATAGCTACAATAACATCTTTTATTCCATGCAATCATCAACCATTCATATATTCATCAAACATGTCAAGATCCATAGACAATATTCATCATATAACAAACATATAACCAACAGATAACTAACCTATAAACCATCAAATAACTAACAAATAAACCATGGCAACTCAGCCATGAGATCATCATCATAATCAATACATATGCTCATAGATCACAATATAAAATACCTTATATTAACACATGAAAATACCAACCAAGTCAGGGACTTCAACGTACAAACTGACCATAGATTGGGTTGAACAAAATCTTTCTTTCATCCAATAACCCCCGTGCCATATTCCAAGCATGAATGTGGGATCTCATGGAATAAACCAACCAAAGTCAAAACAGGGCTTCCATAGGCCAAACCACCTCAACCCTCAACCAGTGATTCCACCTCACAGTCAGACATCACTAACCATCACCAGATAGGTCTCTACCCAAGTTGTTAAGGGCTCCAGAATGTTTGTTCCAACTCACCTCCAGGACTAGTAACTCAATCCATAATAGTTGCAGGGTTCTAGAACATTTGTCAAATCAAGGTTCCAGGATTAGTAACTCAACCCACCAAGGGCTCCATAACGTTTTTCCAGCCAAGGTTTCTAGGACTACTAACTCAACCCAAGTTGTTCTAGATAATTTTTCCAACCAAGGCTCCACGAATTAGTAACTCAACCCACAACCATGAGGAACATGATCACTAATCAGAAAATAAATGGAAAGACCCACAACACCACGACTATCTAGTAAATTTCAAGGCTAGGCAAAACCATTGTCAATACAGGCAATCCTCCATGCCCATGATAGATCATAACCAAGAAACCACATGCATGCACCATGTATGCCAAAACTAGCAACGAAACCATACATGCAACTCGATACTTGCAAAGCAATCCTATTGTCACCATTGATCCACATGTTCCCTTGAGGTTTCCCACTTTTCTTTGCTTTCTTTCTCCAAATCCAATGTGCTCCAAGAATTCTCTAAGAAAACTCTAACTATGTAAGAGTATGATTGGGAGAGAATAGAGAGAGAGCTCTCAAACTGAATTGGCAAAAGCTAACACTGATAAAATCCCATGAACTGATCCTAAGAATCGTTTTTATCATTGAGGCCTCTATTTTCTTCATTTTCCTTCATTTTTGCTCCTCATGGAAATATGTGACCTTTCAACTTCCATTTCTCCTATTTTCCATTATTTTCATAAATAAAATGACAATTAACGCGTCTTTGACTTTGCCAATTTCCTTAACTATAATAAATCGAAAGTGACACCCACTAGGATGTTTTTTCCCACAATTCAGCTTGGAATACGTGTCCCCTGACCTTGGTCTTATATTTTTTACATCGAAATCCAACCACGGGTTGTTACATAATCCTCCCCCTTGGGGGAACACCATCCTCGGTGTTATATGACACCTATAACCAGCAAGACCACTGAAACCAAAACATACTTCCTATGGAGCTTTATACCACAAATCGTTATAGTATTTACAATTACCACTATTGAAAACATGGTAAAATACCATTTACTGGAGCTTTATAACACAACTCATTACGGTATTTACAATAACAACCACATATATACTCATACACATTTGCTTCAACCAAAAAATAATCATATTGTCTATGGATCTTTATAAACACACTTGATACAATATTTAAAATAATATACACATATACACATATGAACATTTTCTCTAACTAGAAAATAAAAGGATATGATGCTCACATTAATGACAAGGGAATCCAAAGGCTCACACCTCCACCCTCAAAATTAGTAACAGTATTCACCTCCTTCCCATGAATTCTAGAATCCATTACCAAAGTCAAAGCTGCATCCAATGTCCAACACTACAATCCTTGCGCTACTTGTCCTCTCAGTGAATAGTTACCGACTCATTGTTCCAGGGCACACTCCCAATATGCTTTTGATTCCATCTGGAAATCCTAATGACCAAAATCAATGTATTCATTGTCCTTCCCTTCTCTACTACACAATCCCCCAAGCAATCCAATCACCCCGTTTTGTGCAGTCACACACCTTCCAAGTTTTGTGGGCATCCCCTTCTCTGCTACACAGTCCCTTGGGTGAACCCTCACTTGGCAAGGTTTCCTCGCATTGGAATGTCCAAAAAATAAGGCATATCCCTACCTTAAAACCATCATACTAGTCATAGCATGATCATGGAAATAAATGGAAACTATTGGGTACCAGTGTCCCACAATCGCCCTTCTCCTGAAGTGCTTTGCCAACATACTACTGCATGTTCCAATTCCTTTTGTTGTTGTTGCTAATGCTTGCAGCCAATTTCAACCACCCACCTGGGAATTTTCATTCTTTCCTACACCAATCACATAATTGTCATTAGATTCGAAATGAATAGAAATAAATTCACATCATACCTCATTGGTAGCTCGTAAACAAGGTACACCTGCAATCCTATTTACTTCTTGTCACAACAAGTAAAACTAGTTGTTTGATCAAATCATCATGTATATATCACATCCGGTTAGCTCAAAACTCAATCTTCATAAATCAAAATCATATATCACATGTAACCATCATAAATCAACATCACATATCATATGCATAATAAAACTGAAATAAAATATTGATACTTATCCTTCAACTAGTCCTTTGCTTCTACCTTTGTCCTTATCTTTTATGTACACACATCAGATTGGTTACCACACCTGGAAAGCACCCAATGCCTTTTCTTCAACCACGTACACATACATACAGTGTACATCACACAGATACACCCACACATGACATACAACACCACATAATACATGCACCTATACCCGGTGTACCCCACAACACAATACAGACACCTACACCCAATGTACAACACAATACATATACATACACATAGTACAATGCAATGAATACACATGCCGCAACACAATGACTACACAGTACCACATGTGCACAACACAACATGTACGATGTGTACACAATACCACATGTATAAAGTGCCACTTGCACAACGTGTACACAACACCACATGTACACAACACCACCTGCACGATATGTACACAACACCACATGCACGACATCTACCCAACACCACCTACACAACGTGTACTCAAGACCACATGCATGACATGTACACAACACCACATGTACATAGCACCACATGCACGACATGTATACAACACCACCTGCACACAACACCCCATGTACACCATGTACGCAACACCACATGCACAACACATCACATGTACAATCACACACACAACACCATATGTACATAACACCACATGTACAACATGCACATAACACCATATGTACATAGCACTACATATAAAACATGTACATAGCACCATATGTACACAACACTAAGTATACCACGCATACACAACGCCATTTGTACACAACACCACATATACCACATGTACACCACACAATATGTACATAGAACAGTTATACAACATCTACAACATATATACTGATGAAAACTTGACTAAACTCAGAAGGGGGGTGAAACAATTTAGTCCATTCATGGACATTAAAATTGTTTTCATTAAACTCGTTAACTGGAAATTTCATGAGAAACTTAACAAATAATGACTAGCGGATTGAACATGTGAACAACAAGTAATAATCAAACCAAAACATCACACGAACACAAAATAACAACACATATTGACATTGTATATAAGTGGAAACCCATAAAGGGAAAAAACCACGTTTTTATTATTGTTGTGATGCAAAGGCAAGCTCCTACTCCTTATTACATATGATTTTTTGTAGGATCTAAACTACAGGAGGCTGCTACCTCAATTTTTCTGCAAGATACAACATGCAAGGAAGCTCCAACTCCCATATGTTTTATGCAGGCTACAACCCATAAGAGGCTCCTATGTCAACCAGCTCCAACTGGATACTTATCAAGCCACAACTTGAAAGGAGACTACAATCCCTTGATACAAACAAGAAACAATAATGTGTTAGTTTACCTGGTCATAAATTCTGCATATCTCCATCTTCATTTCTACCTCTTCTTTCCTTCAAATCTACTTCACATAAACTTCATATTTTCCAGGTAACTAATGCATAACACCTCAATCAGCTCTCGCACATTCTCCAACTCTCTAACACCTCCATGCCTTCCAAATCACATATTTTATAAACATAATTTTTTGGTTGTTTGTATCCTACATAAGAATATGAAGTGAACAGGCTTGACTCTTTGCCTTCCACTCATTCGTTCCCAAACTCTTCATATCTTGAATATTATAATCCATACAATATTAATATCAGCCACATGCAATGATTATATGCATCAACCTAATGCCAACATCATGTAAAATTATAGGAATAACATATGAGCATTCATTCCTCGTGATCAATAACAACAATTATCATTAATGCATCACAACAATCTTTGTAATATCTTTTCCTTTACCTTGGAATTGCATCACAACATCTTCGTGTCATTGTCTCAGCAGCCTTGTTATCATGGAGTCTTGCCTTGCCTTTGCTTTCATGGAGTCTTGTATTTGCCTTTCATCACAACAATTCAAATCAATCAACAATTTCGCATCACAACAAATTCTTCAATATAGAAATCTCTGCAACATATTTCCTGAAGCATTTTCCATCACCCTTTCTCTTTTTCCTACATATCAAACAGGCCTTGCTGTAGCCATTGTTCCTTTGTCAATACCTTGCTGCTCTTTTTATTGGTTTTTTATTATTCCTTTTCTCCTTTGCCTTGCTTCTCTCCTTTTCCTTTGTTGCTCCTCTGCTCCTTTTCCTTGCTACTCTTTTGCTTCTCTTTTGCCTTGCTGCTCTTTTTCCTTGTTGCTCTTTTTCCTTGTTGCTATTTTTCCTTGTTGCTCTCCTTTTCCTTTGTTTGTCCTTTGCTCCATTATTGTTCCTCTACCCAAGATACTCTTGTGTTTCTACTCCTGTAGTTATTTTTCCATCAATGAAAACAATGCCAACAATCTCCCCCTTTGGCATTTATGGCAAAACACTTATCCTCTCCTCTCTTACCACCCCCCCACACCCCCCCCTCCCTTTGACATCAATGGAAAGGGGGATTAAAAAATGCCCACAATAATGATCATACAAGTGCCCAATTTTCTGAACAAATACTTTGTTGATAAAATCTCGAAATAGCTTTGCAACTTTGACCTCTTTCACTGAAAATGTTGGAGATATAGTCATTTCTCTCACTGGAAATAATAGCACTTGCAATTTGGTTGTTTGAACCAAAAAGAATTTGAGCTTTCTTGGTTGATGAACACATCCATCAAATTTCAAAAACATGGATATTTAAAGGTCAATGCACTTTTCCATTGTATATAAATTTGATGTCTCTTGCATTGCATGGCACTCATTGTGTTTCCTCTTGAGATCATCACATTTTTTAGTTCCATGCCTGGTCACACCAAAAAAAATATGAGAACATCCACTGGGAGGAACCACAGAATTTGGATCATATCTTGGACTGCTTAAATATGCATATCTCAAATTATTAAAGCACCTTATGATACCATTCCATACATACTCCAACGTTTCCATGAATATTGGCATTAACCCTCTCCATGCTACCAATTCTTGACAATGTTCCATATTTATGAACTAAGGTAACCATGTGTCATTCCAAATTTTGAAGTGATTTATGAGTGCATTAACTTTATTAGCATCCAAGGTTTCATCATTCATGGCACATGAGTGTTCAACCCATACATTCATTAAGATAGAATAAAAAAAAATACAATCACAACTTAAGAGTAGCTTTGGTCATTGTTGCAACTCTATCAAAGGACTTGTCACCGCCAATGAATCCAGTGATGTGAAAAAATACACGATCAGGGATGCCAAATTCATTAGAAAGTTCATCTTACAGTAAACCTCTCCATGATTTTGAAAGAGGTTTGCGAATTTTAAATTAAGGAGGCCGCAATAGTCATTTGAAGAGTGTTGTTCCAAATAAGTTTATGAGCATTTGCAAGCATAAACTACTCTCACTGCACCATAAGAGTGAGATCACCTAAATGAGATAAGAACAATATTTCATTGTCAATATGAATGAGTAAAAACACTATGCAATGTGAATTCTGCGCAATATGAATTCATTATGAGAATATTACCGCACCATAAGAATGTTGCTCCAAATAGTCCCTTTCAAGAAACATTGATATATTGTGACGTTAATGTTGTCAACCAAGAAACATCGATTTATACTCAGATTAGCGTTGTGCCAACTGACATGATGCATATATTGCAAACATTATGCCATGTATTAACATTGCAACATAAACCAACTCTATGCAATACATAAAATAAACTTTGTGAAGTCTATAAATGGTGGTATGGTCAGTTTTCTCTCCTCCAACACAATCATAAACACAAATATATACATTCATATGTCGCACCGAATATAATATACTGGAATATGATATAATGCTCTCATTGAATGCAACATTAATAGCCAACCGAGAGTGGTATACCAACAATAAGAGATCTACTGACAAACCCAACAGATAATATTTTTGCAAACAATATGTGTCACCATAAACCAACTGATAATATGTGCAAGGTGATAATATAATTGCAGACCAAATCTATAATACGTGCCACCACAAGTGAAGGTTGCCATACAATGCGCCAATAAACTCTCACTACACAAAAAATAATGTTACTCCATATATAAAATAACATTGCTCCACATATAGTTGAAGCTTTAACGTTACATTGTATTAATAGTGTTTTATGGTAATGGCGACTATATTGGTGCACTGCAAACTTTAACGCTGCAAGTAATACATTGCTCCATATTAGATTGTAATAATAGCTTTCTAGTGTTGGAAAAACCATATTTGCGCTACCATATACATATCAACAACATTAATGGTAGATTGAATGTCATCAAACATGAATATACCATTTTATATTTTATATGTAACATTCTGATCTCAACTATAGGCAGTGTAACCATAGATTATGAACCATCATTCCATGGGAAGTGTAACCTGTTGATGGTGTTGGACCCGCCAACATTTAGGGGATCTCCTCGATATGAAGTCCCAACTAGACCTCAAACCGTTTGGTGTAGAATTCCCATCCGGTACGATGGCTCAGTTTCCATTGTCTTAAAGGTTTGCCTTAGATCTTGCTTGTCAGCACATGAGAGTGATCTGCTTTGTCTTCAAACAACGAGATTCACGTGCCTGGTGAGTTCTCAGTGTTACTTGTGTCAAATTTCTTTCACCGTAGAGGGAGAGGGTGGAAGTGAGTCTCAAGTCAAAAGGGAATATTCCCAACTCTATCACACAACACGACAGGACATGCGCAGCTTCCCACGGAGTAGTCCACACGAATGTGGTAGTCACAAACACACAATGAACAGATAGCACATACAACACTAAAGGGAATATTCCACACGAGTGCGACGGGCGTTATAACAAGTTTACAAGAATGGATATGTCGAGAGTTCGACTGGATAGCCCACACGGGCAAGACAACATTAACAACTGATACAACACATTTCCAATAGCATATGTACTAAAACAACTAAAATAGTTCAATTGTCTTAATACAGGTTAAAGAGACATGCATTACAAGCGTCCAAAGAATATCCTTACAAACGAATACAATACATGTGTGAAAATGTGATGGCCTATTAACAAGCTTCTGAATTAAGCGAAATTTCCAAGACACATCCGTACACCATTACATCATTAACCCCGATAGTGGGGCGTTGGAGCCACTACTCGCTCCTCAAAGAAAATATTACAGACTCTCAAGGCTATGTGGGAAGAGCCAAGGTGCAAATTCTTTTGCATGTACAAATGAGGGGTATACATATAGCCAAGGGTGAAACTGGCCCTTGTGACTGTTCGACTTCCCTCATGACTCTCCAACTTTACATGTGGGTCTCTTGGACTTCCACGTTATATTGATTACAACAGTATGGCCCATAGTAGTGATGTGGGTGAGATGACTCATGTTGCATAAATATGAGAACATTGACAACTCTTAGATCAAGGAGGAGAGCTTGAAATCATCATCTTACTAACAAGTGACTAAGGATGATCGATCGCAAGATCCAAGGTAGGCTACAAAATTCACATGCGAGCCAAAATTTTGGAGGGTGGTTGTTTCTGCTACAACACTTGGCGACACATTGGTAGAACTCCAGTTCTCTGTATGGACCTTGTTTCGTGAAAAGTGAGTCTAACCCTTCCGAAAGTATTGTTCAATTATTTGATCATCGTGGTTTCCACACTAGCTTGGTTGAAAGATGTAGTCCCTACCATGTTGTTGATCGGTCAGCACACATTCCAAGCCAAGTCAACTCAGTTGCTTTGATTGGGGATGAGTGGTATATTGGTGCACAAGTAATACGATTGTCAGAGTTTAAGTTTCATCTCTGGTATTGCTCCGCTTCTAGCAGGCTTGGATAGTACCCCGACGGAGTCATGCAGGAACACAAGCATCACTCCACTGCCAGTGAGCCTGGTCAGTACCCTAGCGAAGTTACTTGTATCACCTTTATGTGCATGAAGCCTTTATCTTATTTCACCTTATTCATTTTTTATTTTTTTATTTTTTTTATCTTTTTTCAAAGAATTGTGAACAAGCACTTATTTATTTCAAAGGTAGAAGAGGGATCCCGACTTATTGAGAGTAGGAGAGGTTGTTCCTTCAGAGAAGTATGTTATATATACCTCTGACATACTTGTTAAGGTTTTCCCCCTCACCTTACTCTACTTGATTGAGTTGACAAGGGTTAACCCAAAGGACCAAATAGAGTAGGCAGTACTAGTTAATAGTGCAAGCATTGTGTTTTCACCAAGACTCACTCTGAACAGAACATATTTTCCATCAAGGCATCATCAACTGAAGATAACAAGTTCTTCATAAAGAGAGAGGAAAACAGATAACCAGATGTTGATAGTTGTACAAGTCCTCTTATATTTTCCCAGCTTGTCTCGAGAGCCAAACATGACTTCAGGAGAGGCTAACCTACGGGTACAAGCAAGCAAAGAAAGCAAAAAGAAAAATCAGAAGTAAAGTGAGATCAAAACAAGTGAGAAAAACAATAAGTAAGCAAACTAAACCAAGTATGCAAGAAAGAAAACATGCAAACCAGAAAGTAAAGAAAAGCAAGAAGCAAAGACTACTACTCCTATGCTAAACAGTGCATGGGCCTACTCACGTGAAGTGATATTTCCAATGTAGCCACTGGCACATTGGTTGGCCCATGTTGGTGAAGGCATGGTTAGTGAGAAGCACAGTCAAGCAAACCCGCAAACATGAAAGATGTAATAATGAATACCAACACACTCTGAGTTTAAACGCATCCACAAAAAAGAAAAGAGTGAAAGCACAAGACAAACACTCTGTGGGCTTACCATGGTGTTGTGGAACACTGCATACAGATGATAATCATATGCAGTCCCTTGACTATGACAGACAAAAAAACATGATAAAAAGAGACAACTTATGCCTTGCAAGTGTGCTCACTTTGAATGATTCCTCCAGTGCATAAGCGATGGGATCTTGTGATTTTGGTGGAGGAAGAGAAATATGTGTGTTGGATTGATCTTCAGTGCATATAGATGAGTGATAAGGAGCCTTTTCAAAATTTTTCTGATGGGAAGTGGAAATAACCTCAGGAAAACGAGGGCTTCACATGGCCATTAGCCCAAGATGAAGTGCCTCGACAACATGTGGGGTTTCCACTCCATCAATAGATAGATCATTGGAGACCAATGGCTTAGACAAATTAATAGTGAGTGAATCAACATTGTGATCAAATGAACAAGTACAGAGATCACGACAACCACGATCAGAAAATTCGGGATGTTCATTGGTATCCTCATGATTTGATGAATCGTGTAGAGGGGTAGATGAGAAGCAAGGATGTTGACCCTTTGTATTTCTCGAAAAAGTACATGAAAAGTCAAGTGGATTCTCAATTAAAGATTTGTCTTCTCTGCTATCAAATGATACACTGACATCAGGTGTGTTCTGCGAATGATCGGAAGTAGATACATCTATGGATGAATTTACACAAGGAAAATCAAAGATAGAAGAATCACCAAAAATGTCAAGAAAAAGCGAAGGAGGAGAAGATAGAGGCAGGTCATCCTTTATCGCGGGTTCATGTTTAGATTACCCCACACACTCATCATGAATGATAGCGTAGGTTGGATGCACAACATCAACTCCGTCAATAGCTCGATCCTCATTCACAAAACGTGTGGAGTTGGGAACGGAAGAACACAAGACAGTACAATCCAGAGAATGAATGGAACATGAGGATGGAGGTTGAGGGAACAAATCCACATCAAAACCAGTAGGCTTGCAAGCCCAATCTACACAGATATCAAGAGGAGGTGGGGTAGGAGGATGTGACAATTGATCAGATGTGTGTGCATGTTCTCCCACATCACTCTGCGGGGGTGGAGTTGTTTGATGAGGAGAAGGCAGAAAGCCACATGTGACTGCGGCTGTGTCTGCTTATGATTTTGCAACTCCATCACCGAAGTATGTTGAGTGGGGTTTGAAATTTTTCTTCTCATTGGGATACATTGATTTTTGAAGGTAATATTCAAGTCTGTCCATGTGATATTGGAATTTCATCTGACTTTTCGGAGCTTCAAACATGAGTAGATGGAAGCACCCCCAAAATTCCTCTAGAGATTCATGCAGGGCCTTTCGTTGTTGTACCATTTTTTTATCAAGTGCTTCCAGATCGAAATGGTGAAAAACAGATTCTATTAGATCATTGAACTGCTTGAATGAGTGCACGGAGTTCTGAGGCAGTATGTGACACCATAGCAATGGGTAGCCATGAAGTGTGTGTGTGAGCAGTGAATAGACCTCTGTTTCATTAAAACCTTCCACATTCAGAGAAAAAGAATAAAGAATCCAACAATTAGAGTAGCAGATGGCAAAAGAAAGACAAAGTATTGACCATAAAATGAAGACACAAATGTCTCAACTCCAGTAGAGCTTTGATCAATTAAAGCTCCAATATCAGGGAGAGACTAGTACTAAAGATGTCCAAATACAATAGCTCCAATTTTCACTTGATCAGTTGAAGGACAATCCTAAAGTGGAGGATTTTATAAAAGAAGCATTGGAGCTAAACACTCTATTATCAAGGCAACAAGAAATGTTCTATCAAAAATTATCTATCATCAATCCACTATGTGTCACAATTGATTCGCTGATGAATCAATCATCTGATCTGAGGGTGACTTTCAATGACATTGATGATAAAATCTCAGGATTTATAGCATCGCAGGATACTCCAGAAGGAAGAGAAGTGGATCTTCCTAGAATAAAGGAACCTCACAAGGAAATCCTCTTTATTGATTGGGACATTCAGTTGAAATAGGCAAAGAGAGCAGTTTCCAGCACAACCGGTGCTGCAAATAACATCATTGAAACTATCAATCATAACCTGCACAATGCTAACCTGATTCAATAATTTCCACCTGACAACCTTCCTGATATCAAATTCTTGGAAAGACAATGGCAAGAATCTTTAAAATCAAAGGAAGAATTGATTAAAAAGTCGACCAAACTCGATTGGGAAGTGTATTGGAGATATCTTGTGAAGCCACATAGTCAGTGGCTAATGCTATGTTGCCTTGCTAACTCATCCACCCATATGCTTCCTGCACTTTCAGATGCAGTGTACATAGGATAATTACGCATGAGGACAGGTTAGACTCCTGAAGTTAATCCAATGATGGATATCTACGAGCTCAGGTAGTGAATGAAAGAATAAACACAATTTCATTCTTGAGCTCATCATTTCAATAGTTTCTATTTCTATATTTTTGTCACTTATTTTAAGGAGAGTTGTTTTAACCTCCTGAGAACTTCATGTAATGTCTATTTTTATACTTTATTTTTATTATATAAACCCTTTCATGTCTAAAAATAAAAGGTCCCCAAATTTTATAAAGAAAAACTTGGAAGCTTGCACTACTGCACTTTTGAAGTTTGTCTTAGTAGAACGACTGGATCAGGGTCCTGAAGTTTTGTAGAGAAGGCTATGGAAGCTTCCACTTTTGTACTTTTGAAACCATCTTAATGAGAAAGACTAGACCGAAACTATTTCTTTCATGAGAAGAGTCATATAAATTGGGTACTTTTATCATTGTATATTTGTTTTGTTTATGAATTGATAGTCATTTCTCTTTATATTTTTCATTATTTGTACTTTTCTAATGCAGTTCTATATTAATTCACTTCTGAACATGTTAGAATTTTCATCCTTAATACATATATGAGAAATTTCCTAACGTTATTTGATGCTATATGTGTTTCATCAATTATTTTGGTTAACTATTTAATCAAAATAATTATCTTAAAAGATTTTCGTTTCTATAAGTGTTTGACCAATCTTTATTATCATACACTAAGGACAATTATTCTAGATCGCATAAACATAAGTAAACCCCCTGTAATAGACAGATTAATATACATGTATTATAGTTTATAAACCACCCCATATAACACTTAGTTTTTGGTCATAAACTCTATCCATTCTATCACATTTTTATTGGGAAATTGGTCCCATTATATCCAGTCAAAGCCACTATTCCAAACAGATAAGGGACATTATTCAAGTCCCTGACCGAGTGTTTTTCCCCATTTTGTTGCAGTGATTTTTGAGGAATCAACACATCCATATGATTGTATGCCTCCAGTCGCATGCATAAGACTGCAAGAGAGTGATTGTAATCCCAATTTCCTAGTTCTGTGCCTGCAACCGCGAAATCTATGCCACCTTTTTAGGGCTAGACTCTAGCTAACTGCACAAAACTTGACGAGACTTTCCAAAACAATAAATTACAGAAAGACAAAGCCTCTAACACAAAAATTGATCAAGGGCTTAACCCAACCAAGCCTAGCCATGACAAACATTTCGTCAAACATGTGGCATACATGTAATCACAGGTCATGAATGTATATTTAAACATGGGGATCTGATGCTTATCTAAGATTCACCAAGAAGGCCTAATACCCTCTCATAATAGTTGCAATAACATTTTTTAGTCCATGCATTCATTAACCATTCATATATTCATAAAACATGTTAAGATCCATAGACAATGTACATCATATAACCAACATATAACCAACAAATAACTAGCCTATAAACCATCAAATAACCAACATATAAACAATGGCAACTCAACCATGAGATCACCATCATAATCAATACATATGTTCATATATCACAATATAAAATATCTCATATTAACACATGAAAATACCAACCAAGTCAGGGACGTCCACGTACCTCCCGACCATAGATTGGGCTCAACAAAATATTTCTTTCAGCCAATCATCCCCATGCCATATTCCAAGCATGAATGTGCGATCTCATGGAACAAACCAACCAAAACCAAACCAGGGTTTCCAAAGGCCAAACCACCTCAACCCTCAACTAGTGATTCCACCTCACATTCGGACATCTGTAACACCCTCCTCCCACATCTACCAAAGTAGTGAGCCAACTGGGGTAAATATGTGACAAGAGGCTACTACGATTGGATTTAACCTCCTAGGTGACCTTAAGGAGACATAATTGACGGAAACACACCATACAAACCTTCCACATCAGTTACAGGACTCCTAAGAACCATCCCAACACTTATGGCAACCAACCTCTGGGTCCCACTGAGGTTTCAGACCCCTTGACCTCTAGACGCTCCCATGATATGAGCCTGACAACATCCAAGAGGATCTGGACACTCTCATGACAAGGCATGCCAGCGTCTAGGGACTATTTTTCTCAGTGTTGTGCCAATGTCCCTAGGATTTGAGCCACTTTTTCAGGCACAGCCTAGGTCGCTGCCCAAAAATGAATGACACCTTTAGAACAGAAAGATATCAATGAAACAATGATGTAAATGAAAATAATTTAACAAGCCCTTGACTGGACCCCTAATAGCCATGACAGGAATTTCGTCAAACATATCACGAATATGTAATCTACAGGTGTAAACAACAATTATAAGCATAGGGGTCTCATACTAATATGAGAATCACTAAGAAGCATTGATGCCTCAACACATTAGTTGCAGTTTCATCCATTAGTTTATAGATACATTGTTCATTCATTTACAAGTAAAAACATGATGAGAGCCATACATAGCTACTGTCATAAAACATATACATAACTAGCATAATAGCAACAAAAATACCAAGGAAATCACAACCATATAATCCAAATATAAACCAATATAATACTCATATAAATACAAAGAGAAATAACCCCATATTGATGATGCAAAATCCAAACCCAGGATAGGACTTCCACGTTCCACCCGACTGTAGAATGGTTGAGCCAAATCTCTCCTCATCCATTCACCCCCATGCCATATTCCAATCATGAATGTGGGATCTCATAAACACATCAATACAAAACCATCCAGGGATTCCAGAGCCAACCACCTCAACCCATCAAACAGTGATTCCACCTCATGGTTGGACATCACAAAACAATCATCATATTGATTTCTATCAAAGCCTTCCAGGGATCCAAAGAATTTGTTGCAACCAAGGCTTCATGACTAGTACCTCAACCCACAACTTATACTGGCCTTCAGAGTGTTTTTCCAACCAAGGCTCTAGGACTATTAACTCAACCCACCTAGGGCTTTTAGAGCATTTGTCCAACCAAGGCTACGGGACTAGTAACTCAACCCAAGTTGTTATCGGGCTCTAGAGAATTTTTCCAACCAAAGCTCTGGGAACTAGTAACTCAACCCTAGCTAAGGAAACATGAGAACAATTAAAACAAAATAAGGCAGTAAATACATAATCACCATGGCTATCTAGGAAATGGAAAGGCTAGGCAAATCCACTTTCAATCCAGGAAATCCTCCATGCCAGTGATAGATCATGACCAATAAACCACATGTATATCTCATGCATGCCAAAACTAGTGAGGAAAACATACATGCAACTCGGTACCTGAAAGAAAAACTAGTTGTAGTTGTTGATACCGAAGTCCTCTTGTGATTTCTTGCTCTTCCTTTACCTTATTTCTCCAAAACTCCACGTATACCACTCCCTTCAAGAGTTCTGCGAGAAAATTCTAAGTGTCCAACAGTGAGAGAATAATGAACTAGCTCCAAAAATTGAACTGACAAAAAGTTTACCAACTGGTACCCATAAGCCTTTTTATCAATTAGGCCTCTATTTTCTTTATTTTCTATTATTTTCCTTCATTTTCCTCCTCACATGCAACCTGTGACCTTTCACCTACCTTTTCTCCTAATTTCCATTATTTTCATAAATAAATGTGCCAAAAATGCCATTTTGCCTTTGCCTTTTCCAATTTCCTTAGCCATTAATAAACCAATGAGCACCCACACTAGGATGTCTTGCCCAGCGTTTAGCTTGGAATAAGTGTCCCATCAACCGTGGTTATTATTTTTTCATTTATTAACTTTTATTACATGGTATTTTCACCAGGGTTTTTACAAAACCCTCCCCCTTGGGGGAACACCGTCCTCGGTGTTCAAAAACACCTATAACCACAAGACTATTGTAAGCAAAACATACTGTTGATGAGCTTTATAACTTAGCTCGTTGCAATATTTACAATGATTGCCTTGCTGAGAAGCAAAGAAACATGACAACATAACAAATATAACATCATAATGACATGACACCCATACCACTTATTTAAGATTTGTAACATAGCTCATGGCGGTTCTTACATCCATATACATATGTACAAATACCAAACATCACCAAAACATGTACCAAAACATATACCAAGACATATACCAAAACATCATACCAAAACTGCTTTGCCTCAACTGACAAATAATTAAGGATACATAGCTCGCATCTGATCCGCCATCTCCCATGTAAATTCATCGGGCCCAAAGTGCTTCCATTGCACCTTAACTTGCTCGATTACTCCATTTCGGAGCATGAGCACTTTTTCCTGCAATATACACTGAGGCTCCGACTGGAATTCTCCATCTAGTTCCACCTGCAATACAGACCACTCAATCACATTATCAACATATTTAACATACTTCTTAAGCAATGACACATGAAAAACATCATGTACTTTCACTATCAGAGGTAGTGCAAGTCGATAGGCTATTGGCCCAATCCTCTCAATAATACTAAAGGGTCCACAAAACCGTGGTGCCATCTTGGCACATGATCCAATCCGCAAGGAGCTCTTCTTTGGTTTGATGTGCAAGTACACATGTTCCCCAACTTGGAACTCCTTGAACAACTTGTCCCGATCTACATAGCTCTTTTGCCTATCCTATGTTGCCTTTATATTATTCTTTATAACCTGCATCTCCTATTCCATTTTGGTCCAATCAACGCCTTATTAACTGGATCACTCCAATTGATGGGAGTGTTGCAACTTCGCCCATAAAATGCCTCAAATGGACTCATCTTCAAATATTCCTGATACCCATTGTTGTAAGAGATCTCTATCAGTGGAAGATACTCTTCCCACTTTCGTTACCGATGCATCACATACATCCTCAACATGTACTCCAATATCTTGTTGACCCTCTCTATCTGTCCATCTGTCTACAGATGATAAGTTGTACTGAAGGCCAACTCTGTGCCCAAACCTGCAAACAAATCCTTCCAAAACTTGGAAGTGAACTTTGCATCCCTGTCTGACACAATCTTCTTCAGAACACCATGCAATATGACCAAATCTCTGATGAATACATGTGCCACATCACTAGCTGAGAATGTAGACTTCAGTGGAATGAAGTGTGCAACCTTTTTCAACCTGTCCACAACAACCATGATGGAATTGTGTTGTCTCACTGTCCTTGGCAAACTTGTAGTAAATTCCATGGAAATGAACTCCCATTTCCATTCTGGAATCGCAATCAATTGTAGTAGTCCACCTAGATTCTTACACTCTTTCTTCACACTCTGATAACCGAAACACCTAGCCACAAAATATGCTACATCCTTCTTCATATTCGACCAATAATAAAATTTCTTCACTACGTTCAATGTCTTATGATATCCTAGGTGTCCTTAATATGGTTTCGCATGAAACTCCAACAAGATCACATTCCTAAGCTCACTATTCTCTGGCACATATATACTGTCTCTGAATATTACCAATCCATCTGTTGTAAGACAATAGTCTACATCCTGTGCACCTGCACTATACATGTACCTATACCAACACCTATACTTGTACCTATACCTATACTCTATTGCAACCTGTGCACAATCTCTATATACCTGACATCTTGTTGACCTAACTGCAAGATCCTATCCTGTAATTCTATCCCATAGGAGCTCATAGATGCTAAGTGATTTACATGTATCCGCTTGCTAAGGGTGTCTACCACACTATTCTCCTTACCTTTGATATACCTGATCTCAAAATCGAACTCATTGATCGTGGCCAACCACCGAGCTTGCCTACCATTCAAGTCCGGTTGGTCAAATAGATACCGCAAACCACCGTGATCACTCATCAACACAAACCTTTTGCCCAGAAGGTAGTGCCTCCACATATTCAATGCATGTATGATCATTGCCAATTCAAGATCATGTGTGGGGTAGTTCTGCTCGTGCTCATTCATTTTTCATGTCTCATAGCATACCACTTGTCCATTTTGCATAAGGACTCAACCTAGTCCTTTCTTGCAAGCATATATGCATAGTACAAAATCTTTGTATGGATCTGCGATCTTTAACACTGGTGCTTGTATCAACAAATGCTTGAGCTTCTCAAAACTAGCCTCACACTCATCTGTCCATTCAAACTTCTTACCTTTTCTCTTCAATAAATTGATAGGATAAGCAATCCGTGAGAAGTTCTTGATGAACCTTCGGTAATAACCTGCCAACCCCTTGAAGGATCTCACCTCATCTACATTTCGAGGAGTTATTCACTCCATGATGGCCCTTATATTTTCTAGATCTACTGCAATGGCCTCCTTGGAGACAACATGTCCCAAGTAGTGTACCTTAGTCTGAAAGAAACTACACTTGTTGAGCTTAGCATACAACTAATGCTCTCTCAACAACCTCAAAGCTGTTGCTAAATGCTAGACATTCTCTTCCTCATTTTTAGAATATACCAATATGTCATCAATGAACACAATAATATGCTTGTCCAAGTATGGATGCAAGACACTATTCATCAAACACATAAATGTATCTAGAGCATTAGTTAAACCAAATGGAACTACAACGAACTCATAATACCCATACCTTGTCCAAAAAGTTGTCTTGTAAATGTCCTCCTCTTTGATGCGTACCCGGTGATATCCAGATCTCAGATCAATATTCGAGAACATTGTTGCTCAATTTAAATGATCAAACAAGTCATCAATCCTTAGAAACATATACCTGTTCTTTATGGTCACTTTTTTCAACTGCCTTAGTCAATGCACAATATGAGAGTGCCATCTTTCTTCTTTACAAACAATATCGATGCACCCCATGGTGATACACTTGGCCTAATGTATCCCTTATCCAACATTTCATTCAAATGTATCTTCAATTCTATTAACTCAGATGTACTCATCTTGTAAGGTTCCTTTGATGTTAGAGCTGCCCTTGGCACCAACTCAGTGGAAAATTCTACTTCCCTATGAGGTGGAAACTCTGAATTATCCTCAAGAAATACATCGTGGAATTGTTGTAGAACTAGGTACCTTCTCAGAACATATGCGTCCTCAACCTCCTTACCTTTGTCACTAGAAATGTGCACTGCGAATAACACCCGCCCTTTCCTACGACTATGATTTGCCTGCATAGCTGTCACCATCCTAACTGATGTGGCCTTCTTCTTTCCCTTTAAGACTCTTTGTTCCCCATTTTCATCTAGGCACTCAATGGATTTGTCATAACGATCCACCTTGGTTATATGAAGGTACAACCAATCCATTCCCAATAATATATTTTATGATCCCAATGGTAATACATTCAAATGTGTTGTGGTAGGCATGCCATTCAAATCAAATGCACAAGCTATTACCCAATGATGAACTTGCTTCTTTGTGCCTATAGCCAACTACACTAACCAATATTCTGCATGCAATTCCTTAATCAAACCATGCTTATCCACCAATTCAAGGCTAACACAGCTATAATTAGATCCAGGGTCAATCAAAATAAAAATAATTTGATCACAAAGCTTATCATCCATCTCAATGATAGATGCTTGATGGTCTGCTTGTTTGTTATCCAATGCTGCATAAATATGAGGAACACTCTAACCAACATCCCCAGTAGCCTGTGCCTCCTGTGCACTATATATCTAAGGCCTACCACCTTGATACTATGGACAATCTCTCCTACGATGATCCCCACCACAATTCAACCACTCCATGAGCTCCTGATTATGCTCCTTTGTTCGAAGTCCTTGTCCCCTATCAAATGCATTGAACTTCTTTGGTTGTGCAACATTCTCTTTATTACTTAAATCCTGAGGTCATATTCATTTCTCGTCCCATTTTCCTTTGTTATTTTCATTACCTTTCTAGTATGGCTTAGTCTTTGTAACACCCTCCTTCCACATCTACCCAAGTAACTATCCAACCGGGGTAAACATGTGACAAGAGGCTACTATGATTGGATTCAACCTCCTATGTGACCCTAAGGAAATGGGATTGATGGAAACACAACATACAAAACATCCACATCAGCTACATGACTCCTGAGAACCATGCCAACACTCCAGGCATCTTTCCCCTGGGTGCCACTAAAGTTTTTGATCACTTTCCCTCTAGACGCTCACATGATATGGGCATGCCAGCATACAGGGACCTCTAGATGCTCTCACAGGCTTGCAAGCCAGCGTCCAGGGACCATTTTATCCAATTTGGTGCTAGTGTCCCTGAGATTTGAGCCACTTTTTTAGGCCTAGAGCCAAGGTCACTGCCCATAATGGAATGACATCTTCAAAGAAGTAAAATAACAGGGAAACAATGATGCAAAAGAAATTAGTTGAAAAAGACCTTAACCAGACCCCTGCTAGCCATGAAAGGCATTTTGTCAAACATATCACAAACATGTAATCTATAGGTGTAAACAACAGATTTAAGCATAGGGATCTCGTACTTATCTCAGAATCCATAAGAACCATTGCTCCCTCACATCATTTACTACATTATCATCTATTAGGTCATAGATACATTGTCCATTCATTTACAAGTAAAAACATGATGAGAGCCATACATAGATGTTGTCATAAATATATACATAACTAGCATAGTAACAACATAAATACCATAAATACATAATCCATAGAATCCACATATAAACCAATAAATTTACACATAAAAACCAAAGGGATGAATTTCTCATTAATGAATGTAGAAACCAATCGGGGATTGGACTACCACATTCCACCCGACCATAGATTGGTTGAGCCAATCACCCCCGTGCCATATTCCAAGCATGAATGTGGGACTCATAACCAATCAAAGAGCCAAAAAATCATGAATGATACTGGAGTTCTCCACCTACACTGTGAGGAATTTTAGTACCTTCTATTCTCTTAGACTTTATCGTATTCCACAGTCTAATCTAGGGATCACTAGGACCTACACCGAGACCCACTCTCTAGGCTACTAGGCTCAATGGAGAGCATTCCACCTCTTGGATTTATCGTATATCCTGCCATTCGTCGACAAGGGTTCCTAGGCCCACTGAGGCATACAATCCTAGATTTACCGCAACCCACAATCTAGCTCAAGGGTTACTAGGTCGGTGGCTTTAACGTGATCCATAGTCTGGTTCAAGGACCACTACGTCATGTGTTTGTCATTTCATATATCCACCCCACTCAGCTTCAAATCCATCTATAAATCTAGCTCAATCAAAGTATGAGAACCCATCGCATCAAGTATATCAGGAAATGGCAAGGCTAGGTTGAAAAACATTGTCACACCTGGAAAAACCCATGCCATAACAACAAAAGCACCACATGCAATACCATGCATGCAAAATATATCAAGGAAATCACACATGAAAATCAATACCTTCAAAGAATCTTGTTGCAACTGCTTGATCCTACTTTCCTTGGCTTGATCTTCCCTTCCTCTTGCCTTATTTCCCTTTCTTGATCCCATGCCCAAGTGCTCCAAGAAAACTCTAAGTGTCCAAGAGTGAGAGAGAGAGAGAATAATGAGAGAGCTCCAAAATTGAACTGACAAAAGGTTACTAATTGATCCTCAAAACCCTTTTTATTAATGAGGCCTCTGTTTTCTTCATTTTCCATTATTTTCCTTCAATTTCCTCCTCACATGAAACCTGTGACCTTTCACCTCCCCTTTCTCCTAATTTCCATTATTTTCATAAATAAATGTGCCAAAAATTCCATTTTTCATTTCCAAAGCCTTAGCCATTGAATTTTCCAATTTCCTTAGCGATAATAAACCAACTCAACACCCCCTAGGATGTCTTGCTCAACATTCATGTTGGAATAAGTGTCTCATCAACCGTGGTTATTATTTTTAACTTTTATTACATGGAATTTTCATCAGGGTTGTTATAGAACCATCCCCCTTAGGGGACATTGTCCTCGATGTTCAATCACACATATACCTTAGCAAAATTGCTGGAAGAAAACATACTTCTCATGGATCTTTATAACATAGCTTGATGCAGTATTTACAATGATCATACTGCTGAATTCCAACCCAAATGACAACATAACAACATGATATCATAATAACATGACATCTATATTGCTTATTGGAGCTTTATAACATCGCTCATGGCGGTATTTACATCCATATACCTATGTACATACACCAAAACATCATCAAAACATGTACCAAAACATATACCAAGACATATACCAAAACACCATACCAAAACTGCTTTGCCTCAAATGACAAACAATGAAAGATACATAGCCCGCATCTGATCTTCCATCTCCCATGTAAATTCATCGGGCCCAAAGTGCTTCCATTGCACCTTAACTTGCTCGATTACTCGGTTCCGGAGCATGAGAACTTTTTTCTGCAATATACACTGAGGCTTCGACTAGAATTCTCCATCTGGCTCCAATTGCAATACAGACTAATCAATCACATTATCAACATATTTAGCATACTTCTTAAGCGGAGACACATGCAAAACATCATGGAATTTCACTACGGAGGTAGTGCAAGTCGATAGGCTACTGGCCCAATCCTCCCAATAATACAGAAGGGTCCACAAAACTGTGGTGCCATCTTGGCACATGATCCAATCCGCAAGGAGCTCTTCTTGGGTTTGATGTGTAAGTACACATGTTCCCCAACCTGGAACTCCTTGAAAACTTGTTCCGATCTACTTAACTCTTTTTCCTATCTTGTGCTACCTTTAGATTCTTCTTTATAACCTATGTCTCATGTTCTATGTCTACCAACATGTCTGGTCCAATCAACACCCTGTTAACTGGATCGCTCTAACTGATGGGAGTATTGCAATTCCACCCATACAATGCCTCAAAAGGACTCGTCCTCAATGATTCCTGATAACCATTGTTGTATACAAACTCAACCAAGGGAATATACTCCCCCCACTTCTGTTGTTGATGCATCACATACTATATCAACATGTACTCCAATATCATGTTGACCCTCTCTGTCTGTCCATCGGTCCGCGGATGATAAGCTGTACTGAAGGCCAAATCTGTGTCGAAACCTACAAACAACTCCTTCCAAAACTTGGAAGTGAAATTTGCATGCTTCTCTGACACAATCTTCTTTGGAACACCATGCAATCTGACCACATCTCTGATAAATACCTGTGCTACATCGCTAGCTGAGAATGTAGACTTGACTGGGATGTAGTGTGCAAACTTTGTCAACCTATCCACAACAACCATGATGGAATCATGTTGTCACACTATCCTCGGCAATCGTGTGATGAAGTCCATGGAAATGACCTCCCATTTCCATTTTGGAATTGCAATCGGTTGTAGTAGTCCACTTAGATGTTTACACTCTGCCTTTACACGCTGACAATCAAAACACCTAGCCACAAACTCTGCTACATCCCTCTTCAGGTTCAGACAATAATAAAATCTCTTCACTACTGTCAGTGTCTTCTGATAACCTGGATGAACTGAATATGGTTTCGCAAGAAATACCCTCAAGATCACCTTCTTGAGCTCACTGTTGTCAGGAACATATATCCTATCTCTGAATCTAACCAGTCCATCCACTGTAAGGCAATAGTCCACATCCCGTGCACCTGCACATGTACTTGTACCACTACCTGTACATGTACCTATACGAGTACCCTACTGCAACCTGTGCATAATCTTCATATATCTGACATCCTGTTGACCTTCCTACAAGATCCTATCATGTAAGTCTGTCCCATAGGATCTCATAGCTGCTGATTGATTTACCTGTATCCGCCTGCTAAGAACATTGCCACCTTGTTCTCTTTTCCTTTGATGTACCTGATCTTGAAATCAAACTCACTGATCGTGGCCAACTATCTATCCTACCTGACATTCAGGTTCGGTTAGTCAAACAAATACCTCAACCCAATATGATCACTCATTAGTACAAACCTCCTACCAAGACGATAGTGCCTTCACATCTTCAATGCATGTATGATTGTTGCTAAATCAAGATCATGTGTCGATTATTTCTTCTCATTTCATTCAGTTTTCGCGACTCATAGCACACAACCTGTCCACCTTGCATAAGGACCCCACCAAGTCATCTCTTGCAAGCATCTGTGCATACTACCAAATCCCTGTCTGGATCTGCAATCTTTAACATTAAAGCATGTGTCAACAACTGCTTAAGTTGTTCAAAACTGTCCTCACACTCCTCCATCCATTCAAACTTCTTACCTTTCCTCTGCAATGATGTGATAGGATAAGAAATCTGTGAGAATTTCTTGATGAACCTCCTATAATAACCTGCCAACCCCATTAAGGATCTCGCCTCATCCACATTCTTAGGAGCTACCCACTCCATGATGACCCTTATCTTTTTTGGATCTACTGCAATTCCCTCCTTGTAAAGAACATGCCCCAAGTAGTGTACCTTAGTTTGAAAGAAGTTGCACTTACTGAGATTAGCATACAACTGATACTCTCTCAACAACCTCAACACTGCTGCTAAATGCTCGACGTGTTCTTCCTCATTTTTAGAACATACCAATATATCATCATTGAACACAATAACAAACTTATCCAAATACAGACACAACACATTATTCATCAATCACACGAATGTAGCTGGAGCATTATTCAAACCGAATGGAACTACAAAAAAATCATAATGCCCATACCTAGTCTAGAAAGTTATCCTGTAAATGTCCTCCTCTTTGATGCATACCTGGTGATATCCGGATCTCAGATCAATCTTCGAGAACACCGCTGCTCCCTTCAACTGATCGAACAAGTCATCAATCCTCGACAATGGATACCTGTTATTGATGGTCAATTTGTTCAACATCCTGTAGTCAATGCATAATCTAAGAGTACCATCTTTCTTCTTCACAAACAATACTAGTGTGCCCCAAGGTGATACACTTGGCCTAATGTATCCCTTGTCTAAATTTTCCTTTAAATGTAACTTCAACTCAACCAACTTTGGTGTGCTCATATTGTAAGGTGCCTTTGATGTCGGAGCTGCCCCTGGCCCTAACTCAATAGAAAATTCTACCTCCTTGTGAGGTGGAAACTCTATAATGTCCTTACGAAATACATCCTTAAATTTTTGTATAATTGGTTACCTGCTCAACACATATGCACCCTCAACTTCCTTACCCTTGTCACTAGAAATGTTCACTGCAAATAACATACACTCCTTCCTGCGACTACGCTTTGCCTGCATAGTTGTCACCATCCTAACTAATGTGGCTTTCTTCTTACCCTGTAAGACTTTTGGTTCCTCATTGTCATCAACACACTCAATGGATTTGTCATAAAAATCTACTTTGGTCCTGTGAAGATACAACCAATCCATGCTGAACAACATATTGTATGATCCCAATGGTAATACATTCAGATGTGTTGCAGTAGGCATACCATTCAAATCAAATGCACAAGATCTTACCTAATGACGAACTTTTTTTTTCATACCTATAGCCAACTGCACTAACCAAGATTCTGCATGCAATTCCTTACTCAAACCACACTTATCCACCAAGTCAGGACTAACATAGCTATAATTAGATCCAGGGTCAAAAATAACTTGATCACAAAGCTTACCTTCCATCTCAATGATATATGATTGGTGCTTAACCTGTCTATTGTCCACGACTGCATAAATATGAGGAATACCCTATCCCACATCTCCAACAATTTGTGCCTCCTGTGCACTGTATATCTTAGGCATGCCACCTTGATTCTGAGGAAAATCTCTCCTAAGGTGTTCCTCACCACATGTCCAACACTCTAACTACCCAGTACCATTACCTCTATGCTACTACTATGATCCATGTCCCTGTCTAACTACATTAAAATTCTTTGGAGGTGCCACATTTTCTTTCTCCTCTGCATTTTGAAGCCTTGCTCTCTTAGGCTGCCATTTACCTTTACCTTTGTCTTTTCGTTTGCATCCTTGCTGAGATTCATTCTTACACTTTGATTGTTCATAACAATGCTTCAATTGCCCAATAACTTCCTCAAGTGACCGAGGTTCATCATACTCAATCCGATCTCTAAATGCTAATGGAAAACCACTGACAAATCGATGAAATTTAGCCTTCTCATATATAAGATACGGTACATACCTCAATAGCTCCAGAAACTTGGTCGTGTACTCTTCATCTGTCAATCACCCCATATTTATCTGATAGAATTCTTTGGCCTTATTGTTGTAGTACCTTTCTGACATGTTATCTATATACTCATAAAACTCAAATAATTTTTTCATCCCAAGTATCCAAGCCTCTGCATCTTCCAGCTTCACATCTCCATCAAAAGTAGGTGGATTTGATTTCTTAAATTTCTAAATCTAACAAATCAAAAATCCTATTGTAGGAAACTAATTTGCATTACCTACTTGTGTTATTCATTTTAACAAGTTAGTTTCAGAAATATTCAGAAAATATTAATGCAAATACACTACAGCCTACACCAATATACAGATCAAGAACTGAAAAAATAAACGAGACAACCACACAAAGGACACACTTATTTTTGGACTAAACATCCTCGGAGAAACCCAGTGTGGGAAAATTGGTGCAACAGATATGAGGGTTTTATTACTATGCATATATTTGAATACAACTAGGGTGCCAAATCTGGCTCACCCAATAGAGAATAAATCTTATAGAAGTACCTCTATCTGGAGACAGATATTTTGGCAGATCTAGCAACCGGATGAACAAACCCCACAGGTGATTGCATTGTAGCCAGTCTTGTGCAATGATGGTTGGTCCCAGCTTTGCACTGGGATTGCGTTACCTCCTCTAGGAGCTGTGTCAACCTCCCGGTGAGCCTTCCTGACTCTGAAATCGATCTGTTGAATCAATGCCCAATCTGCCTCACAAAAACCCCAGCGCTGCCTCTATGTGATTGCGTCAGTCCTCCACCCTTTGTGTCACCTTCCTGGAGCTGTGTTGTCTGTCCATAGTGCTCCTCTACCTCTCTATTATGTATTATCAGCCTTGGACGAAAGTCCCTCTGCCAAACTTCCCCTCTCTCCACTAGAAGCTTACTCTAAAATTCTCAGCAAACCAAACCCCAGAATTTCTATCTAGCTCAAGTGTTACTCTCCCTTTATGTATTCTCCAACTGACCCCAAGCCTTCCTTTATACTTTTCCTGTTGAGAAATCAACGATTGTTATCTAACCTCTAATCAACGACTAATATTAAATTAGACTTGATCCTCATCACTTAGAAGCTTCTCACCCATATTTACATTAATTCACTTTAATTATTTTAATTTCCTAAGTTTTAACTTAGGCACCATTAAAAATAATTAATTATTTGAATAACATGCACTCCGGATGGAATTTCTCCAAACGATTTTGGGGTCTTGGAGATCTCATGTGTTCTAGCCCCTCCACAAAATTTCAGAGTTAGATCACATCTAATGCTACCCAAAAATCAACACCCCCTCTTAGTGAGGAATGTGCTCTAGCAATACTTTCGAGCAGAAGTATCACATTGATCCACGGCATCGGTCCTCTGTGTTGCTGATGCTCGGCCTGCTGCCCTTCATCCACTGCGCCGTTGCAATCTATACTGTTGCCCATGACACTGCCACTGTCACTGTTGTATCTGTACTACAACTCCCTCTCAATATGCTGCAGCATGCTGGTCATAGCACTGCCACTGCTAACTACTGCACTGCAACTCAGTTGTTGAGAAGTAAGCAACTGAAAAGCCGCCCAAAAGTTGACATGCTGGTTAGTCTGGATGCCCCTTAACGCTGAAGCTACCTCTGCTACTAATATGTGCTAACCCTCTCATGCTAGTGCATTGTTGTTGTATTTGCTATGTGCCTTCCGCACTATTACAACACTCCACTGCACTGCTTCAGACTTTGGCACTCTAGCTCTGCCACACTTTCTCCATCATCCCTTGCACCAACTGACTCCCCTCATTTTTCTACTGTCATTAAGGGATCCTGTATCCTTATGTGATCCAAGAGTTTGGGAACCTCAAGGATCCTTCATTACTGTGAGAGCGACTATGGCCCAAGAGAGCTAAAACAACAGTGGGACCCAAGGACCGCTGTCTGAGTGGCTGACTTGCCTTCTGAGGGTTCTGTTGATGATGTTGAATGTCTGTATGGTGTGTTTCCGTCAATTCCACTTCCTTAATGTGACTTAGGAGGTTGAAAAATATCATAGTGGCCTCTCGTCGCATGTTCACCCCGTTTGGCCAGTTGCTTGGGTAGATGTGGGAGGAGAGTGTTACATTTTACCATGATGGGACAAACTTATCGCTATTACATGTGATAATTTCTAGGGAAAGAGGTATTTCTTAGGTCACTTAGTTAGATATGGGTAAAAATGATGAATAACTTATGTAAAGGGGAGGGAACATCATGTATTGACCCTCAAAGTCATATATAATGGTATGTAAAAGGTATTTTGATTGGTCCAACTAGCTTTCAAGAGGTAGGAATCTTCATTATTTTCATTTACAAGCTTTTAAGAGGCAACTTTTCTTAGAGTTAGCACCTTGGTACTTTGTTTTATTACCCCTTTGTATTTTTTTCTTTGATCTCTTAGTCTTTTCTTTCTATATGCATTTTTTAATATAGGACCTTGGGGTGAAGGCATTTTTAATGAGGTGGCATTAGTCTAACTTTATTATTTTTTCAACTTTTAACTTTCACGCTCTTCACCTCTAGTATTTTTTGTCTTTCTTTGACTTAGGCTCACATTGTTCTTCAATTCGCTTGACTAGATCTTGTTGGATGACGTATGATACACCGAATATGAATGGGAATACTATATTTTTATGAAATGAGATGACATTGAATAGGAAAAAGGGAAAATGTTAAGTATGTTTAGGATATGAAGTACAATAACCCAATGAGATCTCCAGTGTTACAACTTGGCCCAAGTCTTGGCAACTCCTATCTAAGGACAATTATGTCTCGTCATGGTATAACAAAACAAAATAATAAAATCTTTATTGTTAAGAAGTGTTATGGGATCTCATCCAATGTTTACCATGTTCACAACTAGGTAGGAAACCATCACAACATGCCTAAGCAAGAAACCTACACATGAGAATAAGAAACCATGTCTAAGCAAGAAAACTACACCTGAGAATAGGAAGCCATGTCTAAGCAAGAAACCTACACATGAGAATATAACACATCAACTAAAATAAAGATTGTGTATGAAGTACCATTTGCAGGTGCACACACAATTTGAAGTGTAAGGCATATGAGATGATATACCATGGCAGAGTCATTTGAAATAATTCATGAGTTATGTGAGGTTAGATCCTCATGTATCTAATGGAAGAACTAGATAAATAGGCTTGAATAAAAAGAAATAAGTAGGAGAAATCATCCAAGTAGCAACATTGCAACATCACACTTATGAGAGGGTGGTTCTAGAAATAGTTACCCTAAAAGGGAAATATTGAGATCTCATCTTTTGCAACAAACCTTATTTCCTTGGCATCGAGAGCATGTACTTGAACATATGGACTCCAAACATCAATATGTCATTACATAATAAATGATATTTAAACATTATTACATACTAAATTTTGTTACATAATAAATGACATTTAAAAATCATTAAGATAAAAAGTTAAGATTAGTTAATATATTTGTGGTCAAGGTTTAGAACCAGCGTATTTGTTGAATATCAAAGAGATCTAAAAAAATAAATACTCTTAACCCAATATTAATATAGTGATTTGAGGCTTCAAACCATTAATATATCTACAATAAAAAAACATTTAAAATGTATTAAGATCGGAAATTAAGATTAATCATTGTATTTTTTGACAAAATTTAGAATTAATTTCTTAGTTAAATAATAAAAAAATATAATAAAATGTATATATTTAATAATTTAGGATATCAAAAACACATATTTTTATAATCTCATTTCGAATAAATAATAATTTAGGCCATTATAAATTATATAATTTAAAACTTATTTTATTAATATCAATTAAAAAATAAATAAATATTTATATTTAAATTATTTCATAATGTTTTGTTTTTTAATATTTTAAATAAAACATAAGGCCTATTGGTTGAACATCAAAGAGATGTAAAAAATTAAATATTCTTAATTCATTATTAATATAGTGATTTGAAGCTTTAAAGTATTAATATATCTAAAATAAAAAACATTTAATATATTAAGATCGAAAATTAAAATAAAAAACATTTAATATATTAAGATCGAAAATTAAAATTAACCATTGTATTTTGTGACAAAATTTAAAATTAAAATATATTTAATAATTTAGAATATCAAAACACTTCACCTTTTATTTAGGTCATTATAAATTATATTTAAAACTGGTTTTATATATATATATATATATATATATATTATTTCATAATGATTTGTTTTTTAATATTTTAAATAAAACATTTAAATTAATAAGTTGTTTTAGAAATCACTTTCAATATTTCTTTATTTATAATATTGGTGAGAAAGGACTCGATACATCTTCGTGACAGATTAAACGAGACCAGGCATGACGCTATAACCATCCACTGAACAATTATTAGGAGACTTATAAAACGAGACCATGTATGACGCTATAACCATCCCACCGAACAGTTATTAGGAGATTTATGAAAACGTTGTTTAGAAAAACCTGTTTCGCACTCTTTGAATTTTGAATTCATCATCACATACCCTACCGAATAATCAAGCTTTCTTGAGAAGCATCTTCGCAATTTTAGAAATTTGAATATCCTACCGCATCATCTTGCTTTCTTGAAAAGCATACACCGCAGGAAACTTGACTCTTAGCCACGTAAGATTCATAAAACTAACCGTTATGAAAAGCGGGAAATGTTGGCATGGGTCACTATATATATAACTCATGCCCCAATTTCATTGACTGTATTTTGTTTTCCTCTGATTTTCTCTTAGGCGTTGGTAGTCTGGTGTGCCATGATTGAATGTGCGGAGCGCTCCAGTTTTTCTTTCTGTGTGTTCGTTTTTTTTGTTTTGTTTTTTTGGTGTGTGGGTATGTTTGTTTGTGCTGTACGTCGTCATTATTGTTATGCTTTTGTATGAGAAATCAACGTCTGTAAGTGAGAATCAGAGAGAGCGCAAAGCAGAGAGGAAAAAGTTCTTGAAAAAGAGCAGAGAGGGAAAGATCAGAGGGTATTTCTGGGCCGTTGGATCGCTGAACCAAACTGGCCAAGACAATCTCGATTCCTCCTGGTTAGATGGATGAGGTGAGGGAGATTTGGATCCGTTTGTTTAAATTTGATTTGATTTCTTAATATCAACACTAATTGCAATATCTAATTCTCTTGTTTTTGTTTTGATAACATTAATTATTTGCAGAGTTAGATTAAGGGTGTCTTTTTGCTTATTTATTTTCTGTTTGAAGTTTTTCTTTGACGATAAAGAAAAAGCATAACTCTCAATCTCCTTCCCAGTTCGTCCCTCAATCTCCTTCCCAGTTCGTCCCTGTGTTTATTCAGGTTTGATTTCAATTGCAATCTATAAGTAATTCATTGAGGTCTGATGGTGCTTTATTTGTTTATTTATTTCTGCTTTTAGATTATTTGCTAACAGATAGAGACTCTGCAATGGGCAGCAGCGTGAGCATCACTGCTATGGAGCGATAGTCCTAAGGTAAGCCACAGTTCCTTCTCAATATATTATTGCTTGTGTTGTTACCGTCGATAACATTTATTATATCTTCTTGCTTGTGTTGTTACCATCGATAACATTTATTATTATATCAATTTGTTTTGTAGATTTAAAAATTTACAATTAACAATACAGAAGTTATTCTAAATTTCTTCCGAAAGTGCGATGAGGATTAGGTTAGCATGTGATTCTTCTCGAAAATCAATCATAGTGAAACATAATCTTAAGACTCCGGGCAAACAAACAGTTCGGCGTGTTCCATTTTGGGCGTTTTTACAATCTTCAAACTCTGCTTGATGCTAAACACATAAATTGCATTTTGGATATTCCCAATTGAAATTTATTCACGTAAATTGGAACTGGGTTTACGAGCATTATATGTAAGATGGGAGTAGGGTTTGTGGAAGCACGGGTGTGAGAGTTATACGTAAGAGATTAACTTCTTTCACACTTAGTCATATTCCTCCAGAAGTTATTTTCTCTGTTAAATTATGGAATCTGCCAGAGAAAGCTAAAGCGTAAAGCCAAAACATAGAACGTAGAAGACTCAAACGCAGAAGATTTTCAAATCTATGAATAAATTAGAAGATTGGTATGGCGTTTACAATTTTCTTTTCTTTCTACTACGTTTTTCTACCTCAAATTCTCCATTTTATTTCTGAATCTTTGGCTTCGTCAGACATGGCCGCACTGCCATTGTCTACACATCTTTTTCCGCAATCCTAGAACGGTATTATCCTTCCATCGGAGAAGCCATGACGACGGAGAATTGAACTTAAAACCTGTAGCTCTCTGAAAATCCACACTCGATTCGTCGAAGCCACTCCATTTTGTTTATTCGTTTCAGCTGACGTGTACGGTGGACATAGGTGGTATGGGTGCGTCTGATGTCTTGGTTTATATAATTAATATTTGCCTGTCAATATTAATGAGTCTGCAAGTCTGTTAGTTGTTCCTTTAACCCATTTGTTCTCCGCTTGGTTGGAAGCTCTGGCCCCTTCCTTTAGCGTCCTTTGGGTTTTGACTGTGCGCCGACTCCTGCTTTTTACGATGGGAAATCGCTTGCTCGGATACTCCCACTGCCGGTGGACGATACGCTGGTGATATTTCGGAATCTGTCGCTGGTTGTGGTTAAACTTTAATCCGTCCTAAGTAAACAACTGCTTCTTTTCCCGCGTCTGGTGAATTAAGCGTATCCATATATAATATAATACTTCGTTTTAGCTTACGTGTATGGTGGACATACGTGATATGGGTTTGTTGGTATATTTTTATTTGAAGTGTATAGTGAGACCCGGCTACAATTCATGTGTTCAATAGCAAGTGTTTGAGTTTTGTTATTCTCTCACATGTATGGTGGGAACCTGGTCACCACCCAGGTGTTAAACCGATTAGCTCGGGCATCATTGAGGATGGTGTAGGATACATGTTCAGACTTCCGGCTAATTTTTAGTGGCAGCTTAAAAAAAGTTATATTCTTTAAATTTAATCTTTGTGTTAATTAAATTTAGATGGTAGCTAACATATTAATGTAATGCATGGTGTGGGTTTATTATTTACGTTGTTAGGGAAAAAATAATAATAATTGTAAAAGGAGTGGTGGCCTGGCCCGACTAAACTTTGGTCTATCATACCTAAAGAAACAAATTAGTTAATTTGATTTAAGATTTTATTCTTATACTCAAAAAGTTTGCAGAGAAGCCTCCGAGCTCACTATAATTTTGACATCGTAAAACGCTAGGAAGGTCAGTGTTGCTATAGAGATTATGAAACTGAGATCTAATGTGAAGTTAGTAAAATATGAGAATTTAAATTAAGTTGGAGTTGAGGATTATATATATATAATTTGTCAAAGATATAAAAATGTGTATATCTATTTATGGTGAAAAAATATATGATGTACTTAGTTTTAGTTTTTGTTTTTGTTTTGTTTTTTTTTTTTTTTTTCCTGAAAAATAAATGAAAAAATATTGGAAAAAATTATTATATATATAAAATTAATGTGTTCAATTTAAAAAATATAAAATAATAATAAAATTATTTTCAATAAAATAAATTTTAATAATATAATTTTAATTTAAAATAAATTAGAATAATGATAAAATTATTCTAAATCAAAGATAAATGTAATATTAACAATACTAGCATAAACCTATTTTTATAAAGAAATTTAATTATGATATAAATTGCAAAAACCTATATTATAAAAAAATCTAAATATAATATGAATATATTGCATAGATTTATTTGATCAAATCTATACATAAAACTATTTTTTTTAATCAAATCATAAATAAAACTAAACTTAAAAGAGCCTTACTAATATTAAAGATAACTTAAAAGAGCCTTACTAATATTAAAGATAAATCTGGAATAAAGAATATCCCTTTAATATAATATTTTGATTAATTTTATTGTATATTATACATCAATTTTTTTATTCATAATTAAAATAATATATACTCTAATAAGTTAAAAATTAAAGTTTTTAATTGATTAGGAATTAATATATACTCTAATAGATTTAATTCCCGTTTATATATATATATATATATTTATTTTTGGAGATTACTATACCGTGCTAGAGGCTGGAACTGGAACTGGATGAGGTGCATATTTTTGGCGATTCCCAAACAACAATCGACTGGAACTGGATCAATAAAGGAATAGCGTATGCAGTGGATACACAAATTAAAGGAATGTTTTCGGTTGGTTACCTTCACCCATTTGCTGATGCTCTGTCTAAGGAAGGAAGGTCTCCTCATGGCTCCGGTTGCCTACAGGAAATGGGTCAAATTCCATGGCGTTGACTTCTGCTCCGCAGTGTCTGTTATGGTGAGGAGGACATATGCTTTTCCAAGCCGGGATTTTCTCTATTAATTAAGGCTGCTATTATGAACTAGGGTGTCATGCCCTGTTATATTGTGCTGCCGTTATGGACTATTCCTTACATTTTCTTTTTTAATACGTTATGTTATACTGTGCTGCTGTTATGGACTCTCGCTTCCATTTTCCTTTGAAACACGTTCTGTACTATGGCGAGATTATTGCTGATTAGGGCTCACATTAATGTTTTCGATACATTTGCTCAGTTTTGATCTAGCATATGAGAGCTATATGTAAATTTGGTTATATATATTTATAAATTTTATTTACAATAATATATATTTGTAATAGTATTAATGAATAAATTATATTTGTTTTTTTCATTTTAATTTTTTAATTAAATATTAAATTATACTTATATAAAACTTATTTTTACATCATAATTTATTTTCTTGATTAACTATGAATATTTCATATTTATATTCAAATTATAAGTTTTTTAGTTTATATATTTATCTTCAAATATAAATATGAAAATGAAATATAAATATTTTATTTTATATTTAATAATAATAAAATTAATAAATATAATTATAAAATTAATTTGTCTTGACCATGAACTACACTAATTGGTTCTAAACGCGTCCACAAATGTTTCTTTTTTTATGTGATTTACACCGAAGTTCTACTTATAACTAACATAAATAATCTTTAATAATTTATTTATGTAGTTAATTATTCATAATATTTTATTATAATAATTTTCATATATATATATATATATATATATATATTTTAACAGAGGAATCGCTAATTGAAACAGCTGAGCAGCCTACCCTGTGGGGTTATAATAATTTTCATATTCATTAACATATAATTAAAATATTGCAATTATATTGAACTTATTGAAAATTATAATTTAGTTAATGAATAAATTAATAACTAAATATATTTAATATGTTAATTGAATTTGTTTTAAATGGTTTAGACAAAAGATTTATTTTCTTTATTTTATTTATCATATAAGTATTTTATATAAAAACTGTTATATATAAAATTGAAATTAAAATAAGTATATATTAAAATTAATAATAATAATTAATTATAAATAACATTATATATTTATGAAATATTTTTAAAAATATAAAATAATTATTTTATATTTTATATAACACACAGAAATAAATAAATTATTTATATTAAAAATTATAATTATAATGATAAATATTATTCAAATAATTATATATTAATGATTAATAATAATTTTAAAATAATAAAAATAAGAGATGCAAGAAGCATTACTTTTTATCGAGAACCTCCAGCAACTGGATGAGAAACACACGAGCGCACATCAGTGGTCGTTTAAGCGGCACGGGCAGCAATTAAAGAGGTAAGAGGTGGCATCAAAGGGAGAATTCGTTGTTTATTTATTGATCCACCAAACTATTAGTTCATTTCACCAAGTGGCATTCGCGTAAGTTTTTTTTTTCATCATTTTTCTTTGCCGGACGGGACTTGGTTAGCTGTAAGAGGCAAAAGCTATTATGTATTTATGTCTGGTGTGGGTGTGAGATAAACGTCCAAGACACAGATCCTGAACAAGAGCACATAGGGAAAATTCCTAGAGCCGAGGTATTTTACCTGAAGCAAACTGGCTAACACAAAGTCCATTCCTCTTCTGATTGGATGGATGAGGTGTTCGAAATTTGATTTCCTTATATTAGTAGCAATTGACAGATTTAATTCTCTGTTTTTCGTTTTTAGTAACTTTTCTAATTTCTAGACTTTTGACATTATTGCTGTTGGTGCACTATTGCTATGGAGCAATGTTTGAGCACTATTCCTATGGAGCAATGTTTTCAAAGTACTTTGTCATTGCTCTTAAATAGTAATGTTTTTAAGGTACTTTGTTTTCAAAGTACTCTGTAGTTGTTCTTAAATATTTTTTTTACTTACTTGTGTTGTAATTGATAACGTTTATTTGAGATAAAAAATATAGTTAAAGAAAGAGTAACGAGGATTAGATTAGACCTAAAATAATCCTGAAACATAGACTTAAAAGGGACTTTAGACATAATGAAACATAAACTTAAAAGGGATTTTGGACCGAACAAACTTTCTGAATAAATAACATGTGACATAGGTTAGAGTGTTCATATAATCTTAAAATGCAACAAACTTATAATTCTGGCTGATTACACTTCCATATGTTTCATGTTGTCTATCCTTATATAAAATATATTTATGTAAATTAGAGTTGGGTTTTGAGAATTATTTATAACAGAAGGATCAATTATTAAATCTTAATAATGCCAGGTGAAGAACTGGAATTAAAAATGGTCAATCGCTAAATTTTAATAATTTCAAGTTATTAATGAGTCACTTCCTCTAATCAATTACTAAATCATAATAATGCCAGGAATGAAAAATGGTCAATTACTAAAACTTAATAATGCGAGGTGGATGAAGAATGGTCAATTACTAAAACTTAATAATGCGAGGTGAATGAAAAATGGTCAATTACTAAAACTTAATAATGTCAGGTGAAGAACTAGAATGAAGAATGGTTTGAGGACTTCGGACGGATCATTTCCCCTTATCAATTATTGAATCTTAATAATACGAGGTGAAGAACTAGAATTAAACATGGTTTCATGACCCTGTGCGGGTCATTTCCTCTGGTCAGTTACTGAATCTTAATAGTGAAGAACAGGAATTAAACATGATTTCAAGACTCCTCCAGACAACCAAACAATTTTAATGTTTAGATGTAAAAAACAGATGTAAAACATAGATCTGATAGACAGACAGACGAAAATTGAGCATTCGCCTATCGTCACAAATTTTCCCTCACTAACATCTTTTCTTTCTTTTTACTATGTTTTTTCTACTTAACCTTCTCAATTTTCTAATTAACCTTGTTAACATGGCCGCACCTCATGTAAGACTGCAACAACGAGTTAAACTGACTGTAATATAGGGAGATGATGGAGCGAAAGGGTTTCGAACGCGAGGGTTTTGGCTAGCTAGGGTTTATGATCCTTTCTGCAGCTTCCTGAGCCTGCGAGACTTCCTTGAGACCTGCATTCACCGGGCGCACCTGCCCCCTTCTTTTGTTGGCCGATCTCGCTTCTTTGCATCAGGCCCCTGACACCTGCTCTCTGATCTTCTGTCACCCTGGAACCTGCTGTCCTCATGGAAGAACAAGAAGCTGTCGATTACTCTGCTGATCCTCTGGAAGGCGTATCTATCTGGCGCACCCCAACTGTTTCCCAAGGTATGTATAGCCCGCATACAGATCTGACTTCTTTTTCTAATGGGGATCCGTCGCTCTCTTGTCCGGCGACTCTTCCGATCCATCCACCTTCCAGGCCTGCTCTCTCTTCTCCGGCGACCCTCGGATCTACGGTGGACTGCGCTCCCCCTTTCCGCCCCCTTCTCTGCTTCAGATCCGAGATCTGCGCCGCCTCCCATAAACCCTTTCGCCGACTCTCTGTTTTCAGATCCTCTCCTTGGCAGTCACCCTCGTAATACTTCTCTCCCAGATCCGATGTGCACCTCCGGTGGCTTCGCTGACCCCTCATCCTTCACTGTCCCTCCACCTGTTTCTGGAGCCTCCCCGCTACCGTCTCGAGCTCGGAGCTCATCCCTGGCTCCCGATCCTAAGAGGAAAAACAGATGTTTTAAGACCAAAGCAGAAGATATCTTCCTCAGACTTGAGGAGGATGTCCAGTGGGGCGATATCATGGATCAATCTGACAAAGTCCTGGTGGGCCGCATCAGGGGACGGAAATACTCGGCTACTCGATTGAAGGCCTGGACTTCTGATATTTGGGGACACCATCTGAAGGACGCCCCCTTAGTACAAGCCGACCACACTGATTGGGTCTTATCCTCTCAATGGCATTTTCAACATGCCCCAGTTCTCCTTAAACGCTGGACTCCCATGTTTGACCCCGAATCTGAGCAGATCGACATTGGGCCTATATGGGTACGGCTCCCAGGCCTCCCATTACAATATTGGTCTGAAGACATCTTCAGAAGAATTGGGAATGCATTGGGTACCTTCTTGGATTATGATCGATCCTTCCTCCAATCAGGTGTGATGACTTATGCTCGTCTTCTCATCAACCTGGACACCAGGGGTGGTCTACAAGAATACATTACTATACACTGGCGGGACTTGGCGCGAAAGCAGATCATCGATTATGAAGGGATCCCATATAGATGTCGCAGATGTCACCAAGTTGGACATCTATACCGGGATTGTCCACTCCTTCTCAAGGGTAAGAAGACATATCAGGATGAGGCAACTGAACACCCCCCACACTTTCCTGATCGGCAAGAGTCGGAGCAGCCTACATCGGAGCATAATTTGGCCACAGATGCTACACTTGATCCTCCGGGCAGCACTGTTGATCCCACTACTCGCACATTGCCAGACCTCGTGCACGACGTCCCTATTCAGCTGGGCGATGGATCATCGGTCCCTCATACCTCCTCCCCTCAGATACATCCGATATCTCCTTCTGTTGTTTCTGCACCTCATCTGAGCACTTACCCAACCGGCTGCTCACCTGAGCCTCTCTCGGGGGTACCCCTCGGACTCTCTGCCCCCCCTCCCCCTCCCTCCCTCATATGCTCCATTCCGCCACCTGCTCCCGCCATTCCCCCGAGTTCGCCCTCCTTGATCACCTCCTCCATATCCGCCTCCCTTGCCCCATCCCCCCCTGCATCCCCTCGATATTCCCTCAGATCCAGATCCAAAGATAGAGGTATCGATGCTTTCGGTCTTGACATCATATCTGCTCCTGTTCCACATAAGCAATCTCGAGGTCGACCATCTCGTATTACAAAAGCCAGACACATTGCTGACGCTGAAGTAGCCATTGGGCGACAACAAACCATCCTCCGGGCCCTTAGAGCGAAGCAAGGCCCTGCCCCTCATCCTACATGAAGGTACTCTCATTCAATTGCAGGGGGTTTGCTAGTTCCCCCAAAAAACTAGCTCTCAGGAGATTGCTTACCATATCACAACCTGACATCATACTTCTTCAAGAGACCCTCTGTCCTGCTGACACCCTAGTCCAGTCCTTCAAATCTTGGATGCCTTATTGGACTTTTCATGCTATTGATGCATCAGGGAGATCGGGCGGATTAGCTATTGGGATCCTCAACAAAGTAGTCAAGATCCGTAACATTTGGGGCGGCAGAGGTTTCATCGGCCTGGATGTTTATGTTCTCTCCATGGAAATGGACTTTCGCATCGTCAACGTCTATGGTCCATGTTCTAGTAGGGCTCCCTTCTGGAGTGCACTACTTGAATCTGACTTATTAAAGGAGGACAATATAATGCTCGGTGGCGACTTAAATTTCACTTTGGGTTTGTGTGAATCATGGGGGCACTCTGCCCTGACAGACCCTTTCTCGGATACCATATCCAACCTGTTGGAGGAGCATCATTGGGTAGACATACCCTCTGCCAGGCTACAGCACACTTGGACGAACAATAGAAGTGGAAATCAGAGCTTGGCCAGAAGATTAGATAGGTTTCTGCTTAAAGAATCCCTATATAACAATCTCCCTCGCACAAGGCAATGGGTCGGTTCCGGCGGCATCTCGGATCATCGCCCTATCTTCCTGGAGACGGTCGATTTCTATGACAAGATCAAGAGCCCTTTTAAATTTAATTCTACATGGTTAAAGGACCCCTCCTATATTCAGCTGGTCACCGAATATTGGCAGAACAATCCCATTCGCGATCATGAAGATCTTTCGGCTGGTTTCGTTAGGAAACTAACTGAACTTAAGCGATTATCCAAGCATTGGGCACACCAGAAGCGCGTCCGTGACGACCACACACTAAAGGAGGCTGAGAAAGCCATTGCAGCATATGAGACCTCTTCTGATGGCATCTTCTCTAACGCAGGGAGCAAAGAACAGTTCAACTCCCTCATTGCCAAGCGTACACAGATCCTGAAGGATAGAGAAGAAAGCTGGCGGCTTCGCAGCAGGGCCATATGGCTTACTGAGGGAGATGACAACACAAATTTCTATCACAAATTCGCCAACGGCCGCAAAGCTATCAACTCAATATGGGAGCTAAGGGATGAACAAAATCAGCCTATTACATCACAGAGGAACCTGGCCAGTTTAGCGATCGATCACTTCAAAGGCATCTATAGTGCCCCCAGAGCGGCAAACATCCTGGAGATCATGAGAGTGGCAGAGAAATTTCCCAGATTCGTCCTACAAGATGAAACAGAGGATCTCACAAAGGCAGTCACCATGGATGAACTTGAATCCACCATTAAATGGTTCAAGAAAGATAGAAGCCCTGGTCCGGATGGTTGGACCATCGAATTCTACATCGCTTTCCTTGATCTCCTGGGCAATGATCTCCTCAATATTATTGAGCAAAGCAGAAGAAATGGCAGAATATCATCCGCTATTAAATCCACCTTCATCGCTCTCATCCCGAAAGCCAATCACCCGTCATCCTACAATGACTTCCGCCCCATCTCCCTCTGCAACTGCCTATACAAAATCATTGCTAAGATCATCGCCAATCGTCTGAAGCCCATTTTATCTCGCCACATATCCCCTGAACAATTCGCTTTCCTTCATCATAGGCAGATTCATGAGGCCATTGCCACCGCACAAGAGCTCCTTCATACTCTCCATATCAAAAAACAAAAGGGCCTAATATTAAAGGTTGACCTATCTAAAGCTTTTGATAGAGCCAACTGGTTCTACGTCAGGCTTCTCCTGACTCACCTAGGCTTTCCCTATAGCTACACTAAATGGATAATGAGCTGCATAACTGATGTGTCCTACAGTATTCTTCTCAATGGTGAAGCCACATCCTTCTTTACCTCAGAAAGAGGGCTCAGGCAAGGATGCCCATTATCTCCACTTCTATTCCTCCTTATCATGGAAGGACTGAGTCGGCTTACCACATCTGCTCGAGATAGGAATCAACTCAATGGAATCAATATCTCCGAGAATTTTTATCTTACACACCTCTTGTTTGTTGATGACATTCTCATTTTTCTTAATGGTTGCATAGGTGACACCACTACTCTCCAGAATATATTTGCTCTCTTTCAACAGGCCACAGGCATGCAGATAAATGAAAGCAAATCTACAATCACGGTTGTAGGCTGCTCTCATCATGAATATTCCAATGCACTACAGCGCTTCCCTTTCATCTCATTATCATTAAATGACAACATCAAATATCTGGGGTACAGATTAAAACCTCTTGGCTATCGGATTGCAGATTGGTCTTGGTTAATAGCAAAGGTGGAGAAAAGACTGCAGGTTTGGTATCACAGATATCTTTCCAGAGCTGGTAGATTGACTCTCATAAAAGCAGTCATTGAAGCCACTCCAGTATACTGGATGACCTTGGCATGGATACCCCGCGGCATCCTGAACAGATTACAAAACATATGTGCCAGATTTTTATGGAAAGGGCATCACACTGGGAAGCAATTTGCCTGGGTGAAATGGGCTACCATAGCAAGACCCAAACGATGGGGCGGATGGGGCATTAAGAACCTCGACCACTTTGCCAAGGCGCTGGCTGCCAAACTTGGGTGGAACCTCTTGACCACAGATAGCCTATGGTCTCGTGTCGCCCAGGTAAAATATATCAAGCCAATGCACCTTATGGATTGGTTCCGCCTTCAACACAACCCTGGCCGCAACATATCAAATATCTGGAAAGCTGTCCTCCAATCTTTGCCGCTATTGAGGGAAGGCATCACCTGGCGCATCAATGAAGGAAACTGTGTTAGGATTGGGGTGGATCCGTGGGTCGGGTGCGGCAATTCGCACAGGTTATCTGATGAATTATTAGCACACCTCCATAACAAAGGCATCACGCATATCAAGCATATCGGAGACAGGGCGAACACCACCTTTCTGCAACAAGCGTGGGCAACCCCCCGTACCTTAGAGATACCTGAACAATGGCATCTAGAATGGCGGGCTTATACTGATGCTCTCTCGCAGGCGCACATACGACTCACTGAAGGCCCCGATGACATTATCTGGGCAATCGCATCCCATGGTATCTATTCTCCCAGGTTGGGATATATAACACTTATGGAGCCTTACAAGCCCACGAAAATTCTCCCCATCTGGAAAGAGCTCTGGAAGCTGGATGCAGCCCCTCGCACTCGACTCCTTATGTGGAACATACTATTTGATAAAATTCCAACAGGTACCAACCTCATGAAACGAACATTCCACGGTCCGTTTAGATGCCACCTATGCTGTTTAGGTGAGGAAAGCACAACGCATCTGTTCCTATTTTGTCAAGTCACTAAATCATTTTGGCAAAGCATTGTTTCACATTATCCATCCCTCAAAGTCTGGCAGGGACAGAATCTCTTGGAAGCGTGGAGCGAATGGTGCCGATCTCACACAGGCAAATCCGTCAACATGCCTTTGCTTGTTTGCTGGGCAATATGGATTGCTCGAAACCAGGTTATATTTCAGAATAAGGCGCCTCATTGGCCTGTCATCCTGAGCCACACCATTGCAGACTTCGAATTACTCCCTACAGCTATTCCAAAAAATCCTACGCGCACCTTCAGGCATATTAATCTGGATAAATCGATACCTTGGGCTTTTTTCGACGGCTCAGCCCAAGAAACAGGTTGTGGTGGAGGAGCGCTGCTATATCTCAGCGATGATCATTATTATAAAATTCAGATTAATCTTGGTCGTGGCACCAACAATTTTGCTGAATTATGCACAAAAAAGCATATCATCCATTTTTCCATACAGAAACATTGCAGCCATCTTCATTTATTCGGGGATTCACAAATTGTATGCAATTGGTTGAACGATGCAACCCACTGCTATACTTTCTCTCTGAGTCACATTCTCCAAGAGACAAAAAGGCTGATCGCATCACTTGAATCCTTCAAATGCAGCCACATATACAGGGAACAGAACACTGAGGCGGACCAGCTATCCAAAGCAGCAGCGCAAATTCAAAGGGATGACTGGCTAATTCAAGAGGTGATTGATGGATCATCCCATCAATACTACCACAGACCATTTCATGATTTACCTTAGGACTGGGCTTTAGACCCACATATAATCAGTGCACATTTCTTGTAGTTTTCTTGATTATTGTTTTTTTGTATATCATCTATGTAGCTAAATCAGCAACTGCTGGGCTCTCTGCGCAGAGCCGGAATGTAAGCTGTTATTTCAGGCATATTCAGCCTTAGCTGTTTAGGACTCCCTATCAGAGACATGATAAACGGCACCTACAGAATGGTTACCGTCCCACAATTATGAATGCAAAAAATGTAATTTCTCCATTAATAGAAATTACGACTTTTTCCTTATGGAAAAAAAAAAAAAAAAACATGACCGCACCTCTATTTTCTACACATTTTCTATGCAAATCTAGAACAATGTTATATCTGCGCTCCATCGAAGCCATGGCTGCTGGAAATTGAACTCAAACTGGGAATTGAAATCAAAACCTATAGCTTTCTCAAAAACCAATCTCCGTTTTGTTTATTAGTTTTGCTGACGTGTATGGTGGAGGTAAGTGGTATGGGTGCATACATTCTGTCCGTTTTATCTGACGTGTACATTGAAACCCGGTTATGACCCCCCCGTTCAATCTACCCAGAGCTCGGTGTGTCAGGTTGTTATTTTCTGGCATGTACTGGGGACCCGACCTACATGTTCAATCTACAAGTTCTCGGGCATAATTGAAGATGGTGTAGCGTACATGTTTAACGACTTAAAAAAACAAAAAAAATATTTTTAAGATTTAAATTTTTATTAATATAAATGATTATTTGTATATTAATTTATTGTTGAAAAAGTAATTATGAGTTACAATTAAGAATGAGAAATTTAATTTATATTAATATATTTGAAATTGAATAATATATATATATATATATATATATATATATTATATTATATTATATTATATTAGGTTGAAGAACACTTATTAACTATGGTATATTACATTTTATTATAGTTGGATATGACATAATATAAAGATAAAAATGAATAGTGTAAATGTGAATTCTGAATCATAAAAAAGTTTTGATATGAATTGTATAGGTTAATAAGATATGAGATTTTCTGAGAGAATTTTTTGGCATAAATCACGTGATAATGTATTTGTTGATGTGTTTCCAATGATAATGTATTTGTCGACGTGTTTCAAATCAACGAGTGTGGTTCATCGTCGGGACAAGTTGAAGAATCAGATCATGGCTACATGTTAAAGAGGGATAGCAGATCTTCCAACGGCTAGGTTTTTGACTGGAAAACGACTATATTAGACTAGACAGGACAAAAGGCTATAATGGACCCAGAAAACGGCTATTTTTGACTAGTTAAATCATAATAATAATATAATTAGATAAATAGTTATCTAAGGGTGGATATCATTATATTTTATAATGTTTTGAAAATAAAGTTTAGAATGCTACAAACGAATATTATTTTAATACTTTCATGTTAGTCAAATTTGGGTTAAAATAAATCTAGGGATAAAAATTATAATGATAAAAATGTTAACAAATATTAACATTTAATTTGGGTTGGATTAGTGAATTCTTAATTTGAAACTATGCATAAAAATAAAAATATATTTTATAAATATATATAAATATCGTGTTTTTAGAGATTGATGACCACTACATTCACTAAATATTTGTATCTAATAGATCTTGTAGAAAAGATCACTTCCTACTCCCAAGAGATTCCACCAATTAAACTAACTTTTGAATTTAAATATATATAATTTATTAAAAATTTAAAATGCAAAAAAAATAAATCTTCTATAATTAATGTATCCACTACTTATAAAATATGAAATAATTATAAAATTATTCTCAATACAAAAAATTATAATAATAATAATACAATTTGATTTTAAAATAAATTATAACAATAATAAAATTATTCTTTATAAAAAATGTAATAGCAATTTATTATTCTCTATATAAAAAAAAATGTAATAGCAATACAATATTTATTTTTATTATTATTACATTAAAATAAAATAAATCTATTTTTATATAAAAAATTAGATATATTATAATCATAACACAAATATTTAATTAAAAAAAATAATAAACATTTAAACAAAAATTCTAAAGTAAAATTTAAAAGATTAAAGTATAATGTTTTAATTTCTAAAATAAAAGTATTAAGATTTTTTAAATAATTATTAATTATTAATTTTATTGTACATTATAAAAGCTAAAAAATAAATTCACAGTAAAGTTCTATCTAACCCTATTAACCTATAATAAGAGTGAGTATATTGAATTTCCTCTTTTCATTGTTTTTATTGCGGTTATTATTAAATTTGTTATAAAAAATTAAAATTTTTAATTTTAAGATGAGTGTTATTTTTGGTTAGAAATTTGTAATTTTAAAATGCTTATTAATCTTGGTTAGCCTTTTTGGGGTTCTAGGAAAATATGCTTGTTATATAATTTTTATAAATGTTATTTTTTTCTTTTCCATTATCTTTTAAAATCATATCAAAAGGGAAACTTTAACTCAAGAGATTTACTCTTTTTTAGCAGACATGAAATTCAAATAACTCTGGTGGAATCTAGGCTGCCCCTTCAAAGTGATTTTATTCACCTGGCTGGTGTTCTCAAACAAAAATCTGACTTGGGAGTCCTTGCGAAAGCGCTCTTGGCATGGGCCTAGTAGATGCGCCCTCTGCAAGTTGGAAGAGGAAACCAATTTTCACCTGTTTTTCAAATGTACTGTTTCCCAACAAATCTGGTCCGATCTAGCTCAGCTCTTCTCTTTCCCGCACCTTTGTTTCATTTCAGTTGATGCAGCTTTTGCATGGTGGGGTAGACAGATTGCCTCCTTTCGTCCTATCCTTCCCATTGCTTTATGGAGCCTCTGGAAATGGAGGAACAAAAAAAATTTTGACGACTCAACCCTCTCCTCCATTTATGTCCTATCTCTTTTCTCCGCTCTCTTTTCTCCAAGCCGCTGAAGCTGAACCGTTGTGGTTTTTTTGTCTCTATTATCATGGCTGGCTCTGCACGCAGCCCCTTTTGGTTTTCTTTCTCCATCCTTAGATGCTATATATTTTGACTATTAGTCTCCTCACAGGCGATCCATGCATCAGATTTTCTATGTCTGTCTCTCTTTTCAGATGATCATCCATCGATCTTTAACAGATCCATCATATCTATTTTGTATATATTGCCTCAATATAATATAAAGCTTTTTCTTTCTGAAAAAAGAAATTCAAATAACTAATATCTACTTAATGTGATGATTTTATGATACATAATTTATTCAAATAAATTAGAGATTAAAAAAATGACTTCTTAGATTTAATTTTTATTTTTAAATTTATAAATATAATTTAAAACGATATTTTAATTTTAATTTTCAAATATATATATATATATATATATATATATATATATAAATTTAAATTTATTATTTTTATATTCAAATTTTAATAATAAATATATTTTATATAATATTAATAAATAAATTATTATTATTATTTTTAACAATTATAACTATTTAATTTTCAAATTAATTTATAATCGTGTTGTACTTTTTTTACCAAATCAATTTAAAACACTTCACATTAAATTATAAGCGCTTAGTTTTCTTTTCTTCGTATCACCATTACCATTTAAAGCCAATAATTTTACATCTTTCTTTTTCAAAATTAATAAATATAATTATGATATTTAAATTAATAATATTTAATAGTTTATTTATATAATTAATTATCTAATATATTATTATAATATTTTTCATATTTATTAACGTATAATTAAATATTATGTTCACATTGAAACTTTTATATATATATATAATTTGTTAATATATTTTAATTATGGTAAAAAAGCCATTATATAATACAAAAATATTATTACATGAGATATAAAAAATGTTATATAAAAGAATAAAAATAAAATAATTTACACATATTTATTGGTGTATATTAATATTATAATTAAGGATTATATTTTAAATATTTTTTATTTTAATATGACTAATAAAAAAAGAGATTATATTGAGGACTTGTTTAATTAGGAGATAATTTTACTTGGAAGACAATTTTTATGATTTTTTTCAAAATTTTTGAAACTCAAAAAATGATTTTTATTCAACATTCTCAAGAATCCCTGAAATACTTAAAATTGTGAAACTTGACCGCTTTAACTTATTTTTGAAACTCAAAGTGTTTAAATGATTTTTATTCAACATCCTCAAGAATCCCTGAAATACTTAAAATTGTGAAACTGGCAGCTTTAACTTAGAATTCTAAAAATAAAAATATACGCCAAATTAAACTATTTTAATATCATCATTAATCAAAATAATCATAATAAAATTTATAAAATAATACAAACTACAATATATTTAAATAATGAAAAATTATTTAATTCTTTTATATAACATAAATAAATTAATAAAAAAATATTATTAATAGTAAAATTAACAACAAAAAATATATAATAGAAATTAATATTCAAATAAATATAATATATTTAATTTGATAACAACCTAATTTAAAAAAATTTAAAAGATGAACTTAAATCCATCGTATAATGTTTTGATAATGAATAACAAAACTCTTTGATTAGAAAGATAACAACATTAAACTAATATCATTGAGAACTTGTTTGGAGAAATAATTATTAGACTTATAACAATGCAGGCTTTAGTTTATTAGACATATAACGTAGAATGCAGGCCCTAGTTTATTAGACGTATAACGTAGAATGCAGGCCCTAGTTTGATGTGTGGTTTAACTAAGGGATTCACGCCAACGCCAACGCCAACGTGGTATTTTTAAAGTATAAACACTTAAAATACACCAGCGAAGTCCACAACAAAACGCCATAGTTTAGTACCATGAAGCAATGCTAGCAACAGGACGACAAACACCGAGCAAACATCACTGGTTTAAGCAACATCAGTAGAGTCGGGCAACAATTAAAGGGGTAGAAGTGGCAGCAAAGGGCAACAACGAAAGAGATAGAGGTGGCAAGAAAGGGAGAATTCATTGAAGTCCATTTTGTTCATAACCTCCAGCAACTGGACGAGTAACATTCGTCAGTCGTTGATTCATTTGACTAAGTGACATGTGAATCAGTGTCCGTCTTTTTCATAAATTTTTTTTCTGAGGTAAAATCATGGCACAGAGGGAGAAGTTGTTGAACAAGAGCAGAGGGGGAAAATCTCTAAAGCAGAGTTATTTATCTCTGTGCCGTTCAATAGTTGAAGCACACTGGCCAATGCAATGCCCATTGCTGGCGAGGAGAAGGGAATTTTTTATTTCTCTGTTATTAGCAACAATTGCCATATCTAATTCTCTTGTTTTTGTTTTTAGCAGCCTTCATCATTTATATACCTTTTGTGGTAATGATGTTGGTTTGTTTATCTCTTTGTTGTTTCGAGCATTTCTTCGACTATATAGACAACTTGCAAAGCACTGTGTGCAAAGGGCAGAATAATATTCTACAAGGTATACAGGGTACAATGTAGCTCCTTCTCAACACCTCCCTGTTTTGCTTATTTGTGGTGTTATTATGATTTGATTTTTTTAAATTAACAATAATTGCAATTTGTAAATAATTCATTCATTTACTTATGGGCTAAGAGTGCTTACTTTGTTTATTTGTTTTTGCTTCCAACGTCTTTGCTAGCATATAAAGAGGAGAGAGGACTGAGTGCAAAGCGCAGAGTGAGCACTACTGCAAAGGAAGGAATGAAAACTACTGGAGCTAGCAACGTTTTTAAGGTACTTTGCAGATGCTCCTCAATATCTTCGGGCTTGCTTATGTTGTAATAGATAACATTTATTTGGAGTTAAAAATACAAAAGATATTCTAAATTTCTTGCTAAGTGATTAAAGATATAGTTATGCGAATTAGGTTAGCCTTTGAATCAATCCTAATGAAACATAGAACCTTGCTAAGTAATTAAAGATATAGTTATGAGGATTAGGTTAGCCTTTGAATGCTCTTTAAATCAATTATAATGAAACATAGACCCAAAAGGGACTTTGGACAATCAAATTGTCTAAATAAATAATGTGTGTTCCATGTTAGGGTGTTTCTAGTCCCACATATTTCATGTTGTCCATCCTTAAATAAAACATATTCATGTAAATTAGAGTTGGGTTTATGAGAATTATATGTAATGAACCTTGTTTCACACTTAGTCTTACTATTGTTGGGGTCATTTCCTCTCAGCAATTACCGACTCTTAATAATGTGGACTGAAGAACTGAAACATTTTTTTTATAGTTTCTATTTCTATTTGTAAATGTGATTATTTATTTCAAAATAAACTGGAGCATCATCTTTTTATTTTCAAATATATGAATAAAGTGTAGCATCGGGTTGAAGAACTGGAATGAAAAAATATTTGGTAGTTTCTATTCCCATTTGTAAGTGTGATTATTTATGTTGAAATAAACTATGAATAAATTGTAGCATCTTTCTCGATCAATTTTGTCATAGATTTTCGTGTTTTTTGGCTACATTGGCTTGACGGTCACATTTTTTCTTCATTAAAATCCTTTCTTTCCTCCGTTTATTTTTGTTGAACCTTCCTCAACCATGGTTGCATTGCCATTCTCTACACATTTTTTTATGTAGATCTAGAATAGTATTATTGCCTCCCTCCATTAGAGTCGTGGCAATTGGGGATTGAACTTGGAATCTGTTTTTCACTCAAAAACCACTCTTCTCTATGTTTATTCATGTTAGTTGATGTGTATAGTGGACAAATATGGTATGTGACGTACATGGCATGTCAGGTTTATTTATTTTATTTGATGTGTACGGTAGGACCTAGCCATGAACCATGTGTACAATCAGCTCAAAGCTTGGTCTGTCAAGGTTATTTATTTTAACTGATGTGTACAGTGGAACTAGTCATGTCTCACATGTTCAATCAGCTCAGATTTTGGTGTGTTGGGTTTATTATTTTACTTGATGTGTGCTGCCATGTCACAATCCATGTTTTCAATCGAGTCTATTTGGATATCCAAGAATCCATGTAATATCCAAAGCCAGGTCTAAATCTTCCCAATCAAAAATTGCTTCCAATCTTGCATATCAACTGCGAGAGAAGTTGCCAGGGTGAATTCAAAATGCCTTGAAGAATGCTTGCTTCACCCTACAAGCATTTGAATCTTTGAAGTTCAATGAAGAACTAGGGCTTCGTTCTTCCAATGAAGTCACAAAAAAGAGTTAAAATGGGAAGAGTCTCAGTAAGAAGGAATGACTTAAAATGGATATGCTAATGTTAAGGTGCAAATAGATCCTACTATAGCTCATTCAAGAGAGGGGCTCAATAATGTTTCAAGACTTCAAGGAAGCAAATCACTCTCAATGAAAAGCCCTAGAAAACAAGGTTCAAGACCCCAGGTTTTGAAATTTTCGATGAAAACAAGTGTTCACAAGGTCAATACCAATGAGAAAAGGTTTCCTACAATGGATACAAGCCAAGACGAGGCCCATGAAACCTTCAATAAAGTCCTTAAGTTGAGGGAAAAGAAACTAGTGTTCTCTCTTAGGGCAACACATAGGGCAAGAGGTTTTATGGATGAAATTTGAGTGGATGCCCACAAAATTGATAGGTTAGGTTGTGTAGACCTATATCTTGATGTTTAGGTTTTCAAATCACCTAAAAGCCTCCTCCCTAAAATTTCTCTCCCAAATTAGTTTTTTTGCCTAACCTTAAAAGGACCAAATTTGGGAAGAGGAAATTATAGAGAAAATTTAAGGTTGATCAGCGAGTGATAGGACCCGTGCCTTGTCCTATGGGGGTATGGAGTCTATGATGTTTAAGATAAGCCAAATTCCTTCTAAGGAGGTTGAAATTTGATGCCCTAGCTATCAAAACTTCAACAATTACCCACTTAATGAAATAAGGGATTTTGATGGAGAATAACAAGAAGTACTCCACTACGAACACTCATTACATATTACAATGAGTAATGCATACAACATTCATCTAGATATTCTTCAATATACTAATCTTCAACAAATTAGGGCACATAATTTCAACCTACAATCAATAGCTTCATGCACTAGACATTCAAGAAAAAGACATTCAACAAAATATTCCACTTACAAGATAAAATGCAATATATCCTTCAATTACACCAAGAAATAACTCCAAAGAATGTCAAAATCAACTTCCATATATCAAAATTCATCCAAGTATCTCCAAAATCACCCACAAGAAGTAAGTGAAAATTCTATAAGAGGTTTGAAATTCATAAGATTGATGATGATTGATCACAAATGAGTGAGCTTCTATTCACAGGTCCTAGTAACTCAAATTAGAGCAAGAAGCCTCTCCTAAGTCATAACGTAATGTGAAAAATCATTCTAGGTCACATGCTAACCTAGTAGCCAATGTAAAAACATAACAATTAACACAAAAAGAGGTCGAGATGAGCATGCTTAGGCCCTTCTAGGGCATGCATTAGGCTCCTCCAGTGCCAAAGTGAGTGTAGAGGGATCCAAAAGTCATGATCTAAGGGTTGGCCCCTAGATATTGAATCATCTTGTGGATCCTAGTTTTTCTTTGGGGCACAAAATGGGTCTCATGGGTCTCCTGGTGATAGAATAACTTGATTCTGCTCCAAAATGTAGGGCTCTGAGGATGACATTAGCCCTCCCATGTCTCAAGGGGTGAGACAAACCTCATTTGGGCCTCAGATCAACTGCCAAACCATGTTTACATTGCTAAGCTGACTTGGTCATGTTAGTTTTTGTAGCATCAGATAGGTGTTCTAGTCTCGACTTTGGTCAGAGAAGCTAAGGAACACAAGATCTCCAAAACCCAAAAAACGTTTCAGGAGAAAACACCTAGAGATGGCTCAATTAAGTTAATTGATCAATAATTAAATATTTCCTAAGTTTAACTTGGGAAAAGTGATTAATTAACAGTAATTAATTGAGAAAGGTGAGATCTCTCTAGAAACTCATATGGATCAAGTTGGAGATGATCTTTGTTAACACCGAAAAGTCATACACCTATTAGTACAATCCAAAAGACATTAAAGTGTCCAGCAGAATGCACAGGTGGACATTTTTCCAGCCGAATACATTATGAAGTTTAAAAAAATCAAAGTTCTCCTAAGGTCCAAAGTTTATAAAGGAAAAAAAATTAAGGTCACGCATATATTTCTTCGATAAATGCATGTGCGACATAACCTCCAAAAGCCACACAGTTGTAGAAAAGGATGACTTAGCGATTCAAGACCACTTTACACACTTGGGGCTGATTCTCTGACATGAGGTCAGTCCAGTATAGCCGAATTCGAGTCGCCTTGGAGATATGCAACCCTCAATGGAATCCTCTTGTCCTACTCATGTGTCTTTATCATACATGTACCAAGAGAGGGAAGAAGGATTCAAAAAATATCTATATAAACAAGCCATGGGAGAACCAAAGGATGAGACATTGTTATGTTGGCCAAATTGTTGTTTGAGAAAACCACCATTGCATTGTTGAAGCCAAAGAAGTGAAGAGCACTAGCATGTTGGTCATATTGCTTCTAAGCAACCCATCATCTTAGTGAGAGAAGAGGAATCCACCATTGGAGAGTCTTCACACTTATTTGAGAGAGAGGAGAAACTTGCAAAGAGATTGAGGAAAGAAACTGTTAATTTTAGGTATGTTCTATGCTTAGAGAAATTTATTTCAATTTTCATAGTTAGCTCAATATTTTTTCCAGATTAGCAATCACATCAACATTAAAGTAAACTGTAGATAGAACACAAACATAAATTGCAAAAGACAAGAGGACACAAGGTGTGGCGCTAGCCAGGGACAAACCCTAATGTGGGGAAACCCTTGATCAATTCTTCTTATATGTTCTTTAATAGTTCAACAGAGAGAGAAAGATAGTACATTTACAACAGAACTCAACAATTTGACTTATCTAGATAAGAGTATAGATCATCTCTAAGAAGATGATACATGAGATCAGTTGAAGACATGCTGCTTCAACTGATTCTCCAAGGTGACTCCTTCACCTATCATCGTGTTGCATCTCGTCATCATGCTGCACCTCACCATGCTGCACCCATCATCACAATGTTGGACCTCATGACCACTGCACCTAATGCTGCACTGCTGTCCCATGTGCCATGGTTGAACCATGTTGTCATACAACATGTCTCATGTACTTGTCATAGCTATCCATGTTGTACATGCTTTCCATACTGCACCATGCTTGCCATGTTGCACTATGCTATCCATGCTTCTTGTCCCATTGTGCCACTATTGCACAATGACATGGCAGTCCCATCATTGTTCTGTCTCATCATGTTGCTATCCCATTGAACATTGTGGCACAATATCATTGCTGCTAGTACTGTTGTCCCATCACGGATTGTTATCTCAATATACTTGCAGCAACCCATCATTTTTGTTGTCCCTATAGCAACATAACATATTAGCGCTGCTCCAAATATGTATGTACCATTGCCTAGCTGTCCTAGTTGTACTATTGCACTGCTCTACCTAACAGTCATGCCCAAAACACTGCTATTTTGGGCATATAGCAGCCTTGCTGTCTTGTTGTCCGTGCATCATGGTTCCACCATGCTCCATTGCCTAGTTGTCCACAACATTGTTGTTCTAATGCTGCCTTCACTGCTGCTTATGTGCTGACTGGTTAGGGCATCTGGAAACCCTTATACACCTAGCCAAACAACCTCTAAAATCTTCCCAAAATTTCCCTTAGTTAATGCGGTTGTCCTCCAAGGGAAGGCTGTCCCCTTCGCTATAATTTTGGGCAGCCTTCTAGCCCTTAATAATGGCTCTGCCCTCCTCTCATTACAGTGGCATCCTACAACCCTTAGAACAAGCCTGTGGCAACCTTTCTAGAGGACTATTCCACCCTCTACGAGCCCTCAAACAACTCCCTTTCTCCTCGGCCTTCTAGCAAGATACTCAACCTCCTTTCATCCCTTCAGTCTTCCTAAAATGACTTCAGAACAACCCTATTTCACCCACGCTATCTAGGGTAGCCTCTTTCTTGGCTACGTAGAGGCCAACGTATAGGCTAAGGCTTCTTCTTGGTAGCGTAGATACTAGGGTTGTCCTCCTTGTAGCGTTAGGGCTTCTCATTTGACTGCATCCTCTAGATTAGGGAAGTGTTCTTCTTCTTAATTGCGGCTAGGGCAGCCTCAATCCTCCAACGTCTAGGGCTTCCACTCCTAGATTTCTCTTCCACTACAACCCAAGACAAGTGGACATAAATCAAGATAGAAGTGTTTGTAGAAATGACTATCAAGTCATCTCCTTTTATACTAAAATGTTGAGCACATGAGGGGCATATTTGGTTGCTGGCCGACCTTGATGAATTGTCTTATAACACAAATAAATTCATAACTCCATGAATACTTATCGGAATCGGATGATCTTTAGATCAATCCTACACGTCTCAATGAAAGGGATCCAAGAAAAATATCAGCTGCCATAAATAAGATGACCCACATGGAGTTTGGCCCTAGTTGCCAATTTTAACAAAAACCCCCTTGCTGAGGATTTTTGAGCTCCATAGCTCAAAGAATTCTCTTCAAGTGTCTAATATTTGTCTATTGTATTCAACCTCTACCACCAATAATTAATAAAGGGAGATTTTTGCATAATACCATTGATGTTTATGTATGCATTGTTTCCAATGTTTGCAATGTTGTGTTTATTTAAGTTTGTCCACTAACAACACCAATTTTGACTGTGATCCTTTGCAGGGAACAATCCACTGCTAAGGGGGTGTCTTTTGGTACACTTGTGCTCCAAAAACACTACAACAGGAATGGCGACCATACTACTCTCTTTTCATTAATCTAGAGATTGTTTTTGTAGGACCTCCTCTCTGCACAACCATCCTACAAGGCACTCTTCACCTCTCTGGATTTTTTATAGTCCCCTAGGACTTGTTCTGAGCCCGTGGAAGTGAAAATTTTTCTATTCTTTATCTCTCGCGTGAATTTTTCTCTGACAGACACGGTCCGCACACCTTTTTCTCTAATAGATGCGAGCGCGCATCTGTGTCTGTGAAAACTGCGTGGTCAACAGAAAGCACAAAAAACCTTGTATTTTTCCTCTTTTCTCAGGTGATTGGCAGCCTTTAGTGAATTGCCTTCACCTCTGCATTCAGTATTTTCTGTTTAATACTTCTGGTCGCTTTACGAACCATAATTGGTGAAGCAATTAGAGTATTTTTCATTATGTATTTGCAAATAACCACATAGCTTAATTAGGGAGAAAAGTAAGTGGCCAAATTCCACATGTTTTTCAAACTATTTTGCTTAAATTTTCTACAATCACATAGCTTAATTAGTGAAGAAGTAAATGGCCCATTATCCACGAATCTTTCTGTTAACCAAAGCATTTTTGGGGACTAGGAGAAAATGTTACTAGAGAAACAAATTAATCTTTGCTTCCCTTGCATCTCTTAGACGAACTTGGGATTGCATATGAAAACCTTCTCGAAAACATTTGAATTTTCATCTCCCTTATTAAACTCCACATAGTTTAATAGGAAAAAAGTAAGTGGCCCATAATCCACAAACATTTAAGGCGTATTGGTTGAACATCAAAGAGATGTAAAAAATTAAATATTCTAAATTCATTATTAATATAGTGATTTGAAGTTTTAAACTATTAATATATCTAAAGTAATAAATATTTAATATATTAAGATCGAAAATTAAAATTAACTTTTGTGACAAAATTTAAAATTAAAATATATTTAATAATTTAAAATATCAAAACACTTCACCTAAATAATAATTTAGGTCATTATAAATTATATTTAAAACGTTATATATATATATATATATATATATATATATATATATATATATATATATATATATATATATATATATATATATATATATATATATATATATATATAATGATTTGTTTTTTAATATTTTAAATAAAACATTTAAATTAATAAGTTGTTTTAGAAATCACTTTCAATATTGTGAGAAAGGAAACGATACATCTTCGTGACAGAGTAAACGAGACCAGGCATGACGCTATAACCATCCACTGAACAATTATTAGGAGATTTATAAAAACGCTGTCTAGAAAAACCCTACCTTTTCGCACTCTTAGAATTTTGAATTCAAGCTTTCTTGAAAAGCATTTTCGCAATTTTAGAATTTTGAATGTCCTACCGCATCATCATGCTTTCTTGAAAAGCATATTCACAGCGGGAAACTTGACACTTAGCCACGTAAGATCTCATAAAAGCTAACCGTTAAGAAAAGCGGGAAAAGATGGCATGGCTCACTATATATATATAACTCATGCCCCAATTTCATTTAGTGTATTTCGTTTTCCTCTGATCTTCTCTTAGGCGTTGGTAGTCTGGTGTGCCATGATTGAATGTGCGGAGCGCTCCAATTTTTCTTTCTGTGAGTTTGTTCTTTTTTCTGTGTGTGGGTATGCCTGTTTGTTTGTGCTGTATGTCATCATTATTGTTATGATGTTGGTTTGTGCTGTATCTCTTTCTAAATGAATTAAAAAATAATTTGCTTCCTTTATCTAGTATAGACAACATAGAAGACCTCTATTATAATTTTACTACAACCCTCTCATATTCTATTAACAAGTTCTCAATTAAAGTTTCAAATAATAAAAGAAATAGCAAAACCAATCCATGGTATGACAAAGATTGTAAAAGTGCGAAGAGAGAATTAACGAAGCTGTTGATGAATCTCTTAAAATGGACAAGATAAAAATATACAAAGCCCTAACTAAAAGGAAAAAGAGGCAGTACATTTGTCAAAGACAGGAGAATCTCTTACACCTCTCTAAGGTAGCTCCTAAGAAATTTTGGAGGCAGATTCTGACTAGGAAGACTAAAGATAATAATAAAATTGCTCTTCACGATTGGAAGTCCCATCTTAAAAAGCTTTATGAATCTCCAAATGTCATGGATAATTTGGAAACCCTGCTCACAACGAAAGAAGTTTTCTCTTTAGAAGACATTAAGTTTTGGGTTAATCGCCTTGCTAATGGGAAATCTAAGGACACTGAAGGTTACCAGGCGGAAATCTTAAAAATTGGAGGTCATGTCCTCATCCCCCACATCCACAAGCTTTTCAATCAAGCAGTCAAACAAGGGTTCCCTAAACCTTGGACTAAGAGCCTCATTATCCCTATTTTTAAAAGTGGGGATACAAATAACCCCTCTAATTATCAGACAATTATGATCAACCCTCTCTTAGCCAAGTTATATGGTAGTATTTTGGAAAAGAAGTTAAGCATATGGCTTGAAAGTGAAGGTAAGCGGGCTAAAGGCCAAGTAGGTTTCAAAAGGCATATAATCTTGGATAGAGATTAGTGACATTAATAATGAAAAGACCTACATAGCAATATGTTATTTCCCCCCATAATTTCTAACTTCTATAAGAAGTAGAATCTAGATAAAACTAACCCTTACAATGGTTTAGAGAATGATATTTCTAGCCTAAGGAATGACGGTAATATCCTTTTAATAGGTGACTTTAATGCTCGAACTTTAAACAACCAAGATATTATTCTAAGCAATCATTCCAACCCTAATCCTCTTTGGTTAGACGAAGACCCGACTCTGGCTAGTAGGTACAAAAGGAGCTTTGAAGACCTCAGGGAAAATTTGTTTGGGTTGGAGCTAGTCAAGCTCTATAGTGCTCAGGATCTCATAATTTGCAACGGTCTAGAGAAGTGGCCCAATTCTAGCAAGATGACCTGCATCCATGGACTTGGTAGCAACGTGGTAGACTACGTTATTTCCGATCTCCCATTATACAACGAAATAATAAATTTTGACATCTTAAACGACCACGAACCTGACTCTGATCATAGGCTTTTACTTATAACTCTTAATTTTGTCATACATAGAGTTCCCACAGAAAATAATACTTACAGCCAAAAGAACTTTATATTTGATAGAAATAAAAACAATATCTTTCTAAATGAATTAAAAACTAATTTGCTTCCTTTATATAGTATAGACAACATAGAAGACCTCTATCATAATTTTAGTACAACCCTCTCATATTCTATTAACAAGTTCTCAATTAAAGTTTCAAATAATAAAAGAAATAGCAAGACCAATCCATGGTATGACAAATATTGTAAAAGTGCAAGGAGAGAAATTAAGGACGCTGTTGATGAATCTCTAAAAATGGACAAGATAAAAATATACAAATCCATAACTAAAAGGATAAAGAGTTAGTACATTCGTCAAAGACAAGAGAATCTCTTACACCTCTCTAAGGTAGCTCCTAAGAAATTTTGGAGGCAGATTCTGACTAGGAAGACTAAAGATGATAATAAAATTGCTCTTCACGATTGGAATTCCTATCTTAAAAAGCTTTATGAATCTCCAAATGTCATGGATAATTTGGAAACCCTGCTAAAGGCCAAGCAGGTTTCAGAAGGAATATAATCTTGGATACAGATCAGTGACATTAATAATAAAAACTCCTACATAGCAATATGTTATTTCCCCCCATCAATTCTAACTTCTATAAGAAGAAGAATCTAAATAAAACTAACCCTTACAATGGTTTAGAGAATGATATTTCTAGCCTAAGGAATGACGGTAATAACCTTTTAATAGGTGACTTTAATGCTCGAACTTCAGACAACCAAGCAATCATTCCAACCCTAATCCTCTTTGGTTAGACAAAGACCCTACTCTGGCTAGTAGGTACAAAAGGAGCTCTGAAGACCTCGGGGAAAATTTGTTTGGGTCATAGCTAGTCAAGCTCTATAATGCTCAGGATCTCATAATTTGCAACGGTCTATAGAAGTGGCCCAATTCTAACAAGATGACCTGCATCCATGGACTTGGTAGCAACGTGGTAGACTACGTTATTTTCGATCTCCCATTATACAACGAAATAATAAATGTTGACATATTAAACGACCACGAACCTGACTCTGATCATAGGCCTTTATTTATAACTCTCAATTTTGTCATACATAGAGTTCCCATAGAAAATTATACTTACAGCCAAAAGAAATTAATATTTGATAGAAATAAAAGCGATCTCTTTCTAAATGAATTAAAAACTAATTTGCTTCCTTTATCTAGTATAGACAACATAGAAGACCTCTATCATAATTTTACTACAACCCTCTCATATTCTATTAACAAGTTCTCAATTAAAGTTTCAAATAATAAAAGAAATAGAAAAACCAATCCATGGTATGACAAAGATTGTAAAAGTGCGAAGAGAGAATTAAGGAAGTTGTTGATGAATATCTTAAAATGGACAAGATAAAAATATACAAAGCCCTAACTAAAAGGAAAAAGAGGCAGTACATTTGTCAAAGACAGGAGAATCCCTTACACCTCTCTAAGGTAGCTCTTAAGAAACTTTGGAGGCAGATTCTGACTAGGAAGACTAAAGATAATAATAAAATTGTTCTTCACGATGGAATTCGTATCTTAAAAAGCTTTATGAATCTCCAAATGTGATGGATAATTTGGAAACCCTGCTCACAACGAAAGAAGTTTTCTCTTTAGAAGACATTAAGTTTGGGGTTAATCGCCTTGCTAATGGGAAAGCTAAGGACACTGAAGGTTACCAGGCGGAAATCTTAAAAATTGGAGGTCATGTCCTCATCCCCCACATGCACAAGCTTTTCAATCAAGCAGTCAAGCAAGGGTTCCCTAAACCTTGGACTAAGAGCCTCATTATCCCTATTTTTAAAAGTGGGGATACAAATAACCCCTCTAATTATCAGACAATTATGATCAACCCTCTCTTAGCCAAGTTATATGGTAGTATTTTGGAAAAGAAGTTAAGCATATGGCTTGAAAGTGAAGGTAAGCGGGCTAATGGCCAAGTAGGTTTCAGAAGGCATATAATCTTGGATAGAGATCAGTGACATTAATAATGAAAATACCTACATAGCAATATGTTATTTCCCCACATCAATTCTAACTTCTATAAGAAGAAGAATCTAGATAAAACTAACCCTTACAATGGTTTAGAGAATGATATTTCTAGCCTAAGGAATGACGGTAATATCCTTTTAATAGGTGACTTTAATACTCGAACTTTAAACAACCAAGCTATTATTCTAAGCAATCATTCCAACCCTAATCCTCTTTGGTTAGACGAAGACTCGACTCTGGCAAGTAGGTACAAAAGGAGCTCTGAAGACCTCAGGGAAAATTTGTTTGGGTCGGAGCTAGTCAAGCTCTATAGTGCTCAGGATCTCATAATTTGCAACGGTCTAGAGAAGTGGCCCAATTCTAGCAAGATGACTTGCATCCATGGACTTGGTAGCAACGTGGTAGACTACGTTATTTCCGATCTCCCATTATACAACGAAATAATAAATTTTGACATCTTAAAGACCACAGACCTGACTCTGATCATAGGCCTTTACTTATAACTCTCAATTTTGTCATACATAGAGTTCCCACAGAAAATAATACTTACAGCCAAAAGAACTTAATATTTGATAGAAATAAAAACAATCTCTTTCTAAATGAATTAAAAACTAATTTGCTTCCTTTATCTAGTATAGACAACATAGAAGACCTCTATCATAATTTTAGTACAACCCTCTCATATTCTATTAACAAGTTCTCAATTAAAGTTTCAAATAATAAAAGAAATAGCAAGACCAATCCATGGTATGACAAAGATTGTAAAAGTGCAAGGAGAGAAATTAAGGACGCTGTTGATGAATCTCTTAAAATGGACAAGATAAAAATATACAAAGCCCTAACTAAAAGGATAAAGAGTTAGTACATTCGTCAAAGACAGGAGAATCTCTTACACCTCTCTAAGGTAGCTCCTAAGAAATTTTGGAGGCAGATTCTGACTAGGAAGACTAAAGATAATAATAAAATTTCTCTTCACGATTGGAATTCCTATCTTAAAAAGCTTTATGAATCTCCAAATGTCATGGATAATTTGGAAACCCTGCTAAAGGCCAAGCAGGTTTCAGAAGGAATATAATCTTGGATACAGATCAGTGACATTAATAATAAAAACTCCTACATAGCAATATGTTATTTCCCCCCATCAATTCTAACTTCTATAAGAAGAAGAATCTAAATAAAACTAACCCTTACAATGGTTTAGAGAATGATATTTCTAGCCTAAGGAATGACGGTAATAACCTTTTAATAGGTGACTTTGATGCTCGAACTTCAAACAACCAAGCTATTATTCTAAGTAATCACTCCAACCCTAATCCTCTTTGGTTAGATAAAGACCCTACTCTGGCTAGTAGGTACAAAAGGAGCTCTGAAGACCTCGGGGAAAATTTGTTTGGGTCGGAGCTAGTCAAGCTCTATAATGCTCAGGATCTCATAATTTGCAACGATCTAGAGAAGTGGCCCAATTCTAGCAAGATGACCTGAATCCATGGACTTGGTAGCAACGTGGTAGACTACATTATTTCCTATCTCCCATTATACAACGAAATAATAAATTTTGACATCTTAAACGACCACGAACCTGACTCTGATCATATGCCTTTACTTATAACTCTCAATTTTGTCATACATAGAGTTCCCACTGAAAATAATACTTACAGCCAAAAGAACTTAATATTTGATAGAAATAAAAACGATCTCTTTCTAAATGAATTAAAAAATAATTTTCTTCCTTTATCTAGTATAGACAACATAGAAGACCTCTATCATAATTTTACTACAACCCTCTCATATTCTATTAACACGTTCTCAATTAAAGTCTCAAATAATAAAAGAAATAGCAAAACCAATCCATGGTATGACAAAGATTGTAAAAGTGCGAAGAGAGAATTAAGGAAGCTGTTGATGAATCTCTTAAAATGGACAAGATAAAAATATACAAAGCCCTAACTAAAAGGAAAAAGAGACAGTACATTCATCAAAGACAAGAGAATCTCTTACACCTCTCTAAGGTAGTTCCTAAGAAATTTTGGAGGTAGATTCTGACTAGGAAGACTAAATATAATAATAAAATTTCTTTTCACGATTGGAATTCCTATCTTAAAAAGCTTTATGAATCTCCAAATGTCATGGATAATTTAGAAACCCTGCTCACAATGAAAGAAGTTTTCTCTTTAGAAGACATTAAGTTTGGGGTTAATCGCCTCGCTAATGGGAAAGCTAAGGACATTGAAGGTTACCAGGCGGAAATCTTAAAAATTGGAGGTCTTGTCCTCATCCCCCACATCCACAAGCTTTTCAATCAAGCAGTCAAGCAAGGTTCCCTAAACCTTGGAATAAGAGCCTCATTATCCCTATTTTTAAAAGTGGGGATACAAATAACCCCTCTAATTATCAGACAATTATGATCAGCCCTCTCTTAGCCAAGTTATATGGTATTATTTTGGAAAAGAAGTTAAGCATTTGGCTTGAAAGTGAAGGTAAGTGGGTTAAAGGCCAAGCAGGTTTCAGAAGGCATCACTCAACAACAAACCACCTTGTTACACTTAGGATCATTGCGAAGGAATGTCGTAATGATAAATCCAATTTATTTTGTTTCTTTGTGGACTTTAGAAAGGCTTTCGATACGGTTCCTAGATACAACCTTTGGAATAGATTAGAAGAGCGAAAGGTTCCTCTCGAGTTGAGAACTGTCGCTATAAGGTTATACGAGAATGTAATTGCCAAGCTAAAGAGAAATGAGAGGTGGTCGAAAGATATTAAGTGTAACATCGGAGTTAAACAAGGTTTCCCCCTCTCCCCTACCCTATTTGGCATTTACATCGATAAGCTCGAAGGCTATTTAGAGGAAGTAGGATGTGATGGCACAATCTTAGCTGGGATAGTCATCATCCTTCTTCTCTATGCTGACGATATTGTTCTTTTTGCAAGGTGCCCATCTGATATTGATAAGAAACTCAGGCTTCTTAAGGATTTTTGCTCTACCATGGGTATGACTATTAACACTGACAAAACAAAAGCTATTATTATCAAATCCAAGAAGGACACTAACGCTAATTTTATGTATGACAATAATAACTTGGAGGAAGTGTATTCTTACAAGTACCTAGGAATTGATATTCATCACAAGCTCAACTGGAACCATAACATTGAGAAAACGATTAATGGGGGTGGAAAGCTTATTTTGGTCTTGAAAATAATTGTAAAACAACAAACCTCGTAATGTGGGAAAAAAAAGAAGTTCCTCTTTGAAACTTTAGTCACTCTTGTTATCTTATATGGCTATGAGGTTTGGGGTTGCAGCATCTCCAGAGAATCATGGAGAAAGATTGAGAAAATCCAAAAGCATTTTATAACTTATAACCTGAAAATTAAAAGTAATACACGCTATCATATTCTCCCTATAGAAGTAGGTCTTTCCCCTATTAAGAGCCTAGCTATGATTACGTTTCCGTTGTACAAGCAGAAACTCAATAACATAGACGATCATAGACTTCCTAAGCTAGCTTTAAATTCCAGCCAAAACCACCTAAGGCTCAATTGGGGGTGGCATAAAGACACAAGGGCCTAGTTAAACTATTGGGAGATCAACGAGAATGATGCATTGCAAAACATTAATAACATTAAAGATATTGTTACTTCTAAGTTCAAAGAAAAAATATGGTGTGAGAAAGATTTAGCGACTAAAAGAAAATTAAGTTATTATAAGAAGGTCATCAACGCCACCCTAGAAGATCAAAAATATCTCTCTATTTTAACTAGCTCAAGGAAGAAACTTAATATAGCAAAGATTAGAATGAATTCTCATGAACTCCATAGTGAAACAGGTCGTTGGGCAATTCCTAAAACACCATGGATGGAAAGGATCTGCCATATATGTGAGAATAGGAACATCAAGGATGAAAACCACTTCCTCTTAGAGTGCTCGGCCTACAACCACATTAGATCTCAGTTTCACAATCTTTGTTACAATATTGACCTTCCTAGCCTTTTACAATGTCAAAATTATAGTGAGCTCGGGAGGCTTCTCTCCAAGATTTTTGAGCATAGGAATAAAATCTTAAATCAAAATAAATAATTTGTTTCTTTAGGTCCGATAGACCAATGTTTGGTCTCAGCAGACGTTAACCATCATCATCATCATCATCATAATGTTTTAATTTTCAAAACAAAAACTATTAAATTTTTTAAAAGTAATTTTTTTTTTTTTTTTTAACACTTATTATAATTACAAAAATAAATATATAATAAAGTGATATTTAAATCTGTAATAATTTTATATATATTAAATTTCTTTTCATTTATTGTTTTTTAAAGTTAACATCAAAATTGTTCTTAAAAAAATTAAGATTATCTATGATTTAATCAAATCATAAATAAAACTAAACTTAAAAAACTTTTACTAATAGTAAAGATAAATCTGGAATAAGGAATATCCATTTAATATAATATTTTAATTGATTTTATTTTAATATTTTATTGTATATATTAAGCATTAAATTTTGTATTCATAATTAAAATCCCTAGTTCTTCAGTGCACTTCAAATTCAATGCTTGTAGGATGAGGCAAGCATTTGTTAAGGCAATTTCATTCACCCTGGAGACTCCCATGTCGTTAAGGACCCAACAACATGTTGACCACATATTTTCCCACCATAGATATGACAGGGACCCCAAGATGTGCTTCATCGAAATACACGTAGAATATACCAATGTTTGATGGGGATCCACATGTCGTATCCAACCATGTGGTAAGGTTCATAAGGTACCTTTCAAAGAAAAATATAGCTCAACCTTGTGACCAAAATGGAATTGTTTGTCCTATCCATTGCCCCAAGTACTTATTGGCTTGAATCATGTAAACCTAAAAGCATTCCTTCTCTTCCGATATTGACTACACAGTTCTTGTTGCATGAAGGGCCTATTGCCGTTCAAACTAGCAGCGGACCTAAGGGGGATCCCTAAAGGGCAAATGCTAGGCCAAGGGAAACAAATGGAGACTTCACCCACTGTCACCTCAGTTAAGACTCCCTTCTATTTACGGAGTTTCATCGATGGGAGGAGACCCAATATGTATGGAGTCACTGATGAAGGATAAGTCAATGGATATGAGTGACCCAAATAAACCCTTTCCAAGAAGAGTTTGAAGGATGGAGCTTGATTGCTTTTTAAGCAAGGTACTATGTATTCTAAGAAAAGGAAGAGAGGATTTGAGGGTTAGGTTTATGGGATAAGACTTATGAAGGAGTTCCCCAATCCCTAAAATCCTTGTTAAAATCGGTATCCTGGATGGTTCTTGAAGAATGATCTTTCAAAGGAGCGGGACCACACAAGGTCAAGTGGAACCTATCTAGGGTATGAGGAAAGTATGTAGCAACCAATGATATTCTTACCCTAGAAAAGGTGGGGGAAAGGATCAAAGAAAGAATTTCGCTTGATGATGTTGTTTTGACCCTATGAGGTACTAGCCTTGGGGATGGCAAGGCAAGTTTTGATCCTAGAGCTAAGGCTTGGCTTTTCTCCCAACTCCACCATCAAAATGGCTTCAAAATTGGAGGAGAGCTTAATGAAAGGCTAGTGCAGGAGACCCTAGGTGATCAAATTTTTTGGAGGCCTAGCTTGTCGGGAAATTGATGCCCTAGGTACCCCAACTTGGCTAGACCTGGAAGGAGATGAAAGAATATGATTTTTGTGACCACCCTTGGTAGATATGTGTCTTAATATTTGGGAGAATGGATTCTATGATGAATATGAGTAGGATTTCTTGCTTCCCAGTCAAGGAGGCCTCAAGATCACTTCACTAGCCTTCTAGGTCAAGGAGAAGCAACCTTGTAGCTTTTATACTTCGATGTGCAAAAGAAATGGTTTATCAAGGTAAAATTCTTTGATATAATTACCCTTAGGAGATTTCGCTCATATTACATGGCCCATACATTGAGAGATGCTATAATAGAGACAAATTCCACAATTTTAAGCAATAAATGCATGGAGCAATTAGCCCTAAAACAGTGAAAATCCCAGTCCAACATATATGAAAAAAGTGAACAAAGATAACATCAAAAAGCATGTACTTACATGAAACAGAGTATATCCAACCATTCACAATTGGCAAGAAAGAAGCTCCAAGAGAAGATAGACCAATATCCACACATCAAAATTCATCCATAAAGCTCCAATTCATCCACTAAGAAAAAGTGTGAAATTCTCAAGAGAGAGAAGAGATCCAATCCAAAGTGATGATGAAAAATGATCTCACCTCACTTGTATTTATACACATCTAAAGAGTTCAAATTAGCCTCATTGGCCTACATAAGCCACCAAAATAAAATAATGTACTAATAATACAACCTTTTAGTGGCAAGCCCAACAAACTAGCTCACAAATGAAAAAGTAAGCCTCTCAAGAGGTCATATAATAATCTATGCATGTCGTAGGGCCCTCTAAGAGGCCTAATGAGGTCCATGGTTGCCACAATGAAAAATAGGATGCTCAAAAGCGGTGGGCAAGGGGTTGGCCCCTTGTAATAACTTGTGGTGCTCCAAATGATTGTGGGGCCACACAAGTGTCCTCATGTTTCTTCAAACAAATCGAAAATGCCTGTAAGTTGCCTCAAGGGTTAGGATGATAATGTATGGGATGGCACATCAGCATAGAAGTCTTGAATCATCTTCCAAGTGTATGGTGTAGATCTGGGGCTAGCCGGGCATGATGGATCAAGTTCATCCTCCTCATCCAATAAGTGAACCACGAGCAATCTCTCAATGACTGTGGGGATCCATGAAGTGCAATCTTGTTGAAATTTCTAAGTCTAATAGTTGGAAATTTTATCTGTATTCTTCTATTTTATTTCTCCTACTTGTTAATTACGAACAAGTTAGTTAAACATATAAATATCAAAATAAACACAATACAGTCTCAACCATCTACAGATCGACAACTGAAAGAAATAGCAAACACACAAGTGACACCGTTATTTTTGGACAATTAGTCCCCAAAAAAACCCAATGTGGGAAAATCGGTGCAACAATTCTGAGGGTTATATTATTATGCAGTCTTTCCTTGAGTACAACTGGGTTCCAAACTAGCTCACCTAATAGAGAAAAAAATCCGACAGTAATACCTCTCTATTCGGAAGCAGATATATAGAAAATCTGCCCCAAGAAACCCTCTCTAGCAACCTTTAAAGCTCAACGTCGCCCTTCTGGCCTCAGCGTCGGCCCGAAACCCTCTGCGTTAGCCCTCTGAGGCACTACACAACCTCTACGGCCCTCTACATCACTCATGTTTCCCTCTACGTGGATGACGCAGGCCCTTCTGACCTCTGCACTATCTCTGCTGCACTCTATGTGTTCCCTTTGGCTTAGCATTTGCCTCTCTCTGATTCTGCACTGGTCTCTCGGCACTATCTCTGCCTCTCTGTCTCCTACTCACCGCCCCCCATTGCAAACTGATCACTTATTTGACTTTTCGTAGCAAACCCCACTCTAGAAAATCAAATGACTAATCACTCTAGTATGTTCTCCAACTGACCCCCAAGCCTCCTCTTATAATTTTCCTGTTGGTCCTTCAACAGCCGATATTACATCTCCAATCAATGGCTAAGATTAGATTTGGCTTGATCCATGTCATTTGGAACCTTCTAACCTAGTTTTATATTAATACCCATTAATATTTTATTTTTCCTAAGTTTAAACTTAGGAACTCCATTAAAAATATTAATTTTCTTAATATCTCCTTAACTCGGTAGAATCTACCCAAACCATTTCTGGGTCTTCGAGATGTCATGTGCTTTAGCCTCTCCACCAATTTTCATGGCTAGATCACATCCGATGCTTCCCCAAATCAACACTCCCTCTTAGTGAGGACTGTGCTCTAGTAATACTCCACACTGAGCATCACTCTGATTATACGGCACCGGTACTTGTGCTGATGCTAGGCCTCCCCGACCAACATCCTCTGCAGTGTTGCACCCTGTACTGCTTCCCATGGCCATGCCACTGCCATTGTTGCATCCGTACAATAGCTCCCTCTGCATCCGTGTCGTTGCTGGTCCTTTCTCCCAGCATTGCATTTGCACTGCAACCCCCTCTCATCATGTTGCATCGTGCTACTGCTAACTACTACTACACTACAACTCAGTTACTGAGACGTAAGTATCTAATCCACCCAACTACTGACATCCATATCACACTAGAAACACTCCCGATGTTGAAGCTCTCTTTGTCACTAACAAGTTCTCCCTCTACTGCCTCTGCGCTGTTGCAACAACTCCCTGCCTCTTGCACCACTGCAAACCTCTCTGTGCCATCCTACACTGTTGCAACCTCCTCTGTGCCTCTCGCACTATTGCAGCCTGCTAGCTTTGTGCTGCCCGGGACTACTGCAGTGTAGCACTCTCTACCAACATCCACTAATCTTGCTACTTCTCACTTCGGGTCTCCCGTAGTAAGGATCTAATCCAAGAGTTTGGGTTGTTGATCAATGGTTGTCATTGATGTCAACCCAAGCAGCACCAAGGGCTACCCCGACATTTCAAGGGAATTTTGACTTGACAACCCATATTATTTTGCGTCAAAGATCTTCTCGATGGATCATAATCATCGATATGTTTCCATTGATATATGGTACGCCTCCCAGTGCTTTACAGTTTGAGAGTTATTTGCGTTTGAAGTTAGTAACCCCAATTAGTTTGAAGTTAGTAACCCCGGTTAATGGGCTAAAACCCTATGGGGTTGTGGCAGCGCACTCATAATTGGTTGTGGTCATTGAATAGTCAATAATTAATAATATTTTTTTTCTCCTAAAATCCATCCAATGTTCACTTGTTGAGGACGCTCTCAACTCAAGACATTCATATAAATAATGACCTTCATATCCTCCTCTTGTAGGGATTTTGTGGCTTAAAATAGGTCATCGTGGAATTTTCACTATAACTTTGTTTCTGCGAAGCTTCAGAAGCGGAAATTAAAACCCATTTGAACCAAAATCTTGATGAACCTCGTGACCGAATTTCAGATCTTGGTTTGCTATATTTTTGGAGATATGATATGAGGAAGTTAGGGTTTTTGTAGGCTCCCGAATTCCATGTCAAACAGGTGACGTTGGGAAAATCGTCATAACTTTCTCTCTGAGCATTGGATTCAAATTTCATAAATAGTCACAGAAAGAGGATGGACTGTAATTTGTTGAGTAACGTTTTCAGGACCTAAGGTCGCAACAGTGAGACATGGCACTTCGTACAAGTTCGCTCTACTGAACCATTCTATAATAAGCTCATCGTGGGAGATTGGGCATAACTCTTTCTTGAAGAATCCCATCTTTATCAGACCTATGGAGTTGGAAAGAGACTCAGAGGGCTACCACAGGACGAAATTTTAGACCCTGGAGAGCCGTACATAGATACAACATATTGAATATCGAGCTCCTAGAAGGCAAGAAAAAACATATGCACTCAAGGATCATTGCAGTAAGGACCACACATCAACAATCAAGGGTAAGTCTCCTACAACAAGGTATGTATCATTAGTGTTTACATTTGAATTTTGAGTATCATCCCTAACATTTTTTTTTGTAGGACAATGTAAGTATATACAGTGTCTCGATTATATCTCTATGTCACAATTAGTTTTTTAGATGTCCTATTCTTGATACTAAACATTTTATGCTACATATTCTTGATGCTACACCAAGTTTGCTAAATCTATATGATGTTGTAAGTTCATGTTACTTGTCTTGTCATAGTTGATGGAATGGTCTCTGTTGTTGTACTTAGAACTTGGTCCATCACAAGTCTAGGGTCTATCATCATTTTTTATTGTATATATCTTTAGGTCAGTTTTGGATATAGTCTTGCATATAGTCCAGGCCTATATCAAGAGTGGGAGTCTTTTTGTACTATTGCAACAAGTCAACAACGAAAGTGACAAGCACACTTTAGGTACGCATTGTAATTTGTATTTGTATTTGTTCACTATTATGCATTTACATGTGTTGTGCAGGCAGAGGTAAGTTAAAGGGTATTTTGTTTTGTTTTGGGATTGGTTTCGCCGAGCAAATTTTGCATGCAGGTAGAAGAAAAGTCGAGTAAAACTTCAAGCAAGAATTCAAGAGCTGAAGTATTAAATCAAAGGAGGAATTGCAATGGGACATCCTTTGAAGACATGACAACCATCTGAATATTGTGAAGAAGTATCAAGGCCAAGAGTCAACGGGACATCCTTTGAAGATATGACAACCATCTGCATATTGTGAAGAAGTGTCAAGGTCAAGAGTCATCATTATAAATTTGTAAAAGTGTCATCATTGGAAGATTCATTATTGTAAAATAATTAATCTGCCTAGAGTCGAAAGGAATTGTTGGGAGGTATAGGAGTCTCTGTTGGGATGATGTCATGGTTGGGTTGCAGGGCATAGTGTGATTGGGTGTTCAGTCAAAATCATTGTAAATCATATTGTATCGTGGATCATTGTCCTTGGTACAGGAATCCACACTCTTGTCTCATTTCAATCATTATACGGTGGCAGGGAGGTGCTAGGCAAGGGCATGAAGTCGCCTACAGGTTGGAGCCTATGAAAACTTCAGGGTGGTAGGTTGGTCTAGGGTGTTGGGGCATCCATTCAGTTGATTATTGAATAAACAAAGGCATTGGGGCGTCCTTCCAGTGGGATATGGAGAAGAATATTTTTCTATAATTCTAGGAAGTTGTTTCTTTCATTTCAGTTGGGGCTAAAGATTAAAGAATTTATTAGAAAAGCGTCGGTGGTTTTTGACTCGGAGGGGGTTTTCCACCTAAAATTTTTGTGCCTCTTGTGTTCTTTTATTTACTGTTATTAGAGCATAAACATTAATAATAATTGAATATTACCTAATGCTCTGAAAAGATTTAAAAGTGCTAATTGCTAAGAAACATTGATTCACACCATCCCCCCCCCACTCATTATTTTCAACAATTGGTATCAGAGCTTGGTTCCTTCAATAACAATCTAACAACTGGAAGGAGATAATGGAGTACACTAAGAATAGAGTTCCTTTTTTCAATGGAAATAACTATGCACTTTGGAGTGGAAGAATGCAGGTTCATTTGCTGGCACAAGGATACAAAGTATGGGAAATCGTTGAGAAAGGCTTCACACTGATGCAAGATGAAAAAGGTAAGAAAAATATGGTATGAAAAGGCTAAAGATCTTATTATCAATGGGCTTATCGAATATTTTTATCTTAAGGTATTGAGTTGCAAAATTGCTAAAGAGGTATGGGGCAAGCTTGTAAATATATATGCAGGTGACTCAAAGGTGAAAGAAGCAAAACTTCAAAGTTTCAGTGAAAAATTTGAGCAACTCAAAATGAGGGAAGATGAAGATATTGTTGCATACTTTCAGCGTGTTGATGAAACAACACATACATTGGAAGGTTTGGTAGAACCTGTTGAAACGAAAATGGTTGTCCGAAAGATCCTCAGAACCTTGCCATCAAGATTTAACCCTAAGGTATATGTCTTGGAAGTAGATCGAATCTGACCAATCTCAGCATGGATGAATTGCATGAAATTCTTACGTCATATGAGATGAGGATTGAAGAAGAGGATGGCACATCTCACTTAGAAACAACATTTGCCACATCCAAGAAGAATAGTAAGGACAAGCAGACTCTAAAAGAAAAAACTTGCAATTGTAAGGATGAGGAAAAGGAAGAAGATGAAGAAGAATTCTCAGATAGAGAGTTTGCCTATTTCTCGTGGAAAAGGAGAAAAGGTACGAGAAAATTTAAAGGTAAACTTTCATTAATATGTTTTGATTGTGGTGAGGGCAGCCAAATGTCCTCACAAAAATGAGGTTGTTACGAAAGGAAATAAAAGTCCAAGGAAATTCAACAAGTAAGGCAAGAAGAAATGGTTTAAGAAAAGTTTCTTCTCCAAAGAAGATAGCTCCTTATCCAAATAAGACAGTGATAATGAAGAAGAATTCAATGGAAGAGTATTGTTTATGGCCAAGCACAATAAGCAAGAGGCAACTTACGATGAAGGAGACGAAGAGGAAGAAATGACTGAGGTTGAATTTCAAAATGAAGTGATTAGGGTTATCAAAGAGCTCAAGGCCAAGAAGAAGCACGTCAACACTCTTGAAGACGAATTAAATACAGAAAGGGAACAGGTCCTAAATCTTAAAATCAAGGTTGAAGAATACAAATGAATTGAAGAATTGCTCAGGAAAGAATTAAAGGAAAGCAACAAGGAAAGAGAAGCATTGGAAGCTGAAATCGTTTCTTTACGAAAGGAAGTAAAAAATGGAAAACCTCTTTAAAACTACGCCAACAACTCAAAGACTTTGGACGAACTCATCAGCAACTAGAGATCATGCAACGAAAAGACTGGTCTTGGCTACAAAGAAAAAATCGAAAAGGAGTGAAGTCCTTCTATGACAAATAAAGAAGATGGATATGCAAAATATACCAAGCAAGTAGATCTCCCAGCTAGATCGAGAGATCAAGACTCACATGAAGAACCTTGGACGACAATTCCTCGAATAAGATTTCCTCCTAGGTATCAATCTATCTTTTATGGTCACTGTTATTCATGTGGAAGGTTTGGACATAGAGCTTCAGAATGTCACATGTATGTTTGGAAGGAATATAATTCCAGGAGATCTCTCAGAAATGGATATTCCAGAAATCAGCATAATATCCACAAATTTGATCATTTGAGAGATGATGTTGAATGTTACAAATGTAACAATTTTGGACATATGGCTAGGGATTGTGAAGTTCCAGACAGGTACAACTATTATTGGTAAAACCCTAGAAGCAAATTTGCAGGATCACGAGATAAACACCAAATGGAATATTCTATGAATAACATCAAATGTTACAAATGTCATAACTATGGACACATAGCTCGTAACTACAGGTACAAGATGGAATCAACCATGAATGAAAAGCTTGACGACGAGAATAAGAAGGTTTGGAAAGGAAAACAGGTACAAGATGAAAAAGTACAAGATGACCAAGAAAAGCAAGAAGGCAATAAGGTCCCAACAGTTATGCTTTCACGATTCATAACGGATTGTGAGGAATCAACAGTTGCTTCAGTTAATGACTCGAGTCAAGATGATCTATTAAATGACACATTATTCTGAACAATTCAGCTTATCGACTCCTAGAAATTTGAAGATGAGGAGTCTATGCAACAGTATATGACACAAGTCTACGATTGACAGACAGGTAGTTTGAACAATATGGCAGTTTCATTACATGTTCAGGGGGAGAATAATAGTTGACATATTATAGATTCAAGAAAGGAAGCACTGACAAGCAATCTCTATGTGAAAGTGGATCAAGAAAATCTAACAATTATCGAGATATCTCAGCAGGATAAAGGAATATTCATATATCAAATCAAGTACATCAAGGAAATGCTCAATAAATTCAAGATGGAAGATTGCAAGCCTATCCTTACCTCCATGGTAATAGGTTACAAGAAGATTCATCAATAGATGTGGACCAAAGATTGTATAGATCCATGATTGGTAGTCTCCTTTATGTGACAGTTTCCCTGCCAAATGTGATGCACGAAGTTGGACAAGTAGCAAGATTCCAAGTAGCACCAAAAGAATCTCATATTATTGTTGTCAAAAGAATTCTTCGATATATTAAGGGCACAACAGAATATGGTCTATGGTATCCCAAAGGAAATGATTTGGTTATCCAAGCTTATACATATGCAGATTAGGCAGGAAGTGTTGATGATCGTAACAGTACCAGTGGAGCAGCATTCTATCTAGGTGGTTGTCTTATTTCATGGTTAAGTAAAAAGCAGTCTTCAATCTCGTTATCCATAGCAGAAGCAGAATATGTCGAGGCAACAACTTGTTGTACACAAGTTCTCTGGATGAAGCAAAATTTACAAGATCTTCAAATCAAGTTTGATGAACCTATTCCCATATTTTGCGATAACACCAGTGCCATCATTATCTCCAAGAATCGTGTGATGCATTCCAAAACGAAGCACATTCTGATTAAATATCATTTCGTTAGAGAGAAGGTCCCTGAAAAGAATATCAAGCTTGAATATGTTGGCACAAAGGAACAAATTGCAAACATATTTAACAAACCATTAACTCATGAAGCATATGAGTATCTTCGCCAAAAGCTTGGGATTCTCCCAAGTTTTCATTAGACTCTTTCTCTTATCTACTCGAGTAGAAAGGGGGAGTGGAGGTGTGTATAGGTCTGCAGGATGGTTGTTATCAAGGGGAGTTACCCTTTTCCATTGCTGACAAAGGGGGAGAGAAGGTAGTAGGAAGAGGTGTCATGATCGCAGGAGGAGTACTTGTGTTGCCAGCGATGCCAAAGGGGGAGATTGTTGATCAGTGGTTGTCATTGATGTCAACCCAAGCAGCACCATGGGCTACCCCAATATTGTGAGGGAATTTTGACTTGACAACTAATATTATCTGTGTTAAAGATATTCTTGATGGATTCTACTCGTCGAGATGTTTCTATTGATATATGGTACGCCTCCTAGTTCTTCACGGTTTGAGAGTTATTTGCGTTTGAAGTTAGTTGTTGATTTGGGGTAGCATCAGATGTGCTCCAGCCATGAAAACTGGTGGAGAGGCTAAAGCACATGAGGTCTCCAAGACCCAAAAATGGTTTGGGCAGATTCTAATCGGTTTGGGAGATATTAAAATAATTAATATTTTTAATGGAATTCCTAAGTCTAAACTTAGGAAAAATAAAATATTAATGGGTATTAATATAAAACTAGGTTAGAAGGTTCCAAAAGTCTTGGATCAAGCCAAATCTAATCTTAGCCATTGATTAGAGATTTAATCTCTGCCGTTGATGGAGCAAGGAGAAAAGTATAAGAAGAGGCTTGAGGATCAGTTGGAGAATACACCAGAGTTATCAGTGATCCATTTTAATAGATCATGGTTTCTAAGCAAAGTTGAATCAGTGATCAGCAGCAAGGGGCAGTGAGTACAAGGCAAAGAGGCAGGGACAATACTAGGAGACCAGCACAAAAGTAGAGAGAGTGAAAGCAACAACGAGTCTAGGCTATGTAGAGCCCAACAGAGGCAGCACAAAGCCTAGAGAGATTGTGTCATCCACACAGAGGGCAGAGGGAGTGACACGGAGGCTCCCAGAGGTTGCGCAGTGCCTTGGAGGGTTGTGCAGTGCCTTAGAGGGGGGCTGCACAGTGCCTCAGAGGGCTGATGCAAAGGGTCCTGTGGCTGACACAGGTTAGTAGGAGGCTGATGCAGAGGCCAGAAGGGCCAGTGCTGAGCTTCAGTTGTGCTGGAGAGGTTTCGTGGGACAGGTTTTCTGAATACCTGTTTCCGGATATAGAGGTATTGCTACCATGTATTTTTCTCTGTTGGGTGAGTTGGATTAGGCACCCTGTTGTACTCAGATAGACTGCATAATAATATAACCCTCAGAATAGTTGCACCGGTTTTCCCGCATTGGGTTTTTCCGGGGACATTTGTCCAAAAATAACGGTGTCACTTGTGTGCTTGTTTTCTTTCAGTTGATGATCTGTAGATGTTGTGACTGTATTGTGTTTATTTCGATATTTAAATGTATTAAATAACTTGTTCGAATTTAAACAAGTAGAAGAAATAAACCAGCAGAATATAGATTAATTTTCTAACGAATAGACTTAGAAAATTCAACATGGTATCAGAGTGTGGTTGCAAATCACAGGAAAACTGAAGGCATCAGCCGAGCAGAGCATTTGTAGTAGATTTAGCTGTCCCAAGTGACAGAGTTGATCCTTGCAAAAGGTGACAGAAGAAGGAGTGACGTAGAGGGACTGCGTCGCCAAAGAGAGGCCAACGCAGAGGTTGAGAGAGGCAGAATCAAGGTCACACAGAGCCACGTAGAGGCCAGGAGGGCTGACACAGTTGGCTGAGGCAGTTGATTTGCAGGTGCCGGGATTGCACAAAGCTAAGTGGCTTAATCCTTCAGTTTCTGGGGCATAGGAGGCTGTGGGTAATTTGCCAGAGCGAAGTTGGTGGGGTACTATGGTCAGAACAGTACCTAACAGGGCAAGACCAAGGTGGAGGGAGTTGTTTCCGAGGCGAATTTCTAGCCAAGGAATCCGGATCAGTGTTGCAGTTACACAAACAATCAGAGTGGGGCAACTTGACGTTGGCAAAAGGATTTCTAGGAGGGAAATCGGGACTCAGAGGGAGTCCAGAAGAGAACTTCCAGACGAGAAGTAGAGAGACTCAGCAAGAGCCGAGCCAAGAACTTCCAGGCAGGAAGTAGAGAGACTCGGAGGAGTCGACAGAGAAGAGCAGCGAGATATCATGAATGGGCTGAGAGATTAGGACATGCTAGATGGAGCGTCCAACTTTGTGGTCTGGAAGGCCAGTATCTTGTCCATTCTAGATAGACATCGCATTAAGGGCTTCATCTTGAGAGTGATAGCTATCCCAATTGACCTGGTAGCTAATGAAAGGTACGAGGAGGCAATGGCTAAGGCTAAGTGCATCATCCTTGATGGGGTCAAGGATCATGTGGTACTATTGAAGTTTCTAAGTTTCCTTAGTTTAGAAACCCTTCATGTACTTTTTTTGATTTATTCCTACCTACTTGTTATTTTTATTTAACAAGTTATTTACAAAGTAAATACTGAAAATAAACACCAGTACATGCTCAACATATTACATATTAGCAACTAAAAGAAACAAGAACAAACACACCACATGACACCATTATTTTTGGGCCAATGTCCCCGGAAAAACCAAATGCAGGAAAACTGGTGCAACTATTTGAGGTTTTTCTTATTAAGCAATATCAGAGTACAAACTAGGTGTTGAAATTGGCCTACCCAACAGAGAATTTCCTTAGTAGCTATACCTCATAGTTTGAGAGAAATCTCCTGGCTGAAATACCGAAAAATCCTTCCGGCAGCTCCTCAGCACAAAACTGCTTTGTAACCCCAACATCTGCCCAATTTGGACCGCGTCAGACCCTCTCTATCTCACGTTGGCCCTACATCATCCTTTCTTGGCCTACGTCAACCCCAGGAAGCCCTGCGTTAGCTTTCTAGGCCTCTGTGTTATACAAACTAGCCTCTTTGGTACTTTGCACAACACTTGGCTGCCTCTGTGTGGCCCTGTGTGAGCCCTTGCTGGCTCTGTGTCAGTCTCCTTGGATGTTGCGCTGCTCTCCCGGCATAATCTCTACCTTCTCTGTTTCTCTGTACTTAATTCCCCTCAGCTACTCTCCTGATCACCAATTCTATCTCTCTTAGAAAACCCTGTTTTAGAGAATAGAATGACTAATTCTATGTCTCTTAGCAAACCCCGTTCTAGAGAATAAAATGACTGATCACTCTAGTGTATTCTCCAAGTGACCCTCAAGCCTCCTCTTATAATTTTCCTGTTGAAATATCAATGGTCGAGATTAAGTCCCTAATCAATGACTAAGATTAGATTTGGCGTGATCCATGTCTTTGGGACTCCATTAAAAATATTAATTATTTTAATATCTCCTGATCTGTTTAGAATCTGCCCACACCCTTTCTGTGTATTGGAGATCTCATGTGCCCGAACCTCTCCACCGAATTTCATGGCTAGATCACATCCGATGCTACCCTAAATCAACAGGTACCACATGTTGCGAGAAGGAAACGACCAAAGGAGATGTGGGACGCCTTGAAGACATTGTATCAGCATACTTCTATGCATAGGAAGATGCTCCTAAAGAATCAGCTAAGGGCATACCGGATGCAGAAGGGAGAGTAGATAAATGTCTTCCTCGGTCAGTTGCAGGAGATCCGTGACCAGCTAACTTCCATAGGGGCCACGCCGGATGAGGAATTACGGTGAGGACCGCACTTAATGCAGTTTTCGAGGATTGGGACATATTTGTCTAGAGCATAACAGGCAGGACAAGTCTTTTGGATTGGGAAGAACTGTGGGTGGCTCTTCGTCAAGAATAGATCAGACGGCTAACCAAGGTGGGGAGTAGTGCAAAGGGGTCAGGATCAAGAAGGAGGAAGAAGAGGATGCGGCTCTAGCATCTGCAGGAAAGCAAGAGAAGAGGAAGAAGAAGGACCTCTCCAAGGTCAAGTTCTTCAATTATGGGGCACTGGGTCATTTTGCGAACAGTGTCCAAGGAAGAAGAGTAAGGGAGAGGCTTCTGAATCGAAGGCAGTGCCAACGAAGGCGAAGAAAGAAGTCGAGGAGGATGACGATTGTGCCATGAGGGCTCATGCTCCACTTTAGAAGAAGTGGGGAGACATCAAGTTGTAATCAGGAGGACTACAGGCGATGAGGGGCAGGATCCTTCAGATACCCAACCTCTTGGATTATACCTTGCTACGAGAGCCCCGAAGAGTAGCAAGATTGGAGGGTGTAGGTAGAGACGGATGCAGATGAAGCGGAAGAGAGTGCTATAGTACAGGAGTCCCCAGGCAATGCGAGGCTAGCAGGTTACAACATTACAAGAGGCACAGGAGTGTTGCACCAGTTCAAGATGGCAGAGAGAGGTGTGCAACGGTGCGAGATGCAGGGAGTTATTGTAGCAATGCAGAGGCCAGAGAGGGAGCACTTGTTAGCGGCAGAGGGAGCTTCAACGTCGGGAGTGTTTCTAGCCTGACAGGGATGTCAAAAAATTAGTTAGTTACTTCTTAGTAACTGAGTTTCAGTATAGTAGCAGTATGCAGTAGCACAATGCAACATGATGAGCGGGGATGTAGTGCAAATGCAGTGCTGGGAGGATGGACCAGCAGTAGCATGGATGCAAAGGGAGCTACCGTATGGATGCAGCAGTGGAAGTGGTAGGGCCATGGATAGAAATACATGATGCAGCAGTGTAGAGTATGTTGGGCAGGGAGGCCTAGCATCAACACAGGGACCAGTGCCAAATAATCAGTGTGATACTTAGTGTGGAGTATTACTAGAGCACAGTGTTCACTAAGAGGGAGTGTTAATCTGGGTTAGCATCGGATGTGCTCTAGCCATGAAAATTGGTGGAGATGCTAAAGCACATGACATCTACAAGACCCAAAAATGGTTTGGACAGATTCTAACCGATTTGGGAGATATTAAAATAATTAATATTTTTAATGGAGTTCCTAAGTCTAAACTTCGGAAAAATAAAATATTAATGGGTGTTAATATAAAATTGGGTTAGAAGGTTCCAAAAGTCATGTATCAAGGCAAATATAATCTTAGCCATTGATTAGAGATTTAATCTCGGCCATTGATAGACCAACGAGAAAAGTATAAGAAGAGGCCTGAGGGTCAGTTGGAGAATACACTAGAGTGATCAGTCATTCATTTTGCTAGAGCAGGGTTGCTAAGAAAAGTTGAATCAGTGATCAATAGCGAGGGGCAGTGAGTATAAGGCAGAGAGGTAGGGGCAATAGTGTGAGACTAGCACAGAAGAAGAGAGAGCAAGAGCAGCAGCTAGTCCATGCTACGCAGATCCCAGCATAGGCAGCGCAAAGCCCAGAGAGACTGCGTCATCCACATAGAGGGCAGAGGGAGTGACGCAGAGGCTCCCAGAGGCTACGCAATGCTTCAGAGGGCTGATGCAGAGGTTCCTGGGGCTAACACAGGTCAACAAGAGGCTGACGCAGAAGCCAGAAGGGCTAGTGCTGAGCTTCAGTTGTGCCAGAGAGGGTTTCGTGGGACATGTTTTCTGAATACCTGTTTCCAGATATAGAGGTATCGTTGCCATGTATTTTTCTCTGTCAGGTGAGCCAGATTAGGCTCCCTATTGTACTCAAATAGACTGCATAATAATATAACCCTCAGAATAGTTGCACCGTTTTCCCGCATTGAGTTTTTCTGTGGACATTTGTCCAAAAATAATGGTGTCACTTGTGTGCTTGTTTTCTTTCAGTTGATGATCTGTGGATATTGTGACTATATTATGTTTATTTCGATATTTAAATGTATTAAATAACTTGTTCAAATTTAAACAAGTAGAATAAATAAACCAACAGAATACAGATTAATTTTCTAACGGATAGACTTAGAAAATTCAACATTAGTAACCCCAGTTAGTGGGCTAAAACCCTATGGGGTTGTGGCATGGCGCACTCATAATTGGTTGTGGTCATTGAATAGTCAATAATTAATAATATTTTTTTGCTCCTAAAATCCCTCCAACGTTCACTTGTTGAGGACTCTCTCAACTCAATACATTCATATAAATAATGACCCTCATATCCTCCTCTTGTCAGGATTTTGTGGCTTAAAACAGGCCATCGTGGCATTTTCGCTATAACCTTTTTTTTTTTGCGAAGCGTCAAAAGCTACAATTAAAACCCATTTGAGCCGAAATTGTGATGAACTTCGTGACCAAATTTCAGATCTTGGTTCGCTATATTTTCGGAGATATGATCTGAGGAAGTTAGGTTTTTTGCAGGCTCCTGAATTCCATGTCAAACAGGTGACATTGGGAAAATCGTCATAACTTTCTCTCTGAGCATTGGATTCAAATTTCATAAATAGTCACAGAAATAGGATGGACTTTAGTTTTTTGAGTAGCATTTTCATGACCTAAGGTCGCAACAGTGACACGTGGCACTTCGTACAATTTCGCTCTACTGAACCAGTTTATAATCAGGTCATCGTGGGAGATTGGGCATAACTCTTTCTTGAAGAATCCAATCTTGATCAAACCTATGGGGTTGGAAAGAGGACTCAGAGGGCTACCATAGGACGAAATTTCAGACCCTAGAGATCCAAAATTACATAGATAAAATAGATTGAATATCGAGCCCCCATAAGGCAAGAAAAAACATATGCATTCAAGGATCACTGCAGTAAGGACCACACATCAATAGTCAAGGGTAAGTCTCCTACAACAAGGTATGTATGATTAGTGTTTACATTTGAATTTTGAGTATCATCTCTGACATATGTTTTTGTAGGACAATGTAAGTATATACAGTGTCTCTATTATATCTCTATGTCTCTATATGTCACAATTAGTTTTTCGGATGTCTTATTCTTTATACTACACATTTTATGCTACACCAAATTTGCTAAATCTATATGATGTTTTATGTTCATGTTACTTGTCTTGTCATAGTTGATGGAATGGTCTCCGTTGTTGTACTTAGAACTTGGTCCATCCTCTTTCTTGAAGAATCCAATCTTGATCAGACCTATGGGGTTGGAAAGAGGACTTAGAGGGCTACCATAGGACGAAATTTCAGACCCTAGAGAACCAAAATTACATAGATAAAATAGATTGAATATCGAGCCCCTATAAGGCAAGAAAAAACATATGCATTCAAGGATCACTACAGTAAGGACCACTCATCAACAGTCAAGGGTAAGTCTCCTACAGTAAGGTATGTATGATTAGTGTTTACATTTGAATTTTGAGTATCATCTCTGACATATGTTTTTGTAGGACAATGTAAGTATATAGAGTGTCTCGGTTATATCTCTATGTCTCTATATGTCACAATTAGTTTTTCGAATGTCTTATTCTTGATATTACACATTTTATGCTACATATTCTTTATGCTACACCAAGTTTGCTAAATCCATATGATGTTGTATGTTCATGTTACTTGTCTTGTCATAGTTGATGGAATGGTCTCTGTTGTTGTACTTAGAACTTGGTCCATCACAAGTCTATGGTATGTCATCAGTTTTTATTGTATATATCTTTAGGCCAGTTTTGGATATAGTCTTGCATACAGTCCAAGCCTCTATCAAGAGTGGGAGTCTTTTTGTACTGTCGCAACAAGTCAACAACAAAAGTGACAAGAACACTTCAGGTACGCATTGTAATTTTAATTTTAATTTGTTCATTATTATGCAATTACATGTGTTGTGCAGGCAGAGGTAAGTTGAAGGGTATTTTATTTTGTTTTGGGATTGATTTCATTGCGCAAATTTTGCATGCAGGTAAAAGAAGATTCAAGTAAAACTTCAAGCAAGAATTCAAGCGCTGAAGTATCAAATCAAAGGAGGCATTGCAGCGGGACATCCTTTGAAGACATGACAAGCATCTGCATATTGTGAAGAAGTATCAAGGCCAAGAGTCAACGAGACATCCTTTGAAGATGTTGGGACTCATAAATGTCATATTTTCATCCACCTTTTCTTCACTATTCCTTACATTTCATCATCCCATTAACCATATCATTTTCATACATACATTTGGGTTTCACCTTCTTATTTTCCATTTTATTCATTTTTGTATTACAAGTGAATTTATGATTAAATATTAGAAAATATACATATTTTTATATATATCTCAAGAATATGTGAGTTTTGTGATGTGTAGGAAATATGTGAAGAATTAATATCTCCTCCACCATATTAAGAAGATAATTATGCAAGCCCATTCCTAAGGAGAAAATCATGGAGGATTTGGTTGGCATATCTTATCCAATTCCTAAGGAGAATATCATGGAGGATTTGGTTGGCATATCTTATCCAAGATATGTGAGAGATTTATGCAGGATTCAAAGGGATCATATTTTGTAATAATGGGAAAGTAGTTAAAAATGCTTGAGAGATTTGTGGGATCATATTTTGTAATAATGGGAAAGTATATTAGTGGATGATCATTATGAGTTTGTTACTCATCCCACTGTATAAATAGGAGTACAATCTCCTCCATTTGTAATCTGGAAGTTTTTGTAATCTTAGAATTTTGGAGTATGTAATCTTAGAAGCTTAGAGTTGTAATCTTAGAGTTGGTTTGTAATGGAGATTTTGAAATAAAGGAGCATACTTCAATTTTGCTTCTACATCTGAGTCTCCATTGAAGTGGTGTGCTTGTGGAGTTATGGAGGGCCCCCATGGCCTCACTTGCATGCTTATTTGTTTATAATTTATTTTATGTTTTTGTTTGATTTCAGCTTTCAAGTTTTGTTAAATGTTCTAATATTGGAAGTATCTTATTTGAAGGTATTCTTGTAAGAGAACCGTAAGATCTCATACAATTATTAGATCTAGGTTTATTTCATTTCAGCTTTTAACTTCTTATTAGATGTTCTAATGTTGAAAGAGATCTTAATGAATATGTTCTTGTAAGGGGACTTTAAGATCTTGGACAAATTAGGAATCTTTCTAGATCTATATATTTTAGATAAGCACTTCTAAGTTTACCTTCCCGGGTTGACATTAAATTAAACTCTAATTTGCATCTGCATTTTAGACCACACATTTTGGCGCCGCTGCCGGGGAAGTGCAACTAGAATGATTTAGCATTTATTTTGTGCATTTGTTTTTATGGAATAATTTGTGGAACTTGGTGACAGCAAGTTCGTAAAGGAGTTCAAAGTGTGGAGCATTCTTTTTTTTCATTTTCGCACATAGTTAATTTAAATTCAGTTTTCATTCTAAACCCCCCATTTCTCACTAATCCATCTACGAACGAGGGCTTTGACAATGTTGAATAGGTAGTTCTTGGAGAGCAAGGACAATAACCTTGAGCCAACTCTATGATAGGATTCTCACATACTTGCAAAACATAATGTAAAATTTTTAAATCTTGATGTGAGCATGTTCGAATTTTTAGTTCGTAGATGGCTTCACTGGAAGCATGCTTTTACTTAGAAAATAAAACATCTTTTAAGTTAATGTAGAATAGATTAGAAAAATAAAAATGAGATCTCATTAGAAGTCATTATCATTAGAAGTTTTTAATCTTGTTTTCAAAAAAAAATCATCATGAATAAATTTAGTGGCACATCTTTGCATTTCTATGTCTTTGTTTCTATATCACGAGTGAGCCAGGAGCCTGATTATCAGAAAGATTTGTCTTCCGAGAGTCTAAATGCCCGCATGACATTGCAGAAAGAGTGTAGATAATGCAAGGTTTTGTCGGAGATCTTAATTGTGTTTTATCCATCCACGCTAACCTGCATAAATAAAAATAAATTAAGAGATTAGTATGCTCTCTTCCCGCGCTTCGTGCAATCTAGAAGATTAGAAAATCTATTGATTTATTCCAATAAAAATACTCTTGCTGGAGAACTAATATGCAATGTGACAATAAAGAATTTTGTGAATGAGAAAAAGATCATCTTCAAAACGCAACCCCTTAAAAGTGCCAGTTTTGAAAAGTAGTTTGTGATCAAACCAGGGCAAATCTAGACAAACGAAGACATGGGTTTTTTTCCATAATATAATGAATTATATAACCCATAAATCGTTTGCTTAAATTCCTAACGGCCTAAGAGGAAATTGTGGTTCTTTGGGACCCTATTTTGGTAACTACATGAAGAAAAACGGTTTTTGCAATTAATATGCAGAGGAATTCAAGGTTACATAAAAGCCCGATTTTTCATTGATTCTAGAGGATTTTGTGTGTTTTTTAGGATATTGAAAAAAAAATCCATTTTAGTGTTAATTTATTTTTAGAAATTTTCTATATTAGTTTTTAATTAATTTCTTTATTAAAAAAAATTGATTTTTTAAATTTTGTTATTAAAAAAAAAAAATTGAATTTCATTCTTTTGTTTTTTTATTTAAAAAAAATAAATAATAAATAAATAAAAATATTTTTTTTTTCACAAAATTCATCCAGGTGTGAAAATTAAAAAATGGAACACTTGGAAACAAATTTTGAGGATCGATTTATCAAACATTTGGAGTATTCTATAAATGATGATTATCTTGTTTCAATAGCTTCAAGTTGGCATAACATAATTCTGTTGAATGCTTTTATATCACATACTAATATGCAGACCACAACAGATCTTTCTAATGCCAATCTTTTTACCGAGTATATTTTATCTGACCCAAACAGGGAGTATTAATTTTCATGGTTATTTCAAGAATGGATTGATTTTAATATCATGATTAAATCAATTTCAACACTTTGATTGTCCTTAATATGTTTTATTTGGTATGAAATTTTTGTGTAAGAATCATGAAGGAAATGGCCATTTCTTCTTGAACACACTTATGTTTTCCTTCTGCCAAGTTTTTTTTTACAGGTTATAGGATAATCAAGTGATCATAAGGAGATTACATTGTGATGACAATTGGTCTTCCAAAGACTCAATTCATGAAAAATTCTAAAGACAAATCCAACTCCACAACCACTACCTTGCACCTCCCTTTTTGAAGCAGATGTTGAATTCCACCAATTGTAAATCCATAAAGCATGACATTTCCATATCCATTTTCCACAGCAAGAGTTCATATTCAAACACCATGCATTTCCTTACATCCATTTTTGGACGCTTGAAGGAGCTAATTCTTCACTGCACATATCATGACATTTTCCACTCCACAACGATCCTTTTGCGTCATGATTACAACTCTTTATTTTACAACGATGAATAAAACTCATTCCCTTTCCATGATTACATTGCCTTGCTTTCCTCGCCATGCTGATCCACACTGCTTGTCCGTGAGTTCTTTCCATTTATAGTCCTACCAAATCTTTTTGTACAAACTCGCGTTGACTGATGTGGGATTCCTTAAGGCCCACCTTTCAACAAGTCTTGCCCCATTGACATCAGCACCTTATCCGGGAAATAGACTAGATTTCCTTTTGAGTACCTAGAGGCTTGCATGCCTTAATGGCAAGTTCTCTCATTGACGATCATGGGAATACATCAATGTCCCTTGATCTTCAGATCTTGCAAGTGGCTCGACCTCGACACATCCATTCGCACTTCACAAGATGTACTCGGGTACCTTGGCACTCATTGACATCAATGGTGAGTTGCCTCACATTGGTTAATGGCATACATCAATGGCCGGTAATCCAATGATTTCTATTCATGCTCGACATCAACATATTCTTTCGCATGATTAGAATTGTACCAAGAAGTTTAGTAGCAGGTGAAGACTATACACTTTTTCATGACTCCCTCAGTAGTTACAGCAGCATGAATCCTGATCTATGAGAGTACCACAGTTCCACTTTCAACATTTATCTTTTCCATGATTCAGCATCAGCAGTTCAGATTCCTTCATCTCCCAGAATCTAGTTACAACAACATCAGTCACATTTTCCTGATCCAACAGCAGCAGCAGCTACATTCATATTGCATAGTTCATTATTCTTGGGTAAGTAGAGGTATGTTGTTTTCTAATCTTTAATCATGCAATTCCTTATATGCTAATTTGAATATTTTGGAAAATTCCCTCACCATGCTACATTTCCTTTCATGAGCCATGTCAAGTTGCATGAGGACATGCAACCAATTCAGTTGAGGGGGGGAGAACTATATTCACTACATATTCACTTCCATGATTCCATTTCTTCACCACACTACATATTCACTTCCATGATTCCATTTCTTCACCACTATCACTCCATTTTTTTCATTTACCATTCACCAACATTTATTTTCCAATGATACTTTGTTGCACTTTGCTTCATACGCAATATTGGCATGCTTCATTAATATTACAAAAGGGCTTTCTTATGCACATTATGATTTCCAGTGAATGTTTACATTATTATTGAAGAAAAGAGAACAGAAAACGAAATAAATGTTGTTAACACAAGAACCAAGATTTTTTGTATTCATGGTTGTCACACAAGAACCAACCATAAGAAAATGTAAGTTGTTACTCATGTCTTTCACATATCTTGGAAACATTCATTATTAAAAGACATCATCATGTAAAGCCAAAGTTCAAGATGCCAAATGTTCTTAAAGAGACCCATTCATGGTTGCATGAGGACATGCAACAAGTTCAGTTGGGGAGGATGTTGGGACTCATAAATGTCATATTTTCATCCACCTTTTTCTTCACTATTCCTTACATTTCATCATCCCATTAACCTTTTATCATATCATTTTCATACATACATTTGGGTTTCACCTTCTTATTTTCCATTTTATTCATTTTTGTATTACAAGTGAATTTATGATTAAATATTAGAAAATATACATATTTTTATATATATCTCAAGAATATGTGATTTTTGTGATGTGTAGGAAATATGTGAAGAATTAATATCTCCTCCACCATATTAAGAAGATAATTATGCAAGCTTATTCCTAAGGAGAAAATCATGGAGGATTTGGTTGGAATATCTTATCCAATTCCTAAGGAGAAAATTATGGAGGATTTGGTTGGCATATCTTATCCAATTCCTAAGGAGAATATCATGGAGGATTTGGTTGGCATATATTATCCAAGATATGTGAGAGATTTATGCAGGATTCAAAGGGATCATATTTTGTAATAATGGGAAAGTAGTTAAAAATGCTTGAGAGATTTGTGGGATCATATTTTGTAATAATGGGAAAGTAGATTAGTGGATGATCATTATGAGTTTGTTACTCATCCCATTGTATAAATAGGAGTACAATCTCTTGCATTTGTAATCTGGAAGTTTTTGTAATCTTAGAATTTTGGAGTATGTAATCTTAGAAGCTTAGAGTTGGTTTGTAATGGAGATTTTGAAATAAAGGATCATACTTCAATTTTGCTTCTACATCTGAGTCTCCATTGAAGTGGTGTGCTTGTGGAGTTATGGAGGGCCCCCATGGCCTCACTTGCATGCTTATTTGTTTATAATTTATTTTATGTTTTTGTTTAATTTCAGCTTTCAAGTTTTGTTAAATGTTCTAATATTGGAAGAATCTTATTTAAGGTGTTCTTGTAAGAGAACCGTAAGACCTCATACAATTATTAGATCTAGGTTTATTTCATTTCAACTTTCAACTTCTTATTAGATGTTCTAATGTTGAAAGAGATCTTAACGAATATGTTCTTGTAAGGGGACTTTAAGATCTTGAACAAATTAGGAATCTTTTTAGATCTATATATTTTAGATAAGCACTTCTAAGTTTACCTTCCCGGGTTGACATTAAATTAAACTCTAATTTGCATCCATATTTTAGACCACATAGAAGACATGACAACCATCTGCATATTGTGAAGAAATATCAAGGCCAAGAGTCGTCATTGTAAAGTTGTAAAAGAGTCATTTGTAAAAGTGTCACCATTAGAAGAGTCATTATTGTAAAAGAATCAATATTCCTAGTGTTGAAAATGCATTGTTGGGAGGTATAGGAGTCTCTGTTGGGATGATGTCATGGTTGGGTTGCAGGTCATAGTGTGATTGGGTGTTCGGTCAAAATCATTGTAAATCATATTGTATCATGGATCATTGTCCCTATTATGGGAATCCACACTCTTGTCTCATTTCAGTCATTATAGGGTGGCAGGGAGGTGCTAGGCAGGTGCATGAAGTCGCCTACAGGTTGGAGCCTGTGAACACTTCAGGGTGGTAGGCTGGTCTAGGGTGTTGGGGCATCCATTCAGTTGATTACTAAAGAAACCAGGGCATTGGGGTGTCCTTCCAGTGGGAGTTGGATAAGAATGATTTTATAGAATTCTAGGAAGTTGTTGCTTTCATTTCAGTTGGGCCTGAAGATTAAAGGAATTTATTAGAAAAGCGTTTGATGGTTTTTGACCTGGAGAGGGTTTTCCACCTAAAATTTTTATGCCTCCTGTGTTCTTTTATTTACTATTATTACTGCATAAACATTAATAATAATTGAAGATTAACTAATGCTCTGAAAAGATTTAAAAGTGTTAATTTCTAAGAAATACTAATTCACCCCCCCCCTCAGTATTTTCAACATGGGTGCCTCAAGGATCGTACCCCTCATCGCCTGTAGTCTTCCTGACAGCTCGATGTCTTCCCACCTCTTCTTTAGAGGTACATGAGCACTCATGGAACAATCATCATCCCCTTCTACTTCCTTTTCCGCCTTCATTGGCACTGCCTTGGAGTAAGACGCTTCTCCCTTATTATTCTTCCTCAGACACTAGTTCGCATAATGACCCAGTTCCCCACAGTTGAAGCACTTGACCTTGGAGAGGTCCTTTTTCTTCCTCTTCTCTTGCTTCCTTATAGATGACAGAGTTGGATCCTCTTCCTCTTCCTTCTTTATTTGGACTCCTTTGCTACTACTTCCTGTCTTGCTCATTCGTCTAATCTCTTCTTGTCAAAGAGTTGCCCACAATTCTTCCCAATATGGAAGATTCGCCTTGCCCAGAATGCTCTGGACGAATGTCTCCCAATCCTCGAAGACTGCTTTTAGAGCGGTCCTCACCATCAACTCCTGATCCGACGTGGCCCCTATAGAAGTCATTTGGTCATGGATCTCTTTCAATCTACCGAGGAAGTGATCTATCTGCTCCCCCTTCTACTTCTGGTATGACCACAGCTGATTTTGAAGTAACATCTTCCTCTGCACAAAAGTATGTTGGCACAACGTCTTTAAGGTGTCCCACATTTCCTTTATTTTAACCTTCTCAGCAATATGTTGGACCACATGATCCTTGACCCCATCAAGGATGATGCAATTCACCTTGGCCATTACCTCCTCGTACTTCTCATTATCAGTCGGGTCAACTAGGATAGCCATTGTTCTCAAGGGAAGGCCTTGATGCAATGTCTATCTAGAATGAACAGGATCCTGGCCTTCCAAACCACAAAGTTGGATGCCCTGTCCAGCCTGTCCTGATCCCTCATTCCATTCATGGTCATCTCTCTACTCTTCTGAGTCTCTACTTCCCTCTGGAAGTTCTCTCTTCAACTCCCTCTGAGTCGCTACTTCCTGTCTGGAAGTTCTCTGCTAGAATCCCTCTGAGTCCCGATTTCCCTCCTAGAAATCCGCCTGCCAATCGTTGAGTCGCACCTCTCCGATCGCCTATGCACCTGCAACACTGATCCAGATTCCTTAGCTAGAAATCCTCCTCTGTAGCAACTCCCTCTACCTTGGTTTTGCCCATTAGGTACTATTTAGACTCGACAGCAACAACACCCCACCAACTTTACTCCTCGCAAACTACCCACAGCTTCCTAATCCCTAACAACCAAAGGACTGAGCCTCTAGGCTCTGTGCAATCCCGACACTGGCTGAAATGCTCCCCAAGCCAACTACGTCAACCCTCCTAGTATCTGCGTGGCTCCTCGTGAGCCTTTTTCTACCCTCCTCAGCCTTTGCGCTAACCTCTCTCCAGCCCAAACTAATGACGCAACCCCTCTGCGTCAACCCTTCTTTGTCGCTTTCTGCTAGGAAAAACTTCTATCACTCAAGACAGTTGTTTTTGCTGCAAATGCTATACTTCATTTGGTTCCTTCAGCTCCCCTATGATCTACAACCACGCTCTAATACCATGTTGAAATTTCCATGTCTAACCATTAGAAATTTTATCTGTATTCTTCTGGTTTATTTCTCCTACTTGTTAATTACGAAAAAGATATTTAAACATATAAATATCGAAATAAACACAATACAGTCTCAACCATCTACAAATCAAAAGCTGAAAGAAATAGCAAACACACAAGTGACAATGTTATTTTTTGACAACTCATCCCTGGAAAAACCCAATGTGGGAAAACCAGTGTAGCAATTTGAGGGTTATATTATTATGCAGTCTTTCCTTGAGTACAACTAGGTGCCAAACTAGCTCACCCAATAGAGAAAATAATCCGACAGCAATAGCTCTCTATTCGAAAGCAGATATTCAGAAAATTTGTCCCACGAAACCCTCTCCGGCAACCTCTAAAGCTTAGCATTAACCCTTCTAGCCTCAATGTCAGCCCGGACCCCTCTGCATCAGCCTTCTGAGGCACCATGCAGCCTCTATGGCCCTATGTGTCACTCTTGTTTCCCTCTGCATGGATGACGCAGGCCCTTCTGGCCTCTGCGTTGTCTCTACTGGGCTCTACATGTTCCCTCTGGCTCAGTTTCTACCTCTCTTTGCTTTTGCAGTGGTCTCTCGACACTATCTCTGCCTCTCTGTCTCGTTCTCACTGCCCCTCACTGCAAACTGATCACTAATTCAACTTTTCTTAGAAAACCCCACTTTAGAAAATCGAATCACTGATCACTTTGGTGCATTCTCTAACTAACCCCAAGCCTCCTCTTATACTTTTCCCGTTGGTCCTTGAACGGTTGAGATTACATATCTAAGCAATGGCTAAGATTAGATTTGGCTTGATCCATGTCATTTGGAACCTTCTAACCCAATTTTATATTAATACCCATTAATATTTTATTTTTCCTAAGTTTAGTCTTAGGAACTCCATTAAAAATAATAATTATTTTAATATCTCCTTAACCAGGTAGAATCTGTCCAAACCATTTCTGGGTCTTGGAGATCTCATGTCCTTTAGCCTATGTAAAAATTTTCATAGCTAGAGCACATTCGATGCTACCCCAAATCAACAAATCTACTTCTGTGGAGGCCCATGGCTCTTAACGCTCACCCTATATGTGCCAATGTAGCTCTCTGGAGGATTAGCACCCTGTATATGGAGACCAAACCCCAAATGTAAACCGTTTGCAATGTTGCATAAGATCCAATCATGGATCACAGGTGGGGACTTCATAATGGTTTTCCCTTCCATAATGGGCTTCATGATGTGCCAATGTCTCCTAAACTCCCAATGGGGTTAACCAAGTACCCTATTAGGTGGTTTCTACTTCTAAAGGGGATAATATAGTCAAGGTACATCCGTCAAAAGGTGGTGGCATGTGGTAGATAGATGAATTAGGTAGGGAATGAGAAGGGGAAGCCTTGGGTCATGTGTTGGGGCAGAAGGGTAGCTAATAAGAGCGAAGCCCACACTTGAGTTTATAAGGTGTTGGAGGGAGAAATCATGGTACATGAGGTGCCCTGACCTTGATTTTTCCACCCTTCTTTATATGCCTTTTGGTTTTTTATGATTTTCTTTGATTAACTGCTCAAGGCTCAAGGGGTTAGAGCATGATGTATAAGATATAGCATTGAATTCCCTCTTTTAAGGTGGGGCAGTTCATCGCCCACCAGGGGTTGGGACAATCATGGGTTCCTATATGATGAAGAGGCTCATAGAACCTGCTGGAACTAGGGTGATGGCCATGATGATGGGGTAGAGCTCACGTATTGGCTTTTGCCCACGTGTTAAATGTTTTTTTCGTGGCCATATTTTGCATTTTGTGGTCTTTTCCTATTGAATGTGGCCATATATGTTTTTAACTTTCTTTTTAGCTGCATCAACCTCCAGGCTTCATTCCAGGCCATGACCCAAGGTTTGTTTAAATTTCTAAGTATTACCCGTTAGAAATTTTTCTATATTCTCTGGTTTAGTTTTCCTACTTGTTTAATTACTAACAAGTTATTTAACCATATAAATACTAAAATAAATAGAATATAGTCTCAACCATCTACATATCAACAGCTGAAAGAAATAGACAAACATACAAGGGACACCGTTAATTTTGGACAATCGTCCCTAGAAAAACCTAACTTGGGAAAACCGGTGCAATAGTTCTAAGGGTTGCACTATTAAGAAACTTTTCTTGAGTACACTGGGTGCCAAACTGGCTCACCCGATAGAGAAAATATTATGGTAGTAATACCTCTCTTCGGAAGCAGATATTCTGAAAGTCTGCTCCACGAAACCCTCTCCAGCACCTCTCTGAAGCACTGCATAAGCCCTCTTGGCCTCTGTGTCAACCTGAAACCCTTTGTGTCAGCCCTCTAAGTCTCTATGCAGCCTCTCTAGCCCTCTATGTCACTTTTGCAACCTCTGCGTCAATCACGCAGGCCCTCTGGGCCTCTGCACAGTCACTACTGGCCTCTGCATGGCTCCCTCTGGCTCTGCGTCTGCCTCTTTTCCTCTATGCTAGTCTTTCGGCACTATCTCTGCCTCTCTACCTTGCACTCACTACCCTCGCTGCAACTGATCACTGGTTTGATTTCTCTTAGCAAACCCCGCTCTAGAAAATCGAACTCACTGATCACTCTAGTGTATCTCCAACTAACCCTCAAGCCTCCTCTTATACTTTTTCTATTGAGTCTTCAAAAGCTGAGATTACATCTCTAATCAACGTCTAAGATTAGATTTGGCTTGATCCATGTCATTTAGAACCTTCTAACCCAATTTTATATTAATAGCCATTAATATTTTTATTTTTCTAAGTTTAGACTTAGAAACCCATTAAAAAATATTAATTATTTTAATATCTCCTTCATCGGGCAGAATTTCCCCAAACCATTTCTGGGTCTTGGAGATCTCATGTGCTTTAGCCTCTCCACCAATTTTCATGGCTAGAGAAAATTTAGTGCTACCCCAAACCAACAAGGTGTGGGCAAAGGAAAGGGGTGAGCTGACCCTGTGTGGACCCGATAAAGGAATGTGGACCCAACTAGGAGAAATGATGGATGGGGTAATAATGAATGGAAAAAGGGGGTAATATGAGCAGATAAGGGAGTGCGACCATGCAACCAAAATGTTGGAAATATTGAGGGGGTTGAATCAATATTTCTTTTCAATTGTTACTTTTACCAGTTAGATCACTTATATATAGAACACAAAATGAATAAAAATAAATATATGATTTAATTAATTTCTTCAATAAATCAAGTACAATATATGTAGGGTCCAACCGTAGGTGAAGATACCGATCTTCAATCTCCCACGTTCCAACCTGTATTTTCCAAGCATCGACTTGGACTTCCAAGGCTCCAACATTGTCGATTTTGAGGCACCAACCTCAAGGGCTCCAACCCTATATCTAGTTCAAGCTCTGACCTCTATGGAACCAACCCTATCTTCTCAAGGCATCGACCTTGTGTTTAGAGGCTCCAACACCTAGGGCACCAACCTTTATCTAGTATAGACTTTGATCTAGTTTCTTGAGGACTCTGATCCTCTAGGGCTCCAACCCTATCTTATCCAAGGCACCAACCTTGAGTTTAGGAGCACCAATTCCAAGGACACTAATCTTATATTTTCCAAGCACCAACTTGGGCTTTCCAAGGCACCAACCCTGTCAATTCTGAGGCACCAACCCCACCAACCCTATAACTTCACTTTGTCAAGGTATGTTAGGTTGTACTTCACGGTTCCTAAGGTATTCTTCACCGAACCCTGTCAATCTTCAGCTTCACTATAGTCTTCATGCAACATCATCAATGACAACCTTGTCATATAGAAGGTGTCACCATTGCTCTTCATCGTACCAAGCAATTTCTCCAAGTCACCTCATGATGACATCAATGATGCATCATGATCTCCAATAATATTTCCAAGTTCAGTTTCAAAGTGTCTTCACAAGATGCTCCAAGGTGTCGTCAATGTGCTCAAAAAGATATTCAAAACAATGCTCCTTCAAAAGTACTTCAAACCCAAAGCCCAATCAAGAAATGCACAATGTATTTAATTGATCCAAGGATAACCTTCAGGTCTTCAATCTGGGTCCTTCTTCAAGGTCACTCCACAAGGCTTCAATCAAAGTCTCCAACTTCTAAAAGGTGTCTTCAACAATCCAAATTCTCAAGGTCTTCAATATTGTTGTTTAAAGGCTACTCCAAATTCTAGTCATTGTCCAACACCCAGCTCTCCAACTAATGTATGCTCAATTAGTTTCAAAAGCAATCTTGACCGTCCAATATTAGGTATGCTACCAGTTCACTGTATGTTTGAGTCACAACTAGAAGTCCAAGCCCCTACAGTGTGTGAGATAACAGAGCCACTGTTTGAGATTTTTCTAAAAGAATGTAATCCTGAGCTTGAAACTGAGGTTGCACCGAGCTCTCCTCAAGGTAGCTGCCCATAGATCGAGGTCTTCAAGTTTATTCACAGCAAGAGTAAGCTACAGGATGTAGGTCTGATGTTTGGTGGATGCTCACCACAGACAAGTCTTGTTGCTTATCCAAGACTGCAATCTGGAAACCAACCGAGGTGCTGACAGAGCTTTTTGGCACTGGTTCAAGCTTCACGTATCATCTGCTGAACTATCTAGCTGTCCATCACGAGTTCTGTGGTAGGCAAATGATTTGTCACAAGTCTGAAGTCCAAGTCGTGTTTTCTTCTTCCACCCACAGGTCCATAGAAGTATAATATTTATATTTATTAGTGTTCACCAAATTCCGAACTGTATGCGCTGGTCAAATGTTGAGGCGTTATTGACAATATATATGAATTCATTGCATTTGGAAATGTTACGTTTTGGAGAGCCGACATGCTAGAAGAATGGCCGACATCAAATATTTAATACATTTTAATACACTTTAATGTTTAGAGTTTATTGCATATCGTGGAACATTATAAAAGTTTAATACATGCCAAGAGAATGGCATTGACCAAAGTCCAACATCAAATTTTTAATATGGTTTAATGCTATAACACTTATTGCATGCCGTGGAGAAGCATTATAGATGCTTTATTAATGTATAAAATTATTATGGTAGAACATGGAAGAATGGAATGTTTTGAGGTCCCTTTTTTTTAATTAATAATTTATTTTTTTATGAATGGCTTTTCAAAGTTTTAGGATTCTATATTATAAAGGTAGGTTTCGTTAGGGAAATAATACTTAGGGCTTCTAGGATAAGGTCTAGGTTTTAGAGATCATGCTAGGGTGTTTATAATAGAGTTAGGGGTTCTAGACTTAGGGTTACGGTTTCACCTTATGGTTCTTTAACAAGCAAAGGAGGAATTCAACATTAGATTAACATAAAACTAGGGTTTTTTATTTAGGGTTATAATTTCACACCTTAAGGCTAATGTCTTGCACCTAGGGTTTTCATGAGGTTCATGTATCACAAGAATATTTTCCATCTCCAATAATTTCATATTGACATCAATGACAACCTAGATTAACAATCCTCCCCTTTGTCATTGATAGCAATATTCTTGCCTTTTCAAATATTCTCTCCCCCTTTGATATCAATGGCAGAAGGGGTGTCCAAGAACTCCCCCTATCGAGTTGCTTCTTTTCTTCATGAATAGTAATTCTTCATAGGTACATTACTCCCCCTGTCATGGTGCTCTTCTTTCTGGCAATGTGGTCCATGATATGTTTGTATTTCTTCATGTGGTGAACTAGCTTCTCCTGCCTGCACAACCTCCTCTGGCTCAAGAAAGATTACCTGCTTAGTTGATCAAGTGGAAGACATCTTAACAATAATTCATCAGATAGATAAGATATCATGTTCTTCAATGGAGCTACTCCTGAGAGGTGATCTATCAACGAATGATTGTTCAAGTGTGACTCATCAATGTTCTCATAGGATCCATCCATGACTAGCTTCTGCAAGAATGCTTAATCATCATAAGCTCCCCCTAATTGTATGCATGGTATTCTTTCTAACAGAGTCTCCCCATCAAATACTTAGATTATCAAGGATCAGGTCAACAACACATGCTGTTGGCTGGAGAGTTAAAGAGATTTTCGAATTGTATTTGCTTCCTTCACCATACCTGTGCAAATTTCTTCTCTTGCATGGTTCTAGCTTGTGTAGGAGCCCAATTAAAGTTACAATCACGTGCCATATGTCCAATGTTATGACATTTGAAGCACATTATGTTGTCTTGCAAAATTTCTTCTTGGAGATTGACGAGGGCCATTATATGTATATTTTTTATATGCCCTACAATATTTTGCCATGTGCCCAAAGTTTGTACAAGAATAACAATAACCAAGAAATATACTTTGGTACCTAAGAGAAGAATGTTTCCTTCATGTACTTCTGAAGTCTTTTTGCCTTGGGATCCTTCGATGATAACCATTACTTCTTGTATCCTTAACAGTAGGATTTCTTCCAATGTCAACTTGACTCTTGCCTTTGCTAGGAGCATCAACATTTCTTTCAGGCTTCCTCACATCCTTGTTGTTTGAAGTATTATAATTCTTGCTTGAGGATTCACCTGCATAGCCAAAACTTGATTTATCAAGGGGAGACTTTGATGACTTAAGATGTCATCTAGGGTGATGCAGCAAAAGTGTATCTTTTCAAAATCTCACATGGACCTGTGAGTTATGGGCCTATGTATACATCTTTAATGAAGCGAAGTTGCACCTGTTACACAATTTCCAAAATTAAATAATTAAACCCCTGTTTAATTAAAGTATCAAACTCGACCTCTTGCGCAGATCCCAAATTAATTAAACTCAAGCTCAACCCTTATCGCATTCATTTTTTAAATTAACCAGCATGCATCTTCCAGAGCGATATTCGTCGGATCTCTTCCCTTCTTAACGAACGACTTTGATCAATACGGAACTCAACTAGATTAAATCACAATACAGAAAATATCGCGTCCGAAATCGGGATTAAACTGTGTGCATGTTCCGACACGATTACCGTCATATTTGACCCCTTCAAACAGACGGTCACGATTAACTGAGCTATTAACTCAGTTCTATAATTTATCGCGTCCGGTTTTGGAATTAACCTCTGTGCTTATTGGCACGCGATAACTGTTAGATCTGTTCGGTCGGACGATTCATAACGATCTCACGTTCTCTGTTGGGAAACTGCGTTTTGCACTTCCACTATGTTTAGACTTTCATTATTATCCCTTTGTAGCTTAATCAATAAACAGTCTACTTCTACTCACTGTTAACCAATGTCGGAACTCAAGAGATCACCTGATACAATTAAGGGTTCACAATAGACTTGTGGCCCAATTCTAAGGAAAATATGGTGCAGAAAGATTTCAGTCTTCCACAGTTAGTTGCCCGGAGTATTCCAATACCTCAAGCCCATTATACCAAAGAAAACTGAGCTTTCAGCATGTAAATCAATTAACTTCAATTATTTCGAAGGAGAATAAAACCATCCGTGGTTCGACCATCCGTGTGCATAAATTAGAGAGGTATAGAAAGATACCAAATTTTACATTCAATCCTTCAATAATTCAGAAATCTACATAAACACACATACAATCTTTTCTTGACAAACTCTACCAAATTTTGATTTATAATAACACAAGAAACTTACACAATTCACAAGCCTGATATACAATCAAACAGCCTTCATCACATCCCTCTTACACACCCCTCTACTCTCTAACCTCTAGCTCCCTTCTAACCTCTAGCTCTCTCTAACCTTTAATTATTCAAAAGATCACAATTTATACATATACGGTTTCATAAACCAATTTAGTTCAAATCCAAAAATTTCTCACTTTCTCCTAAAGTATCTCTTTAGCTCCACTCTTTTCTCAAACAAAATCCTAAATGAAGCTTTTAAATCCCTCAAATCCTCACTCTTCCTAGGATTACTCAACTGTCTCTAAGATCTCTACATTCACGACATATTCTCCATAAATAAATTTACAATTAAAATTTCCTCAAACTCAACTAAACTTAGGAAAATAAATAAAATGATTAAGGGAACCCACTCCCTTTAGTAAATGTGAAATAAGACTCATGGGTCTTATAAGCTTTGACGGATGCTCCTGCATCAGACTCCCTGAGTTGAAATAATTCATGGACTCCTGTTCATGAGTCACCCAACTGCTCCTGTTGCAAACTTCGTCAGATTTCATCTTCCAACTGGTTGTCTGACCTCTTTCAATTGCAGGTGCATTTACTGCCTTCTCTCTTTCTCCTGGATGCCAAACCTTACTTCGTAACTTGCCATCTCTTTCATCATGCTGCTGCTCCATTTTTTCTGCCACTGTTGCTTTAGTCCTTCCAGGTTTCCAAATATTATGTTGCTGTTGTCCTCTCTCTTTGCTGATGCAAATTTCTTTTGTTAATTTCCCTTCTTTGTTGGTTCTCTTCTTGACTGACTTCTTCATCCACAATTTCTCGATTTTCTCTTTACACTTTGCAACCTTTCTGAAACACATGGACCTTAGTTGAACTCCACTATCAACCAACTATTGTTCATTCTCTTTTTCCATAGAAATTATGAAATTTTTGTCCAATTTTACTTCACCTCTTTCATTTACAGCCTGTTGGTTGCACTTTACAGCTTCCCCTTCATTACTATGAAATACAATCGTTTCCTCTATATCATCAGGTTTACTTAATAACTTTTCCAACAAATTAAATCTTCCTTCATATTCAATAAGCATGTCATTTACATATAGGTCCTCTTTCTTGTATAAAATAGAATTTCCATCACAATTGTCAGATTTAAAATTACTATGCTTTCCCTTCTCCACAGATAATTCTGTCATCACGTCTTTATGCTAATTTTCTACAAAATTTATGAAACTGCCAGTAAATTTTATTTCAGCACTTTCCTTTGCATTACACAATGTTCCTTGTTCTGATACAAGGCTATCATTCAACAATTCAATAGCCAGAATTTCTTGGAGCATATCATTATGAAGTATCCTTTCATCTTTTGTACTCATACCATTGCAACAAAATGATGTTGTTTCATCTTCATATATAATAGAAACAAAACTCTGTTTTTCTAAAGCTTCTTCATGGTTTACAGACTCATCAATTTCAAAATCACAGATTTCCTGAACTTTTGTATCTGTCAACATCATCATACATTCTTTCACATTTTCCATAATAATTCTATCTTGATTCTCTACTGAAGATGCTTCATTCTGGTTACAAACTCTCATTTTCTTGTCTTCAGCTTCTTGAATTATGACAAATTCCCTGTCAATGCCATTATTCTCAAAGTTATTAAGTACATGCTCAAAATACTTTTCTAATCCAACCACTTCTTCTAGTAATCTCACTTCTTCATCAACATGCATAAGCACATTGTCCAATTGCTATTCATTACCTGTCAAACCTAAAAACATACACAACATATCAGTTTCCAAAATACAAGGCTCTTCATTTGAAGCCTCAGTGATCAGATCTTCATGCCTCTCTGAACTATTCTGATAGTTCACTAAGTTATTGAGAAATTCTTCCTCAACATCTCCGATTTCTTTTTCATCAAAGAATACTTCTTGGACTGCAGCTTCTTGACTATGCTTGGCAACTTCATCATAGGTTTGTAGAATACCTTTCTGCTCTACACAATTCTCTCCATCACTCAGTTTATCCAAGTAAGACAATAATGTCTTTCTCTCTTCTATGATAAGACTTTGATCCTTCAAAGTTTTCCTTGACTTAACTTTTTGAGCTGAGTTCTCTGTGTCAGCTTCTCTTCTCTTCACTTCACAAATCTGCAATGCATTTATTTCCTTTTCTCTGTCCATTTTCCATTGGGTTTCTATCCATGTTAATATTCCTTCAAACATGATCCAATAAGTTTTTAATAAGAGAAGACACAACCATTCACTTATACCTTTTAATTTTCTCCACCAATTGAAGTCTTGAAATTATTTATGAATCTCCTTTTGTGCTTTTCTTGTCTCTTCCTCTTTCACTTTTTCATGCACATTCTCAAATTCATTTGGTTTCATACCTGCAAATTTACATTCACACAAATAATTAATTCGAAAAGTATGAGACTCTCTTGTCTGTGAAGATGCTACCAGTACCTTTCTCTTATGTTGATCTGTATAGATCATCTCTTCATCACTGTCTCCTTCCCCAAGGAGAGGTCCTTTCTCTGGTTCACAAATGGATCCTATTCTTTCATTCTCAATTGTTTGGAGTATTAATTTCTCAGCAAATAATTCCCTGATAGGCCACTTAACTCTTTTTCCCACATAAAATCCTTGTTTCCATCCTTCTTTGATTCTTTTTTGTATCAGCTTCTCCAAATGACTGAGTTCTGTCTTTATCTCAGCCACCTCTATGTCAATTTCTTCCTTACTCATTCCTTTGAGTCCAACTACTTTGGCACTCTTTTCTCTCTGTTTGTGACTTTCCTCTATACCCCTGTTATGACTAACAATAGTCAAATTCATTTTTTCCTTTGGTGAACTTTCCTTGTTCACTGGTGAGCTGCAACTAGCCCTTCTCTCTTCTGTAACAAGTCTATTAGTTGTTACCCATACCAAATCATCCTTTTGGTATCCTTTCTTTTCCAGGTTCTCTGCACTAGAACGCTTTCTTCTCCTTGAGCACTCCGGCTCAACTTCCAAAGATGTTGGTTGCTGCATCTTCAATTGCTCACTTCCCTTTACCTTCAATAATTTCATTTTACTATTGGGTATTGCCACCTTTTATTCATCTAAGAGTTCTTCTTGCTTCATCTTCTTTAACATAGCTCATGTGCTACGATGTTGCTATAGCTCATTCTATCTTTCAGAAATTTTATTGCTTCCCTTGGCCTGCATAATCTTACCTCAAGATTCATCAAATATCCTTCCAAACCTGCCAATTTTCTTCAAAGATATCTTAAAACTAATTCCCATCTTACTTTTCATAATGAACACTTCAGCTTTTAAGATCCATTAAGATTCTATCTGAACTTCAACAATATTTATAAAATTCATGACAGACACTACAAATTTCTTCTGACAATGTTTTTGTAAGCAAATCTTGTCTTGCTTCTACAAATTTCAAATTTCAATCCTTGTAGTGGCTCTTCTTTCAGATCTATCGAATCCAGTCTTCAGTCTAATTGTTCCTTCAACCATCAATATCATTGTCTTTAACAATACTTAAACAATCTTCATTCATTCTTCAATTTTCCACAAAATTCTTCAAATCATTTAAATGACTTCAGTGCTACAGCAAACCACTCTTCTATTTGACTTTAAATTGAAAACAATAATTCAATCAACTTACATCTAAACACTGCTAAGCACTGACTTCAAATATGGAAATTTCAACTACCTGTAAGGAAAACATCTTCTCCTTTGAAATTTCACTCCCTTGTTGTTCTTCAGACATTCAAAACAAGTCTCTGTAAAAATCATCAAAATAAATATTCTTACTAGACCTTCGCCAGAGGATTCATTGTTTCCCCATTCTGATCTCAGTATCCTTTGTGCTCTGATTTTGCTTTAATTGTTCTAACATGTTGGTATCTCAAATGTCTTTCTGATCATTCCAAAGACTTTTTTGGCTCTGATACCACTTTGATGTAACAAAACTGCATCTTTTCAAAATTCTGTGTGGACTTGTGAGTTATGGGCCCACGTATACATATTTAATGAAGTGAAGTTGCACCGTTACACATTTTTTGAAATTAAACAATTAAACCCCTGTTTAATCAAACTATCAGACCCGTTACTCCAGTTCAACCCTTATCGCGTCTGTTTAAACTCCAGTTCAACCCTTATCGCGTCTGTTTTCAAAATTAACCAGCATGCATCTTCCAGAGTGATATCCGTCAGATCTCGTCCCTTCTTAACGAATGGATTTGATCAATCCGGAACTCAACTGGATTAAATCGCAATCCATAAAATATCACATCCGAAATTGGAATTAAACTGTGTGCATGTTCCGACGCGATTATCATCAGATATGACCCCTTCAAACAGATGATCATGATTAACTGAGCTATTGACTTAGTTATATAATTTATCACGTCCAGTTTTGGAATTAACCTCTGCGCTTATTGGCATGCGATAACAATTAAATCTTTTGGATCTGTCTTGTCGAACGATTCACAATGATCTCACGTTCTCCATCGGGAAACTGTGTTCTGCACTTCCGCTATGTTTAGACTATCACTATTATCCCTTTGTAGCTTAATCAATAAACAATCTACTTCTACTCACTATTAACTGATGCTGGAACTCAAGAGATCACCTGATACAATTAAGGGTTCACAACAGACTTGCGGCCCAATTCTAAGGAAAATATGGTGCAAAAATCTTTTAGTCTTCCACAGTTAATTGCCCAGAGTATTCCAATACCTCAAGCCCATTATACCAAAGAAAACTGAGCTTTCAACATGTAAATCAATTAACTTCAATTATTTCGAAGGGAGAATAAAACCATCTAGGGTTTGACCATCCGTGCGCATAAATTAGAGAGGTATAGAAAGATACCAAATTTTACATTCAATCCTTCAATAATTCAGAAATCTACATAAACACACATACAGGCTTTTCTTGACAAACTCTGCCAAATTTTAATTTATAATAACACAAGAAACTTACACAATTCACAGGCCTGATATGCAATCAAACGGCCTTCATCATATCCCTCTTACACACACCTCTACTCTCTAACCTCTAGCTCCCCTCTAACCTCTAGCTCTCTCTAACCTTTAATTATTCAAAAGATCACAATTTATACAAATACGGATTCATGAACCAATTTAGTTCAGATCCAGCAATCTCTCACTTTCTCCTAAAGTATCTCTTCAGCTCCACTCTTTTCTCAAACAAAATCCTAAATGAAGCTTTTAAATCCCTCAAATCCTCACTCTTCCTAGGATTACTCAACTGTCTCTAAGATCTCTACATTCACAACATATTCTCCATAAATAAATTTACAATTAAAATTTCCTCAAACTCAACTAAACTTAGGAAAATAAATAAAATGATTAAGGGAACCCACTCCCTTTAGTAAATGTGAAATAAGACTCATGGGTCTTATAAGCTTTGACGGATGCTCCTGCATCATAGGGTTTGAGAGATTTTCAAGTTCTTATTCAGCAAGTCAACTTCCTTTTTAAGAAAGAAAATTTCTTCCTTCATTTTCTTGCATTCTTCATCCTTATTTGAAAGAATGATCTCCATTTCTTCCTTAATATTGGTTGCTTCACATGATTGAGCCTTAAGAGAAGTGATTTCTGATTTTAACTTGGTGATTTCATCATCCTTTTTGTCTAGTTGGCATATCATGGTGTTTCTCTCCTTTTCTACTTCATCAACTTGTCCTTCTATGAATGTCAAAGCTTCCATCACCTTCTTAGCGCCTTGTGCTTGTTTCCTTGCTTCTTCTAGTTGAGATCTAAGGGAGGAGACCTCTTCCTTGTATTGAACAATCTTTGTTTCAAGTTTTTTCAAGCTCTTGTACCTTTGTTCAAGGTGGCTTGACAAGGTATCTTCCCATTTCTTTGCCTTATCCAATTGTTTTGTCATGGATACGACTTCCTCATGATGCTTTCTCTTGTTTTGATGAAATTCTTCCTTAATCTTCGCGAGCTCCTCATCTCTTTCTTGTACTTGAAGCTTGACAAGGTCAACTTCCTTCCTTGTCTTGTCCTAGTCACCAACTTGCACTTTCTTAAGTTCCTCATTTTCCTTTTTCAAATTGTTAATCTCTTCCACGGCAGCCATAAGTTTAGTGAGGAGATCTTCTTCAAAATCTTTTTCATTCTCTTCATCTTCTAGGTCTTCTTTAGCCTTGATGTCATCACTCTTATCTTCAACTTCCTTGATGGGCTCTAGATTTCCTTCTTGTTTTCCATCATTTTATTGACTATATATCATTGTCAACACTCCTTTTGAGTGAAGATCATGAAATTTATCCCATATGCTTTTTGCTGATAAACATTTTTCAAAATTGGCCTTCATAGAATTTGGTATCCTATTCAAGATTGTTTTCATTGCTCTTGTATTATGTTCCTTGGATTCTCCATCCATCACGCTATCAGTAATCACTAATTTCCATACTTCAATGCCTTGAGTCTTTAAGAAATTCATCATTCTCGCCTCCTATATATCAAAGTTTCCATTGAATAATGGAGCCTTCACAAATTGATTGACTTCAATTTCAGTGGTTGAGGGAGACACATCTTTAGGAGGATTGGAGACTTTCTTCCTTGTCTTCACCATTTGTGTTCTACTGATAAACCTTCAACCTATTAGGCTTTGAGTGAAGGTACTGGCTCTAATACCAATTGTTGGAAATATTGAGATGGGGGTGAATCAGTGTTTCTTTTCAATTGTTATTTTTACCAACTAGATCACTTATATTTAGAAAAAAAATGAACAATAAGAATAAATGCTTTTATTAATTTCTTTAATAAATCAAGTACAATATATGTATGGCTCCAACTCTAGGTGAAGACACCAATCTTCAATCTCCCAGGCTCCAACCTGTATTTTCCAAGCACTGACGTGGACTTCCAAGGCTCCAACCTTGTCAATTTTGAGGCACCAACCTCAAGGGCTCCAATGCTATATCTAGTTCAGGCTCCGACCTTTAGAGAACTGACCCTATCTTCTCAAGTCATCGACCTTGCGTTTAGAGGCTCCAATCCCTAGGGAACCAACCCTTATCTGGTACAGACTCCAATCTAGTTTCTTGAGGACTTCGATCCTCTAGGGCTCCAACCCTATCTTATCCAAGGCACCAACCTTGAGTTTAGGAGCACCAACTCTAAGGACACCAATCTTATATTTTCCAAGAACCAACTTGGACTTTCCAAGGCACCAACCCCAAGGGCTTCAACCCGATAGCTTCACTTTGTTAAGGTATTTTAGGTTGTACTTCATGGCTCCCAAGGTCTTCTTCACCGAACCCTGTCAATCTTCAGCTTCACTATAGTCTTCAAGCAACATCATCAATGACAACCTTGTCATATATAAGGTGTCACCATTGCTCTTCATCGTACCCAAGCCATTTCTCCAAGTCACCTCACGATGACATCAGTGATGCATCATGATCTCCAATAATATTTCCAAGTTCAATTTCAAAGTGTCTTCACAAGATGCCCCAAGGTGTCGTCCATGTGCTCAAAAACATATTCAAAACAATGCTTCTTCAAAAGTACTTCAAACCCAAAGCCCAATCAAGAAATTCACTACATATTTAATTGATCCAAGGGTAACCTTTAGGTCTTCAATCAAAGTCTCCAACTTCTAAAAGGTGTCTTCAACAATCCAAATTCTCAAGGTCTTCAATATTGTTGTTTAAAGGCTGCTCCAAATTCTAGTCATTGTCCAACACCCAGCTCTCCAACTAATGTATGCTCAATTAGTTTCAAAAGCAATCTTGACTGTCCAATATTAGGTATGCTGCCAGTTCACTGTATGTCTGAGTCACAACTAGAAGTCCGAGCCACTGGAGTCTGTGAGATAACCAAGCAACTGTCCAATCCGAATCTGTGAGATAACTGAGCCACTGTTTGAGGTCTGTCTAAAAGAATGTAATCCTGAGCTTGAAACTGAGGTTGCACCGAGCTCTCCTCAAGGTAGCTGCCCACAGATCAAGGTCTTCAAGTTTATTCACAACAAGAGTAAGCTACAGGATGTAGGTCCGATGTTTGGTGGATTCTCACCATAGACAAGTCTTGTTGCTTATCCAAGACTGCAATCTGGAAACCAACTGAGGTGCTGACAAAGCTTTTTGGCACTGGTTCAAGCTTCACGTATCATCCGCTGAACTATCTAGTTGTCCATCACGAGTTCTGTGGTAGGCAAATGATTTGTCACAAGTCCGAAGTCCAAGTCGTGTTTTCTTCTTCCACCCACAGGTCCGCAGAAGTATAATATTTATATTTATCTGTGTTCACCAAATTCTGAATTGTATGCGTTGGTCAAATGTTGAGGCGTTATTAACAATATATATGAATTCATTTGTAACACCCCTGTTGGAATTTCTAAGTCTAACTCGCTAGAAATTCTTCCTGTACTATCTGGTTTGTTTTTTCCTACTTGTTTAATTATAACAAGTTATTTACCATGTAAATACTGAAAATAAACACAAGTACAGTATCAACATCTACATATCATCAACTGAAAGAAAACAAGCACACAACTGACACCATTATTTTTTGACCAATATCCCCAGAAAATCTCAATGCTAGAAAATCGGTGCAGCTATTCAGAGGGTTTTATTATTATGCAGTTTTCATAATACAACTAGGGTGCTAGAAATGGTTCACCCAAAAAAGGATGCCCTCGACAGTAGTACCTCTCCTCGGAGACAGATATTCCAGCTGATTAATCACCGGATGAATGATCCCACAGCAACAATTGCAGCTTCCACTGCTCTGCGTCACTTTGTTAGGGACTGTGTCACCCTATCCAAATCACCAGCTCCCAGTGTGTCCCATGAAATCCTCCCAGCGCTGCCTCTTAGCCCTGCATTATCTCTGCTAGCCTATGCACAACTTCTGGAGCTTTTGCGTCAGCCCTTAAACCCTCTGTGTCACACATGCTAGCCTATCCTGGTTCTGTGCAGCTCTTGGCTGCCTCTGCGTGTGGAGCACTGGAAAGGTATGTTTTTGACGAACAATTTAGTGACTTTTCAGTAACAATTGTAACCCTTTCTGCATAATGAACTTAAAGAAATAAAGAATTTTAATAGAATGTGTGAGAATTAGTATGGAAAGCTTAATCGCTGATAATTGTTATTTTTCCATGCAGGAAAGGGTGGAAACGAAGGGCTGCCATTCGAAAGGAAAAGACAAAGAAGGAATAACTGCTGTCCCTTTAGGAGGGAACCGGATGCGAACAAGATCGAACAGATCGAAGCAAGACGACCCTGGAAAGAAAGAAGGATTATCAATTCGGCGGAACAGGGGAAGAAAAGTAAAGGATTAACGGCTTGGCAAATCCCTCAGGATCTTTGATCCTGAGGGATCGTTGTTTTGCTTATTTTTGCTACCTAGATACCTCCGCTGTTACTCTTATAAAAGGGGACAGCAGTGTTAAGCAAGAGGACTTTTTTGTTCATATATGTAACTGTGAATTTCAGATTCAACTTTGATCATCGACTCTCACTAAGACTTGTTTTGTTGTACATTTGTTGATGCATTAATACAAAAGACCTGGTGTTTATTTCATCTCTGCGTCTGGAGTAATCTAAGGTGGTGTACCGTTGGAAGCTAAGGGCCCGGCTCCGAAGGACACTTGCTTTTGTATCATTATAATTTGGTTTCTGTGTGGTTTGTTTATCTTTATAGTTTGGTAATCTGACATGTTTTTCATATGCTATTCCATGCTCTGTTACAATTAATTCATTAATGGTTTCTTTCAAGAGATTTATGTAGTGACTCTGTATTGTATGAGTGAATCTTTTCAGAGTTGATTGCATGTTCACAATCTAAGCCAACTGTTTCTGTTATAGAGCCTTCATATTGAATATTGCTGTATTGGATTCATTTGAAATCTCAATTATTGGAATTCGGAAGTAATATTATTTTATTTGGAAACATAGTCATATTCTCTTTAATCATCAGATTGCTATAGTAAGCGTGTTGTGTATATATGTTTGATGATTGTTGTTCCATAATTCATTTGTGAATATTGTTCCATAAAGTATAATTCATTGAAGTTGCTTTAGAGAGAAGATTGCTATTTGATTGTAGAATGTGAGTTTAATTCAATAGAGCAAGCTTAGTCTGACTCGCGAGATTTAGTTTATTGGATTGTTGTTCCATTTATTGCTGTTCCATTTATTGTTGTTCCATTTCAGATTTGCTGTTCCATTTTCTGTTTGCTGTTCCATTTTACTTTCTGCCGTTCCATTTACTTGCATTTACTGTCTTGGTGTGAGAGAAGGTCTAAGGCTATAGTGAGCCTCAGCAAGTCGCTGCCTAGCTCCCAGACTTATGGTCCATGCTCTAATTTCCTTTCCATCAGTTTCTAGAGGGATGGGTTACCGCTTCCGTACCCTTGACTGATAAGCTGCGTTGTGTGATTTTATTCTTTTTAGAGCAATTTAGTCATAAGTTTAGCATCCGTTTACTCTTGTATTTTCTAAACACTGTACTACTAAGAATTCCTCTGACGAATAGCCTCGGATTGAGTTACTCTTTGCAATAACAAAGCGTTCCCGGATTGACTTATTAATGTGGCATAACTAGAGGTGAAAGAGACCCTTGTTACAGCTCTACATTTTGGCACCGTTGCCGGGGAAAGAGTATAGCCATTTGTCTTTTACAGAGTAGTGTACGAGTCTGCTAGGGGAGAGTTGGATTTTAAAAACGGAAGGTAAGAACCTGCGTACGGAGCATGTAAAAGCCCTGCTCCACCGTGCGCTTTCTTGGCAGAATCGTGGGTTGAATAGAATTTGATAGTTTATAGAGTGCATGACTAAGCAGAAAAAGCCAGAAAAAATTATCAAACCTCCGTTCAAACCCGAAAAAGCCAAAGGGCCGGTGACCCTTGGCCGAATAACCTTCATAGACGAAATCTATAAGAAAACCGAATCTCAGCCATTAGTAGGGTTCAGGAAAACCAATTCTAAACAACCTACTAGCTCCCTTCAGGCCGCAGGATCACCATCTGTAGCCTTCGCTGAGGTGCATAGTCAGACTGATGAACAGGACTTTCAAGAAATTGAAAATTCTATTCCAGAACGACTGCAGGAAGGGAATCTAAGCAATCTTTGTGAAGGAGAAGGGGAAACAGGAGAAGTTGAGGAGCCAAGATCTTCTCCTAGGATAATTCATTCATTAAAAAGCCCAGATAAAGGAAGCGCTGTAAAAATCATTGCTGAAGGGATTCAATCTCCTCAAGCAACAGGGACTCTCGTTATTCCAGACAAAGGAAGTGCTACTAAAACAATCCCTGTTAAGGCCGTTCCTTCTCCGCCTAAGAACACCCTCTTAGAGATCCCGGAAGGTTACTGGCACATATTCGATCCCATGGCACAGAATCAGCCAAACACTCAAACTTCTACATTACAATATCCTATAGTGGATTCCGCAGCAAATGCTCCTATGAAAGCAATTCCCCTTCAACACATTCCTACATTTCATGGACTTACATCAGAGGACCCCGATGCATTCTTATTTGAATTTGATGTATTATGTAGGGGATATGATTACACCACTGACCCCCAGAAATTAAAGTTGTTCCCCTCCACTTTGAAAGGAGCAGCTTTAAGATGGTTTATGGGTTTAGGTGGTGGGGTTATAAATAACTGGGAGCAAATGAAAGAATCTTTCCTAAAGAAATATCAAGATTATTGTAGGTCTAGAGAACTGAAAGATGAAATATTTCAGATGACAGCTAGACCAAATGAAACACTAGAAGAATATGTAGAACGTTTTCAGTATAATTTGCAAAGATCTCCATATGCATCACTACCTCTGCCTGATAATGTGTTAAAAACAACATTGATTAGAGGCATGAAGGAACAATGGATTGAAACATTAAATATCATGGGAAAAGGGTATCAAGAAAATTTTGCTGACATCATTGATTTATGTATCAGGAGCTCGAGAGGTAGCACGAGGATAAAACCAGTAGAATATGATCGGTTTGTCAGAGATAACAAAATATCAACAGAAGGAGTAACACGTGTAGAACTTGGGAATTTATTAGAAAATTTTAAAACTGATATCCTGGGGACATTGACTACACAACTTGATATTGTGCAGGCTAAACAGAAGCAGATAGAGGCAGAACAGAATTTGGCGATCTTCTGCCCCCGATGTAGAAGAAAACATAGCCACAAGGAATGTCCGCTGGATGCAGTTCAAACATGTGCTATCTGTACAAAAGATCACCTTACTGAAAGTTGCCCCTCACTTCCTGGATTGAAGGCAGTATATAAGGAAGCAGAAGAAGAGCCAGAATCAGCATACTTCGTTAACCAGCGTCGCCAATGGCAACCAAGGCAATCAGGTATGTTTTCAGATCCAACTTCTTCTTTTCAGCCTCCACAATATAACGCTCAGCAATATAGTATGTGGCAAAACCAATCTCAACCCCCATTCCCGAACTGGACATCACAACCATTTCCTTCTCCAAATCCATGGATGAATCAGCCAAGCCAATTTGGTTGGCCGAATTTTCCTTACACCCCACCATATTGGCAGAATAGCTCATACCCTCCACAATGGACCCCCCCTACTTCACAAAGTTCACCCTGGCAGACAAATTGGCCAAGATCGACATATCAGCCAACAGGAACTATTCCGCTCCCTCAACCGACTCTGCCAGCTTTGCAACAAAATCCCCAGTCTAATCTGAGACCGCAACTCCCAGCCCAACCCAATCCTAATCCTAATAATAGGTCGGTCCAATCCCTCCAAATTATAGAATCAGCAGAAATCGGACCTCAACTAAGGGAGTGCAATGATCTTCAGTTAAGATTTGGGCGTATAATAGAAACAGAGGGAGATAAAACAGTTCACATTGAAGATCAGTTACCAATAGGACAGCCGTTACAACAAGAGGGTGCAGATAAGGAGCAGACTCATCATCAAGCAAATACACCCTCTCCTCCCTTCCCAGAACGATTAGTCATACCACGACCTGTACAACATCCAGACTTTGACATTCTGGGAGAGCTACAAAACCTGTACATACGAATTCCTTTCCTCCAAGCCATTCAAGACAGCCCTATATATGCAAAAACTATAAAAGAATTGTGCATAAAAAAACCAAGGAGGAATGTAACCACTAACCCAAGAGTCCAAGTAGTCGGTACTTTATCTGACCTGTTATCAGGAGCACCCATTAAATATGAAGATCCCGGAAATCCAATCGTAACTGTTCAAATCTATGGTCAGATCCTGACTAATGCTTTAGTTGATTTAGGAGCTGCAATTAATATTTTGACAACTTCTACTTGCCAAAAGCTCGGTATTACATCAGTAGAACCCACTTCTACTTTGTTAGAATTGGCTGACCGATCTGTAGTTCGACCGGAAGGAACTCTATACGATGTTATGGTCTCTATAGATTCTTGGGAATACCCAACTGATTTCCTGGTAATTAATCCAAAAACCTGACTGGATGGACACCCGCTAATTTTAGGTAGACCTTGGCTTGCTACCGCCGATGCTTACATTGGTTGCCGGCAGGGGAATATGACCATAACCAGAGGACCAGATATTAAAAATCTAGTTCTATACCCTCCAGCACAGCACACAATTGACACCATTATTTGTGTTTTGCAAAAACTCACAAGCACACAACTAACACCATTATTTTTTGACCAATATCCCCAGAAAAACTCAATGCTAGAAAATCGGTGCAGCTATTCAGAGGGTTTTATTATTATGCAGTTTTCATAATACAACTAGGGTGCTAGAAATGGTTCACCCAAAAAAGGATGCCCTCGACAGTAGTACCTCTCCTCGGAGATAGATATTCCAGCTGATTAATCACCAGATGAATGATCCCACAGCAACAATTGCAGCTTCCACTGCTCTGCGTCACTTTGTTAGGGACTATGTCAACCTATCCAAATCACCAGCTCCCAGTGTGTCCCATGAAATCCTCCCAGTGCTGCCTCTTGGCCCTGCATTATCTCTGCTAGCCTATGCACAACTTCTGGAGCTTCTGCGTCAGCCCTTAAACCCTCTGTGTCACACATGCTAGCCTATCCTGGCTCTGTGCAGCTCTTAGCTGCCTCTGCGTAGCCCCCAGCTACCTCTGCGTCAACCTCTCCAGGCTCTGTGTTGTCTCTCTGGTACCAAATCTTCCTCTCTGCTATGCATTCACTGCCCCTTGCTTCTGATCACTGATTCTATCTCTCTTAGCAAACCCCACTCTAGAGAATAGAATGACTCATCACTCTAGTGTGTTCTCCAACTGACCCTCAAGCCTCCTCTTATACTTTTCTTATTGGTCCATCAACTGCCGAAATTAAATATCTAATCAACGGCTAAGATTAGATTTGGCTTGATCCATGTCTTTTGGAGCATTCCAACCCAGTTTTATGTTAATACCCATTAATATTTTATTTTTCCTAAGTTTAGACTTAGGAATTCCATTAAAAATATTAGTTATATTAATATCTCCCGAACTGGTTAGAATTTTCCCAAACCCTTTCAGTGTCTTGGATATCTCATGTGCTTTAGCCGCTCCACCAATTTCATGGCTAGAGAACATCCGATGCTACCCCAAATCAACACTGCCTCTTAGCTAGGATTGTGCTCTAGTAATGCTCCTCACTGAGCATCAATCTGATTATATGGCACCGGTCCCTGTGTTGATGCTAGGCCTCCCCGCCCAACATCCTCTGCACTGCTGCATCCTGTATTGTTGCCCATGGCCCTGCCACTGCCACTGCTGCAACTGTACGGCGCCTCCCTCTACATCTGTGTTGCTGTTGATCCATCCTCCCAACACTGCATCTGCACTACATCCCACTCTCATCATGCTACTGCACTGCAACTCAGTTAGTGAGTAAGTAACTGATCCACCCAACTTCTGAGATCCCTATCAGGCTATAAACGCTCCCAATGTTGAAGCTCCCTCTGTCACTAACAAGTGATCTCTCTACTAACCTCTGCGCTACTGCAACAACTCCCTACATCTCTTACTTTTGCACACCTCTCCATGCCATCCTACACTGGTACAACACTCCTGTGCTTCTTGCACTGTTGCAACCTTCTATCCTCATGCTGCCAGGGGACTCCTGCACTGTACCACTCTCTGTCACTTCATATGCATCTGTCTCTACTAACATCCGCCAGTCCTGCTACACCTCTTCAGGGCTCCCGTAGCAAGGTATAATCCAATAGGTTGGGTACCTCAAGGATCCTGCCCCTCATCGTATGTAGTCCGTCTAACTACAGCTCGATGTCTCCCCACTTCTTCTCAAGTGGCACATGAGCGCTCATGGCATAATCGTCATCCTCCTCGACTTCTTTCTCCGCCCTTGTTGGTGCTGCCTTGGTCTCAGAAGCCTCTCCCTTACTCTTCTTCCTTAGACACTGGTTCAAAAAATGACCCAGTTCCCCACAATGGAAGCACTTGACCTTGGAGAGGTCCTTCTTCTTCCACTTCTCCTACCTTCCCGCAGATGCTAGAGTCACATCCTCTTCTTCCTCCTTCTTGATCCTGACCCCTTTGTCGCTACTCCCCGCCTTGGTCAGCCTTCTGATCTCTTCTTAACGAAGAGCTGCCCACATTTCTTCCCAATCTGGAAGCTTTGACCTACCCAGTATGCTCTGGAAAAATACTTCCCAATCCTCGGAGACTGCATTCAGTGCGGTCCTCACCAACATATCCTCATCCGGCATGGCCCCTATGGAAGTTAGCTGGTCATGGATCTCCTTCAATCGACCAAGGAAGACATCTATCTGCTCTCGATTCTACATTTGGTATGACCATAGCTGATTTTCAAGTAACATCTTCCTCTGCACAGAAGTATGATGGTACAATTTCTTCAGGGCCTCCCACATCTCATGTATCATGTCCTTCTCGGCAATATACGGTACCACATGATCCTTGACCCCATCAAGGATGATGCACTTTGCCCTGGCCATTTCCTCCTCGTACTTCTCATTTTCAGCTGGGTCAACTAGGATCACTATTGTTTTCAAGGCGAAGTCCTTGATGCGATATTTTTCTAGAATGGACAAGCTCCTGGCCTTCCAAACCACGAAATTGGATGCTCCGTCCAACCTATCCTGATCTCTTAGTCCATTCACAGCCATTATTCTACTCTTCTTTCAACTTCTCCGAGTCTCTCTACTTCCCTCCTAGAAGTCCTCTGTTCAACTCCTGCTAATTCTCTCAACTTCTCATCTCAAAGTTCTCGGTTCAACTCCCTCTAAGTCTCGATTTCCCTTCTAGAAATCCCTCTACCAACGTCAAGTTACCCCACTTCGATCGTCTGTGCAACTGCACCACTGATCTGGATTCCTTGGCTAGAAATCCACCTTAGCAGCAACTCCCTCCTCCTTGGTCTTGCCCTGTTAGGTATTGTTCTGACCATAGTACCTCACCAAATTTTCTTCACAAATTACTTGTAACCTTCTATACCCCAGCAACTGAAGGATTGAGCTACTTGGCTCTACGTAACCCCGGCACTTGCAAATCAGCTCCCCTAGCCAACTGCGTCAACCCTCCTGGCCTCTGCATGGCTCTGTGTGAGCCTGATTCTGCCTCCCTTAGCCTTTGCACTGCCTTTCTCTAGCCCAGAATGATGACGCAGTTCCTCTGCGTCACTACTTCCTCTGTCAACTTCTGCATGGATCAACCTTGTCACTCGAGACAACTGAATCTGCTTCTATTGCTCTGCTAGTTGATGCCTTCAGTTGTCATGTGATCTGCAACCACGCTCTGATACCATGTTGATATTTTTAAGCCTAACTCGTTAGAAATTCTTCCTATACTATCTGGTTTATTTCTTCCTACTTGTTTAATTATAACAAGTTATTTACCATGCAAATATTGAAAATAAACACAAGTACAGTATCAACATCTACAAATCATCAACTAAAAGAAAACAAGCACACAAGTGACACTGTTATTTTTGGACCAATGTCCATGGAAAAACCTAATGCGGGAAAACCGGTGCAGCTATTCAGAGGGTTTTATTATTATGCAGTTTTCAGAATACAACCAAGGTGCCAGAAATGGCTCACCCAATAGAGAATGCCCTCGATAGTAGTACCTCTTCTTAGAGACAGATATTCCGCATGATTAATCATCGGATGAACGATCCCACAGCAAAAATTGTAGCTTCCACTTCTCTTTGTCACTCTAATAGGGACCGCGTCACCCTATCCAGCTCACTAGCTCCTAGTCTGTCCCACGAAATCCTCCTAGAGCTGCCTCTTGGCCCTGCGTCAGCTCTACTAGCCTCTACGTAGCTTCTGGAGCTTCTACGTCAGTCCTTAGACCCTATGCGTCACACACGCTGGCCTCTCCCGGCTCTGCGCAGCTCCTTGCTACCTCTATGTAGCCCCCAGCTGCCTTTGTGTCAACCTCTCCAGGCTCTACACTATCTCTCTCGTACCAACTCTGCCTCTTTGCTATGTATTCACTACCCCTCGCTGCTGATCACTAATTCTATCTCTCTTAGCAAACATCACTCTAGAGAATAGAATGACTAATCACTTTGGAGTGTTCTCCAACTGACCCTCAAACCTCCTCTTATACTTTTCTCGTTGGTCCATCAACGACTAAGATTAGATTTGGCTTGATCCATGTCTTTAGGAGCATTCTAACCCAGTTTTATATTAATACCCATTAATATTTTATTTTTCCTAAGTTTAGACTTAGGAACTCCATTAAAAATATTAATTATTTTAATATCTCCCAAACCGGTTAGAATCTACCAAACCCTTTCTGGGTCTTCGATATCTCATGTGCTTTAGCCTCTCCACCAATTTTCATGGCTAGAGCACATCTGTTTTTGGCACTAGTTCAAGCTTCACGTATCATCCGTTGAACTATCTAGCTATCCATCACGAGTTCTATGGTAGGCAAATGATTTGTCACAAGTCCGAAGTCCAAGTCGTGTTTTCTTCTTCCACCCACAAGTCCACAGAAGTATAATCTTTATATTTATCTGTGTTCACCAAATTCTGAATTGTATGCGCTGGTCAAATGTTGAGGCGTTATTGCCAATATATATGAATTCATTTGTAACACCCCTCCCTTGTGTGCTAAATTATTGTAAACCTAAGCTGAGTTAAAGCTAGGTGTGATATCCTCCATTGTGTGTTAAATGATTGTAAACCTAAGCTAAGGAAAGCTAGGTGTGATACCCTCCTTTGTGGGTCAAACCATTCTAAACCTAAGCTGAGGAAAGCTAGGTGATATGTAATATAAAAAGAAAATGTGTTATTAAATAAATTAATAAAATAAATCACTTGGAGGGTGGAGCACCAAGAGAGAGGATATTTTTTCCAAATCCCATTGAGGAATGGGATAGAGATGAATCTTTCATGATAAAGCTTCTAGATGTGATTCTAGATAAGCTTGGATGGATTGGAGATCCATCAAATGGATGGGAGATAAAGATCCATCGGACATAAAAGCTTTGTGAGAGATAAAGGCAAGATTTTATGAGGAAAAGCCTCGTGGGAGATAAAGACGAGCTTTTTCGAAAAAGACCTAGGCAAATGGAAAAATCCATAAAAGCGGGACGCCGCTAATGGAAACTAAATCATGAAAGAGGGTATTAAATACCCAGTGCATTGATCAATTGAGAATAGTTGATCCTTGGCAAGAACTTCGGCTTGGGGGGAATCAGAGGTGATTCATGGTTGGGTGGTGGTGTTCCTCCCTCCAAGTGATTGTTTTAGATGGATTCACATGCGTGGAATGTTTTGTATGTTGTTTCTTACTCTCTCTCTCTCTCTCTCTGTTGTAGTTCTAGTTTGTTTATGAGAATATTTCTTAAGTTTCTTCGCCATGAGAATGTTGAGTGAATTACATATGCTTATGTATTAATAGATTTGGTGTTCCCCTCTATTCTGATGAGATTCACTTGCATGGTATGGGTTTTATGTTAATCCTTACTTGTTATGAGATTAAATCATTTAGCTCAGATATACGGATGGTTGAATTTATCTTATTAAGGGAATGACAGATTTTCTTATGCATGTTGCATTCCAGTGTGAAGTTAACTATCGAAGGATATTCAGTGGGTAACAGTTCTAGTACCCATTCATGGTAGAGTGTTATGAAACCAGTTCAAGAAAAGATAGAAAAGATAGATCAACGCCTTAGAATTCAGCCTCTTCGAGGGGGCAACCTCCTTTACATTACATAAATGAACAATTCTTGGATGATTCAAATGACAAAACCTCCTTTCTATATATAGGAGTCTAAGGAGTCACAATATAATCCAGCCGACCTAACAATAATAATATAAAGCCACAAAAATAACAATAGAGGGATTCTATGGGGCACAGAAATAACAATATGGGGGTAATAGGGGCACAACAATATAAATAAGGGGTATAACTACAATAGTAATGGGGTAATCACTAGTATTATAGGGACCCAACATGCCCCTCTCCTTCAAAAAAGTGTTGTCCTCAACGCTTGAGTAGTTCTGGATACTTCTGCATAAAATTCTCATCCTCCCATGTGGAATCTTCAGCGGATAAGTTCTTCCACTTGATAAGATACTCTGAAATTGATCGATTTCGTAGCTGTCGAGTTCTTGTTTCTGTGACTGCTTCCGGTTCCAATATAATTTTTCCTTCCTCGTCAAGTTCTGGCAATATTGTTTGAATTGGGAGCTTGTCGCCTATAACCTTCTTTAAACATGAAACATGGAAAACTGGGTGCAATCGAGAAGCTGCAGGAAGCTCCAATTTGTATGCCATAGTACCAATCTTTTGCAACACCTTGTACGGACCATAATACTTTGGTGATAATTTATTATCCTTCTTAGCTTGCTTTAGGGACATTTGCTTATATGGTTGTAGCCGTAGGAATACCCAATCACCTACATCAAAACTTCTTTCACTGCGATGTTGATCTGCCTGTTGTTTCATTCTATTTTGTGCCAACACGAGGTTATCCTTTAAGAGTTGGAGGACTTGTTGTTGATGTTCGATGTGATGTTCCACTGCCTGAACCTTAGAATTTTCTCTTAAATATGATGTGATGGATGGTGGTTGATACCCATAAAGTGCCATAAATGGGGTCATTTTTGTTGCTGTATGGAAGGAAGTGTTATACCACCATTCAGCCAGAGGCAACCATTTGACCCATTGTGTCTGTTTATCAGATACAAAGCAACGAAGATATCCTTCCAAACATTTGTTTACTATCTCAGTTTGCCCATCAGATTGAGGATGATAAGATGAGCTATGAGCTAACTGAGTACCAAGACAAGAAAATAATTCTGTCCAAAAATTTCCAGTGAAAATGGGATCTCTGTCACTTACAATAATCTTTGGGTTTCCATGTAGCTTTTGAACTGTTTCCATAAATGCAGTAGAAACTGTACTGGCTTTAAATGGATGTGATAATGCACAAAAGTGTGCATACTTGGTAAGTCTGTCAACTACCACCATGATGACACTCTTTCCCTCAGACTTGGGTAAACCTGTGATAAAATCCATTGAAACCTCCTCCCAACGTTGGCTTGGAATGGATAAAGGTTGTAATAGACCCGGTGTCTTAATTGTTTCAACTTTATTTTGTTGGCAAACCAAACATTCCGCCACAAACTTTTGAATATCTGATTTAAGGCCATCCCAAAAAAATTCCTTCTTAACCCTGTGGTAAGTTTTTAAAAATCCTGAGTGCCCTCCTAAGGGAGAAGTGTGCAATTCCATAAGAATCTTTTGTTTTAGCTGGGAATTCTTACAGAGGTATAAGCGATCTTTGTACCATAACGAATCATTTTGCCAGCTAAATGTATCAGAAGTACTGGAATCTTGTTGTAGCTTTCGAATAAGTGCCCACACTTCTTCGTCATTCTTCCATTCCTCCCTTGCTTCGTTTATCCAATCTGGTTGGATAATAGAAATGGCACACAACAATGCTTCCACATCCTCATCCTTTCTTGAGAGTGCATCTGCCACCACATTTTGCTTCCCTTTTTTGTAGATGATTTCAAAGTCATAACCCAACATCTTTGTGACCCACTTTTGTTGCTCTTCAGAGGATAATCTTTGTTCTAAAAAGTATTTAAGGCTATCATGATCCGTTTTTACCTTGAAGTGTCTTCCCATTAGGTAGGGTCGCCATTTCTTAAGTGCATGGAGTATTGCCAACATTTCCTTCTCATAAATAGCTTTGCTTAAAAACTTTCCCTTGATTGGACGACTTTCAAAAGCAATGGGTCTTTCATCTTGCATTAGAACAGCACCAATTCCATTTCCTGAAGCATCACATTCCACAATAAAGGTTTTTGTGAAGTCCGGTGTAGCTAAGACCGGTGCTTGGCACATTGCCTCTTTAAGATGTTCAAAGGCCTTTGTTGCTTCCGGAGTCCATGAAAATGAATCTTTCTTCAATAATGTTGTTAGAGGTGCTGCTATTCTCCCATAATTCTTAACAAACTTGCGATAATACCCTGTCAACCCAAGAAATCCTCGCAGATGCTTTATGGATGTGGGGATTTTCCATTCCTTAATGGCTTTAATTTTGCTAGGGTCTACCTTAACTCCTTCATGAGATACAATATGACCCAAATATTCCACCTCCTGGACTCCAAAGAAACATTTGGATCTTTTTGCATATAATTGTTTCTCCTCCAATAGTTGTAGCACCCTGTCAACATGTTCAACATGATCCTTCCAAGACTTGTTGTAGATTAGTATATCATCAAAAAATACTAACACAAATTTTCTAAGGAATGGTTTGAAAATTGAATTCATCAAACCTTGAAATGTTGAAGGTGCATTGGTAAGGCCAAAAGGCATGACCAAAAATTCATAATGACCCTCATGAGTTCTAAATGCCATTTTCGGAATGTCTTCAATCTTCATTCTGATTTGATGATATCCCGAACGAAGATCCAACTTGGTGAAGTAAATTGATCCATGCAATTCATCCAGTAATTCATCAATGACAGGAATGGGGAACTTATCTTTAATAGTGAGCTTGTTGAGCTCCCTATAATCCGGACACATGCGCCATGATCCATCCTTCTTGTGCACCAATACTACTGGAGCTGAGAAAGAACTTTGACTCGGTTGAATTATACCAGCCTCTAGCATTTCTGCAACCATACGTTCAATTTCACTTTTTTGGACATAGGGATATCTGTACGGCCTGATGTTTGGAGGAACACTTCCTGGAATCAGATGAATAGCATGATCATGATCACGCATAGGTGGGAGACCTTTGGGAGTCTCAAATACCTTGGAATGATTGTCCAGGACTTTTTGGAGATCTGGAGAAATAGATGATTCCAATGTGGAAACATCTAGCGAACATAATTGTGCAATTACACCTCTTTGCTCCTTTTTTAGAAGCTTTGTCATGCCATTAGAGCTGATTATCTTTCCTGGTTTCCCTGCAATACCCCTTAATTCAACTTCCTTTCCTTCCGTAGAAAATTTGATGAAAAGTTCTTGAAAATTAAAAGCTATTGTACCCAAGGATTGTAGCCATTGGACTCCTAGTACAACATCAGCACCTCCCATTGGAATGGAAAGCATTGGGCTAGTCAATACATATTCTCCCATGGATAGCTTGATATTATGGCACTTTCCAGAGCAATTTATTGTTCCTCCATTTGCAATCATCACTTGACACTCTGGTGCTGGATATAGGAAGCAATTCAATTCTTTTGCTACCCTACAATGAATAAAATTGTGGGTGCTTCCTGAATCAATCAACACTATTACCTTTTTCTTCTTGATTTGTCCTTCTATCTTGATGGTTTGAGGAGTGGTAATTCCCGCCAATGCATTACAAGATATGGTCGGATTTATTTGTTCTTCATCTAGGCTTTGTTCCTGGAGTATATCCTCTTCTTTTGACCTTTCTTGCTCCTTTTCTTCTTCCTCTTCACAATCTATGTAGAATAATTTCTTCTCAGCACACTTATGACCTTTTGTGTATTTGCTATCACAACTGTAACAAAGCCCTTTTGCTCTTTTTTCTTCCAATTGTTGTGGTGTCAACCTTGTAGGTTGTGGAAGACTAGGGGCAACAACACTTCCGTCTTTATAGTTGTGAGTGGTATGCTTCCTAGTTGCCATAATTTTGCTTTCCATTTTTCTTGCTAACCTGAATGCCTTCTCTAATGAATCAGGTTCCCAAAGGCGAACATCATGTTGGATATTATCCTTTAAAGACCCTATGAACACATCAATCCTATGCTCCTCTGGAATATCTTTTACCCTTATGTTCAATTTTTGGAACTCCTCAATGTGCTCCATTATTGAACCCTTTTGTTTGAGACTTATCAATTGGCTAAAAAAAGTGTTGCTTTTTGTATCCTCATAATGTGCTATCAATTCTTCCGTAAAAATTGCCCAAGTGATAAATTGTTTACGAGAACAAAGCCATTGATACCATACAAACTGATTTGGTTCCAAATATACAGTTGCCATACGTACCTTTTGTGTGTTTTGCACATTATTGAGATCGAAGAATTGCTCCATCTGTAATATCCATGTGGCGGGATCCTTGCCATCAAACTTCCTCATATCGATTTTTGGAATATGGTGATTCTTCGATCCAACATTAGCGTCTATGGAATCATGATTAACATTTCTTTTGTTCTCATCATGAGTTTCCTTTACTACCTTTTCACCATTAGTAAGTATTTCTTGTAGAAAATTTGTCAAATCTGTCTTCAAATCTGCCATGCCTGTCTTCAAATTTGTGTTCAAATCTATCTTCAAATTATCCATCTTAGCTTCCATGCCATTCATCTTAGCTTCCACGCCATTTATCTTAGCTTCTCTTAACTTTTGTGAGCGTGACATTTGTTGCACTTGTTCTTGTAATTTTGATATATCATGTAGCATTTCTTCCTCTTCTTCATGAGTCATGCTAGAGCTTTCAGGTTCCTTACTAGGTGTTTGCATTTTCTTTCCTCGGGGCATCAGTTACCGATAATAATGCTCTACTATGCCCTTTGAATTCCTTCAAAATAAATTTTCAAACCAAGCTTAAGCAAAAATTTAAAAAAATCTACACACCTTTTTTCACTTTGTAGGAGCTCGATATTGCCTCTGATGTATCTCTGTACTTTCCAATCATCTAGTTCTGAATTTGTGACCTGTAGTAGCTCTCCATGTCCTCTTTCCAATGCCACCAGTCTGATCCAAATTGGATTCTCCAAGAAAGAGTTATGCACAATCTCCCAAGTGACCTGATTATAGACTTTCAGAAGAGCGAACTTGTATGAAGTGCCACGTGTACAATTTTCAATATTTGGTTCCAAAAAAGATATACAAGAAACTAAAGTCCGTCCTCTTTCTGTACCTTCTTACGAAATTTCAATCTGATACCCAGAGAGAAAGTTATGACGATTTTCCCCAGGTCACCTGTTTTGAATGTAATTCAGGAGTCTGCAAAAAGACCAACTTCCTCAGATCATATCTCCGCAAATATCACGCGAAAAGCTCTGAAATTTAGACCCAAGGTTCAACGCGATTTCTTCTCAAATGGGTTTTTTTGCGACTTCTGAAACGTCACAGAAAAAATTTATAGCGAAAATTCCACGATGACCTGTTTGGAGCAGCGAAACCCTAGAATCCAAAGCTCTGATACCAAATGTTATGAAACCAGCTCAAGAAAAGATAGAAAAGATAGATCAACGCCTTAGAATTCAGCCTCTTCGAGAGGGCAACCTCCTTTACATTACATAAATGAACAATTCTTGGATGATTCAAATGACAAAACCTCCTTTCTATATATAGGAGTCTAAGGAGTCACAATATAATCCAACCGACCTAACAATAATATAAAGCCGCAAAAATAAAAATAGAGGGATTCTATGGGGCACAGAAATAACAATATGGGGGTAATAGGGACACAACAATATAAATAAGGGGTATAACTACAATAGTAATGGGGTAATCACTAGTATTATAGGGACCCAACATAGAGTTTGCATGTGACAATTATTCATAAATAGATTATCTGTGTTAATGTTTTTCTCTAACTTTGTTTATGAGGAGAGAATATATAAATATACCTAATCATTTTGCATTTAATAAAATATAGTATGCTTATAATTTCCTCAATTGGTAATTGCTTATGTTAGAAGGACAGTTGCGGAAATAATGCTTCTCATTGTATGACTAATGGTTCAATTATCTATGTTTGCATGTCAATAAGACTGTCTCCACTTAGGCTAATTATAGCTAGTTATGCATGTGAATGAAAAGTTGGCCAATAACATATTGACTATGATCATGATGTATGGCCATGATAGCTACAGTAAACTTAAATTAATATCCATTAATTCTTGCAAGAGTTATTTCAAAGTTTTGATGGTTGCATGTCATGAATTGTTTCCCTTTCTCCAAGTTGAGATTAAGCTTAAGGGCTAACCTAAAGAGTGTGAAATATGGTTCATTATCTTCTTGGTATTCAGTAGCTAAGATTGTGAGTATATTTTCCTGGATGATTACTGTGCATGAAATGATTGGTTAAGTTCACTTGTGAGTCCATTGAAATTTAACTATAAATAAAAGAAATTTTAAATTAATGGAGCTTAGTAGCTATTTTCCGTGGGTAGGCCAAAGGGGTACATTACATTGTTGCATCTGGAAATGTTACGTTTTGGAGAGTCGGCATGCCAGAAGAATGGCCGACATCAAATAATTAATACATTTTAATACGCTTTAATGTTTAGAGTTTATTGCATAGCGTGGAGCGTTATAAAAGTTTAATACATGCCAAGAGAATGGCATTGACCAAAGTCCAACATCAAATTTTTAATATGGTTTAATGTTATAAAGCTTATTGCATGCTGTGGAGGAGCATTATAAATGCTTTATTAATGTATAAAATTATTATGGTAGAACATGGAAGAATGGAATGTTTTGAGGTCCCTTTTTTTAATTAATAATTATTTTTTTTATGAATGGCTTTTTAGAGTTTTAGGATTCTATATTATAAAGGTAGGTTTCATTATGTTAGGGAATTAATACTTAGGGTTTCTAGGATAAGGTCTAGGTTTTAGACATCATGCTAGGGTTTTTATAATAGAGTTAGGGTTTCTAGACTTAGGGTTAGGGTTTTGCCTTATGGTTCTTTAACAAGAAAAGGAGGAATTCAACATTAGATTAACATAGACCTGGGGCTTTTTACTTAGGGTTAATGTCTTGCATCTAGGGTTTTCATGAGGTTCATGTATCACAAGAATATTTTCCATCTCCAATAATGTCATATTGACATCAATGACAACCTAGATTAACACAAAATCGGGGTTTCCCGTGAAATACCATCCCCGGAACATAATGGTCAGTAAAACAGATCCCACGGGACTAGAATGCAAAGTTAATGCCTAAAAGGGGTCTAGGGGACAGAAGCACAAACCTAGCCCATTATTTCCACCGAATACCCCCATTAATCTATGCCCATAAGTTTCCATGATAAGCAAACTACAAAACTCAATTTCAAAATGACAAGGTATACCTTTAGCTTTGGGGGCCTCACCTTCAAACATACGATCATGGCAGATGAGCAAGGGACCACATGGCTAGCTCAGGTGGCATAGAAAATGGCACAATGAGCTATCTAATGGTTGCAAGGGGTGGTTGGCTGTCGACTGAGGACCATCTTGGAGAAAAAAATTCTCCTAGGGATATTACCCATAAAATGGTGGGTAACAGAGCCGAGTTTCCAATCTCATGAAGACATATCCGAAATGTTAGATATGGCCCTTTGAGAGGAGGAAGTTATTGAATACGGTTTTATGTTTGAAGAAGGGCCTCTTATTGATGCTTACTTTAATAATAAGAGACTCATGAATTGGAAGGCATATCCTCTAAGGCCAATGAGGAAGATCTTAACCCCGAGAGTCCTCAGATATTGCAAGAATGGATGATGGAATGTGAAAAGTCTTGCAGGAAATTGATGGCCACATATGACTCTCAAGATATTTTCTCCCACTATTGTGAGAAATCATAAAGGCTCTGTAACACGAAAAGTATATATAAAGAGAGTCCTACCTATGACCTTCTTCTTTAGGCATTTATTCGAAATCATGTAGTAAATACCTTGGAGATCATTCTTTGAGAACAAATGAAGGAGGAAAAATCCTCCCTATCTAAAGAAGGAAATGAATGGAATTCTAATCAACACCAAATATATAGTGAAGAAATTGAGGATTCTGAGGAAGATCATGATAGTCAAATAAACAGAGAATCTATGAGTGAATTTGGGGCTGTTGATTGGGGAATTAGGTATGATGGTAGAAATTAAGACCCCATGGTCCCTTAAGTCCATGAGAATGAGCTAAAGAATAAGAAAATGCTCCGCCTGTTCCGAATAATAATGTTGATCCTTATGAAGCCTTTCCTAGTGATTGGAAAGGTCTTTTCTTTATGTTCCAAGATGATTCAATAAAAGATCCTTCCAAGATCGTGGTAAATTATGATGGCTCTAATATAGAAGAAATTGAGGATTCTTCCCTAGGCCATGCCACCGATAAAGGGTTTTTCTCCATGTTTGAGTGTTCTTCCCCTACCCTAGAGATAGATGTTCGTGATGATGTTCATCCCCCTAGTTTTGATGAAGAGCTGATTTCCCCTATAAAGAACCAAGAATCATGGTTTTTCCCCAAATACAATGATGAGCCCACTTCTTGTTTTCCCAATGACCAAAACAGTATCATCCTAAACATGTTTGAGTATTTCACCCCTTCTTAACCTAAAGATGATAACCATGAGATAGTTCTCCATCAAAGATTCATATATTGGGTTATTGACATTTCCATATCTTGGTTGAAGGGTGAAACCCAATCCTCTCAACTAGTGCCTTTTCCTTCTTCCAGGATCCCTTTCTATGACATATGGGTCTCTTGTTTTCCCACCTCCCTCCCTCACAACCCCTCATATTATTATTCCCATTGTCAAGTCCATTGCAAAAATAATCATGGAAGCATGCATTCTTGTGTTGATCGATTGACATGTTGGTTGCATTGGATTATACCTAGCACTTAGCATTATATCATATGCATGGTAGAGTAGGATGCATTGCATGCTAATTTCTGCATTAGAAATAACATCATATGATATTCCTCATGATAGATAGATGCTTATTTTATTTTTTGTTGATTTTATGGCCTAACATATTAGCATGTGCAATCATGAGACATGCGAAAGCATGTTGCCCCATGTTTTACATCTAGTACATGTGCAGGTGACAGTTCTATGACAACCAAGAGATTGTTGGAGTTCAAGTAGCTTCACCCACTTCTTCGAGAGATCACGTCCCAGTTGGAGCCATATGTTACCCACCATTTTGTTGGTAATATCCCTAGGAGAAAAAAAATTCTCTGAGATGTTCCTCAGTCGACAGCCAGCAACCCCTTGCAACCATCAACTAGCTCATTGTGCCACTTCTCCGCCACCTGAGCTAGCCATGTGTTCCCTCGCCCATCTGCCATGATCGTATGTTTGAAGGTGGGCCTCACGAATCTAAAGGTATGCCTTTTCATTTTGAAATTGAGTATTGTAGTTTGCTTGTCATGGACACTTATGGGCATGGATTAGTGGGGGGATTCGGCAGAAAGGATGGGATAAGTCTGTGCTTTTGTCCCATAGACCCCTTTTAGTAATTAACCTTGAATTCTAGTCTCCTAGCATCTCTTTTACTGAACATTTGGTTTCAGGTATGGTATTTCACGAGAAACCCCGACTTTCGTTGCGTGGTCCTACTCCCTTATCTTCTTATATTTCCCTCTTTCCATTCATTATTACCCCATCCATTATTTCTCCCACCTGGGTCCACATCCCTCCATCAGGTCCACATAGGGTTAACTTGCCCCTTCCCCTAGCCCAAACCTTGGGTCATGGCCTGGAATGAAGCCTGAAGGTTGATGCAGCTGAAAAGAAAGATAAAAGCATATATGGCCACATTCAATAGGAAAAGTACCACAAAATGAAAAGGATGGCCAGGACAAAAGCATTTAGCACGTGGGAAAAATCCAATACATGAGCTCTACCCCATTATTATGGCCATCACCCTGGTTCCTACAGGTTCTATGAGCCTCCCTCATCATATAGGAACCCATGATTGTCCCAACCCCTGGTGGGAAATGAACCACCCACCTTAAAAGGGGGAATTCACTACTATATCTTATACATCATGCTCTAACCCCTTGAGCCCCAAGCAGTTAATCAAAGAAAATCATAAAAAGGCAAAAGACTTTAAATAAGGGTGGAAAAATCAAGGTCGGGGCACCTCATGTACCACGATTTCTCCCTCCTACACATTATAAACCCAAGTGTGGGCTTCTCTCTTATTTGCTACCCTTGTACCCTAGTATGTGACCCAGGGCTGCCCCTTCTCATTCCCTACTTCATTCGCCTATCTGTCACATGCCACCACCTCTTGAAGGATGTACCTTGACTATATTATCCCTTTTAGAAGTAGAAATAAGCTAATAGGATTATTGGTTAACGAGATTTGGAGTTTAGGAGACATTGGCACATTTTGAAGCCCATTATGGAAGGGAAAGGCATTATGAAGTCCCCACCTATGGTCCATGATTAGGTAAGCTGATTTACTCAATTTCTCTAATGACTTGTTATACTGGAAGGCTATCATGTCCCCATTTTTATTCTTCTTCATAGTACAACCAGGGTGGATTTCCATGGCAGGGGATGACCAAGTTAGTGGAGCATTTTTATGTCATCAAGGGTCTCGGTGGAGTTTTGAGGAGTTTTTATGGGATTTGATGGCATTCGATTGGCATATTCCATCATCCACATAGTTTTCATTTCGTTCCGTCACATTCCGACAAATTTCAAAAATCTGCATTATTATTGGGCATAACTTAATTAATTATGCTCAAGGTGGCATTTTGGGGAGATTAATTGATGGAATACCTCAGTGTAATAGTTCGTTGGAACTGGGACGAGAATATCTATAGGATGGGATGCTAAGAAGAGACTTCCAGTGGTCGAAGAAAGTATGGTGGGCGATTTTCCATTTTCCTTGGTTAAAAATTACTTTAATTAGTCATTTAATTAAGGAAAAATAATTAATTGGAGAAAAAGGGCCCAAAGTGACTTAAGTGAAATAAAATAAAATGAAAAGGTCACTTGATAAAATCAATGGAGGAACTTCTAGAATAATAATAAAATAAGATTCTTCTAGAGGCTTGGAGATCTATCCATCATATCTATAAAAGAGGAGGAGAAGATCATTTGGAGACATCTTGGATTTGGTATTGTTTCTGGTATGAGAGGTTGAGAACCCAATTCTATACTCCAACAGTAGCCTTGGATGGAAACCCTCAGGTGATTTAGAGACATTGGGCGAGCACCCATCTCTTCCCTTGGTGGATCCATTCAGGGTTCATAGGCTGCAACATATTGATTGGTCAGCTTAGTTTTAGAGGTCCAGTGCAGTATTGGAGAAAATTTCTTTAGTGGCCATACTCTCAGCCATTTCTAACTTTCTATGTACTCTCTATTTTGAATAAAATTAGGCTGAGGATTCTGGTGGGTTCCGGTATTGTAGCAATATTGCTACAACTCCTCGAACTCCCTTCTTTAATTTTATCAACCCGGTAGTTCGTAACAAACTTGGAAGCGATGGTGTTGTATGCACAAGTACTAGCTCTTGCCGCAGCTGTCACTTGGTCAGCTGGCACAAGTCTGCTGGGAGCTTAAGCCAACTTCTATGAGCTCTTAGAAGAAGCTTTTTAATTGATGGATGAAAGCTAACTCGAAGGAAGCTAATCTAATTGCGAAAAGAAACCGAAAGACAAAAAAGAAACGCAAACCCTAGCAAACCCTAATTCTACCAGCTAGCCCTACTGATGCAAAGGAGAGAATTCAAACTACGAAAAGAGATGCCATTACTTCTAGGAAGGTAAAATGCATGTGTCTAAGTTATCACTATCTGAAGAAAACATCTTTTTGTATTTTTGCTTAAGTTGTTGAAATTATCATGCATGTGCTTCTAACTAGTTTTCCACTGTGCAGGGATGGATCAAGGGATGAAATGCTTTGGGAAAGGTTGGGATGGTACAGAGAGGGTCTAAGGGATCCCTAACATTCTTTCTGAGAGTTTCACAAAGTCTGGATGCCATGCAACCGTGTTTATGAACTTCTACAGGAAGTCTGCAGGGGTTTCTACAGGAAGTTATGTAATTCTTCTACAGGATGTTTCGAAATGGGATTTTTGAGGATGGGTGATTGATGGAAGATGCATGGATGGTTATGGAGGTAGGATGGGGGTCTGAAGTGACCCAGGAACTGATGGATGGAGTGGTGAGATGATATGTGGAAGGCTGATTTGGCTTTAAGGTAGTTGAGACAACAATGGAGAAGAAGGTAGGGTTACGTGGGCAAGAGGATGGGTGTGAAGCGAGAAGCCTAGATATGGGATGAATCAGATGGCTCTGATGAAGCTTGACCATGTGAGTGAGTGATAGAGATGCCCTGCACAATGCACATTCAACCGAATCAATGAATTCTTGCAAACAAACTAAGTCCTAGCTAACTTAATCTAACTGTCAATGAAATGAATAAACAGCAGCCTCGTTTGGAAAGAGAACCATGTACATCACGTGAGCAAGAACATTCCGAAAGATCTAAATTCATGACAAACTCCTACCAATCGATTCCCAAACATAAAAAGCTACTTTAACCAACAAAAACAACCAAAATAACAAAGCAAGATCTAAAGAGCAGATTTTATTTTAAGAACGCAGCAAACACACATAAAGATAAACAGGGGAGGTACTGGGCGCTTGAGATGGGCCCAACCCCAAGAGCTACAGCCTCCCAAGAGAGATTTAGAGCTGGTGCAAAGCTGAATTCATCTTTATTAATCAAGAATGAAGAGTTACATCAAAACTGTCCACAAGGAGAGCTTGAGAATGAGCTGAAAGCAAAGCTAATCTATTACATACAAATCGAATTACAAAATGACTACAACAAGGCTATGAAATGACTAACTACTAGCTACTATCTACTGGCTAACTAGCTAACATCCACTGGCTAACAAAATGACTAACTGGCTAACCAAAATGAGGCCGTAAGCCTTCTTATTTATACAATTTGAGGACCCAACAGTCCTCCTAAAATTTAGGGACTTGGCTGCCCAAGACTTGTAGTTAACAGCAGTCCTACTTGACTTGCTTGGCTGCCCTTGTGCTCATTGATTTGGTGGCCTTTGAACTCCGAGCTGATGGTGGAGAATTCGAGGTAAGGGCCCATAAATGAGAGGGACACCTTCCTACAAATCCTCTAGCTTGTTCTCCCACGAATTTGGCTACCAAGTGCTCATTAAGACCTTCAATTTTGTCTCCAAGTGGACCAAAAAGGCTACACAAAGCACCCATTAGACTTGTTGGCATAATGACTAACCAAATTCACTCTATTAACATAAAAATAATCAAAAACATGCAATAAACCAATGAGAATGGTGGATTAAGTCAACTTAGGAGGATGAATGAGCCCAAATAATTGTCCATTTTTGGGGCTCATCAGATTCTGCATATATTTCTTGTCCATTTTAAGTTATAGTTTGTGTTTCGTGGTTTGATGTTAATTTCATGGTTAAAATTGTGCAATTTGTTTATGGTATTGACAGTTTAAATTTCTGAAGTATTTATGAAGTGATTGTTCCAAATTTCTTTCACTTGGGACATTACAAAGGCTATGGAATGCATTGGATCTTATGCAAGATTGCAGATGGTTTCCATCTAGGATTTGGTCTCCCTATATGGGGTCCTAATCCTCCAGAGGACTATATTGGCACATGTAGGGTGAGCGTTGAGAGCCATGGACCTCCACAACAACAAATTACAATCCACGGATCCCCACAACCATTCAGATATTGCTTGTGGTTCACTTATGGGACAAGGAGGATGCACTTGATCCATCATGCCCAATCAGCCCCTGATCCACACCATACACTTGGAAAATTATCTAGAACTTCCACAATGATGTGGCATCACCTACACCATCATTCTAGCCCTTAAGGGCAGCATACATGCAACTTCAATTTGTTTGGAGATCCATAAGGACACTTGGGTGCCCCCAGATGTCATTTGGAATACCACAGGTTATTACAAGGGGCCACCCCCTTGTCCACTGTTTTTGAGGGTCCTTCTCTTCATTATGGAACCCATGGACCTCATTAGGCCTCTTAGAGGGCCCTATTACATGCATAGATTATGATTTGACCTCTTGGAGGCTTATCTTTTCATTTATGAGCTAGTTTGGTGGGCTTGTCACCAAAAGTTGTATTATTAGAACATTATTTTATTTTTGGGGCTTGTGTAGGCCAAGGAGGCTAATTCGAACTCCTAAGTTGTGTATAAATACAAGTGAGGTGATATCATTTCTCATCATCACTTTGGATTGGATCTCTCTCTTCTTTAGAGAATTTCGCACTTTTTTGTAGAGAATGAATTGGAGCTTTTATGGATGATTTTTTATGTATGGTTGTTGGTCTATCTTCTCTTGGAGATTCTCTATTGTCATTTTTGAATGGTTGAATATACTCTACTGCATGTAAGTACGAAATTTTGATGTTATTATTGTTAATTTTTGTCATATATGCTAGATTGGGATTTTCGTTGTTTTAGGGCTAATTGTTTCATGCCGTTCTTGCTTAATATTGTGGAATTATCTTTATTATAACATTATCTCCATGTATGGGCCATGTAGTATGAGAAAAATCTCCGAGGGGTAAAATTTGACCTTCATGAATCATAAGCCATTCCTCTTGTGCATTTGAAGTATAAAAGCTGTAAGATTGCTTTCACTTGACCTAGAGGGTTTGTGAAGTAATTTTGAGGCCTCCTTGATTGGGAACCAAGAAATATTACATGTAATCAACATAGACTCTATTATCCCAAGGATTAAGGCATTGATCTTCCAAGGGTGGTCACTAAAACTCTTATTCTTTCACCTTCTCCCAAGTGTAGCCCCATTGGGTTGCCTAGGGCAGTAATTTCCCAACAAGTTAGCCACTAAAAAATTTGATCTCCTAGGGTCTCCTGTGTTGGCCTTTCCTCTAGCCCTCCTCCAAATTTAAAGACATTCTGATGGTGGAGGTGGGAGAAAAGCCAAGCCCTAGCTCTAAGACCAAACTTGCCCTGCCATTCTCAAGGCTAACACTTCCCATGGTCAAACCAACATCTCGAGCAATTATATTTTCTTTGATCCTCTCCCCACCTTGTTTAGGGTAAGAATATCATTGGTTGCTACGTTCCTTCCTCATACCTTAGACTGGGTCCACTTGGCCCTGTGTGGTCCCACTCCTTTGAAAGACCATTCTTCAAGAACCATCCGGGATACCAATTCTAACAAGGATTTTAGGGATTGGGAAACTCCTTCACAAGTCTTATCCCATAAACCTAACTCTCAAATCCTCTCCTCCTTTGCCGAGATTACCTAGTACCTTGCTTGCAAAGCAAGCAATCTTTATCCTTCAAATTCTGGGAAAGGGATATTCGGGTCACTCATATCGATTGACTTATCCTTCATTAGTGACCCCACACATATCGAGTCTCCTCCCATCGGTGAAAGTCCATAAATACAAGGGAGCCTTAGTTGAGATGACAATGGGCTAAGACTCCATTTTTTTCCCTTGGCCTAGTATTTTCCCTTTAAGGAATCCCTTTAGATCCCCTGCTAGTTTGAGCGGTAACAGGGTCAACTCAAGAATTCAAGCTTTATTCTCACTAAAGAAGGGGAACTAGTGATCACATACCTTGTGAGCAGTGGATATGTTAATTATGGGGATACCTTAGTTATGTAATATGGAACTTGTTATAGCTTTGATACCACTTGTTATAGATCTAACCCAAAGATATTATGATAATAGAAATAACCCAAGAATAACAAGATAGAAATAGATAGAAATGCTTCTTTATTGATCAAACCCTTAAGGTAGGGCAACACCATACATTCACCCCTTAAGGAAGGAGAATACTCCACAAGCCATATGCATGTTCATACAATAATCCTTGACAATATTCCTTGACATCTCTCCATGTGGAGTCTCTAGCCTCTATATAGGCCTCATACATACAATACCATGGGTCATTACCATGGTTCCCTCATACCATCAACTAATACCATGGGCCCATTACATTATTACTAACTACTTGTGGTCCCTTACATGATATGGGTTAACCACCTTATTTATTACTATAGCCCATCCCATTATTACATTATTACCTTGGGTACCTCCCTTGGTACCCCATATTATCCCCCCTAGATATATAAAATTCCAACCCCCTTAGCATGTTTCGTCCCCGAAACATGGGAAGAACACAAATAATAAGATCTACTCAAAAGAGTAGTCCACTGGTACCATGCACGTGCATCTAGCCATCCAAGAGAGATGTGAACCCTCGGTCTCGCTGGTGCCTCGCTCGGTTGAGATGGAAGTTGACCGTGGTAGCTCTTCTGTGTTGATGTGTAGTAGGTGGATCTTCGCTCCTCTCTATCTGTCCTGCGGGGGTTGTTGTCCGTGTGGCTAATTTGTTGCCATCTTGATGGTTGTCTTGCGGGGTGATGTGGGTGATGATATGTTGAAGTTTTAACCCATGGTTTTTTTCTTTAATTGACCCTGTTGTGGTGCCTGTTGTGGTGCCTGTTGTGGTGTCTTCTTTTCCAATATGACTTCAACCACTTGTTATAGATCTAACCCAGAAATATTATAGACCTAAAATGAAAATAGAAGATAATGCAAATAAACCCAGAAATAATATGAAATGATTCTTTATTGATCAAACCCTTAAGGTAGGGAAACACCATACATTCACTCCTTAAGGAAGGAGAACACTCCACAAGCCATATGCTTGTTCATACAATAATCCTTCACAATATTCCTTGACATGGAGTCTCTAGCCTCTATATAGGCCTCATACATACAATACCATGGGTCATTACCATGGTTCCCTCATACCATCAAACTAATACCATGGGCCCATTACATTATTACTAACTACTTGTGGTCCCTTACATGATATGGGTTAACCACCTTATTTATTACTATGGCCCATCCCATTATTACATTATTACCTTGGGTACCTCCCTTGGTACCCCATATTATCCCCCCTAGGTATATAACATTCCACCCCCCTTAGCATGTTTTGTCCCCGAAACATGGGAAGAACACAAATAATAAGATCTACTCAAAAGAGTAGTCCACTGGTACCATGCACGTGCATCTAGCCATCCAAGAGAAAGGTGAACCCTCGGTCTCGTTGGTGCCTCACTCGCTTGAGATGGAAGTTGACCATGGCAGCTCTTCTGTGTTGATGTGTAGTAGGTGGATCTTCGCTCCTTACTATCCGTCATACGGGGGTTGTTGTCCTTGTGGCTAATTGGTTGCCATCTTGTTGGTTGTTTTCTTGCGGGGTGACGTGGGTGATGATATGTTGAAGTTTTAATCCACGATGTCTTTTTCTTTAATTCACCCTGCTGTGGTGCCTGTTGTGGTGTCTTCTTTTCCAATATTATTTCAACCACTGAGCCCTCATCTGATGTACCTATAACCTTTTCTTCTTCAGCCTCTGTTTGTATTTGATTGTCTATCATCACTGGCTCATCATCTAATATGTCAGACCCTGGAACATCTTCTGCTTCAACATTTGTGGACTCTACCTGTTTATTGATGGAAATATCCTGTAATGTAATTTTCTTCTTTTTATACCAGAGCTTCATGAATTTCTTCTGCACATTAATATTGATAGTAGCCGTAGATTCCATCCAAGGATATCCCAAGACAACATCCATGTTATCCATCTCTGAAGTATAAAAATCACCATGCAACACATACTTATCCATAGAAAGCTTCAAATCCTTATAAATTGGAACATCCTCATCATCAACCTGTGTATTTTCAATTTGTTTTGCTGGAACTTGCAATCTTTTTGCCAAATTAACATTGATAAAATTATGCTTGCAAATAGGATTTATAGAAACCATGATCTTCTCCTTTTGAATCAATCCATGAACCTGTAATAAGGATATACCAGTAGAAAATAGACCCACATGTTTCTCCTTATCTTGTTTTCTGGCATGAGACCATCTGTCTAAAAGTAATTTTTCAAATTCTTCATCGGGCAGGTTGAAACATTTCTTTTGGTTAAGTAATCCCCACCATGTGGCTGCCTCATCTTTAAAATTAGCCAGTGCCACCCATTTCCAATTGTGTCTAAATAACCTCTTGTATTCATTTATGTATTCTTCAATAGTAGGACCCTTATCATTCCCTGTAAAAAATTCCTTGCTAGAAGCCATGAAGGTTTGGAAAAAATTCACTTACTTGCCGAAATTTTGAAATTGTCACAGTTTAGTCAATATTGCTCAGAATCCCTACTATGACATATTTTTGGAAATGGAACAACCATTCTGCATCTGCCCATGTGATAAAAATCTTGACCTAGGCACTTGGAATTTCATATCTGTGCTGCAACTCTCCGCCGTCACCAAAATTTCTGCAAAAAAAGAGCTGATTTTAAATTAGCGATATCTCCCTCATCCGGACTCCGATTCGGCTGATTTTTTTTTGAAATTAAGTGTTTTTTCACAGAGAATCTAGATCTACAATTAGAATTTGCAGATCTTTCACTAAGACATCCAGATCTGTGCCGCAAATTCGCTGCCCCGAAAAATTGTCTGCAACCCCACTGATTTTTAAATCAGCGATATCTCCTTCATCCGGACTCCGATTCAACCGATTTTTTTTTGAAATCGGCTATTTTTTCATAAATAGTCCAGATCTACAATTAGATTTAACAGATCTTGCACCAAAACGTATAGATCTAATCTGCAAACTCGTCGCCCCTAAAATCCTGCAAAAATAAAAAATAAAGAAATTCTCCACTTTTATGCCCAAGAAAGTGCTCTGATACCACTTGTTATAGCTCTGATACCACTTGTTATAGATCTATTACCATTTTTTTTAGCTCTGATACCACTTGATATAGCTCTGATACCACTTGTTATAGATCTGATCCAAAAATATAATAGAATACAAATATACCCAATAAAGAACAAGATCAAAATAGATAGAAATGCTTCCTTATTAATCAAAACCCTTATGGTAGGGCAACACCATACATTCACTCCTTAAGGAAGGAGAACACTCCATAAGCCATATGCATGTTCATACAATAATCCTTGACAATATTCCTTGACATCTCTCCATGTGGAGACTCTAGCCTCTATATAGGCCTCATACATACAATACCATGGGTCATTACCATGGTTCCCTCATACCATCAACTAATACCATGGGCCCATTACATTATTACTAACTACTTGTGGTCCCTTACATGATATGGATTAACCACCTTATTTATTACTATAGCCCATCCCATTATTACATTATTACCTTGGGTACCTCCCTTGGTACCCCATATTATCCCCCCTAGATATATAACAGAGCTTGAAGCGAAAGAACACTTCATTCTCCTTATTCATACTTTTACACCTTGGAAAAAATATAAAGAATAGATATATGTTGCCATTTTCATTAGAGAATAAAAGTTTTTATAGTCATGGAAGCTATTCTAAGACCCTACAAGATGGGTGTATACTGATGTTGTTTTATGCACATGCACCCATTTACAAATTCCCGAATCCAACCCAATTTAGAACATTATGTACTTTTAGCCCATTATTTACACAGATAGGAAGAAACACAAAAAAAATCATTTGACATTCAAAAGGAACACTCAACATTAGATCTATTTTGTAATTCAAATTTCACACACTCAAATTACAAATGCATTTAGACATATTACTCATTTTTTGTTGTCCTTTACGTAACGAACTCTAGTTGACTGTAATATTCCATTTTCATATCCCATCACTCCTAAATGTTGTCCAACTCAATGTGCACCAAGATTTAATGTATGTGTTCCATTGATTGAGATCATTCAATGTTATATAATAATATCAATTAAACTTACCATTTTTTATTACAACCTAGGATTACTTTTTCAATAACCAAGTAAATACTATACAAACAACATAGATTTAATCAATGTTGCAAACATCAGCATCAAGATAAAATCAACAAGGGTTCAGAAAACCAAAAAATCGTAAAAATCGGGAAAATATTAGTAAAATTTGGCAAACATTGGCAAATTAATATCCCATCAAATTATCAGTAAAAATCGGCAAACATCGATAATCCTATTATGGATGAGTAGTGTTGATGGAAGGAGCTCTGGAAACCCTTGTACCGATGGGAAGAAACATACAAAAATCAATCGGCATTCAAAGGAACACTCAACGTCAGATCTCTTTTTTAATTCAAATTTCACACACTCAAAGTACAAATGCATTTAGACATATTACTCATTTTTTCTTGTCCTTTACATAATGAACTCTAGTTGAGTGTAATATTCCATCTTCATATCTCATCACTCCTAAATGTTGTCCAACTCAATGTGCACCAAGATTTAATGTATGTGCCCCATTCATTGAGATCATTCAATGTTATATAATAATATAAATTAAACTTACCATTCTTGATTACAACCTAGGATTAATTTTTCAATAACCAAGTAAATACTATACAAACAACATATATTTAATCAATGTTGCAAACATCGACATCGAGATAAAATCAGCAAGGGTTCGAAAAACAAAAAGATCGAGAAAATCGGGAAAATATTAGTAAAATTTGGCAAACATCGGCAAATTAATATACAATCAAATTATCTGTAAAAATCGACAAACATCGATAATCCTTTTTATGGATGAGTAGTGTTGATGGAAGGAGCTCTAGAAACCCTTGTAGCGTCTAGGGTTTCACCCTAGTCACTCAATCTTTGCACCATTTGCATGGATTTTTTGCAGATCTGTTTTGTAAATCATTTAATGGTGAATCCATGTGATATGGCGAATCAATCTATTTCTTTTGCAGGTATGGCTACCAATCAAGCTAGCTATTCTTTGGTTTTGTACAATGTTATGCTAAAGTTTGGTTGTGGTCTTTCGATGGTTCAATAAATCTCTTCCCTTAATGTTCCTGTGGATGAGGATGCTTTCCGCTGTGAAAAATATCTTACGAAGAATGGTTTGGTTTGCATATTTAATGGGTACTGGCCGCAGCTAGCCGATCTACATAAATTAATCTTTGAGACATGGAAGCCCCTTTTGATAGACAAGCTAAATATTTACCTTATGGCACGGGGTTTCTTCACTGTGGTTTTTGATAAGATTGAGGACGAGAAGGCTATCTATGAATTTGGGTCATGGTTTTGGGGGAGTGTTGTTGGAAAATGTAACTAGGTTCGATCTTCATTAATGTATTTGAGTCATCATGTAATGTACTTGTCAAAATAATAAAGAAAATAATTTTTATTATTATCATTATGACTTATTAAAGCATGGGTTTCATGCTTGGGTCATCATGTTCTAGGTCAAAGTCCCCATTGAGGACATCTAGGATTTATTTTGAGTTAATAGAGTCATTGTACTTTTAAAGAGACCCTTCTTGGGCTTTTGAATCATGTAAAAAAGCTTACTATCGAGTCAAAAATGAAATATGTTGCGTCCACACCAAGTCGGCCTCAAGGAGGGCTATTCGGCCTCACCTAGAGGCTATTAAAGAAGCAGTTCGAATTCATTTGGAAGAGAACATCTCAAGCAAGTTCGATATCTCTCTGGAAGCCATAAAAAGTGTGAAGTGAAGGAAGAAAGCTAAAGAAGTGCGAGTTTGGTCAAGGTGAAAGAAGAAAGGAAAATCAAAATTTTGGTGCATCTCTCTCTCTCCCTTGAGCCCTAGATTGGAAGATCAAAGTTCTCTTACTGATGTCGCTGCTAGTTGCTGCTGCTGGAACAAGTATAGGTCGAAGTTTTTGTTGTTGGGTGTTGCTGCCTCAAAATGTTGTATTGGGCCAAGATCAAAATTCCGAAGTCAAGATCGAAGTCTTTTAGCCAAGATCGAAGTCTCCAAAGCAAGATCGAAGTTACTAGGTCCAAGAAAGTGTTGCATAGTGCTACTACTGTTGTTGTTGTTGCCAGGTCAAATAGGATCATCTGCAAAGGAAGAAGAAGGCTAACTTGATGTGGAGGAAAGTTTGTGTCAAGGTCTAGAGTCTTGGATTATCTCAGGAAATAAATTGAAGGAAGAATTACTAACTGGGTTTTCCCCTAGAGAGGGATTTTTCCCTGGATGTGTTCCTATATCTGGTGTCCATTGATTTATGTGCTATTGGTAATTGCTTGATGAACTAAAAGTAATATAATAAGAAATCAAGAATATCACAAGTAATTAGAAAGTATAAGAAAATATTTCTGCCTTTTTGATTTTCTAACATGGTTTCAAAGCTTTGGTGAAGAAATGATCCGAATCGGATCCTAAAACACTCTCCAAATTTTTATAAATCTATAAAAATTCATGCCAAAGTTTTAGAGACTTACAAAGATCGAGCTTATCAGAAATACCCTCAGCACAATTGTAAATTGTGAGCAGCGCGGAGCAACGAGGACCCTCGGTCAAGCGTGCAGATCATTGGCCCATGGTAACACGCTGCGCCACAAAACAACAAAACGAGAGGTATTTTGGAGAAATAGGGGAGGTTTTTGACATATCACCGATAAAACCCCTCATTGAAGGAAAAGCCTCGAGTGACCAGAACCGAAAAGTCAAAAACATTATGGAATTCACCGATTCCATCAGAGGCGGGTCCCACACGAAAACCGGCAGGATATCAGAAGGGTTTCAAGTGATAAGTGGTTTCAATCGAGTCTTGCCCAATGCCACACACTGGGTGCCACGCGTCCGACGGAAGAGAGAGAAAACCGCTCACATCGGATGGGTAAACTTCATGCAACTTACCTGCCTAATATGGACGGATACCGTAGGATCTGGAGGCTCCAAATCGACGACGGATGACCAGATTCAACGAGGTAAATAGGCTGAGTTTTATAAAGTTTGAAGTCCAGCATGAAATATGAGTTGGCAGAAGAATCATGTTCGGGGGCAATCTGGGGGTTAAATGGAAATAACGACCGTTTAAACACTTCTAAGAGAACTGACACTCAGTTCGTTATGAAACAGGTGGCCACCTCCCTGTGAGACGTTACACAGTGATGATGATGCAGAACAGAGGAATTCAAATGGACAAGAGGCAGGAGAACCAGAGTGCTAGGAAGTGGAAACGAACAGTCAGAAAGAAGATTAGCTTTAAAGCCACGAACTGACAAAAACAAATGGAGTAGTGAGAGATAGTTAAGGCAGAAAGCCAAGAGCAGAGAACAGAGAAAGTAAGCCGAGCTGACCTGAAGGCAACATCGAGCCAGACAGAGCCAGAGAGAGTCAGAGAGTCTATGTACTCTAGAGAAGGCTTGAGAGGTTCAAGCAAACTCCTCTGTACATCCCTGTCATGTATTGAGTCTCAGATTGGGCTCATACTACTGTGACCAATAGAGGTCGAGTTTTCAGTAAGGAAAGTCTGTGTACTCCAGAGACTTGGGGGATCCAAGTCCAATCCTACTAATTTATATCTGTTGAGTGAGACTCAAATTGAGCTCACTTTTGTAAAACTCTGCTTTGAAAACATAATAGAGAGGCCACCACTGAAGGCTGGATCGGGAGACATAGCCCAGGAGTATTGGGTGAACTCCTTATTAAACTTGTTGTGTTTACATGTTTGTTTGTTATGTTTTCACTAACTGCTTCAGTGTCTGTGTATTTCGCAATCTTATCGATATGTTGCGTAAAGTAACATAAGCACATCCATGCACATGAGTCTGTAATACCTTTAATTCTTTGTCCTGGATAAATTCTAGATCAAGTGGTATCAGAGCTCTAGGTTACTAAGGGTAGACAAGCTTGTGCTAGATTTTGTTTTTGAATTCTAACTAGATCAAAGCTTAGATTAGGAGAAGGAGAATTGGTTGAAACTAACCCTGAATTGGAAGAGTCTATCCTAAGAGGAAAATGTCAGAAGAAAGTCCCTTGGAATCAGACCCTCAGTTTATGGATAGTTTCATGACCATGAGAGCCATGGTAGAGGAAATGTATAGAGAATTTAAGAAAGGTAGAGAGGAAGATGCATCAAACTCCAAACGAGATAAAGGAGCAGAAGAATCTCTCCTCCATGACCACTCTAAAGGCAAAGGGAAAGAAGAAAAACTTCCCACTCCTCCTAGTAGCCCTGAAAACAAAAAGAAGACATCTTTGATTAAATTAGATGTTAAATTTGATTTACCAATATATGATGGAGAGTTGAATGCAGAGAAGCTGGATAATTGGATTAGATAGATTGATGTTTATTGTAGAGTGCAGAGCATTGATTCAGACAGTAGTAAGATTCAGCTGGCTAACCTACGCCTTGGAGGCACTGCCTTGGTATGGTGGGAAGGCAGGACACAAGATGACATGAAGAAGCATGGTAAAATTCTTTCTGTCTGGAGTGAATTTGTTTCTGAAATTAAAAACCAATTCTATCCACCAGCCTATATGCAGCAAGCCATGATGAGCTAGAAAAATATTCGCCAGTTAAAAGGGCAAAGTGTACAAAGTTACACTCAAGAATTTAGGAAAATAGCTTTGATTCTAGGAATTTCTTTAGACTCACCTAAAACTCTATTGAAGTATATAGGTGGTCTACACAGCTACTTAAGGCACACAATTCTCATGTTTAATCCCACTAGCATAGATGAGGTATCTGTTCAAGCTACACATCTAGAGGCTAGAGGTAAGAATGTGAACCCAGAAGTTGGGGGATCATCAAAACCCACTGCAAGCAAGAATAAGGAGAAAAGAAAACAGAAATGGAAAGAGAGGAAGACAAATACTGTACAAAAGACCAAATATTCATGCACTCACTGTAAGAAGGATGGGCATGATGATGAACACTACTAGATTCTGCATCCGGAGTTGAAACCCAAGAAGTACAATGGAAAAAAGAAGAAGACTGCTGCAGCTATTCAAAAGGATTTGGGGTCAGACTCAGGAGATGAAACAACAATTGCAGCCATAGGTATAAAAGGTAAAAATTCTGAAGCATCTACTAGTAATTCTGCACAATCTACTGACAATGAAGAAAATGAGAGGAAAAGACATGAGCTTTTTCATATTCGAGTTGTTTCCAAGCATCAAAAGATTGATACTTTGTTTGATAGTGGCTCACAAGTAAATTTAATTTCTGAAGCAATTGTAAAGAAGTTGGGATTACTAACCACACCTCACAAAAAGCCATATCCATTAGGTTGGTTATGTGATAAAGCACAACTACAAGTGACTAGACAATGTAAACTTAGGTTTTCTTTTGGGTCAGCATTTGTAGATGAGGTTGAGTTAGATATTGTTCCCTTGGATATATGTGGAATTGTTTTAGGAAGTCCTTACTTGTATGATAGAAAAGCTATTTTCTATAGAGCTGAAAACAAGTATCAACTCATTAAAGATGGAATCGAATATATTGTAAGAGCTCATAAACTCAAGAATAATTATACTCTCATAAACTCAAGGCAGATGAAAAGAATTGTAAATTCATGCAAACAATTTTTACTGATGGTTGTAAAGGAAAAGAAACCTGATAAAACCAATGTATTTGAGGGCTATAATGCTAAACAGAAAGCTGATTTAGAAAAAGTTGCTTCAGAATATGATATACTATTTCAAGAACCTAAAGGTCTACCACCCAAAAAGGAAATAGTACATGATATTAATTCGCAGCAAGATGCTCCATTGCCTAACATCGGAATGTACAGGTTGTCCGCTTTAGAAAACACAGAAATCAAGAAGTAGGTACAAGAGCTGCTCAAGAAAGGGTTCATAAGACCTAGCACATCGCCTTGTGGGTCTCCAATTGTCTTGGTGAGAAAGAAAGATGGCTCATGGAGAATGTGCATTGATTACCAAGCATTGAACAAGATAACAATAAAAAATTGTTATCCCCTTCCTCGCATAGATGATCTACTAGATCAGTTGAAAGAAGTTGTTTATTTTTCCAAATTGGACTTACATAGTGGTTATCATCAGGTCAAAGTAGCAGAGCAAGATGCATGGAAGACTGCTTTCAAAACAAAGTAGGGATTGTATGAGTGGTTGGTCATGCCTTTTGGCTTAACTAATGCTCCTGCTACTTTCATGAGAATAATGAATGATGTACTCAGACCTTTTATTGATGATTTTTTCATTGTATATTTGGATGACATTCTTATATTTAGTAAAACATGGGAAGAACATTTAAAGCATGTCAAGCAAACTCTAGATGTTTTGAAAAAAGAGAATCTTTATGTTAAGCTCTCAAAATGTGAATTTGGCAAAACATCTTTGAATTATTTGGGTCATATTGTAGGGGGTGGTGAATTGAAGATAGATCCCTCTAAGGTTGCAGTCATTGTAAACTGGCCTAAACCCAAATCTGCTACAGAAGTTAGAAGCTTCTTAGGAGTAGCACAATATTGGAGAAAGTTTATTTCTAACTTTTCCTTGATTGCAGCTCCCTTACATGCTTTAACAGGATTGAACAAGGTGTTTCAATGGGGAGGCAAACAACAAAAAGCCTTTGACACCTTAAAAGAAAATATTAGTACAACACCAGTACTAGCACTGCCCGATCTTCAAAGACCATTTGAGATTGAAATGGATGCCAGTGACTATGCCATGGGAGCAGTGTTAATGCAGCACGGTAAGCCAATATGTTATCATTCTGAGACATTTAATTCTGCAGTAGTCAACTACCCCACATATGATAAAGAATTGTATGTGTTAGCCTTGGAGGCAAACGGCCCAAAAATGGATCCATATATGTCCTAAAAGTCTCCCAACTAGCTTAAGAATTATCCCAAAGGATCCAAGTACGCTCCAAAATTCTTCAAAATCCTCTTAAGGGTCGTTCGAAATCAAAATGGTCGAAGGAGGAAAGCCCTTAAAGGGGAGGAAATACACTATCGGGAGGCAGGAAATGCTTGAAAACCATTAAAATTCCAAAATCACGGGCTTAAAGTGAGAAGGCACAACAGTCGTTAGATCTGGCTGATCAACGACCCAGATCTAATCGGTGGGTTGCATCGGCGGAGGCAAATCGGCATAGACCATGGGGCGATGGCAATGGCGATCGGCAATTAAACGAGGACCGTCAATTGTATACGCAGATCAATGGCCCAAATCACATCGACGGATTGCAGATCGGGAAGACCAAAGGGGCGGGGCCTTTACAGATAGCGATATGCGATTGCGAACAGATCACATCGTATTATCGCATCGGTGCTGACCAAAGGGGCGGGGCATTTACATATAGCAATATGTGATTGCAATCAGATCACATCGCATTATCACATCAGTGCTAAACAAAGGGGTGGGGCCTTTACATATTCCTATATGTGATGCGATAAGGCCGGACTTGACGGCATTGTTAACAATATTCCATAATATTTCAAGTCCGCGCCCAAGCATTTTGTAATGCATTATCCATATATTTCGTTATTTAACAAAATACACAGGAACCTTGGCAGTGCCGATAACAATGAAGTCCGGACCCGATGTGTTTTAGAGGTAAAATATATATATGTTTTCAGGTCCACAAGGCCAATTTTTCATTTTTTTTAAGGTTTTCACCATATTACAAAAATACGAAGGGAACAAAGGGACCGGGCCATCTGCGATAGGCGACAATGACCTAAAGGGTGGACCCGATGGGTAAATAAATCATTTTTGAGGACTTTTAAAGTCTGAAAGGAACAAACATTGGTGGGAGTTTACAGCATTACAATGGTTTCTGTGTAAAACAGAAAACACTCATTATTAAATAGTTTGAAGAGAAACCGAGGCCGAGAGGCATCTATAACGCAACAAAGCATGCCCAACTAGCCCTAAACAGAAATATCATGGGCATCTATAGCACAACACGGCCCGAATCAGATACATCATGGAGCAGCACAACGTGACACAGCCAAAATCAATAGAAGAGATTGTGGGTAACTCTGTTAAGAGAGAGCTCCTTGCCAGCGCACCCAAAATATCTGAATGCGGTTATTCCTTTGTTAGAAAGAGAAAAACCTCCGAGCCATGCCTGCCTATTGAGGGAATTAAAAGATTAAGGGACAGATCAGACAAGGTTAAGACTCCGAGCCTTCTAGAGAGCTCAGGAGCATTGTAAAGGGCCTATAAAAGGCAGAAAACTAGATGTATCAAGGGTTCAACTTTTGGAGATTATTCCTCCTCTGTTTATTTAAGCTTCTCATATTCATCCTAAGAAATATAAGCTTCTTTTGCCATTAGATGTTCAATGTCCATTCCCTTTATGTTGTTCTACACTTGCACTTGAACAGTTTGTTCAGGTTTTCTATGTGTGTAAGGCCAAATAATTGTCATCTTATCTCTGCTTTGATATATTAGATTAGAAAGCTTCTTTGATGCCTGTAGCTAGCCATTTATATGTGTTATAATATATGCATCTGCCAGTATAGTCAGTAAGTTCATTTGCTGCCTATAGCTATCCATTCATATATTTTCATGTATGCAATCTGCTCGTATTGTTAGTATTCTCCATCTATCCATTAAATCTACAAACTATTGGGCATTTGTGGTCTAAAGCCTTATGTTGTTAAGGGTGTTCATGCATGTCTTGAGTAAGAATAGAGCTGGAATAGTTATCTAACTTGATCCAAACCATCATTTGTTCCAATAGTTCAGAGAACAATATTGAAGATTACATGTTACCAGGCATCTTCGATTTACAACCTAGGAGAGTTTCCTGGAGTGTTAACATAATTGGCGTCGTTGCCGGAGAAAGGAAACTGAAGCTCAGCTTCCCTAGGAAACAACACAGATCCAGCTTTGATGATAGACAAATTCTGGGTACATTTTTGGTTGTAATCATCTATTTGGCGACTCTACTGGAGGTTGAACCTCTTGGTGACTCCACTTCATAGTTCTGGCTCAGTTTGTGAGGCATACTCGGAGAAATCCTCAAAAGCTACACGCTGACCCAGTACTTGATCCTAAAAAATCATCAAAGAGAGAAAGGTATTGTAGAAAGGAGCATCAGGTTCAGGTAAACCTAAACAATCTCCTATATCTCTACAAGAAAGGCTTGTAATAGAACAAATACATGTTGAGAGTATAGCATCTAATACTAGCAGTGAAGAAAAACTCTCAGAGATTTATAAATCTCCTTATTCTTTAGGTTCTCCTTTTGCTTTAAGCCCAAAGGAAACCTCACCTCCTATCCATCATACTCCTTTAGTCCTGTCAGTCACTCCTCAGCTCTCTATCATTCAGACTGCCAGTGCTCTTTTAGCTACCACATCTATGGCAGGTCCACAAGCACATACCAAAATGGAAAGAATCATAGCTGCTAGGTATGGACCTCTAATACTCCTAACTCTTTTGAATGCATGCCTACTGGAGAATATCAGAAGTATAGGCCTAATTTCACTGGGATTGAAGGTGTTACTGTTGAAGAACATCTTAAGTCATTCTATAGCTATGCTGATAATCTAGACATTAGTGAAGATGATGTGTGGATGAGAGTCTTTGTCCAAAGCCTAGATGGAGAGGCTAGAAAATGGTTTAGAGAACTAACCCCAGATCTATAGCAGATATTGAAGCTTTAGATGATGCATTCCTAAAGCATTTTGGGGATAAAAATGACCTCCTCTATTACCACACTGAGTTTGGCAACTTAAAGAGAGAAAATGGTGAGTTGCTGTCTAATTTCAATAAAAGGTTTAACCGTATGTACAACAAGATTCCAGTTGAAGTAAAACCCACTACTACCTCTGCTAAACTCACCTATGCTAGTGCTTTTGATTTTGACTTCTACCTACTGTTGACAGAGAGGCGATGTGCTACTTTGGTTGACATGCAGGATGTAGCCTTGGAAGTGGAATCAAACATCATGGCTGCAGAGAAACTCAAGGGAAATGTTGATAGAAGAAGACAAAGGGGCGAGTCTTCATCATCCCCTGATCCTAAGATAGATAAAATGACCAAAATGATTGAGTCATTAGCCTCTGAAATCCCTAAATTGAAGGTCGAGTAGCAACCGGGGAAAGGAAGAATGCCTAATACCTTTGCCCCAAGAAATCCAAATCCAAATCCATACAGAAGAACGAATGAGCAGTTGCAGATTTTGCAAAGAAACAAAAATGAAGACCAAAGGGTGAAGTCTCCTTTTCAGAATGCAGTCATGGAAGAAGACCAGTTCGAAGAAGATGATGAGATCCATTGTCTAGAAGACAAAGACAATGCTTCCTTTTTTACCTCAGCTACATATGAAAAGTCATTATGCAATGACCAGATCAGCCAGGAATGGGATGGTGAAGCTATTCTACAAGTTGTAGATCAGCAAAGATATAATTTAAGGTCAAAAATAAGTAATGCCAATGAAACTCCTGTTCAAAGAACTGCTATCCCTATAGTACCGCAAGCTAATAAGCAAGAACAATTGGCAGTTGATCCCATCATCCTCAAAGCTCCAGCTTATGAGGTAAGAGTCCTCGACAAGTCCCCTTCTCCTTTCAATTTTCAATCAGAAATTCAAAAGCTAAGAATACCTATGCCTCTTATTGAACTAGTGAAGAATGAGTCCTAAAAAAGATCCATCCTCAAGGTCCTTGAACCTAAAGCCATCCAAGCCTCCAATGACTATGTAAATCTGCAAGATGAAAATCCAGCTGTTATCCTCAACCCAATGATTGAAAACTATGAAGACATCTCCCCATCATTCTATGTCTCTCTGACTATTCATGATAAAATCCTTCACAACTGCCTTTTGGACACTGGAGCCAGCCATAATCTAATGCCCAAGGTTGTGATGGATGAGTTGGGTCTTGACATCACTAAGCCTTATCATGACCTGTTTTCTTTTGACTCTAGAAAAGTAAAATGTCTAGGGTTAATCAAGGACCTAGCCATCACTTTGTCTCAGTTGCCTATGAAAAGGATGATGATGGACATTGTGGTAGCAGATGTACCTCCCAACTTTGGCATGTTACTTTCCAGAGGCTGGATCAAGAGACTAGGTGGATCATTACAAAATGATCTGTCCTATGCTACTGTCCCAGTTTTCGGAGGTTAGAGTAAGAGATTATACAGAGAGGCGCAATTGGCTTATATAATCAGTGATGAAAAGAATCCCACCAATCATCCCATATATGCTATTGACACTGATTTTGGAGCTTGTATCCTTCATATTGAAGAATCTCAGTTGGCCTTCACGCAGCTCAAGAAACCAGTTTGCCAAATCGGTGAGGAAGAAAACCCACAGATTTGGGATATGTTTTTTGATGGGGCTTGCTCTAAAGAAGTTGCAGGGAAAGGTGTGGTCCGCGTGTCCCCAACACAGGAATACATTCATTTGTCTTTCAAATTAGCCTTTCAAGTCACAAACAACATCGTGGAATACGAAGCTTTAATTCTGGGCTTAAGCGCTGCTAAAAAAATGGGTATCAAAGGCTTGAAAGTGCTTGGAGACACAGACCTTATTATTCAGCGAGTAAATAAAATGTTCCAAGCTAAGCATCCAAGGCTGAAGGCATACAGAGATGGGGTATGGAGGCTCAAGGAATCTTTCAGCAATTTCAACATTTCTTATATTCCAAGAATGAGGAACCGGCTTGTCGATTCCCTCGCTGTCTTTGCCAGCATGTTTATTCCTCCGTTGCCTCCTAAATTGACATATGAAGTTCAAGTAAAATACAAACTGTCTCTTCCTGACAATGTCAAATATTGGAGGGTTTTTGAAGACGAAGAGGAAATTAACAGGTTTTTTCAAGTCGTTGGGGAATTTTCTGAAACATGCATCAATCAGGAAAACGAAACCATGGAAGAATGCAGCCAACCCAAGCTAAAAAGCGAGATCGGCCAAAGAAGCATCGTCCAGCTACCCAGCAACTACATACCAAAAGGATTGGTGCCTCTAGAGAGGCTTTTCGATCATAATGACATGCCCTATAATGCGGCCAAAACAGAGAATGAGTCTGCCGTCCGTAAACATAATATAGGCAGCCTAGCCCATCCAAAAAACATAAATCTATCCACGCATTTGTCCTCTGCCCAGAATTCTGAGTATTGCACCCTCATGAAGCAATTCACTGACATTTTTGCCTGGGAATACAGCGATCTTAAAACCTATGATGCAGACATCATTCAACATAAGATCCCATTGGAAAATAACACCATACCTTTTAGGAAAAAATTATGACCTATCAACCCTCTCTTATTGCCTTTGATTGAGAAAGAAATCAAGAAACTATTGGATGCCAAAATCATAGTCCCCCTAAGGTATTCAAGGTGGATAGGCAACCTTGTGGTGGTAAGAAAGAAAAATGGAGAAATCAGACTTTGTGTCGACTTCAGAAATCTAAACAAGTGCTCTAAAAAAGATAACTATCGTCCGTACAAGATGGAACACTTGCTGCAAAGAGTTTCAGGGGCTAGAGTCATTTCTTTCTTAGATGGATTTTCAGGTTACAATCAAATTGTTGTACACCCTGAAGATCAGGAAAAGACCACCTTCACTACTCCTTGGGGCACTTTCATGTACTCAAATATGCCTTTCGGACTGATGAATGCTAGGACTACTTTTCAGAAGGCCATGGGACATAGCCTTTGTGAGAGAGAAGGACAATTGTGTCCTTATTTATCTTGATGGCATAACGGTCTTCTCCAACAGCCACAAAGACCATTTACAACATTTGAAGAAGGTATTCCTAAAGTGCAGACAGTTTGGAATTTCAGTCAACCCAAAGAATTCACAGTTTGCTCTAGAAGAAGGCAAACTTTTGGGACGTATTGTTTCTGCTGAAGGTGTGAAGATTGATCCAGCTAGGGTTCAATCCATTCAGACATTTTCCATCCCAAGGTCAAAAAGGGACATTCAATCCTTCTTGCGTAAGATTAACTTCATTAGGAGGTTCATTCCAAACTTTGCAGAGCTTGTAAAACACATCACTTCCATGCTGAAGAAAGGAGCAGAAATAAAATGGACAGATGCTTCAAGAAGCTCTTTTGAGGCCATCAAGCAAGCTATCATGGAAGCTCCCACTCTAATCAGCCTAGATTACACTAAGGAGTTTTGTATCTTCTATTTTGCCTCTTATGATACACTTGCAGCAGCTCTGTTGCAGAAAAATGATGAATGCATAGAGCACCCTGTGGCCTTTTTCAGCAAAACTTTAAGGGATGTTGAACTGAGGTATGACATTATCGAAAAACAAGCTAATGCTGTCATAAAGTCTTTAAAGGCATTCATAATTTATATTCTTAATTCCAAAGTAGTTGCATATTTACCTTCAGCCTCAGTAAAGGATGTCTTAACTCAGCCAGATATTGATGGGAAGAGAGCTAAATGGATTGCAAAATTCATAGAGTTTAACATAGAGGTGAAGCCCACTAAGCTCGTCAAAGGCCAGGGCTTGGCTAAACTTATGGCTGAAGAAAATTGCAGCTTGTTAGATATAAATTCCATGGGTCTGAATTCAGATTATGAGCAGGTAAAGGGAGCAACAGAAGAGCAAAAGTAGGATCAATCTGGCTGAAAATCTAGTCACATGTGAATGGTATTACAACATAGTTCATTTTTTGCAAAAGCTAGAAGTCCCTCCAGGACTTAGCTCAAGTCAAACTCATGCCATTAAACTCAAATCAGCCAGATTCTACATTAATAAAAATATGCTTTATTGGAAAGACCCATCAGGAATCCTCTTGAGGTGTCTAGATAAAGAACAATCTCTAGAGGTCATACACCAGTTTCATTCTAACATCTCTGGAGGGCATCATTATTGGAAAACCACAGCTCACAATATCTTAAGGGCTAGATATTATTGGCCTACTTTGTTCTCTAATGTGTTTTCTTTTGTAAAAGTTTGTGGCAAATGTCAGAGGTTTGCAGGAAGACAGTAGCTAAAATATCTACCCTTAAATCCAATACATGTCAATGGTCCTTTCCAGTAGTGGGGCTTGGACTTTATAGGTGACATCAACCCACATTCTAGTGGCCAACACAAATGGATCTTAGTAGCCATTGATTATTTTACCAAGTGGATTGAGGCTATACCCACTAAGAATGTCGGTCATCAAGTTGTCATAAAGTTCTTGAATGAGAATATTTTCACTAGATTTGGTTGCCCAACCAAACTAGTCACTGATAATGCAGCAACGTTCAAGGCAAAAGAATTGATGGACATGACTGAATCCATGGGCATTCAAGTGGTGCATTCTACCTCATATTACCCTCAAGGCAATGGTCTGGCAGAATCATCTAACAAGAGCCTGGTAAGGGTAATAAAAAATTTGTTAGAGGACAACAAAAAGAGCTAGGATTCCAAGTTGAAGTTTGCACTATGGGCTGACCGAGTTACCATCAAAAAGTTCATAGGTAATTCTCCATTAAAATTGGTTTATGGTGCTGATGCTGTTTTCCCCATCTAGCTCATCCTCCCTATGGCTAAGTTCTTGCAAGAAGAAAAAGATGAAGAGAATGATATGGTAAGAAGAATGAATAACCTGGTTGAACTACACCAGATAAGAGAATAGCTGGCTGATAAATCAAAGGCTTATCATAAGGCAATCAAAGAAACTTTTGACAAGAAGGCAAAAGCGAACAAGTTCCAAGTTGGTGATTGGGTGCTTAAATGGGATGCATTTAAAGAAAAAAGAGGTAATCATGGCAAGTTTGACCCCTTGTGGACAGGTCCTTTTGTCATTGCTCAAGTTCGGCACAACAATACATTCATCCTGCACAATCTGGAAGGAGAAGATGCATTTGGTCGCCCAGTAAATGGGCGGTTCTTGAAACTCTATTTCATTTAAGGCCTTAAAGCCTTGGTATTGTAAATATGTTTTTCTTTCAGTTTTTATTTTTATGCTAAAAAGACTCCATGCCCAATGGAACACAAGAAGGAAGATTTAAATTTTGTTTTTACAGGAAAGGCATTGATCTACAGTTCTTGAAACCTCACAGGGAGGCTTTCATCCCCAGAAGGAGCCAATGTTAGCCTTGGAGGCAAACGGCCCAAAAATGGATCCATATATGTCCTAAAAGTCTCCAAACTGGCTTAAGAATTATCCCAAAGGATCCAAGTATGCTCCAAAATTCTTCAAAATCCTCTTAAGGGTCGTTCGAAATCAAAATGGTCGAAGGAGGAAAGCCCTTAAAGGGGAGGAAATACACTATCAAGAGGCAGGAAATGCTTGAAAACCATTAAAATTCCAAAATCACTAGCTTAAAGTGAGAAGGCACAATAGCCGTTAGATTTGGTCGATCAACGGCCCAGATCTAATCGGCAGGTCGCATCGGCGGAGGCAAATCGGCGTAGACAATGGGGTGATGGCGATGGCGATTGGCAATTAAATGAGGACTATCAATTGCATACGTGGATCAATGGCCCAAATCACATCGGCAGATTGCAGATCGGGAAGACCAAAGGGGCGAGGCCTTTACATATAGCAATATGGGATTGCGATCAGATCGCATCACATTATTGCATCGGTACTAACCAAAGGGGTGGGGCCTTTACATATAGTGATATGTGATCATATCACATCACATCACATTATTGCATCGGTGCTAAACAAAGGGGCAGGGCCTTTACATATTCCTATGTGCGATGTGATAAGGTCGGATTCGATGACATTGTGAACTATATTCCATAATATTTCAAGTCTGCACCCAAGCATTTTGTAATGCATTCTCCATATATCTCGTTATTTAACAAAATACACAAGAACCTTGGCAGCACCAATAGCGATGAAGTCCGGACCTGATGTGTTTCAAAGGCGAACTATATATATGTTTTCAGGTCCACAAAGGCTGGTTTTTCATGTTTTTTAAGGTTTTCGCCATATTGCAAAAATACGAAGGGAACAAAGGGACCTGGCCATCTATGATAGGTAATAGCGACCCAAGAGGTGGACCTGATGGGTAAATAAATCATTTTTTAGGACTTTTAAAGTCCGAAAGGAACAAACATTGGCGGGAGTTTACAACGTTACAGTGTTTTCTGTGCAAAACAGAAAACACTCATTATTAAACAGTGTGAAGAGAAACCGAGGCCGAGAGGAATTTACAACGCAACAAAGCATGCCTAACGAGCCCTAAACAGAAATATCATGGGAATCTACAACACAACACAACCTGAATCAGATACATCATGGAGCAGCACAGCACGACACAACCGAAATCAACAGAAGAGATTGTGGGCATCTCTGTCAAGAGAGAGCTCCTTGCTAGCACACACAAAATATCTGAATGTGGTTATTCCTCTGTCAGAAAGAGAAAAACCTCTGAGCCATGCCTGCCTATTGGGGGAATCAAATGGTTAAGGGACAAATCAGACAAGGTTAAGACTCTGAGCCTTCTAGAGAGCTCAGGAGCATTGTAAAGGGCCTATAAAAGGCAAAAAACTAGATGTAACAAGCAAGGATAATTTTAGGGGCGAATGTTCGCCCTTTGGCGAAATTAAGGGGTTTTAAATTTTTAGTGGGCGAATATTTTGTATCATAGTACATTTTTACAAATCACCTCAAATAGCCCACCTTATTTTAAGGGAGAGGGTAAAAAAGGTAAATTTAGCCCTTGAAATTAGGACTTACAACCTTCCATTCACCTATTTTCAAGAATAGGTTTTATTTAAGTGAATCCTATGGGCCAAATACCATATTTATAAAAGAGGTATGGTAAATTAATAAAAATATAAATAAATGAGAGGTATGGTAAATAAATAAAACATTTTTTATATTTACTCCATAAGTCACCTTATATACATGTAAGGGTGTAAACAAATAAAAATATAAGTAAAGTGGATGTATGGTAAATAAATAAAACGTTTTTTATATTTACTCCATAAGTCACCTTATATACATGTAAGGGTGTAAACAAATAAAAATATAAGTGGAGGTATGGTAAATAAATAAAACGTCTTTTTATACTTACTCAAAAGGTATGGTAAATAAATAAAAATATAAATAAACTAGATGTATCGTAAATAAATAAAACCTCTTTTTATATTTAGTCCATAACCCTCGTTCTATTTATGAAGGCTCAAGAAAGAGGTTTTATTTAAGTGAATCCTATTGGCCAAATACCATATTTGTAAAAAAGGTATGGTAAATTAATAAAAATATAAATAAACGAGAGGTATGGTAAACAAATAAAACATTTTTTTATATTTACTCCATAAGTCACCTTATATTTACGAACACTCAAAAAATGGGTTATATTTAGGTGAAACCTATGGCCAAAATACTATGGGACAAATACCATGGACTAGATTGTTATTAATACCATGCAAAAAACCATTATTAACCCTAATATTAGAATTAATAAAAACAAAAATGGCACATGGTATTGACCCATGGTATTCACCAAAATGGCACATGGTATTGACCCATGGTATTCACCTGGAATGTAGCCTATTTAAATGGGGGAATTAAACCAGCATGTAGCCTATGCTAAGATTCACTAGGAATTTACAAAGTTTTATTATTTAGTGAAAGACTCGCCAAGATCTTACAAGATTTTATAATTGAGTAAAATATTCGCCATGCCTGGTGAGAGATTCGCCAAAAAATTATATATACATATTATATTATTCATAAAATCGCCTTCTATTTTTCCTATATACCATGGAGATTCGCCCATTTATTATATTTATAAATTTAGGGGGGGTTCTTAAAATTTTCCCTGGTAACAAGGGTTCAACTTTTGGAGATTATTCCTCCTCTATTTATTCAAGCTTCTCATCTTCATCCTAAGAAATATAAGCTTCTTTTGCCATTAGATGTTCAATGTCCATTCCCTTTATGTTGTTCTACGCTTGCACTTGAACAGTTTGTTCAGGTTTTCTGTGTGTGTAAGGCCAAATAACTGTCATCTTATCTCTACTTTGATATATTAGATTAGAAAGCTTCTTTACTGCCTGTAGCTAGCTATTTATATGTGTTATTATATATGCATCTGCCAGTATAGTCAGTAAGTTTATTTGCTACCTGTAGCTAGCCATTCATATATGTTCATGTATTTGGTACTATCAGTATTCTCCATCTATCCATTAAATCTACAAACTATTGAGAATTTGTGGTATAAAGCCTTGTGTTGTTAAGGGTGTTCATGCATGTCTTGAGTAAGAATAGAGCTAAAATGGTTATCTAACTTGATCCAAACCATTATTTGTTCCAATAGTTCAGAGAACAATATTGAAGATTACATGTTATCAGACATCTCCAATTTACAACCTAGGAGAGTTTCCTGGAGTGTTAACAGTATGCATTAGTACAGAGTGTGAAAAAGTGGAAACATTACCTAATAGGAAAAGAGATAGTTATACATATTGATCATCAACCACTTCAATTTTTTCACTCACAAACTAAGTTGCAACAGTCAAGACACTATAGGTGGATGGGTTTTCTACAACAGTTTCATCTAGCCATCAGATATAAAAAGGGCATACACAATAAAGTTGCAGATATGTTGTCCAGACCAATCATAAATGCATCTACTATACTTAAGCATAATTCAGTATTGCATGAAAGCTACATTGAACAGTATGCTCAAGATATAGATTTTAAAGATGTATATGCAACTTTAAGTCATGGCAAACAAGTAGAAGAATGGGATTATCATGTTAAGGACCGATTCTTGTATCATTTGGGAAAGTTATGCATTCTTCAAATAGAAAGAGTAAAGATAATTCGAGAAGCACACACTTCTCTAATATCAGGTCACTTTGGTGCAAGTAAAATAGTTGCACAGTTACAAAGATTTTGTTATTGGCCAAAAATGAATGAGACAGTTTCTAGATATGAAAGAGGGTGTACCATGTGTGCTAAAAGCACGCCCAACAATAGAAAACTAGGCTTGTACACTCCACTACCAGTTCCTTCTCATCCCTGGGAAAGTGTTTCTATGGACTTCATTGGGGGACTGCCTAAATCTAGAAAAGGTCATGACTATTTATATGTTGTTGTGCATAGGTTCAGTGAAATGTGTATTTTAATACCTTGTAACAAACAGATTACAGCTAAACAAATTGCAAAGTTGTTCTTTCAACATGTATGGGTTCATTTTGGATTACCCACTTCCATTATATCTGATCGAGATACCCGATTTATTAGGAAATTTTGGTCAAGTTTGTGGGAATTAATGGACATTAGACTGAGGAAGAGCACAAATTTTCATCCGCAAATAGATGGTCGAACAGAAGTGGTCAACATGACAGTGATCTAGTTGCTCAGAGGCTATTGTAGCAAGCATCCCAAGCTTTGGGATGAGCATTTATGTTATGTGCAGCATGCTTACAACCGAGATAAACATTCTTCTACACAGAGATCTCCTTTTGAGACCTGTTTTGGTTTCACACCAAGGTCTCCCTTGGATTTTGCCTTTGGTAAAGACATAGCAGTTTATGGACACAGTGATGTGGAAAAGGCAACCAAGTTCATCGAACAAATCCAAGAGATTCACCACGCAGTCCAGGGCCAAGCCAAGTACAAGGCAAGGCATGATAAGTATCGGATGGAGCATAGCTTCCAAGTTGGTGATTAAGTCTAGTTGTATATCAACAAAAGACAAAATGCAAGGTGAAGGTAGGAAGTTGAAGCCAATAAGGTATGGACCTTTTAAGATACTTGATAAAATTGGTGAGAATGCTTTTCGCCTTGATTTACCAACTTACATGCACATCTACTCAGTTGTTAATGCAGACAACTTGAGACTATTGAACCTTCATTAATTGAAGATCCTAAAGAGCAGAGTCAATTGCCTTTTATTGATGATCTGTTACCTAAATATCTCAATGAGTTGTAGGAATATATAGTTATGGACAGGAAGGTGAGAACTACGTGCAGGGGGGATGTTGAGTACCTGAGGATTGGACTCAAAGGTTCAAAACCAAGCAGTGCGAAATGGATAGAAATAGGGCAAGCGAGAAATCTGCACCCTCACTTGATGGATGCTTAAAAACCAACTTTTGGTGGTCCAAAAGATTTTTTTAGTGGGAATGTTGTGATCCAAATCGGATCCTAAAACACTCTCTAAGTTTTTATAACTCTGTAAAAATTCATGCCAAAGTTTTAGAGACTTACAAAGGTCGATTTTATTAGAAATACCCTCAGCACAGTTGTAAATTGTGAGCAACGCGGAGCAACGAGGACCCTCGGTCAAGCATGCAGATCGTTGGCCCATGGTAACGCGCGCTGCCACAAAACAACAAAACGGGAGGTCTTTTGGAGAAACGAGGGAGGTTTTTGACATATCGTCGGGCAAACCCTTCAGTGAAGGAAAATCCCCGAGCGACCAAAACCGGAAAGTCAAAAACTATACGGAATTCGCCAATTCCGTCAGAGGTGGGTCCCACACAAAAGCCAGTAGGATATCAGAAGGGCTTCGAGCGATAAGCAGTTTCAACCGAGTCCCACCCGATGCCACACACTGGGTGCCACACGTCTGGTGGAAGAGAGAGAAAATCGCTGACATCAGACGGATAAATGTCATGCAACTTACCCGCCCGATATGGACGGAGACCGTAGGATCTGGAGGCTCCAGATCGACGGTGGACATATGATCCGATGGATGACCGGATTCAACGGGGTAAATAGGCAGAGTTTTATAAAGTTTCAAGTCCGGCATGAACGATGAGTTGGTAGAAGAATCGTGTTCGTGGGCAAGCTGGGGGTTAAACGAAAATAACAACCGTTCAAACACTTCCAAGAGAACTGATACTCAGCTCGTTATGAAACAGGTGGCCACCTCCCTGTGAGACGTTACACAGTGATGATGACGCAAAACAGAGGAATTAAAATAGACAAGAGGCAGGAGAACCAAAGCACCGAGAAGCGGAAACGAATAGTCAGAAAGCAAATTGGCTTTAAAGCCACAAACTGACAGAAACAAAGGGAGCAGTGAGAGATAGTCAAGGCAAAAAGCCAAGAGCAGAGAACAGAGAAAGTAAGCTGAGCTGACCTGAAGGCAGCATCGAGCCACATAGAGCCAGAGAGAGTTAGAGAGTCTGTGTACTCTAGAGAAGGATTGAGAGGTTCAAGCAAACTCCTCTGTACATCCCTGTTATGTATTGAGTCTCAGATTGGACTCATACTACTGTGACCAATAGAGGTCGAGTTTTTAGTAAGGAAAGTCTGTGTACTCTAGAGACTTGGGGGATCCAAGTCTAGTCCTACTGATTTATATCTGTTGAGTGAGACTCAAATTGAACTCACTGTTGTAAAAATCTACTTTGAAAACATAATAGAGAGGCCACCACTGAAGGCTGGACCGGGAGACGTAGCCCAGGAGTATTGGGTGAACTCCTTATTAAACTTGTTGTGTTTACATGTTTGCCTGTTATGTTTTCACTAACTGCTTCAGTGTCTGTGTATTTCGCAATCTTATCGATCCGTTGCATAAAATAACATAGGCACATCCATGCACATTAGTCTGTAATACCTTTAATTCTTTGTCCTAGATAAATTCCAGATCAATAAAGGAGAAAAAGGCAGTCTCAAGTACTTGATCAAGGGATTATTCAAGAGAAGAAGTCTACTATCTTCAAGGACAGTATCTAACACAATCAAGGGAGAGAACAAACTTGAAGGAGCCTCAAACTACAGGTCTTAGAAAAAGAGGATTGACCTCATTCTTGAAAAGAACAAGGTACTAGACTTGGTTAGAGGAAAAGTAAAGAAGCCTACAGAAGACTCCAATGACGTTGATAAAGTGAAGATCAGAGAATTATAATTAGTGTCCATGACTCTAATGGTAGAAGGAATAAAGGACAACCTTGTCCCATTCATAGCCAACATTGACCATGCTCAAGAAATGTATGAGGCCTTGTCAAAGTTATTCACTATTAAGAACATTGGTCAAGTAGCAAGCTTGAATAATGAACTAAGGACCACAAAGATGACTAAAGAAGACACAGTGGCTTTCTTTAAGAGAATAGCAAGAATCAGAGATGATCGTTTGGCCATTGATGAAGTTATTCCAGACAAAGAACTTGTGATCACTGCTCTATTAGGGTTGCCACCTTCTTGAGGTGCATTTGTTGAATGACTTAATAGTTGGAACGTAGCTCCCACTTTTGAAGAACTATGGACTGCTTGCAACCAAGAAGAATTAATGATCTCATTAGTTTCCAACCCTGAAGAAGTTTCAAATGCTTACACTGCTCATCACAAAGGAAACTTCAAGAAATCGAAAGGACCGAAAAGGAAGGTAGACATGTCCAAGGTAGAATGTTACCAATGTCATAAGAAGGGTCACTACAGGAGTGACTGTCCCGACAATCCAAGGAATAAGAAGAGAGAAAGAGATCAAGCTAATATTGTTGAAGAAGAAGACCTAAAGAAAGCCAAACCCGAAGAATCTGACATAAGGGACTTACACTACTAAGTCCTTTGCTTTTAGTCTTAGATATTCTATTTTATTTTTTTGACGTTTAGTATTTATAGGTTTTAACATGTTCTTGGAAAATATATTTTTATTGTTTTTATAAGTTTATAGGTATCCCTCAAGATTTGGAGGGAGCGCTCAACATCTCCCAAAGATAAGTATCTCATTTCTTTTTAGTTTTTGGTTTCATGTACTTATTTAAGCTTTGGTTATATTAAATACTAATCACCATTCTACTTCTATTGTCTTGATTAGGAAAACATCTGCTAAATCCTCAAGGAGTATAGAAGAGGGCCTCCCAAGAGAAGGTTTATCAAGGAACAAAGGTATGCCTTAAAATACAAAACATTGATCTCTACATAACAAAAGTTTATTCATTTGATAATCTAACATAAATAATCACATTTACAAATAGAAATAGAAACTATCAAAAACTATCAAATAATTTTTCGCTTCAGTTCTTCAACCCGCATGATTAAGAGTCAATAATTGACTAGAGGAAATGACCCCAACAGTAGTAAGAGTAAGTGTGAAACAAGGTTCATTACATATAATTCTCATAAAACCAACTCTAATTTACATGAATATATTTTATTTAAGGATGGCTAACATGAAATATGTGGGACTGGAAAGATCCTAACACGGAACACACATTATTTATTCACACAATTTGTTTGTACAAAGTCTCTCTTGAGTCTATGTTTCATTATGATTGATTTAGAGGGCATTCACAGGCTAACCTAATCTTCATAGCTATATCTTTAATCACTTAACAAGAAATTTAAAATAGCCTTTGTATTTTTAACTCCAGATAAATGTTATCCACTACAACACAAGCAAGCCAGAAGATATTGAGGAACATCTGCAAAGTACCTTAAAAACATTGCTAGCTCCATAGCAGTATTGCTCATTCCTTCCTTTGTGGTAGTGCTCACTTTACCCTTTGCATTCAGTCCTCTATCCTCTCCATATGCTAGCAAGACATTGGAAGAAAAATTAAATAAACAAAACAAGCACTCTTAGCTCGTAAAAATCTATAAATAAATGAATTACTTACAAATTGCAATTGTTGTTAATTTAAAGAAATCAAATCATAATAACTCCACAAATAAGCAAAACAGGGAGGTGTTGAGAAAGAGCTACACTGTATACCTTGTAGAATATTATTTCGCCCTTTGCACACAGTGTTGCAAGTTCTCTGTGTAGTTGAAGAAAAGCTAGAAACAACAAATAGATAAACAAACCAATAGCATTACCACAAGAGGTCTATAAATGATGAAGGCTACTGAAACGAAAACCAGAGAATTAGATATGGCAATTGCTGTTGATAACAGGGAAATCAAAAATTCCTTTCACCTCATCGGGAATGAACATTGTGTTAGCCAGTTTGCTTCAACTATCGAATGGCCCAGAGATAAAAACCACTGATTTAGAAAATTTCCCCCTCTGCTCTTATTTATCAACTTCTCCCTCTGTGCCATGCTGTCGCTCCTCTTTAGCTAACACAGTAATAATAGCTTCTACCTCCTATAATATGTGAAATTTGCCAAATAACGTCAGAGAAAAAAATCATGAAAATAACAAATACCGATTCACATGTCGCTCAAATGAATCAATGGCTGACGAATGCTTCTCGTCTGGTTGCTGGAGGTTCTGAACAAATTGGACTTCAATGAATTATCCCTTTCTTGCCACCTCTATCTCTTTAATTGTTGCCCCTTGCTGCCACTTCTATCTCTTTTATTGCTGCCCGACTCTACTTATCCTGCTTAAACCACTAATGTTTGCTCGGTGTTTGTCATCTTGTTCCTACCATTGCTTCATACTACTGAACTATGGTGTTTTGCCGTGGAACTCGCTGGCGCATTTAAAGTGTTTATACTTTAGAAATACCACATTGGTGTTCGTGTGAATCCCTCGGGTAAACCACACACCAAACTAGGGTATGCATGTTACAGGTCTAATAAACTAGGGCGTGCATTATAAGTTATAAGTCTAAACACTTTGAGTTTCAATTTTTTTGAAAAAAAATTCGTGAGAATTATCTTCCAGGTGAGATTGTCCTCTAATTAAACAAATCATAAATATAATTTTTTTTTAAATCAATCATATTAAAATATTTAAGATATAATTATTGATAATAATGTTGATATATATCAATAAATATATGTAAATTTAGTATTTTCCTTTTTTATATAACACTTTTTATATCTCATGTGAAAACATCTTATTATTATATAATGACATTTTTACCATAATTAAAATATAGCATAACAAATTTTATATATACATGGTTGAGTGGGCCTATTAGTTAAGAGCATGTGTTTCCCCCTAGAAGGTCGCAGGTTCAAAACCAAAGGGGGTAGAGTATGTATAACTTCTTAGACTTAGCATTCAAATCGCCATGACCTTAAAATATATATATATATATATATATATATGAAAATTATTATAATAATATATTTAAATAACTAATTATATAAATAAATTATTAAATCTATTATTATATTAATTTATTAATTTTGAAAAAAAATGTAAAATTATTGAAATGCTTAAAATTAAGATATCACTGTAACATTATTGAAAGAGTGGTAAAAAGAATGTTCGACTTCCGTAACGAAACTAGTCCTAGACATGCTAGTAAGGTGAGTAAGGTCAACTCAATTTGGCTGCCCAAGAATGTCAATAGTTGTTTATGGGGTTGAGCGCCCTGAAAGGGTTACGGAGTAGCAATGTCGGGGGCAGGGAACCAAGGCCACTGAACCGTTCTGTAAGGCTTCTACCTGCTAAAAAAATATTTATTTACCCCTAATGACATCAGCATTACATATACATTGTTTATGGTAACATCGTTTATGGTAATACTTTATCAGCTCTTAACAAGCATATCAGCGTTACATATACATTGTTTATGGTAATATAAATCTTAGTCACACACTTATCAGCGCTTTACATGCATACCCTTCACACGACATCATTATGGCATTTTATAAGTGTTTATCTGTGGTAACATGAAACGTGCACATGATGTTATTAAGCGTATGCGTTGATCAATGTTTACATTAACATTAAGATTTTGGTTAATGGTTTAAACCTACCCTATCCACCTGTCTCGAGATGTTTCCGATGGTTTGCATGGATGTACTTACCATTATGGTTGACGATTTGATATTTTATTTAAGTCATTGTCCTGCGTTTTCTGCAATTGCCATTTAAGATCTCCAGTTGTAACATGGCTACCCGTGCCAGCAATATATTCGGACAGGTCTGGGTTTTTGCGCTGTTGAAAGGTTGTTCCGGTTAACGTTTTCCGGCCACCACTCCTTGGCGCTTTAATACCTAAGCTCTCACATGAAGTCCACCTGGCGCGGCGCAGCGTGAAAACTAGCCAGCTAGCCTAAGCTACGGCATGCTGGTTGCTACCCAGTTACCAACGCTGAAGGGCGGCTTTAATGTGCCTAGTACAAGGCACGAATGAGCCCATGTGACAGAAGAGCCCGCGCCCATTTCTACGGTGGAGATGGAATCTCCCATATCAACGGTTGACATCCACCAGGTATGGATAAAAAATCTTAAAGGGGTTTTTCTAATCGCATTTGATCTCATTACCGCTCATTTTCGCAGTGGCTCTCATCCTCTGCGGATCTCTGGCGAGTGGCATTTTGCAGCACAGGCTACCTACATGTTTGTCCATGGTGGAGATAGGCTCTGCCTGCCAACCATGGCCGCGGTATACATGCCCTCCTTGCTTACAATGAAACGCTTCTCTGTTTACCTTTTTATTCCTTGTTTGGTTATGGTTCTGATGCTAATCTGCTTTTGTTTTTTTTTTTTTTTTTTTGTCCTGGCTTCTCCTCTGTCTCAGGTGCAGAATACGGGTGCCGCGACCAGTGCATGGTGGAGAACAGCTCTTCCAACCCTTCTCCCGCTTCCTGGTAAGAGGACCGACGCTATGTATATGAAATTATGAGAGGATTCTGGAAGCGGGTTCTGGCCGACTTCCTTCTTGGCATTCTGCCGAAACAATATTTAAGCTACTGTGTTTGTTTATTGTTGTTCTGATTCATCCCCTGTTTGTGGGAGAGACGGTAACCCGCTCTGGTTTCCCGTGGTATGTTTGGATTCCGCCCGGAACTATTATGGCGGCAATACCCCAACCGGGCTGCGCTCGCTACACGTTGTTTTTAATACATTCTGTATTTGGTACAGGGCCGAGGGTTATTCCTACGGCGAACATTCATACTTAATAGCAATTACAGCAATTGTAATTTCTCTTGTCTGGTTAATGATTATATATATGTATTTGCATAGTAAGTGTTACGGCTTGTAATGGACTTTGGAGACTTCTGTTGGATTATTACCGATGTTTTACTTGATTTATGAATACAGTTGTTCATTGGAAACTTCCGCTACATTTGTCTGTTCTGCGGGATTCTTGTAAATTCCTATTTTAAGTAGGATTATCAACTTCATAGTTTGCATGCTGTGTTACTGGTTAAATATGGATTATTGTTTTGTCTTGGTGACTAACCGCCGACTTCTTACCCTGTTCATACCGGCTACGGCCGCCCATCTCATGATGGTGTTCCACATTTGATTTGGAGCGTTTGGCATAGGGTTAGGACAAGTTTTCTGGCATAAGTACCAGCCCCCTTATCTCGTTGCGCATGCCACATTTATGTTACTACTTTCTGTGTTTTACGAAGGGAACCCGCCGTCACTGTTTTGGAAAAGTTACTTCAAGAACTCACGGTCTAATCATTTTTGTCGACCTGTTACTGTTTCCCTTGTTTCACAGGAATCGCTCTAGGGGGTTTATATGTTCCTAGGCTTTTACATTATCAGTTATTAGATTCACATACTGTGATGGTTATTCACGGAATTCTTTTCCATTTAGCAGTTTCACATTTACCTAGTATTCTTTTCTAGAATAAAATCATTAGTTCTAACTCTATTATGGGTTTTGTTCTTTCCGGTTTTGACTGTTCTTACCTTAAAGCAAACGTACGGGGGTTTTCTTTCTTTTAAAAGATAAATGTCTAAACTTAGACCAAGTCTTTCCTACTTGCATTTTCAGAAGATATTTTCTCTATACCATTCGCAGTTTCCTGCTCTGTCACAACTTTAAATTATTTCAACAGCATATACAGGCAACCAAATACTCCATCATACGTACCTGTTCAGAGGCAAACCTCTTAATGCGCTTGTCAAACCTCCCGACCTTAGGAGGGTCCTTCTCGACCTTCCACCCCCAAGCACTCCTGCAAGATTCTTGCTGTCTACAGACCCTCTGGCACTGCCAGAGTTACGCTATCTGGTCCTTACCAGACATAGCAGTTTCAGGGAGTTCTCTGCTTCCCAACATACGCTATCTGGTCCTTACCAGACGTAGCGTTCGCTGCCAAATTGCAACTTTTCTTGAGTCTTGCTATCTGGTCCTTACCAGACGTAGCAACCTCTTTTTCTTTTCTTTTTGACATTAAGTATCCTTCCTCTATGAGGGCTTAACCGCCATCTGAAGTAGTTAGGGTTTCTTCCCTTTCTGACAGATGTCATATTTTAGTTCTAATACCCCTCTGATGAGGAAACTCTATAATCATTAACAGTTGTTTTTATTTCCAAGCCACACTTGATGGCAACCAATAACAATTATCAATATAATTAATTGAAACAGTAACAACAATAATAATTACTCAGTTTTACCAAACATAACCATAACCAATAGTTAAATTTATTGTTTTTAATTTTAACATTAACAATTAACTGGGGCGTTACATCTCCCCCTCCTGAAGCTCAACATCGTCCCGATGTTGTTCACCCATAAACAGTTCGGGATAATTTACTTTCATGCTCTGTTCATCCTCCCAGGTGGCCTCTTCTGGCCCAAAGTGTTGCCACTGCACTTTAACCTGGTTGATGACTCGTTTCCGCAGCACGACCCTTCTCCGATCTAATATGCTCACCGGCTCAACTAGGAATTCTCCTTCTGGTTCCACCTAAAACACACAACAATCTGATCAGTGTTTTCCCCTGGCAAACACTTGTAGTTTAAGCTTCTCACAGTATCCACATACCTGTATGTCCTGCCAGCTAATTATGTGTTTAGGGTCATAGACATATTTTTTTAAAACTGACACGTGGAAGACATTATGGACCCGGATGTGGCTAGGTAGGGCTAGCTGATAAGCTACCGGCCCCACTCGTGCTAAAATCTGAAAAGGCCCACAGAAACGGGGTGCCAATTTGGCACAACCATTCCATTGTAACGCGCTTCTCCTTGCCCGAATTCTAACGTATACATGTTCTCCCACTTGGTACTCCCTAAAGGTCCTTTTACGATCTGCAAAACTTTTTTGTCTGTCTTGGGCTATTTTTAAATTAGCCCGCACTTTCTTAACCATTGCCTCCATCTCTTTTAACATTTCAGGACCCAGCATGAGTCTGTCTTCCGGTCCACTCCAACTGGATGGCGTGCGACATTTTCTGCCGTAAAGTACCTCGAATGGGCTCATCTGCAAGGATGCATGATATCCATTGTTGTAAGCAAACTCCACAAGATGCAGATACTCTTCCCACCGAGTGGGTTGTTGCATCACATAAGATCTCAGCATGTCCTCCAACACTTGATTCACCCGCTCAGTCTGCCCGTCAGTCTGCGGATGATATGCGGTGCTAAAATTCAATTGAGTTCCCAGACCTTCAAACAAGGTCCTCCAAAAAGCTGATGTGAATTTGACATCGCGATCGGATATTATAGTTTTTGGCAGCCCGTGGAGCTTAAATATGTTCTGCATAAAAACATTTGCGATTTGGGCTGCACGATACGTAGATTGAACTGGTATGAAGTGGGCTGTCTTACTAAGTTTGTCCACTACAACCATAATAGAGTCATTGCTCTTCTTGGACTTCGGTAACCCTGTAATAAAATCCATGGTAATAACTTCCCATTTCCATTCTGGTATGGGTAATGGTTGTAACAAACCCGCGGGGTGTTGATGTTCAGCTTTAATTAGCTGACATTCTATGCATCGTGCCAGATATTCCGTTACGTCCCTTTTCATGCCTGGCCAGTGATATTCCTTCCGAAGCGAAGTGATTAACTTTTGATAACCCGGATGTCCCGCATAAGGACTTTTATGATTTTCATCCAGAATTTTCCTCTTAATATCGCTCCAGTCGGGTACACATATTCTTTTCTTGTAACGTAAAATGCCTGCTGCGTCCAACTCATAACCTTGTTGCATGATGTGGACGTTTGAATTCTGCACAAGTTGTTTCTTTTGCTGGTAGATTTGATCTTGCTCAGCAGCCTCTATAATTTCTTTGCTAAGGGTAGACCGTCCTTCACTAAGGCCAATTTCATAGAGACAATGCGCTTTTCGGCTTAATGCATCCGCCACCCGGTTTTCTTTTCCTTTTAAGTGTTTGATTTCAAAATCAAAACTGCCCAAAAAGTCCACCCACCTAGCTTGTCTAGCGTTTAAAGTTGGTTGACTTAAGTAGCTAGTTAAGTTGTGATGATCTGTCATCAATAAAAATTTTCTTCCCACCAAATAATGGCGCCACATTTTCAGCGCATGTACTACAGCAGTGAGTTCCAGATCATAGGCTGAATACTTCTGTTCATGTTCTTTCAATTTTCTGGATTCATACGCGATCACCCTCCCTTCTTGCATCAGCACTCCTCCTACACCCTCTTTGCTTGCATCTGTGCAGACTACGTAATCTTTTTCCGGGTCTGCAATGCTCAGCACAGGTGCAGTGGTGAGCAAGTGTTTGAGTTGCTCAAAACTCTGTTGACACTCCGCTGTCCACTTAAATATTTTCCCTTTCTTTTGCAGGGAGGTGATGGGGTATGCAACCCTGGAAAAACTCTCCACGAACCGCCTATAGTATCCAGCCAGCCCCATAAAAGACCGAATATCTGCCACGTCCTTTGGTGTTGGCCATTCCATTATGGTTTTAATCTTCTCAGGGTCCACAGCAATGCCTTTCTCGGTGATGATGTGCCCCAAATACTGGATCTGCTTTTTGTAAAAGTCGCATTTGCTAAATTTTCCATATAACTGATGTTCCCGTAGAGTCTGTAGCACAAGTCTGAGATGCTCCTCATGCTCTTTAATATTCCGAGAGTATATCAGTATATCATCAATGAAAATTAACACGAATTTATCTAAATACTGATGAAATACACTATTCATCAGACACATAAATGTCGCAGGTGCATTGGTCAACCCGAAAGGCAATACCACGAACTCGTAGTGCCCATAACGGGTTCGAAAAGCAGTTTTGGCTATATCTTCTTCCTTAATTCTGATTTGATGGTAACCAGATCTCAAATCAATCTTTGAAAATATCGTCGCCCCTTTTACCTGATCGAACAGTTCATCGATACGGGGTAGTGGATATTTGTTTTTCACCGTCAATTTATTCAGCTGTCGATAATCTATGCACATGCGGAGTGTTCCATCCTTTTTCCTAACAAACAGTACCGGGGCTCCCCAGGGAGATACACTGGGACGGATGTACTTCTTGTCCAACAACTCTTGCAGCTGCATCTTTAATTCTGTTAATTCCGGCACACTCATCCGGTACGGTGCTCGAGACACTGGGGCTGCACCAGGCACCAGCTCTATGGTAAAATCCAAATCTCTTTTAGGGGGCAATCCTGGTATTTCCTCGGGAAACACATCTGCAAACTCTTGCACTACCGGTATGCTTTCCAGTGCATTATCTTTATCTTCAGATTCTGCATGACCCACTTGAACTGCATATACTTGACACTTTTTCCGGATGCATTTAGCCAGTTGTGAGGCAGTAATTGGCCGAATCTGAACTGGCTTCAGAATACCCTGAATTTCCTGTTCATTTCCCAGTTCATCCCGGTAGGAAATTGTCTTGGTTTTGCAATTTATTATGGACCACCGCCTTTCCAGCCAATCCATTCCAATTAACACATCATAAGAGCCGAGAGGAAGTACATTTAATTCTGCTGTCACTGTCTGTCCAGCTATCTTTAATGGACAGTTGCTGACCTTGGCCAGCACCCGCCTTTTGGCCCCGGTAGCTAGGTGAACCAACCAGGGACTCTTAAACTTAATAGATTGTAAATTACAGCTTTCCACTACTTTGGGGCTAACATAACTTAATGTAGCTCCTGGGTCTACTAAAACAGAAACAGTTCGATCAAAAATCTTACCTTCGAACTCTACCATAGTTGGCTGGAAATCAGCTTGACGGTCCTCGAGAGCAGCATTTATTCTTGGTATGGACCGAGCTACATCTCCCACTGTAGAAGCTTCATAAACCTGGGACACCTGATCACTACCCTTTCGGTGAGGACAGTTCTTGATATAATGTGGCCCACCACAACCCCAACACTGTACTAGCGGTCTAACTGTCCCCTCATTATCAACTCTGCCCGGCTGCTCGCTATATTTGGGCTCATTAGGTGGTTTTATTCTGAGCTGATTTCTAGACTGATTCCTACTGCTGAGCCCTTTTGAACCTCCTTTGCTGAAACTGCCACGAGCTCCCTTAACTCCCACAGTGGTTTTACCGCCCTTTCTATCCACCCAACGCTTTCCAAAGCTGTCTCCCTTTTGTTTATTCTGCTGATAGCATATTCTAGCTTTCCAAATCGCTTCATCCATGGTCTTCGGGTTATCAAATTCAATCCTTTCTCGCATTGTTTGGGGTAGACTGCTAACAAACCGCTGCACTTTTGCCTTTTCCTCCCGAATATATGGTACATAGCGGAGCAGAGATGTAAATTTGGTAATGAATTCATCCATGGTCTGCTGCCCAAGCCGCAGATCATGAAATTCCCGTGCTTTTTCATCGTAAAAGCGTTCAGCCAAGTATTTCTCCTTGAAGTACTTCTGAAAAATTTCCCAAGTTATATCCTGTTCACTCACTCCCCTCATCATCTTGACTTCCTCCCACCATAATGTAGCTTTGGCCTGTGGCTGGAAAATAGCTAGTCGTGCCTTAAGATGGTGGTCATATTCGTAAACTTGGAAATATTTGTTCATGTTTATTAACCAGGCTTCCGCAGCCTCCTCAGACTCCCCATCAAAATGTGGCGGCTTAATCTTCCGAAACTCTCCTTGTAGTTCTATCCGCTGTCTTTTTGAGGTTTGATGTTCAGAAGTGTTGTCAGATTTCTCACCTCGAGCCTCTGCCCTTCCCTCTGTTTCGTCCTGATCAGTATGGTAATCTGGTTCTTCTGATACATGCTTTTGCTCCGGACTGGGGTTAGGCTGGTGCTGGTTTTGTTTATCCGATAAACTCTTCAGGATCCTTTCCTGTTCCATGGTCAATCTGGTGTTGTCCTCTCGCAAACGAGCCATCTCGTTCTTCAATTCTTGGACCGTCTCCAATATGGTCAAGTTGGTGCTGCGTGCCTCCTCCCCTAGCTGCACCCAAATCTCAGGATTTCCCTGAGGGTGGGTGACGTTGTCTGGTCTGTCCACATTTCCATGAGGAGCGCTGCTCGTTCTCCTCATTCTGCTGTCACCTGTTCAGAAGATTATTTCCACAGATATTACATGCAATACATCATTGGATAATCCCTACTTGCTCATTAATTCAATTATTTATATCAGTTTCTCGGTTATGGTGGACCCGAGGTCACAAAGTTGCAACCTCGCTCTGATACCACTTGTAAGGCTTCTACCTGCTAAAAAAATATTTATTTACCCCTAATGACATCAGCATTACATATACATTGTTTATGGTAACATCGTTTATGGTAATATTTTATCAGCTCTTAACAAGCATATCAGCGTTACATATACATTGTTTATGGTAATATAAATCTTAGTCACACACTTATCAGCGCTTTACATGCATACCCTTCACACGGCATCATTATGGCATTTTATAAGTGTTTATCTGTGGTAACATGAAACGTGCACATGATGTTATTAAGCCTATGTGTTGATCAATGTTTACATTAACATTAAGATTTTGGTTAATGGTTTAAACCTACCCTATCCACCTGTCTCGAGATGTTTCCAATGGTTTGCATGGATGTACTTACCATTATGGTTGACGATTTGATATTTTATTTAAGTCATTGTCCTGCGTTTTCTACAATTGCCATTTAAGATCTCCAGCTGTAACATGGCTACCCGTGCCAGCAATATATTCGGACAGGTCTGGGTTTTTGCGCTGTTGAAAGGTTGTTCTGGTTAACGTTTTTCGGCCACCACTCCTTGGCGCTTTAAAACCTAAGCTCTCACATGAAGTCCACCTGGCGCGGCGCAGCGTGAAAACTAGCCAGCTAGCCTAAGCTACGGCATGCTGGTTGCTACCCAGTTACCAACGCTGAAGGGCGGCTTTAATGTGCCTAATACAAGGCACAAATGAGCCCATGTGACAGAAGAGCCCGCGCCCATTTCTACGGTGGAGATGGAATCTCCCAGATCAACGGTTGACATCCACCAGGTATGGATAAAAAATCTTAAAGGGGTTTTTCTAATCGCATTTGATCTCATTACCGCTCATTTTCGCAGTGGCTCTCATCCTCTGCGGATCTCTGGCGATTGGCATTTTGCAGCACAGGCTACCTACATGTTTGTCCATGGTGGAGATAGGCTCCGCCCGCCAGCCATGGCCGCGGTATACATGCCCTCCTTGCTCACAGCGAAACGCTTCTCTGTTTACCTTTTTATTCCTTGTTTGGTTATGGTTCTGATGCTAATCTGCTTTTTTTTTTCTTTTTTTTTTTTGTCCTGGCTTCTCCTCTGTCTCAGGTGCGGAATACGGGTGCCGCGACCAGTGCATGGTGGAGAACAACTCTTCCAACCCTTCTCCCGCTTCCTGGTAAGAGGACCGACGCTATGTATATGAAATTATGAGAGGATTCTGGAAGCGGGTTCCGGCCGACTTCCTTCTTGGCATTCTGTCGAAACAATATTTAAGCTATTGTGTTTGTTTATTGTTGTTCTGATTCATTCCCTGTTTGTGGGAGAGACGGTAACCCGCTCTGGTTTCCCGTGGTATGTTTGGATTCCGCCCAGAACTATTATGGCGGCAATACCCCAACCGGGCTGCGCTCGCTACACGCTGTTTTTAATACATTCTGTATTTGGTACAGGGCCGAGGGTTATTCCTACGGTGAACATTCATACTTAATAGCAATTACAGCAATTGTAATTTCTCTTGTCTGGTTAATGATTATATATATGTATTTGCATAGTAAGTGTTACGACTTGTAATGGACTTTGGAGACTTCTGTTGGATTATTACCGATGTTTTACTTGATTTATGAATACAGTTGTTCATTGGAAACTTCCGCTACATTTGTCTGTTCTGCGGGATTCTTGTAAATTCCTATTTTAAGTAGGATTATCAACTTCATAGTTTGCATGTTGTGTTACTGGTTAAATATGGATTATTGTTTTGTCTTGGTGACTAACCGCCGACTTCTTACCCTGTTCATACTGGCTACGGCCGCCCATCTCACGATGGTGTTCCACATTTGATTTGGAGCGTTTGGCACAGGGTTAGGACAAGTTTTCTGGCATAAGTACCAGCCCCCTTATCTCGTTGCGCATGCCACATTTATGTTACTACTTTCTGTGTTTTACGAAGGGAACCCACCGTCACTGTTTTGGAAAAGTTACTTCAAGAACTCACGGTCTAATCATTTTTGTCGACCTGTTACTGTTTCCCTTATTTCACAGGAATCGCTCTAGGGGGTTATATGTTCCTAGGCTTTTACATTATCAGTTATTAGATTCACATACTGTGATGGTTATTCACGGAATTCTTTTCCATTTAGCAGTTTCACATTTACCCAGTATTCTTTTCTAGAATAAAATCAGTAGTTCTAACTCTATTCTGGGTTTTGTTCTTTCCGGTTTTGACTGTTCTTACCTTAAAGCAAACGTACAGGGGTTTTCTTTCTTTTAAAAGATAAATGTCTAAACTTAGACCAAGTCTTTCCTACTTGCATTTTCAGAAGATATTTTCTCTATACCATTCGCAGTTTCCTGCTCTGTCACAACTTTAAATTATTTCAACAGCATATACAGGCAACCAAATACTCCATCATACGTACCTGTTCAGAGGCAAACCTCTTAATGCGCTTGTCAAACCTCCTGACCTTAGGAGGGTCCTTCTCGACCTTCCACCCCCAAGCACTCCTGCAAGATTCTTGCTGTCTACAAACCCTCTGGCACTGCCAGAGTTACGCTATCTGGTCCTTACCAAACATAGCAGTTTCAGGGAGTTCTCTGCTTCCCAACATACGCTATCTGGTCCTTACCAGACGTAGCGTTCGCTGCAAAATTGCAACTTTTCTTGAGTCTTGCTATCTGGTCCTTACCAGACGTAGCAACCTCTTTTTCTTTTCTTTTTGACATTAAGTATCCTTCCTCTATGAGGGCTTAACCGCCATCTGAAGTAGTTAGGGTTTCTTCCCTTTCTGACAGATGTCATATTTTAGTTCTAATACCCCTCTGATGAGGAAACTCTATAATCATTAACAGTTGTTTTTATTTCCAAGCCACACTTGATGGCAACCAATAACAATTATCAATATAATTAATTGAAACAATAACAACAATAATAATTACTAAGTTTTACCAAACATAACTATAACCAATAGTTAAATTTACTGTTTTTAATTGGTTAAATTTACTGTTTTTAATTTTAACATTAACAATTAACTGGGGCGTTACACGTTCGGAGGGGGTAAATAATGTAGGTGTTTTTACGCGTTATTCCAGTCAGATCTATTGTGGCCATGGCCCAAGTGGCTAGATAACCGAACGCAATTGCGAGTAAAAAAAAACGAAAGTGAATGTGAAGTGCGTCTAATTGATTAGATAATAAAAGAAAATCACGATTATAAATTAATTTAATAATTATAATTAATTAAAAAAATTATTCATTAATATTATATATAATTAATTTAAAAAATTATTCATTAATACCTGAAAGGGTTACGGAGTAACAATGTCGGGGGCAGGGAACCAAGGCCACTGAACCGTTCGGGGGGGTATCCGAACGGTAAATAATGTAGGTGTTTTTACGCGTTATTCCAGTCAGATCTATTGTGGCCATGGCCCAAGTGGCTAGATAACCGAACGCAATTGCGAGTAAAAAAAAAACGAAAGTGAATGTGAAGTGCGTCTAATTGATTAGATAACAAAAGAAAATCACGATTATAAATTAATTTAATAATTATAATTAATTAAAAAAATTATTCATTAATATTGTATATAGTTAATTAAAAAAATTATTCATTAATATTATATAGAATATATTTATTATTAAATTTGAATATAAAAATAAATAAATATAAATGTATTTGAAAATTAAATAAATTATATTTATAAATTAAAAAAAAATAAATTAACAAGCTATTTTTTGTCTAACAATTGAAAATCTTAATCTCTAATTTATTAGAAAAATATAATATCAATATGTATAATAAAATCATCTTATTTAATAGATCTTAGCTATTTGAATTTCATGTCCGCGAAAAAATATTAGTAAAATTCTTTTAAGTTAAAATTTTTTTTTATGATATAATTTTAAAGGACAATGAAAAAAATCATATATAAAAATTATATAGCCAACATCTTTTCCCATAAATCTTTTTATTAATTATGTGAATTTTTTTTATATTAACAAAAAGGAGTAGATACATCATAAATTGATCTTCAAAACAACTGTAAAGACGGACATTTGACTAAGCTATAGGAAAATATTGTGAAATGAATGAGATCAAACCCCAAAAAAACTTAACCAAGACTAGGAAGTGTCTCAAAATTAAAAATTTTAAATTTTTACAAAAATTTGATAATAACCACAATCAAAACAATAGAAATGGAAAATTCAATATACTCATGGTTATGATAGGTTTAGATAACTTTATTATGCTTTTGCCATTTTATTTTTTGTAATATGCCGTAAAATTAATAATTAATAATTATTTAAAAATTCTTAATAACTTTTATCAGAGAAATTAAAACATTATATTTTGATATTTTAAATTTTACTTTATCATTTTTGTTTAAATATTTATATTTTATATTTTATTATCTTTTATTTTTTTAATTACACATTTGTGATTATGGGATAAGTCTTTACAACATATTTAAATTTTATATAAAAATAGATTTATTTTATTTTAATGAGACAATAATAAAAATAAATTTTTTATTATTATTACATTTCATTTCTTTTGCATTTTTAAATTTTTAATAAATTATATATATATATATATTTTTGAAAATTAATTTAATTGATTAAATCTTCAACTTAATATATACAACAAAAAAAATTAATATATATGTATAAAATTCAATTTCTAATATATTAATATAAACTAAATTTCTCATTTTTAATTATAACTAATGATTACTTTTCAACAATAAATTAAATATTATAAATACAAACCATATACCTTGTATTAATACACATAATAATCATTTATAACTAATTAATAAAAAACTAAATTTTAAATTATAACTTGTTATTTCTTTTCCCTAACAAAATAAATATTAATTTCATTGTAGATGGACCATTCTTCAATCTAAAATGTAATTTTAGATACATATTAAAATAAATAATAATCAAACCACATACAATTTATTAATACACTAATCCCCATTTCAATTTAATTAACAGACAATTAAACCTTTAAAATATAACTATTTATTAATCCAAATGTCACCATTTAAATTTGATTAACAGAAAATTAAATCTTAAAAATATAAGTTTTTGTATTTTTAAGTTGTTAAACATGTACGCTACACCATCTTCAATTATGCCCGAGACCTAATAGATTGAACATGTAGGCCGGGTCCCACGGTACATGTCAAAAAATAACAACCTAACACATTGAGCTCTGGGTAGATTCAACAGGGGTGTCATAACCGGGTTTCATTGTACACGTCAGATAAAAACAGACAAACTGCATGCACCCATACCACTTATCTCCACGATCCACGTCAGCTAAAACTAATAAACACCAGAGGTTTTGAGTTCAATGAAAGTGGTTTTTGAGAAAGCTAGAGGTTTTGAGTTCAATTTCCAGCAGCCATGGCTTAGATGGAGCAAAGATATAACGCTATTCTCGATGTGCACCGAAAATGTGTGGAAAATGGAAGTGTGGCCATGTTAACAAGGTTAATTAGAAAATTGAGAAGGTTAAGTAGGAAAACCATAGTAAAAAGAAAGAAAAGATGTTAATGAGGGAAAATTTGTGACGCCAGACCAATGCTCTAATCTAGTCATAGACTTAGATTTGAAAAAGTATGTCTCAGTTTTCTACTTCTATGTTTTACGTCTGTTTTCTACATCTAACAATTAAAATTGTTTGTATTATTAATATTTATTATGAACCATTTTTCATTAAGATTTAGTAATGGATCATTTTTCATTTCAATTCTTCACCTAGCATTATTAAGATTTAGTAATTGACATTTTTTATTTTAGTTCTTCAACTAGCATTATTAAGATTTAATAATTAGCCCCTGTTACACATAATTCTCAAAACCCAACTCTAATTTACATGAATATATTTTATACTAGAATGACCAACATGAAATATGTGAAAGTGTAATCAGCCAGAATGATGGGTTGGTTGCATTTTAAGATTATAGGAACACCCTAACTTATATAGCAGGTTATGTATTCAGAAAGTTTGTTAGTCTAAAGTCCCCTTTAAGTTTATGTTTCATTATCACAAAGTGCCTTTTAAGTCTATGTTTCATGATAATTTTAACTTTATGTTTCAGTATGATGGATGTAATGCAGAGAGCATTGACGCGTGAATCTAATCCTCATTACTACTTCTTTAATCACTTAGCAAAAAATATGGAATAGTTTATGTATTTTTAATCCCAAATAAATGTTATCAATTATGACGCAAGCAAGTAAAAAGATTTGCCTAAAAAAATAGAATAATTTATGTATTTTTAATCTCAAATAAATGTTTTCAATTTAGACGCAAGAAGTGAGACGATATTTAATAACACCTACAGAGTACCTTGAAAACATTGCTATTAAGAGCAGTTACAGAGTACCTGCAAAACACTGCTCCACAGCAAGCTAATTTTTTCTCTTGCAGTCGTGTTCACTCTGCCGTTTGCACTTAATCCTCTATTCCCTCTGTATGCTGGCTTAAAACAAACTCGCTTACCTCATAAAAAATGAATTATTTACAGATTGCAAGGGTTATTAATCAAATCATAATAACACCATAAATAAGCACAAACAGTGAGGTGTTCAAATCATAATAACACCATAAATAAGCACAAACAGTGAGGTGTTCAAATCATAATAACACCATAAATAAGCACAAACAGTGAGGCGTTGGGAAGCAGTTACATTGTACCCTGTATACCTTGCAGAATGTTATCCCGCCCTTTGCACACAGTGTTATGCAAGTTCATATACACAGTGTTATGCAAGTTCATATACAGAATGTTATTCCGCCCTTTGCACACAGTGCTATGCAAGTTCTCTATATGGTAGAAGAAAAGCTGGAAACAAAAAATCATTAAACAAACTAACTAATCATTAAACAAACCAACAGCATTAGTGCGAAAAGTCTAGAAATTAAAAAAAGTTACTAAAACGAAAACCAGAGAATTAAATCTGTCAATTGTTGCTGATATAAGGAAATCAAATTTCCTTCGCCTCATCCATCCAATCAGAAGAGGAATGGACGAATGGACTTTGTGTTAGCCAGTTTGCTTCAGCTATTGAACCGCCCAAAAATACTTCGGCTCTAGGAATTTTCCCTATGTGCTCTTGTTCATATCTTCTTGTGTCATGCTTTCGGACGTTTATCTCGCACCCACACCACACATAAATACATAATAGCTTTTGCCTCCTAGCATCTAACCAAGTCACGTCAGGCAAAGAAAAATGATGAAAAAAAAAAAAAACTTTCGTGAAAGCCACCGGGTGAAACGAATTACTAGTTGGTGGATCAATAAATAAACAACAAAATCCACTGCAACGTATATGTATTCTCCATTTGCTGCGACCCCTATCTCTTCAGTTGTTGCCCCTGCCGCGTAAACGACCAATGATGTGCGCTCGTGTGTTTCTCATTCTGTCGCTGGAGGGTTTCTTCCGTTGTGGGAGGTTCTCAATAAAAAGGTAATGCTTCTGGCCTCTCTTAATTTTATTATTCTAAACTTATTATTAATATAAATTAATTTTAATATATAATTATTTAAATATTATTTATCATTATAATTTTGTTTTTTAATATAAATATTTTTTTATTTTATTTATTTATTTGTGATATAAAATATTAAATAATTATTTTATATTTTATAAATATATAATTTTATTTTTTTTATAGTTATAATTGTTATTATTATTATCTTTAGTATATATTTATTTTAATTTCAATTTTATATATAACAGATTCTTATATAAAATATTTATATTATAAGTGAAATTTAATATAACAAACTTTTATATAAAATATTTATATTATAAGTGAAATTTAAAATAAAATAAACAGAAAAATCTTTTCTACAAACCATTTAAAACAAATTCAATTGATATATCAGATATATTTAATTATTAATATATTCATTAACTAAATTATAATCTATTACCTAAAAAAATAATATAAAATAAATTATTAATAATTTTTATTTATAATAAATTATATATATTTACTATTCTTTCTATTAATAATATTGTAATAACAATTATTTAATATAAAATACAACATTCAATAATTATTATAAACATCGGTAATAATTATTATTTAATTATTAATAGAATCAATAAAAATGTAATAAGGGTATTTTTTTGTTTTATAAAATATTTTTTAATATTTAATAAGATAATATCTCATTATTATTGATGATGATGATGATGATGGCTAACTTCCACTGAGACCAAACTACCAAACTTTGGTAATAAAGAAATGAATTATTTAGTTTGATTTAAGATTTTATTCCTATGCTCAAAAAGCTTGGAGAGAAACCTCCTGTAATGCTCCTAGTGAAGTGATAATATTGAGTAAGACAGTAAATTTAACTGTGAGCTAAAACCTGTTTGGTAAATTATAATAACTCTGTTGTTATTGCTGTTAATTATTATGATAATTAATTGTGCTACCACTGTTTAATTTAAATATGTGATTAATTGTTATTAATAGCTGTTGAGGTAGTTGAAACAAGGGAAAAAAAACCTAACTACCTTCATGTGACGGTTGAGACCCCAGGAGGAAAAGGGGGAATGCCAAGTCTGGTAAAGATCAGATGGCAGTGGAGTGGTGAGGTGCTATGTCTGGTAGTGACCAGATAGCACGTGTTGGAAGTGAGAAGCTTCCTGAATCCGCTACGTCTGGTTAGGATCAAATAGCATGACTCTGGCATAGCCAGAGGGTTTGCAAACAGTGAAGATCTGCAGAAGTGCTTGGGGGTGGAAGATCGAGGAGGATCTTCCTACGGTCGGGTGGTTGACAAGCGCTACGAAAAGGTTTGCTGCTATTCAGGTACGGCTTGCTAAAGCATTAAACCTGTGGAATTCTGTTAAGGTCTTTAATAGGCAAGTAAAGGTAATGGGAAATGATTTAATCATGTCTTTTAAAAAAATCTAGCCTCTGCGCAACTGGCAGAGACGGGACTAGATTTTTCAATCAAAGAACAAAAGCGAAAACATAACGAATCAAAATCTCTGTAGCATAAGCGATAGCAAGAATATTAAACAGGAAAAAGATTACTGTGAAGCCATTCTCTGTAACCCAGATGGGTATGGAACAAAAAGAATTCAACACTGTGCAAAGGTGTTGGGTTATATTTCGAACCGAGAACAACAATAAATACCCGAAATTACCCAGACCTTTTACCAAGGAGAAATCGCAGGCCGAACGAATCGTCTGCGGAACAGAGCATGTACTTGAAGTAATAAATTCATTAGCAAATATATAGCTTAAACATTTAGCAGAATATACATATACATGCTGAAAGAAAAATAAACTGACGGAAATACCCCTGTCACCGAGGAACGGAAGAAGAGCCGTAACCACTATGCATGCGTAACATATATTAACAGATGCCCGGCTCTGAAAAGAATCGCCGAAGTTGTGCTTAAACATATATATATAGCCAGCAGGGGCTTCTAATTGCCAGAACCATTGATACAAAGAGATTTAACCATAGAAGCGAATTTACACTGGAAAACAAATAGAGATAAGTACTCAAGCTTATATTCACAGTAAAAGTTACAGAGAAGGCAAGTACGCCCAGAATACATCGAAATACAGTACTAGAGCCAAATAAAGATTTCTGTGTAAACCAGAACAATTCCTTAACCAAGATTAAACCGAAAACAGTATCATATAAACAAAACATTATTTCAACCGGAAGCATTCGTCCGTGTTCAAGAGCATCAGTCCATAGTAAGAAAGACAAGTTGTACAATACGAGTTGGGCATACATCGCCTCTTGACGGAGGTTTCCGCCTGAATGCGGGCAGGGAAACCAGACAAATTACAACAACAAAATATGAGAGAGAAACGTAAAATTTTCCCAAGGGAGGAAACCCCTGTATATAGCAGAGGGACTCCGAATACAAGTGCAGGCCCCGACATCCTGTTCAGACGAACAGCGGCTCAGCCATTACCACAGAGAAAGCCAAACGAGCCTATGATTATATGCATAAAGTTCTTACCCGAACTTGGGATGGCAGAGAAGCGGAGAAGGCTTCCCAACACCGCTGGTTTAACCATCGAGCCTTCCTCCTGAGAATATCAACATAACCATAAACTGAGAAATCTTTAAAAAGAAAAACGACGAAGGAAGATGTATACAAACTAGCAAAAATTGTAACCATAACCGGAGCTGTGAAGCTCAAACACCTGTGTAGGACATGAGCATGAAAATGAGAGAAGCGGAAACCTGAGTAAAGAAAAGTCAATACCTGACCCGGTGAAGGGAGGCAGAGGCATTCTGCTGTGCACCAGACCGCTTGAAGTAAGGCGGAGCGCCACGATGCTGTGAGTGACAGGAGGTCGCTCAACAATGAAAAGAGAAAACAAGCTAAAAGAGTTAACCACACAATAAAAACCTTAACAGCACCCACCGCCTCGTGGCTCAACCACAACCCTTGATTTGGGTGGGCTCGTTTCCATCGTTCGATCACCAGAAGTTGAACCGGGAAAAAAACAACTGTGAAATGGTAAGTTCGAGAGATGTCAGACCGTATGGCGTTTGGAGCACCGAGCACGCGGAGGCACATGGCAATCTGGTGGCCGGTCGTTCATCGTGCCAAATGGACGATGCAAAGCAGGCCAGCTGGGTGAGCGTCTGAGCCGGACAGGACTCGCAGCTTCAGCTAACCTCGGGGATATAAACCAGCACGCATATATAGAAAATGCCATAAAACACATTTAAGATTGAAGTACCGCTCATATCACCTAAGTACATACCTTTGATTGTAATCTGCTTGTTAAACTCGAGACATATCATGAGTCAAACATTGCATAATCGTTAACGAATCATGGACATGGATAGATGTTGAATAGTGAATCATTATCGACTTTTATATGAGTGGGTAGGAGTATACGTTAAACATAAGAATGTTTTAATATTAAGTATTCCTTGTTATATTGCTCGACAATAATGATGTTTATAATTTGTTTGCAATGCGAAGATCCAATGAAACATATATGCATGTTTTTACTGCGGTAAAAATTTCTTTTAGATCTGTAATGGTGCGTGACAAATTGGTATCAGAGCCCAGGTTACAACTCTGTGACCTCGGGTTAATTTCAATAGAGACAGCAATGCATAAGTAGTATCCTAACAAGCAAGTAAGGAGTATATTGGAATATAAAATTACATCTGTTGAATGAGCTAATTTTGTTCAGGTGACAGCAGAATGAGGAGAACAAGTAGCGCTCCTCATGGAAATTTGGATCGACCAGATAACGTTGCTCGCCCTCAGGGGAATCCTGAGATATGGGTACAACTGGGAGAGGAAGGCCGCAACACTGATTTGACTATATTGAGGACAGTCCAGGAGCTGAAGGACGAAATGGCCCGTTTGCGTGAGGACAACGCAAGACTAAACATGGAACAAGAGAGGATTCTGAAAAGTTTATCTGATAAACAACATCAACAGCGGTCTCATCCTAGGCCTGAGCAGACACGAGTATCAGATGAACAAAGCTATCACACTGAACAGGAGGAAGCAGAGGAAAGGGCGGAGACGCGAGGAGAGAAGTCTGTTAACGCTTCTGAATATCAAACTCCAAAGAGACCGCAGATAGAATTACAAGGGGAGTTTCGGAAGATTAAACCACCCCATTTCGATGGGGAATCAGAAGAAGCTGCCGAGGCTTGGCTAATCAATATGAACAATTATTTCCAAGTGTACGAGTATGATCACCATCTTAAGGCACGGCTGGCCATCTTCCAGCTGCAGGCCAAGGCTACATTATGGTGGGAAGAAGTCAAGATGGTGTGGGAGGTGAGTGAGCAAGATGTGACTTGGGAGACTTTTCAAAGATATTTCAAGGAAAAGTACATGAAAGAACGTTTCTATGATGAAAAAGAACGAGAATTTCATGATCTGCGGCTTGGATAGCAGACCATAGATGAGTTCATAACTAAATTTACATCCCTCCTTCGCTATGTACCGTACATTCGGGAGGAAAAGGCTAAGGTGCAGCGGTTTGTTAGCAGCCTACCCCAGGCAATGCGGGAAAGAATCGAATTTGATAATCCGAAAACGATGGACGAAGCAATTCGGAAGGCTAGAATATGTTATCAGCAGAGCAAACAAAAAGGAGAAAATTCTGGGAAGCGCTGGGCGGATAAAAAGGGCAGCAGAATGACTGTAGGAGTTAAGGGAACTCATAGCAATTTTCACAAGGGATTCTTGAAAGGGCCCAACAATAGAAACCCATCAAGAAATCAGATCAGATTTAAGCCACCTGCTGAATCTAAATATAGTGAACAGCCAGTTAGAGTTGATAATGAGGGCTCAGTTAGGCCATCGGTTCAGTGCTGGGGTTGTGGCGGACCCCATTATATTAAAAATTGCCCTCACCGGAAGGAAAGCGATCAGGTGTCCCAGATTTACGAAGCCTCTACGGTGGGAGACGTGGCTCGGTCCATACCCAGAATAAATGCCGCACTTGAGGATCGACAAGCTGACTACCAGCCAACAATGATAGAATTCTAAGGTAAGATCCTTGATCGAACTGTTTCCATTCTAGTAGACCCAGGAGCTACTTTAAGCTATGTAAGTCCCAAAGTCGTGGAAAGCTGTAGTTTGCAAACTATTAAGTTTAAAAATCCCTGGTTAGTACAGCTTGCCACCGGGGCCAAAAGACGAGTGTTGGCTAAGGTCAGCAACTGTCCACTAAGGTTAGCCGGTCAGACAGTAATAACATAATTGAATGTACTCCCTCTTGGTTCATATGATGTGCTGATAGGAATGGACTGGTTGGAAAAGCGGTGGTCTGTAATAAACTGCAAGACAAAAACAATCTCTTATCGAGATGAACTGGGAAAAGAAAAGGAAATTCAAGGTATCCAAAAACCGGTGCAGATCCGGCCAATTACGGCCTCACAGCTAGCTAAAAGTGTCCGGAAGAAATGTCAAATATATGCAATACAAGTAGGGTATGCTAGATCTGAAGATAAAATTGCGACTGTGGAGAGTATACCAGTAGTGCGAGATTTTACAGATGTATTTCCGGAAGAAATACCAGGGCTGCCGCCCAAAAGAGATTTGGATTTCACCATCGAATTGGTACCCGGTGCAGCCCCAGTATCCCGAGCACCTTACCGGATGAGTGTGCCGGAATTAACTGAGTTAAATACGCAGCTGCAAGAGTTGTTGGACAAGAAGTATATTCGTCCCAGCGTATCCCCTTGGAGAGCCCCTGTGTTGTTTGTTAGGAAAAATGATGGAACTCTCCGTATGTGCATAGATTATAGGCAGCTGAACAAATTGACAGTTAAAAACAAATATCCACTACCCCGCATTGATGAACTGTTTGATCAGGTGAAGGGGGCGACAATCTTTTCAAAGATCGACTTGAGGTCGGGCTATCATCAAATCAGAATTAAGGATGAGGACATAGCCAAAACAGCTTTTCGAACTCGTTATGGGCACTACGAGTTTGTGGTACTGCCATTCGGGTTGACCAATGCACCTGTGACATTTATGTGCTTGATGAACAGTGTATTTCATCAGTACCTAGACAAATTCGTGTTAATCTTTATTGATGATATACTTATATACTCCCGGAATATTAAAGAGCATGAGGAGCATCTCAGAATAGTGTTACAGACACTACGGGAGCATCAACTATATGGTAAATTTAGCAAATGTGATTTTTATAAAGAACAGATCCAATATTTGGGACATATCATTACAAAAGAAGGTATAGCTGTGGACCCCGAAAAGATCAAAACTATAATAGAATGGCCAATACCCAAGGACGTGGCAGATATCAGATCTTTCATGGGGCTGGCTAGATATTACCGGCGGTTTGTGGAAGGTTTCTCCAGGGTTGCATATCCTATCACCTCTTTGCAAAAGAAGGGAAAGATATTCAAGTGGACAGCAGATTGTCAACGGAGCTTTGAACAGCTCAAAAACCTGCTCACCACTGCACCTGTGCTGAGTGTTGCAGACCCAGAAAAGGAGTATGTAGTTTGCACAGATGCAAGCAAAGAGGGCGTAGGAGGGGTGCTAATGCAGGAAGGGAAAGTGATCGCGTACGAATCCAGAAAATTAAAGGAACATGAGCAGAAGTATTCTGCCTATGATCTGGAATTAACTGCGGTAGTTCATGCGCTGAAAATGTGGCGCCATTATTTGGTGGGAAGAAAATTCTTGCTGATGACCGATCACCATAGTTTGACTAGCTACTTTAGTCAACCAACCTTAAACGCTAGGCAAGCTAGGTGGGTGGACTTTTTGGGAAATTTCGATTTTGAAATTAAGCACCTGAAAGGAAAAGAGAACAGGGTAGCTGATGCACTGAGTCGAAAAGTGCATTGCATTTATGAAATTGGTATTAGTGAAGGACAGTCCACCCTTGACAAAGAAATTGAAGAGGCCGCTGCACAAGATCGAATTTACCTACAAAAGAAGCAGCTGGTGCAGAATTTAAATACCCACATAATACAACAAGGGTACGATTTGAATGCAGCCGGAATTCTGTGTTACCAGAAAAGAATTTATGTACCCAATCAGAGCGGTATTAAAGAAAAGATTCTGGATGAATATCATAAAAGCCCTTATGCGGGACATCCGGGCTATCAAAAATTAATCACCTCGCTTCGGAAGGAGTATCATTGGCCAGGCATGAAAAGGGATGTGGTAGAATATCTGGCGCGATGCTTAGAATGTCAACAGGTTAAGGCTGAACATCAACACCCTGCGGGTTTACTACAGCCATTACCCATACCAGAATGGAAGTGGGAGACTATTACCATGGACTTTATTACGGGGTTGCCAAAGTCCAAAAAGAACAATGACTCTATAATGGTTGTAGTAGACAAGCTCAGTAAGTCAGCTCACTTCATACCAGTTCAATCTACATATCGTGCGGCTCAAATCGCAAATGTTTTCATGTAGAACATATTTAAACTCCATGGGCTGCCAAAAACTATAATATCCGATCGCGATGTTAAATTCACATCAGCTTTTTGGAAGACCTTGTTTGAAGGTCTGGGGACTCAATTGAATTTCAGCACTGCTTATCATCCGCAAACTGATGGGCAGACTGAGCGGGTGAATCAGGTGGTGGAATACATGCTAAGGTCATATGTGATGCAACAACCTACCCGATGGGAGGAGTACTTACACCTTGTAGAATTTGCTTATAACAATGGATATCATGCATCCTTGCGGATGAGTCCATTCGAAGTACTTTACGGCCGAAAATGCCGTACACCATCCAGTTGGGGTGGACCGGAAGACAAACTCATGCTGGGTCCTGAAATGTTGGAGGAGATGGAAGTCATGGTCAAGAGAGTCCGGGCTAATTTAAAAATTGCTCAGGACAGAGAAAAAAATTTTGCAGATCGGAAAAGGACCTTTAAAGAATATCAGGTGGGTGAGCATGTATATGTCAGAATCCGAGCAAGGAAAAGTACTCTCCAATGGAATGCTTGTGCCAAATTGGCACCTCGCTTTTTTGGGCCCTTCCAGATTTTAGCACGAGTGGGGCCGGTAGCTTATCAGCTAGCCCTACCCAGCCATATCTGGGTCCATAATGTTTTCCATGTATTCGTTTTAAAGAAATATGTTTATGACCCTAGACACATAATAAGTTGGCAGGACATTCAGGTAAGAAGATGCTGTAAATAAACATAAACCAAAACGGAATGTTAGAAGGCAGCTAATCTGAATATTATGTGTTTCAGGTGGAACCGGAAGGAGAGTTCCTGGTCGAGCCAGTGAACATACTAGATCGGAGAAGAGTCGAGCTGCGGAAAAAGGTCATCAACCAGGTTAAAGTGCAATGGCAGCACTTTGGGCCAGATGAGGCCACCTGGGAAGATGAGCAGAGTATGAAAGAAGCTTATCCCGGATTGTTTCTGGGTGAACAACAACATCGGGACGATGTTGAACTTCAGGAGGGGGAGATGTACTGCTCCTAGTGAAGTGATAATATTGAGTAAGACAGTAAATTTAACTGTGAGCTAAAACTCTGTTTGGTAAATTATAATAACTCTGTTGTTATTGCTGTTAATTATTATGATAATTAATCGTGCTACCATTGTTTAATTTAAGTATGTGATTAATTGTTATTAATAGCTGTTGAGGTAGTTGAAACAAGGGAAAAAAACCTAACTACCTTCATGTGACGGTTGAGACCCCAGGAGGAAAAGGGGGAATGCCAAGTCTGGTAAAGATCAGATGGCAGTGGAGTGGTGAGGTGCTATGTCTGGTAGTGACCAGATAGCACATGTTGGAAGTGAGAAGCTTCCTGAATCCACTACGTCTGGTTAGGATCAGATAGCGTGACTCTGGCATAGCCAGAGGGTTTGCAGACAGTGAAGATCTGCAGAAGTGCTTGGGGGTGGAAGATCGAGGAGGATCTTCCTACGGTCGGGTGGTTGACAAGCGCTACGAAAAGGTTTGCTGCTATTCAGGTATGGCTTGCTAAAGCATTAAACCTGTGGAATTCTGTTAAGGTCTTTAATAGGCAAGTAAAGGTAATGGGAAATGATTTAATCATGTCTTTTAAAAAATCTAGCCTCTGCGCAACTGGCAGAGACGGGACTGGATTTTTCAATCAAAGAACAAAAGCGAAAACATAACGAATCAAAATCTCTTTAGCATAAGTGATAGCAAGAATATTAAACAGGAAAAAGATTACTGTGAAGCCATTCTCTGTAACCCAGATGGGTATGGAACAAAAAGAATTCAACACTGTGCAAAGGTGTTGGGTTATATTTCGAACCGAGAACAACAATAAATACCCGAAATTACCCAGACCTTTTACCAAGGAGAAATCGCAGGCCAAACGAATCGTCTGCGGAACAGAGAATGTACTTGAAGTAATAAATTCATTAGCAAATATATAGCTTAAACATTTAGCAGAATATACATATACATGTTGAAAGAAAAATAAACTGACGGAAATACCCCTGTCACCGAGGAACGGAAGAAGAGCCGTAATCACTATGCATGCGTAACATATATTAAGAGATTTAACCATAGAAGCGAATTTACACTGGAAAACGAATAGAGATAAGTACTCAAGCTTATATTCACAGTAAAAGTTGCAGAGAAGGCAAGTACGCCCAGAATACATCGAAATACAGTACTAGAGCCAAATAAATATTTTTGTGTAAACCAGAACAATTCCTTAACCAAGATTAAACCGAAAACAGTATCATATAAACAAAACATTATTTCAACCGGAAGCATTCGTTCGTGTTCAAGAGCATCAGTCCATAGTAAGAAAGACAAGTTGTAAAATGCGAGTTGGGCATACAACGCCTCTTGACGGAGGTTTCCGCCTGAATGCGGGTAGGGAAACCAGACAAATTACAACAACAAAATATGAGAGAGAAACGTAAAATTTTCCCAAGGGAGGAAACCCCTGTATATGGCGGAGGGACTCCGAATACAAGTGCAGGCCCCGACATCCTGTTCAGACGAACAGCGGCTCAGCCATTACCATAGAGAAAGCCAAACGAGCCTATGATTATATGCATAAAGTTCTTACCCGGACTTGGGATGGCAGAGAAGTGGAGAAGGCTTCCCAACACCGCTGGTTTAACCATCGAGCCTTCCTCCTGAGAATATCAACATAACCATAAAATGAGAAATCTTTAAAAAGAAAAACGCCGAAGGAAGATGTATACAAACTAGCAGAAATTGTAACCATAATCGGAGCTGTGAAGCTCAAACACCTGTGTAGGACATGAGCATGAAAATGAGAGAAGCGGAAACCTGAGTAAAGAAAAGTCAATACCTGACCCGGTGAAGGGAGGCAGAGGCATTCTGCTGTGCACCAAACCACTTGAAGTAAGGCGAAGCGTCACGATGCTGTGAGTGACAGGAGGTCACTCAACAATGAAAAGAGAAAACAAGCTAAAAGAGTTAACCACACAATAAAAACCTTAACAGCACCCACTGCCTCGTGGCTCAACCACAGCCCTTGATTTGGGCGGGCTCGTTTCCATCGTTCGATCACCAGAAGTTGAACCGGGAAAAAAACAACTGTGAAATGGTAAGTTCGAGAGATGTCAGACCGTATGGCGTTTGGAGCACCGAGCACGCGGAGGCACATGGCAATCTGGTGGCCGGCCGTTCATCGTGCCAAATGGACGATGCAAAGCAGGCCAGCTGGCTGAGCGTCTGAGCCGGATAGGACTCACGGCTTCAGCTAACCTCGGGGATATAAACCAGCACGCATATATAGAAAATGCCATAAAACACATTTAAGATTGAAGTACCGCTCATATCACCTAAGTACATACCTTTGATTGTAATCCGCTTGTTAAACTCGAGACATATCATGAGTCAAACATTGCATAATCGTTAATGAATCATGGACATGGATAGATGTTGAATAGTGAATCATTATCGACTTTTATATGAGTGGGTAGGAGTATACGTTAAACATAAGAATGTTTTAATATTAAGTATTCCTTGTTATATTGCTCGACAATAATGATGTTTATAATTTGTTTGCAATGCAAAGATCCAATGAAACATATATGCATGTTTTTACTGCGGTAAATTTTTTTTTTTAGATCTGTAATGGTGCGTGACACCTCCCGAGCTCACTGTAATTTTGACAATGTAAAAGGCTAGGAAGGTTGCTATTGCAACAAAGATTTTGAAACTGAGATCTAATGTGGTCGTACGCCGGGCACTCTTAAGAGAAAGTGATTTTCATCCTCGATGTTTGTATTCTCACAGAGATGGTAGAACCTTTCCATCCATGGTGTTCTAGGAACTGCCCACTCTTAAGAGAAAGTGATTTTCATCTTCGATGTTTGTATTCTCACAGAGATGGCAGAACCTTTCCATCCATGGTGTTTTAGGAACTGCCCAATGACGCCTTTCACTATGGAGCTCTTGAGAGTTCGTTCTAATCTTGGCTATATTAATTTTCTTCTTTGAGCTAGTTAAAAGAGAGATACTTTTGATCTTCTAGGGTAGGGTTGATGACCTCCTTATAATATCTTAATAGCATCTCTACTATAACTCTGAAATAGAATTTTTATTTCCACATTATTATATTGAAATATAGAATATGTTAATTATATGTTAATGAGTATCAAAATTATTATAATAATATATTATGAATAATTAATTATATAAATAAATTATTAAATATTATTGATGTTAATTTCATAATTATATTAATTTTATTATTAAATATTTCAAAAAAAACTTATAATTTGAATATAAATATGAAGTATTTATAATTAATTAAAAAAAACCTTTTATATAAATGTAATTTACATATAACCCAAATCAAACTTTGATTTATATTAAACTAAATTTACATATAACTCTAATATGCTAGATCAAAACTGAGCAAATGTACCGAAAACATTAATGAGGACCTAATAAGCAATCAACTCGTCATAGTACAGAACGTATTAAAAAAGAAAATTTAAGCAATAGTCCATAACAGCAGCACAATATAACAGGACGTCAAACCTTAGTTCATAACAGGAACCTTGATGAATAGAGAAAATCCCGACTTGGAAAAATATATGCCCTCCTCACCATAACAGAAACAGAAACAGAAACTGCGGAGCAGAAGTCAACGCCATGGAATTTGACCCATTTCCTGTAGGCAACTGGATCCTGGAGCCACGAGGAGACCTTCCTTCCTTAGACAGAGCATCATCAGCAAATGGGTGAAGGTAACCAACCGAAAATATTCCTTTAATTTGTGTATCCGCTGCATACGCTATTCCTTTATTGATCCAGTTCCTGTCGATTGTTGTTTGTGAATCGCCAAAAATATGCACCTCATCCAGTTCCAGTTCCAGCCTCTAGCACAGTATAGTAATCGCCAAAGGCATATATATATATATATATATATATATAATATATATTTCTATTTTTTAAAATTATATTTATAAATCTTATAAACGGAAAATAAATCTATTAAACCATTTTTCATTTAGTTATTCTTTTGTCTCACCATTAAAAACCTTAAATCCTAATTTATTAAAATATATATTATTTTAATTATTAATAAAAAAATTAATGCTTAATATATACAATAAAATATTAAAATAAAATCAATTAAAATATTATATTAAATCGATATTCCTTATTGCAGATTTATCTTTAATATTAGTAAAGTTCTTTAAGTTTAGTTTTATTTAGGATTGGATTAAATCATAGATAATCTTAATTTTTTCCAGAACAATTTTGAGGTTAACTTTAAAAAACAATAAATTAAAAGAAATTTAATATATTTAAAATTATTACAGATTTAAATAGCACTTTATTATATATTTATTTTTGTAATTAAAAAAATAATAATTACTTTTAAAAAAATTTAATAGTTTTTGTTTTGAAAATTAAAACATTATACTATAATCTTGTAAATTTTATTTTATAATTTTTGTTTAAATGGAAAAATACACCCTCACTTTTTTTTTTTAAATGTGTGATTATAACATAGAATTATGCAGCATATTTATATTATATTTAGAATTTTTTATAAAATAGGTTTCTGCTATTTATATTATAATTAGATATCTTTATAAAATAGGTTTTTTTTTGTTATGGCTAGTATTACACTTATTTTTGGTTAAGAATAATTTTATCATTATTTTAATTTATTTTAAAATAAAATTATATTATTATAATTTATTTTATTAAAAATAATTTTATTATTATTTTATATTTTTTTTTTGTAAAACTAATTTTATTAAAAGGAAAGAAAAATATAATTACAATGAAGCTGTAGCCTCAGATGAGAACAGCTGAGTTCCTTCTAGTTATCAAAACTGTCCTATATTTGGGAAAACCAGTTAAACTTTGCAAAGAACCATGCAGAAGATCGAGGATACAACGACAAAACCAGAATGAAGACTTGAGACAACACCATTTGAAGCAGTTGAGAAACAAGACAGAATTGCTAAACATGTATATGAGAAACAAAACCACAAACGACAGAACCTAACCAGTCAGCGACAAAACTCTGAGATGGCACTTGGGAGTCCACGTGGCATCACATTGGGATGTCTTGGTCCGGAGTCTCTTCGACGACGGGGCAAGTGTTCCCATACCAGATCTCACCTTCCTTCACCACGTCACTATCTGCCCTACCACCTGGAGGTTTCGTCGCCTGAAGGGTGCCGCTCGAGCTGCCAGCAATAGCCATCGAAATTGTGGCTCCATGAGAGCTGCCACCTGGTTGCCGAGTGTCGCCTGCGGTATCACCTTCCTCATGCTGTCTGCCACGCCTTGCTGCTCTGCCTTCTTCCACCGAGAGCTGCTCAAAGCCATGACTACCAGCTATTCTGCGAATGTCCTGAGGTTGCTCTGCAGAGTTTCGCGCCAGAGCACTATGTTGTTCTTCTTCTTCAAAGAAAATGATGGTTATATTAGCAGTGATAATGGGCCGGTTCAGGTTGCTCTAGAACCTGAAATGAGTCGACTGGAAGGCATTGTGAGGATAGTGTCTGCGAGGTGTACTAGGAGGGGGAGAATTAGCCTGAGACGGAGGCAGAGAGGCAAGTGGTGGTGGTTGTTCAATGTTTTGCACTGCTTGAGAGCGAGCGCTACCACCTCGGTTACCTCCATGGCGACTTCTCATGCGGTGACGAACCATGGTAATGCGATGGAAGAGAAGCTCAGGAGAATTGGGTGCCTAGATGGGAAGCAGAGAATGCGCAGAGGGCTCCTAAATAGGGTTCAAAGGACAGAGTTGGGAATGGGAGTAATGAAACCCATTTCCAAAGTCAAGACAGCAAAGAAGCCAAAACGTTTTCCTGTAATAGTTCTACTGCAGGGGTTTCTTGCTTGGAGTGGGCAAATGCTAAAGGAGGGAGGGTAGACAGAGGGGTTGATGGGCACCATGTTAAATCGAACAGCGTCCTTATCTCGGCCGGAGCGACCATTAAAGGTGTCCTGCAGGCGGACCTGCTCTCGCCTTAGGTGAGTCTGCAGGTGCCATAATTGAGCATGGAAAATAGCGTTGGCGAGCAGCTGACTTGGCCGAGCACCGTTACTCCTCCGTAATGCCATTAATAACCTTGAGTTTCACCCGCATCCAGGTTATTATTTTATATTTTATAAGTTGAACACATTAGTTATATATATATATATATATATATATATATATATATATATATATATAGATAATATCTTTCTTTTTTTTTTCAATATTTTTTCATTGATTTTTGAGAAAAAAGCTGAGTACATCATAAATCCTTTCACCACCCCTTTGTGTCAATTTGTTAATGAAGGGATTATATACATAAGATTATATATAAATATACACATTTTTACATCTTTAACAAATTATATATATACATAATCTACAATTCCAACTTCATTTAAATTTCTCATATTTTACTACTCCAACTTCATTTAAATTTCTCATATTTTACAACTCCAACTTCATTTAAATTTCTCATATTTTACTACCTATATAGTTCATATTAAAACTCTTTTACAATTTAAAAATTCACATTTATATTATTTATTTATTTTATCTTTATATTATATTGAACTCTAATAAACTGTAATATATTATTGCTAATATGCATATATATATATATATATATATATATATATATATATATATATATATATATATATATATAATTCATCCATATTATTCAATTTCTCAAATATTAATATAAATTAAATTTCTCTCCCGGATGCGGGTGATTTTGTTGTGCGATAGGCAGGTGGCTCGTCACATGGGCAGGTGTCAGCCCGGACGAGCCACGATTCACCAGGACGAGGGCATAGTAAATACGCCGGAGGGTGAAGTAAATTGGGTTTTAAGGCATGTCCATTCGGCATTCAATGCGCAACAGAGAGCGAGGAGGATGGCGCTCCATAAACTCGATCCCCATGCCGCTTTCCTGCATTCCTTCAAGCCGTCCGAGCAAGCGCTGGCAGAGACGGAACATTCTCTGGTTCAGTGTAAGATTTCTCAGAGGAATTCTTGTCTGGAGAAAATTCGGGAGATGCAGAGAGAAAGGCCCAGAATGAGCAGTCGTCGTGGCGGTTCCAGGGGTCGTGCTGCTACTCAGCGGCCAGTCATTTCGCCTTCCTCCTCGGTGGAAATCACTTCTGAGCAGAATAGGAACCCGAGCAGACTTGCAGGCCGCAGCAATGTGCGTGGGCGGGGAGAAATCATGGATTGTGGTCATGTGGAGCATCCGGCTGTTCGCTACCGGATCCCCTGCACTCTGGAGAACAACACTCTCATTGTCTCAGTCTCGGTGGAACATTGCAGCAGTCTCAGGGGGCAATTGGAAGACCTGAATGTGCCAGTGGTTGACATGCAAGTTCCTATGGTAGATATGAGGCGGCCAACCAGAGCAGACACTCCCCCAGCCACACAAGCAGCTGATGCAGGCCCCAGTGAGCCGGTACAGAGGTCTTTGCTCTCGGACACGGAGGAATCCCAGAAGCTCAAAGGTAAAATGAAGGATGAGCCATACACAACTGATGAGGAATAGCTCAGCCATCATTCTGATCTTCGCTGCCGGGAAAGGAACGCAACTCTCTGTTCGTCTCTTCTGCTCTCTTTGTCTGTTTGTCATTCTGTCGGTTTATGTGTCCACTATGTCGGTCTATATGTCCACTGTGTCGATTTATATGCTGTCTATGTCGGAACTTTGCACCGTCAAAGGTCGCAATGCTAGTCAGGGTGGTAAGCTGATCCAATTTTTGTAATTGTGGTGCTCTGAAAGGTCCATTTTGGGGAAAATGCCAATCTCTCTGGAGATGCAGGGCCACGGCCCTGATGTAAAAAATGCTGTAATTTTTTATATTTTGTAATATAAATAGCATAGTCTTACGTAGAAAAAAAAAAAAAAAAAAATATATATATATATATATATATATAAATTAAATTTCTCAATCAACTATATAATTATGTAAAATAATAATTACTTTTCATGTTTATTAGATTAACCTAAAATTAAATCTTAAAAATATAAGATATTATTTTTTCCCACCAACAAAGTAAATAATAAACGCACAACGTACATTACATTTATATGTCAGATCCCATTTAAATTTAATTAACAGAAAATTAAATTTAAAGATTGTATTTTTAAGCTGCCGCTGAAAATTAGCCTGAAGTCTGAACATGTAACCTACACACCATCCTACACCTGGATGGGGACCAAGGTCCCACCATACACGAGAGAAAATATCAAACTCGACACCCTTAGCTCTGCTATTGGACACATGTATTGTGGTCGGGTCCTAATGTACACGTCAAATAAAAATAAAAATAAACCAATAATCCCATACACGTAAGCTAAAACGAAGTATCATATTATATGGATACACCCCATTCACGAAGCAGGAAAGTATGCAGCTGTTTACTTAGGACGCGTTAAAGATTAACCACAACCAGCGACATCGTCCACCAGCAGTGGGACTATGCGAGCAAGCGGTGTTTCCCATCGTAAAAAGCACGAGTTGGGGCACACTCAAACCCAAAGTGCACTAAAGGAAGGGGCCACAGCTTTCAACCAAGCGGATAACAAATGGGCTCAAGGAACGACTAACAGGATTGGAGGCACTAATTAATATTGGCAGGCAAATATTAATTAGATAAACCAACACATCAGACGCACCCATACCACGTATGTCCACCGTACACGTCAGCTAAAACGAATAAACAAAATGGAGTGGCTTCAACCAATCGAGTGTGGGTTTTCAGAGAGCCAGAGGTTTTAAGTTCAATTCTCGGTCGCCATGGCCTCTCCGATAGAAGGATAATACTGTTCTATATTTGTGGAAAAAATGTGTTGAAAATGGCAGTGCAGCAATGTCTAAGGAAGCCAAATATTTGGAAATAAAATTGAGAAGGTGAGGTAGTAAAACACAGTAGAAATAAAGAAAATTGTAAACGCCATACCAATCTTCTAATTTATTCATAGATTTGAAAATCTTCTGCGTTTGAGTCTTCTACGTTCTATGTTTTGGCTTTACGCTTTAGCTTTCTCCGGCAGATTGCATAATTTAACAGAGAATATAACTGTTGGAGGAATATGACTTAAGTGTGAAAGAAGGTAACCTCTTACGTAAAACTCTCACAAACCCTGCTCCCATCTTACATATAATGCTCGTAAACCCAGTTCCAATTTACGTGAATAAATTTTATTTGGTATATGTCCAAAATGCACTTTATGGGTTTAGAATCAAATAGAGTTTGAAGATTGTAGAAACGCCCAAAATGGAACACACCGAGCTGTTTGTTTGCCCTTATGTTTCATTATGATTGATTTTGTTGAAGAATCACATGCTAACCTAATCCTCATGGCGATTTAGGAAGAAATTTAAAATAACTTCTGAAATTTTTTAAATCTACAAAACAAATTGATATAATAATGTTATAACAACACAAGCAAGAAGATATTGAGAAGGAACTGCAGGTTACCTCAGGAGTATCGCTCCATAGCAGTGATGCTCACTCTGCCCATTGCAGAGTATATGTTAGCAAAATATCTGAAAGCGAAAGAAATAAACAAATAAAGCACCATCAGAGCTCAATGAATTACTTACAGATTGCAATTAGCAAGATATCTGAAAGCAGAAAGAAATAAACAAATAAAGAACCATCACACATCAATTAATTACTTACAGATTGCAATTGAAATTAAATCTGAATAAGCAGAGGGACGAACTGGAAAGGAGATTGAGAATTACGTTATTTCTTTATTGTCAAAGAAAAACTTCAAACAGAAAATAAATAAACAAATAAAACATCCTTAACCTAAAAACTCTGCAAATAATTAAAGTTATCAAAATAAAAACAAGAGAACTAGATATGGAAAATCGCAATTGCTGTTGATATTAAGAAATGAAATCAAATTTAAACAAACGGATCCAAATCTCCTCACCTCATCCATCTAACCAGAAGAGGAATGGAGACGGATCCAAATCTCCCTCACCTCATCCATCTAACCAGAAGAGGAATGGAGATTGTCAGCGATCGAACGACCCAGCAATACCTCTGCCTCGGGATCTTTCCCTCTCTGCTCTTTTTCAAGAACTTTTTCCTCTCTGCTCTGCTCAGCTCTGCTCTCTCTAGTACATTGATTTCACACACAAAAGCATAACAATAATGATGACATACAGCACAAACCAACAGGCATACCCACACACAGCAGAAGCAAGAGAAAAAAACAAAAAACATGTTGGGTATTTTTAATGGAGAAATACCAAAACCAAAATAAAATTCACCACAGAGACAATGCTCTGTTTACTCTGTCCAGGATCTTTTGCAGACAACCTCTTAAAACTAAAATGACTCATAAGACAGCATTACACAGTCACAAACACATTTCTATTAATTTAAAACTGAAACTCTGTTACATATTTCTTCCTCTTTTGCAAAGAGGGAATAAAAAAAAACTCTGCTGCTCTCACAGATTTTCCACTGCTGTGGATGTTACATAAAACAGTTTCAAAACATTCCTGTGTTTTTCATTTGCAGACAAACACTACAGCACTGCTGTGCATATACAAAAAAAATCACACACGGTCGTGCGTTGCCACTCCACTCACACCATAAAAAAACTTCACACAAAACTACAGCACACGGGCTATATTCAACATATGACAACGTGTTATAAAAATATAAAAAAAACGTATGCCCATAACTATTTTAAATACATGCCCGTAACAATATTAAAGCCTCACCTAAATCTATATAAAACATATATAAAAGATATATGGGACGTATGCCCATTACCAAACTTAAAGCCTCCACCTAAAAACTACGTAACACATTAAACTCTATTTAAATTCCTCCCACGGCGGTCAACGGATAAACTTTCACCCCACGTAAAAATTGATTTGACGTGGGCGGAAGGCAACTTTGGAAAGTCAACGGCTGAGATTACGCGATCAAATCGCTGAGCCAATCCAACGTGGTTCGCACGCCAACCTCCAGCAAAACAAACGACTTTTACCGTCCGGGGAAAGTGGTTTTGGGGCGTTCGTACATGGGACGCGTGGCGGAGAGTGAAGGTGTTCGGAGCCTCCTCCTGCTCGTACAGTCTTGGAGAATGGCGGTGCGGGGAGACCGGCCTGGTTTTCAAAAACCACCGCCGCGCTGTTCAAATTAACAATTTAACACTCCCCTTTAATTTTAACAGCCGCGCCTTCAGTCATTCCCAAGCATTTTCTCAAAAATTCGAAACTCTTCTGAACCAGTGGCTTTGTCAAGATGTCTGCAACCTGTTCCTGAGTCCTGCAATGTTCTAGGACGATTTCTCCATTGTTCACTAACTCTCTGATGTAGTGAAACCTTGTGTCGATGTGTTTCGTTCTCTTATGAAACACTGAATTCTTTGACAAGGCAATAACTGAGCTATTGTCACAAAAGACCACTGTTGCTTTTGCCTGCTCTTGGCCTAAGCTTCTCAACATTCTTCTCATCCATACTGCCTGACATGCTGCTGCTGTCGCTGCCACATATTCAGCCTCTGCTGTAGACAATGCTACAATGGACTGCTTCTTAGAAGCCCATGAGATGGCTCCCGAACCCATATTAAAAACATAACCGTAAGTGCTCTTCCGATCATCTACACTTCCAGCCCAATCGCTATCTGTGTACCCGACCAAATCTGAATGTTCTGAGGCATGATATAGAATTCCAAACATTTTGGTACCTTTGACATACCTCAAAATTCTCTTTGCTGCCTGCCAATGTGCCTCCTTCGGCCTCTCCATGAACCTGGAAATCAAACTAACAGCATACATTAAATCAGGCCTAGTTGCTGTTAAATACATAAGGTTGCCCACAATGCTTTTATACAAGCTAGGATCAAAATCCTTGCTGCTGTCCTCTCTGCTGAGCTTTAATCCCATCACTGTGGGAGTGATGGCTGCCTTGCACTCTTGCATGTTAAATCTGCCCAAAACTTGATTTACATATCTTGCTTGAGATATAAAAATTCCTTTTTCATTTTGATCTACTTCTATGCCTAAGAAGTATCTCAACAAACCCATGTCAGTCATTTCAAATTCATTCTTCATGACTGATTTAAAATTCTCAATAAGATAAATATCATTTCCAGTGAAAATAACATCATCTACATACAAGACAACAATTAAAATTTTACCATCATTTTCCTTGATGTAGACTGTGGGTTCTCTTTCACATTTGTCAAATTCATTCTCCAATAGATATGAATCTATCCTGTTGTACCATGCTCTTGGCGCTTGCTTCAGCCCATAAAGAGCTTTCTTCAATTTGCACACTTTGTGCTCTTCTCCTTTCTTCTCATATCCGAGAGGCTGTTCCACATAAACCTCTTCCTTTAACACTCCATTTAGGAATGCTGATTTCACATCCATTTGGTAGACTTTCCATTTGTTTTGTGCTGCTATGGACAGCACTGCTCTCACGGTTTTCATTCTTGCAACCGGTGCGAAAGTCTCCTCATAATCTCTTCCATACTGCTGCTTGTAGCCTTTGACAACCAGCCTTGCTTTATGCCTTTCAATCTTGCCTTCAGCATTGCTCTTGGTCTTGTAGACCCATTTCACACCAATGACTTCTTTGCCTTTTGGTAATTCAACCAAATCCCATGTTTTGTTTCTTTCTATGGCATTGATTTCCTCATCCATAGCTTCTATCCATTTCCTATCTTTAATAGCTTCTTCAAAATGGATAGGATCATCAACATGACAAAACAAGGCAAATAAGGAATTCATTCCTTCTTCATAAATTTCACTTAGATTTCTAAACTTCTTACCTCTTTCACTTGGTGTGCAAGTGCTTGAAGATGCACTTGAGTTTCCTCCTTGTGGTGTGCTTGGAGAAGCACTCTCATTGATCCTCAATGGTGTACCTTGCTGTTCTTGTGTTGGTGCCGCTGTTTGGGGATTCATTTCAGCCACCTCCTCTTCATCTTCATCATGAGACAAACAGTTCTTGACATTCACTGTTTTCTCTATGCTTCCATCCCAAGCTTCCTCTTCAATGAATTGAACATCCCTGCTTACAAAGAACTTCTTGGTAGATGGGATGTACAGCCTGTAGGCTTTGGATTCATCACTGTATCCAATAAAGATACACTTCTCCCCTTTGCTGTCCAACTTCCTCCTTAGCTGATCCGGAATGTGTGCATAGGCCACACACCCAAAAACTCTCATGTGGGTGACTCCTTGCTTTCTCCCACTCCATGCCTCTTCTGGCACTTTGTTCATGACTGCTTTTGTAGGACACCTGTTCAATATATAACCTGCACAATGTACAGCTTCAGCCCAATACTCATTTGGCAAATGCTTTGCCTTCAACATGCTCCTTGCCATTTCCATGATGGTTCTGTTCTTCCTTTCAGCAACTCCATTTTGTTGTGGGGTGTACCGAGTTGTGAACTGTTTATGTATTCCATTTTCTCTACAAAACTTTAGGAATTCATTTGAGATGTACTCACCTCCTCTATCAGTTCTCAATACTTTTATGTGCAGCCCGCTTTGGTTCTCCACAAGTGCTTTGAAGTTTTGGAATTTCTCAAAGACTTCACTTTTGTTCTTGAGGAAATATATCCAAGTCTTTCTTGTAAAATCATCAATGAATGTCAAGAAATATAGGCTGCCAGCTAATGATGGAGCTTGCATTGGTCCACACAAATCTGAGTGGATAATCTCTAAGGGTGCCTTTGCCCTTATACTTTTCCCTGATGGAAAACTTTCTCTGTGTTGTTTTCCCAAAATGCAGCCTTCACATAGGCTGTCCGGTTTCTCTATTAATGGTAATCCTCTTACCATTCCTTTTCTGCTCAATAAGTTTAGACCTCCAAAATTTAGATGTCCGAATCTCAAGTGCCATAACCAGTTCTCATCCTTTGGCACGCTTTGGAAGGCCTCTTGGGTGACTGCTGCCATTTCCCTTTTGTTTTTCATGTCTGCCCGGATCCGGAGAGGGAACATCCTGTTCCTTGTCATCTTCACTTCAGCAATGCATCTTTTGCTGGGTGGTATGTCCATGATGGTGCACACATCATTTACAAAGTAAACATTGTAACCCTTTTGGATAAGCTGTCCAACACTCAATAGGTTACATCTCATTCCAGGGACATAGTATACATCTGCTATGGTTTTCCTTTCTCCTTGTTTTGTAAATATTTTTACCTCCCCTTTTCCCATAACAGACACTTTACTATCAGTTCCTAGAGTGACCTCTGATTTCAAATTCTGATTTAAGGCTGAAAAGAGGGCTACATTCCCTGTCATATGGTTGCTGCAACCTGAGTCTAAAAACCATATGTCCTCACTATGTGTTTCAGCCATGTTACAAGCTAACAGGACATTTTCTTGACTGCTGTTTTCTCTTGTAACATTTGCATTTTGTCTGCTGTTCATATCATGTTGTTTCTTTCTACAATCACTAGCATAATGTCCATACTTTTTGCAATAATAGCATTGAACATTAGATTTATCATACCTTTGTCCTTGAGCCTGATACTGATCTCTTTGTTGGCTGCTACCTCGACCTTGGTTCTGATTTGGATTGCTGCCTCTTCCTTGTGCATTTGATGGGCTGTTCCTTCCACCTCTGTTCTGGCTTCTGCCTCTTCCTCTTCGGTTTCCTCTTCCTTGACCTCTTCCTCTTCCAAAGGACATCTGGGTCTTGAAGGCTTGCTCAAGGGATGAGTTTTCATTCCTACTCAACCTCTGCTCATGTGTTATCAGTGATGCATGTAGCTCATCAACTGAGTACTTTGAGAGATCCTTTGTCTCTTCAATGGTGGTGACTATGGCATCAAACCTTGAGGGTAAGACCCTCAATATTTTCTCCACTATTCTTCTATCTTCAATTGTTTCTCCATGAGTTCTCATTTGTGTGATTACACCAATCACATGAGTGAAGAATGAGTCAATGTTGTCTGACTCCTTCATGTTCAAGTTTTCAAAATCCTTTCTCAGCATTTGCAATTTTGCTGTCTTCACTCTCTCCATGCCTTGATAGGCTGTCTTGAGGGTTTGCCATGCATTGTGTGATGTTGTAGCTGCTGCTATCCTTGGGAATATACTCTGGTCCACTGCTTGATACAACAAGACAATGGCCTTTGCATCCTTCTTCCTATTGAGCTTCAGCTGATCCTTCTCTCCCTGAGTTAATGCATTGAACTCAGTTTCATCTGCTGGTTCCTCAAACCCATATTCTACTAGTTCCCATATATCTTGAGCGATGAACAAAGCTCTCATGGTTATAGACCAGTAGTCATAGTTCTTCCCATTAAAGTGTGGGAGCTGGGTGTTGAACATACCCATGCTTGTGCTTGCCATTCCTTGCATCTTGAACTATGGTTTTAAATCCTTGACTGTGATTTTTTTTAAAAACTGACTGTCTTTAGCAATAACAAGAGAAATGCTTTTGGGGAATACCTGAATCCTTCGCTGTCTGAGTCTTCTGTCTGCCTGAGAGGTTTTGCTGCAGCAACAACCTTCTCCCTTCAGCTTCTTTGTCTCCTACAAAGAGCCTAAACCTTGCTCTGATACCACTGTTGGGTATTTTTAATGGAGAAATACCAAAACCAAAATAAAATTCACCACAGAGACAATGCTCTGTTTACTCTGTCCAGGATCTTTTGCAGACAACCTCTTAAAACTAAAATGACTCATAAGACAGCATTACACAGTCACAAACACATTTCTATTAATTTAAAACTGAAACTCTGTTACATATTTCTTCCTCTGTGCAAAGAGGGAATAAAAAAAAACTCTGCTGCTCTCACAGATTTTCCACTGCTGTGGATGTTACATAAAACAGTTTCAAAACATTCCTGTGTTTTTCATTTGCAGACAAACACTACAGCACTGCTGTGCATATACAAAAAAAATCACACACGCTCGTGCATTGCCACTCCACTCACACCATAAAAAAACTTCACACAAAACTACAGCACACGGGCTATATTCAACATATGACAACGTGTTATAAAAATATAAAAAAAACGTATGCCCATAACTATTTTAAATACATGCCCGTAACAATATTAAAGCCTCACCTAAATCTATATAAAACATATATAAAAGATATATGGGACGTATGCCCATTACCAAACTTAAAGCCTCCACCTAAAAACTACGTAACACATTAAACTCTATTTAAATTCCTCCCACGACGGTCAACGGATAAACTTTCACCCCACGTAAAAATTGATTTGACGTGGGCGGAAGGCAACTTTGGAAAGTCAACGGCTGAGATTACGCGATCAAATCGCTGAGCCAATCCAACGTGGTTCGCACACCAACCTCCAGCAAAACAAACGACTTTTACCGTCCGGGGAAAGTGGTTTTGGGGCGTTCGTACATGGGACGCGTGGCGGAGAGTGAAGGTGTTCGGAGCCTCCTCCTGCTCGTACAGTCTTGGAGAATGGCGGTGCGGGGAGACCGGCCTGGTTTTCAAAAACCACCGCCGCGCTGTTCAAATTAACAATTTAACAAAACAAACACACAGAAAGAAAAACTGGAGCGCTCCGCACATTCAATCATGGCACACCAGAGTACATTCAATCATGGCACACCAGAGTACCAAGGCCTAAGAGAAAATGTGCTCTTGTTCAGGATCTGGGTCTTGGACGTTTATCTCACACCCACACCAGACATAAATACATAATAGCTTTTGCCTCTTACAGCTAACCAAGTCCCGTCGGGCAAAGAAAAATGATGAAAAAAATAAACTTACGCGAATGCCACTTGGTGAAATGAACTATAAATAAACAACGAAATCTCCCTTTGATGCGACCTCTTATCTCTTTAATTGCTGCCCGTGCCGCTTAAACGACCACTGATGTGCGCTCGTGTGTTTCTCATCCAGTTGCTGGAGGTTCTCAATAAAAAGTAATGCTTCTGGCATCTCTTAATTTTATTATTCTAAAATTATTATTAATCATTAATATATAATTATTTGAATAATATTTATCATTATAATTATAATTTTTAATATAAATAATTTATTTATTTAAGTGTTATATAAAATATTAAATAATTATTTTATATTTTTTAAAATATTTCATAAATATATAATATTATTTATAATTAATTATTATTATTATTAATTCTAATATATACTTATTTTAATTTCAATTTTATATATAACAATTTTTTATGATGATGATGATGATGGTTAACGTTCACTGAGACCAAATTGGTCTATCGGACCTACAATTTTCTTAATTTTTACTTGTCTGGACTCCTCATATATAAAATATTTATATGATAAATAAAATTTAAAATAAAATAAAGAAAATAAATCTTTTGTCTAAATCATTTAAAACAAATTCAATTAACATATTAAATATATTTAGTTATTAATTTATTCATTAACTAAATTATAATTTTCAATAAGTTTAATATAATTGCAATATTTTAATTATATGTTAATGAATATGAAAATTATTATAGTCCCACGGGGTAAGAGAGTTGGTAATCACAATGTGGTAAAGTTCTTTAGAAAGGGGGGCTCCGTACTCAAGGTCAGAGTTGGTAATCACAATGCGGTGAAGTTCTTTAGAAAGGCGGACTCCGTACTCAAGGTCACGAGTTCATAATCGACTCCATGTAACGTGAATTGCTCCACTCCTCTGTTAATATATATATATATATATATATATATATATATATATATATAATAATAATAAAAGATTATGAATAATTAACTACATAAATAAATTATTAAAGATTATTTATGTTAATTTTATAATTATATTTATTATTATTAAATATAAAATAAAATATTTATATTTCATTTTCATTTTCATATTCATATTTATATTTATATTTGAAGATAAATATAAAAACTAAAAAATTATAATTTGAATATAAATATGAAATATTCATAGTTAATCAAGAAAATAAATTATGATGTAAAAATAAATTTTATATAAATATAATTTAATATATAATTAAAAAATTAAAATGAAAAACACAAATATAATTTATTCATTAATACTATTACAAATATATATTATTGTAAATAAAATTTATAAATATATATAACCAAATTTACATATAGCTCTAATATGCTAGATCAAAACTGAGCAAATGTATCGAAAACATTAATGTGAGCGCTAATCAGCAATAATCTCGCCATAGTACAGAACGTGTTACAAAGGAAAATGGAAGCAAGAGTCCGTAACAGCAGCACAGTATAACATAACGTATTAAAAAAGAAAATGTAAGAAATAGTCCATAACGGCAGCACAATATAACAGGGCGTCACACCTTAGTTCATAATAGCAGCCTTAATTAATAGAGAAAATCCCGGCTTCGAAAAGCATATGCCCTCCTCACCATAACAGAAACAGAAACTGCGGAGCAGAAGTCAACGCCATGGAATTTGACCCATTTCCTGTAGGCAACCGGATCCTGGAGCCATGAGGAGACCTTCCTTCCTTAGACAGCGCATCAGCAAATGGGTGAAGGTAACCAACCGAAAAAGTTCCTTTAATTTGTGTATTCCGCTGCATACGCTATTCCTTTAATGATCCAGTTCCAGTCGATTGTTGTTTGTGAATCACCAAAAATATGCACCTCATCCAGTTCCAGCCTCTAGCACAGTATAGTAATCTCCAAAAATAAATAAATAAATATATATATATATACACGGGAATTAAATCTATTAGAGTATATATTAATTCTTAATCAATTAAAAACTTTAATTTTTAACTTATTAGAGTATATATTATTTTAATTATGAATAAAAAAAATTGATGTATAATATACAATAAAATAAATCAAAATATTATATTAAAGGGATATTCTTTATTCCAGATTTATCTTTAATATTAGTAAGGCTCTTTTAAGTTATCTTTAATGTCAGTAAGGCTCTTTTAAGTTTAGTTTTATTTATGATTTGATTGAAAAAGAAAGTTTTATGTATAGATTTGATCAAATAAATCTATGCAATATATTTATATTATATTTAGATTTTTTTATAATATAGGTTTCTGCAATTTATATCATAATTAAATTTCTTTATAAAAATAGGTTTCGGCTAGTATTGTTAATATTACATTTATTTTTGATTTAGAATAATTTTATCATTATTCTAATTTATTTTAAATTAAAATTTTATTATTATAATTTATTTTATTGAAAATAATTTTATTATTATTTTATATTTTTTAAGTTGAACACATTAATTTTATATATATAATTTTTTTCAATATTTTTTCATTTATTTTTCAGATTAAAAAAAAACAAAACAAAACAAAAAAACAAAAACAAAAACTAAATACATCATAAATTTTTCACCATAAATAGATATACACATTTTTATATCTTTGACAAATTATATATATATATATATATAATCTTCAACTCCAACTTAATTTAAATTCTCATATTTTACTAACTCCACATTAGATATGAGTTTCATAATCTCTATAGCAATACTGACCTTCCTAGCCTTTTACGATGTCAAAATTATAGTGAGCTAAGGAGGCTTCTCTGCAAGCTTTTTGAGCATAAAAATAAAATCTTAAATCAAACTAAATAATTTGTTTCTTTAGGTATGATAGACTACCACCGCCAGCACCATTTACTATTATTATTATTTTTTCCTTAACCACGTAAATAATAAACCCACACCCTGCATTACATTAATATGTTAGCTACCATCTAAATTTAATTAACACAAGATTAGATTTAAAGAATATAACTTTTTTTAAGCTGCCACTAAAAATTAGCCGGAAGTCTGAACATGTATCCTACACCATCCTCAATGATGCCCGAGCTATTCGATCTAACACCTGGGTGGTGACCAGGATCCCACCATACATGTCAGAGAAAATAACAAACCTCAAACACTTGCTATTGAACACATGAATTTTAGCCGGGTCTCACTATACACTTCAAATAAAAATATACCAACAAACCCATACCACGTATGTCCACCATACACGTAAGCTAAAACGAAGTATTATATTATATATGGATACGCTTAATTCACCAGACGCGGGAAAAGAAGCAGTTGTTTACTTAGGACGGATTAAAGTTTAACCACAACCAGCGACAGATTCCGAAATATCACCAGCGTATCGTCCACCGGCAGTGGGAGTATCCGAGCAAGCGATTTCCCATCGTAAAAAGCAGGAGTCGGCGCACAGTCAAAACCCAAAGGACGCTAAAGGAAGGGGCCAGAGCTTCCAACCAAGCGGAGAACAAATGGGTTAACGGAACAACTAACAGACTTGCAGACTCATTAATATTCACAGGCAAATATTAATTATATAAACCAAGACATCAGACGCACCCATACCACCTATGTCCACCGTACACGTCAGCTGAAACGAATAAACAAAATGGAGTGGCTTCGACGAATCGAGTGCGGATTTTCCGAGAGCTACAGGTTTTAAGTTCAATTCTCCGTCGTCATGGCTTCTCCGATGGAAGGATAATACCGTTCTAGGATTGCGGAAGACGAAGCCAAAGATTCAGAAATAAAATGGAGAATGTGAGGTAGAAAAACGTAGTAGAAAGAAAAGAAAATTGTAAACGCCATACCAATCTTCTAATTTATTCATAGATTTGAAAATCTTCTGCGTTTGAGTCTTCTACGTTCTATGTTTTGGCTTTACGCTTTAGCTTTCTCTGGCAGATTCCATAATTTAACAGAGAAAATAACTTCTGGAGGAATATGACTAAGTGTGAAAGAAGATAATCTCTTGCCTATAACTCTCGCAAACCCTACTCCCATCTTACATATGCTCGTAAACCCAGTTCCAATTTACGTGAATAAATTTTATTTGGGGATATCCAAAATGCAATTTATGGGTTTAGAATCAACCAGAGTTTGAAGATTGTAAAAACGCCCAAAATGGAACACACCGAACTGTTTGTTTGCCCGGAGTCTTGAGATTATGTTTCATTATGATTGATTTTGGAGAAGAATCACATGCTAACCTAATCCTCATCGCACTTTCGGAAGAAATTTAGAATAACTTCTGTATTGTTAATTGTAAATTTTTAAATCTACAAAACAAATTGATATAATAATAAATGTTATCGATGGTAACAACACAAGCAAGAAGATATAATAAATGTTATCGACGGTAACAACACAAGCAATAATATATTGAGAAGGAACTGTGGCTTACCTTAGGACTATCGCTCCATAGCAGTGATGCTCACGCTGCTGCTCATTGCAGGGTCTCTATCTGTTAGCAAATAATCTAAAAACAGAAATAAACAAACAAATAAAGCACCATCAGACCTCAATGAATTACTTACAGATTGCAATTGAAATCAAACCTGAATAAACACAGGGACGAACTGGGAAGGAGATTGAGAGTTATGCTTTTTCTTTATCGTCAAAGAAAAACTTCAAACAGAAAATAAATAAGCAAAAAGACACCCTTAATCTAACTCTGCAAATAATTAATGTTATCAAAACAAAAAAGAAGAGAATCAGATATTGCAATTAGTGTTGGTATTAAGAAATCAAATGAAATTTAAAGAAACGGATCCAAATCTCCCTCACCTCATCCATCTAACCAGAAGAGGAATGGAGATTGTCTTGGCCGGTTTGGTTCAGCGAACACCCAGAAATACCTCTGGCTCGGGATCTTTCCCTCTCTGCTATTTTTCAAGAACTTTTTCCTCTCTGCTCTGCTCTGCTCTCTCTGGTTCTCACTCACAGACGTTGATTTCTCACACAAAAGCATAACAATAATGACGACATACAGCACAAACAAACAGGCATACCCACACACCAAAAAAAACAAAACAAAAAAAACGAACACACAGAAAGGAAAACTGGAGCGCTCCGCACATTCAATCATGGCACACCAGAGTACCAACGCCTAAGAGAAAATCAGAGGAAAACAAAATACAGTCAATGAAATTGGGGCATGAGTTATATATAGAGTGAGCCATGCCATCTTTTCCCGCTTTTCATAACGGTTAGTCTTATGAATCTTACGTGGCTAAGAGTCAAGTTTCCTGCGGTGTATGCTTTTCAAGAAAGCAAGATGATGCGGTAGGATATTCAAATTTCTAAAATTGCGAAGATGCTTTTCAAGAAAGCTTGATTATGCGGTAGGGTATGTGATGATGAATTCAAAATTCAAAGAGTGCGAAACAGGTTTTTCTAAACAAGTCCTAAACAACGTTGTCATAAATCTCCTAATAACTGTTCAGTAGATTGTTATAGCGTCATACATGGTATCGTTTTATAAGTCTCCTAATAATAATTGTTCAGTGGATGGTTATAGCGTCATGCCTGGTCTCGTTTAATCTGTCACGAAGATGTATCGAGTCCTTTCTCACCAATATTATAAATAAAGAAATATTGAAAGTGATTTCTAAACCAACTTATTAATTTAAATGTTTTATTTAAAATATTTATATATATATATATATATAAACACGTTTTAAATATAATTTATAATGATCTAAATTATTATTTAGGTGAAGTGTTTTGATATTCTAAATTATTAAATATATTTTAATTTTAAATTTTGTCATAAAGGTTAATCTTAATTTTCGATCTTCATATATTAAATATTTTTTACTTTAGATATATTAATAGTTTAAAACTACAAATCACTATATTAATAATGAATTTAGAATATTTAATTTTTTACAATCTCTTTGATGTTCAACCAATACGCCTTAAATGTTTTTTTTTTTAAATATTAAAAAACAAAACATTATGAAATAATTTAAATATAAATATTTATTTATTTTTTAATTGATATTAATAAAATAAGTTTTAAATTATATAATTTATAATGGCCTAAATTATTATTTATGTGAAGTGAGATTATAAAAATATGTGTTTTTGATATCCTAAATTATTAAATATATACATTTTATTATATTTTTTATTATTTAATTAAGAAATTAATTCTAGATTTTGTCCAAAAATACAATGGTTAATCTTAATTTCTCATCTTAATACATTTTAAATGTTTTTTATTGTAGATATATTAATGGTTTGAAGCATCAAATCACTATATTAATAATGGGTTAAGAGTATTTATTTTTTTAGATTTCTTTGATATTCAACAAATAGGCTTGACCACAAATATATTGACTAATCTTAACTTTTTATCTTAATGAATTTTAAATGTCATTTATTATGTAACAAAATTTAGTATGTAATAATGTTTAAATATCATTTATTATGTAATGACATATTGATGTTTGGATTCCATTTGTTCAAGTACATGCTCTCAATGCCTAAGAAATATGCTTTGTTGCAAAAGGTGAGATCTCAATATTTCCCTTTAAGAGTAACTACTTCTAGGGCCACCCTCTCATAAGTGTGTTGCTACTTGGATGATTTTTCATGCTTATTTCTTTCTATTTAAGTTATTTATCTAGTTCTTCCATTATATACATGAGGATCTAACCTCACATAACTCATGAATTATTTCAAATGGCTATGCCATGGCATATCATTTCCTATGCCTTACACCTCAAATTTTGTGTGCACTTGCAAATGGTACTTCATGCACAATCTTTATTTTAGTTGATGTGTTATATTCTCATGTGTAGTTTTCTTGCTTAAACATGGCTTCCTATTCTCAGGTGTAGTTTTCTTGCTTAGACATGGTTTCTTATTCTCATGTGTAGGTTTCTTGCTTAGACATGTTGTGATGGTTTCCTACCTAGTTGTGAACATGTTAAACATTGGATGATATCTTATAACACTTCTTAACAGTAAAGATTTTATTATTTTGTTTTGTTATACCATGGCAAGACATAATTGTCCTTAGGAGTTGCCAATAGTTGGGCCAAGTTGTAATACTGGAGATGTCATTGAGTTATTGTACTTCATATCCTAAACATACTTAACATTTTCCCTTTTTCCTCTTCAATGTCATCTCATTTCATAAAAATATAGTATTCCCATTCATATTCGATTTATCATACGTCATCCAGCAAGATCTAGTCAAGCAAATTCAAGAACAACGTGAGCCTAAGTCAAAGAAAGACAAAAAATGCTAGAGGTGAAGAGTGTGAAAGTTAAAAGTTAAAAAATAATAAAGTTAGACCAGTACCACCTCATTAAAATGTCTTCACCCCAAAGTCCTATATTGTGCATATAGAAAGAAAAGTCTAAGAGATCGAAGAAAAAAATACAAAGGGGTAATAAAATAAAGTGCCAATGTGGTAACTCTAAGTAAAGTTGCCTCTTAAGAGCTTGTAAATGAAAATAATGAAGATTCCTAACTATTGAAAGCTAGTTGGACCAATTAAAATACCTTTTACATAATTAAATATGACTTTTAGGGTCAATACATGAAGTTTCCTCCTCTTTACATAAGTTATTAATCATTTTTACCTATCATTAACTAAGTGAACTAAGAAATACCTATTTCCCTAGAAATTATCACAAGTAATAGCGATAAGTTTGTCCCATCATGGTAAAATGTAACACCCTCCTCCCACATCTACCCAAGCAACTGGCCAACCGGGGTGAACATGCGACGAGAGGCCACTATGATATTTTTCAACCTCCTAAGTCACATTAAGGAAGTGGAACTGGCGGAAACACACCATACAAACATTCAACATCATCAACAGAACCCTCAGAAGGCAAGTCAGCCACTCAAATAGCAGTCCTTGGGTCCCACTGCTGTTTTAGCTCTCTTGGGCCATAGTCGCTCTCACAGTAATGAAGGATCCTTGAGGTTCCCAAACTCTTGGATCACATACGGATACGGGAGCCCTTAATGACAGTAGAAAAATGAAGGGAGTCAGTTGGTGCAAGGGATGATGGAGAAAGTGTGGCAAAGCTAGAGTGCCAAAGTCTGAAGCAGTGCAGTGGAGTGTTGTAGTAGTGCGAAAGGCACATAGCAGATACAACAACAATGCACTAGCATGAGAGGGTTAGCACATATTAGCAGAAGAGGTAGCTTCAACATTAAGGGGCATCCAAACTAACCAGCATGTCAAATTTTGGGCGGCTTTTCAGTTGCTTACTTCTCAGCAACTGAGTTGCAGTGCAATAGTTAGCAGTGGCAGTGCTATGACCAGCATATTGCAGCATATTGAGAGGGAGTTGTAGTACAGATACAACATTGATAGTGGCAGTGTCGTGGGAAACAATACAAATTGCAACGGCGCAATGGATGAAGGGCAGCAGGCCAAGCATCAGCAACACAGAGGACCGATGTCGTGGATCAATGTGATACTTCTGCTCGAAAGTATTGCTAGAGAACATTCCTCACTAAGAGGGGTTGTTGATTTTTGGATAGCATCAGATGTGATCTAACTCTGAAATTTTATGGAGGGGCTAGAACACAAGAGATCTCCAAGACCCCGAAATCGTTTGGAGAAATTCCATCCGGAGTGCATGTTATTCAAATAATTAATTATTTTTAATGCTGCCTAAGTTAAAACTTAGGAAATTAAAATAATTAAAGTGAATTAATGTAAATATGGGTGAGAAGCTTCTAAGTGACGAGGATCAAATCTAATTTTATATTAGTCATTGATTAGAGATTAGATAACAATCGTTGATTTCTCAACAGGAAAAGTATAAAGGAAGGCTTGCGGTCAGTTGGAGAATACACAAAGGGAGAGTAACACTTGAGCTAGGTATAAATTCTGGGGTGTGGTTTGCTGAGAATTTCAGAGTAAGCTTCTAGTGGAGAGAGGGGAAGTTTGGCAAAGGGACTTTCTTCCAAGGCTGATAATACATAACGGAGAGGTAGAGGAGCACTATGGACAAACAACACAGCTCCAGGAGGGTGACACAGAGGGTGGAGGACTGACGCAATCACATAGAGGGTGGAGGACTGACGCAATCACATAGAGGCAGCGTTGGGGTTTTTGTGAGGCAGATTGGGCATTGATTCAACAGATCAATTTCAAAGTCGGGAAGGCTCACCGGGAGGGTGACACAACTCCTAGAGGAGGTAACACAATCCCAGTGCAGAGTTGGGACCAACCATCATTGCACAAGACTGGCTACAACGCAATCACCTATGGGGTTTGTTCATCCAGTTGCTAGATATGCCAGAATATCTGTCTCCAGATAGAGGTACTTCTGTCAGATTTATTCTCTATTGGGTGAGCCAGATTTGGCACCCTAGTTGTATTCAAATATATGCATAATAATAAAACCCTCATATCTGTTGCACCAGTTTTCCCACACTGGGTTTCTCCGAGGATGTTTAGTCCAAAAATAAGTGTGTCCTTTGTGTGGTTGTCTCGTTTATTTTTTCAGTACTTGATCTGTATATTGGTGTAGGTTGTAGTGTATTTGCATTAATATTTTCTGAGTATTTCTGAAAATAACTTGTTGAAATGAATAACACAAGTAGGTAATGCAAATTAGTTTCCTACAGTAGGATTTTTTATTTGTTAGATTTAGAAATTTAAGAAATCAAATCCACCTACTTTTGATGGAGATGTGAAGCCAGAAGATGCAGAGGCTTGGATACTTGGGATGAAAAAATTATTTGAGTTTTATGAGTATATAGATAACATGTCAGAAAGGTACTACGACAATAAGGCCAAAGAATTCTATGAGATAAATATGGGGTGAATTACAGATGAAGAGTACACGACCAAGTTTCTAGAGCTATTGAGGTATGTACCGTATATTATAGATGAGAAGGCTAAAGCTCATCGATTTGTCAGTGGTTTTCCATTAGCATTTAGAGATCGGATTGAGAATGATGAGCCTCGATCACTTGAGGAAGTTATTGGGCAACTGAAGCATTGTTATGAGCAGTCAAAGTGTAAGAATGAATCTCAGCAAGGATGCAAAGGAAAAGACAAAGGTAAAGGTAAATGGCAGCCTAAGAGAGCAAGGCCTCAAAATGCAGAGGAGAAAGAAAATGTGGCACCTCCAAAGAATTTTAATGTAGTTAGATAGGGACATGGATCACAGTAGTAGCATAGAGGTAATGGTACTGGGCAGTTGGAGTGTTGGACATGTGGTGAGGAACACTTTAGGAGAGATTGTCCTCAGAATCAAGGTGGCAGGCCTAAGATATACAGTGCACAGGAGGCACAAATTGTTGGAGATGTGGGATAGGGTATTCCTCGTATTTATGCAGTCGCGGACAACAGACAGGCTGAGCACCAATCATATATCATTGAGATGGAAGGTAAGCTTTGTGATCAAGTTATTTTTGACCTTGGATCTAATTATAGCTATGTTAGTCCTGACTTGGTGGATAAGTGTGGTTTGAGTAAGGAATTGCATGCAGAATCTTGGTTAGTGCAGTTGGCTATAGGTATGAAAAAAAACGTTTGTCATTGGGTAAGAGCTTGTGCATTTGATTTGAATGGTATGACTACCGCAACACATCTGAATGTATTACCGTTGGGATCATACAATATGTTGTTAGGCATGGATTGGTTGTGTCTTCATAGGACGAAAGTAGATTTTTATGACAAATCCATTGAGTGTGTTGATGACAATGAGGAACCAAAAGTCTTACAGGGTAAAAAGAAAGCCACATTAGTTAGGACGGTGACAACTATGCAGGCAAAGCGTAGTCGCAGGAAGGAGTGTATGTTATTTGCAGTGAACATTTCTAGTGACAAGGGTAAGGAAGTTTAGGGTGCATATGTGTTGAGCAGGTAACCAATTATACACAAATTTAAGGATGTATTTCCTAAGGACATTACAGAGTTTCCACCTCACAGGGAGGTAGAATTTTCTATTGAGTTAGTGCCAGGGGAAGCTCCGACATCAAAGGCACCTTACAATATGAGCACACCAGAGTTGGTTGAGTTGAAGTTACAGTTAAAGGAAAATTTAGACAAGGGATACATTAGGCCAAGTGTATCACCTTGGGGCGCACTAGTATTGTTTGTGAAGAAGAAAGACGGTACTCTTAGATTATGCATTGACTACAGTATGTTGAAAAAATTGACCATCAATAACAGGTATCCATTGTCGAGGATTGACTTGTTCGATTAGTTGAAGGGAGCAGTAGTGTTCTCGAAGATTGATCTGAGATCCGGATATCACCCGTTATGCATCAAAGAGGAGGACATTTACAAGATAACTTTCTAGACTAGGTATGGGCATTATGAGTTTTTTGTAGTTCCATTCGGTTTGAATAATGCTCCAGATACATTCGTGTGCTTGATGAATAGTGCGTTGTTTCCGTATTTGGATAAGTTTGTTATTGTGTTCATTGATGATATATTGGTATGTTCTAAAAATGAGGAAGAACATGCTGAGCATTTAGCAGCAGTGTTGAGGTTGTTGAGAGAGTATCAGTTGTATGCTAATCTCAGCAAGTGCAACTTCTTTCAAACTGAGGTACACTACTTGGGGCATGTTCTTTATAAGGATGGAATTGCAGTAGATCCAAAAAAGATAAGGGCCATCATGGAGTGGGTAGGTCCTAAGAATGTGGATGAGGCGAGATCCTTAATGGGGTTGGCAGGTTATTATAGGAGGTTCATCAAGAACTTCTCACGAATTTCTTATCCTATCACATCATTGCAGAGGAAAGGTAAGAAGTTTGAATGGATGGAGGAGTGTGAGGAAAACTTTGAACAACTTAAGCAGTTGTTGACACATGCTTTAATGTTAAAGATTGCAGATCTAGACAGGGATTTTGTAGTATGCACAGATGCTTGCAAGAGATGACTTGGTGGGGTCCTTATGCAGGATGGATGGGTTGTGTGCTATGAGTCGCGAAAACTAAATGAACATGAGAAGAACTAATCGACACATGATCTTGAGTTAGCAACAATCATACATGCATTGAAGATGTGAAGGCACTATCTTCTTGGTAGGAGGTTTGTACTGATGAGTGATCATATTAGGTTGAGGTATTTGTTTGACTAGCCGAACCTGAATTCCAGGTAGGATAGATAGTTTTCCACGATCAGTGAGTTTGATTTCAAGATCAGGTACATCAAAGGAACAAAGAACAAGGTGGCAATGTTCTTAGCAGGCGGATACAGGTAAATCAATTAGCAGCTATGAGATCCTATGGGACAGACTTACATGATAGGATCTTGTAGGAAGGTCAACAAGATGTCAGATATATGAAGATTATGCATAGGTTGCAGTAGGGTACTCGTATAGGTATATGTGATAGTAGGTACAGGTACAGGTAGTGGTACAAGTACATGTGCAGGTGCACGGGATGTGGACTATTTCCTTACAGTGGATGGACTGGTTAGATTCAGAGATAGGATATATGTTCCTAACAACAGTGAGCTCAAGAAGTTGATCTTGAGGGTGTTTCTTGCGAAACCATATTCAGTTCATCCAGGTTATCATAAGACACTGACAGTAGTGAAGAGATTTTATTATTGTCTGAACCTGAAGAGGGATGTAGTAGAGTTTGTGGCTAGGTGTTTTGATTGTTAGCGTGTAAAGGCGGAGTGTAAACATCTAAGTGGACTACTACAACCGATTGCAATTCCAAAATGGAAATGGGAGATCATTTCCATGGATTTCATCACACGATTGCCGAGGATAGTGTGACAATATGATTCCATCATGGTTGTTGTGGATAGGTTGACAAAGTTTGCACACTACATCCCAGTCAAGTCTACATTCTTAGCTAGCGATGTAGCACAGGTGTTTATCAGAGACGTGGTCAGATTGCATGGTGTTCCAAAGAAGATTGTGTCAGAGAAGCATGCAAATTTCACTTCCAAGTTTTGGAAGGAGTTGTTTGTAGGTTTCGGCACAAATTTGGCCTTTAGTACAACTTATCATCCGCAAACCGATGGACAGACAGAGAGGGTCAACATGATATTGGAGTACATGTTGATATAGTATGTGATGCATCAACAACAAAAGTGGGGGGAGTATATTCCCTTGGTTGAGTTTGTATACAGCAATGGTTATCAGGAATCATTGAGGACGAGTCCTTTTGAGGCATTGTATGGGTGGAATTGCAATACTCCCATCAGTTAGAGCGATCCAGTTAACAGGGTGTTGATTGGACCAGACATGTTGGTAGACATAGAACATGAGATGTAGGTTATAAAGAATAATCTAAAGGTAGCACAAGATAGGCAGAAGAGTTAAGCAGACCGGAACAAGTTTTCAAGGAGTTCCAGGTTGGGGAACATGTGTACTTACGCATCAAATGAAAGAATTGCTCCTTGTGGATTGGATCATGTGCCAAGATGGCACCACAGTTTTGTGGACCCTTCAGTATTACTGGGAGGATTGGGCCAATAGCCTATCGACTTGCACTACCTCCGTAGTGAAATTCCATGATGTTTTGCATGTGTCGCTGCTTAAGAAGTATGTTAAATATGTTGATAATGTGATTGATTGGTCTGTATTGCAAGTGGAGCCAGATGGAGAATTCCAGTCGAAGCCTCAGTGTGTATTGCAGAAAAAAGTGCTCATGCTCCGGAATCGAGTAATCGAGCAATTTAAGGTGCAATGGAAGCACTTTGGGCCCGATGAATTTACATGGGAGATGGAAGATCAGATGCGGGCTATGTATCTTTCATTGTTTGTCAGTTGAGGCAAAGCAGTTTTGGTATGGTGTTTTGGTATATGTCTTGTTATATGTTTTAGTACATGTTTTGATGATGTTTTGGTGTATGTACATAGGTATATGGATGTAAAGACCGCCATGAGCTATGTCATAAAGCTCCAATAAGAAATATAGATGTCATGTTATTATGATATAACGTTGTTATGTTGTCATTTGGGTTGGCATTTAGCAGGGTGATCATTGTAAATACTGCATCAAGCTATGTTATAAATATCCATGATAAGTATGTTTTCTTCCAGCAGTTTTGCTAAGGTATATGTGTGATTGAACATCGAGGACAGTGTCCCCTAAGGGGGAGGGTTCTATAACAACCCTGGTGAAAATTCCATGTAATAAAAGTTAAAAATAATAACCACAGTTGATGAGACACTTATTCCAACATTAATGTTGGGCAAGACATCCTAGGGGGGTGTTGATTTGGTTTATTATGGCTAAGGAAATTGCAAAGTCAATGGCTAAGGCTTTGGAAAGGGAAAATGGCATTTTTGGCACATTTATTTATGAAAATAATGGAAATTAGGAGAAAGGGGAGGTGAAAGGTCACAGGTTGCATGTGAGGAGGAAATTGAAGGAAAATAATGGAAAATGAAGAAAACAAAGGCCTCATTAATAAAAAGGATTATGAGGATCAATTAGTAACCTTTTGTCAGTTCAATTTTGGAGCTCTCTCATTATTCTCTCTCTCTCTCTCACTCTTGGACACTTAGAGTTTTCTTGGAGCACTTGGGCATTGGATCAAGAAAGGGAAATAAGGCAAGAGGAAGGGAAGTCAAGCCAGGGAAAGTAGGATCAAGCAGTTGCAACAAGATTCTTTGAAGGTATTGATTTATATGTGTGATTTCCTTGATATATTTTGCATGCATGGTATTGCATGTGGTGTTTTTGTTGTTATGGCATGGGTTTTTCCAGGTGTGACAGTGTTTTTCAACCTAGCCTTGCCATTTCCTGATATCCTTGATGCGATGGGTTCTCATACTTCAATTGAGCTATATTTCTAGATGGATTTGAAGCTGAGTGGGGTGGATATATGAAATGACAAACACATGGCGTAGTGGTCATGGAACCAGACTATGGATCACGTTAAAGCCACCGACCTAGTAACCCTTGAGCTAGATTGTGGGTTGCGGTAAATCTAGGATTGTATGCCTCAGTGGGCCTAGGAACCCTTATCGACGAATGGCAGGATATACGATAAATCCAAGAGGTGGAATTCTCTCCATTGAGCCTAGTACCCTGGAGAGTGGGTCTCAGTGTAGGTCCTAGTGATCCCTGGATCAGACTGTGGAATACGATAAAGCCAAAGAGAATAGAAGGTACTAAAATTCCTCATGGTGTAGGTGGAGAACTCCAGTATCATTCATGATTTTTTGGCTCTTTGATTTGTTATGAGTCCCACATTCATGCTTGGAATATGGCACGGGGGTGATTGGCTCAACCAATCTATGGTCGGGTGGAATGTGGTAGTCAAATCCCCGATTGGTTTCTACATTCATTAATGAGAAATTCATCCCTTTGGTTTTTATGTGTAAATGTATTGGTTTATATGTGGATTCTATGGATTATGTATTTATGGTATATATGTTGTTACTATGCTAGTTATGTATATATTTATGACAAAATCTATGTATGGCTCTCATCATGTTTTTACTTGTAAATGAATGGACAATGTATCTATGACCTAATAGATGATAATGCAGTAAATGATGTGAGGAAGCAATGGTTCTTATGGATTCTCAGATAAGTACGAGATCCCTATGCTTAAATCTGTTGTTTACACCTATAGATTACATGTTTGTGATATGTTTGACGAAATGCCTTTTATGGCTAGTAGGGGTTTGGTTAAGGTCTTTTTCAACTAATTTCTTTTGCATCATTGTTTCCCTATTATTTTACTTCTTTGAAGATGTCATTCCATTATGGGCAGTGACCTTGGCTCTGGGCCTAAAAAAGTAGCTCAAATCTCAGGTACACTAGCACAAAACTGGATAAAATGGTCCCTGGACGCTGGCTTGCAAGCCTATGAGAGCATCCAGAGGTCCCTGTACGCTAGCATGTCCATATCATGAGAGCGTTTAGAGGGAAAGTGATCAAAAACTTCAGTGGCACCCAGGGGAAAGATTCCTGGAGTGTTGGCATGGTTCTCAGGAGTCATGTAGCTGATGTGGAAGTTTTGTATGTTTTGCTTCCATCAATCCCATTTCCTTAGGGTCACATAGGAGGTTGAATCCAATCATAGTAGCCTCTTGTCACATGTTTACCCCGGTTGGATAGTTACTTGGGTAGATGTGGGAGGAGGGTGTTACAGAGACTAAGCCATACTAGAAAGGTAATGAAAATAACAAGGGAAAATGGGACAAGAAATGAATATGACCTCAGGATTCAAGTAATAAAGAGAATGTTGCACAACCAAAGAAGTTCAATGCATTTGATAGAGGACAAGGACTTCAAACAAAGGAGCATAATCAAGAGCTCATGCGGTGGTTGAATTGTGGTGGGGATCATCGTAGGAGAGATTGTCCACAGTATCAAGGTGGTAGGCCTTAGATATATAGTGCACAGGAGGCATAGGCTATTGGGGATGTTGGTCAGAGTGTTCCTCATATTTATGCAGCATTGGATAACAAACAAGCAAACCATCAGGCATCTATCATTGAGATGGATGATAAGCTTTGTGATCAAATTATTTTTATTTTGATTGACCCTGGATCTAATTATAGCTGTGTTAGCCTTGAATTGGTGGATAAGCGTGGTTTGATTAAGGAATTGCATGCAGAATATTGGTTAGTGTAGTTGGATATAGGTACAAAGAAGCAAGTTCATCATTGGGTAAGAGCTTGTGCATTTGATTTGAATGGCATGCCTACCGCAACACATTTGAATGTATTACCGTTGGGATCATAAAATATATTGTTGGGAATGGATTGGTTGTACCTTCATATAACCAAGGTGGATCGTTATGACAAATCCATTGAGTGCCTGGATGACGATGGGGAACAAAGAGTCTTAAAGGAAAGAAGAAGGCCACATTAGTTAGGATGGTGACAACTATGCAGGCAAATCGTAGTCGTAGGAAAGGGTGTGTGTTATTCGCAGTGTACATTTCTAGTGACAAAGGTAAGGAGGTTGAGGACGCATATGTTCTGAGAAGGTACCTAGTTCTACAACAATTCCACGATGTATTTCCTGAGGATAATTCAGAGTTTCCACCTCATAGGGAAGTAGAATTTTCCATTGAGTTGGTGCCAGGGGAAGCTCTAACATCAAAGAAACCTTACAGGATGAGTACACCTGAGTTAGTAGAATTGAAGATACATTTGAAGGAAATGTTGGATAAGGGATACATTAGGCCAAGTGTATCACCATGGGGTGCATCGGTACTGTTTTTGAAGAAGAAAGATGACACTCTCAGATTGTGCATTGATTAAGGCAGTTGAAAAAAGTGACCATCAAGAACAGGTATATGTATCTAGGGATTGATGACTTTTTTGATCATTTAAAGGGAGCAATAGCATTCTCAAGTATTGATCTGAGATCTGGATATCACCGGGTACGCATCAAAGAGGAGGACATTTACAAGACAACTTTTTGGACAAGGTATGGGTATTATGAGTTCGTTGTAGTTCCATTTGGTTTAACTAATGCTCTAGATACATTTATGTGTTTGATGAATAGTGTCTTGCATCCATACTTGGACAAGCATATTATTGTGTTCTTTGATGACATATTGGTATATTCTAAAAATGAGGAAGAGAATGTATAGCATTTAGCAACAGTTTTGAGGTTGTTGAGAGAGCATTAATTGTATGCTAAGCTCAACAAGTGTAGTTTCTTTCAGACTAAGGTACACTACTTGGGACATGTTGTATCCAAGGAGGCCATTGCAGTAGATCTAGAAAAGATAAGGGCCATCATGGAGTGAATAACTCCTCGAAATGTAGATGAGGTGAGATCCTTCATGGGGTTGGCAGGTTATTACTGAAGGTTCATCAAGAACTTCTCATGGATTGCTTATCCTATCAATTTATTGAAGAGAAAAGGTAAGAAGTTTGAATAGACAGAGGAGTGTGAGGCTAGTTTTGAGAAGCTCAAGCATTTGTTGACACAAGCACCAGTGTTAAAGATCGCAGATCCATACAAAGATTTTGCACTATGCATAGATGCTTGCAAGAAAGAACTAGGTGGAGTCCTTATGCAAAATGGATAAGTGGTATGCTATGAGTCGTGAAAACTGAATGATCACGAGCAGAACTACCCCACACATGATCTTGAGTTGGCAATGATCATACATGCATTGAATATGTGGAGGCACTACCTTCTGGGCAAAAAGGTTTGTGTTGATGAGTGATCACAGTGGTTTGCGGTACCTATTTAACCAACCGAACTTGAATGGTAGGCAAGCTCGGTGGTTGGCCACGATCAATGAGTTCGATTTTGAGATCAGGTATATCAAAGGACACCCTTAGCAAGCGGATACATGTAAATCACTTAGCATCTATGAGCTCCTATGGGACAAAATTGCAGGATAGGATCTTGTAGTCAGGTCAACAAGATGTCAGGTATATGGAGATTGTGCACAGGTTGCAACAGAGTATAGGTATAGGTACAAGTATAGGTGTTGGTATAGGTACACGTATAGTGCAGGTGCACAGGATGTAGAATATTGTCTTACAATAGATGGATTGGTAATATTCAAAGACAGGATATATGTGCCAGAGAATAGTGAGCTTAGGAATGTGATCTTGATGGAGTTTCATGCGAAACCATATTAAGGACACCCAGGATATCATAAGACATTGACCGCAGTGAAGAAATTTTATTATTGGTCGAATATGAAGAAGGATGTAGCATATTTTGTGGCTAGGTGTTTCGGTTATCAGCGTGTGAAGAGAGAGTGTAAGAATCTAGGTGGACTACTACAATTGATTGCGATTCCAGAATGGAAATGGGAGGTCATTTTCATGGAATTTACTACAAGTTTTCCAAGGACAGTGAGACAACACAATTCCATCATGGTTGTTGTGGACAGGTTGAAAAAGGTTGCACACTTCATTCCAGTGAAGTCTACATTCTCAGCTAGCTATGTGGCACTATATTCATCAGAGATTTGGTCATATTGCATGGTGTTCTAAAGAAGATTGTGTCAGACAGGGATGCAAAGTTCACTTCCAAGTTTTGGAAGGATTTCTTTGCAGGTTTGGGCACACAGTTGGCCTTAAGTACAACTTATCATCTATAGACAGATGGACAGACAGAGAGGGTCAACAAGATATTGGAGGACATGTTGAGGATGTATGTAATGCATCGGTAACGAAAGTGGGAAGAGTATCTTCCACTGATAGAGATCTCTTACAACAATGGGTATCAGGAATATTTGAAGATGAGTCCATTTGAGGCATTTTATGGGTGAAGTTTCAACACTCCCATCAATTGGAGTGATCTAGTTAACAAGGCGTTGATTGGACCAGAAATGGAATAGGAGATGCAGGTGATAAAGAATAATGTAAAGGCAACATAGGATAGGCAAAAGAGCTATGTAGATTGGAACAAGTTTTTCAAGGAGCTCCAAGTTGGGGAACATGTGTACTTGCACATCAAACCAAAGAAGAGCTCCTTGCGGATTGGATCATGTGCCAAGATGGCACCACAGTTTTGTGGACCGTTTAGTATTATTGGGAGGATTGGGCCAGTAGCCTATTGACTTGCACTAACTACGATAGTGAAAGTACATGATGTTTTGCATGTGTCATTGCTTAAGAAGTATGTTAAATATGTTGATAATGTGATTGAGTGGTTTGTATTGCAGGTGGAGCCAGATGGAGAATTCCAGTCGGAGCCTCAGTGTATATTGCAGGAAAAAGTGTTCATGCTCCGAAATGGAGTAATCGAGAAAGTTAAGGTGCAATGGAAGCACTTTGGGCCCGATGAATTTACATGGGAGATGGTGGATCAGATGCGAGCTATGTATCCTTAATTATTTGTCGGTTGAGGCAAAGCAGTTTTGGTATGATGTTTTGGTATATGTCTTGGTATATGTCTTGGTATATGTCTTGGTATATGTTTTGGTACATGTTTTGGTGATGTTTGGTATTTTTACATATGTATATGGATGTAAGAACTGCCATGAGCTATGTTATGAATCTCAAATAAGTGGTATGGGTGTCATGTCATTATGATGTTATATTTGTTATGTTGTCATGTTGCTTTGATTCTCAGCAGGGCGATCATTGTAAATATTGCAAGGAGCTAAGTTATAAAGCTCCATCAGCAATATGTTTTGCTTACAACAGTCTTGTGGTTATAGGTGTTGTTGTACACCGAGGACGATGTTCCCCCAAGGGGGAGGGTTTTGTAACAACCCTGGTGAAAATACCATGTAATGAAAGTTAATAAATGAAAAATAATAACCACGGTTGATGGGAGACTTATTCCAAGCTGAATGTTGGGCAAGACATCCTAGTGTGGGTGCTCATTGGTTTATTAATAGCTAAGGAAATTGGAAAAGGCAAAGGCAAAATGGCGTTTTTGGCACATTTATTTATGAAAATAATGGAAATTAGGAGAAAAGGTAGGTGAAAGGTCACAGGTTGCATGTGAGGAGGAAAATGAAGGAAAATAATAGAAAATAAAGAAAATAGAGGCCTAATTGATAAAAAGGCTTATGAGTACCAGTTGGTAAACTTTTTTTCAATTCAATTTTTGGAGCTAGTTCATTATTCTCTCTCTCTCTCACTCTTGGACACTTAGAATTTTCTCGCAAAACTCTTGGAGGGAGTGGTATACTTGGAGTTTTGGAGAAATAAGGTAAAGGAAGAGTAGGAAAGCACAAGAGGACTTCGGGATCAACAACTACAATGAGTTTTTCTTTTAGGTACCGAGTTGCATGTATGTTTTCCTCACTAGTTTTGGCATGCATGAGATATACATGTGGTTTATTGGTCATGATCTATCACTGGCATGGAGGATTTCTTGGATTGAAAGTGGATTTGCCTAGCCTTGCCATTTCCTAGATAGCCATGGTGATTATGGATTTATTTCCTTATTTTGTTTTAATTGTTCTCATGTTTCCTTAGCTAGGGTTGAGTTACTAGTTCCCAGAGCCTTGGTTGGACAAATTCTCTAGAGCTCGATACAACTTGGGTTGAGTTACTAGTCCCGTACCCTTGGTTGGACAAATGCTCTAAAATCCCTAGGTGGGTTGAGTTAATAGTCCTAGAGCCTTGGTTGGAAAAACACTCTGAAGGCCAGTATAAGTTGTGGGTTGAGGTACTAGTCATGAAGCCTTGGTTGCAACAAATGCTTTGGATCCCTGGAAGGCTTTGATAGAAACCAATATGATGATTGTTTTGCGATGTTTGATCATGAGGTGGAATCACTGTTTGATGGGTTGAGGTGGTTGGCTCTGGAATCCCTGGATGGTTTTGTATTGATGTGTTTATGAGATCCCACATTCATGATTGGAATATGGCATGGGGGTGAATGGATGAGGAGAGATTTGGCTCAACCATTCTACAGTCGAGTGGAACGTGGAAGTCCTATCCTAGGTTTGGATTTTGCATCATCAATATGAGGTTATTTCTCTTTGTATTTCTATGAGTATTATACTGGTTTATATTTGGATTATATGGTTGTGATTTCCTTGGTATTTTTGTTGCTATTATGCTAGTTATGTATATGTTTTATGATAGTAGCTATGTATGGCTCTCATCATGTTTTTACTTGTAAATGAATGAACAATGTATCTATGAACTAATGGATGAAACTGCAACTAATGTGTTGAGGCATCAATGCTTCTTAGTGATTCTCATATTAGTATGAGACCCCTATGCTTATAATTGTTGTTTACACCTGTAGATTACATATTCGTGATATTTTTGACGAAATTCCTGTCATGGCTAGTAGGGGTCCAGTCAAGGGCTTGTTAAATTATTTTCATAATTTACATCATTGTTTCATTGATATATTTTTGTTCTAAAGGTGTCATTCATTTTTGGGCAGCGACCTAGGCTCTGTGCTTGAAAAAGTGGCTCAAATCCTAGGGACATTGGCACAACACTGAGAAAAATAGTCCCTAGACGCTGGCATGCCTTGTCATGAGAGTGTCCAGATCCTCTTGGATGTTGTTAGGCTCATATCATGGGAGCATCTAGAGGTAAAGGGGTCTGAAACCTAAGTGGGACCCAGAGGTTCGTTTCCAGAGGTGTTGGGATGGTTCTTAGGAGTCCTGTAGCTAATGTGGAAGGTTTGTATGATGTGTTTCCGTCAATTATGTTTCCTTAAGGTCACCTAGGAGGTTGAATCCAATCGTAGTAGCCTCTTGTCACATATTTACCCCGGTTGGCTCACTACTTTGGTAGATGTGGGAGGAGGGTGTTACAGATGTCTGAATGTGAGGTGGAATCACTAGTTGAGGGTTGAGGTGGTTTGGCCTTTGGAAGCCCTGGTTTGGTTTTGGTTGGTTTGTTCCGTGAGATCGCACATTCATGCTTGGAATATGGCATGGGGGTGATTGGCTGAAAGAAATATTTTTTTGAGCCCAATCTATGGTCGAGTGGTACGTGTACGTCCTTGACTTGGTTGGTATTTTCATGTGTTAATATGAGATATTTTATATTGTGATATATGAACATATGTATTGATTATGATGGTGATCTCATGGTTGAGCTGCCATTGTTTATATGTTGGTTATTTGATGGTTTATAGGCTAGTTATTTGTTGGTTATATGCTGGTTATATGATGTATATTGTCTATGGATCTTAACATTTTTTATGAATATATGAATGGCTAATGAATGCATGGACTAAAAAATGTTATTGCAACTATTATGAGAGGATATTAGGCCTTCTTAGTGAATCTTAGATAAGCATCAGATCCCCATGTTTAAATATACATTCATGACCTGTGATTACATGTATGCCACATGTTTGACGAAATGTTTGTCATGGATAGGCTTGGTTGGGTTAAGCCCTTGATCAATTTTTGTGTTAGAGGCTTTGTATTTGTGTAATTTATTGTTTTGGAAAGTCTCATCAAGTTTTGTGCAGTTACCTGGAGTCTAGCCCTAAAAAGGTGGCATAGATTTCGCGGTTGCAGGCACAGAACTAGGAAATTGGGATTACAGTTGCTCTCTTGCAGTCTTATGCATGCGACTGGAGGCATACAATCATATGGATGTGTTGATTCCTCGAAAATCACTGCAACAAAATGGGGAAAAACACTTGGTCAGGGACTTGAATAATGTCCCTTATATGTTTGGAATAGTGGCTTTGACTGGATATAATGGGACCAATTTCCCAATAAAAATGTGATAGAATGGATAGAGTTTATGACCAAAAACTAAGTGATATATGGGGTGGTTTATAAACTAGAATACATGTATATTAATCTATCTATTACAGGGGGTTTACTTATGTTTATGTGATCTAGAATAATTGTCCTTAGTGTATGATAATAAAGATTGATCAAACACTTACAGAAATGAAAATATTTTAAGATAATTATTTTGATTAAATAGTTAATCAAAATAATTGATGAAACACATATCGCATCAAATAACGTTCAGAAATTTCTCATATATGTATTAAGGATGACAATTCTAGCATGTTCAGAAGTGAATTAATACAGAACTACATTAGAAAAGTACAAATAATGAAAAATATAAAGAGAAATGACTATTAATTCATAAACAAAACAAATATACAATGATAAAAGTACCCAATTTATATGACTCTTCTCATGAAAGAAATAGTTCCGGTCCAGTCTTTCTCATTAAGATGGTTTCAAAAGTACAAAAGTGCAAGCTTCCAAAGCCTTCTCTACAAAACTTCAGGACCCTGATCCAGTCGTTCTACTAAGACAAACTTCAAAAGTACAGTAGTGCAAGCTTCCAAAGTTTTTCTTTATAAAATTTGGGGACCTTTTATTTGTAGACATGAAAGGGTTTATATAATAAAAATAAAGTATAAAATTGACATTACATGAATTTCTCAGGAGGTTAAAACAACTCTCCTTAAAATAAGTGACAAAAATATAGAAATAGAAACTATTGAAATGATGAGCTCAAGAATGAAATTGTGTTTATTCTTTCATTCACTGCCTGAGCTCGTAAATATCCATCATTGGATTAACTTCAGAAGGCTAACCTGTCCTCATGCGTAATTGTCCTGTGTACACTGCGTCTGAAAGCGTAGGAAGCATATGGGTGGATGAGTTAGCAAGGCAACGTAGCATTAGCCACTGACTATGTGGCTTCACAAGATATCTCCAATACACTTCCCAATCGAGTTTGGTCAACTTTTTAATCAATTCTTCCTTTTATTTTGAAGTTTCTTGCCATTGTCTTTCCAGGAATTTGATATCAGGAAGGCTGTCAGGTGGAAATTCTTGAATCAGGTTAGCATTGTGCAGGTTATGATTGATAGTTTCAATGATGTTATTTGCAGCACCGGTTGTGCTGGAGACTGCTCTCTTTGCCTATTTCAACTAAATGTACCAATCAATAAAGAGGATTTCCTTGTGAGGTTCCTTTATTCTAGGAAGATCCACTTCTCTTCCTTCTGGAGTATCCTGCGATGTTATAAATCCTGAGATTTTATCATCAATGTCATTGAAAGTCACCCTCAAATCAGATGATTGATTCATCAGTGAATCACTTGTAACACATAGTGGATTGATGATAGATAATTTTTGACAGAACATTGCTTGTTGCCTTGATAATAGAGTGTTTAGCTCTAATGCTTCTTTTATAAAATCCTCCACTTTAGGATTGTCCTTCAACTGATCAAGTGAAAACTGGAGCTGTTGTATTTGGACATCCTTAGTACTGGTCTCTGCCTGATATTGGAGCTTTAATTGATCAAAGCTCTGCTGGAGTTGAGACATTTGTGTCTTCATTTGATGGTCAATACTTTGTCTTTCTTCTGCCAACTGTTGCTCTAACTGTTGAATTCTTTCTTCTTTTTCTCTGAATGTGGAAGGTTTTAATGAAACAAAGGTCTATTCACCGCTCACACACACACTTCATGGCTACCCATTGCTATGGTGTCACATACTGCCTCATAACTCCGTGCACTCATTCAAGCAGTTCAATGATCTAATAGAATTTGTCTTTCACCATTTCAATCCAGAAGCACTTGATAAAAAAATGTTACAACAACGAAAGGCCACACATGAATCTCTAAAGGAATTTTGGGGGTGCTTCCATCTACTCATGTTTGAAGCTTCGAAAAGTCAGATGAAATTCCAATATCACATGGATAGACTTGAATATTGCCTTCACAAGTCAATGTATCCCAATGAGAAGAAAAATTCCAAACCCCACTCAACATACTTCGGTGATGGAGTTACAAAATCATAAGCAGACACAGCCAGGATCACATGTGACTTTCTGCCTTCTCCTCATCAAACAACTCCACCCCTGCAGAGTGATGTGGGAGAACGTGCACACACATATGATCAACTGTGACATCCTCCTACCCCACCTCCTCTTGATATCTGTGTAGATTTGGCTTGCAAGCCTATTGTTTGTGATGTGGATTTGTTCCCTCAACCTCCGTCCTCGTGTTCCATTCATTCTCTGGATTGTACTGTCTTTTGTTCTTCCATTCCGAACTCCACACGTTTTGTGAATGAGGATTGAGCTATTGATGGAGTTGATGTTGTGCATCCAACCTACGCTATCATTCATGATGAGTGTGTGGGGTAATCTAAACATGAACCCACGATAAAGGATGACCTCCCTCTATCTTCTCCTCCTCTGCTTTTTCTTGACATCTTTGGTGATTCTTCTATCTTTGATTTTCCTTATGTAAATTCATCCATAGATGTATCTACTTCTGATCATTCGTAGAACACACCTGATGTCAGTGTATCATTTGATAGCAGAGAAGACAAATCTTTCATTGAGAATCCACTTGACTTTTCATGTACTTTTTCCGGAAATACAAAGGGTGAACATCCTTGCTTCTCATCTACCCCTCTGCATGATTCATCAAATCATGAGGATGCCAATGAACATCCCAAATTTTTTGATCATGGTTGTCGTGATCTCTGTACTTGTTCATTTGATCACAATGTTGATTCACTCACTATTAATTTGTCTAAGCCATTGGTCTCCAATGATCTATCTATTGATGGAGTGGAAACCCCACATGTTGTCAAGGCACTTCATCTTGGGCTAATGGCTATGTGAGGCCCTCGTTGTCCTGAGGTTATTTCCACTTCCCATCAGAAAATTTGTGAAAAAGCTCCTTATCACTCATCTATATGCATTGAAGATCAATCCAACACACATATTTCACTTCCTCCATCGAAATCACAAGATTCCATCGCTTATGCACTGGAGGAATCATTCAAAGTGAGCACACTTGCAAGGCGTAAGTTGTCTCTTTTTCTCATGTTTTCTTGTCTGTCACAGTCAAGAGAGTGCATATGCTTATCATCTATATGCAGTGTGTCACAACACCATGGTAAGTCCATAGAGTGTTTGTCTTGTGCTTTCACTCTTTTCTTTTCTGTGGATGCGTTTAAACTCAAAGTGTGTTGGTATTCATTATTACATCTTTCATGTTTGCGGGTTTTCTTGACTATGATTCTCACGAACCTTACCTTCACCAACATGGGCCAACCAATGTGCCAGTGACTGCATTGGAAATATCACTTCACGTGAGTAGGCCCATGCACTATTTAGCATAGGGGTAGTAGTCTTTGCTTCTTGATTTTCTTTACTTTCTGGTTTGCATGTTTGCTTTCTTGCATACTTGTTTTAGTTTGCTTGCTTATTTGTTTTTCTCACTTGTTTTGATCTCACTTTACTTCTGATTTTTCTTTTTGCTTTCTCTGCTTGCTTGTACCCGTAGGTTAGCCTCTCCTAAAGTCATGTCTGGCTCTCGAGACAAGCTGGGAAAATATAAGAGGACGTGCACAACTATCAACATCTGGTTATCTGTTTTCCTCTCTCTTTATGAAGAACTTGTTATCTTCAGTTGATGATGCCTTGATAGAAAATATGTTCTGTTCAGAGTGAGTCTTGGTGAAGACACAATGCTTGCACTCTTAACTAGTACCGCCTACTCTATTCGGTCCTTTGGGTTAGCCCTTGTCAACTCAGCCAAGTAGAGTAAGGTGAGGGGGAAAACCTTAACATTTATGTCAGAGGTATATATAACATACTTCTTTGAAGGAACAACCTCTCCTAATCTCAATAAGTCGGGATCCCTCTTCTACCTCTGAAATAAATAAGTGCTTATGCACAATTCTTTGAAAAAAAGATAAAATAAAAATAAAAAAATAAAAAATGAATAAGGTGAAATAAGAGAAAGGCTTCATGCGCAGAAAGGTGATACAAGTAACTTCGCTGGGGTACTGACCAGGCTCACTGGCAGTGGAGTGATTCTTGTGTTCCTGCATGACTCCGTCAGGGTACTATCCAGGCCTGCTAGAAGTGGAGCAATAGCAGAGATGAAACTTAAACTCTGACAATCATATTACTTGTGCACCAATATACCACTCATCCCCAATAAAAAAACTGAGTTGAATTGGCTTGGAATGTGTGCTGACCGATCAACAACATGGTAGGGACTACATCTTTCAACCAAGCTAGTGCGGAAACCATGATGATCAAATAATTGAACAATACTTTCGAAAGGGTTAGACTCACTTTTCACAAAACAAGGTCCATACAGAGAACTGGAGTTCTACCAATGTGTCGCCAAGTGTTGTAGCAGAAACAACCACCCTCCAAAATTTTGGCTCGCATGCAAATTTTGGAGCCTACCTTGGATCTTGCGATCGATCATCCTTAGTCACTTGTTAGTAAGATGATGATTTCAAGCTCTTCTCCTTGATCTAAGAGTTGTCAATGTTCTCATATTTATGCAACATGAGTCATCTCAGCCACATCACTACTATGGGCCATACTGTTGTAATCAATATAATGTAAGGTGGAAGTCCAAGAGACCCACATGTAAATTTGGAGAGTCATGAGGGAAGTCGAACAGTCACAAGGGCCAGTTTCACCCTTGGCTATATGTATACCCCTCATTTGTACATGCAAAAGAATTTTCACCTTGGCTCTTCCCACATAGCCTTGAGAGTCTGTAATATTTTCTTTGAGGAGCGAGTAGTGGCTTCAACACCCCACTATCGGGGTTAATGATGTAATGGTGTACGGATGTGTCTTGGAACTTTCGTACTTCAGAAACTTGTTAACAGGCCATCACATTTTCACACATGTATTGTATTCGTTTGTAAGGATATTCTTTGGACGCTTGTAATGCATGTCTCTTTAACCTGTATTAAGACAATTGAACTATTTTAGTTGTTTTAGTACATATGCTATTGGAAATGTGTTGTATCAGTTGTTAATGTTGTCTTGCTCATGTGGGCTATCCAATCGAACACTCGACATATCCATTCTTGTAAACTTGTTATAATGCCCGTCGCACTCGTGTGGACTATTCCCTTTAGTGTTGTATGTGCTATCTATTCACTGTGTGTTTGTGACTGCCACATTCGTGCAGACTACTCCGTGGGAAGCTATGCATGTCCTGTCGTGTTGTGTGATAGAGTTGGGACTATTCCCTTTTTACTTGAGACTCACTTCCACCCTCTCCCTCTGCAGTGAAAGAAATTTGACACAAGTAACACTAAGAACTCACCAGGCACGTGAATCTCGTTGTTTGAAGACAAAGCAAACCACTCTCATGTGCTGACAAGCAAGATCTAAGGCAAACCTTTAAGACAATGGAAACTGAGCCATCGTACCGGATGGGACTTCTACACCAAACGATTTGAGGTCTAGTTGGGACTTCATATCGAGGAGATCCCATAAATGTTGGCGGGTTCAACACCATCAACAAGTTACACTTCCCATGGAATGATGGTTCATAATCTATGGTTACACTGCCTATAGTTGAGATCAGAATGTTACATATAAAATATAAAATGGTATATTCATGTTTGATGACATTCAATCTACCATTAATGTTGTTGATATGTATATGGTAGCGCAAATATGGTTTTTCGAACATTAGAAAGCTATTATTACAATCTAATATGGAGCAATGTATTACTTGCAGCGTTAAAGTTTGCAGTGCACCAATATAGTCACCATTACCATACAACACTATTAATACAATGTAACGTTAAAGCTTCAACTATATGTGGAGCAATGTTATTTTATATATGGAGTAACATTATTTTTTGGGTAGTGAGAGTTTATTGGTGCATTGTATCGCAACCTTCACTTGTGGTGGCACATATTATAGATTTGGTCTGCAATTATATTATCACCTCGCACATATTATCAGTTGGTTTATGGTGACACATATTGTTTGCAAAAATATTATCTGTTGGGTTTGTCAGTACATCTCTTATTGTTGGTATACCACTCTCGGTTGGCTATTAATGTTGCGTTCAACGAGAGCATTATGTCATATTCCAATATTTTATACTCGGTGCGACATATGAATGTATATATTTGTGTTTATGATTGTGTTGGAGGAGAGAAAACTGACCATACCACCATTTATAGACTTCACAAAGTTTATTTTATGTATTGCGCGGAGTTGGTTTATGTTGCAATGTTAATACATGGCATAATGTTTGCAATATATGCATCATGTCGGTTGGCACAACGCTAATCTGAGTATAAATCGATGTTTCTTGGTTGACAACATTAATGTCAAAATATATCAATGTTTCTTGAAAGGGACTATTTGGAGCAACATTCTTATGGTGCGGTAATATTCTCACAATGAAATGTATTCATATTGCGCAGAATTCACATTACATAGGGTTTTTACTCATTCATATTCACAATGAAATATTGTTCTTATCTGATTTAGGTGATCTCACTCTTATGGTGCAGTGAGAGTAGTTTATGCTTGCAAATGCTCATAAACTTATTTAGAGCAACACTCTTCAAATGACTATTGCGGCCTCCTTAATTTAAAATTCGCAAACCTCTTTCAAAATCATGGAGAGGTTTACCATATGATGAACTTTCTAATGAATTTGGCATCCCTGATTGTGTATCTTTTCACATCACTGGGTTCATTGGCAGTGACAAGTCCTTTGATAGAGTTGCAACAATGACCAAAGCTACTCTTAAGTTGTGATTGTATTTTTTTTGTATTCTATCTTAATGAATGTATGGGTTGAACACTCATGTGCCATGAATGATGAAACCTTGGATGCTAATAAAGTTAATGCACACATAAATCACTTCAAAATTTGGAATGACACATGGTTACCTTAGTTCATAAATATGGAACATTGTCAAGAATTGGTAGCATGGAGAGGGTTAATGCCAATATTCATGGCAACGTTGGAGTATGTATGGAATGGTATTATAAGGTGCTTTAATAATTTGAGATATGCATATTTAAGCAGTCCAAGATATGATCCAAATTCTGTGGTTCCTCCTAGTGGATGTTCTCATATTTTTTTTGGTGTGACCAGGCATGGAACTAAAAAATGTGATGATCTAAAAAGGAAACAAAATGAGCGCCATGCAATGCAAGAGACATAAATTTATATACAATGGAAAAGTGTATTGACCTTTAAAGATCCGTTTTTTTTAAATTTGATGGATGTGTTCATCAACCAAGAAAGCTCAAATTCTTTTTGGTTCAAACAACCAAATTGCAAGTGCTATTATTTCTAGTGAGAGAAATGACTATATCTCCAACATTTTCAGTGAAAGAGGTCGAAGTTTCAAAGCTATTTCGAGATTTTATCAACAAAGTATTTGTTCAGAAAATTGGGCACTTGTATGATCATTATTGTGGGCATTTTTTTAATCCCCCTTTCCATTGATTTCAAAGGGGGGGTGGGGTGTGGGGGGGTGGTAAGAGAGGAGAGGATAAGTGTTTTGCCATAAATGCCAAAGGGGGAGATTGTTGGCATTGTTTTCATTGATGGAAAAATAACTACATGAGTAGCTTGGGTAGAGGAACAAAATGGAGCAAAGGACAAACAAAGGAAAAGGAGAGCAACAAGGAAAAATAGCAGCAAGGCAAAAGAGCAACAAGGAAAAAGAGCAGCAAGGCAAAAGAGAAAAAAAGAGTAGCAAGGAAAAGGAGCAGAGGAGCAACAAAGGAAAAGGAGAGAAGCAAGGCAAAGGAGAAAAGGAATAATAAAACACCAATAAAAAGAGCAAGCAAGGTATTGACAAAGGAACAATGGCTACAACAAGGCCTGTTTGATATGCAGGAAAAAGAGAAAGGGTGATGGAAAATGCTTCAGGAAATATGTTGCAGAGATTTCTATATTGAAGAATTTGTTGTGATGCGAAATTGTTGATTGATTTGAATTGTTGTGATGAAAGGCAAATACAAGACTCCATGAAAGCAAAGGCAAGGCAAGACTTCATGATAACAAGGCTGCTGAGACAATGACATGAAGATGTTGTGATGCATTAATGATAACTGTTGTTATTGATCACAAGGAATGAATGCTCATATGTTATTCCTATAATTTTACATGATGTTGGCATTAGGTTGATGCATTTAATCATTGCATGTGGCTGATATTAATATTGTATGGATTATAATATTCAAGATATGAAGAGTTTGGGAACGAATGAGTGGAAGGCAAAGAGTCAAGCCTGTTCACTTCATATTCTTATGTAGGATACAAACAACCAAAAAATTATGTTTATAAAATATGTGATTTAGAAGGCATGGAGGTGTTAGACAGTTGGAGAATGTGTAAGAGCTAATTGAGGTGTTATGCATTAGTTACCTGGCGCATATGAAACTTATGTGAATTAGATTTGAAGGAAAGAAGAGGTAGAAATAAAGATGGAGATATGCAAAATTTATGACTATGTAAACTGACACATTATTGTTTCTTGTTTGTATCAGGGGATTGTAGTCTCCTTTCAAGTTGTGTCTTGATAAATATCCAGTTGGAGCTGGTTGACGTAGGAGCCTCTTATGGGTTGTAGCCTGCATAAAACATATGGGAGTTGGAGCATCCTTGCATGTTGTAGCTTGCAGAAAAATTGAGGTAGCAACCTCCTGTAGTTTAGATCCTACAAAAAATCATATGTAATAAGGAGTAGGAGCTTGCCTTTGCATCACAACAATAATAAAACCGTGGTTTTTTCCCTTTATGGGTTTCCACTTATATATGATATCAATATGTGTTGTTATTTTGTGTTCGTGTGATGTTTTGGTTTGATTATTACTTGTTGTTCACATGTTCAATCCGCTAGTCATTATTTGTTAAGTTTCTCATGAAATTTTCCAGTTAACGAGTTTAATGAAAACAATTTTAATGTCCATGAATGGACTCAATTGTTTCACCCCCTTCTCAGTTTAGTCAAGTTTTCATCAGTATATATGTTGTAGATGTTGTATAGTTGTTCTATGTACATATTGTGTGGTGTACATGTGGTATATGTGGTGTTGTGTACAGATGGTGTTGTGTACGCGTGGTATACTCAGTGTTGTGTACATATGGTGCTATGTACATGTTTTATATGTAGTACTATGTACATATGGTGTTATGTGCATGTTGTACATGTGGTGTTATATACATATGGTGTTGTGTGTGTGATTGTACATGTGATGTGTTGTGCATGTGGTGTTGTGTACATGGTGTACATGGGGTGTTGTGTGCAGGTGGTGTTGTATACATGTCGTGCATGTGGTGCTACGTACATGTGGTGTTGTGTACATGTCATGCATGTGGTCTTGAGTACAGGTTGTGCAGGTGGTGTTGTGTACATGTCGTGCATGTGGTGTTGTGTACATATTGTGCAAGTGGTGTTGTGTACATGTGGTGTTGTGTACACGTAGTGCAAGTGGCACTTTATACATGTGGTATTGTGTACACATCATACATGTTGTGTTGTGCACATGTGGTATTGTGTAGTCATTGTGTTGCGACATGTGTATTCATTGCATTGTACTATGTGTATGTATATGTATTGTGTTGTACATTGGGTGTAGGTGTCTGTATTGTGTTGTGGGGTACACCGGGTATATGTGCATGTATTATGTGGTGTTGTATGTCATGTGTGGGTGTATCTGTGTGATGTACACTGTATGTATGTGTACATGGTTGAAGAAAAGGAATTGGGTGCTTTCCAGGTGTGGTAACCAATCTGATGTGTGTACATAAAGGATAAGGACAAAGGTAGAAGCAAAGGACTAGTTGAAGGATAAGTATCAATATTTTATTTCAGTTTTATTATGCATATGATATGTGATGTTGATTTATGATGGTTACATGTGATATATGATTTTGATTTATGAAGATTGAGTTTTGAGCTAACCGGATGTGATATATACATGATGATTTGATCAAACAACTAGTTTTACTTGTTGTGACAAGAAGTGAATAGGATTGCAGGTGTACCTTGTTTACGAGCTACCAATGAGGTATGATGTGAATTTATTTCTATTCATTTTGAATCTAATGACAATTATGTGCTTGGTATAGGAAAGAATGAAAATGCCCAGGTGGGTGGTTGAAATTGGCTGCAAGCATTAGCAACAACAACAAAAGGAATTGGAACATGCAGTAGTATGTTGGTAACGCACTTCAGGAGAAGGGTGACTGTGGGACACTGGTACCCAATAGTTTCCATTGATTTCCATGATCATGCTATGACTAGTATGATGGTTTTAAGGTAGGGATATGCCTTATTTTTTGGACATTCCAATGCGAGGAAACCTTGCCAAGTGAGGGTTCGCCCAAGGGACTGTGTAGCAGAGAAGGGGATGCCCACAGAACTTGGAAGGTGTGTGAATGCACAAAACGGGGTGATTGGATTGCTTGAGGGATTGTGTAGCAGAGAAGGGAAGGACAACGAATATATTGATTTTGGTCATTAGGATTTCCAGATGGAATCAGAAGCATTTTGGGAGTGTGCCCTAGAACAATGAGTCAGTAACTATTCACTAAGAGGACAAGTAGCGCAAGGATTGTAGTGTTGGACATTGGATGCAGGTTTGACTTTGGTAGTGGATTCTAGACTTCATGGGAAGGAGGTGAATACTGTTACTACTTTTGAGGGTGGAGGTGTGAGGCTTTAGATTCCCTTGTCATTAATGTGAGCATCATATCCTTTTATTTTCTAGTTAGAGAAAATGTTCATATGTGTATATGTGTATATTATTTTAAATATTGTATCAAGTTGTGTTTATAAAGATCCATAGACAATATGATTATTTTCTGGTTGAAGCAAATGTGTATGAGTATATATGTGGTTGTTATTGTAAATACCGTAATGAGTTGTGTTATAAATCTCTAGTAAATGGTATGTTTACCATGTTTTCAATAGTGGTAATTGTAAATACTATAACAATTTGTGGTATAAAGCTCCATAGGCAGTATGTTTTGGTTTTCAATGGTCTTGCTGGTTATAGGTGTCATATAACACCGAGGATGGTGTTCCCCCAAGGGTGAGGATTATGTAACAACCCATGGTTGGATTTCCATGTAAAAAATATAAGACCAAGGTCAGGGGACACGTATTCCAAGCTGAATGGTGGGAAAAAACATCCTAGTGGGTGTCACTTTCGATTTATTATAGTTAAAGAAAATGGCAAAGGCAAAGACGTGTTAATTGTCATTTTATTTATGAAAATAATGGAAAATAGGAGAAACGGAAGTTGAAAGGTCACATATTTCCATGAGGAGGAAAAATGAAGGAAAATGAAGAAAATAGAGGCCTCAATGATAAAAAGGATTATGAGGATCAGTTCATGGGATTTTGTTAGTGTTAGCTTTTGCCAATTCAGTTTGAGAGCTCTCTCTCTATTCTCTCCCAATCATACTCTTACATAGTTAGAGTTTTCTTAGAGAATTCTTGGAGCACATTGGATTTGGAGAAAGAAAGCAAAGAAAAGTGGGAAACCTCAAGGGAACATGTGGATCAATGGTAAAAATAGGATTGCTTTGCAAGTATCGAGTTGCATGTATGGTTTCGTTGCTAGTTTTCGCATACATGGTACATGCATGTGGTTTCTTGGTTATGATCTATCATGGGCATGGAGGATTGCCTGTATTGACAATGGTTTTGCCTAGCCTTCCAATTTACTAGATAGTCGTGGTGTTGTGGGTCTTTCCATTTATTTTCTGATTAGTGATCATGTTCCTCATGGTTGTGGGTGGAGTTACTAATTCGTGGAGCCTTGGTTGGAAAAATGCTCTAGAACAACTTGGGTTGAGTTAGTAGTCCTAGAAACCTTGGTTGGAAAAACATTATGGAGCCCTTGGTGGGTTGAGTTACTAATCCTGGAGTCTTGATTTAACAAATGTTCTAGAGCCCTGCAACTGTTGTGGATTGAGTTACTAGTCCTGGAGGTGAGTTGGAACAAACGTTCTGGAGCCCTTAACAACTTGGGTAGAGACCTATCTGGTGATGGTTAGTGATGTCTAACTGTGAGGTGGAATCACTGGTTGAGGGTTGAGGTGGTTTGGCCTATGGAAGCCCTGTTTTGAATTTGGTTGGTTTATTCCATGAGATCCCACATTCATGCTTGGAATATGGCACGGAGGTTATTGGATGAAAGAAAGATTTTGTTCAACCCAATATATGGTCAGGTGGTACATTGAAGTCCCTGACTTGGTTGGTATTTTCAAGTGTTAATATAAGGTATTTTATATTGTGATCTATGAGCATATGTATTGATTATGATGATGATCTCATGGCTGAGTTGCCATGGTTTATTTGTTGGTTATTTGATGGTTTTTAGGTTCGTTATTTGTTGGTTATATGTTTTTTATATGATGCATATTGTCTATGGATCTTGACATGTTTGATGAATATATGAATGGTTGATTATTGCATGGAATAAAAAATGTTATTGTAGCTATTATGAGAGGGTATTAGATTTTCTTGGTGAATCTTAGATAAGTATCAAACCCCTATGTTTAAATATGCACTCATGACCTATATATTACATGTCTGCCATATGTTTGACGAAATGTATGTTATAGTTAGGCTTGGTTAGGTCAAGTCCTTGATCAATTTTTGTGTTATAGGCTTTGTCTTTGTGTCATTTATTATTTTGAAAAGTCTCATCAAGTTCTGGGCAGTGTCTGGAGTCTAGCCCTAAAAAGGTGGCATAGATTTTGCAGTTGCAGGCACAAAACTAGGAATTTGGGACTGCAGATGCTCCCTTGTAGGCTTATGCACGTGATTGGAGGCCTACAGTCGCATGGATGCAGGCTTGTGCATGAGACTGGGAGTTAAGGTTAGTGAAAAAGAAAGTTAACTCAGGGTTTGGGAACCTGGGGTGGTTTTTTAGCCCCGAGGGTCCTGTACCTCCTAAGGAAGCTCTTTAAAGTTTCAGTTTGTCGATTCCACTTCCTTAAATTTACTTAGGAGGTTGAGTCATATCATAGTAACTCTTCATCACATGTTTACCCCGACAGACTGGTGAACATGGGTAAATGTGGGATGAGGGTGTTACAATTTCTACTTGATATCATGTGGTTGCACCTATTTTTGGGGGCTCTTTCACACCTAGGGTTGATTTCTAGCTTGTTGGAGATTATTTCTACTTTTGATGTGTTAACACTCATTTGGGTGCATTTTCTCTCTTCTAGCTCACATTGCTTCCACAACCTTCTGGAAGACTGCAATACTCATTCTCTTGTCTGTTCATATATGTGGTGGTTCTAAAGCATTATAGAAGGATGTGCCACTTATCTTCTTTGTTTCCCAAACATGTGAGGGTATTCTTAGCTCTTTCCTTTATTTAAGAAGGGTGCTCAAGGTTTCTAGCATAATGTTGACCCCTTAATTGAGCGTGCTCCTGTTTTGAAGGTTTTCTCCAATTGTATTGAGGAACTCATGGTTTTACCTTCTGGTTTTCAATGGAGCACGTGGTATAAACACATTATATCATTTCTAACTCATGGTATTGTATGCATGTTTTAAGGAGGCCCTTATCTATATTGGGAGGGAATCTCCCTCATTTTCTCTTGTTGGAATAAAGTTGAAAGAACTTCTTGATAGTTGTATTGTGAAATATTTTCTCTTGTTGGAAATAAAGTGGAAAGAACTTCTTGATAGTTGTGGTGTGAGATATTTTCTCTTATGAGCAATGTTCTAGGGTTATAATAGAGAGATTTGAATTGCAAATTTTATTGCAGAATGAGCTATCATAAGGCAAAATATTACAAGTGAGGTATGAATTGTATTTCTATTTCCATTTTTTATTGAATTCCAAGCTAGATTTTTTGTATTAGAAGTAAATCTCCCAATATTTTATTTCTTTACTCCAAATTAATATAAGATTCACTTTGTGATACTTAGGTTTATTCCTATAGAATTAACCTCCCTATAATCTTTGCAAGTTTTCATATTATTTTAGTTTGATGCTCTTATAAGTATTTTTCTTGATGTATGAGGACTTCAAAAATTAAAACAAGAGGATAAATATTCAAGGGTAATCTAAACCCCATAAAAAAATGTAAGTGCTAGTTTGATTGGTATTTCCAACCATCTTTCCAAATCAAACAATCTAGCATTTTCTTGCATATCATTTCGGATTTAGATTACCTTTTCTAGGTTTTTAGCTACCCTTTGTGGATATCATACATCAAACTTGAGTCTTTATTATATGTGAATATCTATAAGTGGAGTTAGATAAATTTATTTTTTATTATGGGTGAATCTAATCACTTTCTTGTAATTTTCTGCACATAGATCTACACCCATTTTTTCTCAAGATAAAATTAAAAAAATCACTAATTAAATGAAAAATTGAATGCATCTTTAATACTATAAGCTTTGTATTCTCACTCATGCATTGTTAATGAGACCAAATGAATTAGTCTTAAAATTCACATTTTAGCAACATTTAGCTTATTTTGTTCCTCATATCTTCTCATGAAAATTTGATGCCCTTATTGATGGAATGGCTAGCTCTCTAAGCAAAAAAATTTAAGTCCTTTTTGTAGTTTCTATTCATGGTTGAAATTTATGATTAAGGGTTTTAACACCCAAAGGTTCTCGTTGATGCAATATTTAACATATGAATAAATATCTGCATAAATAAATAAACTTTCTACACGCTCATTGCTTGGCATCTTAATTCTTTACTGCTATCATACATTATTTTAGTTGTAGGTTTCTAATAAGAATCCATTATATGTCATGAATCTTAAGCATTTTCCATTTGGGTTGTTAGCACTTTACACTTGTTAATTTTTTTTGTTAAATGAATTTGTAAGTGGGCTATCATTTTGTTGTAAATTTTGATTACAACTCAAGCTAAATACTAGTGCTTTAAAGAACATAATTTGATATTTCTCTTTGCTTAAGTACATCTATTTTTTCTTAACATAGCAACAATAAACTATTAACCTAACAGTTGGAACTTATCTTCTCATGTAAGCATTCATTTGGTAGATGATATCATGGCATTGAACATAAATTTCAATGTTTTTGGTGAATGGAATATAATCAAAGATCTTTTTGTCCAATAATTTATATTGTAACACATTGTGAATCTCTCTAAGTGAGCAACATTCGTCACTACAACTTAAAAGTTTGGCATTTAAGATTATTGAAGAAGATGGATTATTTCATGGAATAGTGAAACTCTTTAAGTTATGGTGATTGAATTAACTTGCAGTAGTAACACTAATTGTAACACTCGCATTGGTCACCATCATTTCATTTTCCAATATTGGCTTAAATGGCATAAATTTGGTGATGTTAGCATCTCACATAATTGGTTAAAAATTCTAGGATAATATCAATTGGGCTTTAAGTTTTTTCCATTGATTTCTTGCATGTGTACTTCACGTATTAGATAACTAATGCTTAGGGATTGAGGTAATTGTAAATATTTATGAATAACTAGGATAAATATGAAGATTTAGGAAAATAGGAAGAGTCATCAAAACTTGGAAGATGAAACCAAATGTCATAAACTATGTATTTATGAATGTATCACCTTCATGAAATGCAATCAAGAGTAGGGTTATTCCTCTCTCAAATAATGGTATTGTAGATAGTTCTAATTCCATGATCCCTACTCAAATATGTGTCTCTATATATCTTCCCAATAGATCTACCACTCTATAATTCTGAGCATCATTAGAGGAAATTTTAGCCTAAAACTACCCATGAAATTTTTATGTAATTTCCATGTCATAATATGTAAACAAAAAAAAAAATCCTTTAAATTTAAAAAGAGGTACCTATAAATATTTTGGAGGGAAAAGAAGAAAAATATTTTTTTAGTTGTATTTTTGGCTTATCTCCTTATAGGTTTAGTCAAATTTCAAGTGTAGACACTCGTTGGATGTATAATTAAATTTCGTATCCAACAAGTACCCCTTACCCATAGTTTAACACATTTTTTATAATGACTCTTCATTTTTCTTTTATCAATCCAGGGTCTTCTCAAAATTATGCATAATGGGTACTTTTTGGATGCGAAATTTAATTATGCATCCAACGAGTGCCTACACTTGAAATTTGAGTAAACCTATAAAGAGATAAGCCAAAAATACACTTAAAAAAGAAGTTTCTTTTTTGCCCTCCAAAATGCATAATTCTTGTTTTATAATTTTACCTATTATTTTATTATTTTTCCTTAGAAGGCCACTTGTAGGCTGAAATTTCCTCTAATGTATCAAATATGTCGCTATAACATTTGAACCTATCATACTACTCTTTCATTCTAAGACTATCAAATTGGCCATTATGATACCGTCATGTTTGTTCTTCTCTAGCATTCCCTCAACCATATTCATGCATGTTTTCTTGTTCATTCATGTTTGTAGTCCAAAAATCCATCAAAAAATGCTCACATTCATTACACTCGCCTCAAAATTTGTAGCTCCTATCCATTTCCATTGCAGACTCTCCCTTCAATCCAAAACTCTATTGAATGCTCAATCTTTGAGACTTCTTAACTTACATTTATAGCCTTTGCTCAACTCTCTCTTCACGTGTTATTGTCTCTATGTGCCCATTCTCATAGCTCATGAAGTAGAACCTCTACTCATCAACTCTCTTGTGGGCTATCTCTCTCATACCTTGTGTCATCTATAAATAATCATACCAAATATATCTCCACTTCCAAGATCATTTGCCCTATATCCTCCTAAATACATAAACCTGACTTTGGGAAAAAAACCACAGTAGAGAAATAGTTAGAAGGAAACTTTAGAACATATAACTATTAGATCTTTCAACATTATTATCTAATTTATACTTATGATAAATATGCATAGGCATGAAATCATTAGTTGAATTGTTTCTCTTTAGCATTTGGCCATCAATTAAAATTATAATCTAGAACTAGTAACATTAGTATCATCTCAATTAGTGAGGTGAAGGAAGCTACTAAAACAATCTACCATGTCAAAAAATGGGCTTCCATGGGTATTACAAAATCTTAGTCAACTAAAGCACAAACTAGTTTGAATTCACTTGAATAAACGTATCTCAAAATCTCATGTCATACCTAACCAATCATAAGAGTATATATATATATATATATATATATATATATATATATATCACCTTAATTCACAATTATTGGGTTTCTTGTTTCTTTCAACAAAAGAACACGAAATCTATCCATTAATTTAATATTAAAAAATTATATATAATAAAAGAAAGAATTATATATATATAAATATATAATATTAAGTTTAAAATCTTTAATATAAAAAAAGAGTTTAAAAAATAATATCTATATTTTTTTAAGAAAGAAGAATTAAAATTTTATATAATTTCCACAATTTATTAAAATCAAAATGATTATCTTTAAAAATAATATAAAATTTTTATAATGAAATTAAAAAACTTCACATTTTTTTCATATATACTTTAAATATTAGAATTTATTTAAAACAATATATTTTAAATATTAAAAGTCATGTATCACAACTTAAATATATTTTAAATTGTGATACATGTTTAATAGATTTTCTTTACATGGTGGTGTGATATTGGCATAGATCCATCTTAATTTTATATCCATCAAGCGATAGAGGGATAAAAAAGAAACTCAAGTGCAAACCTCTTGATGCTTGAAATATCTTGGGTCTCGATAGATCTATGCTAGTTTATTTTTATTTTATTTTGCAAGTATTGATGCTTTTGTAGAGCATGAATACTAGTTTATTGTTATTTTATTTTGGTTCCTTTCCTCATCTCTCTTTTATTACATTAGATGCCCCGAGCACGCCCCCCCCCCCCCCGCCCTTTTTCCTTTGATTTGTTGACCTTTTTAGTGTTACCCACCTACCCATCCACCATCAACATATGGTGCATCTCATATATCTTACGTTGTAGAGTTCGCCTCTCTTTTCTTGGTGCATTGATGCATGGATTATTTTCCATGTCCATTCAATGCCACGATACACTAATTTTGAGAACAATTTTTAAGTGTTGTTGCTTTGCTTTAATACATGTTTAAATTTGGTGTGCATAATACAATGATATTTCCATGGAAAATATCAAAGGGTGGTAATGAAGTTTGAAATGCATCATGATATTGGTGTTTAGGATACGGTCCATACTAATTTCATTAATCATAATAACTACCCCTTCTACTAAGACCCTTAATCGAGGAGGTTTTAGACAAACTAGACTATACATTTGTAATGTGATAAATTGTAGTCTATAATCACATAAGATAAATACTTTAGTGAGATATGTAGGATAACTTGAGTTTAGAAGTGATGCAAACCTACATGAATGATGCCCACATGATGCATGATTCAAGTGCAAACACAAATGGCTACAAGCAAACCACCTTAGCATCCCTAGCTATTTGTAGCAACCCAATACCACTCCATAGAATGCCCCCTTAGAGTGCAAAAGGGCATTGCCCTTGGTAGCCTCTAATTTGTGTTGATAGGGGAGGTCAAAGGGAAGATACCTTTGGGGTGGAGATGATGGTGCCCATACATCCAAAAAGCTTCCACAACATTTAGTGCACTCAGTTCAAGCTCCACACACCTAAATATTCAACAATTTATGCATGTTAATAACTAGGAATGCCAATAGTCACATGAAGGCTAATATCTTGGTGCCTTTGTATAAAATACTCATATATACATTTTTTTTTATATCTTTTAGATCTCTATATCTCTTAATTACCTATTGAATAATATTTTTCCACATAGTTCTTCTTAGAACTTTAGCATATGAGATTTCTTATTCTCTCAACCCTTGTTGGTAGTACTATCATGTATATCCCCATTTTGATAGTTAAGGGAAGATATTTAATGTTGTATATCTATCTTAGTTTTGACTATGTAATGTGATAATCTTCCTTCATGACGTGCTCAAGGTTGGTTCTCAAAGGCATCTCAACTTCTCCAGTTGTTGACTATCTACGTGAAGTGCGTTCTACCATTCAGATTCTCCCTTAATTAATAGAACCATCTCTTATCGATTCAATAAGTATTGAATTAGGTCATTAGAAAGGATATCTACAAATTATACGTTCAAGACACTTGGACCTAACCACTGATGAGCTTGGGCTCAAACATGTCTTACCTAGAGAACTTTTTGGAGCTACAAAATGGCATCGTAGTAAGCCCCCTTTACATGTGCAAACATTGGATGCATTTGTCTAGGATCCTATTGGGAAATTCCAAGTTGGTTCTCATAGACTTAAGATGGAGATAGACCACCATATACCATGGTCAGACAAGATCAAGCCCCCATCTCAATGGTGGGATCATCAATGGATATGTAAAATTACGGGGAATTTTTTTTCATATATAATTAGTTCTGCATGCATAACAATTTGAAAATTATAAGTAATAGTTATATTCCTTTATGATGTTATGAATTTTGTACATTTTATTATTGAATTCATAATGTTGAGGTAGAATATGAAGAAAAGTACAATTTATAAGCTCTTACATATTACTCTTGAAATGGAAAAATGGAATTATTGAATTAGATAAGCGTATAGGACTCTGGTTTTGTCTTTATGCATGATTAATTTATGGGAAGGAAATCATGTGATTTTGTTCCTCAATGGTTATGAAACACCACTAGGTACATTGTTGATGGTCATTAGAGCATGTAGTATTTTATAGAATGGATGATTTGTTAAAATGTGGATGTCATAAATTGGTATCAAACTAGTGGATGCATTATATAGATGACAAGGAAGTATGTGGATATACCACGTGTCATATTTTAGGGTCAACATTCAAGACTTTTTTATGCAGGGGCATCTGGACTTAGTGAACAATGTGAAAGACTGATCACATGTTGTGGCTAAACAAGTTGAATTTCACTGACCTGAGTGGTCGAAAGTCAGTTTTTACCGAGGGTTGGATCTCTCAAGAAATGAGTTGTACTTCATTTATTGTAATAAGTTAGAAATTGTCTTATTTTAGATTCAAAGATAAGTTGTTAGCATAGGGGTGTGATAGAGCTTGAAAATAGAGATTGAGTTGTTAGGTAGGATGGGATTGATAAAAAGAAGAAAAATGTAATGTAGATTGGATGGGCAGAGAGAGAGAGGATTGAGCAAAGCGAGAGTCAAGAAATAGGGCGTGGATTTCCAGATTGAAACAGAGGTCTTTTAATCATTGTAATAGAGCCAAAGGCAAGACTCTATAACCATTTTTATTATGAATAATTGATGTCGTGTGTATGATTATATATCAAATCTGTGTGAATGTTTATTTTGGCCTCTATGTATTCGCATTCTGGACAAAATCAGGTATTTTCCCTATTCTGCACTTTATATTGTTAATCGCTATGTTTATTTGCATTCAAGATAGAAAAAATATTTCTTTGTTTTATGATTTATGTTATAAAACTCAGAGTTCAATGGAATCACAACTTTAGTGTTATTATCATTGTCGATGCCCACTTAAATCTTGACTTTTGGATCACCTTGCATCGCATTACAATTTTTTTTTTTTACAAGGGACATACCTCAAGCCTTGAAGAATTGCGATATGAGATCACCGCAATATCGCATCGCAAACAGATAGTGGAGTGTGGTCGGATCGCAGCCTTGAGGATTTACGAAGTGTGATCGCAAAATCTCGCATCACAAGAAGGCTTGTGTGTTATCGAAATCCCAGTTGTGCAACACTGCGATATGCGATTGTGATCCATCGCATCGCAACATTTCACTGCCAAAGGAAAAAGACCTCGAAACTATAGTGACTTGCGATTGCAATACAAGATCTGGACCTTTAGATCTAAATGTTCTATGATCTACAGTGAATCATGAATGATTCTATTTAAAAGGGGAATATCATTGTTTTGGGTTTTTACAACGGAAATCCGATCAAAGAAGAGAAGGTCGGACTCTAAAGGGAATTGGGAACACATGGGCCGATTATGGATATTTCTCTAAACAATTGATTCCTGCGTCATTTGTGGTATCAGAGCACAGTTTGAATGAAGTAAACATGCTGCCAAGGAGAGGAGATGGCATTGGTCAAGGAAGACCTGAAACAAACACAATTCTTCTAGAGGCGATCCAAAGTCTGCGTACGAGGATGGAAACAATTGAGACTGCTCAGAGGAGAACACCTGATGAAGGGGTTGATAGTGCTAAAGACGAATCTTCTGAAGAAGAAGAAGAGGGTGAAAATGAAACTACCAAAGTCATCAAGATGTTGGCGAAAGTAGGAGGAAAACCAAAGGTGGAAATTCCTGCGTATAAAGGGAGTCTCAATGCAGAAGAGCTAATGGATTGGATCAAGTCATTAGACAAATATTTGACTATGAAGAAGAAGCTGACAATAAGAAGAAGGTGAAATTTGCAGTCACCATATTGAAGGAACATGCAACTATTTGGTGGGATGAGCTACAGACATCCAGAACAAGGAAAGGAAAGTCCAAGATCAAGCAATGGGATAAAATGGTAAGTAAAATGAAATCCAAATTTATGCCTAAAGACTATCAGTTAAATCTTTTTAAACAGTTGCAGAATTTAAGGCAAAAAGGAATGTTTGTTAAAGAATACATAGAAGAGTTTTATAGATTGAGTATTAGAGCAGGACATGCAGAAGATGACATGGAGAAGGTAGCCAGATATATCAATGGCTTACGATATGACATACAAGACGAGATTAGCTTGTTAAGTCTGAAGACTATTGAGGATGCCTATCAAGCGAGTTTGAAGGTAGAGGAGAAGATGTTGAGAAAACAGAATCAGAGGAATAAAGGAAGAAGCTCAGTAAGAGGTAGAGGAACTACCAAACCAAGGGGACAACAACATCAGCATGAAGCACGCAGTTCAAGTAGTAGACCGCCACAGAGAGGGGATTTTAATAGAGGAAGATTTGCACCCAGAGGAAGGGGTAGAGGTAGAGATATTCGGTGCTACACATGTGGAGAATGGGGACATGTGTCGTGGGGCTATCCTCATAATAAACCAGCAAGTCAGAGGAATGTGAATATGGTTGAGGCAAGGCCAGAAACAACTCGACTTATGGAAAAGGAAGAACCCCCTGAAGTAGGAGAATCCTTGTAGTTGAGAAAGACATTGCTTAAGACTGAGAGAGAGATTGAAGAACCAGCACAAAGGAAGTATTTATTCATAACTACTTGTAAATCAAAAGGTAATTGTTGTAAGGTAATAATTGATAGTGGAAGCACTGAGAACCTTGTTTCTTCAGAGATGGTGGACAAGCTTGGATTAGAAAAGATAGTGCACCCTACTCCTTACAAAGTGTCGTGGTTGCAGAAAGGACATCAAATTATTGTAACAGAACAACGCAAGGTTGAAATACAGATTGATATGTATAAGGATGTGATATTATGTGATGTAATGCCAATGGATATATGCCATGTATTGCTGGGGAGACTATGGCAGTTTGATCAGAAAGCTATTCATGATGGAAGGAAGAACACTTATACTCTGGAGAAGGATGAAACTAAGCATACATTGCTACCATTGAAGGATGACGCTGACAAAGGAGCATCTGGGAACAACGTTATGCTAATGAGTGGAAAGGAGCTGTTGCAAGAGATTGAGAAAGGTGAAGAAATGCATTTTGTTGTCATAGGGAGACTGAAGGTAATTCTAACTTCCACAAACTTAGATGATTTACCTGAGGAAATCAAAACTCTGTTAAATGATTTTTTTGATATTATTGTGGATGAGTTGCCGAATGCATTACCACTGATCAGGAGTATTAGTCATCATATTGATCTAATACCAGGAGCGAGTTTGCTAAATAAAATAGCATAAAGATTACCTCCTCAAGGGAATGCAGAAGTTGGAAGACAAGTGCGAGAGTTCATGGACAAGGGATTAATCAGAGAGAGTCTTAGTCCATGTGTTGTACCAACAGTACTCAGTCCAAAGAAAGGAGGTGAATGGCATATGTGCACAAATTCCAGAGCCATAAACAAGATCACAATCAGGTATAGATTTCCTTTGCCACGCATGGATGATTTAATGGATTGTTTGAGTGGATCAAAGTATTTTACTAAAATAGATCTGAAGAGTGGATATCATCAAATAAGAATTCGAGAAGGAGATGAATGGAAGACTACATTTAAAACAAACAGTGGGTTGTATGAGTGGTTAGTGATGCCTTTTGGACTCACTAATGCACCTAGCACGTTCATGAGATTGATGAATGAAGTCTTGAATAAATATGAAGGCAAGTTTGTTATCGTTTATCTTGATGATATTCTAGTTTTTAGTAAAAGTAAAGAAGAACATCTAGAGCATCTTAAATTGGTTTTAAGAACTCTGCAGAAAGAGAAACTACTAGTAAATCTGAAGAAGTGTAGTTTCATGAAAGAAGAATTAATCTACTTGGGATTTGTATTTTTTAAAGAAGGGCTGAAAATGGATCCAAAGAAAGTCCAAGAAATTTGAAACTACCCTATTCCCATAAATATATTTGAGGTAAGAAGCTTCCATGGTCTTGCAAGTTTTTACATAAAGTTTATCAAAGGTTTTATTTAGATTTGTGCACCAATTCTTGAAACAATTAAGGAGATCAATCAGCCGTTCAAGTGGACCGAAGCAACAGACAAGAATTTTAAATTGCTGAAGAGGAAAATCATAGAGGAACCAATTCTAGCTTTGCTTGATTTGAAAAAGTATTTCAAGTTGAAACAGATGCTAGTGGAGTTGTAATTGGCGCAGTTCTGAGTCAGGAACAAAGACTGATAGCGTACTTCAGTGGGAAATTGAATGAAGCAAAGAAGAAGTATTCTTCTTATGATAAATAATTTTACGCTATTGTACAAGCCTTGAAAAAATGGAGACATTATTTGCTGCTGAAAGAGTTTATACTGTATTCTGACAATCATGCATTACAATTCATAAACAACCAACCAAAATTGAATCAGAAACATGCCAAGTGGGTTGAATTTTTGTAGAGCTTTACTTTAGTGATAAAGCACACAAGTGGTAAGTTGAACAAAGTCGCTGATGCATTGAGCAGGGTAAGTTTTATTGTGCAAGAATTCAAAGTTGGTGTTGTAGGATTTGAATAAATGAGTGAAATGTACAAAGATGATGCTGATTTCAAAGATATCTATATAGCAGTGCAAAATCCAATAGTTCATAACAGAAGTCGATGGTTAGATTATCTCATCCAAGGAGGCTTAAAGTTTAAAGGAAACAAGTTGTGTATTCCCAAATGTTCTATGAGGGAAATCATAATAATGGAGAAACATAGTGGAGGATTATCTCGTCACTTCGGATAAGATAAAACCTTTGCTCAGGTGAATGCTTTTTATTATTGGCCAAAAATGCAAACTGATGTTAAGAGATTTGTTGAGAAGTGCAGGATATGTCAGCATGCTAACGGGAGAAGTCAGAACACAGGATTGTATCAGCCAATGCCAATACTAGACCGACCGTGGGATGCAGTTAGCATGTATTTTGTTTTGGGATTACCTAAAACTCAAAGAGGGAATGATTCCATTTATGTTGTGGTAGATAGATTTTCCAAGATGGCACATTTCATTGCTTGTAAGAAAACTAGTGATGCAACACACATAGCTAATATATTTTTTTCAGAAATTGTAAGATTACATGGATTATCTATAAGTATTGTGTCTGATAGGGATACAAAGTTTGTAGAGCATTTCTGGAGAACTCTTTGGAAGAAATTAGGAGCCAACCTCAATTTCAGTTCAACATACCCTCCGCAAACAGATGGACAGACCGAAGTAGTAAACATGAGCTTGGGAAACATATTGAGAAGTTTAGTGTATCAAAATCCTAAGCAGTGGGATTTAGCACTAGCTCAGGTTGAGTTTGCTTATAATGACACTCCAAACTGAAGTACTGGAATGAGTCCATTTTTCATATTGTTTTTGGAATTAATCCAAGAGGTGTGTATGAGCTCAGAAATTTGGGTAAACAGGAGACAAGAAGTGCAAAAGCTGAAGAGTTTGCAGAGAAGATGCAGAGACTACAAGAAGATGTCAAAGGAAGATTGCAGGAAAGAAGTGGTAAATACAAACAGAGTAGATATGAAAAGAAGAGAGAAAGAATTTCAAGTGAGAGATTTGGTGATGGTGTATTTGAGAAAAGAAAGATTTCCTGCTAAAACTTACAATAAACTGAAAATGAAAAAGATAGGACCATGTAGAATTGTAAGAAAGTTTTCAACTAATGCATATGAAATTGAGTTGCCAGAAGGGATTGGAATATCGCCTATCTTCAATATTGCATATTTGTATCCATACAAAGAGGCAGAGATAGAGCTACAGGAGGAAACTACAAGAGATGAAGTTCAAACTGTGAACTGGGAAGAACAAATGCCAAAGATAGCTAAGAAAGAAGTGGAAGTTGTTTTGGAGAAAAGAGTATCCAAAAGAAATAGAGGACAAACTTATTTCCAATATCTAGTCAAATGGAAAGGACAATCAATGGAGGATTCTAGCTGGTTGACAATAGCGGAGTTGCAGAAGCATGGAATAAGTCCTGAAAGTTTGAGGGATGATTCTTTTCTTCCCCGGGAGTCTGATGCAGGAGCATCTAGACTTAGCTAGCAATGTGAAAGATTGTTCACATGTTGTGGCTAAACAAGTTGAATTTCACTGACCTGAGTGGTCGAAAGTCAGTTTTTACCGAGAGGGTTGGATCTCTCAAGAAATGAGTTGTATTTCATTTATTGTAATAAGTTAGGAAATTGTCTTATTTTAGATTCAAAGATAAGTTGTTAGCATAGGTGTGTGATAGAGCTTGAAAATAGAGATTGAGTTGTTAGGCAGGATGGGATTGATAAAAAGAATAAAAATGTAATGTAGATCAGATGGGCAGAGAGAGAGAGGATTGAGTGAAGCAAGAGTCAGGAAATAGGGCGTGGATTTCTAGATTAAAACAAAGGTATTTTAATCGTTGTAATAGAGCGAAAGGCAAGACTCTGTAACCATTTTTATTATGAATAATTGATCCCGTGTGTATGATTATATATCAAATCTGTGTGAATGTTTATTTTGGCCTCTATGTATTCGCATTCTGGACAAAATCGGGTATTTTCCCTGTTCCACACTTTATATTGTTAATCACTCTGTTTATTTGCATTCGGGACCGAACAAATATTTCTCTGTTTTATGATTTATGTTATAAAACTCAGAGTTCAATGGAATCACAGCTTTAGTGTTATTATCATTGTCGATGCCTGCTTAAATCTCAACCGTTGGATCACCCCACATCGCATCGCAAAAGATTTGTTTACAAGGGGCGGACCTCAAGCCTTGAAGAATTGCGATATGCGATCACCGCAATATCGCATCGCAAACAGACAGTGGAGTGTGGTCGGACTGTGGCCTTAAGGAGTTGCGAAGTGCGATCACAAAATCTCGCATCGTAGGAAGGCTTGTGTGTTATCGGAAACCCAGTTGTGTAACACTACGATATGCGATTGCGATCCATCGCAACGCAACATTTCACTGCCAAAGGAAAAAGAGCCTGAAACTATAGTGACTTGCGATTGTAATACAAGATCTGGACCGTTAGATCTAATGTGATATGATCTACGGTGAATCATGAACGGTTCTATTTAAAAGGGGAATATCATTGTTTTAGGCTTTTACAACGGAAATCCGATCAAAGAAGAGAAGGTTGGACTCTAAAGGGAATTGGGAACGCAGGGACCGATTGTGGATATTTCTCTAAACAGTTGATTCCTGCATCACTTTTGGACAATATTTAAAAATATATAGAGTACAATGTTTGTATTCAAGTTGATGCCTTTTTGGACAAGATTTTTAGAAAAAAAAGAGTTTGGTGTTCAAATCCTTGGGGTAGACTTTGGAGAACATGTTGCTATGATAAATGGGTTGGGTGATATCCTATCAAATAATTCATCAAGAAAATTGGGATACATTTGTAAATGGTTCCAAATTTCCTGACATTAAAAACGATTGAGTGAAACTTGTAGAACTCTAAAAGGGCCTTTAGATTCTATTTTAAAGTATAAGAGGGTGTGAGCCATAATTAGAATTTGAAATCTAATGATAAACATTCCCTCCTCTAAGTATTTTTTCTTTACATGTATTTAAATATAAGAGTTAGGATTATTTAAAGAAATTTGGTCTTTGATTTCTCCTTCTAATATTTTCCTCCTTGAACTATGAATATACAAAAAATTGATAGAGTATGAGAATTCTAATCTCACTATTTTGTTTTTCCTTTGAACCATTTCCTCTCTTAAACATGGAAATTTGAGATTTTTGAGCTAGGAGAGAATTTGGGGTAACTTTTTGATCTCGATCTTCCTTTGAATATTGAATTCAAAGATCATTGGAAATTAGAAGCTTAAGGAGTCCAAGGGTTCTTTATAAATAATTCATAAATTTGAACATTAAAACAAAGTATGGAGTACACATTTTCACATTTAGGGAGTTCACAAGTTTCTAAATTCTCCATATTTTTCAAGGTTCATCTAACTTTCAAATAAGGAAAAGATCCATGTAAGAAAAAAATAGAAATTGAAAGAAACAATAGTATAAGAAAATGCGTGCTTCTTGTTTTATTTGTAATTTTATCAAGGGCTTGAATTAGTTCGAGAAATCTTACCAAGGGCTGAAATTAGTTCGAGAAATCTTACCAAGGGCTTGAATTAGTTCAAGAACGTGATTCTTGAGGGCATGCAACAGTGGGTGCATTACATTGTGGCATTAGAGCTTTGGTTGCAACATTGGGTTTGTATGGGTTTCATAAATAACATGGTTTCTCCATGTTTAGTGGGAAATATCTCCACACTTGGGTTTTGTTTTTGGGGCTATCTAGTGAGATTGATTTGTCAATTGATAGGTCAAAATCAACTCATAATGCATTATAATTCACATCACAAAATTCTTCTACATGATACATCTCATAAACCAAAATTTATTTGGCATGATAACGAAAATAAAGATAGTGTAACATGACAAGAGAAAATAAGAGACAAAAAAAGAAGAAGAAGAAAAATGAGGAAGATATTAATTTAAAAAAAAATATACACAATGAATGATTTGAGAATATTTGAAGCAAATATTTGTCTACTCTTTGCAATATTAGACAGAACTCTCCCAATTTCTATAACATCAAACAACTATTGAGTCACATATTGACATTATACCATAATTGCTTAAGCAAATTAATGAGTGATATTTATCAAGGAATATATGTCATTAATTTTTTTTCCCAACCAAGACATTATAAACTTGTGAAGAGTGAGATAATAAACACACTTTTTTCCTTTGAGGAATTTTAGATTAGATATTATATAGACTTTTAAAAAATATGATACATAACATTCAAACAAAATCTCTTAAATTAAATATAATATTTTCAAATATTAATATTTTAATGTATCAAAGGATAATGTTACTATATCAATAAAATATCACATTTAAATAGACATTGTATACAAAATTACAAAATCCAAGTAACATTAAAGATTTTTATCATAATTGACATTTTGTTGAGATTAAAGTTATGCAAATCTTGTCAATAAAATAAATTTATATATACTTCATATTTATAATTTTATTAATGAATATAGATTCAAGCAATTTAATTACATTACTGTTCTGTAATATATCTTGCATTGATAGAATAAAATTCATAATTGAATTTCACTTCTTATGCAATTTATTATTAATAAATTTCATATTAAATGACATATATATGAGAATCATAAATAAATAAAATTATTTTTAAAATTCGATTTATCATTTACCATTACAGATAAAAATAAAATTATAAACATTTTGTAATTTTATATTTTCATTTTTTATTACAATTTTTAATTATATATTTATATATATTAGTAATAAAAAAATATTATATTATTTTCATTTAATATTTAAAATTCTTCGATTAAAAAAAATAGTTAATAACAATTGTTTTTAAGAAAAGAAATATTGCACCAATGTCCCACTTGCCCTCCTGGGAATTAAGGTTGTATGCCAATAGTTGTCCTCCCATCGAATTGATAAAGAATGCTTGACTGGCAAGTGGGAGTTCTGGCAGCGAAGTTAACATGGATCGATATATGCTTATGGGGACTGTCGGGGAAAGCTCAGTCAATGGATTGTTGAAACCGGCAGATCGGGGATGGAATGGTGGACGAGGTTTCCAGTTCCAGTTCCGCGTTAGGGAAAATTCTAGTTTCGGTTCCGTGTTGTGGACAATTACTTCCTCTGTGTTTTGTAACTTCGAATGGTTTTTGTCCCACATTTAAATCAGTGGGTAACTTAAACCTCATAAACTCAAGTAAAACAACAACGGTGTTGCACACGGGGCCTTATCATGGCGTGCTTTGCACGGCTGACATCCATTCACTGCATAGATGCCACGTGTTGTGCTTTGGACGACCGAGATTTGACCTCTGGATGGACGCTATGTGTCGCGCTGTGGATGGATGGGATTTGGTCGTTGGATGGCCGCCACGTGTCGCCCCTCTAACGGCTGGGATTTGAGCATGAGATGGGCTCCACGTGTCACGTTGTGGATGGCAAAGATTTGTCCGCTGGATGGATACATGTGTGGCGCTAGACGGCTGAGATCTGGCCGCTGGATGGCTGCCACGTGTTGCTATGCGGATGGCCAAGACATGTCCGCTGGATGGATACCATGTGTCGCGCTGGATGGCCGAGACCTGGCCACTGGATGTCTGCCACGTGTCGCCCCGCGGACTACTGAGCTCTGAGCGTTAGAGGGTCTCCACGTGTCACACTGCGGATGGCCAAGATTTTTCAGGGATGGATGCCATGTGTCGCACTGTGGACGGCTGGGATTTGAGCATGAGATGGCCGAGACCTGGCCACTGGATGTCTGCCACGTGTCGCCCCGCGGACGACTGAGATCTGAGTGTTAGAGGGTCTCCACATGTCACGCTGCGGATGGCCAAGATTTTTCAGGGATGGATGCCATGTGTCGCACTGTGGACGGCTGGGATTTGAGCATGAGATGGGCTCCACATGTCACGTTGTGGATGGCGAAGATTTGTCTGCTGGATGGATACATGTGTCATGCTGGACGGCCGAGATCTGGCCGCTGGATGGCTGCCACGTGTTGCTCTGCGAATGGCCAAGATATGTCCGCTGGACAGATACCATGTGTCGTGTTGGACGGCCAAGATCTGGCCACTGGATGTCTGCCACGTGTCGCCCCGCGGATGATTGAGATCTGAGTGTTAGAGGGTCTCCACATGTCAGGCTGCGGATGGCCAAGATTTTTCAGGGATGGATACCATGTGTCGCACTGTGGACGGCCAAGATCTAGCGGCTGGATAACCACCACGTGTCATGCTGCGGATGGCCAATATTTCTCTGCTGGATGGATGCCATGTGTCACGCTATAGACGACCGAGATCTGAGCGTCAGATGGGCTTCACGTGTCACGCTGCTGATGGCCAAGATTTGTCCGCTGGATGGATGCCATGTGTCACGCTGTGGACAGGAGAGCTCTGAGCGTCAGATGGGCTTCACGTGTCACGATGCCAATGGCCAAGATTTGTCCGCTGGATGGATGGCATGTATCGCGCTGTGAACGGTCGAGATCTGAGCGTCAAATGGGCTCCACGTGTCACGATGTGGATGGCCAAGATTTGTCCGCTGGATGGATGCCATGTGTCGCGCTGTGGACGGCTGAGATCTGAGCTTCAGATGGGCTCCACGTGTCACGATGTGGATGGCAAAGATTTGTCCGCTGGATGGATGCCATGTGTCACGCTGTGGACGACACAGATCTTGCTGTTGGATGGCCGCCACGTGTCACTCTGCGGATGGCCAAGATTTATCCGCTGGATGGATGCCATGTGTCACGCTGTGGAAGGCCAAGATTTGGCCGCTGCATGGATGCCACGTATCACGCTAGGATGGCCAAAATTTTGTTTGCTATAAAGCCGCCACGTGTCGCTCTGTGGACGGTCGAGTTCTGGCCGCTAGATGACCACCACGTGGCGCGCTGTGGACGGCCGAGATCTAGCCGCCACGTGTTGCGCTGTGGACGACCGAGATTTGGCCGCTGGATAGCCACAACGTGTCATGCTGCGGATGGCCAATATTTGTCCGCTGGATGGATGCCATGTGTCGCGCTGTAGACGGCTGAGATCTGAGCATCAGATGGGCTCCACGTGTCACGCTGCAGATGGCCAAGATTTGTCCGCTAGATGGATGCCATGTGTCGCGCTATGGACAGCCGAGATCTGAGCTTCAGATGGGCTCCACGTGTCACGATGCGGATGGCAAATATTTGTCCGTTGGATGGATGCCATGTGTCGCGCTGTAGACAGCACAGATCTGGCCGCTGGATGGCTGCCACGTGTCACTCTACGGATGGCCAAGATTTATCCGCTGGATGAATGCCATGTGCCGCACTTTGGACGTCACAAATCTGGCCGTTGAATGGCCGCCACGTGGCGCGCTGTGGACGGCCGAGATCGGGCCGTTGGATGGCCACCACGTGTCGCTCCGTGGACGGCCGATGTCTGGCCGTTGGATGACCACAATGTGGCGCGCTGTGGATCGCTGAGATAAGGCTGCTGGATGACCGCCACATGTCACCTCGCCGACGGCTAAGATCTGAGCGTCATATGGGCTCCACGTGTCACACTGCGGATGGCCAAGATTTATCCGCTGGATGGATGGCATGTGTCGCGCTGTGGACAGCCAAGATTTGGCCGATGCATGGACAAGTGTCACGCTAGGGTGGCCAAAATTTATTTGCTATAAAGTGGCCACGTGTCGCTCTGTGGACGGTCGAGTTCTAGTGGCTGGATGACCACCACGTGGCGCGCTGTGGGCGGCCGAGATCTGGCCGCCACGTGTCGCGTTGTTGACGACCGAGATCTGGTCACCACGTGTGGCGCTGTGGACCGCCGAGATCTGGCTGCTGGATGGCCGCCACGTGGGGCTCTGTGGACGGCTAAGATCTTATCATTGGATGGATGCCACTTGGTGCGCTCTGGACTGCTGAGATCTGGCTGCTAGGTTGCTAACACATGGCAGGGTGTGAACGGCTGAGATCTGGCTACTGGGTTGCTGACACATGGCAAGGTGTGGACGGAAGAGATCTGGCCACTGGATGAATGCCATGTGGGGGGCTGAAATCTGGCCGCTAGATGGAGGCCACGTGGCAAGTTGTGGACGACCGCGATCTGGCAGCTGGATGGAGGCCAAGTGGCAGGTGGACTTCCGCGCTGATTTCGGAAATCTGGCCATTGGATTGCCGCCATGTGGCGTGCTTCAGTTGGACAAAATCTAGCCATTGGATTACCGTCGCATGTGGAATGCGTCTGTTTGGCTAAACATATAATGTTATTCACAATGTTGTCTCAATATTCTCCTAACGCTCGGTCACGATTTAGTTGTATTGCAGTGAAGCGTTAAAGATGCATGAACTTAACTGCCAACACAAATGTCGTCCATACGAACACAAATGTCGGGCGGTGGAGAGAAAAGTTTACATTTGGAATTTTACACGATAGAGATCCCCACCATTGATTATTCAGTGTTGCAGCTGAGAATTTTCATTGGTAGAAAAAGTAATGTTTGCAGAGATCATTTCCTAAAATCTCACAGTGCGTAACAATATTACATTAATTCATTTCCTAGTTTAATAAACTCAACTAACTATTTGGATAATTTAATACACCAGGTATATTTATGCCGAGAAGTGAATTTATGCAAAAGCTTTGGAGAAAAACTAATGCATTTTTGAGCTTTATAGATAGAATAGTGGCGCTTTATAGAGAGAATAGTTGGTCACTTTTTATTGGCATAGATTTAATTTAATGGTTTTTTATTATTAACCTCTAGTTTTTTAGGTATTTATTTTATTTGATCTTATAATTTAATGTTTTTATTTACTGGTGGTGGCTTTGGATAAAAATTTACCAAATTTATTATTTGGGATCTAACAAATTGAAAGTTGTTCTTGTTTTAAGAAAGTTATAAAAGTTAAAAGAAAAAACCATCAAAAAAATTCAACTTTTATTATCAACTTTTCATTCTCTTTTATATGATATATTTTATTTTTAACATATTTTCATATATCTTCTATTATCAACTTTTCATTCTTTTGGTATATTTTATTTTTAACACATTTTCATATATCTTATATATAGAAAGAAGTACAATATATAAGCAAAATATCAAATATATCGAATACAATAATTAAAAACAAAATTTCAGAATTCTTTATAAAATTTCAAAATTTAATATATTTTATTAATTTATTATAATTTTTTTCTTCCCTATTTTATTCTAAACATCTTCCCTACCCAGAAGCAAACAAATAAAAAACATCTTCTATGAATGCCAAATTTATTTTATTTCCATGTTTTGTTCCGAACAACTTCCCTATCCAAAAACAAATAAATACTAAATAGAAAACATCTTTTAACAATGCTAAATTCATATAATGTTGAATTCTAATTCGTCCATCCCATGGAAACATTTTATACTTTGTAAAACATAGAGATTAAGGATTCACACTATTTCTTCACTATGATTTGTCTTTAGCTCAAATCTCTTTCTCACGAGGTAGTGCCTCTAAACTTTTATAGCTAGCATCATAAATGCCAATTCTAAGTCACATGTAACATAAATCTCCTCATTTTTCTTCACATGAAATAAGTGATGGGTTTCATAGTCTTTGAGAATCCTTCCACAAACCTATAATAATAACTTGCTTGACCCATGAAGCTTCACACCTCGTGAGTTTTTTTCAACACTGGGTAATCCATTATGGCCTTCACCTTTTTCAGGTCCACCAAAACTCCTTCTCCTGAAATAAGATGGCCAAGATATTAAATCTCATTCTAAAAGAAAGAACACTTTGAATATTGCTATATAATTTTTTTTCCTTTAAGCGTGTCAACACAATCCACAAGTGCTCCTCATGTTCCTTTTCATTATTGGAATATATGAGAATGTCATCCATAAATAACTGCACAAAGTGGTACAAAACATTTCGGACACACAATTCATGAGGCTTATGAACCCTATTGGTTCATTGGTTAAACCAAATGGCACCATTTTGAACTCATAGTTCCCAAACCAAGTTTGGGAGGTGATCTTTAGAATGCCACCCTTCTTAATCCTTAACTGGTGATATCCTGCAACATATCAACTTTTGAGAAAGCCATCACTCCCTTCATGTGATCACAGAGGTAATCTATCTGAGGTATCAAGTACTTATTCTTCATTATCACTCAATTAAAATCCATGTAATCTATGTACAATCTCAAGGAACCATCCTTCTTCTTAACGAAAATTATAGGTGCACCCCAAGGTGAAAATTTGGGCCTAATAAGTCCCAAGTATAGTAGTTCCTTCAACTATATCTGTAACTCACAAAGTTTGGGAGTCATCATCATGTATGGTGTCTTGGATATCTTATCCATGCTGGGTTTTAACTTGATTTTTAAATCAAGTTCCCTCTCAAGGGGTAACAATGGTAAATCCTTAGGAAAAACATCCTCGAATTTTGATAGAACTAGATGCTTATCTAAAGAGGGTCCCTTCTTGTCACTCATTGCCTTGATCATGTACAACTTACACCCATTCATGAGCCAACATTTAACTTTCATTGTTGAGATGAATCATAGGGACACTTTCCTCTTGATATCATAGATCTCAATTGACCTTTAGTCAGCATTTAAACAAATCATTGTTTTTTGTAAGTAGTATATGAAATCTTGATGGCCTTCTATCCCATCCATTTTAATGATTATATCATATATTCCTAGGGAAATGACATACACCTTTAACTTAGTTTCACAAACATAGGTCTAAAAAACATTAGTTACTAAGTCCTACCACATGTTTTACTATAGAAGCCATCTCAACTCGTTTAAAGTCATCGTGCTTATAGAATGCCAACCCACATTTTTCCAATGCATATGGTGAAATGAAATGATTTGGTGCACTATAATCAAATAAAATTTTAACTTTTACATGATTTAGCATACTTGAACTCTCCAAGATAATGGATCAATATTTATCTTGATGATTATGAACCACTGAATAAATATGATTATTATTACCTGTTCTTCCCATTTGTGCCTTTCCTTCTTTATGTGCACAACCAAGTGACGAGTTAAGTGTTGAGAAAAAGGGTGCCAAGCAGGTGTTCTTGGTGCTTTTTTCCTTTGGCCTGGGAAAACACACAATGCACATTTTTAGTAAGTGACTTTGTGAGTTATCAAATTCATGTGACTTTAAGTCACTTTACGAGGTTCAAAAAGTACTTAGTAAATTTTCTATATTAAAGTTACTTTATAACATTAAAGTTACTTTATGATAAAAAGTGTTATGGTACAACTTAAAGTTATAAAGTGACTGGGGAAGACATTAATGAAGGGAGAAATGAAAAGGGGGTCAATGGGAGATTTTATCTCCACCATTGATTAAGGAGAGCTGAGATCTAATCTCAACCATTAATCATAGCATCAGGGCTTCACTTCATTATGAATACTAGAAAGGGAGAAAAGACAAAGAGAGCTCATTCATTCTTCAAGTGTAGAGTTGGAGAAGAGGAGGTTGAGATAAATTCTAGAGGAGGCTAAGATAACTTCAAGAGAAGGTTAAGATAACTTCTAGCTAAAGGAGACCCTGTAATTCAATCCCATGGAGATTTGGCAACCCAAAATCTCAAATGTTGAACTGGAATTGACCCCAAGACAAACTTGGCCTCCTTGGAATGCTCTTGGCCCACTCTTCGTTCTCATTACCTTTATGAAAATCATATGGCCTACACATCTGTCAAATAATCCCAAGGAAAAAACTCTGCCTCCAAAACAAATCAACCTCTTAGCTAGGTCCTTCTCTTCCTGCCCAACTTCCCTTGAATTTCTCCAAAATTCTCCCCCAACAATTCCTCAATATTATTTCGTTAACTGGAGCCTCTCGACCCTCTACCCGCCCTCTTTCCCCTCTCATCCCTCTCTAGGCTCTCTCATATCTGAGGCCTACCATAGGCCCTCTAGTCAAATATGAGGCCTTTGTCACAGGCCCTCTTGACCCTCCACAAATTGTAGGCTTGTCAATAGCCCTCTCTGTCACAAGATGCTCTCTTGTTGACCACTAAAATGAATCACACACCTTTCTACTTATACTTTTCCAAAGGGCGCAACACCATGAGTCATCAAAATACCATTGGTCCATGGGTGCAAATCCACATCACTTAGCCCACTTTCCCCACACATGAGAATACCCTCGATGCCCTTGGACATAATTTTGTAGACTCTCATGGATTTCAATGCCAAGCATGAGTGTGTTAAAATTTGGGTACTAGAAAACAAGTGGTTCCCTAAGGCTTTGATCTTTGGCCTAGGGAAAAGTGTCCAAATTTAATTTTTACTTTTCTCCTAAAGTGAATTTATAAGTGGTAAAGCCAATTTAATTTAAAAGTGACTTTATAAGTGGTAAAGTTACATTCTAATTTAAAAGTGACTTTATAAGTGGTAAAGTTACATTCTAATTTAAAGGTGACTTTATTAAAGTGAATGAAGAATTAGAAAGTGAAAAAGTGACTATGGAAATAAAAGGCTAAGTGGGTCTTTATTTAAGTGGGTGAGTTAAAAAATAGAAAGTGAGAATTAAATGCACATTTATTCTCATCCCTAGATCTAAATGAATCTCAGCCATTAGATCTTAGGGTAACCCAAAAGGTCATTTAGAGAATAAAAGGAGAAGAGAAGAGGAAAATATCATTCATTCTTTCATGAGCATTTGAGAGAAAGAGAAGAGAGAGCAAGGAGAAAATTTCTGAGCAGTGAGGAAGTGAAGGAGAGCAGCAAGAAGACATTTCAACGAATCTAGGCAGCGGCATTTATTGGCACACATCCCAAGGAAAAACCATACAACAGGAGAAAGGCACAGAAATCGAGGAAGAGGGACAACAAGTTCTGGGCACATTTTTCGAGGCTGGCCATACAACATTTAATGTTGTTTTATTGCTGTAAATTTTTTTGTTTTGGCTATTTGTTGATTGGCATGATTTTCAAGGCGGAGTTCAAGCACAGAAATCGAGATAAGTTGTAATTTGTGGTTGCTGGAATTTTTACTGTGTATTTCAGTTTCTCTGTAAAAGCATTTTCAGAAATAAAGAAGAGCTCTCAAATTGGTTTTCCCCAAGAGTTGTGGGGGTTTTTTCCAGGGTCACATTGACCAAAAATCACTGTGTTATTTTCTATGTGTGGCTGTCATAATTTTGTTGTGTTTTATTTCTGCAATTTCAGCAGTTGTAAAATCTCTAAATTTGTGTTTTCAAAAAAATATTATCATTTCCATATTTTAGAATTTTTATCATGCTTGGATTTAAAACTAAATGCATGGAGTGATAAGGAAAACTGATAACCGGAGTGGGGGTTGAAATTTCTTCATGGTATCGGAGCTTGGTTGGCTGAAAAGTGCAGTTTGGGACAGCAAAATGAAAATTACAGCAAGCTGATTTTTACATAGAAAACATAAACCTTTACCACAGATTTGAAAATTTCAGTTTCATAGGAAAGTGAAACATGTATTTGGGTTTGAGAGTTGAAGACAGGTTGGATGGGCAGAACAACTACATTGCATGGAAGGAGAGAATCCAGAGCATCTTTGAAGAAGCAGAAGTTTGGGGCATTATGGTAAATACCACATAGAACCCAGTCGCAGTACCTGCTGACCCTGTACAGTTGGCAGGGTTTAACAAAAAGAATGCTAAGGCAAAAAGATTGATTCTGGAAGGAATCAAAGACCATGTCATTCCTCATGTGAGAGGAAAGACTTATGCACATGAGATGTGGACAACCTTGACCAATATTTACCAGAGCTCAAATGAAAACAGAAAAATGGTCATAAAGGAGAAACTGAAGGCCATTAAAATGGCTAAGACTAACAGTGCTACAACATACCTCACAAAGATCACTTCAGTGAGAGATGAGTTGGCAGCCGTAGGTGAGATCATTGCACCCACTGAGTTGGTGAGAATTGCTTTAAATGATCTTCCCAAGACTTGGGAGAATTTTGTGGATGGCATTGTTGCACGGGAAAACCTTCTCGATTGGGAGAGGTTGTGGGATGATTGCATTCAAAATGAGATAAGAAAGAACCATCTTGGGGCAGCCAAACAAGTGGAGGAGGATGAAAATGTGGCATTGTTAGCAAGAGGCAAGAAGGGCAGAGCAAAGAAGCAAGCTTCCAACAGTGGAGGCAAAAGCAAAGGTAAAGGCAAGCAGCAGAACAAGGAGAAGGACTATTCCAAAGTCAAATGTTGGAATTGTCAAAAGTTGGGACACTATGTTGTTGTGTGTCCGGAGAAGAAGAACAAGAAAGGGAAAGACAAACCCATGGCAGCTTCTGCAGAGATAGAGAGCTTCTCAGAGAGATTTGATCGGGAGTTTGGGTTCATAGCTTGTGAGGCCACTAGTGCAGGATCACCTGCCATACAAGTTCAGAGGGAGTGTGCCTTCCCCGCTACTAGCAGAGCATCTTCTAGCATTTGGTATGTTGATAGTGGCGCTTCCTGCCACATGACAGGAGTCAGAGAGTACTTCTTAGAGCTTTCAGAGGATGATATTGATATGGAGGTAGTACTTGGTGATGACAACATTGTTAGAGCAATCGGTGTGGGGACATTGACATTTGATAGGGGACCCAAACCTCCCTTGAAAGTGTCAGATGTTCTATATGTGCCTGGAATGAAGAAGAACCTGATATCCATCTCAGCACTTGAGGATAGAGGGTATGATGTGTTGTTCGGGAGAGGGCAGGTGCTTATATATCCTAGGGGAATTCCAGCTTCTTCAGCTAGAGAGATTGGTTTGCGCCATGCCCAAGGTATACAAGTTCTCATTCCAGCCCCTGATGGCATTGAGTAGCAGCACCCGAGACAAGACCGACAACAGATCTAGCAGTTTAGAGTTGTGTGAGATTTGGCACCGCAAGATGGGGCACATGTATCATGGGGCCTTGAGTACATTGCGGGAGATCACCATTGGTGTGCCAGATTTCAGTTCTGATCACCTTGATGTATGCAGAGGATGTGCTATGGGGAAGTTTGCTAGATCCCCTTTTCCCAGCAGTGACAGCAGAGCAACCGGGATCCTTGACTTGATTCATACCGATGTGAGTGGTCGGATGTCTCATGTATCCTTGAGTGGCTATGAGTACTATGTTTTATTCATTGATGACCACTCCAGGAAGACCAAGAGTGAGGTCTTCAAGTGGTTTCAAGAGTTCAAAGCTCTTGTGGAGACCCAGACAGGTAGGAAGATCAAGGTCCTCAGGTCGGACAATGGAGGGGAGTATACCCTTGGTGAGTTTGTTGATTTTTGTGCTGAGGCAGGCATTAGGAGGGAGTTCACAATTCCTTACTACCCCCAGCAGAATGGGGTTGCAAAGAGGAAGAACAGATCCATTGTAAGGGCCGCCAAATCCATGCTTCATGATCAGGGGTTACCTTTATTTTTGTGGGCAGAGGCCTGCAACACTGTTGTGTACTTGCAGAATAGGAGTCCACATCATGCATTTGGGAATGTGACTTCGGAGGAGGATTGTTCTGGGAAGAAGCTTGATGTTGGGCACTTTTGTATCTTTGGGTGCCTTACATATTCCTATGTCCCTAAGGAGAACAGGACCAAGCTAGAGCCCACTGTAGAAAAGGGCATCTTTGTGGGTTATAGCGAGATCTCGAAAGCTTATCGGATTTATATTCCTGCGTAGAGGAAAGTGGTTGTCAGGCGAGATGTGAAGTTCGAGGAGGAGAGAGATTTCAGGAGGTCACAGGAGTTAGAGTATCCAGAGTCACTAGACCCTCAGGAGCAGCTGAGTCAGTCATAGGGATCCAGTGGGCAGCGATCAAGAGGTACGTCGATTACAGTCTCAGGGCCATCAGTGAGCAGTGGCTCTCAGAGTCAGGTGGGTGGTTCTTTAGGTAGCATGCAGGGAAGTCCGCTGAGCAGTTCATAGGGTAGTCCACTAATGGACAATTCACACAGTACTTCAACATCTACAGGCACAGGTTCAGGCATGAGGTCAATTGATAAGCCTTCAGGAGTTCAAGCTTTTGATGATGATGAGGATTCTTTCACTCTGGTGGGAGAAGTATGCTCAAGGAAGAGGAAGCCCAAGTGGCTTCAAGATACCTTGTGCGAGGCCACATCAGTTGCTAGGCCAAAGAGACAGCTTAGAGAGAGTAAACCACCTGAGCGGTTCTGTAGTTACATGGCATTGGTAACAAGCATTTTTGACTCCGAGCCTTCTAGTTATGAGGAGGCAGCCAACCAGCAGGTCTGGAGAGAGGCCATGATGGAGGAGTATTCTTCTATTATGAAGAACGATGTTTGGGAGGTAGTGCCAAGGCCTGAAGGTAAATCAGTTGTTACTTCCAGATCGCTCTATAAGGTAAAGCATGCTGCAGATGGCAGCATAGAGAAGTTCAAGGTTTGATTTGTGGCTAGAGGGTTCTCACAGGTAGAGGGAGTTGACTATGAGGAGACCTTCACTCCTGTAGCTCGGTATACATCTATTCGCTCCATTATATTGATTGTAATAGAGATGGGTCGGAAGATCCACCAGATGGATGTGAAGACTGCATTTCTCAATGGCTTTATTCAGGAGGAGGTTTATATTGAGTAGCTGCAGGGCTTTGAGGTGCATGGGAAGGAGTCCCATGTATGCAAATTGAAAAAAGCACTCTATGGCCTCAAGCAAGCTCCTAGAGCTTGGTACTCGAGGATTGATACATACTTGCAGCAGTTGGGTTTCACAAAAAGTGAGGCTGATCCGAACCTATACTTCGTTGTGGTGGGTGAGGAGCCTCTCATTCTGGTGTTGTATGTTGATGACTTGATCATCACCGGTGCAGAGAGACTCATTAAGGTCTGCAAGAGAGATCTTGCTTCAGAGTTTGAGATGAAGGATATTGGCTTGATGCATTATTTTCTAGGATTTGAGGTGTGGCAGGAGGAGGGGCATTTCTTCCTAGGACAAGGGAAGTACATTGTGGATATTCTTAGCAGATTTCAGATGGAGGACTGAAAACCCATGTATACACCTATGATCACTAACTGGAAGAAGCTTCATGCTTCTAATTCGAAGTTGGTGGATCCTACTCTATACACACAGTTGATTGGTTGTTTGATGTATTTGGTCAACACTCGACCAGATATATGTTTTGCAGTTAACACTATGAGTCAGTTCATGTGTGAGCCCAGGAGAGTGCACTGGGCAGCTGCAAAACACATTCTTCGTTACTTGCAGGGGACAGTGGATTTTGGTCTGGATTATAGACAGGGTGATGGAGTGAGACTGGCAGGGTACATGGATTCAAATTGGGCAGGTTGTGCTTCAGATAGGAAGAGTACTTCCGGGTGTTGTTTTGGGTTGGGTTCGACAGTTGTGTCGTGGATCAACTGGAAACAATAGTCAGTTGCATTGAGTTCAGCTGAGGCAAAGTATATGGCTGCTAGTTTGGCTAGTTGTGAGGCCATATGGCTTCACAAGATGTTGTTTGGTCTATTTGGTCAAGCAATGAGACCTTCAGTAATTTACTGTGATAATCAGAGTTGCATAAAACTCATGGAGAATCCAGTTTTTCATGATAGGTCAAAGCATATTGAGATCAAGTATCACTTCATTAGAGATTGTGTCCAAAAGGGAGTTGTCAAGCTTGAGTACATTTCCACAAATGAGCAGGTAGCAGACATTTTCACCAAAGCCTTACCACGCGGCAAGCATGTATACTTCAGAGACAAGATGGGTGTGGTGAGGAACACTTTCCTCAGTAAGAGGGAGTGTTAAAATTTGAGTACGAGAGGACAGGTGGTTCCCTAAGGCTTTGATATTTGGCCTAGGGAAAAGTGTCCAAATTTATTTATTTTTACTTTTCTCCTAAAGTGACTTTATAAGTGGTAAAGTCAATTTAATTTAAAAGTGACTTTATAAGTGGTAAAGTTACATTCTAATTTAAAAGTGACTTTATAAGCGGTAAAGTTACATTCTATTTAAAGGTGACTTTATTAAAGTGAATGAAGAATTAGAAAGTGAAAAAGTGACTATGGAAATAAAAGGCTAAGTGGGTCTTTATTTAAGTGGGTGAGTTAAAAAATAGAAAGTGAGAATTAAATGCACATTTATTCTCATCCCTAGATCTAAATGAATCTCAACCATTAGATCTTAGGGTAACCCAAAAGGTCATTTAGAGAATAAAAGGAGAAGAGAAGAGGAAAAGATCATTCATTCTTTCATGAGCATTTGAGAGAAAGAGAAGAGAGAGCAAGGAGAAAATTTCTGAGCAGTGAGGAAGTGAAGGAGAGTAGCAAGAAGACATTTCAGCGAATCTGGGCAGCAGCATTTATTGGCACACATCCCAAGGAAAAACCATACAACAGGAGAAAGGCACAGAAATCGAGGAAGAGGGATAGCAAGTTCTAGGCACATTTTTCGAGGCTGGTCATACAACATTTAATGTTGTTTTATTGCTGTAAAAATTTCTGTTTTGGTTGTTTGTTGATTGGCACAATTTTCGAGGTGGAGTTCAAGCACGGAAATCGAGATAAGTTGTAATTTGTGGTTGTTGGAATTTTTACTGTGTATTTTAGTTTCTCTATAAAAGCATTTTTAGAAATAAAAAAGAGCTCTCAAACTGGTTTTCCCCAAGAGTTGTAGGGGGTTTTTCCAGGGTCACATTGACCAAAAATCACTGTGTTATTTTCTGTGTGTGACTGTCATAATTTTGTTGTGTTTTATTTCTGCAATTTCAACAGTTGTAAAATCTCTAAATTTGTGTTTTCAGAAAAATATTATCATTTCCAGATTTTAGAATTTTTGTCATGCTTGGATTTAAAACTAAATGCATGGATTGATAAGGAAAACTAATAACTGGAGTGGGGGTTGAAATTTCTTCAAAATGTCAAGATTTTGATTGAATCTGTAACACTTTTGGCAAATGCCAATTTTTTTAAGGAAATGAAATAATTTCTCATTATGGGAGAATAGTTTGTAATGTCCCTTCATGTCAGTTAAGATTAAGGGGTCTTGATGCAATTAATGCTCCATATTGTGTTAATAAAACACCATATCAACTATCATTATTGTGTTTATTAAAAGTGGGTTGGTAATTCCATATCAATATAAAATTTAATAGCTTATAATTACTATAATAGTTAACATTGTACTAATGGTTATATATAAGATTCTCAATCCTCTTTGTAATCATGTATGGTACCATAATAAGGCATTGAAGTTATATTTGTAAAAATTGAATTTATCTCGTAAAGGTTTTCAAGTTTTCTCCACTAATTTATGTTCAAGTTATCTCCACTAATCTATGTTTACTGTGTAAAGGATTTCTCCACTATCAACTCAATGTTCATGTGAGCTCTACTTTCTTATGGCATTTTTCCCAAAAATTTTAAGATATGTTTGAAATCGAGTTGTCTTTAGTGAGACTTTTTGAAAGCTTTTCCCAATCTAATTTCTCTAAAATCCGACAGGAATTTATTGAAATCACAAGTTTGATGGATAACCCTTGCGCAATCCAAGTGCCCTAAGGGATTTTCAGGGTGTTGGATCCATAGATACAGTTAAAAAACTAGTTTAAATAACACAAACTAATATTTCACCTCAAGTTTGATGGATAACCCTTGCGCAATCCAAGTGCCCTAAGGGATTTTCAGGGTGTTGGATCCATAGATACATTTAAAAAACTAGTTTAAATAACACAAACTAATATTTCACCTCAATTTTTTCCACCAGATTCCGACACCAGAAAGTCCAAAAAGTTGCACTAAAGACAACTCCATTTGAAATATAAGACTATTTTATAGCCCATTTAGCTAATAGAATTTTAAATCACTATATTTGGTAAAAAGAATGATACATTCAATTAAACCAGCCTAGATCCATCTTAAGAGTGATCAAATCTCTCTAGGTGCAAACCTTTTTTTGAGTGAAAATTTTGAAAAAAAATTGCACCTCTCTAGATTTGATACCTCTCGAAACTTGATAGATCTAGAGTTAAAATGTATATAGATTGGTTTATATATATATATATATATATATATATATATATATATATATATATATATATATATTGCAATTTCATTGAGTCAAGATGTTTAGATAAACATGACATTATATCTCTTCCATACTAGGCTTGAGAATGTTCAACACAAAAATGTAATAAAATTAAATTAAAAAAAATATTTATAAAATAATTTGATTGTGAAATGAGAAATGGTTTTTGGGCATGTGGTATTGATAAGCCATGGTATTGACCCATGGTATTGCAACCAAGCCTATTCACAACTTAACAATATCCATGGTTAAGCGGGTGAATATCCATTGTTAAAAAGCTTGTTATATTGTAAGTATTAAGTTTTTATGTGCTTATTAATGAAATTTAAATATGATTACAAAATTATTATTTTAACTTATATAGTAAAATGAATTCATTTTGTAGTTACTATTTAAATCTTATATATTTTAATGTGGTAGGGGGTTTACATATATCTTAATAGTAATTATGATCAACTTTTATATTTAATTGAAAAAATATTATAAAATTAAATTCAAATAAAATATTAGAAACTATTTTGATTGTGAAATGAGAGGTGGCTTTTGGGCATGTGGTATTGATGAGCCATAGTATTATAACAAAGCCTATTTACAAGGTAATAATATTAAAGTGAATATATCAGCTATATTCTATATTACTTTTAACTTTTCACTATTATTTAATTAAATCGACATGTAAATGTTTACAAATTTTTTATGTACTAAATTATAAAAAACTTATAAACATAATTAATTATTTAAAAAAAAACACAAAATATCTAAAAGTAAAAAACAACAAAACAAAAATTAAATCAAACACTACTTATATGGTCTATTTAGACTCGTACCATATCACTAACTGAACGACAGAGATGCAATAAATAAATAATTGAGCACATAGAGTAGAATTAGTAATTGGTTTGACAAATCTGCCTAGGTGCATAAGTGATAAAAAGTTCTTAAATATTTTTTTACAATAAATTTTAAACAAAGATATTAAACATTTAACAATTGGTTTGACAAATCTTCGCAAGTGCATAACTTTTTAAAATATACAAATCTTCGCAAGTGCATAACTTTTTAAAATATTCTTTTAAAATCAATTATAAAAAAATTATAAAGTAAATAAGATTTCAGAACACTATAGTGCTAGCGGTAAATCAATAATACACAAGATGAACCGAAGAAGAAAATTCTCTAATCAGAAGTAAAAAGTTATATGTCACTCAATATTACTTTACATTTCTTAAGCAGTTAACCTAAATGCACGCCTTAGCTTATCACCAATTTTCATTTGATGGTATGCAAAGCAAGGTCTTGCCATTGCCTTCACTACCTTGTGAAATCTCCCCCTGACCTGGCTACAAGAAGTAGACACTAGATGAGATTACCATACCATCCAACTTCCATTATATTTAGCTAAATCAAGGAAAGTAATAATAAGCTCAATTCTCCCCAAAATAACAAAGAGACACGATAAAAACCTTTCAAACAATAGCCATCAGAAGAAATAAATCATAAGTGAGATAATTATTATGGAACAGAAATATCCCTGTAGAGAAATTCAGTGAATTTCAAGCCAAACTATGAAACTAGTAACCATTCAACCCAGAAAATGATGTAGGTAGCACTTGCTCATCGAGAAAGTCGTGCACAAAAATGATGCAAGTTGTGAATTATTTATTCTGCCGATGCAAGGATTAGACAAAAGGGAGAATGAGAAGCTCGTTCATGTAAGCTCACTGAACATGTCGTTCATGTAAGCTCACTGAACATGCCAAGTGGTTTGCCAGTTCATATTCAAAGAGGAATGGCACTTTTGGTGCATAAAAACGCCATAGAGTTATATACCAAAAGGATAAGGAATTTTAAGTATTTGGTTGTTACAGTTGTAGATCAATCTAAATAGCAGAAAGCAAGAAGCTCCCTGATCTCCCAACTCCCACCTCCATATGTGTTCTTATGCACGACTCCATCCTAGAAGCTACGTGCAACAAGAGTTCATAACACGTATTTCTAACACTTCCTAGGAATTTAGGGTTTCATATGCCATGATTTAATGGGATCCATGTCATTTCTATGATTATGATTACAAGAATTAAAGGTGCTTAATTATGGTTTGATCAATGTCCACTTTGTGGTCTCTAAATGACTATGTGGTACTCTCATGTCTACATAGTGTTACTATGTAATGTTTTTTGGAAATGAATAGTTTTGGTGGGGTTGATTTTCACGAATGTTTATAAATGTTAATGAAAATTATTGTATTGATATATTATAAAAAATAATTATACATATAAATTATTAAATATTATTTATTTTAATATCATAATTATATTTATAAATAATATATTATTATTATTATCATTTTAGTTTTGAAAAATAGGATGCAAAATTATTGAATTTAAATACATATAATTAAGATATCACCACAACATGTTGGGAATGCTAAAAGAATGTTTCAAACAGAGAAAAATATGCAAAGAAAATAATGCAATTATGATGAAAAAAAAGGAAAGGAAAAGAAAAAAAAAGGCTAAAATGTTTATCATTTGAAGAGGACTAGGTTAAGAGGGTCCAATAGAGGAGGACCGCTAGGCTAGAGTCTAAATAAAGCACTAGCCCCGAGCTAGGGAAGTCCAATCGCCAACTAGGGGAACTTACTCGAAATGCCTCTATTTGTTGCAACAGGGGGGAATGCCTCTATTCAATGTTAGCATTCCTTGACTACTACCATTACTTTCGGTATAGGCCCTTGTATGTAAGCAGACTAGGAGGGTATACAACTCGAACTAAGTGTTTAGATTTTTTTTATTTATTTTTTAACAAGAACTGCGAATAATTATTATATTAAAAGACATTGAGCTAAAGCTCAATGTAGATATATAATTTACATAAGCAAGTTGAAACGATGGACATGGTTGGAATGGAATATGTATGAACGACCATTTAGAAAATTTTGACCTTGAAGTTTTTAAACAAAATACTACAATATCTACAATATTCCACTTGTACATTCATCAATACTGAGCTAAAAAGCCCAAAATTTACAAAGCATCAAATTTCTACATTAAACCGTAAAGAATTATTCTCCTATGCATTGATTTCTAAGTCCCTTGATTAACAATTAAAGAAGGGGGCATATCCCTTTTGCCCCTATCACTAAAGTTCACCTTGAATTAGTCTTGACCCTAAATTATCCATGTGATCATCCCTAGAGTTGTTTGATCAGAACATGGAGACATTTCTTCTTGGGGATACACTCATACAACTGACAAATCCATTTGAGACTTAACTTTGTATATGAGGGAAGAGATTTTAAATACAAATGATGAATTATATTCAAGGAATCACTAAAAACAATCATCTCCTAAATTTCTAAATTCACAATTTGCCTCAAACCGTACAATATAAGACATAAGCTTCAATGATATTCTTGGAAGTGTGACCTAAACTTTAAGCATACTTATATTCTTGATTCTCAGGAAACTACCCCACTCCCCCTCCCCAACTCCTGAAAATAAATCATGAGATCAAAACAACTTTATATACATATACATGTAGTTTAGGAATTAAAGAATTAATAATTTATTATTAATAATTAATAAAAAATATTATAATATTTAAATAATTTATAGAAAAAATAAATTGAAAATAAAATATATTTCAAATTATCCATTAATACAAAGGACATATTCATTATTCAAAACTTCAATATAAATAGAATAAATTGAAAATAAAAAATATTTCAAATTATTCATTAATACAAAGAACATATCTATTATTCAAAACTTCAATACAAATAAACCAATTTAATAAGAAAAAAAATAAAATAAAAAACCAATTTTAACACTAAAATTAAAATTAAAATTTATGTTAACTTTAGATATATAAATTTACAAATGAAAATTGGATTTATAAAATCATTATTAATTTTTCATTTATTGCAATAAATTAATTTTTAATTTACTAGAATATCCATTATATTTTATTAAGAACAAAATATCTATTTTGTGATATGTACTCTAAAATATTAGAGTAATCATAATACTAAATGGATATTATTTATTTCAATTTCATGTTATAAAATCATTAATTATTTTTCATTTCTTGTAATAAATTAATCTTTAATTTACTAGAATATTCATTATTTTTATTAAGAATAAAATATTTATTTTGTGATATGTACTATAAAATATTAGAGTAATCATACTACTAAATGGATATTATTTATTTCAATTTCATATTTGTTAAGTGTTAGCAAAATTCTTTTTAACTTTCAGTTTAATCTATGATTTGATTTCAAAGAAAATTGGAAATAAATTTTGTATATGAAAATCACATCGTAAAGCATTTTAAAGTTGATAATCTAAATTTTTCATAACAAAGTTGATGAGGAAAACAAAAAAACAATGGATAAGGGTAAACTCAATATACAAATTTGATGAGGAAAACAAAAAATAATGGATAAGAGGAAATTCAATATATTCAAAGTTATTACAAGTTTAGATGACACTCTATTATAAAATATTAGAGTAATCATAATACTAAATGGATATTATTTATTTCAATTCCATTTTTGTTAAAAGTGTTGGAAAAATTCTTTTTAACTTCCAGTTTAATCTATGATTTGGTTTCAAAGAAAATTGGAAATAAATTTTGTATATGAATATCACATCGTCAAGCCTTTTAAAGTTGATAATCTAAATTTTTCATAACAAAGGTGATGAGGAAAACAAAAAAACAATGGATAAGGGTAAACTCAATATACATATTTGAGGAAGAAAACAAAAAAAATGGATACGGGGAAATTCAATATATTCAAAATTATTACATGTTTAGATGACACTCTATTAAATATTTTCTTTTGCAATATGCAACAAAGTTAGAAAAATTAATAGTTGCTTAAGCTTTTTTTTTTTTAGTAATTTTTGTTTAGAAGCTAATACATTATATTATAATTTTGCAAATTTTACTTAAATTAATAGTTGCTTAAACTTTTTTTTAGTAATTTTTGTTTAGAAGCTAACACATTATATTATAATTTTGCAAATTTTACTTTACATTTTTTTTTTTGAATTTATATATTTTTCCAATATGTAATTTATATAATTTCTCTCTTTTTTATTTGTAATTATTTAATAGATCTTAAAAAAACATATTTATGTTGTATTTAGATTTTTGGAAAAAAAAAAAGTTTCCCTTACCATTCTTTTATTATTATTATTATCATTTTCAATTTTTTTCTGGTAATTTTTGTTTAGAAGGTAACACATTATATTATATTTTTGCAGTTTTTATTTACATTTTTTGTTTGAATGTTTATATTTTTCCACTATGTCTCTCTTTTTTTATTTGTAATTACTTAGCAGATCTAAAAACATATTTATGTTGTATTTAGATTTTTGGAAAAAAAGTTTCTCTTACCATTATTTTATTATTATCTTCAATTGAGAATGATTTTATTATTGATGTAATATATTTTATGGTTTCTTCGATTAAAAATAATTTTATCTTTTTTCTTTTTTTTTTGTAAATTGACTCAGTGAATTTTTATTGATATCAATATCAAAAGATTTTACATTGCAGTCTATTTAGCAACACCTCCAAAAAAACATCCTTCAGAATGACCTACTAAGTCTTCTCTGCCACTAAGGATAAACATAGGTAATGCCTTGACTATCAATAACACAGTTTGAGAATATCATGAGGGCTGACTAATGTGACACATCCCTCTCATTTTTCTAGTCTTGCTAGTGTAACTGGGCCAAGTAAAAACTAAAAGAGCTACAATAATACATATACTTGTCGAAAAACAAAACTGACAAAACATCCAGATACAAAAAACCACAAAATGCCACCCATGGTAGACCAACATACAGAGTGCTTGGTGGACTTGCTAGTCCAAGATGATTACTGGTGATGTGGTAGTAGAGTTGGCCTGAGGAGAGGCTTGAGCTGGAGCGTTGATGACCGCTGACACTTCTTGATGCTCATTTGATTTTGTGTCATAGTCTGAAACAACATAATGTTCTATGTGAGATAGTCTGACCACTATATCATCCAAGTTGTATCTGATATCCCTCAGAATTCTCTTTATGTCCTCCTGACCTGCAAACAACTTGTAGTTGTCTACTTGCTTGTCTCTAATAACCATGCTGAGAAGAGTTTCCAGTTGTCAATGAAGGTTGATGGAATGAAGGAAATGAATCCTTCTCTTACAAAACTTCCATGGGTTTGGTACCCACTTGAGGCTACTACCTTCTAACTATGAATTCGAGAAATACTCTCTATCCCCAAACTCTTTTGCCTTCAAATGGAGAATTTCCTTACAGACCTCTAGAGGAGCTACCTCCAAAAAATTGGCTATGGATTCCCAACCAAACAAATGCCTTTGTCGCGTCGAAGGTGACCCAAGAGCGCCACCCCTATTAAAATTGGAAACTAGGGCCAAATTCCACATTAGGACAACTCATATGGTGGAGATGATTATTGCATTGTATTCCTCTTTTTGAGAGGTCCGATCTTGATATACGGATCATCTCATTCTGACAAGCAGAAATGGAATTTTGAATTTATTCTCTCTCATGCACAAATTGTCAAGGTCAGCCTCAGTGAAATATGGGCTCATGAAGCCCTATAGATGTGTCTCCTCACCCTCATCAAAGTGTATATATAGGAGTGACCTCTCTCCTCATTTGGACACCACTCATCTTATCACATAGCTCTCTCTCTCTCCTCTCTTGGTTGGTTCGTACAACTTGGAGGCAACCTTCTCTACTTCGCACGTGTGAAAGGAGGACAAATTTCAGGGTTTGTTTGCTGACAGAAAAATTCAAGAAAACAGAACGTTGACTAGGGTTCTTTTGACCAGCGTTGACTTCGTTCTTGTGGGTAGAAATTTGATTTTTGAAGGCCGCATTTTTTGGCACAATTTTCGAGGAGTTTGGGATAGTTTTACCAGGGTTGACTTCAGCGTTGACTTCAAATTTGATTGCAAAATTTATAGTTGTGTTTACTCTCTCCTTTGACTGGTTTGACCGAACTATTTTGGGCTGACTTTGACCCTCTTGGAAGGCCGAATTTATATGTTGTTGACCGAGCTGCTTGGAGGATATTTTAGAGCTGCATTGACCACCATTGACTTTCTGGTTAGGGGTGCAGTTGATTGTTGTTGACTCTTGATTTGACACAATTGTTTTGGGAAAGTTAATTTGATACTTGTACTCTCTCTCTTTGTTGAACTATTGAAGAATAATAAGAAGATTTGATCAAAGGGTTTCCCCACATTGGGGTTTATCCCTGGCAACCACCATATCTTGTGTCCTCTTGTCTTGGTTTGTCTTCTATACATGTTTTATGTTCTATCTGCATCTAGTGTCAATGTGTCTAAGTTAATGTGATTGCTACTGGATATTATTGGAAATTGTCATTGGGTTGCTTAAGGAACATTGAAGTAAATTGTGCTAAAGTAAAGAACATAACATTGTTATCTAAATTTAACATGGTATTAGATCTTAGGTAAAGACAAAGCCCACAAAAGAGTGAGGAAAAGAAATCATTAAGGGAAGTTGTTGGACAAGGACTTGGAACTAGTCCCAATGACGACTACATCTACTTCAAATTTGAGGACGATCTTAAGGGCAAACCTGACTATCATGCATGGAAGATGTCTCTAGATTTGGCATTGGAAAAAAATGATGCCACGGACTATGTCAAAGGAAGAGTAGTGGAGCCTACTTCAAATGCATCCACAACTGCACAAACAAAGTACAAGAAAGGTGAGGTTAAAGCTAAGAAAATTATTGTTGATTCGATTCACAAGCCTTTGGTTGCCTATATTTCTGATTTGGAAACATCTAAGGAGATGCATGACAAGCTGGTTGGGATGTTCAAAGTAAATATTGCAAATCAAGTTCTTTTTCTCAAGAGAAAGTTGGAATACATCAAGATGGATAAAGGAAAATCCATCCAATCCTACTTCATGAGGATTACCGAGATCAAGAATGGTCTCTTATCTATTAGAGAAGTCATTGGAGAGAGGGAGCTTACTCTTATCACACTTGGAGGCCTTACAAGAGAATGGGATGTGTTCAACACTACCATTCTCAATAATGACAAGATTCAAGGATTTTATGAATTATTGGCTAGATGCACTCAAGAATAAATAAGGATGATGGAAAGAGACAAGCCTTCAAATGGAAACAATCGTACAGCCTTCTCCGCTCATTCTAAGAGGAAGAATAATGCTGGTCCAAGAAATCAAGGTCAAGGGTTCAAGTCAGGATTCAAAGAAAGAAGAAAGGAAGCTGCTTCAATTGAAACATGTTTGGCCACTTCTCTAGAGAGTGTCCTCACAAGAAAGACACTCCAAGAGATGATGACAACAATAACAACAACTTCAAGGGAAATGGCAATCAAAGGAACACCAAGTTCAATAACAAAGGAAAGAGGAATGCTCCCACTGCTCGAAATGGAAATGGTTGTCCTCCCAAGAAGTCAAGAAACTACAGGTATGAAGAAGTTAATGTTGTAAAGCAATTTTTTTTATATCTTATTTCTACCCTCACCACCGCCTCTCCTCCATATACATTGAATCATTGGTTGATTGATAGTGGTGCCTCAAGTCACTTCGCTGGGTACAAAGAAGTTCTCTCACTTGATTTAAAAGAAGACGAATATGGAGATTATACTTGGGGATAATACCACTTATCCCATGAAAGGAATTGGGACTGTTACTCTTCACTTAAATCAAAGTAAAACTCTTCATTTACAAGAAGTGCTATATGTACTTGATCTAAAAAATAACTTGGTCTCTATTTCTGCAATAGAAGATAAAGGTTTCAAGGTGACATTCATTGATGGGAAGGTTCGTGTTTGGCAAAGGAACCCAAGAGTTGCATTCACTCTTGGATTCAGGGTTGAAGGTCTCTATCAAGTTGGAGGAAGTTTATTTGGAGCAATGACTTCGTGATAGTTCTCTTCAATCTAAATTATGTCATCGAAGATTTGCTCACCTTCATTTCAAAGCCCTTCCTAATGTAACGAAGATGGTCACAGGTATGCCCAAATTCAAATTAGATCATGAAGGTGTTTGTCAGGGATGTGAAGCTAGAAAACATATAAGGGGACCATTCCCCTCAATTGAAACTCAAACCACCAACATTCTTCAATTGGTTCATTATGATCTATCAAGTATGTTGCCCATAACATCTTTGCATGGATATTTTTACTATTATATTTTTGTGGATGACTTCTCTCGCAAAACATGGATCTATTTCTTAAAGAAGAAGGATGAAGTGTTCAAATTGTTCCTCTCTTTCAAAGCCTTGGTCGAGAATCAAACAAGGAAGAAGATCAATATATTGAGGATTGATAATGGTACCGAATATGAGTCAAATGAATTCAAATACTATTGTAGAGAAGCTAGCATTAAGAGGGAGACCACTACTGCATATACTCTTAAACAAAATGGTGTTGCCGAAAGGAAGAAGCGAACCATCATAGAAACCACCCATGCCATGCTTCATGACCAAGGTCTACCAAAGTTCTTATGGGGAGACGCTGCCAACACCGTTGTGTATGTCCAAAATAGATGCCCACATCAAGCATTGGACTTAAAAACACTCGAAGAAGTTTTTGCCAATAAGAAACATGATGTTTCTCATTTTAGAATTTTTGGTTGTCCCATATATTTTCATGTGCTGAAAGAGAAAAGAAACAAAATAGATGCATCTGGGAAGAAATGAATGTTTGCGGGCTATAGTGAAACTTCTAAGGCATATAAAATCTACATACTTGGTCAAAGGGAAGTGGAATTAAGTCATGATGTCACTTTCGATGAAGATTATGCTATTAGGAAAGTCTGAGATCTTCATATCCGCAGGAAGGACAATGATGATGTTGATACAAGAAAGCAAGATGAACCTTCGTCTGATCAACCGATGCCCGATGTGGAAGGTCCGATGGATCCCATTGATCCACCTCCTAGTGAGCCCACTACTTCAAGAAAAAGACCTTTATGGCTCAAAGATACCCTTGAAGACGCTGAGAAACATATTGCACTGAGGGGGACATTTCATAAAAGCAAGAAGTCAAATAAGTACCAAGGGTACTTAGTTGCCATGAGTACCATTGTACAATATGAGCCTTGTACATTCGAAGATGCTGTGAAAAACCAAGTTTGGAAGGATGCGATGAATGAGTATGAGTCAATCATTAAGAATGATGTCTGGGATGTGGTTCCTAGACCCAAGGACAAGCCAGTGGTCACTTCAAATTAGCTCTACAATATCAAACATGGAGCTGATGCGAGTGTTGGAAAGTTCAAGGCCAAATTTATTGCTCAAGGCTTCTCTCAAAAGGAAGGAGTAGACTATGATGAGATATTTGCACCGGTTGCTCGATATACCACCATTTGTTCGATCATAGACCTTGCCACCTTGCAAGGATGGAGCCTACACCGGATGGATGCCAAAAGTTCCTTCTTGCATGATTTGCTTAAGGAGGAAGTCTATGTAGAACAACTCGAGGGGTTCGAAGTTTAAGATCATGAGATGTATGCAGGATGAAGAAATCCCTCCATGGGTTGAAGCAATCCCCTAGGGCTTGGTATGAGAGGATTGATAGCTATCTTATGAAGCTGGGATTTACAAGGAGCGATGCTGACCTGATCCTATACTTCAAGTTTGAAAATGACAAATCTCTCATTCTGGTCCTTTATGTGGATGATCTCTTTCTGACAGGTGATGACCCTCTCATTCATTAATGCAAGAGGGAGTTGGCTTCTGAATTCGAGATGAAGTACCTAGGACTGATGCATTAGTTCCTAGGGCTGGAGGTCTGGCAAAATCCAGGTGAGATTTTCCTTTCCCAAGTAAAATATATTGTGAAGCTACTTGAGAGATGTGGGATGGTGGATTGCAAGTTCGTGACTACTCGGATGGAACTAAACTTCAAGAAGCTATGTGGAAGTGCTGTTGGGACCGGATTAGAAAACCCTTCTGAGTATCATCAACTTGTAGGGGCCCTGATGTTCTTGGTCAAATCTCGTTCTAACATATGCTTTGTTGTAAACACATTGAATTAGTTTACGGTGGAGCCTCATCACATTCATTAGATTGCTGCTAAGAATCTCTTGAGATATCTCTGGGGCACAATCCACTATAGTTTGAGATACACTGTCGGGAACTTGAGGCTACATAGATATTCAGATGTTGACTGGGTTGGCAGTGTGGTGGATCGTAAGAGCACATCTGGGTGCTGCTTATCTTTGGGCTCTGCTTCTCTATCTTGGATGAGCATGAAGCATAAATTTGTTGCTTTAAGCACCGCAAAGGCCGAATACAATGCTACGAGTATGGCCTGTTGTGAAGAAGTTTGGTTGAGGAAGCTCTTCAGTGAGCTATTTGAGCACGCGCTAGATACCACCATGATCTTCTGTGACAACCAGAGTGGGATTCACCTATCAAAGAATCCCGTGTTCCACGACCGTTCCAAGCACATTGATATCAAGTACCACTTTATTCGGGATATGGTACAACGGGGAGCAATAATGCTCCAACACATTAGAACATATGAGCAGGCTGCAGACATTCTCACGAAGCCTTTGGGGAAGGTCAAATTCTTAACCTTCAAAGAGAGACTTGGAGTCGTGGAAAGACCCTCCTATGAGGGTCTCGTATGAGTTGAACACTGAGCTCTGGGAGATCTTGGGGGCTTGGGGGTACTTCTTGAAGCTATGAGCGACCATAAGTTGAGTGGTTCACCTTCCCCAGTAGTGCGCTATGTACAGGGTGAGTGGTTCACCTTCCCCTGTGATACCCCATGATGGTTGACATGTGTGTAGGGTGAGTGGTTCACCTTCCCCTGTGATACCCCATGATGGTTGACATGTGTGTATGGTGAGTGGTTCACCTTCCCCTACCCGGACACATTTATGTAGGGTGAATGGTTCACCTTCCCCTATGTTTGACATATGCATAGGATGAGTGGTTAACCTTCTCCTATGACATATGAGCAGGATGAGTGGTTCACCTTCTCCTCCTGATGCCCCAACACACATCCTATCCATAGATTCTAGGACTCATGGGAAGTACCTCTCATCTAGCTAATGAGTTGGGAAAACATGGTTAGGGACCATAGCACTACTGATGGATGCATTGTGTACTATCGTACTTCCTATGACTAGGATGCATGGTGTTCAACAACTTGATCTTGGATCAAGCACTGACTTTTGTCAGTGGAGAGTGGCATGATCTTATGACTCACTCTTGATCACTTCTTCATTATTACTTCATGGTTCAACAAAGCAGAGCAGGGTAGTGATGACAATGATGGTATATGATGACAAGATGGCATCATGATGACAGATGCATTGGTAGGTGGAATTCTCCCTAGTTGAGAGGGAGTGTTAAAATTGGAAACTAGGGCCAAATTCCACCTTAGGACAACTCATATGATGGAGATGATTATTGCATTGGATTCCTCTTTTCGAGAGGTCCAATTTTGATATAAAAATCATCTCATTTTGAGAAGAAAAAATGGAATTCTGAATTTATTCTCTCTCTCATGCACAAATTATCAAGGTCGGCCTCAGTCAAATGTACGCTCATAAATCCCTATAGATGTGTCTCCTCACCCTCATCAAAGTGTATATATAGGAGTGAACTCTCTCCTCATTTGGACATCACTCATCTCATCACATATCTCTCTCTCTCCTCTCTTGATTTGTTCGTACAACTTGGAGGTAACCTTTTCTACTTTGCATGTGCGAAAGGAGGACGAATTTCCGGGTTTGTTTGCTAACCGAAAATTTGAAGAAAACATAACAATGTTGACCCTTATGTATAATAAATGATAAAGCCAGAAACCTGTGAAACAATAAGCAGTTACAATCACCAACCGAGATAGCCCAACCTCTGTAAGGCTATGGCAAAACCATACTTTAACAATGTCAGTGAAATACAGGAAAAAATACAAAGAGATAGCTTGACCTTTGTAAGGATATGACAAAACCATACTTTAACATTGTAAGTGAAATATTGTAAGAGATAGTCTAACTACAAAGAGATAGCCTGACCTTTGTGAGGCTATGGCAGAACCATACTTTAGCAATGTAAGTGAAATACAAGAACAAGATACCTCTGCACCAGCCTGAATAGAACAATGGTTGTAGATACACATATGCAACGACCTTGACCCAATAATTCTGCCACCCTGAGTCCATGGCCATGCAAATATAATGCGCTAGAGACGTGATGGAGTGAGTGTGTAGAATGAGGTAAGGCGCAGGGACACTCTCCATGACAAGATAAGTGTAGAGAATAAACCAGTACTCCATCCTTCCAAGACATTTGAGCATGATTTTCTCATAAATGAGCTTACCTTGACTATCAGAGGTGACTTTGCTCACAACCAATCCTCCATGAGAGGGGCAACCCATCTCAGAACAGGAATAACACAATTTGAAACCGGGAAACTTAATGAACATAAAGCCAATACCTCCCACCTGCTCACATTTAAGTCACAACTTTGACTTGATTAGATGTGAACTGGGTTGTGATACCAAATTGTGCCATGTGAATAACATGCAACAGTAAGTGTGGAGCCTAGCTCTACCACCGAGGGTCGTCACCTTATTCACCACACAAATTGTGCACATGTCAATAATTATGATGCCGCTATGAATACACCACCAGAGAGCCATTGTTTCAGAAAACAAAATTCTTAGCAAACTTCCATTATATCCCCCAATGCTAAACAATTGACATGATAGAACCCCTATCGAGGATTTGTACTCTTGCACAATGTTTATCCAGTGCTAGCCATTTCTTTAAAGATGAAACCTCTTTTCTCCTAGCCGCCACCAACCAAGATTCATCTAAGGCTACGTGCCTCTCCGAGCTACTCCAATTCACCAATACATTGGTTGCCTTATTTCCCTCCCTTAGCGTATGAATAGGAATAACATAATCAAAGTTCACCAACAAAAAAATTATACTGCTTACCACTTCCTGAAGGTTCCGACTATGAATGTGTTTGTCTGACATGTGCCTTAGGATCAATTTGTAGACAGTTTGGATGACTAGTTGGGAGTCGCCATGAACCTGGATTAAATGAAACCCTTCTCTTATAACTATTTGTAAACCTTTATCAAGTGCCAAGAACTTTGCAAGATTGCTTGTTGCTATACTTCATGAGAAGGCATAAACATGTATTGGTTCTGAGTTTTTGTCCCTTAAAATACCACCATAACCTACCATTCCTGGGTTTCCCTTTGGCGCCCCGTAAAAACTCAATTGGATGAAATATCTTGGGGGAGGCATAAATAAATTTTCGTTGTTATCCTTACGTCCATTATTCTTAAAAGGAGTAGAGACCCACATATTAAGTGAAATATCAAGACTTTTTAATATGACAACCTCAAACTCATCCATTTATCCATCCTCCCAATCTGAGAGGGATATCAACATCTTTTCCCGAATGTTCCTGAGAATGGTTTCCTGTAGAAGCGACATATGTCGTTCTTTCACTTCAAATATTCTTAGGTTGCGCTCCTTCCACAAATTCCACCACGTAAAACCCAAGGCGAGATTCCAAGCTCGTAAGACCATCAGGTTGTTATACTTATGATCATACCATTGTTCTATCCATGATTTAATATTCATGCTACTAGGTAAGGTACACCTAAAAACTTGTTGAACAAAAGCCCACAAACTCCTGGTGTAAGGAAAAGTGATTAGGAGATGCTCTGCAGTTTCTTCCGCTTGGAGACAAAGAGCACAATACGATGGACCCTCAAATCCCTTTCTTCTAAGACAATCCCAGGTTAAAGAACATCTCCATGCAATCAACCACGAGAAAGTTGAGATCTTAAGACATCCCGATTCTTTCCACAATGTAGGTTTTAACTCTGTACAAAAATTACCGACAAACAAATTATTAAAACATAAAAATATACAATGACAATAACATAAAACAAATATACACAAGGATTTTCCCCTAGATCCCAAAATCAAGACTACCAGATTGACTTTTCATTATATTATTTTCAATGTTACAATACATATATATACATGTTGAAGCATTCATAAACCCCAATCCACTAACCTTGGATTAAAACATAATTGTAGTTCCTTTGACCGGATCTACAAAATACCATGAGCATAAAATCATCAGGACCAAAAACATACACGAAAATCATGTGCAAAACCGCCCAATTTTTTTTTCCTCGAACCCCCAAAAAATCATTCCAAGCTCAGTTGTGGAAATAATATAACACATATCCAAAATTCTCCCACTTGTTTTCTTTCTACACAGGGGGTCATGGGAGAGCTTAGTCATTGTTCCAACCCTGCAACGCCCATTTTTTCTCTACACCAATAAAACTTCTTAATGCTCACAAACTTCATCAATGCATTAGCAGCATTTTTCAGAGTGTCCACTTTTACTAATAACACATTTTTGTCCTCAACCATATCCCTCACAAATTGATACTAAACATCAATGTGCTTTGTCTTTGAATGATAAGTAGGGTCCTTTGCCAAGAAAATTACACTTTGGTTGTCACAATCTATCATTATAGCTTGCTATATTGACCCCATACTTGAACACAATATCTACAACCAAATGGTTTCCTTGCTTGAATGAGTGGTTGCCATGTATTTAACCTCTAAAGTTGAAAGTGCCACTGCAGATGGTCTCTTTCCACTAGTACAAAATCGTTGATTAGTTTCTTAAAAAACGACTAAAATTTGCATATAAACGACTATTTTTCGGTTGATGACCAATAGTAGTTAATTTATAATATCTTATAACATGACCAACTTTTAGTCGTTTTTAGCTTAGTCATTAAATGGTTGTCTCACACGGGGCCTTATCATGGCGTGCTTTGCACCGCTGACATCCATTCACTGCATAGATGCCACGTGTTGTGCTTTGGACGACCGAGATTTGACCTCTGGATGGACGTTATGTGTCGCCTTGTGGATGGATGGGATTTGGTCGTTGGATGGCCGCCACGTGTCGCCCCTCTAACGGCTGGGATTTGAGCATGAGATGGGCTCCACGTGTCACGTTGTGGATGGCAAAGATTTGTCCGCTGGATGGATACATGTGTGGCGCTAGACGGCTGAGATCTGGCCGCTGGATGGCTGCCACATGTTGCTATGCGGATGGCCAAGACATGTCCGCTGGATGGATACCATGTGTCGCGCTGGATGGCCGAGACCTGGCCACTGGATGTCTGCCAGGTGTCGCCCCGCGGACTACTGAGCTCTGAGCGTTAGAGGGTCTCCACGTGTCACGCTGCGGATGGCCAAGATTTTTCAGGGATGGATGCCATGTGTCGCACTGTGGACGGCTGGGATTTGAGCATGAGATGGCCGAGACCTGGCCACTGGATGTCTGCCACGTGTCGCCCCGCGGACGACTGAGATTTGAGTGTTAGAGGGTCTCCACATGTCACGCTGCGGATGGCCAAGATTTTTCAGGGATGGATGCCATGTGTCGCACTGTGGACGGCTGGGATTTGAGCATGAGATGGGCTCCACATGTCACGTTGTGGATGGCGAAGATTTGTCCGCTGGATGGATACATGTGTCATGCTGGACGGCCGAGATCTGGCCGCTGGATGGCTGCCACGTGTTGCTCTGCGAATGGCCAAGATATGTCCGCTGGACAGATACCATGTGTCGTGTTGGACGGCCGAGATCTGGCCACTGGATGTCTGCCACTGGATGTCTGCCACTGGATGTCTGCCACTGGATGTCTGCCACGTGTCGCCCCGCGGATGATTGAGATCTGAGTGTTAGAGGGTCTCCACATGTCAGGCTGCGGATGGCCAAGATTTTTCAGGGATGGATACCATGTGTCGCACTGTGGACGGCCAAGATCTAGCGGCTGGATAACCACCACGTGTCATGCTGCGGATGGCCAATATTTCTCTGCTGGATGGATGCCATGTGTCACGCTATAGACGACCGAGATCTGAGCGTCAGATGGGCTTCACGTGTCACGCTGCTGATGGCCAAGATTTGTCCGCTGGATGGATGCCATGTGTCACGCTGTGGACAGGAGAGCTCTGAGCGTCAGATGGGCTTCACGTGTCACGATGCCAATGGCCAAGATTTGTCCGCTGGATGGATGGCATGTATCGCGCTGTGAACGGTCGAGATCTGAGCGTCAAATGGGCTCCACGTGTCACGATGTGGATGGCCAAGATTTGTCCGCTGGATGGATGCCATGTGTCGCGCTGTGGACGGCTGAGATCTGAGCTTCAGATGGGCTCCACGTGTCACGATGTGGATGGCAAAGATTTGTCCGCTGGATGGATGCCATGTGTCACGCTGTGGACGACACAGATCTTGCTGTTGGATGGCCGCCACGTGTCACTCTGCGGATGGCCAAGATTTATCCGCTGGATGGATGCCATGTGTCACGCTGTGGAAGGCCAAGATTTGGCCGCTGCATGGATGCCACGTATCACGCTAGGATGGCCAAAATTTTGTTTGCTATAAAGCCGCCACGTGTCGCTCTGTGGACGGTCGAGTTCTGGCCGCTAGATGACCACCACGTGGCGCGCTGTGGACGGCCGAGATCTAGCCGCCACGTGTTGCGCTGTGGACGACCGAGATTTGGCCGCTGGATAGCCACAACGTGTCATGCTGCGGATGGCCAATATTTGTCCGTTGGATGGATGCCATGTGTCGCGCTGTAGACGGCTGAGATCTGAGCATCAGATGGGCTCCACGTGTCACGCTGCAGATGGCCAAGATTTGTCCGCTAGATGGATGCCATGTGTCGCGCTATGGACAGCCGAGATCTGAGCTTCAGATGGGCTCCACGTGTCACGATGCGGATGGCAAATATTTGTCCGTTGGATGGATGCCATGTGTCGCGCTGTAGACAGCACAGATCTGGCCGCTGGATGGCTGCCACGTGTCACTCTACGGATGGCCAAGATTTATCCGCTGGATGAATGCCATGTGCCGCACTTTGGACGTCACAAATCTGGCCGTTGAATGGCCGCCACGTGGCGCGCTGTGGACGGCCGAGATCGGGCCGTTGGATGGCCACCACGTGTCGCTCCGTGGACGGCCGATGTCTGGCCGTTGGATGACCACAATGTGGCGCGCTGTGGATCGCTGAGATAAGGCTGCTGGATGACCGCCACATGTCACCTCGCCGACGGCTAAGATCTGAGCGTCATATGGGCTCCACGTGTCACACTGCGGATGGCCAAGATTTATCCGCTGGATGGATGGCATGTGTCGCGCTGTGGACAGCCAAGATTTGGCCGATGCATGGACAAGTGTCACGCTAGGGTGGCCAAAATTTATTTGCTATAAAGTGGCCACGTGTCGCTCTGTGGACGGTCGAGTTCTAGTGGCTGGATGACCACCACGTGGCGCGCTGTGGGCGGCCGAGATCTGGCCGCCACGTGTCGCGTTGTTGACGACCGAGATCTGGTCACCACGTGTGGCGCTGTGGACCGCCGAGATCTGGCTGCTGGATGGCCGCCACGTGGGGCTCTGTGGACGGCTAAGATCTTATCATTGGATGGATGCCACTTGGTGCGCTCTGGACTGCTGAGATCTGGCTGCTAGGTTGCTAACACATGGCAGGGTGTGAACGGCTGAGATCTGGCTACTGGGTTGCTGACACATGGCAAGGTGTGGACGGAAGAGATCTGGCCACTGGATGAATGCCATGTGGGGGGCTGAAATCTGGCCGCTAGATGGAGGCCACGTGGCAAGTTGTGGACGACCGCGATCTGGCAGCTGGATGGAGGCCAAGTGGCAGGTGGACTTCCGCGCTGATTTCGGAAATCTGGCCATTGGATTGCCGCCATGTGGCGTGCTTCAGTTGGACAAAATCTAGCCATTGGATTACCGTCGCATGTGGAATGCGTCTGTTTGGCTAAACATATAATGTTATTCACAATGTTGTCTCAATATTCTCCTAACGCTCGGTCACGATTTAGTTGTATTGCAGTGAAGCGTTAAAGATGCATGAACTTAACTGCCAACACAAATGTCGTCCATACGAACACAAATGTCGGGCGGTGGAGAGAAAAGTTTACATTTGGAATTTTACACGATAGAGATCCCCACCATTGATTATTCAGTGTTGCAGCTGAGAATTTTCATTGGTAGAAAAAGTAATGTTTGCAGAGATCATTTCCTAAAATCTCACAGTGCGTAACAATATTACATTAATTCATTTCCTAGTTTAATAAACTCAACTAACTATTTGGATAATTTAATACACCAGGTATATTTATGCCGAGAAGTGAATTTATGCAAAAGCTTTGGAGAAAAACTAATGCATTTTTGAGCTTTATAGATAGAATAGTGGCGCTTTATAGAGAGAATAGTTGGTCACTTTTTATTGGCATAGATTTAATTTAATGGTTTTTTATTATTAACCTCTAGTTTTTTAGGTATTTATTTTATTTGATCTTATAATTTAATGTTTTTATTTACTGGTGGTGGCTTTGGATAAAAATTTACCAAATTTATTATTTGGGATCTAACAAATTGAAAGTTGTTCTTGTTTTAAGAAAGTTATAAAAGTTAAAAGAAAAAACCATCAAAAAAATTCAACTTTTATTATCAACTTTTCATTCTCTTTTATATGATATATTTTATTTTTAACATATTTTCATATATCTTCTATTATCAACTTTTCATTCTTTTGGTATATTTTATTTTTAACACATTTTCATATATCTTATATATAGAAAGAAGTACAATATATAAGCAAAATATCAAATATATCGAATACAATAATTAAAAACAAAATTTCAGAATTCTTTATAAAATTTCAAAATTTAATATATTTTATTAATTTATTATAATTTTTTTCTTCCCTATTTTATTCTAAACATCTTCCCTACCCAGAAGCAAACAAATAAAAAACATCTTCTATGAATGCCAAATTTATTTTATTTCCATGTTTTGTTCCGAACAACTTCCCTATCCAAAAACAAATAAATACTAAATAGAAAACATCTTTTAACAATGCTAAATTCATATAATGTTGAATTCTAATTCGTCCATCCCATGGAAACATTTTATACTTTGTAAAACATAGAGATTAAGGATTCACACTATTTCTTCACTATGATTTGTCTTTAGCTCAAATCTCTTTCTCACGAGGTAGTGCCTCTAAACTTTTATAGCTAGCATCATAAATGCCAATTCTAAGTCACATGTAACATAAATCTCCTCATTTTTCTTCACATGAAATAAGTGATGGGTTTCATAGTCTTTGAGAATCCTTCCACAAACCTATAATAATAACTTGCTTGACCCATGAAGCTTCACACCTCGTGAGTTTTTTTCAACACTGGGTAATCCATTATGGCCTTCACCTTTTTCAGGTCCACCAAAACTCCTTCTCCTGAAATAAGATGGCCAAGATATTAAATCTCATTCTAAAAGAAAGAACACTTTGAATATTGCTATATAATTTTTTTTCCTTTAAGCGTGTCAACACAATCCACAAGTGCTCCTCATGTTCCTTTTCATTATTGGAATATATGAGAATGTCATCCATAAATAACTGCACAAAGTGGTACAAAACATTTCGGACACACAATTCATGAGGCTTATGAACCCTATTGGTTCATTGGTTAAACCAAATGGCACCATTTTGAACTCATAGTTCCCAAACCAAGTTTGGGAGGTGATCTTTAGAATGCCACCCTTCTTAATCCTTAACTGGTGATATCCTGCAACATATCAACTTTTGAGAAAGCCATCACTCCCTTCATGTGATCACAGAGGTAATCTATCTGAGGTATCAAGTACTTATTCTTCATTATCACTCAATTAAAATCCATGTAATCTATGTACAATCTCAAGGAACCATCCTTCTTCTTAACGAAAATTATAGGTGCACCCCAAGGTGAAAATTTGGGCCTAATAAGTCCCAAGTATAGTAGTTCCTTCAACTATATCTGTAACTCACAAAGTTTGGGAGTCATCATCATGTATGGTGTCTTGGATATCTTATCCATGCTGGGTTTTAACTTGATTTTTAAATCAAGTTCCCTCTCAAGGGGTAACAATGGTAAATCCTTAGGAAAAACATCCTCGAATTTTGATAGAACTAGATGCTTATCTAAAGAGGGTCCCTTCTTGTCACTCATTGCCTTGATCATGTACAACTTACACCCATTCATGAGCCAACATTTAACTTTCATTGTTGAGATGAATCATAGGGACACTTTCCTCTTGATATCATAGATCTCAATTGACCTTTAGTCAGCATTTAAACAAATCATTGTTTTTTGTAAGTAGTATATGAAATCTTGATGGCCTTCTATCCCATCCATTTTAATGATTATATCATATATTCCTAGGGAAATGACATACACCTTTAACTTAGTTTCACAAACATAGGTCTAAAAAACATTAGTTACTAAGTCCTACCACATGTTTTACTATAGAAGCCATCTCAACTCGTTTAAAGTCATCGTGCTTATAGAATGCCAACCCACATTTTTCCAATGCATATGGTGAAATGAAATGATTTGGTGCACTATAATCAAATAAAATTTTAACTTTTACATGATTTAGCATACTTGAACTCTCCAAGATAATGGATCAATATTTATCTTGATGATTATGAACCACTGAATAAATATGATTATTATTACCTGTTCTTCCCATTTGTGCCTTTCCTTCTTTATGTGCACAACCAAGTGACGAGTTAAGTGTTGAGAAAAAGGGTGCCAAGCAGGTGTTCTTGGTGCTTTTTTCCTTTGGCCTGGGAAAACACACAATGCACATTTTTAGTAAGTGACTTTGTGAGTTATCAAATTCATGTGACTTTAAGTCACTTTACGAGGTTCAAAAAGTACTTAGTAAATTTTCTATATTAAAGTTACTTTATAACATTAAAGTTACTTTATGATAAAAAGTGTTATGGTACAACTTAAAGTTATAAAGTGACTGGGGGAAGACATTAATGAAGGGAGAAATGAAAAGGGGGTCAATGGGAGATTTTATCTCCACCATTGATTAAGGAGAGCTGAGATCTAATCTCAACCATTAATCATAGCATCAGGGCTTCACTTCATTATGAATACTAGAAAGGGAGAAAAGACAAAGAGAGCTCATTCATTCTTCAAGTGTAGAGTTGGAGAAGAGGAGGTTGAGATAAATTCTAGAGGAGGCTAAGATAACTTCAAGAGAAGGTTAAGATAACTTCTAGCTAAAGGAGACCCTGTAATTCAATCCCATGGAGATTTGGCAACCCAAAATCTCAAATGTTGAACTGGAATTGACCCCAAGACAAACTTGGCCTCCTTGGAATGCTCTTGGCCCACTCTTCGTTCTCATTACCTTTATGAAAATCATATGGCCTACACATCTGTCAAATAATCCCAAGGAAAAAACTCTGCCTCCAAAACAAATCAACCTCTTAGCTAGGTCCTTCTCTTCCTGCCCAACTTCCCTTGAATTTCTCCAAAATTCTCCCCCAACAATTCCTCAATATTATTTCGTTAACTGGAGCCTCTCGACCCTCTACCCGCCCTCTTTCCCCTCTCATCCCTCTCTAGGCTCTCTCATATCTGAGGCCTACCATAGGCCCTCTAGTCAAATATGAGGCCTTTGTCACAGGCCCTCTTGACCCTCCACAAATTGTAGGCTTGTCAATAGCCCTCTCTGTCACAAGATGCTCTCTTGTTGACCACTAAAATGAATCACACACCTTTCTACTTATACTTTTCCAAAGGGCGCAACACCATGAGTCATCAAAATACCATTGGTCCATGGGTGCAAATCCACATCACTTAGCCCACTTTCCCCACACATGAGAATACCCTCGATGCCCTTGGACATAATTTTGTAGACTCTCATGGATTTCAATGCCAAGCATGAGTGTGTTAAAATTTGGGTACTAGAAAACAAGTGGTTCCCTAAGGCTTTGATCTTTGGCCTAGGGAAAAGTGTCCAAATTTAATTTTTACTTTTCTCCTAAAGTGAATTTATAAGTGGTAAAGCCAATTTAATTTAAAAGTGACTTTATAAGTGGTAAAGTTACATTCTAATTTAAAAGTGACTTTATAAGTGGTAAAGTTACATTCTAATTTAAAGGTGACTTTATTAAAGTGAATGAAGAATTAGAAAGTGAAAAAGTGACTATGGAAATAAAAGGCTAAGTGGGTCTTTATTTAAGTGGGTGAGTTAAAAAATAGAAAGTGAGAATTAAATGCACATTTATTCTCATCCCTAGATCTAAATGAATCTCAGCCATTAGATCTTAGGGTAACCCAAAAGGTCATTTAGAGAATAAAAGGAGAAGAGAAGAGGAAAATATCATTCATTCTTTCATGAGCATTTGAGAGAAAGAGAAGAGAGAGCAAGGAGAAAATTTCTGAGCAGTGAGGAAGTGAAGGAGAGCAGCAAGAAGACATTTCAACGAATCTAGGCAGCGGCATTTATTGGCACACATCCCAAGGAAAAACCATACAACAGGAGAAAGGCACAGAAATCGAGGAAGAGGGAAAACAAGTTCTGGGCACATTTTTCGAGGCTGGCCATACAACATTTAATGTTGTTTTATTGCTGTAAATTTTTTTGTTTTGGCTATTTGTTGATTGGCATGATTTTCAAGGCGGAGTTCAAGCACAGAAATCGAGATAAGTTGTAATTTGTGGTTGCTGGAATTTTTACTGTGTATTTCAGTTTCTCTGTAAAAGCATTTTCAGAAATAAAGAAGAGCTCTCAAATTGGTTTTCCCCAAGAGTTGTGGGGGTTTTTTCCAGGGTCACATTGACCAAAAATCACTGTGTTTTTTTCTATGTGTGGCTGTCATAATTTTGTTGTGTTTTATTTCTGCAATTTCAGCAGTTGTAAAATTTCTAAATTTGTGTTTTCAAAAAAATATTATCATTTCCATATTTTAGAATTTTTATCATGCTTGGATTTAAAACTAAATGCATGGAGTGATAAGGAAAACTGATAACCGGAGTGGGGGTTGAAATTTCTTCATGGTATCGGAGCTTAGTTGGCTGAAAAGTGCAGTTTGGGACAGCAAAATGAAAATTACAGCAAGCTGATTTTTACATAGAAAACATAAACCTTTACCACAGATTTGAAAATTTCAGTTTCATAGGAAAGTGAAACATGTATTTGGGTTTGAGAGTTGAAGACAGGTTGGATGGGCAGAACAACTACATTGCATGGAAGGAGAGAATCCAGAGCATCTTTGAAGAAGCAGAAGTTTGGGGCATTATGGTAAATACCACATAGAACCCAGTAGCAGTACCTGCTGACCCTGTACAGTTGGCAGGGTTTAACAAAAAGAATGCTAAGGCAAAAAGATTGATTCTGGAAGGAATCAAAGACCATGTCATTCCTCATGTGAGAGGAAAGACTTATGCACATGAGATGTGGACAACCTTGACCAATATTTACCAGAGCTCAAATGAAAACAGAAAAATGGTCCTAAAGGAGAAACTGAAGGCCATTAAAATGGCTAAGACTAACAGTGCTACAACATACCTCACAAAGATCACTTCAGTGAGAGATGAGTTGGCAGCCGTAGGTGAGATCATTGCACCCACTGAGTTGGTGAGAATTGCTTTAAATGATCTTCCCAAGACTTGGGAGAATTTTGTGGATGGCATTGTTGCACGGGAAAACCTTCCCGATTGGGAGAGGTTGTGGGATGATTGCATTCAAAATGAGATAAGAAAGAACCATCTTGGGGCAGCCAAACAAGTGGAGGAGGATGAAAATGTGGCATTGTTAGCAAGAGGCAAGAAGGGCAGAGCAAAGAAGCAAGCTTCCAACAGTGGAGGCAAAAGCAAAGGTAAAGGCAAGCAGCAGAACAAGGAGAAGGACTATTCCAAAGTCAAATGTTGGAATTGTCAAAAGTTGGGACACTATGTTGTTGTGTGTCCGGAGAAGAAGAACAAGAAAGGGAAAGACAAACCCATGGCAGCTTCTGCAGAGATAGAGAGCTTCTCAGAGAGATTTGATCGGGAGTTTGGGTTCATAGCTTGTGAGGCCACTAGTGCAGGATCACCTGCCATACAAGTTCAGAGGGAGTGTGCCTTCCCCGCTACTAGCAGAGCATCTTCTAGCATTTGGTATGTTGATAGTGGCGCTTCCTGCCACATGACAGGAGTCAGAGAGTACTTCTTAGAGCTTTCAGAGGATGATATTGATATGGAGGTAGTACTTGGTGATGACAACATTGTTAGAGCAATCGGTGTGGGGACATTGACATTTGATAGGGGACCCAAACCTCCCTTGAAAGTGTCAGATGTTCTATATGTGCTTGGAATGAAGAAGAACCTGATATCCATCTCAGCACTTGAGGATAGAGGGTATGATGTGTTGTTCGGGAGAGGGAAGGTGCTTATATATCCTAGGGGAATTCCAGCTTCTTCAGCTAGAGAGATTGGTTTGCGCCATGCCCAAGGTATACAAGTTCTCATTCCAGCCCCTGATGGCATTGAGTAGCAGCACCCGGGACAAGACCGACAACAGATCTAGCAGTTTAGAGTTGTGTGAGATTTGACACCGCAAGATGGGGCACATGTATCATGGGGCCTTGAGTACATTGCGGGAGATCACCATTGGTGTGCCAGCTTTCAGTTCTGCTCACCTTGATGTATGCAGAGGATGTGCTATGGGGAAGTTTGCTAGATCCCCTTTTCCCAGCAGTGACAGCAGAGCAACCGGGATCCTTGACATGATTCATACCGATGTGAGTGGTCGGATGTATCATGTATCCTTGAGTGGCTATGAGTACTATGTTTTATTCATTGATGACCACTCCAGGAAGACCAAGAGTGAGGTCTTCAAGTGGTTTCAAGAGTTCAAAGCTCTTGTGGAGACCCAGACAGGTAGGAAGATCAAGGTCCTCAGGTCGGACAATGGAGGGGAGTATACCCTTGGTGAGTTTGTTGATTTTTGTGCTGAGGCAGGCATTAGGAGGGAGTTCACAATTCCTTACTACCCCCAGCAGAATGGGGTTGCAAAGAGGAAGAACAGATCCATTGTAAGGGCCGCCAAATCCATGCTTCATGATCAGGGGTTACCTTTATTTTTGTGGGCAGAGGCCTGCAACACTGTTGTGTACTTGCAGAATAGGAGTCCACATCATGCATTTGGGAATGTGACTTCGGAGGAGGATTGTTCTGGGAAGAAGCTTGATGTTGGGCACTTTTGTATCTTTGGGTGCCTTACATATTCCTATGTCCCTAAGGAGAACAGGACCAAGCTAGAGCCCACTACAGAAAAGGGCATCTTTGTGGGTTATAGCGAGATCTCGAAAGCTTATCGGATTTATATTCCTGCGTAGAGGAAAGTGGTTGTCAGGCGAGATGTGAAGTTCGAGGAGGAGAGAGATTTCAAGAGGTCACAGGAGTTAGAGTATCCAGAGTCACTAGACCCTCAGGAGCAGCTGAGTCAGTCATAGGGATCCAGTGGGCAGCGATCAAGAGGTACGTCGATTACAGTCTCAGGGCCATCAGTGAGCAGTGGCTCTCAGAGTCAGGTGGGTGGTTCTTTAGGTAGCATGCAGGGAAGTCCGCTGAGCAGTTCATAGGGTAGTCCACTAATGGACAATTCACACAGTACTTCAACATCTACAGGCACAGGTTCAGGCATGAGGTCAATTGATAAGCCTTCAGGAGTTCAAGCTTTTGATGATGATGAGGATTCTTTCACTCTGGTGGGAGAAGTATGCTCAAGGAAGAGGAAGCCCAAGTGGCTTCAAGATACCTTGTGCGAGGCCACATCAGTTGCTAGGCCAAAGAGACAGCTTAGAGAGAGTAAACCACCTGAGCGGTTCTGTAGTTACATGGCATTGGTAACAAGCATTTTTGACTCCGAGCCTTCTAGTTATGAGGAGGCAGCCAACCAGCAGGTCTGGAGAGAGGCCATGATGGAGGAGTATTCTTCTATTATGAAGAACGATGTTTGGGAGGTAGTGCCAAGGCCTGAAGGTAAATCAGTTGTTACTTCCAGATCGCTCTATAAGGTAAAGCATGCTGCAGATGGCAGCATAGAGAAGTTCAAGGTTTGATTTGTGGCTAGAGGGTTCTCACAGGTAGAGGGAGTTGACTATGAGGAGACCTTCACTCCTGTAGCTCGGTATACATCTATTCGCTCCATTATATTGATTGTAATAGAGATGGGTCGGAAGATCCACCAGATGGATGTGAAGACTGCATTTCTCAATGGCTTTATTCAGGAGGAGGTTTATATTGAGTAGCTGCAGGGCTTTGAGGTGCATGGGAAGGAGTCCCATGTATGCAAATTGAAAAAAGCACTCTATGGCCTCAAGCAAGCTCCTAGAGCTTGGTACTCGAGGATTGATACATACTTGCAGCAGTTGGGTTTCACAAAAAGTGAGGCTGATCCGAACCTATACTTCGTTGTGGTGGGTGAGGAGCCTCTCATTCTGGTGTTGTATGTTGATGACTTGATCATCACCGGTGCAGAGAGACTCATTAAGGTCTGCAAGAGAGATCTTGCTTCAGAGTTTGAGATTAAGGATATTGGCTTGATGCATTATTTTCTAGGATTTGAGGTGTGGCAGGAGGAGGGGCATTTCTTCCTAGGACAAGGGAAGTACATTGTGGATATTCTTAGCAGATTTCAGATGGAGGACTGAAAACCCATGTATACACCTATGATCACTAACTGGAAGAAGCTTCATGCTTCTAATTCGAAGTTGGTGGATCCTACTCTATACACACAGTTGATTGGTTGTTTGATGTATTTGGTCAACACTCGACCAGATATATGTTTTGCAGTTAACACTATGAGTCAGTTCATGTGTGAGCCCAGGAGAGTGCACTGGGCAGCTGCAAAACACATTCTTCGTTACTTGCAGGGGACAGTGGATTTTGGTCTGGATTATAGACAGGGTGATGGAGTGAGACTGGCAGGGTACATGGATTCAAATTGGGCAGGTTGTGCTTCAGATAGGAAGAGTACTTCCGGGTGTTGTTTTGGGTTGGGTTCGACAGTTGTGTCGTGGATCAACTGGAAACAATAGTCAGTTGCATTGAGTTCAGCTGAGGCAAAGTATATGGCTGCTAGTTTGGCTAGTTGTGAGGCCATATGGCTTCACAAGATGTTGTTTGGTCTATTTGGTCAAGCAATGAGACCTTCAGTAATTTACTGTGATAATCAGAGTTGCATAAAACTCATGGAGAATCCAGTTTTTCATGATAGGTCAAAGCATATTGAGATCAAGTATCACTTCATTAGATATTGTGTCCAAAAGGGAGTTGTCAAGCTTGAGTACATTTCCACAAATGAGCAGGTAGCAGACATTTTCACCAAAGCCTTACCACGCGGCAAGCATGTATACTTCAGAGACAAGATGGGTGTGGTGAGGAACACTTTCCTCAGTAAGAGGGAGTGTTAAAATTTGAGTACGAGAGGACAGGTGGTTCCCTAAGGCTTTGATATTTGGCCTAGGGAAAAGTGTCCAAATTTATTTATTTTTACTTTTCTCCTAAAGTGACTTTATAAGTGGTAAAGTCAATTTAATTTAAAAGTGACTTTATAAGTGGTAAAGTTACATTCTAATTTAAAAGTGACTTTATAAGCGGTAAAGTTACATTCTATTTAAAGTTGACTTTATTAAAGTGAATGAAGAATTAGAAAGTGAAAAAGTGACAATGGAAATAAAAGGCTAAGTGGGTCTTTATTTAAGTGGGTGAGTTAAAAAATTGAAAGTGAGAATTAAATGCACATTTATTCTCATCCCTAGATCTAAATGAATCTCAACCATTAGATCTTAGGGTAACCCAAAAGGTCATTTAGAGAATAAAAGGAGAAGAGAAGAGGAAAAGATCATTCATTCTTTCATGAGCATTTGAGAGAAAGAGAAGAGAGAGCAAGGAGAAAATTTCTGAGCAGTGAGGAAGTGAAGGAGAGTAGCAAGAAGACATTTCAGCGAATCTGGGCAGCAGCATTTATTGGCACACATCCCAAGGAAAAACCATACAACAGGAGAAAGGCACAGAAATCGAGGAAGAGGGATAGCATGTTCTAGGCACATTTTTCGAGGCTGGTCATACAACATTTAATGTTGTTTTATTGCTGTAAAAATTTCTGTTTTGGTTGTTTGTTGATTGGCACAATTTTCGAGGTGGAGTTCAAGCACGGAAATCGAGATAAGTTGTAATCTGTGGTTATTGGAATTTTTACTGTGTATTTTAGTTTCTCTATAAAAGCATTTTTAGAAATAAAAAAGAGCTCTCAAACTGGTTTTCCCCAAGAGTTGTAGGGGGTTTTTCCAGGGTCACATTGACCAAAAATCACTGTGTTATTTTCTGTGTGTGACTGTCATAATTTTGTTGTGTTTCATTTCTGCAATTTCAACAGTTGTAAAATCTCTAAATTTGTGTTTTCAGAAAAATATTATCATTTCCAGATTTTAGAATTTTTGTCATGCTTGGATTTAAAACTAAATGCATGGATTGATAAGGAAAACTAATAACTGGAGTGGGGGTTGAAATTTCTTCAAAGTGTCAAGATTTTGATTGAATCTGTAACACTTTTGGCAAATGCCAATTTTTTTAAGGAAATGAAATAATTTCTCATTATGGGAGAATAGTTTGTAATGTCCCTTCATGTCAGTTAAGATTAAGGGGTCTTGATGCAATTAATGCTCCATATTGTGTTAATAAAACACCATATCAACTATCATTATTGTGTTTATTAAAAGTGGGTTGGTAATTCCATATCAATATAAAATTTAATAGCTTATAATTACTATAATAGTTAACATTGTACTAATGGTTATATATAAGATTCTCAATCCTCTTTGTAATCATGTATGGTACCATAATAAGGCATTGAAGTTATATTTGTAAAAATTGAATTTATCTCGTAAAGGTTTTCAAGTTTTCTCCACTAATTTATGTTCAAGTTATCTCCACTAATCTATGTTTACTGTGTAAAGGATTTCTCCACTATCAACTCAATGTTCATGTGAGCTCTACTTTCTTATGGCATTTTTCCCAAAAATTTTAAGATATGTTTGAAATCGAGTTGTCTTTAGTGAGACTTTTTGAAAGCTTTTCCCGATCTAATTTCTCTAAAATCCGACAGGAATTTATTGAAATCACAAGTTTGATGGATAACCCTTGCGCAATCCAAGTGCCCTAAGGGATTTTCAGGGTGTTGGATCCATAGATACAGTTAAAAAACTAGTTTAAATAACACAAACTAATATTTCACCTCAAGTTTGATGGATAACCCTTGCGCAATCCAAGTGCCCTAAGGGATTTTCAGGGTGTTGGATCCATAGATACATTTAAAAAACTAGTTTAAATAACACAAACTAATATTTCACCTCAATTTTTTCCACCAGATTCCGACACCAGAAAGTCCAAAAAGTTGCACTAAAGACAACTCCATTTGAAATATAAGACTATTTTATAGCCCATTTAGCTAATAGAATTTTAAATCACTATATTTGGTAAAAAGAATGATACATTCAATTAAACCAGCCTAGATCCATCTTAAGAGTGATCAAATCTCTCTAGGTGCAAACCTTTTTTTGAGTGAAAATTTTGAAAAAAAATTGCACCTCTCTAGATTTGATACCTCTTGAAACTTGATAGATCTAGAGTTAAAATGTATATAGATTGGTTTATATATATATATATATATATATATTGCAATTTCATTGAGTCAAGATGTTTAGATAAACATGACATTATATCTCTTCCATACTAGGCTTGAGAATGTTCAACACAAAAATGTAATAAAATTAAATTAAAAAAAATATTTATAAAATAATTTGATTGTGAAATGAGAAATGGTTTTTGGGCATGTGGTATTGATAAGCCATGGTATTGACCCATGGTATTGCAACCAAGCCTATTCACAACTTAACAATATCCATGGTTAAGCGGGTGAATATCCATTGTTAAAAAGCTTGTTATATTGTAAGTATTAAGTTTTTATGTGCTTATTAATGAAATTTAAATATGATTACAAAATTATTATTTTAACTTATATAGTAAAATGAATTCATTTTGTAGTTACTATTTAAATCTTATATATTTTAATGTGGTAGGGGGTTTACATATATCTTAATAGTAATTATGATCAACTTTTATATTTAATTGAAAAAATATTATAAAATTAAATTCAAATAAAATATTAGAAACTATTTTGATTGTGAAATGAGAGGTGGCTTTTGGGCATGTGGTATTGATGAGCCATAGTATTATAACAAAGCCTATTTACAAGGTAATAATATTAAAGTGAATATATCAGCTATATTCTATATTACTTTTAACTTTTCACTATTATTTAATTAAATCGACATGTAAATGTTTACAAATTTTTTATGTACTAAATTATAAAAAACTTATAAACATAATTAATTATTTAAAAAAAAACACAAAATATCTAAAAGTAAAAAACAACAAAACAAAAATTAAATCAAACACTACTTATATGGTCTATTTAGACTCGTACCATATCACTAACTGAACGACAGAGATGCAATAAATAAATAATTGAGCACATAGAGTAGAATTAGTAATTGGTTTGACAAATCTGCCTAGGTGCATAAGTGATAAAAAGTTCTTAAATATTTTTTTACAATAAATTTTAAACAAAGATATTAAACATTTAACAATTGGTTTGACAAATCTTCGCAAGTGCATAACTTTTTAAAATATACAAATCTTCGCAAGTGCATAACTTTTTAAAATATTCTTTTAAAATCAATTATAAAAAAATTATAAAGTAAATAAGATTTCAGAACACTATAGTGCTAGCGGTAAATCAATAATACACAAGATGAACCGAAGAAGAAAATTCTCTAATCAGAAGTAAAAAGTTATATGTCACTCAATATTACTTTACATTTCTTAAGCAGTTAACCTAAATGCACGCCTTAGCTTATCACCAATTTTCATTTGATGGTATGCAAAGCAAGGTCTTGCCATTGCCTTCACTACCTTGTGAAATCTCCCCCTGACCTGGCTACAAGAAGTAGACACTAGATGAGATTACCATACCATCCAACTTCCATTATATTTAGCTAAATCAAGGAAAGTAATAATAAGCTCAATTCTCCCCAAAATAACAAAGAGACACGATAAAAACCTTTCAAACAATAGCCATAAGAAGAAATAAATCATAAGTGAGATAATTATTATGGAACAGAAATATCCCTGTAGAGAAATTCAGTGAATTTCAAGCCAAACTATGAAACTAGTAACCATTCAACCCAGAAAATGATGTAGGTAGCACTTGCTCATCGAGAAAGTCGTGCACAAAAATGATGCAAGTTGTGAATTATTTATTCTGCCGATGCAAGGATTAGACAAAAGGGAGAATGAGAAGCTCGTTCATGTAAGCTCACTGAACATGTCGTTCATGTAAGCTCACTGAACATGCCAAGTGGTTTGCCAGTTCATATTCAAAGAGGAATGGCACTTTTGGTGCATAAAAACGCCATAGAGTTATATACCAAAAGGATAAGGAATTTTAAGTATTTGGTTGTTACAGTTGTAGATCAATCTAAATAGCAGAAAGCAAGAAGCTCCCTGATCTCCCAACTCCCACCTCCATATGTGTTCTTATGCACGACTCCATCCTAGAAGCTACGTGCAACAAGAGTTCATAACACGTATTTCTAACACTTCCTAGGAATTTAGGGTTTCATATGCCATGATTTAATGGGATCCATGTCATTTCTATGATTATGATTACAAGAATTAAAGGTGCTTAATTATGGTTTGATCAATGTCCACTTTGTGGTCTCTAAATGACTATGTGGTACTCTCATGTCTACATAGTGTTACTATGTAATGTTTTTTGGAAATGAATAGTTTTGGTGGGGTTGATTTTCACGAATGTTTATAAATGTTAATGAAAATTATTGTATTGATATATTATAAAAAATAATTATACATATAAATTATTAAATATTATTTATTTTAATATCATAATTATATTTATAAATAATATATTATTATTATTATCATTTTAGTTTTGAAAAATAGGATGCAAAATTATTGAATTTAAATACATATAATTAAGATATCACCACAACATGTTGGGAATGCTAAAAGAATGTTTCAAACAGAGAAAAATATGCAAAGAAAATAATGCAATTATGATGAAAAAAAAGGAAAGGAAAAGAAAAAAAAAGGCTAAAATGTTTATCATTTGAAGAGGACTAGGTTAAGAGGGTCCAATAGAGGAGGACCGCTAGGCTAGAGTCTAAATAAAGCACTAGCCCCGAGCTAGGGAAGTCCAATCGCCAACTAGGGGAACTTACTCGAAATGCCTCTATTTGTTGCAACAGGGGGGAATGCCTCTATTCAATGTTAGCATTCCTTGACTACTACCATTACTTTCGGTATAGGCCCTTGTATGTAAGCAGACTAGGAGGGTATACAACTCGAACTAAGTGTTTAGATTTTTTTTATTTATTTATTAACAAGAACTGCGAATAATTATTATATTAAAAGACATTGAGCTAAAGCTCAATGTAGATATATAATTTACATAAGCAAGTTGAAACGATGGACATGGTTGGAATGGAATATGTATGAACGACCATTTAGAAAAATTTGACCTTGAAGTTTTTAAACAAAATACTACAATATCTACAATATTCCACTTGTACATTCATCAATACTGAGCTAAAAAGCCCAAAATTTACAAAGCATCAAATTTCTACATTAAACCGTAAAGAATTATTCTCCTATGCATTGATTTCTAAGTCCCTTGATTAACAATTAAAGAAGGGGGCATATCCCTTTTGCCCCTATCACTAAAGTTCACCTTGAATTAGTCTTGACCCTAAATTATCCATGTGATCATCCCTAGAGTTGTTTGATCAGAACATGGAGACATTTCTTCTTGGGGATACACTCATACAACTGACAAATCCATTTGAGACTTAACTTTGTATATGAGGGAAGAGATTTTAAATACAAATGATGAATTATATTCAAGGAATCACTAAAAACAATCATCTCCTAAATTTCTAAATTCACAATTTGCCTCAAACCGTACAATATAAGACATAAGCTTCAATGATATTCTTGGAAGTGTGACCTAAACTTTAAGCATACTTATATTCTTGATTCTCAGGAAACTACCCCACTCCCCCTCCCCAACTCCTGAAAATAAATCATGAGATCAAAACAACTTTATATACATATACATGTAGTTTAGGAATTAAAGAATTAATAATTTATTATTAATAATTAATAAAAAATATTATAATATTTAAATAATTTATAGAAAAAATAAATTGAAAATAAAATATATTTCAAATTATCCATTAATACAAAGGACATATTCATTATTCAAAACTTCAATATAAATAGAATAAATTGAAAATAAAAAATATTTCAAATTATTCATTAATACAAAGAACATATCTATTATTCAAAACTTCAATACAAATAAACCAATTTAATAAGAAAAAAAATAAAATAAAAAACCAATTTTAACACTAAAATTAAAATTAAAATTTATGTTAACTTTAGATATATAAATTTACAAATGAAAATTGGATTTATAAAATCATTATTAATTTTTCATTTATTGCAATAAATTAATTTTTAATTTACTAGAATATCCATTATATTTTATTAAGAACAAGATATCTATTTTGTGATATGTACTCTAAAATATTAGAGTAATCATAATACTAAATGGATATTATTTATTTCAATTTCATGTTATAAAATCATTAATTATTTTTCATTTCTTGTAATAAATTAATCTTTAATTTACTAGAATATTCATTATTTTTATTAAGAATAAAATATTTATTTTGTGATATGTACTATAAAATATTAGAGTAATCATACTACTAAATGGATATTATTTATTTCAATTTCATATTTGTTAAGTGTTAGCAAAATTCTTTTTAACTTTCAGTTTAATCTATGATTTGATTTCAAAGAAAATTGGAAATAAATTTTGTATATGAAAATCACATCGTAAAGCATTTTAAAGTTGATAATCTAAATTTTTCATAACAAAGTTGATGAGGAAAACAAAAAAACAATGGATAAGGGTAAACTCAATATACAAATTTGATGAGGAAAACAAAAAATAATGGATAAGAGGAAATTCAATATATTCAAAGTTATTACAAGTTTAGATGACACTCTATTATAAAATATTAGAGTAATCATAATACTAAATGGATATTATTTATTTCAATTCCATTTTTGTTAAAAGTGTTGGAAAAATTCTTTTTAACTTCCAGTTTAATCTATGATTTGGTTTCAAAGAAAATTGGAAATAAATTTTGTATATGAATATCACATCGTCAAGCCTTTTAAAGTTGATAATCTAAATTTTTCATAACAAAGGTGATGAGGAAAACAAAAAAACAATGGATAAGGGTAAACTCAATATACATATTTGAGGAAGAAAACAAAAAAAATGGATACGGGGAAATTCAATATATTCAAAATTATTACATGTTTAGATGACACTCTATTAAATATTTTCTTTTGCAATATGCAACAAAGTTAGAAAAAATAATAGTTGCTTAAGCTTTTTTTTTTTAGTAATTTTTGTTTAGAAGCTAATACATTATATTATAATTTTGCAAATTTTACTTAAATTAATAGTTGCTTAAACTTTTTTTTAGTAATTTTTGTTTAGAAGCTAACACATTATATTATAATTTTGCAAATTTTACTTTACATTTTTTTTTTTTAATTTATATATTTTTCCAATATGTAATTTATATAATTTCTCTCTTTTTTATTTGTAATTATTTAATAGATCTTAAAAAAACATATTTATGTTGTATTTAGATTTTTGGAAAAAAAAAAAGTTTCCCTTACCATTCTTTTATTATTATTATTATCATTTTCAATTTTTTTCTGGTAATTTTTGTTTAGAAGCTAACACATTATATTATATTTTTGCAGTTTTTATTTACATTTTTTGTTTGAATGTTTATATTTTTCCACTATGTCTCTCTTTTCTTATTTGTAATTACTTAGCAGATCTAAAAACATATTTATGTTGTATTTAGATTTTTGGAAAAAAAGTTTCTCTTACCATTATTTTATTATTATCTTCAATTGAGAATGATTTTATTATTGATGTAATATATTTTATGGTTTCTTCGATTAAAAATAATTTTATCTTTTTTCTTTTTTTTTTGTAAATTGACTCAGTGAATTTTTATTGATATCAATATCAAAAGATTTTACATTGCAGTTTATTTAGCAACACCTCCAAAAAAACATCCTTCAGAATGACCTACTAAGTCTTCTCTACCACTAAGGATAAACATAGGTAATGCCTTGACTATCAATAACACATTTTGAGAATATCATGAGGGCTGACTAATGTGACACATCCCTCTTCATTTTTCTAGTATTGCTAGTGTAACTGGGCCAAGTAAAAACTAAAAGAGCTACAATAATACATATACTTGTCGAAAAACAAAACTGACAAAACATCTAGATACAAAAAACCACAAAATACCACCCATGGTAAACCAACATACAGAGTGCTTGGTGGACTTGCTAGTCCAAAATGATTACTGGTGATGTGGTAGTAGAGTTGGCCTGAGGAGAGGCTTGAGATGGAGCGTTGATGACCGCTGACACTTCTTGATGCTCATTTGATTTTGTGTCATAGTCTGAAACAACATAATGTTCTATGTGAGATAGTCTGACCACTATATCATCCAAGTTGTATCTGATATCCCTCAGAATTCTCTTTATATCCTCATGACCTGCAAACAACTTGTAGTTGTCTACTTGCTTGTATCTAATAACCATGCTAAGAAGAGTTTCCAGTTGTCAATGAAGGTTGATGGAATGAAGGAAATTAATCCTTCTCTAACAAAACTTCCATGGGTATGGAACCCACTTGAGGCTACTACCTTCTAACTATGAATTCGAGAAATACTCTCTATCCCCAAACTCTTTTGCCTTGAAATGGAGAATTTCCTTACAGATCTCTAGAGGAGCTACCTCAAAAAAATTGGCTATGGATTCCTAACCAAACAAATTCCTTTGTCGCATCGAAGGTGACCCAAGAGCGCCACCCCTATTAAAATTGGAAACTAGGGCCAAATTCCACATTAGGACAACTCATATGGTGGAGATGATTATTGCATTGTATTCCTCTTTTTGAGAGGTCCGATCTTGATATACGGATCATCTCATTCTGACAAGCAGAAATGGAATTTTGAATTTATTCTCTCTCATGCACAAATTGTCAAGGTCAGCCTCAGTGAAATATGGGCTCATGAAGCCCTATAGATGTGTCTCCTCACCCTCATCAAAGTGTATATATAGGAGTGACCTCTCTCCTCATTTGGACACCACTCATCTTATCACATAGCTCTCTCTCTCTCCTCTCTTGATTGGTTCGTACAACTTGGAGGCAACCTTCTCTACTTCGCACGTGTGAAAGGAGGACAAATTTCAGGGTTTGTTTGCTGACAGAAAAATTCAAGAAAACAGAACGTTGACTAGGGTTCTTTTCACCAGCGTTGACTTCGTTCTTGTGGGTAGAAATTTGATTTTTTAAGGCCGCATTTTTTGGCACAATTTTCGAGGAGTTTGGGATAGTTTTACCAGGGTTGACTTCAGCGTTGACTTCAAATTTGATTGCAAAATTTATAGTTGTGTTTACTCTCTCCTTTGACTGGTTTGACCGAACTATTTTGGGCTGACTTTGACCCTCTTGGAAGGCCGAATTTATATGTTGTTGACCGAGCTGCTTGGAGGATATTTTAGAGCTGCATTGACCACCATTGACTTTCTGGTTAGGGGTGCAGTTGATTGTTGTTGACTCTTGATTTGACACAATTGTTTTGGGCAAGTTAATTTGATACTTGTACTCTCTCTCTTTGTTGAACTATTGAAGAATAATAAGAAGATTTGATCAAAGGGTTTCCCCACATTGGGGTTTATCCCTGGCAACCACCATATCTTGTGTCCTCTTGTCTTGGTTTGTCTTCTATACATGTTTTATGTTCTATCTGCATCTAGTGTCAATGTGTTTAAGTTAATGTGATTGCTACTGGATATTATTGGAAATTGTCATTGGGTTGCTTAAGGAACATTGAAGTAAATTGTGCTAAAGTAAAGAACATAACATTGTTATCTAAATTTAACATGGTATTAGATCTTAGGTAAAGACAAAGCCCACAAAAGAGTGAGGAAAAGAAATCATTAAGGGAAGTTGTTGGACAAGGACTTGGAACTAGTCCCAATGACGACTACATCTACTTCAAATTTGAGGACGATCTTAAGGGCAAACCTGACTATCATGCATGGAAGATGTCTCTAGATTTGGCATTGGAAAAAAATGATGCCACGGACTATGTCAAAGGAAGAGTAGTGGAGCCTACTTCAAATGCATCCACAACTGCACAAACAAAGTACAAGAAAGGTGAGGTTAAAGCTAAGAAAATTATTGTTGATTCGATTCACAAGCCTTTGGTTGCCTATATTTCTGATTTGGAAACATCTAAGGAGATGCATGACAAGCTGGTTGGGATGTTCAAAGTAAATATTGCAAATCAAGTTCTTTTTCTCAAGAGAAAGTTGAAATACATCAAGATGGATAAAGGAAAATCCATCCAATCCTACTTCATGAGGATTACCGAGATCAAGAATGGTCTCTTATATATTAGAGAAGTCATTGGAGAGAGGGAGCTTACTCTTATCACACTTGGAGGCCTTACAAGAGAATGGGATGTGTTCAACACTACCATTCTCAATAATGACAAGATTCAAGGATTTTATGAATTATTGGCTAGATGCACTCAAGAATAAATAAGGATGATGGAAAGAGACAAGCCTTCAAATGGAAACAATCGTACAGCCTTCTCCGCTCATTCTAAGAGGAAGAATAATGCTGGTCCAAGAAATCAAGGTCAAGGGTTCAAGTCAGGATTCAAAGAAAGAAGAAAGGAAGCTGCTTCAATTGAAACATGTTTGGCCACTTCTCTAGAGAGTGTCCTCACAAGAAAGACACTCCAAGAGATGATGACAACAATAACAACAACTTCAAGGGAAATGGCAATCAAAGGAACACCAAGTTCAATAACAAAGGAAAGAGGAATGCTCCCACTGCTCGAAATGGAAATGGTTGTCCTCCCAAGAAGTCAAGAAACTACAGGTATGAAGAAGTTAATGTTGTAAAGCAATTTTTTTTATATCTTATTTCTACCCTCACCACCGCCTCTCCTCCATATACATTGAATCATTGGTTGATTGATAGTGGTGCCTCAAGTCACTTCGCTGGGTACAAAGAAGTTCTCTCACTTGATTTAAAAGAAGACGAATATGGAGATTATACTTGGGGATAATACCACTTATCCCATGAAAGGAATTGGGACTGTTACTCTTCACTTAAATCAAGGTAAAACTCTTCATTTACAAGAAGTGCTATATGTACTTGATCTAAAAAATAACTTGGTCTCTATTTCTGCAATAGAAGATAAAGGTTTCAAGGTGACATTCATTGATGGGAAGGTTCGTGTTTGGCAAAGGAACCCAAGAGTTGCATTCACTCTTGGATTCAGGGTTGAAGGTCTCTATCAAGTTGGAGGAAGTTTATTTGGAGCAATGACTTCGTGATAGTTCTCTTTAATCTAAATTATGTCATCGAAGATTTGCTCACCTTCATTTCAAAGCCCTTCCTAATGTAACGAAGATGGTCACAGGTATGCCCAAATTCAAATTAGATCATGAAGGTGTTTGTCAGGGATGTGAAGCTAGAAAACATATAAGGGGACCATTCCCCTCAATTGAAACTCAAACCACCAACATTATTCAATTGGTTCATTATGATCTATCAAGTATGTTGCCCATAACATCTTTGCATGGATATTTTTACTATTATATTTTTGTGGATGACTTCTCTCGCAAAACATGGATCTATTTCTTAAAGAAGAAAGATGAAGTGTTCAAATTGTTCCTCTCTTTCAAAGCCTTGGTCGAGAATCAAACAAGGAAGAAGATCAATATATTGAGGATTGATAATGGTACCGAATATGAGTCAAATGAATTCAAATACTATTGTAGAGAAGCTAGCATTAAGAGGGAGACCACTACTGCATATACTCTTAAACAAAATGGTGTTGCCGAAAGGAAGAAGCGAACCATCATAGAAACCACCCATGCCATGCTTCATGACCAAGGTCTACCAAAGTTCTTATGGGGAGACGCTGCCAACACCGTTGTGTATGTCCAAAATAGATGCCCACATCAAGCATTGGACTTAAAAACACTCGAAGAAGTTTTTGCCAATAAGAAACATGATGTTTCTCATTTTAGAATTTTTGGTTGTCCCATATATTTTCATGTGCTGAAAGAGAAAAGAAACAAAATAGATGCATCTGGGAAGAAATGAATGTTTGCGGGCTATAGTGAAACTTCTAAGGCATATAAAATCTACATACTTGGTCAAAGGGAAGTGGAATTAAGTCATGATGTCACTTTCGATGAAGATTATGCTATTAGGAAAGTCTGAGATCTTCATATCCGCAGGAAGGACAATGATGATGTTGATACAAGAAAGCAAGATGAACCTTCGTCTGATCAACCGATGCCCGATGTGGAAGGTCCGATGGATCCCATTGATCCACCTCCTAGTGAGCCCACTACTTCAAGAAAAAGACCTTTATGGCTCAAAGATACCCTTGAAGACGCTGAGAAACATATTGCACTGAGGGGGACATTTCATAAAAGCAAGAAGTCAAATAAGTACCAAGGGTACTTAGTTGCCATGAGTACCATTGTACAATATGAGCCTTGTACATTCGAAGATGCTGTGAAAAACCAAGTTTGGAAGGATGCGATGAATGAGTATGAGTCAATCATTAAGAATGATGTCTGGGATGTGGTTCCTAGACCCAAGGACAAGCCAGTGGTCACTTCAAATTAGCTCTACAATATCAAACATGGAGCTGATGCGAGTGTTGGAAAGTTCAAGGCCAAATTTATTGCTCAAGGCTTCTCTCAAAAGGAAGGAGTAGACTATGATGAGATATTTGCACCGGTTGCTCGATATACCACCATTTGTTCGATCATAGACCTTGCCACCTTGCAAGGATGGAGCCTACACCGGATGGATGCCAAAAGTTCCTTCTTGCATGATTTGCTTAAGGAGGAAGTCTATGTAGAACAACTCGAGGGGTTCGAAGTTTAAGATCATGAGATGTATGCAGGATGAAGAAATCCCTCCATGGGTTGAAGCAATCCCCTAGGGCTTGGTATGAGAGGATTGATAGCTATCTTATGAAGCTGGGATTTACAAGGAGCGATGCTGACCTGATCCTATACTTCAAGTTTGAAAATGACAAATCTCTCATTCTGGTCCTTTATGTGGATGATCTCTTTCTGACAGGTGATGACCCTCTCATTCATTAATGCAAGAGGGAGTTGGCTTCTGAATTCGAGATGAAGTACCTAGGACTGATGCATTAGTTCCTAGGGCTGGAGGTCTGGCAAAATCCAGGTGAGATTTTCCTTTCCCAAGTAAAATATATTGTGAAGCTACTTGAGAGATGTGGGATGGTGGATTGCAAGTTCGTGACTACTCGGATGGAACTAAACTTCAAGAAGCTATGTGGAAGTGCTGTTGGGACCGGATTAGAAAACCCTTCTGAGTATCATCAACTTGTAGGGGCCCTGATGTTCTTGGTCAAATCTCGTTCTAACATATGCTTTGTTGTAAACACATTGAATTAGTTTACGGTGGAGCCTCATCACATTCATTAGATTGCTGCTAAGAATCTCTTGAGATATCTCTGGGGCACAATCCACTATAGTTTGAGATACACTGTCGGGAACTTGAGGCTACATAGATATTCAGATGTTGACTGGGTTGGCAGTGTGGTGGATCGTAAGAGCACATCTGGGTGCTGCTTATCTTTGGGCTCTGCTTCTCTATCTTGGATGAGCATGAAGCATAAATTTGTTGCTTTAAGCACCGCAAAGGCCGAATACAATGCTACGAGTATGGCCTGTTGTGAAGAAGTTTGGTTGAGGAAGCTCTTCAGTGAGCTATTTGAGCACGCGCTAGATACCACCATGATCTTCTGTGACAACCAGAGTGGGATTCACCTATCAAAGAATCCCGTGTTCCACGACCGTTCCAAGCACATTGATATCAAGTACCACTTTATTCGGGATATGGTACAACGGGGAGCAATAATGCTCCAACACATTAGAACATATGAGCAGGCTGCAGACATTCTCACGAAGCCTTTGGGGAAGGTCAAATTCTTAACCTTCAAAGAGAGACTTGGAGTCGTGGAAAGACCCTCCTATGAGGGTCTCGTATGAGTTGAACACTGAGCTCTGGGAGATCTTGGGGGCTTGGGGGTACTTCTTGAAGCTATGAGCGACCATAAGTTGAGTGGTTCACCTTCCCCAGTAGTGCGCTATGTACAGGGTGAGTGGTTCACCTTCCCCTGTGATACCCCATGATGGTTGACATGTGTGTAGGGTGAGTGGTTCACCTTCCCCTGTGATACCCCATGATGGTTGACATGTGTGTATGGTGAGTGGTTCACCTTCCCCTACCCGGACACATTTATGTAGGGTGAATGGTTCACCTTCCCCTATGTTTGACATATGCATAGGATGAGTGGTTAACCTTCTCCTATGACATATGAGCAGGATGAGTGGTTCACCTTCTCCTCCTGATGCCCCAACACACATCCTATCCATAGATTCTAGGACTCATGGGAAGTACCTCTCATCTAGCTAATGAGTTGGGAAAACATGGTTAGGGACCATAGCACTACTGATGGATGCATTGTGTACTATCGTACTTCCTATGACTAGGATGCATGGTGTTCAACAACTTGATCTTGGATCAAGCACTGACTTTTGTCAGTGGAGAGTGGCATGATCTTATGACTCACTCTTGATCACTTCTTCATTATTACTTCATGGTTCAACAAAGCAGAGCAGGGTAGTGATGACAATGATGGTATATGATGACAAGATGGCATCATGATGACAGATGCATTGGTAGGTGGAATTCTCCCTAGTTGAGAGGGAGTGTTAAAATTGGAAACTAGGGCCAAATTCCACCTTAGGACAACTCATATGATGGAGATGATTATTGCATTGGATTCCTCTTTTCGAGAGGTCCAATTTTGATATAAAAATCATCTCATTTTGAGAAGAAAAAATGGAATTCTGAATTTATTCTCTCTCTCATGCACAAATTATCAAGGTCGGCCTCAGTCAAATGTACGCTCATAAATCCCTATAGATGTGTCTCCTCACCCTCATCAAAGTGTATATATAGGAGTGAACTCTCTCCTCATTTGGACATCACTCATCTCATCACATATCTCTCTCTCTCCTCTCTTGATTTGTTCGTACAACTTGGAGGTAACCTTTTCTACTTTGCATGTGCGAAAGGAGGACGAATTTCCGGGTTTGTTTGCTAACCGAAAATTTGAAGAAAACATAACAATGTTGACCCTTATGTATAATAAATGATAAAGCCAGAAACCTGTGAAACAATAAGCAGTTACAATCACCAACCGAGATAGCCCAACCTCTGTAAGGCTATGGCAAAACCATACTTTAACAATGTCAGTGAAATACAGGAAAAAATACAAAGAGATAGCTTGACCTTTGTAAGGATATGACAAAACCATACTTTAACATTGTAAGTGAAATATTGTAAGAGATAGTCTAACTACAAAGAGATAGCCTGACCTTTGTGAGGCTATGGCAGAACCATACTTTAGCAATGTAAGTGAAATACAAGAACAAGATACCTCTGCACCAGCCTGAATAGAACAATGGTTGTAGATACACATATGCAACGACCTTGACCCAATAATTCTGCCACCCTGAGTCCATGGCCATGCAAATATAATGCGCTAGAGACGTGATGGAGTGAGTGTGTAGAATGAGGTAAGGCGCAGGGACACTCTCCATGACAAGATAAGTGTAGAGAATAAACCAGTACTCCATCCTTCCAAGACATTTGAGCATGATTTTCTCATAAATGAGCTTACCTTGACTATCAGAGGTGACTTTGCTCACAACCAATCCTCCATGAGAGGGGCAACCCATCTCAGAACAGGAATAACACAATTTGAAACCGGGAAACTTAATGAACATAAAGCCAATACCTCCCACCTGCTCACATTTAAGTCACAACTTTGACTTGATTAGATGTGAACTGGGTTGTGATACCAAATTGTGCCATGTGAATAACATGCAACAGTAAGTGTGGAGCCTAGCTCTACCACCGAGGGTCGTCACCTTATTCACCACACAAATTGTGCACATGTCAATAATTATGATGCCGCTATGAATACACCACCAGAGAGCCATTGTTTCAGAAAACAAAATTCTTAGCAAACTTCCATTATATCCCCCAATGCTAAACAATTGACATGATAGAACCCCTATCGAGGATTTGTACTCTTGCACAATGTTTATCCAGTGCTAGCCATTTCTTTAAAGATGAAACCTCTTTTCTCCTAGCCGCCACCAACCAAGATTCATCTAAGGCTACGTGCCTCTCCGAGCTACTCCAATTCACCAATACATTGGTTGCCTTATTTCCCTCCCTTAGCGTATGAATAGGAATAACATAATCAAAGTTCACCAACAAAAAAATTATACTGCTTACCACTTCCTGAAGGTTCCGACTATGAATGTGTTTGTCTGACATGTGCCTTAGGATCAATTTGTAGACAGTTTGGATGACTAGTTGGGAGTCGCCATGAACCTGGATTAAATGAAACCCTTCTCTTATAACTATTTGTAAACCTTTATCAAGTGCCAAGAACTTTGCAAGATTGCTTGTTGCTATACTTCATGAGAAGGCATAAACATGTATTGGTTCTGAGTTTTTGTCCCTTAAAATACCACCATAACCTACCATTCCTGGGTTTCCCTTTGGCGCCCCGTAAAAACTCAATTGGTTGAAATATCTTGGGGGAGGCATAAATAAATTTCTGTTGTTATCCTTACGTCCATTATTCTTAGAAGGAGTAGAGACCCACATATTAAGTGAAATATCAAGACTTTTTAATACGACAACCTCAAACTCATCCATTTATCCATCCTCCCAATCTGAGAGGGATATCAACATCATTTCCCGAATGTTCCTAAGAATGGTTTCCTGTAGAAGCGACATATGTCTTTCTTTCACTTCAAATATTCTTAGGTTGCGCTCCTTCCACAAATTCCATCACGTAAAACCCAATGCGAGATTCCAAGCTTGTAAGACCATCAGGTTGTTATACTTATGATCATACCATTCTTCTATCCATGATTTAATATTCATGCTACTAGGTAAGGTACACCTAAAAACTTGTTGAACAAAAGCCCACAAACCCCTGGTGTAAGGAAAAGTGATTAGGAGATGCTCTGCAGTTTCTTCCGCTTGGAGACAAAGAGCACAATACGATGGACCCTCAAATCCCTTTCTTCTAAGACAATCCCAGGTTAAAGAACATCTCCATGCAATCAACCATGAGAAAGTTGAGATCTTAAGACATCCCGATTCTTTCCACAATGTAGGTTTTAACTCTGTACAAAAATTACCGACAAACAAATTATTAAAACATAAAAATATACAATGACAATAACATAAAACAAATATACACAAGGATTTTCCCCTAGATCCCAAAATCAAGACTACCAGATTGACTTTTCATTATATTATTTTCAATGTTACAATACATATATATACATGTTGAAGCATTCATAAACCCCAATCCACTAACCTTGGATTAAAACATAATTGTAGTTCCTTTGACCGGATCTACAAAATACCATGAGCATAAAATCATCAGGACCAAAAACATACACGAAAATCATGTGCAAAACCGCCCAATTTTTTTTTCCTCGAACCCCCAAAAAATCATTCCAAGCTCAGTTGTGGAAATAATATAACACATATCCAAAATTCTCCCACTTGTTTTCTTTCTACACAGGGGGTCATGGGAGAGCTTAGTCATTGTTCCAACCCTGCAACGCCCATTTTTTCTCTACACCAATAAAACTTCTTAATGCTCACAAACTTCATCAATGCATTAGCAGCATTTTTCAGAGTGTCCACTTTTACTAATAACACATTTTTGTCCTCAACCATATCCCTCACAAATTGATACTAAACATCAATGTGCTTTGTCTTTGAATGATAAGTAGGGTCCTTTGCCAAGAAAATTACACTTTGGCTGTCACAATCTATCATTATAGCTTGCTATATTGACCCCATACTTGAACACAATTTCTACAACCAAATGGTTTCCTTGCTTGAATGAGTGGTTGCCATGTATTTAACCTCTAAAGTTGAAAGTGCCACTGCAGATGGTCTCTTTCCACTAGTACAAAATCGTTGATTAGTTTCTTAAAAAACGACTAAAATTTGCATATAAACGACTATTTTTCGGTTGATGACCAATAGTAGTTAATTTATAATATCTTATAACATGACCAACTTTTAGTCGTTTTTAGCTTAGTCATTAAATGGTTGTCTCAACTTTATTGTCTAATAGTATATTTAGTCATTAATTTAGTCATTTATTGTCACAATTAATGACCAAATATACAACAAGATATATTATTAAATGATCACCTAAGAAAACCAATTAATGACCAAAGAAATATGACCAAAAAATTGGCCCTGTTATAAGATACTGTAAATTAGCTACTAATAGTCGTATATATGCAATTTTAGTCATCGTTTGAAACAAATTAATGACCAAATAAATATGACTTAATTTTGGTCGTGTTATAAGATACTATAAATTAGCTACTAAGAGTCGTATATATGCAAAGTTTAGTTGTCATTTGTAATCACAAATTTATCATTTGCAATAGTCATTTATCTTTTTTTGGTAGTTTCATATTCATTATATAAATGACTTTTTTAGTAATTTATATTCATTTCATTTACTTTCATTAACAATGATTATAAGCAGCTAATTTAGTCGTATATTCTGTTAGCCTTCACTCTCACATTAAAAACAATTCTAAGTCCAAATAATTAAATTAATTAAAATCATGAAAGGTACAATTTAATTCTACCTTTCTAGATTGAGTTTGTTCCTCATGGTTAGGAGTCAGTTTAGGCTTAGTTGGTTGAGAGATTCTCGTCAACTAGTTAGGCTCCTAGATTAGCGTGTTGTTGAGATATTTTCTAGTGTCCAAGATAGACGTACTATCTTGAAACCAACTTCCTCATGTATTTATTTGTACTATTATCATTCTTTGTACATTGGATTGATTAATAATAAGAATGCGAGGAATGTTGTAAGGCTGAGGCCTTTTCCGCCATGTCTGCTTTGTATGTGTCTGATATTTATTTTATGATTGTAGTGTGTATTATTTTTTTATTAGTTTTCTTCATGTGGTATCAGAGCTTTGGAACTGAGTTGGCGCTGGAATTTAAGATAAAGATTACATATCAGTGTTTTTGAATGTGTGCGATTGCACAGTTACAAGTTGTGAGTCAAGGCCATTCAAATCAACTATATAGGACGATGTATATGGAAACACAAATGCATCATTGAAGGTTACAGGAGCGGCGTCGAAGGATTGGGCGCTCAATTTGTCATTATGCAATCCTAATTTGCTGGTAAGATCTACATAGAAATGAAGGGAGACAAATTCGTCGTGAGGAAGAAGCTTCCATCGCTATTGCTTCACATCTACATTGTGTGAGAAGGAGAGTATGATATTGTGCTTCTTAGAGGAGTCAGCCATTGAGAGGACCAAGCCATCCCATTGCTGAAAAAAAATGTAGCAAGAGCGAGGACCGATGGAAGCTATCTACTGCGGTTGGAGGTTATATCCTAGCTTCAATTGAGCGTGCAATTTTCAATCCTTGGCAACGATGGTGGCAGTAATTGATTATTGTTCGGATCCAACCTAGATGTTACCTTTGCATTTGCATAAATTCCATTTGACCGATTTTAGAAAGCTCTCCTCTTCTGTTAACGCTTGAGTGCATATCAATTGCAGCTATTAAAAGGCGTGTTGGTAGTAGAAATCCATCTTGCTCAACACTTCCTCCATGAACTATGCTCAAAAGCCGATGGATGCAACGACATCAGATCTTGAATAATTTTTCAGCATATCTATGTTGTAACCCTGCGTCAAATAATTCACCGGCTGTAGCCCTCTTTTCTATGAGCTCACAAATCACAACGCACCAACCAAGTACAATGTGATGATCATCATTTTCTACTCGTATTTTTTCTAGACCATCTGAAAGTACTGTCAAAGTATCTTCATTTTGAGAGAGCCACTAAAGAAGAAGCACAACTTTTTTGTGGTTTGCTTACCCTTGAACATCACTACATGTTGAAGTAGAGGTAGAAGCATTTGATCCAGCAATTCGTTCCTGTGAACCATCTCGTCGGCATGCTTGCCAAGGGCAGTCACTGCTCCATTCAGTGTACCCCTCTACTCATGGCAAATCCGATTAGAAAGAAGCGCTTCCAACTGACCAGGTCTTGCACTTAACACACTATTCAATATATGGCCAAGTTGAGGTCCTTTCTTTTTGCTTTCCAACATCTAGCTTAGGGTGAGAAGTGACAACTTCGTCTGTGATGGCATGCCCCTTGGACAACTGCGTACCACTTGTCTGCCCAGTCGGAGGTGGAGCTATAGTTATTTGCTACTCAGATGGAAATGATACAAGATTTTTGTGATCTAATATAATTGCCTTCCACGATTTCCACTGACATGCTGCTGCTTCTGAGCGCATTTTCAAATGGGCTCTCTCAGATTCACTAAGGGTGTGTTGCACATTTAATTTGCGCCAAACTGACCCAGATTCAACAAGTACACCATTGCCATCCTCACCACTTAGTGGTTCTTCATATATAGCACACAACTCACCTTGCTCTAGCGCCCATGTGAATCTAAATTCTTTACCTCCCACATCAATGATATCTCCAGATGGGATTGTTGGCAGTGGGTCTGAATTTGATTTTTTTTGCCCATAGTCATTGACATGCCTCTTGCGCGGGAGCTTCTTATAGGGGCAATTGCACCTGCACCTGCACCTCTCAGAGGAGGCACCATTCTCCCCAACTGACCTCGCCCGCCTGCTCACCCAAATTTCCCTAGAGTGAACATTACTGCTGATTGATTCATCTCTTTTCAACTTATTCAATCAATCAGGCTACGATGTCATATGGCATGTTGTCTGCAACTCCTTTAGAGCACTGGAATCACAAAACTTTCGACCTGTTCAAATTCATCAATTCCTTGATACCACAACTCTCAGGTGAGGGTGTAGCTCATGGTTTTCTTGACGCTTTTGTTACATAATTCACGGTTTTCTTGATTGATTTTTGTAGTGGATCAAATATTTTTATTTGGGAGTCATAAGGGTGAAGATTGGGATTAATTATGAATAAGGTTGATGATTTGTGGAATGAAAAGGTGAACTTCATTTAGTCATATTTGAAGTCATAAGTGAATTTGTTTGAGTGAAAGTCATTATTGTAATCCAAAGTAATATTTTACTTTGAGAGCAATTGAGTCAGTGCAGGCAGTTTTTTGAAGACAATTTGCTTCCAAAGTTTACAAGTGTGACATTCTCATTGAGAAGTTTTCACGACAAAGTTGTGACAATGAAAAATGATGTATTCCAGTGATTAATAAAATCATGATTTTTGTGGTGCTTGTGTCCTAGGTCCACCCGAAATTGAATAAGGCGATATTAGGTACACTGTGTAATGAAAGCATGTGCATGATTTATGTTCAGATTATCAAAGTGCTCTCTTTGTATTATGCTTAAACAACTACATGCACATAAGCAAGCTTAAGTATAAGAACACTTAATCAAGCTCCTGTAATCAAGCTTAAGTACACAAGCACAAAGTGTCACATCATCAACTTGATAAGATGATCTTCCAAGCAAGCACATTTCACATCATGTAATCAAAGCAATCAAGTTAAGGACACTACAAAGTCAAGCATTTCAAGCCAAGACGACATCAACATCAACACTTTATGTATCACTTGCAGATAAACATTTTTTTACTGAATTGTACGGGTGCATTCTCGGTTGTAACTGACACCCTAATTTCAATTGTTAAGGTGAATACATTAAGTCAAGTCTTCAACTGAGTCATCAAGTTTGAGCTTGTCATTTGTCTCTTGGGTGCATTTTCGACAGTGTTCGACGCCCTTTCTTTTTAAAATTAGCACATTCAGTGAGTACGTTCAAGAAAGCATAAAGTGTCAGTGATCAATGAAGCAAGTTCAAGCAAGCCATCTAACAAGCAATCATCCTCAAACGAGTGTGAATTCTAGTATTCTTTTCTTCAAGTGAGCAATAAGCAATAACTTAAGCGAGCGTGTCATTCAAACAATCAAAGCAAGCGAGTGCATCATTCAAGAAACCAAGCAAGCGAGCATGTCAATCAAACAACCAAGCAAGCAAGCGTGTCAAAATCAAGTGTGAAAGTTCAAAGCATGACATCTACAACAAACGAGCCAGTGTGAAGTTGATTGAAGCATTCACAAAGTGTCAGTGAAGCATTCAAGCAAAGTGATCGTCATCAAGCGAGCGTGAAATCAAGAGTTCAAGCAACCAAGTTATAAAACTCTAGCAAGTGTTTAAAGCATCAGCAATAAGCAACAGTACAAGCGAGCCTGAATTCAAAGTGAGCAAGTTAACATGGTGACACACATTCAACTGTCCCAAATTCTTAACAATTTGATTTTATCATCAACTGGCAACATGGTGAACATCAGCAAAACAACTCTTGCTGATATTCAAGTGCATCTTCAACATGCACATGAAATGATTGAATTCTTTCAACTACAGTCGCAATTACAAAGAACTGAGTTGCTAGAGAAGAGAGGTGCTTCCAAGTGTTTGAACAATACAAATTCAGCTCATGATTCCAAGTCACTGATCCAACCAACTTCAAGTGTCGAGTGGTCCCTGATCCAGTTCAAATTTCTTCCAAACCAATCACACCAAACTGAAGTTGCAATCAAACCAAACTGCCTCCATTGTCAAAGAATTGGTCATTTGGAAGATCAGTGTTTTGATCTCCATCCTTGTCACCATTGTGGCAAGTCAAATCATTCATCAACACAATGCAGCAAACAACAACAATCAAGCAGATTGAAGATCGATTATTCATGGATTGATCCATGGGAATGGTCATCCACAGTCAGAAGATTGTGTAAGTTTTACAATCGAATTCACTGACACATATTGTAGCCAACAGTAAAAATGAAGATGGTACTCTCGTGCAGTTGAATGGGGGAGTACATCAGTGACACACTCCTACACCTAAAGGGGGGAGTTCAGAATTCAGAAATCAAGTGAAAGATTGTCTCTCCTTTCAGCTGATAAAGGGGGGAAATGTCAATGAAATTGACAATGGTTGTCAAACTGAAAGTCTTGACAGCGTCAACAAAGCAGCCAATGGGCATTTTCATCAGTGAGTGAGCATCAACAAAATTCACTAGTGGGTGATTGACAGAAAAGTCAGCCATGAGCATCAACAAAATCAGCGGGTGGGCATTCTCAATATTTTGTCAGTGGACAACGGATGCCGATTGAAAACAAAGGACAGATGGATCCTTTTGCAGCTTGGCACGTGATGGAGTTGTCAAGCGACATTTAGAGATGAATCAGACATGCAGTTGATTCATGTTCTGTTCAAAATTTGAGTTTTTTTAGCATCCATCTTTGGTGGGTTTTCAAGCAAATGTTTTTTGAGAATCAACAATTTTAGCATGAGAACTTGGAAGATGGTTCCTGGTTCTTAATTTTGACTTATCATTGGGGGGGAATGTTAGCCTTCACTCTCACATTAAAAACGATTCTAAGTCCAAATAATTAAATTAATTAAAATCATGAAAGTTAAGATTTAATCCTACCTTTCTAAATTGAGTTTGTTCCTCATGGTTAGGAGTCAGTTTAGGCTTAGTTGGTTGAGAGATTCTTGCCAACTAGTTAGGCTCCTATATTAGTGTGTTGTTGAGATATTTTCTCAACCATAGTGTCCAAGAAAGACATACTATCTTGAGACCAACTTCCTCGTGTATTTATTTGTACTATTATCATTCTTTGTACATTGGATTGATTAATAATGAAAATGTGAAGAATGTTGTAAGGCTGAGGCCTTTTATACCATGTTTGCTTTGTGTATGTCTGATATTGATTTTATGAGTGTAGTGTATTATTTGTTTATTAGTTTTCTTCATATTCATTTTATTTGTGTTCATCATTAATCAATATAAAATACTAATTTACTAGTTTTAGATTGATTTTATGTGTTCATTATTAATCAACACAAATTAATTAGTATGATTTTGTAACTAAATTTAAAAAGAAATGTAAAAAAAATATACATGTTCATCTAATATGAAAACACAAAATTACATATGTTAATTACAATATAATTACAATATTAAATAATATCAAGTGCAACTATAAATAATTTCAAGCACATAAATTATATTATATAAAATGTCAAGTATCACAATATGAGTTTCCAACTTAATATTGTTTGGAATACAATTTACACATGAAATATTGTTTCATCACTTCAAAACATTATCATTGTGTTGCCAAGGCATTGCAGGGGAATTCACTAACTCTAGAGACTTCACCATCGGTCTCTGTGTGTGTTTTATGCAGCGTATTATCTCTACGGGTACCACTAGACTAGTTCTCTCATCTTTCTCTTTAATTTGCATTCTATCACTCTAATGTTATTGTTCTCCTCTTTCTTCAATTCTTGCTTCTTACCATCAATATTGAGTTCCTTTTCTAAAAAAAAAAAAAGATACAATGCATAGTATAAGACATGAAAGACGATGAACAATGGAATATAAACTAAAGTAGACTATAAAGTATTTATACGATATATACCTCAACATCAACAATATTGTCAATGCCATTTTTCTCCATAAAAGCAAGAAACTCGAACAAGTTTTCTTTAGTTGGGCAATATTGGCCACTATGTGGCTAGATGACCTGTATAAACAACGCAAATAAAATATTACCATATAAAATAACATCTTAGTAAACTTAGTATTCAACCTTCAAGGAAAGCTTAGGCACAATCATGCCAACTAAGTTACATGCTAAAAATCTCAAGTTGTAGATTACTTATACAATGTGGGAGTGCAAACAAAACTCCTAGAAAATGCCAAAGCTAAGTCTAGAATAAAATGAAATGAAGTAAAAAGGATACCATAATAGTATAAATAGGAGTACAATCTCCTCCATTTGTAATTTGGAAGTTTTTGTAATCTTAGAATTTTGGAGTATGTAATCTTAGAAGCTTAGAGTTGTAATCTTAGAGTTGGTTTGTAATGGAGATTTTGAAATAAAGGATCATACTTCAATTTTGCTTCTACATCTGAGTCTCCATTGAAGTGTTGTGCTTGTGGAGTTATGGAGGGCCCCCATGGCCTCACTTGCATGCTTATTTGTTTATAATTTATTTTATGTTTTTGTTTGAGTTCAGCTTTCAAGTTTTGTTAAATGTTCTAATATTGGAAGAATCTTATTTGAAGGTGTTCTTGTAAGAGAACCGTAAGATCTCATACAATTATTAGATCTAGGTTTATTTCATTTTAGCTTTTAATTTTTTATTAGCTGTTCTAATGTTGGAAGAGATCTTGTAGAATATGTTCTTGTAAGAGAATCATAGATCTCAAACAATTGTTAGATCTAAGTTTGATTAGTTATTGAAAGAGATCTTAATGAATATGTTCTTGTAAGGGGACTTTAAGATCTTGGACAAATTAGGAATCTTTCTAGATCTATATATTTTAGATAAGCACTTCTAAGTTTACCTTCCTGGGTTGACATTAAATTAAACTCTAATTTGCATCCGCATTTTAGACCACACATTTTGGCGTCGTTGCCAGGGAAGTGCAACTAGAAGGATTTAGTAATTATTTCATGCATTTGTTTTAATGGGCTAATTTGTGGAACTTGGTGACAGCAGGTTCATAAAGGAGTTCAAAGTTTGGAGCATTCTTTTTTTTTCATTTTCGCACATAGATAATTTAAATTCAGTTTTTATTTTAAACCCCCCATTTCTCACTAATCCATCTACGGATGAGGGCTTTGACAATGTTGAACAGGTACTTCTTGGAGAGCAAGGACAATAACCTTGAGCCAACTCTAAGACAGGATTCTCACATACTTGCAAAACATAATGTAAAATTTTTAAATCTTGATGTGAGCATGTTCGAATTTTTAGTCCGTAGATGGCTTCATTGGAAGCATTCTTTTACTTAGAAAATAAAACATCTTTTACGTTAATATAGAATAGATTAGAAAATAAATGAGATCTCATTAGAAATCATTAGAAGTCGTTATCATTAGAAGTTTTTAGTTTTGTTTTCCAAAAATAAATCATCATGACTAAAAAGAATTGCTTCATCTTTGCATTTCTATGTCTTGTTTCTGTATCACGGGTGAGCCAGGAGCCTGATTATCGGAAAGTCTTGTCTTCCAAGAGTCTAAACGCCCCCGTGACATTGCAGAAAGAGTGTAGATAATGCAAGGTTTTTGTCGCAGATTTTAATTGTGCTTTATCCATCCATGCTAACCTGCATAAATAAAAATAAATCAAGAGATTAGTATGCTCTCTTCCTGCGCTTCGTGCGATCTAGAAGATCAGAAAATCTATTGATTTATTTCAAATAAAAATACTCTTGCTGGAAAACTAATCTGCAATGTTACAATAAAGAATTTTGTGAAATAGACTAGTCTTGCCCCATCGACATCAACACCTTATCTGGGAAATAGACTAGAGTTCCTTTTGATTACCTAGAGGCTTACATGCCTTAATGGCAAGTTCTCTCGCTGACGATCATGGGAATACATCAATGTCCCTTGATCTTCAGATCTTGCAAGTGGCTCGACCTCAACACATCCATTCGCACTTCGCAAGATGTACTCGGGTACCTTGGCACTCATTGACATCAATGGTGAGTTGCTTCGCATTGGTTAACGACATACATCAATGGCCGGTAATCCAATGATTTCTATTCATGCTCGACATCGACACATTATTTTGCATGATTATGATTGTACCAAGAAGTTTAGTAGCAGGTGAAGACTATACACTTTTTCACAACTCTCTCAGCAGTTACAGCAGCATGAATTCTAATCTATGAGAGTACCACAGTTCCACTTTCAGCATTTATCTTTTCCATGATTCAGCATCAACAGTTCAGATTCCTTCATTTCGCAGGATCCAGTAACAACAACATCAGTCACATTTTCTTGAGCCAGCAGCAGCAGCGGCGGCTACATTCCTCTTGCATAGTTCATCATTCTTGGGTAAGTGAAGGTATGTTGTTTTCTAATCTTTAATCATGCAATTCCTTATATGCTAACTTGAATATTTTGGAAAATTTCCTCACCATACTACATTTCCTTTCATGAGCCATGTCAAGTTGCATGAGGACATGCAACCAATTCAGTTGAGGGGGGGGAACTATATTCACTTCCATGATTCCATTTCTTCACCACACTACATATTCACTTCCATGATTCCATTTCTTCACCACTATCACTCCATTTTTTCTCATTTACCATTCACCAACATTTATTTTCCAATAATACTTTGTTGCACTTTGCTTCATACGTAATATTGACATGCTTCATTAATATTACAAAAGGGCTTTCTTATGCACATTGATAGCTTATGATTTCCAATGAGTGTTTACATTATTATTGAAGAAAAGAGAACAAAAAACGAAATGAATGTTGTTAACACAAGAACTAACATTCTTTGTATTCATGGTTGTCACACAAGAACCAACCATAAGAAAATGTAAGTTGTTACTCATGTCTTTCACATATCCTAGAAACATTCATTATTAAAAACATCACCATGTAAAGCCAAAGTTGTTCAAGATGCCAAATGTTCTTAAAGAGACCCATGCATGGTTGCACGAGGACATGCAACAAGTTTAGTTGGGGAGGATGTTGGGACTCAAAAATGTCATATTTTCATCCACCTTTTTCTTCACTATTCCTTACATTTCATTATCCCATTAAACTTTTATCATATCACTTTCATAAATACATTTGGGTTTCACCTTCTTATTTTCCATTTTATTCATTTTTGTATTACAAGTGAATTTATGATTAAATATTAGAAAATATACATATTTTTATATATCTCAAGAATATGTGAGTTTTGTGATGTGTAGGAAATATGTGAAGAATTATTTCCAAGAGACTTATCCATATCTCCTCCACTATATTAAGGAGATAATTATGCAATTCTATTCCTAAGGAGAAAATCATGGAGAATTTGGTTGGCATATCTTATCATATTCCTAAGAAGAAAATCATGGAGGATTTGGTTGGCATATCTTATCCAATTCCTAAGGAGAAGATCATGGAGGATTTTGTTGGCATATCTTATCCAAGATATGTGAGAGATTTATGGAGGATTCAAAGGGATCATATTTTGTAATAATGGGAAAGTAGTTAAAAATGCTTGAGAGATTTGTGGGATCATATTTTGTAATAATGGGAAAGTAGTTAAAAATGGTTGCGAGATTTATGTAACTAAAGAGAGATTAGTGGATGATCATTATGAGTTCGTTACTCATCCCATTGTATAAATAGGAGTACAATCTCCTCCATTTGTAATCTGGAAGTTTTTGTAATCTTAGAATTTTGGAGTATGTAATCTTAGAAGCTTAGAGTTGTAATCTTAGAGTTGGTTTATAATGGAGATTTTGAAATAAAGGATCATACTTCAATTTTGCTTCTACATCTGAGTCTCTATTGAAGTGGTGTGCTTGTGGAGTTATGGAGAGCCCCCATGGCCTCACTTGCATGCTTATTTGTTTATAATTTATTTTATGTTTTTGTTTGATTTCAGCTTTCAAGTTTTGTTAAATGTTCTAATATTGGAAGAATCTTATTTGAAGGTGTTCTTGTAAAAGAACCGTAAGATCTCATACAATTATTAGATCTAGGTTTATTTCATTTCAGCTTTTAGTTTCTTATTAGATGTTCTAATGTTGGAAGAGATCTTGTAGAATATGTTCTTGTAAGAGAATCATAGATCTCAAACAATTGTTAGATCTAAGTTTGATTAGTTATTGAAAGAGATCTTAATGAATATGTTCTTGTAAGGGGACTTTAAGATCTTGGACAAATTAGGAATCTTTCTAAATCTATATATTTTAGATAAGCACTTCTAAGTTTACATTCCCGGGTTGACATTAAATTAAACTCTAATTTGCATCTGCATTTTAGACCACACAAAGGCTAAGTGAACAAGTCTAAAGGTCAATGATGTTAAGAATGCCCAAGTCTAATCATCACTTCTTCAGATAAGAAGTACTATTAGGGTTCATTATCACATATGATAAACCAACATATCAAATTATTAATGTTTCAGTTATATTTATGGATCACTATAGTATGAGTGGATAAATTGCAAAGACAATTCCATTCCCATTGTGTTCCTGACCTATGGTACAATCTATTAGCTGTGATTTGGAGCAAATTTCCAACAACGAAAATATGTAGCAATCAACACTAGTAATCCCCAAAATAGGATTATTTTGGAATGTAGCTTTTAGATTCCAGTTGCTATATAATTCTTGAATGGAAAATCCACACTAAATTCCAACACCAAACTTCCAATTTTAGAGAACACCTGTGGCTATCCTCAATCACTCAAACTCAAAACGTCAGTGATCATTATAATGAAAAGATAAAATAATAGTTTTGATCTGTTTTACATATTTAGATGCAAAGCACCAATAGTTTTCCCATATTTACCATACTTGTAATTTCCAAGATATAACACATTGATTGATCTTTTACAACAAATACTTGATTCAATACAAACAAGAATTTAACATATTACATCAATACCACCAATGTTTGATCCTCAATTAGTTCAAACTAGTTAGCACAAAAACTTCAAGAAAGAGCAACAAGTAGAAATATCAAATCCATCAATTAATAATCAATCAAAAAAGGATAAGCTTTTTGTTGAAGCTTGATAAACAACTACAAATATTGACAAACCACTGCAACTAGTGATCTTGTTCAAAGAGCAATACTACCTAGATAACTCATCTTCCAAATTCTTTGCTCTATCCATGAAGCTTTCTGCTATCCTCAAAACATAACTCGCATTCAATCTTTTATGTTTCTAAAGCTGCCCAAAGGCCTTGCCAAATGAAGTAATGAATTTCATTGATTTTCATAAAATGCTTTTGGTACTGAAAAAATATAGTTTGAGTTTGACCATGAGATAGACAATTCAAGCAAGTAAAAAATTGTGTACAATATTTCTCAAAAGACTTCATGTTAAAAGGAAAACTTGCATATTTCTTATAGAAAAAACAACGTAATAAAGATAGTCAATATTACAAAACAATAGACTGGATATAAAACTATAAGTAGAACTAAAAAAATCCTAATTGAAATAAAGTTGATTGATTATTCTAAGTGAAGCCAACTAGATACATACAACATTCATTTTCAGCTTTCTTTCCCATATCTTTATTAGAGGTGGAAGCTAACTTGCATGCATCTCGCAAGGTTGTTTTAGCAAGAGTATATTTTGCATTCTCATATTCCACACGTGTTTTTCCATGAACAATCGAATTAGATATTGGAGAAATTAGTTGCTACATTAGCTAAGTTGTCAACTTTAATATTCTCTTTACTCGAGGTATTGATCCTTCCAATTCTTCTTGGTTATCAATCCCATCTCTCCTGTAGCCAACATAGGAATAATTTCGGTCCCAAAAGAATAAAGATATTCATACGATGTCTTTAAATTTGAAAGGATGCAATTTTATTATTTAACTACTAGTAAAATAGTCATAAGAAGACCTTAAATATAACCAAACCTTTTATGTGAAGCGGTTTGTTGCAAATGTCCATGTTAGCACAACATCATTGAAAATAAATGGTCAACAATAATTATAACTTTTTCCCCTAACATAAGCATTGGCTTAGTCTGCGTAAAGAAACATAAACCATTTCAAACTACAAGGAATAAACAAAATGAACACCATTGATATAAATTCACAGAATACTAACAACAAAAAAAGAAGTGAATTTTCAAGGTAGTGTTGATTTGGGGTAGCATAGGATGTGCTCTAGCCATGAAAATTGGTGGAGAGACTAAAGCACATGAAATCTCCAAGACCTGTAAATGGTTTGGACAAATTCTACCTTGTTCAAGAGATATTAATAATAATTAATATTTTTAATGGAGTTCCTAAGTTTAGACTTAGGAAAAATAAAATATTAATGGGTATTAATATAAAATTGGGTTAGAAGGTTCCAAAATACATGGATCAAGCCAAATCTAATCTTAGTCGTTGATTAGAGATGCAATCTCGGTCATTGAAGGACCAACAAGAAAAGTATAAGAAGAGGTTTGAGAGTTAGTTGGAGAACACACTTAGGGAGACTAGTCAGTTCGATTTCTGGAGCAGGGTTTGCTGAAAAATTCGAATTAGTGGTTTGGATTGCACCAAGAGGTAGTGATATAGAACATCGAGGCAAAAACAACACCATAAGATCAGCGCAAATATTAGAGAGGCATACGAAAAGGCAACAAGACTGTGTGGTCACTGGAGGGCCTGCATGGGTGATGCAGAGAGGCAAGAGCTGTGCAGAGGCCAACAAGTCTGACGCTGACTCTGGGGGAGGGTGTTGGAGAATTTATCTTTTTTGGGTAAGCTAGTTTGGCACCCAGTTGTACTCAAGAATAGCTGATTAATAAAATCCTCCTCTGTTGCACCAGGTTTCCCGCATTGGGTTTTTCCGAGGACAATTGTTCAAAAATATTTGTGTTGATGTTTTTGATTCTTGTACGTGTATGTGTTTCTATATTATGGTGTGATGTTTGCAGCAGAATTTATTTTAATGTTTACTGAAGGGTTTTCGTAAATAACTTATTGGAAAATAAGTAGGTAAAATAAATCAGTTGTTGCAGTGATATAATTTTCACATGGTATCAGAGCAAGTAATCATAGACGGAAAGGGAAAATCAATTATGAGTCGATACCGTGATACAGAGGAATCTACGTTAGGAGACTCACACAGATTTCCAGAAAATTGCACTACAAATAGTAATTTCGATTACTTTATGTTGGCTTCGAGATTGGAAGAAGTAGTCGCTTGTGTGACAATCTCTACATCATCAGAGGTATGGTATACATACAGTGGAACCTCCTAGCATATGACGGGAATCCAGGAATGTTTCTCAAATTATCAGGAGGAAAGGATGAATTTTCAGATCACCATGGGGAACAAGGCAAACTGTACTCCAGTAGGGAACGGTACCATAGTTTTTCAAACAGAAACCAGAGAGAGGTTCCGTGCTACCAACATGCTGCATGTACCAGGGCTGGGGATGAACTTACTTTCCGTATCGCAACTTCAAGGCAAGGGCTATGATGTGTTCTTCATCAAAGAGAAAGTATACGTCAAACCCCCGAGTTGGAAAAAGAAAATGCAGATCGGGATCAGAAGCAACAGGTTGTACAAATTACAACTAGAATAACCAATGGCATTGATAGGTAGTCATGGAGAGATGGATTTGAACGAACTATGTGTTGATTTGTGGTAGCATCATATGTGCTCTAACAACGAAATTTGATGGAGAGGTTGGGGCACATGAGATCTCCAATACTCAGAAAGGGTTTGGGCAGATTCTAAACAGTTTAGGAGATATTAAAATAATTAATATTTTTAATGGAATTAAGTCTAAACTTAGGGAAATTAAAATATTAATGTGGATTAACATAAAACTGTGTTAGAATAGTCCAAAAGACATGGATCAACCCAGATCTAACCTTAACTATGTCAACGAGAAAAGTATAAGAGGAGGCTTGAGGGTCACTTGGAGAACACACCAGATGATAAGTCATTCTATTCTCTAGAGCGGGTTTTGCTAAGAGAAAAAGAATCAGTGATCGGAGTTGCAGCTAAGGGGCATTGAGTACAGAGAGGCAAAGATAGCGCTGGGAGATTAGCATAGGAGCCAGAGAGAGTGAAGCAGTAGTAGTTGGGGCTCACGTAGGGCCACACAGAGGCAACCAGGAGCTGCGCAGTGCTTCATAAAGGCCAGCGTTGCTAACGTAGGGCCTCCTGAGGCTGACGCAAACCCATTCAGGGTGATGCAGGGCCAGCACTAGGCAGAGAAGTGCTGACGCTGGGGTTTCTAGGGTAGATTGGAGCTGAGTAGCTGTCGGAGGGTTTATCCGAGGTTTCACTCGAGACATTTGTCTCAGGCTCAGAGGTACTACTGCCAAGGGCATTCTCTGTTGGGTAAGCCGGATTTGGAACCCAGATTGTACTCTGAAATTGCTTAATAAGAAAACCCTCAGATAACTGCACCGATTTACCCACATTGGGCTTTTCCGAGGACATTGGTCCAAAAATAACGGTGTCATTTTGTGTGCTTGTTTATGTTTCCTTCAGTTGATGATTTGTAATATGTTGAGCATGCACTAGTGTTTATTTTCAATATTTACATTATAAATAACTTGTTAAGTAACGAAACAAGTATGTAGGAATAAATCAGTAAAGTGCATGGGGGGTTTTTAACTGGTAGACTTAGAAACTTCAACACTATGGCACGGAAGAGTGGGACATTTGCACCACGGGGCTCTAAGAATTCTCAGGAAAACCATAACAGGAGTTCCAGATCTTAATACAAAACAAGATGATGTATGCAGAGGATGTGCTCTAGGAAAGTATGCCAAAGCAGCATTTACTAGAAGTAAAATCAGGGCCAAGGGTGTACTAGGATTGATACACTCAGATATCTGCGGACCTATGTCCACTAAAGCTCTTAGTGGTGCCGAGTATTTCCTTACCTTCATTGATGACCACTCAAGGAAAACTTGGATTTATTTTCTGAAAACCAAGGACAAGGTTTTCTGTCGATTCAAAGAGTTCAAGGCTCTGGTGGAGAATCTGACTGGGAAGAAAATAAAAGTTTTGCGCTCAGATAATGGTGGAGAGTATGTCGATAAGGACTTCACTGATTTTTGCACTAAGGAGGGCATTAGAAGGGAGTGGACAACTCCTTACAATCCGGAGCAGAATGGAGTAGCAGAAAGAAAGAACAGGACTACCGTGGAAGCAGCTAAGGGCATGATGTATGATCAATACATGCCAAAATTCTTATGGGCAGAAGCATGCAACACGACAATCTATGTTCAAAATAGAACTCCTCATCAGGCATTGGGCAAGATTACTCCAGAGAAAGTCTTCACAGGGAAGACACCTGAAGTCAGTGATTTCAGGATATTTGGGAGCTTAGCATATTGCCGCATACCTAAGGAAAAGAGGAAGAAGCCGGATCAAACTGCAGAGAAAGGATATCTAGTGGGATATAACGGGAAGAAGCTGGATCAAACTGCAGAGAAAGGATATCTAGTGGGATATAACGAGAACGCTAAGGAATACATAATCTATCTTCAAAGGAGCAGGAAGGTAGTAGTTCGACGAGATGTGAAGTTTATGGAGGATAGGGCCTTTAGAAAATCTTGAGAAATGCCTTCCGAGGAGCAGTCAAAAGATGAGTCATTGGTCAAACCACTTCAACCAACGGAAGTAAAGCATTCTTCCTCAGATTAGTAAGAATCACAAGAGGAAGAGGAGCTAATAGAAGCACCTGCTACCAGAGGAAGAACGAGCAAGGAACTTCGTTAGATTATGCGAGATGAAGAGGATTTCATCGGTGCACCAAGAAACAATAAAAGGGAGCTTAAACAACCAAATATATATCAAGCATTAGTAGCTCAGGATGGGAAGCCTTCCAGTTTTCAGGAGGCTGCTCAACATTATGTTTGGTTGGATGCGATGGTGGAGGAATACAATTCCATAATGGTGAACGATGTCTAGGAGGTAGTGTCAAGGCCTCAAGACAGATCGGTGGTAGGTTCGATATGGATCTACAAGATTAAATACACTGCAGATGACAGTGTGGAAAAATACAAAGCCAGGTTTATGGCTAAGGGGTATGCACAGAAGGAAGGAATTGAATATGAAGAGATCTTTGCCCCAGTAGTCAGGTATACATCCATTAAACCGTGATATCTCTTGCAGCACAAATGGGATGGGAGATTCATTAAATGGATGTCAAAACAACATTCCTGAACGGGGTGATAGAAGAGGAGGTATACATTGAACAACCAGAAAGCTTTGAGACACATGAGAAAAAGTCTCATGTATGCAGATTGAAGAAAGCCTTGTATGGGTTGAAACAGGCACCTAAAGCATGGTATTGTCAAATTGATGGCTACTTGTAGAATATGGGATTTGTCAAGAGTGACCCAGATCCAAATCTCTACTCTCTGGTTGCAGAGAATGAGCCTCTAATCCTAGTATTATATGTGGATGATCTCTTCCTTACAGGATCATCCAGGCTCATCGGGGACTATAAGAAGAATCTAACCACAGAATTTGACATGAAGGATTTGGGACAGATGCATTATTTCCTGGGGTTGGAAGTTTGGCAGCAAAAGGGGGAGATCTTCCTTAGACAAGGGAGATATGCTACAAAAATTCTGAAGAGATTCAAGATGCAGGATTGTAGACCCATGGCGACTCCAATGATCACCAACTGGAAGAAAATTGATGCATCAAAAGACAAGGATGTTGATCCCACCTTATACAGGCAGCTCATATGGTCCTTGATGTATCTGGTCAATACCATGCCAGACATTTGTTACGCTGTCAACACCCTCAGTCAGTACATGGTGAAACCGAAGAGGGCGCACTGGGCAGCAGCCAAACATGTTCTTAGATATATACAGGGAACAGTCGATTATGGACTCTTGTACACTAGGAGTAAGGGTATCTGATTGAGTGGATTTACTGATGCAGATTGGGCTAAAAGTTTAGTGGATCAGAAAAGGACCTCTGGATACTGTTTCAACATTAGATCGGGAATGACCTCCTGGTGCAATAGGAAACAGAATTCCATAGCTCTGAGCTCAGCTGAGGCAGAATATATGGTTGCAAGCACAACTTCGTGAGAGGCCATATGGCTTAGAAAACTGCTTGTGAACATGTTGATGGTGTTGAACCTGCCAACATGTCAAGGGGATCTCCCCGTTAAGAAGTCCTAATTAGACCTCAAACCATTTGGTGTAGGAGTCCCAGCAGTGGGTCGTAAGGTAATGCCTTGACCGCGATGTCGCATAGAGGCAAGTAAGATAACTTTGTTAGTAGCAAAGGTGTGACTGATGCAGTGAGTCAAGGAATGAGTATGAGAGGTCCCAACACTTCAAAGGGAGAGGAAGGTGAAGGTGAGTTCTAGGTTGAAAGGGATCAGTCCCAACTCAGCGAGGAACACACATCATAAAGGACATGCACAGCTTCTGACAGAGTAGTTGACACGGATGTCACAGTCCAACATACAAGGTAAGATAACATGAACAACACTCACGAATTAGTCTGAGACAAGTGTGACGATTGATATAACAAGGTTCAAAGAAAGGTCTTTCTGGTGTCTCAAAGAGCAATCGACACAGACGATGACAACATTAACAACATATGCAACACATTAACAACAAGATTCATATAATTGCATGTGAATCAGTTCATACACAAGTACGTAAGTTAAACAACATATATCATTAAGGCAACCGGAGCAGTCCAACTACAATAACAACATATGCATGAAAATGTGTTGGCTTTTATTGTATAAAGAAGTGTAAGTCACAATCATACAATACACCATGTACACCTGCTAGACCTATTAGTAGAATGTTACAAACACATCCGCCTACTCCTCCAAAAATATGTACTAGCTCTATGCAGTGGAGAAGCCAAGGCGTGTTACAATACTGTCCAAGCCTTCTTCAAGATTGTCTTAGTAGAAAGTTGGCTGACCAAAAGCCTTTCCAATGAGTTATGAGGGACTATTTATAGCAAAGGGTGGGGTGATCCTTCACATTCCCCTTTGTGACAGTTCAACTACCCTCATGACTCTTCACCTACTCTATAACTATTACATCCAACTGTTGACACTTGACTTACACTTGACATGACTCAACATTACAATGCACATATACACATGTGAGACATGGTTTGAGCAAGCCTGGCAAGACATCACTGGCACTCGATCCATTGTGGTGAGACCAATTCCCTGAAATGCTTGTGATGGTGAAGCCGGTGAGCTGATGCCAAGCTTGGTCGTCCGTGATGGTGTGCATGCACCTCATGGTGACATCTTGTTGAAGCGAACTCTTGCCTCTGTTGCAATCAGTGCACTGGTTCGGCCCCTTCATCCAACTCGTCTCCTAACATGCGCATGGTCTTCTTAGGTATGGTTGAACTAGCAACACATTGATGCATAGTATCCGTGTTGATATTCAAGTGTGTGTTGGTGGTCATGCGCATCAACTTGTTGAAGTGCATGTTTAACCCCAGTTGGACTTGTTTCCTATCTTCGCTTTGGTGAGTGTGTTGAATGGGTCGGATTGCATGCATGCGCTCAACGACATGCATGCCGTTGGATCCTTTTCATGCGATCAACAACACCGCTCACCATGTTTGCTCTATGTCCGTTGCTGGGATAGATCCTTAACTCTTACTGGCGTAGTTTCAACCGTGAATGTATGTTGCACCCACTGCTGTTCATGTTCTTGTTGCAACTCATTGGTCTGTCTATGCAGCTTCATGTTCTCCCTGAGTTGTTGCTTTGGCACATGCAACTCCTTCTTTATTCCATCTTCTGCCTTCACGTGATATTCATGTCGCACTGTCACTTCATAGTCTAGGTCTCCAAAGTTGCTTTCATTATCAATGGATCTGCTTGATCTTGCAACTTTGCTCCGCCTCTATGTTGTCAACAACCTTTCTCTTGCATCCATTGCGTTTGCTGCATTTGCTGTGTTCGCTACATTCGGTATGTTGCTTTCGGCTGTTGTTCATGATGCTGCTCGTTGTGATGCTGCTACTTGATGTCCTTGTCCATGAACAACTTGATGTATTCGTGAGTAGGTAAGCCCATGGACACTTGATCGACTGCATCCCCAAGTGTGCTCTGAACGGTGTCTTCATCTCTACTCTCTTGGAAACCATTGTACATGTACTGCTGAGAGGTAGATGAACACCTGTGATACCTGGAGACATGGCAACACTCATAGCAAGAAATCTGTCAGTCGAAAACCAAAATGAACATGAGAACTGACCTGCAACATACCTAGGTGAATGATCGTGAAGGTTGCGCAATTTCGGTCGGGAGTTCAGGAGACCGATTGCCAAGATTGCACAAGGCATAGTTCGGGCTGCTGGGAGACTAACTGACTGCTGGAACTGCAAAATGTGCAATCCATTTGGGCAGTTGGTTGCTGGGGTTGCGGAATGCGCGATTCCAACTAGGGAAGACTATTGGCCCAAGGACAGATTTGCGCAAATTTTTGGGCCAAGCAACCACTGACCTCCAAAAATGCGTAATTCGGTCCAGGAGGTCAGTGCTGGGCCAGAATGCGCAAATCTAGAGAGGAAGGTGAGCCTTCCTTCTCCAGATTGCGCAATGCAGCCTTAGTGAAGGTAGAGACCGGGCCAAGGTTGGCCCGACTCGCCGACGGGCAACTGAAAGCAAGTTAAGTTGATGAAATGCATGGCGACACTAAGTGATAGCAGAAGTGATAAACAATGCATGCAAAACATGAATGGAATATTGAGCAAATAGATCAACATGCATGTGGGTGAGGTCGTTCGCTGGTTGGGCGAACGTCCGTGCAAAACAATTTCATGCATGCGACAACAATGAGATAGCAACGAAAATTGAAACAGAGCTAGGACAAGCTAGAATATATGTAAACGACAATAGGCGTTCAAAGAAATCAAGCAAACAATACTCATACAAGCGAAAACCCAAAAAGCAACAGAAATGCAACACAAGGCATGGGAAGCGAGGTTAACCCAAAACAATTGAGCTGAACATGCCAACTACTCCTAAATGTGATGTATGATGTCAAAGCTATAAGGTTGATGTGAGGAACGAGCTCTGCAGCGTTCGATTGATAAATTTGGATAACATCAAGGTTATGATGCGCAAGCCACAAATCTAGGGGACGCAACACTTGGAGGGAGGTTTCTGAATTTCTCCTTGCATGTAACCTTCAACTGCTAAACATAGATCCCTAGAACAAGGGATGCCTTTGCATGCTGCCTTGGGAGAAGAAACCTATGCATGCAAATATGTTTTGCTCAGTCTTGGAGGGAACCGGTCAACTCAACTGCACATGCAAGCAACTGCTCGACTGATGGAGAAAAATGTGCATTTCTCACTGTCAGTTGGGCTGACTACCCAAGGGGATTGCGCAATTTCTAGGCCCAACAACTGACTAGTGCCCAGATTTGCGCAAATCCTGAGTTGAACTTCCTGTTGATGGGAAGAATTTCATAATTCCTACTGGGGGGGTTGGTTGGTAAGATTGCGGAATCCAGGAGACCAACAAGCTGTCAGAGGGAATTGCGCAATTCTTGGAGGGAACTGTTGGTTGCCCTCCAGAAATGCGCAAATTTCACTGGGAAGTTGCTTAGCCTGCCGCTGGACCAAGTCCGGATGAGCAGCATGTGAAAGGAAAAGATCAACTGTGATCGACAGGCTGCCTTTGAGCAAGAAAGACATTGAAGCTTGAGGACTTGACGAAGCAAGGCAAGCTACTGTGAAGGTTGGTAAGGAGGCCCAAAAACAGGCTAAGGCAAAAAATTTGGAGGGTGGTTGTAGCTACTACAACAGAACATATTCAGAAGAAAGATGGAGGCGACTAGGATCATGTGTGATAATCAGAGTTGCATCAAGCTCTCTGAGAATCCGTATTTCACGACCGATCAAAGCATATTGATATTCTGTGTCACTTTGTCAAAGACTGTGTCCAACGAGGAGTTGTACAGTTGAGCTACACTCCTACAGGAGAACAGGTGGAAGACATCCTTACCAAGGCCCTTGGAAGAACAAAGTTTGATTATTTCATGGAGAAGATGGGGATCATAAAGAATCCATTTCAGTAACAGAAATGGGTATGATGTTGCAGTGCAGTAGCAATCAGCAGTAGCACGATGCAGCATGATGAGAAGAGGTTTCAGTGCAGATGCAATGTTGGGAAGAAGCACCAGCAGTAGCATGGATGCAGAGGGAGTTGCAGTGCAGATGCAGTGTTGGGAGAAAGGACCAGCAATAGCACGGATGTAGAGGGAGTTGTCGTACGAATGCAACAATGGCAATAACAGAGCCATGGGCAGCAGTACAAGATGCAACAGTGCAGAGGATGTTATGCGGGGAGGCCTAGCATCAACACAGGTACCGGTGTCGTATAATCAGAGTGATGCTCAGCATGGAGTCTTACAAGAGCACAATCCTCGCTAAGAGGGAGTGTTGTTTTGGGGTAGCATCGGATGTGCTCTAGACATGAAAATTGGTGGAGAGGCTAAAGTACATGAGATCTCCAAGACCCAGAAATGGTTTGGGAAGATTCTAACCGGTTCAGGAGATATTAAAATAATTAATATTTTTAATGGAGTTCCTAATGGGTATTAATATAAAACTAGGTTAGAAGGTTCCAAAAGACACAAATCAAGCCAAATCTAATCTTAGCCGTTGATTAGAGATATAATCTCAGCCATTGAAGGACCAACAGGAAAAGTATAAGAAGAGGCTTGAGGGTCAAATGGAGAACACACTGAAGGAGACCAGTTAGTTCGATTTCTGGAGCGGGCTTTGCTGAGAAAATCGAACTAGTGGTCTAGATTGCAACGAGAGGTAGCGAGTACAGAACGGAGAGGAAAAAACAACACCAGAATATTAGCGCAGAGATTAGAGAGGCAGACGCAGAGGCAGCAGGACTGCGGAGTCACTGGAGGGCCTGCGTGGGTGACGCAGAGAGGCCCAGTGCTGACGCAGAGAGGCAGGAGCTGACGCAGAGGGTTTGGGAGCTGCGCAGAGGCCAGCAAGTTTGACGCTGAGTCTGGGGGAGGGTGCTGGAGAATTTATTTCTGTTGGGTAAGCCAATTTGGCACCTAGTTGTAGTCAAGAATAACTGGTTAATAAAATCCTCCTCTGTTGCACCGATTTTCCCGCATTGGGTTTTTCCGGGGACAATTGTCCAAAAATATCTCTGTTGATGTGTTTGATTCTTGTGCATGTATTTGTTTCTGTATTATGGTGTCATGTCTGCAGCAAAATTTATTTTAATGTTTACTGAAGGGTTTTTGTAAATAACTTATTGGAAAATAAGTAGGTAAAATAAATCAATTGTTGCAGTGATAGAATTTTCACACGTAGTAGCTCAAAACCTTGTAGTGGGAAGATGCCCTCAAGCTTGAGTAATATTTAGATGCTAGAGAATGAGTTGTGACACTTGTTTCTTACATTTACTAGGAAGAATTGCAACTGGAGCTCCAATGTTTACTTTAGATAAATAGTATTGGTGTTGATATGCAATGTGGCCCTCCATCATTAGCAATGACATAGTTGTTGGGGTTCACACAATTACTGTAGATTCAACGTCTTTCATCTTTGACTGACTAGTGTGGCTGGTAATTATTGGTGCTAATCATGAGCCACGGAACAAATGCTTAAGATTTCTCCCCGAAGGAATTTGTTGAGAGTTTAAATTTCCAGACCTTCCAGATTCACCCAAACTCTTATACATGGCAGCAACTTGCAAGGCTAAGAGTCTCTCACTAGTATGAGGCCAAAACTACATTAATCTGGAATTCAAAATTTGTTTATTGAAATGATTTCTATCACCCACTCTTGAAGACAACTAAAGCATTTTGATAATTGATTCGACTAAAAAGTCAAGTTGAGCGGGTGAGAGAGCCCTGCGTCTTAGTTTCCCTTTCTATAGCATAATTTAAGGAAGAAATTGTAAACAGTGTTGTTGAATGGAAACTTAGTATTATTTTCCCTACAACAGCTACATCCTGTGAGCCTTGAAGTTGATGAGTGGTGATCATGTTACCCTGCATGTTGGCATGTCTTTGGGTGACTACATGTGGAACTGTTGATTGAGGAATTGATATAAGTTTTCCAGTGGCATTTAGGTGTTGAATATATTCTAACTGAGTTGAAGGATGAATATCAAAGGCTACGAATTTTGGAGGTTTTTCCATCTTTACTGTTGATTTGGAGTAGCATCGGATGTGCTCTAGCCATGAAAATTGGTGGAGAGGCTAAAGTACATGAGATCTCCAAGACCCAGAAATGGTTTGGGCAGATTCTAACCAGTTTGGGAGATATTAAAATAATTAATATTTTAATGGAGTTCCTAAGTCTAAACTTAAGAAAAATAAAATATTAATGGGTATTAATATAAAACTGGGTTAGAAAGTTCCAAAAGTCATGGATCAAACCAAATCTAATCTTAGCCATTGATTAGAGATTTATTCTCGGTCGTTGATGAACCAACAGGAAAAGTATAAGAGGAGGCTTGAGGGTCAATTGGAGAATACACCAGAGTGATCAATCATTCATTTTGCTAGAGCGAGTTTGCTAGGCAAAGTTGAATCAGTGATCAGCAGCGAGGGGCAGTGAGTACGAGGCAGAGAGGCAAGGACAATATTAGGAGACTAGCACAGAAGTGGAGAGAGCGAGAGCAGCAGTCAGTCCAGGCTACATAGAGCACAGCAGAGGCAATGCAAAGCCCATAGAGACTGCGTCATCCATGCAAAGGGCAGAGGGAGTGACGCAGAGGATCACAGAGGCTGCACAATGCCTTATAGGGCTGATGCAGAGGGTCTTGGGGCTGATGCAATGGCCAGAAGGGCCAATGCTGAGCTGCAATTGTTTTAGAGAGGGTTTCATGGGACAGGTTTTCTGAATACCTGTTTCCGAATATAGAGGTATCGTTGTCGTATATTTTTCTCTGTCAGGTGAACCAGTTTAGGCACCCAGTTGTACTCAGATAAATTGCATAATAATATAACCCTCTGAATAGCTGCACTAGTTTTCTCGCATTGGGTTTTTCCAGGGACATTGGTCCAAAATAACAATGTCACTTGTGTGCTTGTTTTCTTTCAGTTGATGATCTGTAGATGTTGATACTGTACTTTTTTTTATTTTCAATATTTACAAGGTAAATAACTTGTTAAGTAATTAAACAAGTAGGTGAAATAAACCAGATAGTACAGAAAGAATTTCTAACAGGTTAGACATAGAAATTCGAACATGGTATCGAAGCGTGGTTGCAGATCACAGGAAAACTGAAGGCATCAACCGAGCAGAGCATTTGCAGCAGATTCAGCTGTCCCAAGTGACATAGCTGATCCATGCAGAAGGCAACAGAGGAAGGAGTGAATCAGTCTGGGCCAGAGAAAGGCCAACATAGAGGCTGAGGGAGGCAGAATCAGGCTCACGCAGAGGCCAGAAGGGCTGACGCAGTTGGCTGAGGGAGCTGATTTGTCGTTGTCAGGATTGCGCAGAGCCAAGTGGCTCAATCCTTCAGTTTCTAGGGCATAGGATGCTATGGGTAGTTTGCGGAGCGAAGCTGGTGGGGTACTATGGTCAAAACAATACCTAATAGGGCAAGACCAAGCTGGAAGGAGTTGTTGCCGAGGCAGATTTCTAGCCAAGGAATCCAGATCAGTCTTGCAGTTGCATAGACGATCAGAGTGGGGCAACTTGACATTGGCAGAAGGATTTCCAGAAGGGAAATTGAGACTTAGAGTTAGTCAAACCGAGAACTTCCAGATGGGAGGTTGAGAGACTCAGTAGGAGTCGAACAGAGGACTTCCAGGAAGGAAGTAGAGAGACTCGGCGGAGTCGAAAGAAGAGCAACGAGATGGCCGTGAATTGGCTGAGAGATCAGGACAAGCTAGACAAAGCGTCCAACTTTGTGGTCTAGAAGGCCATGATCTTGTCCATTCTAGATAGACATCACATCAAGGGCTTCGTCTCGAGCGTGATAGCTATCCCCGTTGACTCGGTAGCTAATGAAGGGTACGAGGAGGCAATGGCTAAGGCTAAGTGCATCATCCTTGATGGGGTCAAGGATCATGTGGTGCCACATATTGCCGAGAAGGAAATGACAAAGGAGATGTGGGACACCTTAAAGACATTGTACCAGCATACTTCCGTGCAGAGGAAGATGCTCCTAGAGAATCAACTAAGGGCATACCAAATGCAAAAGGGAGAGCAGATAGATGTCTTCCTCGGTCAATTGAAGGAGATTCGTGACTAGCTAACTTCCATAGGGGCCATGCCAGATGAGGAATTGATGGTGAGGACCGCACTTAACGTAGTTTCCGAGGATTGGGAGGTATTTGTCTAGAGCATACTGGGTAGGAGTCGTCTTCTGGATTGGGAAGAACTCTGGGCGACTCTTCGTCAAGAAGAGATCAGACGGCTAACCAAGGCGGGGTGTAGCAACAAAGGGGTCAAAATCAAGAAGGACGAAGAAGAGGATGCGGCTCTAGCATCTGTGGGAAAAGCAAGAGAAGAGAAAGAAAAAGGACCTCTCCAAGGTCAAGTGCTTCCATTGTGGGGAACTGGGTCATTTTGCGAACCAGTGTCCTAGGAAGAAGAGTAAGGGAGAGACTTCTGACTTGGAAGTAGTGCCAACGAAGGCGGAGAAAGAAGTCGAGCAGGATGACGATTGTGCCATGAGTGCTCATGTGCCACTTGACAAGAAGTGGGGATACATCGAGCTATAGTCAGGAGGACTACAGGAGATGAGGGGCAGGATCCTTGAGGTACCAAACCTCTTGGATTATACCTTGCTACGGGAGCCCCGAAGAGGAGTAATAAGACTGGCGAATGTCGATAGAGGTAGAAGTGGATGAAGCGGCAGAGAGTGCTACAGTGCAGGAGTCCTCGGACAACGCAAGGCTAGCAAGCTGCAACAGTGCAAGAGGCACGAGAGTGTTGCACCAATGCAGGATGGCACAAAGAGGTGTGCAACGGTGTGAGATGCAGGGAGTTGCAGCAGCGCAGAGATCAGTAGAGGGAGCTTCAACATCGGGAGTGTTTCTAGCCTGACAGGGATGTCAGTAGTTGGGTGGATCAATTACTTACTTCTTAATAATTTAGTTATAGTGCAGTCGCAGTATGCAGTAGCACGATGCAACCTGATGAGAGGGGATGTAGTGCAAATGCAGTGCTGGGAGGATGGACCAACAACAACACGGATGCAGAGGGAGCTATCATACGAATGCAACAGTGGCAGTGGTAGGGCCATGGGCAGCAGTACATGATCAAGCAGTGCAGGGATGTTGGGCGGGGAGGCCTAGCATCAACATAGGTATCGATGCCAAATAATCAGAGTGATGCTCAGTGAGGAGTATTACTAGAGCACAATCCTTGCTAAGAGGGTGTGTTGATTTGGGGTAGCATCGGATGTGCTCTTGCCATGAAAAATGGTGGAGAGGCTAAAACACATTAGATCTCCAAGACCTAGAAATGGTTTGGGCAGATTCTAACCGGTTTGGGAGATATTAAAATAATTAATATTTTTAATGGAGTTCCTAAGTCTAAACTTAGGAAAAATAAATTAATGGGTATTAATATAAAACTGGGTTAGAAGGTTCCAAAATTCATGGATCAAGTCAAACCTAATCTTATCCATTGATTAGAGATTTAATCTCGGTCGTTGATGGACCAACATGAAAAGTATAAGAGGAGGCTTGAGGGTCAGTTGGAGAATACACCAGAGTGATCAGTGACTCATTTTGCTAGAGCAGGGTTGCTAAGCAAAGTTGAATCAGTGATCAGCAGCGAGGGGCAGTGAGTACGAGGCAGATAGGCAGGGAAAATACTAGGAGACTAGCACAGAAGTGGAGAGAACGAGAGTAGCAGTTAGTCCAGGCTACGCAGAGCCCAGCAAAAACAACACAGAGCCCAGAGAGACTGCATCATCCACCAAGAGGGCAGAGGGAGTGACGCAGAGGCTCCCGGAGGCTGCGCAGTGCCTCAAAAGGCTGACGCAGAGGGTCTCGGAGCTGACGCAAGTCAGTAGGAGGTTGACACAGTGGCCAGAAGGGCCAGCGTTGAGCTTCAGTTGTGCCAGAGACGGTTTCGTGGGGCAGGTTTTTTGAATACCTGTTTCTGGATATATAGGTATTCCTACCGTATATTTTTCTCTATCGGGTGAGCCGGTTTAGGCACCCAGTTGTACTCAGATAAACTACATAATGATATAACCCTCTGAATAGCTACACCGTTTTCCTGCATTGGGTTTTTCAGGGGACATTAGTCCAAAATAATGGTGCCACTTGTGTGCTTGTTTTCTTTCAGTTGATGATATGTAGATGTTGATATTGTACTTGTGTTTATTTTTAGTATTTACATGGTAAATAACTTGTTATGTAATTAAACAAGTAGGTGAAATAAACCAGATAGAACAAGAAAAATTTCTAACGGGTTAGACTTAGAAATTCCAACATTTACAACAATTCTCTTTTACATATGTTAGTGATTATCTAGAGGGAGAACTTAATGACATTGTTGAGGTGGTCACATGCAATCTTTTTACTTCAACTGTGGCAACATCACCTACCTTTGATAAAGAATCTTGATGAGTTGTTAAAGCTACACTCTTGTGGGCACTTTGTCCTTTTGATGGACGGGTTTGCCTATCCAATATCACATTTGTAGTTTGCATAGATGCAATTGTTTGTAAAGATCAAGTTTGAATCCTTTGCAATAGTTGGGCTGGTGAATAAGCCACTGAGTCAATGATTGTTTGTCCTCTCTTTAAGTTCATCGATTTTAGCTTGTCTTTCAACACACAATTTATCAAGAGTCTTTTGGTCCTTGCACTTAGCTATGATAATTATAAAAGAAATTTCACTATAGTCAATGGGAAAAAAAAAACATTAAATAACTTCTAACATGTAATCAACTTAATGCTTTTAAAATTGCTTGTTTCATAGTTGCAATTTACAATAGCGTGTTAGCCCATCAAATACTTGTATATGAATAAGCTCCATCAATTGTCCACCAAAAAACTAAATGTAATGGCAGGTAGAGAAGGAAAAAAGGAACAAATATATTAATGTCATTGAATGACTAAAAGAGTTAATGGGAGAAGTGACAAAAAGTGTAGCAAGGGATTGTGTAAGGCATCTCTAATAAAAAAGCCTATGGGCTATGTCCTAATCAAAGAGAAATTTAATGATAACTCATGTCAAAGTCCTCAACAGGCCATTCATAAGTAGATTGACCCAAGCCAACAAATCTTGACGAATGTACGGATCCAGACACTCATGGCACACATTTGGATAATTTGTACACAGATCATTCACAAGAGTTAGGGACAAACAAGTTCGGATGATTCAAGTAGATTAGTATCAGTTTGGATCTTGAACGTTGGGAACCCAGCTCAGGCCCTTCCTAGCTTATTTTCGGAGTCTCACCCATCCACACATGCCCTCATTTAGACAATTTGGATCACAAACCATTTACAACAGTTAGGAATAAATTAAACTTCGAATAGGTTTGGATGGATTCAAGTAGATTAGTATGAGTTTGGATCTTAAACATTGGGAGCCCACATCAGGCTCTTCCTAGCATATTTTTGGAGTTTGACCCACCCATGCACAAAATTCTTCTTATAGAAATTCCAATTGACGAATACCAAGACCCAAGACCAAGACACTAGTTCTCTTTCTGCTCATTTATTCTTCTTGACTCCTCTTCTACTTTGACCTTCTTAGCACTGAGATCATCTCCTCAAAAAAATGTAGATACATTAGAGATAGCACCGAAACACTGTGATAGATCTCAGAACTATAGCTCCATAGCACCAAACTATAATTTCTATGCCTTAGACCGAACTATGTGCCGCTGTTGTAGTATTGAGATAGAACTTGTATCTTTACTAGTCACTATAACTGTGATCCGAATCAGAGAGATCCAAACTTCTTTTTGTTCCTTGTCACTGCAACTGTGTCCAAACCTAAAGCTCTTCGCTGCTCCTTCATCCCTATCCGAGTTCCTTTGACATCCGAACTTACTGACTGTAATCCTATTCGAACTTCAAAGAGATATCTGAATTTCTGACTGGAAATGTGAAGATCATACTTGCATATATATAGTTGTTCGTCTACATAAATAAGCCGACATGATCTATTGAGGGGATGTGTCTTCAAAATAAGTGAGCCGTAATGAGTTTCTACTTCATCTTGAGGCCGACTAGAAGAGGAGAAACATGTGCTTGTCTTGGAGGGCAATTAGACAATCCTATAGACTTAAATACATTTGTAACATGCCCAAGAAGGGCTCTCCATACATGATATTGACTCTTTGACTTTTATGACAAATCCTAAAGGCTCTAAATGGGAGCCATCTAAAAATAAAATCCCTTGCTCATGAAACCCATGAAGCAAGCATAATGATGATTTTATTTTTCTTCTTTACATCATTTAAAAAATCACAATTACATGTCATTATAAAGACCGAACCTAGTTACACTTTTCAACATATGATCAGACCTTACAGTGTTTATATCAGACCTCAGATTGGTATGGCAGTCCTTCCACAAATCACAAGAGATGTCATACAATCCCTATTAGTGAATTAACCCAACAACGCAAGATATATGCCAATGAAAAGGTATGACTGTAAATTGGTTATGATGTCCTTGTTAGGTGTTTATATCACTGCTGTAGGTGATATATCATACCTAAACAATCCTCCAAAATTTACTGCAATCCTTCAAACAAGAGTCCCTGTAAATTAAATTTATTTCTTTATGAATTTTAGAGACTCTAGAAGCCAATTTTTACCACTGCTATATTAATGATAATGATCAGATTTAATGATGCGTCTATCGGACTTCTAATTTAACATAACAATCCTTCAAAAATTGTAAAGAAATCCAAGAAATGCAAGCCGAATAATGCAAATGATAAAGCTAGTCTATCCTCAAAGGCAAAGGGAAGAGATTTATGCGAATTATGATTTTAAGAACACCACTGTAGAGTGAAATCAAACCTCTGCAAACTTATATCCGATCCTAGAAGCAGTATATCAGACCTCCCAGAATCACAAGCAAGTTAGAAGATCAAGGCACAAAAGGCATCACCAAGATGCTAGGAATACCTCCAATAAAAAAACCCAAGCTTATGCGTTAGAAACAATGTAAAGATGCCACTGCACAATCACTGCAAGGAAAGATCAAACTGCTGCAAGCTTGTATCAGAGTTCTGCAATGATAATGTTCATCAATTTTAGCTTGTCTTTCAGCATGCAATTTATCAAGAGTCTTTTCGTCCTTGCGCTCACCTATGATAATTATAAAAGAAATTTCACTATATTCAATGGGAAAAAAAAAACATTAAATAAATTCTAACATGTAATCAACTTAAGGCTTTTAAAATTGCTTGTTTCATAGTTGCAACTCACAATAGCGTGTTAGCCTATCAGATACTTGTATATAAATAAGCTCCACCAATTGTCCACCAAAAAACTAAATGCAATGGCAGGTAGAGAAGGAAAAAAAGAACAAATATATTAATGTCATTGAATGACTAAAAGAGTTAATGGGAGAAGAAGTGATAGAATGTGTAGCAAGGGATTGTGTAAGGCATCTCTAATCAGAAAGCCTATAGGATATGTCCTAATCAAAGAGGTAAGGCATCTCTAATCAGAAAGCCTATAGGATATGTCCTAATAAAAAAGAAACTTAATGATAACTCATGTCAAAGTCCTCAACAGGTCATTCATAAGTAGATTGACCAAAGCCAACTAATCTTGAAGAATGTAGTGACCCAGACACTCATGGCACACATTTGGATAATTTGTACACAGATCATTCACAACAGTTGAGGACAAAACAGGTTCGGATGATTCAAGTAGATTGGTATGAGTTTGGATCTTGAACGTTGGGAGCCCAGCTCAAGCCCTTCCTAGCTTATTTTTGGAGTCTGACCCATCCACACATGCCCTCATTTAGATAATTTGGATCACAGACCATTTACAACAGTTAGGGGTAAATCAAACTTCGAACAGGTTTGGATGGATTCAAGCAGATTAGTATGAGTTTGGATCTTAAACATTGGGAGCCCACCTCAGGCCCTTCTAGCATATTTTTAGAGTTTGACCCACCGATGCACAAAATTCTTTTTATAGAAATTCCAATTGACCAATACCAAGACCAAGACCCTTGTCCTATTATCCACTCCAAGACCAAGACACTAGTTCTCTTTCTTCTTTTTTCTTCTTCTTGACTCCTCTTCTACTTTGACCTTCTTAGCACTGAGATTATCTCCTCAACAAACTGTAGATACACTAGAGATAGCACCGAAACACATCAATGTGATGTCACCAAAATGTGATCACTGTAGCAGCACCAAAACACTGTGATACATCTCAGAACTCTAGCTCCTTCATAGCACCAAACTATAATCTCTATGCCTTAGACCGAACTGTGTGCTTCTGCTGTAGACTATAGTATTGAGACCAAACTTGTATCTTTACTAGTCACTGTAACTGTGATCCAAATCAGAGAGATCCAAACATATTTCTGTTCCTTGTCACTGCAACTGTGTCCAGCCCTAAAGCTCTTCACTGCTCCTTCATCCCTATCCGAGTTCCTTTGACATCCGAACTTCAGAAGTATCTGAACTTACTGACTGTAATCCTATCCGAACTTCAGAGAGATATCCAAATTTCTGGCTGTGGAAATGTGAAGATCATACTTGCATATATATAGTTGTTTGTCTACATAAATAAGCCAACATGATCTATTGAGGGGATGTGTCTTCAAAATAAGTTATCCGACATGAGTTTCTACCTCATCTCGAGGCCGACTAAAAGAGGAGAAACATGTGCTTGTCTTGGAGGGCAATTAGACAATCCTATAGACTTAAATACATTTGTAACATGCCCAAGAAGGGCTCTCCCTTACAGTGTTTATATCAATGTTGCGAACATTGGCATCGGGATAAAATTGGCAATGGTCCAAAAAACCAAAAAATCGTAAAAATCAGGAAAATATCGGTAAACATCGGCAAAATTAAGATACCATAAAAATATTTTTAAAAATCAGCAAACATCGACTAGGCCAAAATATTGTGATTTCAAGATAAAATCGAGATGTTATCGAGATGTTCGCAACACTGGTTTATATCAGACCTCAGATTGGTATGGAAGTCCTTCCACAAATCACAAGAGATGTCATACAATCCCTATTAGTGAAGTAACCCAACAATGCAAGATATATGCCAATGAGAAGGTATGACTGTAGATTGCTTATTATGTCCCTGTTAGGTGTTTATATCACTGCTGTAGGTGATATATCAGACCTAAACAATCCTCCAAAATTCACTGCAATCCTCCAAACAAGAGTCCCTGTCAATTAGATTTATTTCTTTATGAATATTAGAGACTCTAGAATCCAATTCTTACCACTGCTATATTAATGATCAGATTTAATGATGCATATAGCAGACTTCTAATTTAACATAAAAGTCCTTCAAAAATTGTAAGGAAAGCCAAGCAATGCAAGCCCAATAATGCAAATGATAAATCTAGGCTATCCTCAAGGCAAAGGGAAGAGATTTATGCGAATTATGATTTTAAGAACAACACTGAATAGTTAAATCAAACCTCTGCAAACTTATATCAGATCCTAGAAGCAGTATATCAGACCTCCCAGAATCACAAGCAAGTTAGAAAATCAAGGCACAAAAGGCATCACCAAGATGCCAGGAATACTGCCAATCAAAAAATCCAAGCTTATGCGCTAGAAACAATGTAAAGATGCCACTGCACAATCACTGCAAGGAAAGATCAAAATGCTGCAAACTTGTATCAGAGTTCTGCAATGATAATGTTAGTCTTTCAATAGACTCAATCAGTCATCAAAATTACGTAAGGTGACAACCAAACATTTGTGATAAGTCTTGGTGTTATTTAGGATCTCTTTAGAATGATTATGATGTAATTATACCACTATATGATCAACTTCAGATCTGATCTAGGATTATGACAGTCATACAGTGAGTTGTTTTAGCTGCAAAAAAAGAGAAATCAATTAGCAATAGATGATTGGGGAAGAGAACCAAACCCTCAAGGCCCTATAGCAACGTTTGGCCTAAATGCTTCAAAACTCTTCCTTTTCACTAGAAAATATTGCCAAAAACCCTTAGAGAAATTTCATTTAGGCCTGCAAAAACAAAGTTGGATCAAAGTATAACAATTATAGCAATGATAACCTCCTCAAAATATCTGCGGCTAAGCATAATAGGGCAAAAGAGGGCAGTGGCTAGGCTAATTTAGCCTCTTTAGGGATGTGGCTGCCCAATTAGGCCAGATCTAGCCTTCGGACAAATACACCCCTCTAGAAATGAGCCAAAATTGGCTAACGTCCTTCAGGAAATTCAGCCTCAAACCCTAGACGTCTAGGGTTTCTGACATCACCCATGCCAATTTCTTCCATGATCCTTGAAATATTTCACCTATACAAATGAAGAGAAAATTTTCCAAAACCCAAATATATACAAAAATAATAAAAAATGAAGCCCAAGTCAAAGGCCCCACTAGTGAATGGTCATGAGTCCAAATGGCAGGCAGTCTAGGTTTCTATGTTATGCTTAACTATTATAAAATCAAAGTAAAATAAATAATATAATAACCACCAACAAGATTGCTTGAGAAGCAACACAGGCGCTGAATCCAAGAGTGGAAGAGGAAAGCGAGTCTTAAAAAGGTAAGATAGGGAGTCATTCGATCTACCTTGGAGGAGGAGCATTGCCCACTAAAAAGGAGGGCCCTCAGCTGTAGGGGCATTGGGACCACTTGGCATGCCTTAAGAGGACAAGTGCTTGACTTGAGGACGCTAGGGTTGAGGGTGCATTGCTTAGAGTTGTATGTATACCTGGAACACATATGTTGACAAGGAGCACTGGAGCAATGGATACTTGTATTGGAGAGCAAGAAGCCTTGAAATGACGATCACTTGACACTTGGAGCCTATGCTTGAGGGTACACCACATGAGGAGCCTTAACTTCACACATGTACAACTTGAAGAGAGAGTGCTTCACTTGGAGACCTTATCTTGAGGAAAATATTAGGTTGCTTATGTACCTGTTACCCACCACCAGTAGGTGACCCCATAGGAGATTTTTTCTCCTAGATTTGTCTTCAACCGGCAGTCAACAACCCTTTGCCAACCACCTAATAGCTTTTACATGCTACTTTTCTCTGCCACTTGAGCCAACCATTGTGTACCCTCGCTCATTTGTTAGGATCGTATGTTTGAAGGTGGGCCATCCAATCCCAAAGTTATGATTTTTCATTATGTAATTGGGTGTTTATGCTTGTTTTTCCTGGGCACATTTGGGAAGATATAGACTTTAGTTGTAGTATTCATGTAGTAAGCATGCAAGAGTTCATTACATCATTTGTATCTTGAAGATGGACTTGTCTTACACAAGGGAGAAAGGCACTACGATTTATGTGAGGCAAAACCTAAAGGAAATTTGAAGGACCGAGGGTTTGTGGAAAAGAAATTGTAGAAATACCTGGAATGTTTTGCTTGGAGAGCTTGTGTGAGGATAGCTTGATGAAATATCAAAAGTGAAAGCTTGTGTGAGGCAAGATTGGTGAAATAACAAGGATGAACATGTTAGTATTGATGCTAGCTTGTTGTGAAGTCTTTGGTGTGACTAGATAACTTGGTGGGATGTCTTGCTAGGCATTTGTATTGCTGGTTAGGGTTCGCTATTAATGGTGGATGCCCTAGCTAGGGTTTGGAGGAACTTGAAAGTTGAGAGTCCTAGCTTGTGATAAGCTTGAAGAACTATCATGTACCTTGTGATAAGTTGTCCATATGTACATCAAACATAATTCTTATGCACACTTTGCTGCCTAGACTCCAAACATTGTGTACTTGTAGATCTGATTTTCAGCATATTTCCCATGGTGAACAAATATTTTCTAATGCTGCTTGGCATACTGAGTTATCATAAACAATTAACATATTTTGTTGAGTGATTAAACAAGTATATGGAAGCATAGATGGAAAAATTGTGTCTGTAACAAACCTGTTAGCAAGTTATTTTCAGATCTGTTCTATCTTGAGGAATGTGCCCTAAGGGATGGAAACATAACTCCCTTGAAGTTTGTACAGTGTTTATTTTCTTGCGCTTCATTGTGTATTTGGTTGGACATAAATGAAATATATATAATGCTATATTCTATGTTTCAGAAATTCAGACTCAACACTAAGGCTGAAACTTCACAGGAAATTGATCTCGGAAACCTCAAGGTTGACTCTTGAGGTGAAATTTTTGAATTTGCATTGATCAAAGATTTCTCAAAATTTTCACAATAAATCACGATTCATGACTCATGACTCATCAATATCATTAGCGTATGTTGAATCCTCCAGAATGCCCTCTAGATCAAAGTTTGCACTGGATGTGCTCCCCTCTTGAGGGGTGCCCCTCAAGGTCCAACACTTGACTCAACCACCTCCAGTGGATTAAATGACCCCAAGTCTATCTAACAGACATCATCCTCTAGGATTTACAAGGTTTATCAGTCCATCTAATCTTACATCACCAGATAAATGAGTTTAGGGTTTACAAGGCTTTGCTTTGCATATATGTTGAAAGCCAAAAATATATCCACATTCTCTCTATGTGAGGTCTGATGGAATTGATTCAACCAGAAAACCTCCTGGAATGGGGTTATTCATTTAACTTGTAACATTGAAATATAGTTTAAATAAAGTAATGATAAATATATCCATCAACTTTAGGAATTAACATCCAAGGTTCTCCCTCTTCTATACCTATAAAGAGCTTATTGTTTTATTATTCTATTTTTTCCTTCCTTTTTTTATTTTTTTAATTACGTTGATGCATCAGCTGAACAGACTCAACCAAGTCATATTTTTCTAACTCATCCATGTGAAGGTGACTTGGCTGAATCAAATGTTGACTCAAGCTCTGGAGCAGTTGGCATCTGAGTTGGACTGGTTTTGGCCAAAAAAACCATCTGAATCTGCCAAGCTAAGTTGACTCATCCGAGTCTAATAATATGGCTTTCACCATCCTTGTATATTTTAGCAACACAATCATAGCAATAGCAAGGGAAAGAAGTTCCATCCACAGGAGTATGGCCACCTCAATGGCAGGCCTATGACCCACAAGCAAGTTATAAGATGAAGATGAAGATGGATTTCCTAAAGAAGATGAAGAAAATTCTATAATCTTCCCTCAAACTCTCAGCTTGTGTAGAAAATGTAGGGATCCTTGGTGCTCATTCTGATTGATTATACTATATCTCCCCATCAGAATTTTCTATGTTCCATGATGCCAATACAGTCCATATGTATTTACACTGTGGCCGTGCAGCAAGAAAGGCTAAGGTGAGAAACAGATGCATCATTCACAATGGAAGGAATGGAGGAGGGAAATCTAGCCTCTAACACGATGGTTAGTGATCTTTCACTAAGCTTTGAGTGCTTTCAAACCGCATCTGATTATCAATGCTATTGGCACCTAGCTGCAATTTCTTCAGCTTCAGATCTGTACCATAAAGAAGTCAACACCCAAACAACTGAATAGCCTAGAGGTCGTAGATATGAGGTAAGTTGGTAATTCTGTGTTTTTATTTCCTCATCTATTCCTTGTGTTCTAAACAGGAAATAATCCCAGTAAAACATGCTGCTTTTATATGGTCAAAAATGTACATATCACATGTCTATCCAGAGTTTATATTTTGCTAGCTTGTTTATGGGGTTCTTAGTACTTACCTAGTACATAGATTTAAATAATTTTTCCTTTTGCTGACCTCAATATAAGTATTGAAGATAGCTGAGTAAGAAGTGAATAATTTTCCCACTATCAAGAGTGCGTTGTCAAGGTATGTTAAAGTTAAAAGCTGCTTATTTGTATTATAATGATCTAGTTTACTTAAAAGGGAAAAACAACCAAAAAATGTAACACCATAACACCTCCTCCATTTGTTAGGTCTGTTGTAAGGTTTGAAAGACTAAAATTCTGAGGCAGCTGTCCAAGTGATCTGAGTGAGTCCCTTAGGCTGCTTCCTCCAATGTCTGGGACAACCTGTAATGTGCCAACTCCATTTGGACCCGCTGTGTCACCAGATAAGAATGGCACATCAAGGGGCATAAGATTTGTACCGATGCCTGAAATATCAGTCGAATTGAAGGGGAAATGACTACTTGACATGGTTGAAGCTGGACTTAATGACATGTCAGTCATAGATGATACACCACTGCAAGGTGTTTGCATAGCAGAACCTACTTCCATAGAACTGTCTGTAATATTACTGTGTCAGCAACCACTATATCAAGACCACTTCTTCAGCTGAAAAATGGCCTCCCTATGAATTAAAACATCTAAAAGAGCATTAACATTTCAATTTGAGAAACAAAAGGAAGAAAATAAGTCTTACTCTGTTGCGGAGCTCCTCCGAATTGACTGAAAATTTCCCTGAGCAGGAATTCCATTCACTACAACTGGACTAGATAGTCCACATGACATGGAAACTAGATGGAGATGTCCAGTTGCTGGAAGAAGGGGTTGTGGCAAGACAGGGTGCCCCATGGGTAGATGCTGGACTGCACTGCAAATAGGGTGAAAATGAGTAATGACAATTCCAACAATCAGATGCCAATAAAAGGGGCAACAAAACAACGAGATAGAAGAGGTCAAGAAAATTTACCAGGTGAAGGGTGCATGCCATTTTGCATAGGAACCAAAGGACCAGTTGGTGGCACCTGTAGTCTCATAAGCTGATACTGTTGTTCTAGCAAACGATTGAATAATATGATCTGTTGCTTTAACTTCAACCTTGTGTAATAAGCTTTAAAGAAGTCACGATTCTGTTCTTCTAACTTCTGCCACACTGCAATTTTATCTTTATCATACATCGTAGTCACATAATTGTCCCAATAATATCCCATTACACTTTTGGCCATGCTTCAAGACAATGTTAGTTATTCAGTCAGAATGCAAACATTAGGCACCAAACAAAGTGTAAGTAAAAATTATTGAAATTTCCTTGTCAAACTCATGGTAAACTTTGCTTTAGACTGGTGTGTTATGCTGCACACTTTCTGGTGTATCGTCTTCAGACTGGTGTGTAAAATCCAAGGTTCTCCCTCTTTTATACCTGTAGAGAGCTTATTGTTTTACTATTCTAATTTTTTCTTCCTTTTTTTCTTTTTTTAATTATGTTGATGCATCAGCTGAACAGACTCGACCAAGTCAGATTTTTTCTAACTCATCCATGTGAAGGTGACTCACCTGAATCAGATGCTGACTCAAGCTCTGGAGCAGTAAGCATCTGAGTTGGACTAGTTTTGGGCTGTTAGCTTCAGTCGTATTAAGCACTTTTCTAATTTTTTAGCTTCAGTCTAAGTTCAGTTAGGCACATGCACTCTAGTAAATAGGGTGCACGCTTGCATGCCTCAGATCATCTTCACTTGAGGCATTGTTGTGCATGTGTCTAGGTTTATTGTACCTACTCTTCTCCTCAATCTATAAAGGAAAAGGTAAAGGTATAGATTTATTCATTGAGTGTTCAGTTCAGCAGCTAGCAGTGAGTTGCTTTTCTATAGCAGATATTCATTTTCAGAAGTAATGAAAAGCAATGATAGGTTTTTCCAGTCAGTTTACTATGTTTCCATTATATATTTATGTGTTTATAGATTCTAGCAATAATTACAGGGTGCATTTTTTAGTAGCTTTAAGATTTTAGCTGTTTAGTTTCATGTAGGAATTCTCTTAGAGTGCAGAATCTGTTTCCCATGGTTTGGAAAATCAAAATGGTACCAGAGCACAGTTTCTGAAATCTCCCAGATTCCAGGTATGGAGAGGCAAGTTGTCTAGAGTAGAGAGTTGTCAGAGGGTTTCAGTGTGCAGTATGTCCAAGCTTCAATGACTGAAAGATATGTGCCAATGTTCAGTTGTCAGAGGGTTTCAGTGTGCAGTATGTCCAAGCTTCAATGACTGAAAGATCTGTGCCAATGTTCAGCATATGCGACTGAGAAGACTTTTGGGGTGTGAAACGCTAGTTGACCCAGTTAGCCAAGAATGAAATTTGTTCAATGGAGCTGCAGTAATGGACATTCCCTATATGTAAGAGAGTCACTTGTTGGAGGCAGTGTCCAACTTTAAGAACCTCCGGAAATGGAAGATTTATGGTATCATATGGAGAAGTTGCACTGCTTATAGATTGCAAAGATCTGGCAAGACAACAAGAAGATAGTAGGTATGAAGCAAAACCTGATGGATTCAATTAAGGATCCCCTAATTCCTCATATCATTGGGACAAAGACTGCCAAAGGTATGTAAGATGCCTTAGGAACCCTGTATCAAAGTGTGAACATATCCAAGAAGATGCTCCTAAGGAACAAGCCCACCACTGCTTGCATGAGCAAAACAGATATAGTAGCAAGCTATCTCATGAAAGTAGAAAAGCTGAGAGATCATATTGTTGCAGTGTGGCACACAGTTGAGGATGATGAGCTAGTTCACATTTCTCAACCAGTTACAAGGACGATGATGATGTACCATCTAATACCCCAGTTTTGATCCCTGGATTAGCAATGCATATATGTGCATATAATGAAAGGCTGAGTGTTAAACGATGTAATAACTATCACACACTGAGGGTTAATAATAATAAAAATACAAACGGGCTGCAAATGGAGGACAAAATATAGGGGGCTACCATTCCACAAGAGAGGAAAGAAAGGGGGCTTAGGGGGCTCAAAGGGGGGCAAAGAGAAATAATATTATTTTATTCTAAGCCTAAGACACCTACCTCATATTATCCTAAATCATATCAACCTTGGAGTTGGTGGGGAAGTGAGATATGTGAGCTTCTTGGGAAGACATGTGGTGAGTTGTGACCATGCAAATATAATCCAAGACTTGTGGTTTTTGTGGGGGAGTTTCTAATCATTCTTCCCAGAGGTTGCCTTATAGAAAGTCTTGATGGCCTCTTTGGCCATGTCCATGCCCTCATAAATGTATCCATTGGAGGTTTGTCTCCATCCATGATCCTCAACAATTTCACAAGGGGCTCGGGCGTGCTAACAAGCTTGCTGATTTTATAAATTATTTTTAAAGGGAGACACTTCCACAACAATTGCATCCAGTTTTGTGTTCTCTTTCCAAAATAGCCATCCATGGCTACAAAACATCCATCACAATGCTTGATACTCATTTAGAAGGCTGAGGGAGAAAAAGTATGTGACAAAGCATGTCAGAATGGAGCAAATGAGCTTGCCCTCTATGAACTCTCTCATAAGGTTCAACACCCAAGCATGATTATAAATGTACTTGGTTGTTCATTTTCACTTGCGAACAATATCTTGCACCCACTCAAACTTTCACATGTCCTCCAAAAATGCAAGGGGAAGAATAGTAGGGTATTTTGGACATAGTAATTTTCCATCTGCCACATAATTTGCAGAATTGTCCATGATTACTTGGACAACATTTTTAACCCCAACTTCTTCCACAACATCCATCAAGAATGAATATATCATATTTCCATCCTTTTCATGTGACAATGCATCAATAGGTTTCAAGAGTATGGTTATTTTAGGGAGAGCCACAAGAATATTGATGATTGTTCTACTCCTCTGATTTGTCGACCCATCTGAAAATATTGAGGAGTTTCAAAGGATTTTGGCAAGTCTTAAGCAATTTCAAAGGAGTTTCACGAGCCCTGAGGAGTTTCATAGGAGTCTAGGGGAGTGGAGAGTATACTGTATTATAGAAGAGTCTATGTGAGTAACTATTTTCAACGGTGACTCAGTGAGACTTTGTTGATGATTGTAGCAGTTGACAGGTACTTCTCCATTGGCTAGGTGTTAAGTATGCGAACGGTCATCAAAAGTCTCCTTAGGATACTTGCACAATTTATTGAGTAAATTGCTTTTCTGATTTAGCTTAAGTCTAACTTAAGAAAAGCACATAATTGGAATCTAAGTTGGTGTTGGAATTTCTAAGTCTAACCCGTTAGAAACCCTTCATGTACTTTCTAATTTATTCGTACCTACTTGTTCTGTTAATTAACAAGTTATTTACCATGTAAACACTGGAAATAAATACAAGTACATGCTCAACACATTACAGATCATCAACTGAAGGAAACAAAACAAGCACACAAGTGACATCATTGTTTTTGGAGCAATGTCCCCGGAAAAACCCAATGTGGGAAAACCGGTGCAGCTATCTGAGGATTCTATTATTATGTAGTTTCTGAATACAATTTGCGTGCCAAAACTGGCTCACCCAACAGAGAATAATCTCGGCAGTAGTACCTCTCCTTCGGAGACAGATGCTCCAGATGAAACCCCAGATAAACACTCCGGCAGCTCCTCAGCTCCAATCTACCCCACCAAAAACCCCAGCGTCAGCCTCTTCTGTCCTTTGTGTCAGCTTTCCCGGCAGGTCCCGACAGTTTCGGCTTTTGCCCTCTGCGTCAGCTTTCCCGACAGTTCCGAAAGTTCTGGCTTCTGCCCTCTGCATTAGCTTTCCCAGTTGTTATGGTAGTTCCCATTGTTCCCGGCAGTTCCGACTTCTGCCCTCTGCGTCTGTTTTCCCGGCTATTCCGGCAGTTCCCGTTGTTCCCGATAGTTTCAGCTTCTGCCTTCTGCGTCACCTTTCCTGGTTGCTGCGCTGATCCTCCTGGCACTATCTCTGCATCTCTGCTTCTGTATTCACTGCTCCTCAGTTGCAACTCCTGATCACTCTCTCAACTTTCTCAGCAAACCCAGCCCCAGAAAGTCGAAATGTTGATCTCTTGGTGTATATTCCAAGTGACCCTCAAGCCTCCTCTTATACTTTTCTCGTTGACAAATCAATAGCCGAGATTAAGTCCCCAATCAATGGCTAAGATTAGATCTGGCTTGATCCATGACTTTTGGACCATTCTAACACAGTTTTATATTAATTTACATTAATATTTTAATTTCCCTAAGTTTAGACTTAGGGACTCCATTAAAAATATTAATTATTTTAATATCTCCCAAACTGTTTAGAATCTGCCCAAACCCTTTTTGGGTATTGGAGATCCTCCAAATTTCGTGGCTAGAGCACATCCGATGCTACCCCAAATCAACACTCCCTCTTAGCGAGGACTATGCTCTAGCAATACTCCTCATTGAGTATTACTCTGATCATCCGACATCGGTCGCTGATGCTAGGCCTGTTGCCCATCATCTGCACTGTTGCATCCCATACTGCCGCTCATGGCTCTGCCACTGCCACTGCTGCATCTGTAAGACAACTCCCTCTGCATCTGTGCTGCTGCCCATGGCCCTGCCAGTGCCAATGTTATGTCTACACTGCATCCCCTCTCATCATGCTACATCATGCTGCCCATAGCACCACCACTGCTAACTGTTGCACTGCAACTTAGTTACTGAGAAGTAAGTAACTGATCTCCCAACTCTAACATCTCTGTCAGGCTAGAGACACTCCCGATGCTGAAGCTCCCTCTGTCGCTGACAAGTGCTCCCTCTCTGACCTCTGCGTTGCTACAAAACTCCCTGTATCTCGCACCGTTGCACACCTCTCTGTGCCATCTTGCAGTGGTGCAACACTCCTCTGCCTCTCTCACTGTTGCAGCCTGCTAGCCTTGCGTTATCCTAGGAATCCTACACTGTATCTCCCTCTGTCGCTCCATCTACATCTGTCTCTACTGACATCGCCAGTAATGCTACTCCTCGTCGAGGCTCCCGTAGTAAGGTCTAATCCAAGAGGCTGGGTACCTCAAGGATCCTGCCCCTCATCACCTGTAGTCCGCCTGACTACAACTCAATGTCTCCCCACTTCTTCTCAAGTGGCACATGAGTACTCATGGCACAATCGTCATCCCTCAAGGTGAAGGCCTTGATACGATGTTTATCTAGAATGGACAGGATCCTGGCCTTCTAGACCACAAAGTTGGACGCTCCATCCAACTTATCCTGATCACTCATCCCATTCACGGCCATCTCTCTACTCTTCTTTGTCGACTCCTCCGAGCCTCTCTACTTCCTGCCTAGAAGTTCTCAGTTCGACTCCTGCTGAGTCTCTCTACTTCTCGTCTAGAAGTTCTCTTTTAGACTCCCTCTGAGTCCCGATTTCCCTCCTGGAAATCCTTTTGCCAACGGTCAAGTTGCCCCTTTTCGATCGTTTGTGCAACTGCACCACTCATCTGGATTCCTTGGCTAGAAATCCACCTCGGCAACAACTCCCTCCCCTGTTAGATACTGTTCTGACTACAATACCCCACCAACTTCACTTTGCAACTTACCCACAACCTCCTAAGCCCCAGCAAACTAAAGGTTAGAGCTTCTAGGCTCTGTGCAATCCCGGCGCCAACAAAATTCGCACCTCTTGGCCACGGGCATCAATCATTCCTGACTGAGAAAGATGACAGGGCACTGCGTAGGTCGATTCTGCTCCCCTTTGCCATTGCGTTGATCCCCTTCCTCACTCAAACTTGATGATGCAGGCACTACGTCACCCCTCCTTGTTTCTTCTCTGCTAGGAGCAACTTCTGTCACTTGAGACAACTGTTTTTTGCTGTCGCTGCTCTGCTCGACTGATGTCCCCAATTCTCCTATAATCTGCAACCATGCTCTGATACCATGTTGTAATTTTGTAAGTCTAACCCGTTAGAAACCCTTCACGTACTTCCTAACTTATTCCTACCTACTTGTTCTGTTAATTAACAAGTTATTTACCATGTAAATATTGGAAATAAATACAAGTACATGCTCAACACGTTACAGATCATCAACTGAAGGAAACAAAACAAGCACACAAGTGACACTGTTGTTTTTGCACTAATGTCCTCAGAAAAACCCAATGTGGGAAAATCGGTACAACTATCTGAGGGTTTTATTATTATGCAGTTTCTGAATACAATCTGGGTGCCAAAACCGGCTCACCCAATAGAGAATAATCTCGGCAGTAGTACCTCTCCTTCGGAGACAGATGCTCCGGCTGAAACCCTGGATAAACACTCCGGCAGCTCCTCAGCTCCAATCTGCCCCACGAAAAACCCCAGCGTCAGCCTCTAGGGACTACGTCAGCCTCTTCTGCCCTCTGCGTCAGCTTTCCCGGCAGTTCCCGATAGTTTCAGTTGTTCTCAGCAGTTTCAGCTTCTGCTCTTTCTGTCAGCTTTCCAAGTTGTTCCAGCAATTCCGGCTGTTCCTGGTAGTTCCAGCTTCTGCCCTCTGCATCAACATTCTCGACAGTTTCGGTGTCTGCCCTTTGCGTCAGCTTTCTTGACAGTTCCCGGCAGTTCCGACTTCTGCCCTCTACGTCAGCTTTCCTGGCTGTTGCGTTGATCCTCATGGCACTATCTCTGCCTCTTTGCTTCTATATTCACTGCCCCTTAGCTGCAACCCCTAATCACTCTCTCAACTTTCTCAGCAAACCCAGCCCCAGAAAGTCGAAATCTTGATCTCTTGGTGTATACTCCAAGTGACCCTCAAGCCTCCTCTTATACTTTTCTCGTTGACAAATCAACAACCGAGATTAAGTCCCTAATCAACTGTTAAGATTAGATCTGGCTTGATCGATGACTTTTGGACCATTCTAACACAGTTTTATATTAATTTACATTAATATTTTAATTTCCCTAAGTTTAGACTTAGTTACTCCATTAAAAATATTAATTATTTTAATATCTCCCAAACTGTTTAGAATCTTCCCAAACCCTTTCTGGGTATTAGAGATTTCATGTGCCTTAGCCTCTCCACCAAATTTCGTGGCTAGAGCACATCCGATGCTACCCCAGATCAATAGTTGGACTGGTTTTGGCCAAAAAAACCATCTGAATCTGCCAAGCTAAGTTGACTCATCCAAGTCTAATAATATGGCTTTCACCATCCTTGTATATTTTAGAAACACAATCATAACAACAGAAAAGGAAAGAAGTTACATCCATAGGAGTATGGCCACCTCAATGTCAGGCCTATCACCCACAAGCAAGTTATAAATGACATTATTTCCCTCAAAAATGGATTTCCTAAAGAATATGAAGAAAATTCCATAATCTTCCCTCAAACTCTCATCTTGTGTAGAAAATGTAGGGATCCTTGGTGCTCATTCTGATTGATTATACTATATTTCTCCAGCAGAATTTTTTATGTTCCATGATGCCACTATAGTCCATATGTATTTACACTGTGGCTGTGCAGCAAGAAAGGCTGAGGTGCGAAACAGATGCATCATTCACAATGGAAGGAATAGAGGATGGAAATCCATCCCCTAACACGATGGTTAGTTTTCTTTCACTAAGCTTTGAGTGCTTTCAAATGACATCAAATTATCAATGCTATTGGCACCTAGCTGCAATTTCTTTAGCTTCAGATCTGTACCATAAAGAAGTCAGCACGCAAACAACTAAATAGCCTAGAGGTCATATATATGAGGTAACTTGGTCACTGTGTGTCTTTATTTCCTCATCTATTTCTTGTGTTCTAAACAGGAAATAATCCCAGCAAAACATGTTGCTTTTATACAATAAAAAATCTACATATCACATGTCTATCCAGAGTTTTTATTTTTCTAGCTTGTTTATGGGGTTCCAAATGAAGTAAAAGAAAATGGATGGAATTCTTTACCTTTCATAATATTATTTTCGAACCAAAACTTTTAAATGTCTCACCTTCAAATCAAGAACTTTTTCAAGGCCTATAGGAAATAAGGGTATGATTTTTCTAGGGATAAATCAATGTAAAGGCTTCCCCTGCACCCTCCTGTAACATAGAACCATCGTTGAACAATGTCTAGAAGTTAGTTTCTAATTAGGTTAGAATATCTAGCACTATCTATATCCACAAACAGAACAAATTTATGCGGAGTTGAAGATATTATCTAGGAAGATGAAAGCAACAGGATATGTCCCCAGTACAAAATTTGTTTTGAGTAATGTGGAGGAGGAGCAGAAAGAACAGGTTCTTTGTTACCATAGTGAAAAATTGGCAATTTCATTTGGGCTCATCAACACATCACTAGGGACTGTGATTCGAGTTATCAAGAACCTTAGAGTCTGTGTTGACTTCCACTCTACAACAAATTTCATCTCTAAGATTGTTGCACGAGAAATTGTTCTAAGAGATACAAACTGTTTCCATCATTTCAAGGATGGGCAGTGTTCTTGTGTGTTGATTTGGGGTAGCATCGGATGTGCTCTAGCCATGAAAATTGGTGGAGAGGCTAAAGCACATGAGATCTCCAATACCCATAAATGGTTTGGGAAGAATCTAACCAGTTGGAAGATATTAAAATAATTAATATTCTTAATGGATTCTCTAAGTCTAAACTTAGGGAAAATAAAATATTAATGTGAATTAATATAAAACCGAGTTAGAATGGTCCAAAAGTCATGGATCAACCCAGATCTAATCTTAGTCATTGATTAGGGACTTAGTCTCGATCGTTGAATTGTCAATGAGAAAAGTATAAGAGGAGGCTTGAGGGTCACTTGGAGAACATACCGAGTTGATAAAGATTTTGATTTCTAGGGTAGGGTTCGCTGAGGAAGTCGAAAAAGTGATCAGAGTTGCAGTTGAGGGGCAGTGGATACGTAAGCAGAGAGGCAGTAGTACCAAGAGGGTCAGCGCAGAAGCTTGGAGAGAGGGACACAGAGCCAGCCAAGGCTCACGCAGAGGTAGCCAAGAGCTGCGCAATGCCTCAGAGAGCCAGCATGGGTGATGCAGAGGCTCTAAGGGCTGAAGTAGTGCCTCCAGAGGTTGATGCAGGGCGAGCTAGGGTGATGCTGGGTAGACACTGGGCCAGAAAGGGCTGACGCAATCCCTAGACGTTGACGTTGGGGTTTTCATGGGGCAGATTGGAGCTGGGAGTTGTCAGAGTGTTTATCCGGGGTTTCGGACGGAATATCTGCTTCCCAGTAGAAAGGTACTACTGCCGAGATTATTCTCTGTTGGGTGAGCCGGTTTTGACACCCAGATTGTATTCAAAAACTGCATAATAATAAAACCCTCAAATAGTTGCACCGGTTTTCTTGCACTGGGTTTTTCCAGGGACATTGGTCCAAAAACAATGGTGTCACTTGTGTGCTTGTTTTGTTTCCTTCAGTTGATGATCTGTAATGTGTTGAGCATGTACTTGTATTTATTTTCAGTATTTACATGGTAAATAACTTGTTAATTAATCAAAACAAATAGGCAAAAATAAATCAGAAAAGTACATGAAGGGTTTCTAACAATTAGACTTAGAAATTCTAACATGGTATCGAAGCATGGTTGCAAATCACAGGAGCACCGAGGACATCAGCTAAGCAGATCAGCAATAGTAGAAAATAGTTGTCCCGAGTGACAGAAGTTGTTCCTAGTAGAGAAGCAACAAGGAAGGGGTGATGCAGTGCCTGCATCATCAAGTTTGAGCCGGGAAGAGGATCAGCGCAGTGGCAGAGGGGAGCAGACTCGACCTACGCAGTGCACGGTCATCTTTCTCAGTCAGGAAGGATTGACGCCCGTGGCCAAGAGGTGCGAATTTTGTTGATGCCGAGATTGCACAAAGCCTAGAAGCTCCAACCTTCAGTTTGCTTGAGCTTAGGAGGTTGTGGGTAAGTTGCAGAGTGAAGCTGGTCGGGTATTGTAGTCAGAACAATACCTAACAGGGCAAGACCAAGGAGGAGGGAGTTGCTACCGAGGATTTCTAGCCAAGAAATCCGGATCAGTGGTGCAGCGGCACTAACGATCAGAGTGGGGGCATCTCGACATTGGCAGAAGGGTTTCCAGGAGGGAAATCGAGGCTTAGAGGGAGTCACACCAAGAACTTCCAGGAGGGAAGTAGAGGGGCAGAGAGATGGCAATGAACAGGGTAAGAGACTAGGACAGACTAAACGGATCCTCAAACTTCGTAGTCTGGAAGGCCAGAATCTTGTCCGTTCGAGACAGGAATCGTGTCAAGCACTTCGCCTTGAGGACGATAGTGATCCCAATTGACCCAACTGAGAACAACAAGTACAAGGAGGCAATGGCGAGGGCAAAGAGCATCATCCTTGACGGGGTAAAGGACCATGTAGTACCACATATTGCCGAAAAGGACACGGCAAATGAGATGTGGGAGGCCCTAAAGAAATTGTACCAACATACTTCTTTGCAGAGAAGGATGCTACTTGAAAATCAGCTGCGATCATACCAGATGCAGAAAGGGGAGCATATAGACACCTTCCTCAGTCAATTGAAGGAGATCCAGGATCAACTGAATACCATAGTGTCCACGCCAGATCAAGAATTGATGGTGAGAACAGCCCTGAACACAGTCTCAGAAGATTGGGAGGTGTTTGTCCAGAGCATACTGGGCAAGGTGACCCTTCCAGATTGGGAGGAAATGTGGGAGTCTCTTTCCCAAGAAGATATCAGAAGGCTAAGAAAGGCAAGAAGCAATGGCAAGGGGATCAGAATCAAGAAGGAGGAAGAAGAGGATGTTGCCCTAGCATCTGAGGGAAAGCAGGAGAAATGAAAGAAGAAGGACCTCTCCAAGGTCAAATGCTTCCACTGTGGGGAATTGGGTCACTATGCGAGCCAGTGTCCGAGGAAGAAGAGCAAGGGAGAGGCTTCCGAGACCAAGGTTGTGCCAGCAAGGGCAGAGAAGGAAGTGGACACAAATGAATGAATGTGCCATAAATGCTCACATGCCACTTGAGCAAAAGTGGGGAGACATTGCGCTGTAGTCAGACAGACTACATGCAATGAGGGGTAGGATCCTCGAGGTACCCAACCTCTTGGATTATACCTTGCTACGGGAGCCCAGAAAAGGAGTAGCAGGATTGGCAGATGTCGGTAGAGACAGATGCGGATGGAGCGACAAAGGGAGCTACAATGCAGGAGTTCCAATACAGCGTGATGCAGCAGTGCGAGATGCACAGAGTTGTTGCAACAGCGCAAAGGTCAGAGAAGGAGCACTTGTCAGCGACAGAGGGAGCTTCAGCATCGGGAGTGTTTTTAGCCTAACGGAGATGTCAGATTTCAGAGATTAGTTACTTACTTCTCAATAACTGAGTTGCAGTGCAGCAGTTAGCAGTGGCAATGCTATGGGCAGCATGATGCAGCATGATGAGAGGGGTTGCAGTACAGATGCAGCAATGGCAATGGCAGGGCCATGAGCAACAACATGGATGTAGAGGGAGCTGTCGTACAGATGCAGTGGTGGCAGTGGCAGGGCCATGGGTAGCAGTACATGATGCAGTAGTGCAGACGATCTTGGGCAACAGGGGTAGCATCAGCACAGTGACCGATGCTAGATGATCAGGGTGATGCTCAGTGAGGAGTATTACTATAGCACAGTCCTCGCTAAGAGGGAGTGTTGATTTGGGGTAGCATCGGATGTGCTATAGCCACGAAAGTTGGTGGAGAGGCTAAAGCGCATGAGATCTCCAATACCCAGAAATAGTTTGGGAAGAATCTAACCAATTTGGGAGATATTAAAATAATTAATATTTTTAATGGAGTTCCTAAGTCTAAACTTAGGGAAAATAAAATATTAATGTGAATTAATATAAAACTGAGTTAGAATGGTCCAAAAGACATGGATCAAGCCAAATCTAATCTTAGCCGTTGATTAGGGACTTAATATCGGCCGTTGAATTGTCAACGAGAGAAGTATAAGAGGAGGCTTGAGGGTCACTTGGAGAACACACCGAGTTGATCAAGATTTCGATTTTCTGGGGAAGTCTTTGCTGAGGAAGTCGAAAGAGTGATCAGAGTTGCAGCTGAGGGGCAGTGAATACAGAAGCAGAGAGGCAGAGACAACACCAAGAGAGTCAGCGCAGAAGCCAGGAGAGAGGGACGTAGAGCCAGCGAGAGGTTCACGCAGAGCCAACCAAGGCTCACATAGAGGCAGCGAGGAGTTGCGCAGTGCCTCAAAGAGCTAGTGTCGGTGACACGGAGGCTCTAAGAGCTGATGCAGTGCCTCCAGAGGCTGGCGCAGGGTGAGCTAGGGTGACGCTGGGCCAGAAAGGGTTGACGTAGTCCCTAGAGGCTGACGCTGGAGTTTTTGTGGGGCAGATTGGAGCTGAGAGCTGTCGAAGTGTTTATCCGGGGTTTCAGCCGGAGCATCTGTCTCCGAAGGAGAGGTACTACTGCCGAGATTATTCTCTATTGGGTGAGCCAGTTTTGGCACCCAGATTGTATTCAGAAACTGCATAATAATAAAACCCTCAGATAGTTGCACCGATTTTCCCACATTGGGTTTTTCCGAGGACATTAGTGCAAAAACAACGGTGTCACTTGTGTGCTTGTTTTGTTTCCTTCAATTGATGATCTGTAATGTGTTGAGCATGTACTTGTATTTATCTTCAGTATTTACATGGTAAATGACTTGTTAATTAATCAGAACAAGTAGGCAGCAATAAATCAGAAAAGTACATGAAGGGTTTCTAACAATTAGACTTCGAAATTCCAACATTGTGGAGATTATTGATGACACCAAGTGAAAAAAATGAAAGTCAAAATCATGTATGGTCTAAGGGAAAAGGCAGGGGATTCGACATAGTTTTTAATTACCATTGTCTTGTGCTCAGAGCTAGATCAGTGGAATATATTTGACATCTCTTCTACTATATGCAGATTAAAGTTGATTACTTGCATGGGTTTTGAAGGCCAGATTGGTCTTCTTTTGGTATCCATTATGGATTGTTCAAAATGACTTCAAAGTTCATAGCTTTGGGATTTTTGTATTTTTGCATTCTACATTTGATGCTAAAGAAACACCTTTCAAGCTTGCAAATAAGGTAATAATATGTTTGAATGATTCCTGGTAAATAATTCATAATTATAATGATGCTAACTAGCTCTTTGAAATTTTGTTTAATTTCCAGATATTTAGCAAAATATTGGTGAACAATGGGAGCCTAATGTCAGATACAAAGAAAGCTTCGGTGTTATTAAAATTATTTTCCAGAAACAAGCCCCCTGAAATATTAAGACATGTAACACAATTTCATAGCACTCATTGGTACATGTGAAGTTCCTGGAGTTATCATGGAGCAATAAGGGGTCAGGGAGAGAGGCAATAGCTAAGCGCCTAGATAGATTCCTTCAAAAAGAGTTGGGTTCTTAATGGATCCAGGAAGATTCAGTTCTTGGGCGGGATCAGGGAGGAGATATGATCTCCTTCCAATCTTTTTCCAAGTGGGCATTTGGTACTTCAACCCCTCACCCATCCTTTAATTTTATTTCCTGCGTTAAGTATGTTCATGATGATGGAGAATGTACCATGCAAGTCATTCCAGAAATCTTCATAAAAATTAGAAGTATCATTAAATCCTAGGTAAAGAATACTTTTCACATTTTTGGTGCTACTCTTCTTTGAAGAGAAAATAGAATTGATAAATTATATATGGGCTTTCCAAATGTTCGGTTTTCAGAAGACATCAAGGTCACTTTAGCTACATTGGAGAAAGAGAGAGGGCACCTTTTCGCATGGCAATAAGCTAAATGGAGAATAAATAGTAGTCACTTGGCTCAAGGATGAAGATGAGAGTACAAAATTCTTTGAGTCATGCAAAATGAAAGAAGGTACAAAATACTATTTGGAAGATCACTAATGTGAAAATACTAGAATGTACTATATTTGACGATACCTAGAGCAACAACACCATGATCAAGGGGAACATGTTCACCCACAATATTATCGCCAATAGGTTGAAAATGTTCAACAACAAGAATCAAGGTTGACACTACAACAATATTTTAGTTCTCCTGAAGCCATTGAGGTATGTATACATGTTTGGATATTTTCTTTATTTGAAAAAGTGGATGTAGAAGGGCCATATTTGTCACCTCCAGTAAATTGGAATCTCTACTACTATCACTCAAGCTCTATTGAGTGATCAAGAAAGACTTCACCAGCTTTTGGAACAACACCCAAAATTGATGCAAATGCTCTGGGTATCTTTTATAACTTCAACATTTTTTTGATAGTGACCTTGAATGTTGGAGTAATGTTAGTTACATTTTGTTGAATAGTTTGTGCTATTTGACTAATCCTCACTATGCCATTTGGTTGTAGCATCAACATTTGTTTTCTTCAACTGATATATTCACATTCCTTGGTTAATAATCTATTTATTTCATAGGTGCATATGTAGCAATACAAATTTGTCATCTATCACAATTTTCACATTGATATTTCTATCACATGCTTTATGTTGCATCTCTTCACTATATGTGCTATCTGGATTGCATCACATATTTGACATTACATCAAAAAGACTACATAGACTGTTAATCTTTGTAGCATGTGCTATGTATATTCCTGCACGAGCGTTAACTATTTTTTCCTGATAACTATACTCATAATCCATAATGCCATTGGCCAAACATGCAGTGCACATGGTGTTGTAGCCTTGAAGTCTCTTTTTGGACTTGATTTTGGGTCATCGGACCATCAAACTGAAGAAAAGTTGAAATATGTGTTTTCCATGATGGACCTTCTTACAAAGAAAATAAATGACCATAGCACAAATGTTTCATTGCACATAGGGACTACCTTAGAGCAAGTAACAAACCTTGAAGCTAATGTTTCTTTAAGCATGTTTCATTTTAATCTAGTTCTTTCTTGTCTTTATTTCTTTCTACTAACTAATAGTTTATGATGGCAGACTAAGACAACTGTTAGAGCAATTCTTTGTTTGTTAAAGAAACCTACAGGTATAATTCAGCTGTCAGAGATAGTGCCAAAAAAAGAGCTTCCATATTCTGTAATTGAGATTACAGTTTCATCTTGGGAGTTTCCACCTCATCGATCTATTAATCCTAATGAAGATTTCAAAAGAGTCAACACCCTCCAATGAAAAAACCAAAGAATGAGTCTAGAGTATTGAAACAATTGATGATTCTTATTTTGTAGGGGGTATTGCAGACAAATTTATGTGGGCACTATAGGCCTACATTGTCTGTGTTTTCATTAAAGAGAAAATTGGCTTAAGTGGATGGCCCAAATAGGCATCAGTGAATTGAAGCCATTGGTCAAAGAGCCGTGGCAGGAGCCAAAGCCACTGTCTTGTTTGTTCGTACAGGAGGTACAATTGTTTTCGCATCTGGTCCAACTAGAAGAGACACATTTCAGAAACGCAAAGCTAATACTAGTAGACCACCTTCTATGCATGTTGATGATTATGTTGCAAGAGAGAGAAACAATGATGGCATGAGTAGCAACTCCAATGTTGTTAATGTTTAGTATGGAGGGTCTATTGGTGGGAGGCCACCATCTATTCATGTGGATGAATTTATGGCTAGACAACATGAATGCCAATATCCAATAGCTTCAGCTGGTGGAGACCTGTAGAAACCTGTGCAAACACTGCCACCTGAGACTGAGAGCAGTGTTGATAAAAATACTAAATCTAGAGAACTAATACTAAATCGATTGAACTTGAAGGGCATGCCCAAACGCATCTCTTCTCTTCTCCATAGAAATGTGATGGGTAGGTGATCAGATATATATGATTTTAGGACCTCAGATTGTAGGAATCCCATTCTCTCAATCAGATCTTCATGGACCAAGTATCGATCCAGTCGCTTGGCAATATGTTGTGAATCGGCTCTACCATTGTGCCAGGTGGGCACAGTTGTTTGGGGTCGAATGTCCATCAGATTATTATCACTGAATATCGATTTAAGCCTATCCGCAAGTGGATCCATCCTTCGAACAAAACCCCAACATTCATCCAGTGTTACAGTGGCATTAAAATCTCCCGCCACAATGAGGGATCCAATTTTAAGAATATCTGATGACTCCAATTTGTCCCAAAAAGTTGCTCTATCCCTATATGGAGCATATAGATTTAGTATGTGGAAATGACCAGCCAGTCCCCTGAGACGTCCAGTGAGCAATCTATCAGCAAAGCATCTATAGTCTCGAAAAGCTGCCCATCTCGAATTCCACGGTGCCACCAAACCCCTGGAAAGACCCAGGGAGTCAACAACCACCATTTGCCAATTCAGAAACATTTTTCTGAAGTATTAGAGCACCCGGTGAGCAATTTTCATGGATTATTGTAGAAGGATGATATGGGGATTGACAAATGAAAAGAGTTCTCTAAGGGAGAGGAATTTTTGTGAGTCCCCCAAACCCCACATATTGAGGGAAAGGAAGAGAGTCATGATGCATGGAGTCCGCGGGACATTGCTCTAAGGGCCCGAGGTTCAAAAGAGGTACCAATTGGGATACCGATAAGGGAGGAAGAATCAACAGAAGAGATCGATTTAAATTTGGGCCACCTAAGAAAATGTCTACTTCCCCTCTTCTCCCGATGTCGAATGGTGATATTAAGAGCCGAGTTGGGGCTGATAGTTGGAGAGGTCCGAGGACATTCCTGATCAAAGTTCATACCCTCTCCTTAACACCACCACTTTGCAAGACGAAGAAGAAATGTGAAATAGATGTGCAACCCACTAAATAAGTTGGCAAGGTTGTTGCAACATATATAGGTGGTCATGTCGTGTTGCAAAAGGAGGTGTTGGCCCACTCCCATTTTCGATAATTTGTCAACCTTTGAATTTAATTCCCTGTAAATGTGATCAAATGATATGACCCTAAAGATTTTTATAAGCTCCATAAGTCTAATCATCCTCTAAACCAATAAAGAAGTGTATAAGGAAGTATAACCTTTCATCCAATCTATAACAACCTTTGAATCCCCTATGACTTGTAAGTTTAGATTGTTGAAGTGACACAATTAAAATGACTAACATAAATGACTAATTCATATTATTGTAGTTCTTGTTAGGTAGTCATATTTTTGTTCCTAGACTAAATTAGTCATTCACGTTAGTCATTTTTAGTCGTATTACTTATTAGCTAGTCGTGTATTTTAACTCGGGACAAAATTAGTCATTTATGTTAGTCACTTTTAGTTGGGTCTCTTAATATTGCTAATTTTGGGTAGTATTTCACTTGGAAAAATTGTGGTGACTAACTTTTTTAGTCACCTAGTCACTAATTTCATCATTTTCTACTAGTGTGCTCATCCAACTAACTGCTCCTCCAAATAGGTTAAACAAATATCCACTTGTATATCTTCTTTGATCCAGATCTCCAGCCCAGTTTGCATGAACAAAGCCATGAATGTCCAAAACTCTATCTGTTGTCGCGCGGATTGACACGACAACGCTCAGACCGGGGGCTGTCACTCTGATCCCCGATCCCTCCGTTTAAGCCTGTCTCCCGCAGCTAAGGGGGGTAGACCCTGTGAGATAATGAAGACCAACTGCCAAACAGTTGGTTGGGAGACACGAGATACGATATAAAAGCACTCGATGGATTTGATTAGTTAGCAGACCAGTGCCTTAAGAGATTGTTATTAAAACGATTACTTGTTAAATGATATAAAAAATATGAATCGTGAACAGCAATCATTTGTCATCAGCTAAATCACAATGCTCTTAAAATGACCAAAACGATATCCGGCGACTGAAAATTTTGAGAAGATAAATGCTTAATATCACCACAAGAATCGTAAATCATTTACCAGATATCATGTTCGTATCTCGACTTTGAAAATTTTAGATCTCAGCATGAAAGATATATCGTGAAAACAACTGAAAGCATGAAAGATATATCGTGAAAACAACTGAAATCTGGTAAAAATAATTTTCCACAAAAAATTTTATACTTTTTTTTTTTCGAATATTTTTTTTTTAGAAAAAAAAAATAAAAAAAAATACTAAACTAAACTAAAAATCAAATTAAATATACAACAAAAATATTTTTTGATTTTTTATAACAAAATTTTAAAACTATTTTAAAATCCAAAGTTAAAGAAATTTAAACTAAAATTAACCTAAAATAAAAGTTTAAAGCTAAGCCTATGAAATTTTTTTTTTTTTTTTTTTAAAAGCAAAATTCAAAACTTAAAATCTAATTAGAGTTAAAACTAAAACATAAAATTAAAATATATAAAAAAACAAAACTCCAAATTAACATCAAATTAAAATCTACATTAAACTTAAATCTAAGACTAAATAGAAATCTATTTTAAATATAAAAAAAAAAAACTACACAAATTTTAAACTAAACTAAAAAAATCAAATTAAAATCTAAATGACAAAACATAAAACTAAAATCTAATAAACTAAAGTCTTTAAAATCGATACCATACTTAAATCTAAAAAAAACTAACATACAATTTATTCTAAATATAAAACAAAACTATAATGAAACTTTGACTGAAAGTTTAAAATGCCAAGCGAAAAACGCCCACTCTGAATACGCAGACAAAGACTGACCGACGCAACCCTAGACCACGCAAAACAAATTGAATGGCGGAAGGCGACAGAAACGAAACAATGCTTACCTGGCCCGGAGTGATACCTCATACGGTCATTCTCACGAAATTTCGGAAACACGATGCTGCACTGGGCGATTGGATAGCAGACGGCGGCAAAAAATGAAACAATGCTTACCCTCTGCGTGATGGTCTTTCCAGATTACCGTCAGCGAAATGAAATGAACCCGGCTTTGAAGACGCTGCTCATCACTGTAAGAGCTTACACCCCTGCGTGCTGAGAAGTAGACGGTGATAGAGCGATTTCAATTGAGATTGTTTGGATCTCACCTGGTGACACATGCGCAGATACCTGTGACGGCAATCAATTGCGCCTACGATCAGAACGCGATTCCATTCATTTAACAAATAACGACTGAAGGCCTTTAAACAAGTTTTCAAATGTTGGGTGTATGCAGGATGGCAGCCGCGATTTGCGTGGATGATTTTCAGGTTGATGTCCAAATGTGAATTCACACAAAACCGTAACAGTTTTTTAGCTCCTCGCGAAAACCTCAACACGATGTATATGTTGCTTTTCTGTCAATTCGCGTTTGAAATTATCACGAACAGCACACAAAATGATCATATACGCAAAATAAACTTTCACTGCAAGCTGGCTCAGCTCTGGGTATTTCGATTTGTGGCTTGGATTTGCTGGCTGAGCAACTGCAAAACAAATAAAAGAAGTAAAAAGAATAAAACCCTAATCTTAAATCTGCATAAAGCAAAAGATTGAAACCCTAAATAAACCTGACCTAAGCAAAACTAAAAATGAAACCCTAGATCAGAAAATTAATGTACAGATTTGGCCCCTTAACAGCCAGATTTCAGCAGTAAGCACAGAAATACTTTAAAGAAAAGAAATTTCAGATTGTCACTGTAAAAAACTTCAGAAAATATCTCATGCAAATTAAAAAATAAACTGAATGATAAACCCAGGATCAAATCCAACTGGGCTCAGCAGAAAATGCTTGCGGGAGTTGGCTGGTTCAGCCGAGAACTTCCCCGAACGCCCACAAAATTTCCTTCAATGATGTTTTCTGCACAGCTCAAAACAACTGTCAATAAAGAGGGCAAAAATGCTGCTAGATCTCAGGAAGTAATGGAGATACCTGCCATTACTTCAGAAACCCTAACAGCACCCAAACCCCAGCAAGTGAACAAGATACCTGTGCTCACAATGCTCTACAAAAAGCTATTATTAACGGCTGAAAATAACATATGCAGAAAATGAAACAATCTCACAGCATTTTAAGAGAGTAACACCAGCAAGATATGGACCCCAAAGTCTTCTTTTATTAACCAGAAAAAGATTTACAAGAGAGCTTCTTCAGTCTTAGACACACAGATCCAATCAATTGAAATGACCCCCTAAGACCCTATATAAAGGAAATGATCCCAACGGCTAGTTCGAATGATCCATGTAGAAATGATCTCGACCGTTGATGAGGATCAAGACATCTCTTGATCTCATCCGTCGATTTATTCACTTAAAATATTATTATTTTATTAGTTAGGGTTTTTGGTTTATTTTTTTTAATTTTTTATTATTTTTTTATTTATTTCATTTTTTTAAATTTTTATTTATTTTATTATTTTATTATTTTTATTCATTTTTTAATTTTTTAATTCATTTTAAAATGGATCATCGAACTAAGCCTTCGGAAACATCACCTAGGACCTAGGACTTAGGACTCACGAGGGGATTTAAAACATTTTTCAACCCTCAAGACACATTACATCATGACTTTTACAAATTTACATCTTAAGGGGGAAAACCCCTTAACACAGACCCTCATCAATCACCCAGTTCTGCGACACAACTATAATCTAGCAGATTAACACCCTAGGATTCTCCTAAAGTTCTAATGACAAAGTGCATCCCGGCTTTGGGGTCAGGTTTGAAGGAAAACTCTGCCGATCATAGATCGGTGAGACGAAAAACCTTCCGGGACATAGATTATCATAGAAAGTTAGGTCCACCTAGGCAATTTTACATACATGACTCTGATCTACTTAGATTATTTACAATTCATACTTGCAGACTGGGTTTACAACTGAAATGATCAAGCTGCTGATGACTGTAGGATGGCACGGACATGCTGATCAGGTGCTGCCCCTTTTTGCAAAAAAAAAGGGGGGGTGTACTGCATGGGTAGTTGACCAGTAGAGGTCAACACTATCCAATCCTGGTCTTTCTTGGTAGCATAAACCATAATCACTAGTGCCACACAAATACTTGAAAACCCGTTTCACTATTGTCCAATGCTCCTTTCCTAGTTTTGACATAAACTTGTTCAATACTCCCACTACATGTGCAATGTCTGGTCCAGTGCAAATCATTGCATACGTCAGGCTACCAATTACACTCGCATATGGAACACGAGACATGTCTTCTTCCTCTTATTTTGTCTTGGGACATTGTTCAACATATTACCTTACACCTACAAGAATATGAACCTTCATCGATTTACTATCCTGCATATTAAACCTCTACAATATTGTTTCGACATACTTCCTCTAGTTTAACTTGAGATTCATCTTTGCCCAATCTCGTTTATTTCCATGTCCAAAATATAGTTTGCAGGACCAAGATAATTCATGTCGAATTTAGAGGACAATTGGGTCTTCAAATCCTAGATAACTTCTTTGTCATTTCCAATCAGCAACATATCATCCACATACAAGACCAAATAAATAACACAATCACCAATTAATTTAAAATACACACAGTGCTTTGCTTTGCTCCTGGTGAAGCCAAGACCCATATATATGTATCAAATTTATGATACCACATCCTTGATCACTATTTTAACCCATACAGAGACATTTTTAGCTTGTATACTAGTTCTAATTTCTTAACTTTCACTACAAAGCCTTTAGGTTGTTTCATGTAGATCTCTTCTTCCAGATCCTAGTGAAGAAATGTTGTCTCCACATCCATTTGTTCTACTTCAAAATTAAAAGTAGCATCAACATATAAAAGTAATCTAATAGAAGATAACTTGGCAACAGGAGAAAAAATATCACCAAAATCAATTCCCAGCACTTGGGAATTACCTTTTGCTACCAATCGAGCTTTGTATTTCTCCACCTTGCCTTCTGCATTCATCTTCTTTTTAAACACCCATTCAACCATCTTTGTTTGTGTTATGTGGAGGGTGTTTTATGCATCCAATGGGTTTCCTTCTAGCCGACAAGTCCACCAAATACTAAACCTTATTTTTGTCCAAGGATGCCTTTTCATCAACCATGGCCTCTTCCCAGAGTTTGCCATCCTTTGAATCCACTGCTTCCTAACAGTTATGGGATCATCATCAGCAATAGATAAAGAAAAATTTGAACAAAAAGCAAATGGACTATACCTCTCTGACTGCCTTCTCTTCCGAACTGATCTTCTCAAAACTAGAGTTTGTGGCTCTTCCTCTTCTGATTCTTGTTCTGTTGTAGAGTCTGATTCTTCCTCCTTTAGTTCAAACTCTATCTTTTTAGGTTTCTTTGGTAGGAATTCATGTTTAATAACATCCTTCACCTCTCTAAACACCACATCTTGATTGTACACAACCTTCCTTGTTTATGGATTCCAAAGCTTATAACCTTATAAACCATCCTTATACCCAATAAAGATACACCTTTCAGATTAACTATCCATCTTGGTTATTTTATCCTTTGGAACATGTACAAATGCATCATAGCCAAATACTCTAAGATGTGAGAGAGAGGATTTCTTACCAGTCCATACCTCATGTGGAGTCTTATCCTCCAACGCTGATGAAGGTGATCTATTAAACAGGTAACATGTAGTATCCACTACCTCTGCCTAGGATTCTTGTCCCAACCCAACACCACTAAGCATGCTTCTTGCCTTTTCCATCAACGTCCTATTCATTCTTTCTGCAATTCCATCTTGTTGAGGTGTGTATGGAATAGTCTTCTACCGTGATATACCACACTTCTTACAGAACTCTTAAGATTCCTTCTTGCAGAACTCTCCACCATAAGCTGTCCTCAACACCTTAATCTTCTTCTTTGTTGGATTTTCCACCAAAGCCCTAAATTCTTTAAACTTGTCAAAGACTTCAAATTTCTTCCTAGAAAAATATATCCATGTATTCATCGAGAAGTCATCTATAAATGAGACATAATAGATAGACTTTCTTAGTGATGGAACTAACACAAGTCTAAACACATCACTATGCACAAGCTCCAATATCCCTTTCGCCCTTGGCGCTAGAGGGGAAACTCACCTGATTTTGCTTCCCATATAAACAATGTTCACAGAAATCAAAATCCAGAGAGAAATTAGACATACCTTCTACCATACCATTACCATGCAGTATTCGAAGGCCTTTATCTCCAATATGTCCAAGTCGTTGATACCACAACATGGTCTTTTCTCCAGAGACCACTAGATTTTCAACTCCACTTTCATGAACCATATAACTGTTGCACCCATCAATAACAATGCTACTCAGAAGCTTGTACAGAGTTTCAATTCGAACTCCCCGCATCAATACCAGTGTTCCCCGAACCATCTTGCAGGTATCTTTCTCAAACACTGTTTTTACACCTGCATCATCCATCTTGCTTACAGAAATCAAATTTCTGGGCAATGCAGGAATATTCAAAACACCAGGAAGTGTTATAATCCTTCCACATGCAACTTCAACTTGACTTTGTTGAAGTTTCTAAGTCTAACTGTTAGAAACCCTTCATGTACTTCACTGATTTATTCCTACCTACTTGTTTTGTTAATTAACAAGTTATTTACCATGTAAATACTAGAAATAAATACAAGTACATGCTCAACACATTGCAGATCATCAACTGAAGGAAACAGAAACAAGTACACAAGTGACACCGTTGTTTTTGGACTAATGTCCCCAGAAAAACCCAATGCGAGAAAACTGATGCAACTATCTGAGGGTTTGATTTATTAAACAGTTTCAGAATACAATCAAGGTGCCAAATCCGGCTCACCCAATAGAGAAAAATCTCGGCAGTAGTACCTCTCTACTCAGAAGCAGATATTTTGGGTGAAAACCCGGATAAACACTCCAACAGCTCCACAGCTCCAATCTGCCCCACAAAACCCCAGCGTCAGCCTCTAGGGACTGCGTCAGCTCTCTCTGGCCCAGCATTAGCCCAGCGTCACTCTGGCTTGGCTTGCATCAGCCTCTAGAGGCACTGCGTCAGTCCTCTGGCCCTCTGCGTCACTCACTCCAATGGGTGGTGTTGATGTTGTACTAGGAGTCCAATGGTTACAATCTTTGGGGATGATAGCTTTCAATTTTCAAGAACTTTTCTTGAAATTTATTTGGGAAAGAAAGTTAGTTGAATTAAGGGGTATCGTAGGGAAACCAGGAAAGATAACCAGCTCTAATGGCATGACAAAGATTCTAAAAAAATAACAATGGGGCATAATTGCACAATTATTCTCACTAGAGGTTCAAACATCGAAATCATCTATTTATCCATATCACCAAAAAGCCTTGGACAACCATTCCAAGGCGTTTGAGACTCCCAAAGGCCTCCCACCTATTCGTGATCATGATCATGCTATTCACTTGATTCCAGGAAGTGTTCCTCCAAACATCAAACCTTACATATGTCTTATCTGATGAGGTCAGGATGATGAGTTCCAAGGTATGGCTTTGATATTGATTATGGTTTTGGTTTTATATCCTGATGATCTACTTGTGACAGGTGATGAGCCTCTGATGATCTAAATCAGAGGGAGATGGATTATGAAGCCCGAAATAATGTATCATGGCATGATGAATCGATTTCTGGAATTTGGGAAAGAAATTCCATATTGCAAAGCTATTGGAAAATGTTTTTGAATAATGAAAATTGCAAATCCTTGGATACTCGGATTTGAAGTTCAAGATGTTGTTGAACTTGACATGGCATCCAACAATTGAAGCATTGATGTTCTGTTTTGAACATCCATCTGTATATGTATGATGTGCATAGAATCTTAATGAATTCATGATTGAGTTGCTTCACTCACATAGAGTTGCTTCCGCGAATGCTTTGAAATATTTGCATGAGGTGTTCTATTTTTGAGAATGTGATATTTCTCCTATGATATGTATCTACATAGATGTATTGCTGATATTTGAGATTATTGTTGATAAGCACATTTGGATGTTGCTTTAGTATATGATTTGCCATGATATCTTGGATGAGAGGTCCATAACATGACCAAGGTTGATCATGATGTTGCTAGCATGGCTAGCTGTGAGGCAGGATACGAAAGCTCCTTAGAGAGTTGTTTGAGCATGATCTGGATATGACATGGATACCATGGATACATTGTGATGATCCAATTGGCAGTAAGTCCCATATTTATAGTTGGGACCGAGATACTCTCATATATTGAGACAGTGTAGTTATTCGAAACAAGCTCAGGCTTGTGGTTGGCACCTCCTTGAGAGGGAGGATGATTATGGTATCCTTTTGTGATTCATATGATTATATATGATCTGACATGATATTTGATTTGATTTTCTGTATGAACAAGAAACAACTGCTATTGAGACAAGTTGATGATGAGAGCAACGCTGATTGAGGACACTGAGAAAACTCTTCCTACCCTGCTTGAGCTCCCAGGGTGAGGAATTGAGATAGAGGGCTCCTAGGGTTGAGGGAACTCTGGACAATAAGGCGTTACCCTATTTGTTACCCAGGGTAGAATAATGTTGCTCCCCTATCTTTATAGGGTCGAAGAATGTTGCTCCCCTCTTGGTCTTTGCAGAGTATAACCCAGTTGGCATCATACCCTCAAGCATGCCAACTTGATGGGAATACTTCTCATTTTGTCCAACGAGTTGAGAGTGTACTTGGGATGTACAACCCAAGTCAATTATGATGCAAGTGTTCTACCACATGACTATTCTGGGTCATCGATGGGAAGATCAGTAGGCAATGGGATGGGTTGAGATAACCCGATATGGTTCTAGGTTGAGGGTAAACTCCCCAATGAAATTCCAAGGTCAAGGGTTCACTCCCCTGTGTGATGATTTATCCTATTGCTTGGTATGGGTGGAAGTTATTACTTCCCAATGTGGTTCCAGGTTGAGACGTGCTCCTTGATGATATGCTCTCCAATGATGAATGATGATGATATCCCAAGTAGCAGCCCACTAGTAGAGATTCTAGATAGCAACCTGATGTTCAACATACGAGCAGGAATAATCAAGAGATAAGTAAGAATACACAAAGGACAGTTCAAGATATACAATGATGATTTGTGATGATGAAATACTTGAGATGGACATGGCACAACGACTACATGAAAGAGATGATTCGCAATGATAGATGATGACACTCAAAGGTTCCAGAATGGCATATTGTTCGATGGACAAATATTGATAGGTGGAATTCTCCCTAGTTGAGAGGGAGTGTTAATTTTTGCAACTGCGGTAGAATTCCACTTTGTACAACTCAAATGATCAAGATAATGATTGCATTAGATTCCTCTTTTCGAGAGAACCAAAATCGACCTGATGATCACCCAATTTGGTTAAGCGGAAGTTGAGTTATGAATTATTTTATTCACATATGTATTATGGAATGGGTCGGCCCTAACCACGAGTAACTGCATGGGTCAGTCTTAACCCCAAGTGACCCCTCAGGAAATCCTATAAATAGAAGAGACCTCAAGATCATTTGGACACGTCTTCTTTTCTCTTTTGTCTTGGTTCGCACAGGTTCGACAGAAGGAGTTCACTCAAGGGTCTGAAATCATAGGAGAAAGGTTTGCTCTGGGTTAGGGTCTTCTGGATCTCGATCGCTGGCATAGAAAGGGCATTATGGTCCCTGGTAAATGGCACACAAGCCTATGAGAGCAACTATAGACCCTTGGATGCTGGCACAAAGGCTTATGGGAGCGAATTTGGGTTCAGAGGCAGATTGGAAGGTTCCAGTCCCCGGTCACTCGCACCAAGTAGCCCTGGAAGCGACCCTGTCATCTAGGTTGCTCGCACAACTCAGAAAGGGTGCAACTTTGGTTTGTCGATTGCTCGCATAGCTCGACTAGGGAGTGACTTTGGGTCTTTGCAGTTTAGTGCCAAGATCGCATGCACAGAGACCTTCTGGGAGCAGCTCTGCAGTCACAGTTGCTCACATACTGTATTCATGAGAGCGACCCAAAAGTTTTAGTCGCTCACAGATAGTGTTGATGAGGGCAACCCAGTTCAGATCTAGGGTTTGACAGTTGTTGATTTGGGGTAGCATCGGATGTGCTCTACCATGAAACTTGGTAGAGAGGCTAAAGCACATGAGATCTCCAAGACCCGAAAATGGTTTGGGCAGATTCTAACCGGTTTGGGAGATATTAAAATAATTAATATTATTAATGGAGTTCCTAAGTCTAAACTTAGAAAAAATAAAATATTAATGAGTATTAATATAAAACTAGGTTAGAAGGTTCCCAAAGTCATGGATCAAGCCAAATCTAATCTTAGCTATTGATTAGAGATTTAATCTCGGTTGTTGAAGGACAAACGGGAAAAGTATAAGAGGAGGCTTTAGGGTCAGTTGGAAGACACACTGAGGGAGACCAGTCAATTCGATTTATGGAGCGGGGTTAGCTAAAAAATTCGAACTAGTGGTCTTGAGAGTAGCGAGAGGAAGCAAGTACAAAACAGAGAGTTGGGATCAACAGCAGAAGACCAGCGCAGAGGCACGAGAGGTAGACGAAAAGGCAGCATGAGATTGCGCAATCACCAGAGATTTGTGTGGGTGACACAGAGAGGCCTAGGGCTGATGAAGTCGAGAAGGGGTTGACGCAGAGTGTCTGGGAGCTACGCAAAGGTCAACCAAGCTGATGCCGGGACTTCGAGAATTGCTGGGGAATTTTTCTCTCTGTTGGGTAAGCCAATTTAGCACCCCGTTGTACTAAAGAATTGTTGAATAATAAAATCCTCCCTTGCTGCACTAGTTTTCCCACATTGGGTTTTTCCAGGGACTGTTGTCCAAAATATCTGTGTCGATGTGTTGATTCTTGTGCATGTGTTTGTTTCTGTATTATGGTGTGATATCTGCAGCAAAATTTATTTTAATGTTTATTGAAGGAATTTCATAAATAAATTATTGAAAATAAGTAGGCAAAGTAAATCAGATGTTGCAATGATAGAATTTTCACATGGTATTAGAGCAAGTAATCAAAGACAGGAAGGGAAAATCAGTTACGGGTCGAGACCATGATGTAGAGGCATCCACGTCAGGGGACTCGCACAGGTTTTCAAAAAATTGCACAAGAGAAAGAGATTTCGATTTCTCTATGTTGGCTTCCAGGCTGGAAGAAGAAGTGGCTTGTATCACTAGTTCTGCATCATCAGAAGTATGGTATATGATAGTCAAGCCTCTTGGCATATGACGAGAATCAGGGAATGTTTCTCAGAATATCGAGAAGAGAAGATGAACTTTCAGATCACCATGGGGAACAAGGCAAAGTGTACTCAAGTAGGGAAGGGTACCATAGTTTTTCAAATAGAATCTGGAGAACGGTTCTATAATACAAATATGTTGCATGTCCCAGGATTGGGGATGAACTTACTTTTTGTGTCGCAACTTCAAGGCAAGGGCTATGACATCTACTTCATCAAGGAGAAGGTATACGTCAAACACCCAAGCTAGAAAAAGAAAGTGCAGATCACGATCAAAAGTAACAGGTTGTATAGATTACAACTAGAATCACCAATGGCACTAATAGGCAGTCATGGAGACAAGGACTTGAACGAACTATGGCACAGAAGAATGGGATATTTGCACCATGGAGCTCTGAGAATTCTAACAGGAGTTTCGAATCTTAGTACGGAACAAGATGATGTATCAGAGGATGTGCTCTAGGAAAGCATGCCAACGCAGCATTTCCTAGGGGTAGACACAGGGCCAAGAGTGTACTAGGATTGATACACTAAGGTATCTACGGACCTATGTCTATCAAAGCTCTTAGTGGTGCTGAGTATTTCCTTACCTTCATTGATGACCACTCAAGGAAAACTTGGATTTATTTTCTGAAAACCAAGGACGAGGTTTTCTGTCGATTCAAAGAGTTCAAGGTTCTGGTGGAGAACCTGACTGGGAAGAAAATAAAAGTTTTGCACTCAGATAATGGTGGAGAGTATGTCGATAAGGTCTTCACTGATTTTTGCGCTAAGGAGGGCATCAAAAGAGAGTGGACAACTCCCTACAATCTGGAGCAGAATGGAGTAGCAGAAAAGAAGAACAGGACTATTGTAGAAGCAGCTAGGGCCATGATGTATGATCAGGATATGCCAAAATACCTGTGGGCAGAAGCATGCAACGCAGCAGTCTATGTTCAGAACAGGACTCCTCATCGAGCATTGGGCAAGATTACTCCAGAGAAATTTTTTACAAGAAAGACAGCTGAAGTCAGTCATTTCAGGATATTTGGGAGTTTAGAATATTGCCGCATACCCGAAGAAAAGAGGAAAAAGTTGGATCAAACTGCGGAAAAGGGATATCTGGTGGGATATAGAGAGAACGCTAAGGCATACAAAATCTATCTTCCAGGGAGCACAAAGGTAGTAGTTCAACGTGGAGGACAGGGCTTTCAGAAAATCTCGTGAGATGCCTTCCGAGGAGCAGTCAAAAGAGGAGTCGTTGGTTAAACCTCTTCAACCAGCGGAAGTAAAGAATTCTTCATCGGATCAGGAAGATTCATAGGATGAGTAGGAGGAGCTAACAGAAGCACCCGTTGGCAGAGGAACTTCGTCAGATTCTGCGAGATGCAGAGGACTTCATCGATATGCCAAGGAACAGTAAGAGGGAGCGAAAACAGCCAAAAAGATATCAGGCATTAGTAGCTCAGGATGGGGAGACTACGAGTTTCCAGGAGGCAGCTCAACATTAGGTTTGGCTAGATACGATGGTAGAGGAGTACAACTCCATTATGGTGAACGATGTCTGAGAGGTAGTGCCAAGGCCTCAAGACAGATCAGTGGTAGGTTCGAGATGGATCTACAAGATCAATAATGCTGCAGACGACATGACAAATATAAGGCCAAGTTTGTGGCTAAGGGGTATGCTCAGAAGGAAGGAATTGACTACGAAGATACCTTCGACCCGTACCCAGGTATACATCTATCAGAACCATGATATCTCTTGCAGCGCAGATGTGGTGGGATATTCATCAAACAGATATCAAATTAACTTTTCTGAATGGGGTAATAGAAGAAGAGGTATACATTGAACAACCAAAGGGCTTTGAGACACATGAGAAGAAGTCTCATGTATGCAGGTTGAAGAAAGCCTTGTATGGGCTGAAACAAGCACCTAGAGCATGGTATGGTAGAATCAATGGCTACTTGCAGAAGATGGGATTTGTCAAGAGTGACGCGGATCGAAATCTCTACTTTCTGGTTGCAGAAAATAAGCCGCTGATCTTAGTATTGTATGTGGATGATCTCTTTCTGACAGGATCATCCAAGCTCATTGGGGACTGCAAGAAGAATCTAGCCACAAAATTCGATATGAAGGATTTGGGACGAATGCATTATTTCCTAGGGTTGGAAGTTTGGCAGCAAGAGGGAAAGATCTTCCTTGGGCAAGGGAGGTATACTACAGAAATCCTGAAAAGATTTAGGATGGAGGACTGTAGACCCATGGCTACTCCAATGATCACCAACTGGAAGAAGATTGATGCATCAGAAGACAAGGATGTTGATCCCACCTTATACAGCAACTCATAGGGTCCTTGATGTATCTGGTCAATACCAGGCCGGACATTTGCTACACTATCAACACCCTTAGTCAATTCATGGTGGAACTGAAGAGGGCGCACTAGGCAGTAGCTAAACATGTTCTCAGGCATTTACAGGTAACAGTCGATTATGGACTCTTGTACACAAGGAATAAGGATATCAGATTGAGTGGATTTACTAATGCAGATTAGGCAGGAAGCTCAGTGGATCGGAAAAGTACCTCTGGGCACTGTTTCAACAATGGATCAGGAATAACTTCCTAGTGCAATAGGAAACAGAAATCTGTGGCTCTGAGCTCATCTGAGGCAGAATATATGGCGGCAAGCACAACTTCTTGTGAGGCCATATGGCTTAGAAAACTGCTTGTGAACCTATTTGTAAGGAAAATGGACCAGCAATAGCACGGATGCAGAGGGAGCATCAGTATAGGATGCAGTAGTGCAGAGAATGTTGGGCATAGAGGCTTAGCATAAGCACAGGTACCGATGCCGTATGATCAGAGTAATGCTCAATGTGGAGTATCACTAGGTCACAGTTCTCGCTAAGAAGGAGTGTTGATTTGGGGTAGCATCGGATGTGCTCTAGCCATAAAAATTGGTAGATAGGCTAAAGCACATGAGATGTCCAAGACCCAGAAATGGTTTGGGCAGATTTTAACCGGTTTGGGAGATATTAAAATAATTAATATTTTTAATGGAGTTCCTAAGTCTAAACTTAGAAAAAATAAAATATTAAAGAGTATTAATATAAAACTGGATTAGAAGGTTTCAAAAGTCATGGATCAAGCCAAATCTCTTAGCTGTTGATTAGAGATTTAATCTCGGCCATTGAAGGACCAACAGGAAAAGTATAAGAGGAGGATTGAGGGTCAGTTGGAAGACACACTGAGGGAGACTAGTCAGTTCGATTTATAGAGCGGGGTTCGCTGAAAAATTCAAACTAGTGGCCTAAAGAGCAGTAGGAAGCAGCAAGTATGGAACAAAGAATAGAGATCAACAATAGAAGACCAGCGCAGAAGAAGGAGAGGGAGACGTAGACGAAGCAGGAGACTGCGCAGTCACTAGAGGGCCTGCGTGGTTGACGCAGAAAGGCCTAGGGCTGACAAAGTCAAGCAGGGCCTAACGCAGAGTGTCTAGGAGCTACGCAGAGGTAAACCAGGCTGACGCTGGGACTGGATGAATTGCTGGGAAATTTTTCTCTGTTGGGTAAGCCAGTTTGGCACCCCGTTGTACTGAAGAATTGCTAAATAATAAATCCTCCCTTGCTACACCGGTTTTCCCAACTTAGGTTTTTCCAAGGACTGTTGTCGAAAATATCTGTGTCAATGTGTTGATTCTTTTGCATGTGTTTGTTTCTGTATTATGGTGTGACATCTGCAGCAGAATTTATTTTAATGTTTATTGAAGGAATTTCATAAATAACTTATTGAAAATAAGTAGGCAAAGTAAATCAAATGTTGCAGTGATAGAATTTGCACATGGTATCAGAGCAAGTAATCAGAGACAGGAAGAGAGAATCAGTTATGCGTCGAGACCATGATGCAAAGGCATCCATGTCAAGGGAATCGCACAGGTTTTTAGAAAATTGCACAAGAGAAAGAGATTTCGATTTCTCTATGTTGGCTTCCAGGCTGGAAGAAGAAGTGGCTTGTATGACTAGTTCTGCATCATCAGAAGTATGGTATATAGACAGTGGAGCCTCTTGGCATATGACGGGAATCAAGGAATGTTTCTCAGAATATCGAGAAGAGAAGATGAACTTTCAAATCACCATGGGGAACAAGGCAAATTGTACTCCAGTAGGGAAGGGTAAGATATTTTTTCAAACAAAATCGGGAGAACGGTTCCGTGCTACAAATGCGCTGCATGTACCAGGATTGGGGATGAACTTACTTTCCATGTTGCAACTTCAAGGCAAGGGCTATGACGTCTACTTCATCAAGGAGAAGGTATACGTCAACAACCCAAGCTGGAAAAAGAAGGTGCAGATCGCGATCAAAAGTAACAAGTTGTATAAATTACAACTAGAATCACCAATTGCACTAATAGGTAGTCATGGAGACAAGGACTTGAACGAACTATGACACAGAAGAATGGGACATTTGCACCATGGAGCTCTTAGAATTCTCAAGAGCACTGTAACAGGAGTTTCGGATCTTAGTACGGAACGAGATGATGTATGCAGAGGATGTGCTCTAGGAAACTATGCCAAGGCAGCGTTTCCTAGGAGTAGACATAGGGCAAGAGTGTACTAGGATTGATACACTCAGATATCTGCGGAACTATGTCCGCCAAAGCTCTTAGTGGTGTCAAGCATTTCCTTACCTTCATTGATGACCACTCAAGGAAAACTTGGATTTATTTTCTGAAAACCAAGGATGAGGTTTTCTGTCGATTCAAAGAGTTCAAGGCTCTGGTGGAGAATCTGACTGGGAAGAAAATAAAGCTCTCTGGTATACTTTTTTGAATTAATGTAAAAGACTTTAGGGTTTCAACGTGTTGTAGTGTTCCTCTTCATGAATTTATGGTAACATTGTTTTAATTTCTGCTTAATATTATGTCAAAACTATCAATCAATAGCTCTCTGAAAATAATCTAAATACAGGTATCTTATTCAGTTTGTTGGATCTAGGGTAACATTTTTAATTTTGATTGAAGTAGCAGGTATCTCTATTTCTTCAGAATTTTATTGTTGTTCTATTTCTCTACTTGATTTGATGGTTGATCTAGTGTTTGCAGAAGATCTCTCAGGTTCTCATTGAGCGTTTGGGGATAGTCTTCGGTTGGACCAGCCAACTCTCAACACATATTTTCTGAAGAGCCTACTTCATATAAGCCTCAGGATTTATCTAACGATAATCTTTTTTTCTGCAGGGTGTTTTTGGGCTAGTACCTCTCTAAAATTTCAAAATCTTTTAAATATTTTGGAAATTTTGATAGATCTGGCTATTAAGAGCTTTAGATTATCAGATCTGGGAGCGGAGTTGGACTCATACTCCTCAGATCTGATAGATCTATAAATTATTTGTATAGATCTGTTATTTATTTGTGTAGATCTGAAATTTTGTAACATAATTTTGAATTTTAACACTTGGGTTTTTGGGATTTTCTCTATTTTTGTACATATTGGGTATTGGGTTTTTCTCTTTTCACTTGTGCAAAAAAAGATCTGAGAAATCAGCCAAGAAAATCTTCAAATTTGAGCTAGATCTAGACCTTAAAGGGCAAGATGTGGGCTCAAAGATTGTTTGAAAGAATAGATCTGAGAAATCAGCCAAGTAAATCTTCAGATCTGAACTAGATCTAGACCTTGAAGGGCAAGATCTGAGCTCAAAGATTGTTTGCAAGAATAGATCTGAGAAATCAACCAAGTAAATCTTCAAATCTGAAGTTTTTCAAGCAAATCTGAGGTTTTTGAGACAAATCTAGGCCCTGGAGGGCAATATCTTATCCCAAATCTTTTTACAAGGCCAGTCATTAAAGATTTTGCAATAAATCTGAAGATCTGAAGCAAAATAATTTTTTTTTCAGAACAAGGGTTTCAAGTTTTAGGGCTCCTAAGCCCAAATTTGCCTTCTCCTAGCCCAACGATAGTTCTATTGGGCCTAGTGCTAACTCTCGTTGGCCCTAGATTCCCTTGCTCCATTTCTGATTTGAATATTTGATTTTCTGAAGCTAATCATTGGTGGGTTTTTGCAGAAAATTTGGTAAAAATTTGTGTTTCAGATATTGAACTTTTTTTGGCAACTTGGGCAAGTGATCCTCAAGGCCTAGAGCCTAAGGGTTTGATCTCTAAACCATCTTTTTCCTCACTGTTTGCTACAGCAATCATATACCTTTCTAATAGTGGTGAAAAACACAACTAAGTGGTTTGAAATTAACTAAAAATTTGATAAATACATTAATAAGTCATTTATGTTTGATGTGTATCAAGAATTTGTCCTAGATCTACATTTTGGGTCACTGTTATCTCTGAATAATTCTGTTTCTGAAGTCTGAAATATAACAGTGGAAAAATTTCATGTGAGTTAGCCTAAAATCAATTCCTAAATTGTCTAATACATTAAGGAATTAATTTCTTGAATTGGGTATTCATCATTCAGCTTATTTCATGTTTTAGTTGCTCGTTGTAATAAGTATATCAGCCCTGATATAATTCCGAAAATCACATCACAACATGCCGAAAATTTTTGATAATTCATGTGGGCAAGTTTGGAAAAATTTCGGTAAATTTTTGGCATAAAGATATCATTGATAGCTTACTGTTTTCATTGTCATATTGTTGTTGTCATAAAGTTTTTCTCACTACTGTCCTAGAAATTTATTTCTGAAAATTAAGTACTCTGTCATGGAATTGTGATAAAATGCATATCCTTTGTTTCATAAACTGAGTATTTTTTTTTAGCATATGTTGACATTGATATCAAATTGCAAAGTTGTTTTGTTCTCTTTGAGCTAGTGGTATTGACAGCAGCAAGAGGCAGCAAGTACGGAACAGAGAGTCGGGATCAGCAATAGAAGACCAACGCAGAGGTAGGTGACGCAGACGCAGAGGCAGGAGGAGACTGTACAGTCACTAGAGGGCCTGTGTGGGTGACGCAGAGAGGCCCGAGGCTAACGCAGTCAAGCAACGTCTGACGCAGAGTGTCTGGGAGCTATGCAGAGGTCAACCATGCTGACGCTAGGACTGGGAGAATTACTGGGGATTTTTTCTCTCTATTGGGTAAGCCAGTTTGGCACCCTGTTGTACTGAAGAATTGTTGAATAATAAAATCCTCCCTTGCTGCACTTGTTTTCCCACATTGGGTTTTTCCAGGGACTGTTGTCCAAAATATCTGTGTCGATGTGTTGATTCTTGTGCATGTGTTTGTTTCTGTATTATGGTGTAATATCTGGAGCAGAATTTATTTTAATGTTTATTGAAGGAATTTCATAAATACCTTATTGAGAATAAGTAGGCAAAGTAAATAAGATGTTGCAGCGATAGAATTTTCACAACCTCTTGGCTTCAGTTGACTTCAATGATCAAGTAGATATGGGTTTCTCTCTACTATTATACAGATATGTAGATCTGATTTGTTAGTTTCCGTTGCAAACATATGTATTGGGCTCATTGACAGTTACAACAGTACTCAGCGTATTCGACACAGTGACAACAGTGTTCTTGAGAGCAGCAGGAGGCAGCAAGTATGGAACAGAGAGTCGGGATCAACAATAGAAGACCAGCGCAGAGGCAGGAGAGGCAGACGCAGAGGCAACAGGAGACTGCGTAGTCACTATAGGGCCTGTGTGGGTGACGCAGAGAGGCCCAAGGCTGACGCAGTCAAGCGGGGTCTGATGCAGAGTGTCTGGGAGCTATGCAGAGGTCAACCATGCTGACGCTGGGACTGGGAGAATTACTGGGATTTTTTATCTCTGTTGGGTAAGCCAGTTTGGCACCGCATTGTACTGAAGAATTGTTGAATAATAAAATCCTCCCTGGTTGCACCAGTTTTCCCACATTGGGTTTTTCCGGGCACTGTTGTCCAAAATATCTGTGTCGATGTGTTGATTCTTGTGCATGTGTTTGTTTCTGTATTATGGTGTGATATCTGGAGCAGAATTTATTTTAATGTTTATTGAAGGAATTTCATAAATAACTTATTGAAAATAAGTAGGCAAAGTAAATCAGATGTTGCAGTGATAGAATTTTCACAACATCTTGGCTTCAGTTGACTTCAATGATCAAGTAAATATGGGTTTCTCTCTACTGTTATACAGATCTGTAGATCTGATTTGTTAGTTTCCACTGCAAACATATGTATTGGGCTCATTGACAGTTACAACAGTACTCAGCGTTTTCAACACAGTGACAACAATACTCAGTAGTGTTCGACACAGTGACAACAATATACAATAGTTGACATTAGTTTGTGACAGCACATTACAGTGATCAATATGAGGGTTCTGATTCTTAGCATGATTAGATATGTTTCATAGATATCATTGTTGTTTTGCTGCATAGATACAGTTACAGATCATTGTACTCTCTATTGCTGCAACATTTGATGACGATCTAGGAAGAAGATTTACAAGGGTTTTCCCAATAGTGGGTTTTTCCCTCGTCTCGGACCAATCCTAGTGTCTCTATGTGTGTACATGCTTTCTTCTACTGCCCCTTTTATATTCCGTTGCATTGATGATGATGGTGATGTTGTTTCTTCCTACGTAATTGCATATGTTGATGTATAATGGCGTAGATCTTAATAATGTAATAATGAAATTTGGTGAACTTAATGTATTAATGATGAAATGCAACTATCATAGCAAAGAACAATGTCACCTTAAGAAAAATTAACATGGGCTTCCCCTTATCTAGCTACCCCTATGCCCCATTATGTGGCCTAGGACTGCCCCTCTCATTCCCTATTCCATCTCACTTATTTGTCACTTTCCAACCCCATTAGAGGGATGTACCTTAGACATACTATCGCCTCTAAGGGCTGAAACCACCTAATAAGGTACTTGGCTAACCCCCTTCGAAGCTTGGAGACACTAGCACATGCCAAAACCCACTACGAAAGGGCATGCCATTATGAAGTGCCCACTTTGCTATCCATGATTTGTAAGCTCTTTTACCCGATTATTTTAATGACTGGTTGTACTGGAAGCCTAGGGGACGCATTGGATCTTATGCAGGATTGCAGGTGGTTTCCATTTGGGTTTGGTTTCCCTATATGGGATCTTGACCCCCAGAGGTCTACATTGGCACATGTAGGGTGTGCATAGAGAGCCATGGGCCTCCACAGCAACAGACAACACTCCACAGATCTTCATGGATGTTCAAAGACTACTAGCGATCCACTTTTGGGATGATGGTGATATGCTTGGTACACTATGCCCAGCAGGCCCCCACAGGAGCCCCACACTCTTGGCAGGTGTCCCAGCACTTGTACGATGTCATGGCAGCATTCATTCCACCACTTGGACCATTACAGACATCTCCGATTCATATGGAGACTCATGGGGTCATTGATGTGCCTTCAAACCCACTGGGAGCACCACAAGTCTACTACTTGGAGAACAAGGGGCCACTCCCTTGTCCATCATATTCCGAGGAATTTATTCCTCAATATGGCACTTATGATACTTTTGAGCCTTTGGAGGGCCCTACGACACGCACATACTATTATTTGATCCTTTGTGAGGCTTATTTTTACATTTGTGAGCTAATTTGGTGGGCTTGTCACCAATAGGGGTTATTATTTGCACATTATTTTATCATTAGGGGCTAATATAGGCCCATAGGCTAATTCGAACGCCTTATGAGGCTAAATATTGATGTTAGATCCATTCATTTGGATCATCACTTGACTTGGGATCTCTCTAATATAGAGAACTTCGCATTTTTTCCTTGGAGGATATTTTTTGGAGATGGATGAATTTTGACATATGGATTTGGGCTATTTATCTTGGCTTGGAGCTTTGTCTTGTAAATGAAATGTTGGTTGGATATACTCTATAACGTTGTAAGTAAATTTTGATGTTATTATTCTTGTTGCTACATACTGCTAAAATTAGGGCTAGTTGTTGCATGATTGAAATGTGGATTTGAACATGCTTTAGCTAATTTAATGTATGGGCCAATGTTATATGAATGAAATGTCCTAGATATTATTTGTCTCGATAAGCTTGTGTCGTTTTCTTTGAAGTATAAATGCTTGAAGGTCACTTTTCTTTTCTTTCTTTCAACATCAGATGAAGTTGACTTTCTGGGCCTCCTTGATTAAGAAACTAAGTCCTTACTCATCATCGTCCTTGACTCCATATCCCCAAGTGAATTAGGCACTGGTCCCTTAAAGGAGTGATAATTTTGACCCTCTTTTAACCATTTTCCCATTTTTCCCCAAGTCTAGCCCCATTAGGTCACCTAGGGCATCAATTTCCCGGCAATTGACCCAAGGAAAAACTTCGATCTCCTATAGGCTACTGCGTTGGTGGGACCCCTCCCTCTCCTCCAAATTTGAGGCAATTCTAATGTTGGAATCTATAAGAATCCCAAACACTATCTCTAGGATCGAATTTTGCCTGGGCATCCCCAAGGCTAGACCTCAATAGGATCAATTCAACCTTTTGAAGTAAAAATTCTTGTTTGGTCATTTCCCCTCACCTTGTCCAGGATAGGAACATCATTGGCTGTTGCACTCCATCCCCAAACCTAGGCTGGGTCCACTTAGCCCTGTGTGGTCCCACTTCTCAATAAAGATTATTTGTCAATGACCATTTAGGAATCCTCACCCCTTATCCCTGGTGGACCAAGTCCCTTGCCTAAAGAGCAAGCAAGCTCCATTCTTCACTCCATCCTTCGGAAAAGGTTTTTAGGGTCACTTCTCACCTATCCATTGACATATACTTTTACAAGTGATCCCTACACAATCGAGACTCCTCCCATCGGTGAAAGTCCATAAAGAGCAGGGAGACGTAGCTGTGGTGACAGTGGGCTAAGCCTCCACCATTGCCCTTAACCTGGAAACTTCCCTCTTAGGAACCTCTTTAGGTCGCCTGCTAGTTAGAGTGGTAACAATATGTATAGGAGAATTTGTTTTTTTGCCTAGATGGTCCTCAACCGGCAGCCAGTAGCCCCTTGCAGCCACCAGATAGCTCGATGTGCCATTATCTCCACCACCTAAGCTAGCCATGTGGTCCCTCACCCATCTGTTCTGATTGTATGTTTGAAGGTGGGTCTTTTGGCCCCGAAGGTATGGCTTTTCATTGAAATAGTTGAGTAATTTTGCTTACTTTTCATGGACAATTTTGGGCATGGATCGATGGGGGGATTCGGCGGAAAGAGTGGGCTAGGTTTGTACTCATGTCCCCTCTCCTCGATTTGGTGGCTACCCTTGTATCTTAGTCCCATGGGATCTCCTTTACTACCCATTAGTTTTAGGGTTAACACTACATGGGAAATCCTTATTATGGTCGTGTGGTCCCGCTTCCCGACACCATATACATCACCACTTTCCACTCATTCTAGCCTCATTCATCATTTTTCCCATTTGGCTCCACATGTGTCCTCTAGGTCCACATAGGGTTAGCCTCCCCCTCCCCTTGTCCACACCTTGGGTTGGGCCTAGAACGATGCCCCAGAGGTTGATGCAGCTAAAAAGAAAAGAAAAATCATAATTTGGCCACTCTCAACAGGAAATGTACCACAAAATGCAAAAGATTGTTGGGACATACAAATTTATCACTTGGGCAAAAGCCAAACATGGGCTCTACCCGTTATTTATGGCCATCATTCTAGTTCCTATGGGCCCTAAATGAGCACCCTCCACATTAAATAACCCATGATTGTCCCAACCCCTAGTGGGAAATGAAATGTCCCACCTTAAAAGGGGGTACCTACTGCTATATCCTATACATCGTGCTCTCATTACCTGGAGCCCTGAGCAGTTATGAAGAAAAATCAATTAAAGGAAAAAGGCATATGAAGAAGGGTGGATAAACAAAGGCCAGGGTAACTCATTTACCACGATTTGCTCCCTCCTACACTCATATACCCAGATGTGGGCCTCCCTTCTTATAACTACCCTTGTACCATGGCATGTGACTTGCAGCATTCCCCTAAGCCCCACTTTATTCCATCACTATATCATTTGCCACCTACCACCTGATGGATGCACCATGGACATGTCACCCCCTTAAAGGTTGAAACCACCTAATAGGGTCCTTGATTAACCCCCTTATTGAGCATGGAGACACTTGTACATGCCAAAGCCCACTATGGAAGGGGATGACACCATGAAGTGCCCCATTGATTCCACGACTTATAAGCTCTTTTACTTGATTGTTCTAATGATTTGTTGTATTAGAGGGCAAGGGGATGCATTGGATCTTATGTAGGATTACAGGTTGGTCTCCATTTGGGGCTAGTCTCCCTATACGGAGTCCTAGCCCTCCAGAAGGCCACATTGGCACTTGTAGGGTGAGTGTTGAGAGCCATGGGCCTCCACCATAGCAGTGTAATATCCCTTCCAATAAAAATTTGCTAAGTGCCTTTCTCAATTTTTGTAAATTATGGATGGGGAAAATTTTGGATACAAACCTAGGAAAAGCGGGTGGACATTAATTAATTTAATGTTGTGTGGTAATGGAGGCCCCAAACATTAGACAAAGGGAAGATTAATCACATAGTGGGATGTGGGGACCACCCCATGATGAAATACACACCCCTTGATGGAGAAATTTGAATGGCTAAGGAGGGAGCTTGAATTGCTTGGTGAAGGGGCCCACGTGAAGGAAGAGAGAAGCAACTATAAATAAGAGGAAGGCAACATCATTGAGCACTTTTGATCATTTGACATTTTACACTTTGTTGCTCAAGTTGTTCAACTGAGTCACAGGTGTTGTTTAGCACCAGAGGTTTCCAAGGGGAAATCTCACCCTCTTCTTTGGTGGACCACGAGTGCCACCCTAGGGAGGCAAATTCTACTCATTTTTGGAGTTGGAAGGAAGACCACACAGGCAACACAAATTCAAAGTTAGCAAGGACATAGTTGAGGGAGCCACACAATGGTTGGAGGAGGGAGGAGCCAGAGTGAGGGGTTGTATTGTTGTTGGGGCACTCTTTGATCAATTTCTGGCACAGGAGGGAGATTTGCAGGGACAGAAAGCATCACCCAACAACCATTCGAATTCTTGGAGGAGGGCCTACGTCATTTTGTCCATGGACTGCGCAGTCCTTTGTTGAGGCAACTTGTGGGGTGGCTTGCGAAGGGGTTTGAGGAGCTGGGGCTATTTGGAGTTGGATTGGAGGGGATTGTGGGGGATTTTCCAACATTTTGGTGGAGTAGCAAACACAACATCTGCTACAGGTTACATTTTTGCTTGTGGAGGAGGGCCAAGCATTTGGGGTCAATTTTGGAGTTTCAAAAATAGGACAAACCCTTTCTGGGTTCTTTTGGGTTTGTTGATGAGAGACCAAGATTAATTTGGCAGAATTTTCTGGGCAGATTTGAGGGGTCAAACAGGGATCCCAACTCAGCTAGCAGCTAGAGGAGCTAGGGGAAATTGGGCCGAAATTCTAAAGTCAACATTTGGCCAATCCCTTCGTGGGTTTTTGTGGGTTATTGGTGGGGAGAGCGGGGTTAATTTTCCAGTATTTTCTAAGCACTGAAGCAAGCCCTAGCAACTATATTATTTGCAGCCAGCATTGCAGAGATTGTTGGGGACAACCACATGGCATGTTAGAGCAACTGATTTCATCACCTAGATATTGTTAGCTTGCCTTGGGAAAGCCTAGGTGCATGCTTTCTGATCTTACCTTTGTACCCAACAAATATATCAATAAAATGGCTTAGCTCAACGTAGTTTATGGAGATTTCTGGTTGTTTAATGTGTTGTAAATTTTTGTATGTGTTTCTGCTATGTTTGCTTTGTTTATCATTGTAAATTTCCATTCGAAATATTACAAGTAGAGAGTACTTCATGGATCCCCACCTCCACTCGTTGATTGCTCGTGTTCCACCTTTTCGATGACAATGATGCACATGGTTCACCATGCCTAGCCGGCTCCACAGTTGCACCATACACTTGGCAGATGTTCCAGGGTCCAGATGAGGATGGGTCTCACTGCAAGAGACAAAGAGAGGGATTATGTCATCATCCTAGCCCTTACAAATGGTTTACCTACATTTTCGATCCACGTGGAGACCCATGAGGATGTCCTTGTGCCCCACACCCACTGGGGAGCACCATAGTGACTTGCTTGGAAAACAGGGCACCGACCCCTTGTCCATTATGTTTGGATTCCATTTTCTCGCCATGGCACATTTTGGCCTTCATTAGGTCTTCTCAATGGGCCAATGATTCATTTTATTGATCACTCTACCCTCTTGAGAGGCTTATTTTTATGTTTTTGACCTATCTTGGTGGACTTATCACCAAGGGATGTTATTATTGCACATTATTTTATTATTTGGGGCTTAATTAGGCCTAATAGGAAAATCAAATTCATTAGAGATAGTATAAATAATGAGAGGTGATTCATTTCTAATCATCATCACTTGGATTGAGTTTAATAGCTACTTGAGAATTTCGCATTCCCTTTTGGAGGACGAGTTTGGATTGCATGGATGAATTTTGATGTTTGGATCTATTTCTCGTCTTGGAGCTTCATTATTGGCATAATTTGATGATTGGATATACTCATTTGTACATGTAAGTCATCATTTTCATGCTTATTCTTGTATTTACTTTGTCACATGGAATGTTGTTGGGATTTTCGCTATACAAGTCTGAAATTTAATGTTTTTCTATGCAAAATTGTGGAAATTTTGATCTTTTGTAGTGTTGCATCATTGCATGGGCCATGTATGAATAGGTGAATGTTCCTAGAGATTGTTGTTGTTAAATATATCTTGATAAGTCATCAATCATTGCATATCGAAGTATAAAGACCTTAAGTAACTGCTCTCATGGCCTAATGCCATGCGAAGCCACTTGAAGGCCTCCTTGATTGGGTAAATCGTTTCCAAACACCAAGTTATCTTTGACTCCATATCTCCCAAATGATTAGGCACTAATCCTTCCATCGGTGATCACTTTTAAAGAATATTGCTCTCACATCTCCCCGTCTTTCTAGGCCTAGCCTCCATAAGTCACGTAAGGCATCACTTTTCTCCCATTGTAGTCATAAAAAATGGTTGATCTGTTGTCTATAACTGTGTTAGGGTTTTCTCTAGAGGCCCTCCAAATTTCAGGAAATTCAGACAGTGAGATCTATAGATATAGCAAGCCCTAGCTCAAGGATTGTTTCTTGCCCTAGGTTTCCCTTAGCTAGTGTCCTCATTTGGATCATTGCATTAAATTCTCAAACGAAGATTTGTCCATTGGTCCTCTTCTCTTCCATAATTAAGTCAAGCCCCTCCATGGCTAATCAACTCCACATCCTTGACCTAATTCTGGGTCCACTTGGTCCCGTTGTTGAAGTTTCTAAATTTACTTAGTTTAGAAACACTTCATGCACTTTTTCTGATTTATTCCTACCTACTTGTTATTTTTCTTTAACAAGTTATTTACAAAGTAAATACTGAAAATAAACACAGGTGCATGCTCAACATATTATAGATCAGCAACTAAAAGAAACAAGAACAAACACACCACATGGTGCCATTATTTTTGGACCAATGTCCCCGGAAAAAACCCAATGCGGGAAAACCGGTGCAACTATTAAGAAATATTAGAGTACAATCTGGGTGTCGAAACTGGCCTACCCAACATAGAATTTCCTTAGCAGCTATACCTCATACTTTGAAAGAAATCTCTTGGCTAAAACCCCAAAAAACCCTTCCGGCAGCTCCTCAGCACAAAACTGCTCCTGCAACCCCAACATCTGCCCAATATGGACTGTGTTAGCCCCTCTCTGTCCCATGCTGACCCTGCGTCAGCCTTTCTTGGCCTACGTCAACCCCAGGAGGCCCTGTGTCAGCTCTGGGACCCTCTGCATCAACTGCGCTAGCCCCTCTGGTGCTCTGCACAGCACTTGGCTGCCTCTGCATAGCCCTGCATGAGCCCTTGTTGGCTCTGCGTCACTCTCCTTGGCTGTTGCGTTGCTCTCCCGGCACAATCTCAATGCCCCTTAGTTGCTCTCTCGATCACTGATTCTATCTCTCTTAGCAAACCCCGCTCTAGAGAATAGAATGACTGATCATTTGGTGTACTCTCCAAGTGACCCTCAAGCCTCCTCTTATATTTTCCTGTTGACATCTCAACGGCCGAGATTAAATCCCTAATCAACATTTAGGATTAGATCTGGCTTGATCCATGTCTTTTGGACCATTCTAACACATATTCATATTAATACACATTAATATTTTATTTTCCTTAAGTTTAGACTTAGGGACTCCATTAAAAATATTAATTATTTTAATATTTCCTTATCTATTTAGAATCTACCCTAACCCTTTCTGGGTATTGGAGATCTCATGTGCCCCAACCTCTCCACCAAATTTCGTGGCTAGAGCACATCTGATGCTACCCCAAATCAACACTCCCTCTTAGCGAGGACTGTGCTCTAGCAATACCCCTCACTAAGTATTATTTTGATCATCCGGCATCCGTACCTGTGCTAATGCTAGGCCTTCCTACCCACCATCCTTTGCACTGTTGCCCATGGTTCTGCCACTGCCACTGTTGCATCTGTATGACAACTCCCTTTGCATCCGTGCTGTTGTTGGTCCTTCCTCTCAACACTGCATCTGCACTGCACCTCCTCTCATCATGTTGCATCGTGCTGCCCACTGCTGCATTGCAACTCAGTTACTGAGAAGTAAGTAACTGATCTCCCAACTGACCTCCTTGTTGGGCTAGAAACACCCTCTGATGCTGAAGCTCCCACTGCCGCTGATAAGTGCTCCTCTCTGACCTCTGTGTTGCTGCAACAGCTCCCTGCATCTCGCACCGTTGCACACTTCTTTGTGCCTTCCTGCACTGATGCAACACTCCTGTGCCTCTTGCACCGTTGCAGCCAGCTAGCTCTGTGCTGTCTTGGGACTCCTGCACTGTAGCTCTCTCTGTCGCTCCATCTGCATCCGTCTCTACCCACTCAGCCAGTCTTGCTACTCCTCGTCAGGGCTCCCGTAGCAAGGTCTAATCCAAGACGTTGGGTACCTCAAGGATCCAACCCCTCATTGCATGTAGTCCTCCTGACTATAGCTCAATGTCTCCCCACTTCCGCTCAAGTGGTTCGTGTAAACTCATGGCACAGTCATCGTCTGTCAAAACTTCCTTCTCTGCTCGTGCTGGCACTGCCTTAGTCTCGGAAGACCCTCCCTTACTCTTCTTCCTTGGGCACTGGGTCGCATAATGACCCATCTTCCCACAATGGAAGCACTTGATCTTGGAGAGATCTTTATTCTCCTGCTTCTCCTGCTTTCCCTCAGATGCTAGAGTCACATCCTCCTCCTCCTGCTGAACTTTGATCCCTTTGCTACTGCTACATGTCTTCGACTGCCCTCTAATCTCTTCCTGGCGAAGAGCTGCCCACATCTCGTCCCAAGGTAGGAGAGTCCCTCTACCCCAGATACTCTAGACAAACACTTCCCAATCTTCTAAGACAGCATTCAGGGCTGTCCTCACCATAAGCTCCTAATCCGGTGTTGCTCCTATAGCAATCAACTAGTCTCAAATCTCATTCAGTCCTCCGAGGAAGGTGTCAATCGATTGATCGTTCTTCATCTGATACGACCTCAACTGGTTCTCAAGTAGCATTCTTCTCTGCACAGAAGTATGCTGGTACAGGTTCTTGAGAGCCTCCCACATCTCAAATGTCGTTTCCTTCTCGACTATATGTGGTACCACATGTTCCTTGACCCCGTCAAGGATAATGCACTTGGCCCTCGCCATCGCCTCTTCGTACCTGTCATTATCATTGGGGTTGACTGGGACAGCTACTACCTTTAAGGCGAAGTTCTTGACACGATTTCTGTCAAGCACTGATAAGATTCTGGCCTTCTAGACTGCAAAGTTCGATGCTCCGTCCAGCCTATCCTGGTCTCTTACCCCGTGTAGTGCCATGACGCTCCTCTACTTCCCTCTTGGAAGTTCTTTGTTCGACTCCTCTGAGTCTCTACTTCCGGTGTGGACGTTCTCTTCTGGACTCCCTCTGGGTCCTGATTTCCCTCCTGGAAATCCTTCTGCCGCTTGTCGAGATGCCCCCTACTCTGATCGTCTGTGCAACTGCACCGCTGATCCAGGTTCTTTGCCTAGAAACCCTCAGTAACAACTCCTCTGGCCCTGCTCTGTCAGGTACTGTTTTGACTACAGTACCTCACCAGCTCCACTCTACAATATTTTTGCAGCCTTCTAGACTCCAGGGGCTCTGTGTCACCCCAAATGGGTCTGCGTCAGCCCTGGGATGCCCTGCGTCAGCCCTCTAGCCCTCTGCGTTAGCAACGCTGGCCTCTCTGAGGCTCTGCGTAGCTCCCGGCTTCTTCTGCATGGCTCTGGCTGTCTCTGCGTCACAGTTCTTGGCTTCTGCTCTGCTAGAAACAGCGTCTATCACCTCGGGATAGTTATTTTCTGTTGCTATTGCTCCGCTCAGCTGATGTCTTTTAGTCTTCCTGTGATGTGCAATCACGCTCTGATACCATGTTGAAGTTTCTAAATTTACTTAGTTTAGAAACCCTTCATGCACTTTTTCTGATTTATTCCTACCTACTTGTTATTTTTCTTTAACAAGTTATTTACAAAGTAAATATTGAAAATAAACACAGGTGCATGCTCAACATATTACAGATCAACAACTAAAAGAAACAAGAACAAACACACCACATGACACCATTATTTTTGGACCAATGTCCCTGGAAAAACCCAATGCGGGAAAACCGGTGTAGCTATCTGAGGGTTTTCTTATTAATCAATATTGGAGTACAATCTGGGTGAAAAAACTGGCCTACCCAACAGAGAATTTCCTTAGCATCTATACCTCACAGTTTGAGAGAAATCTCCTGGCTGAAACCCCAAAAAACACTTCCGGCAGTTCCTCAACACAAAACTGCTCTTGCAACCCCAGCGTCTACCCAATCTGAACTGCGTTAGCCCCTCTCTGTCCCATGTTGGCCTTGTGTTAGCCTTTCTTGGCTTGCGTCAGCCCCAAGAGGCCACCCGTCAGCTCTGGGAGCCTCTACGTTAGCTGCGCTGGCCCCTCTGGTGCTCTACGCAGCACTTGGCTGCCTTTGTGTGGCCCTGCGTGAGCCCTTGCTGGCTCTGCATCACTCTCCTTCGATGTTGCTTTGCTCTCCCAGCACAATCTCTGCCTTCTCTGTTTCTCTGTACTCAATGCCCCTCAGCTGCTCTCCTGATCACTGATTCTATCTCTCTTAGCAAACCTGCCTCTAGATAATAGAATGACTGATCATCTAGTGTACTCTCCAATTGACCCTCAAGCCTCCTCTTATACTTTTCCTGTTGACATCTCAACGGCCGAGATTAAATCCCTAATCAACGGCTAAGATTAGATCTGGCTTGATCCATGTCTTTTGGACCATTCTAACACAGATTCATATTAATGCACATTAATATTTTATTTTCCCTAAGTTTAGACTTAGGGACTCCATTAAAAATATTAATTATTTTAATATCTCCTGATTTGTTTAGAATCTGCCCAAACCCTTTCTGGGTATTGGAGATCTCATGTGCCCCAACCTCTCCACCAAATTTCGTGGCTAGAGCACATCCGATGCTACCCCAAATCAACACCCTTGTGGTCCCGCAACCTTGCAACTCTAATTCCCCAAAGATCACACGAAGGCCAATTCTCCACAAGGATTCTTGGGTCTAGGAAACCTCTTGACAAGACATACTCCCATACCCTAGTCTCAAGAATCCTCCTAGCCTTTCCTAGAGAGCCTATCACCTTGCTTTCCAAGCAAGAAAACCATATAATTGAGTCTCTCCTGTGAATGGGCCTTAGGAATCACCCTTTATCCTTTCATTGACCTATTCATTCTTATGATTTCGGTCTCCTCCCATTGGTGAAATTCCGTAAAGAGCAGGGAGCCTTAGCTGAGGTGACAATGGGCTATCGCTCCATTGTTGCCCCTTGACCTAGTAGTTGCTCTATAGGATCCCCTGCTAGGACCCCTACTAGTTTGAGCAGTAACATGGCCCTTTTCGGTTAGTGCATTGTGGTGTTCAGGGTTGGATCTCATCGCATGTTGCAACTCAATGGAAGTCCAAGGTGGGGCCCTCTAATGGAATAGCAGGACTGAATGGGCAGTAGTTTGGAGTTCCGGGACATCCGGAGTGAGCATAAGAGAGTGTTGTTGAATGATCCAGATGTGGGCTAGGGTCGGATGTGCTGCCTAATCCACACTTGGGCTAACAAAGAGAAAATCGTTAATCCACTTGGTGTGGCCTTGGGGGAAAGATTTTTTGGAGTTGTTGTTGGGGATAAATCTTTTTAGACCTGGAATATGACTTTTGTTTTCTCTCTTTAATTTTCACTTTGTTTTATGTATGTAACTCTAGTTATTAGAGCTTGATTCATATCTTGGCAAATCCACTTACTGAAAACCCTTCAAGGTATTCTACTAGAAGAAACCCAAATATTTTGACTAGTCTCATTTCTAATCCTAAAAAGGTTTATCAAAGGAGACTAAACTAACTTTATTCTCATATAATCCTTGAGAATTTTGGAGATGAATCAATCCTTGATATCCATTTACTTTCTAAGCAAATAACTATCAAATTGAAATGGATGGCTTGTATGCTTCCATTGACTTTTCTAATATTTTTGGTTATCCACATGTTATTCCTGAAAAATCCCTTGAGAAGTTGCCTTTGTTACAGGGAAATAATGCGATAAGTGCCAAGAGGCACATTAGAAACTTCAATCTCTATGTTAGTAAGTGGTGCAACAATCGCAACTTTGAAGATGTAAAAATGAATCTTTTTGTCCTATCCGTAGAAGAGGATGCCTTGGATTGGTTCACAGAGCATAGTGCTAACACTTTAACTGTGAAATTTCCACGATTGCAATAAACTTGAAATTATTCTCCTAATGTGTGCAGTTAATATGTCTTCTTTAAATTTATTTTATGACAAATAACATATAGCTCACTATTGCAATATTCACAAATAAAAAATGTTGTGGAATATAAAATACGGAACTAACGAATATGAACACACACATAAAAATATGACACCGTAATTTTTGGACAAATGTCCCTGAAAAAATCTCTAAGGGAAAACCAGTGAAATAGATGAGGGTTTTATTATTATTCAACAATTTAGGAGAATATACAAATAGTTGCCTTCCACTGGAAAATCCCTGGCAAACACTGATCTGCACTGGAAAAATTTACTTGAGATTAATTGTTTCCCTCTTCTACTTGATCTAGCCCTCTCCCGGCAACTCCTACTCTCTCAGGCTATTCACACTACCTCTGGGAAACAGGCACTGTTGCTCCAAAAAATCAATCAACCACTGGGAACTCTTCCCAGGAAGTCGTCCTGCCCCCCTCTTCCCATAGAATCCACTAGCTCTACCTCCGGAAAATAGATTCAACCTCTAGCAACTAAAGCGTGGTCTAGAAAAGATCAACCCTAAGCGACAATGGCGCCCTTGCCCTAATCCCTGCTCGACGCTCTTTGCAGCCTCCCCTTGCGCGTCTGGTTGGGGCCTCTCGGTGCCCTAACCACCATAGCTGAACCACATCAGCATCTTGGTGCCCACTCCTTCAAGGATATGGTCACTAGTCGGCCTCCAGACCAGGCTTCCTTCTTCACAAAGTTTGCCTCCAGCTCAGCCTTTTGCACGCCACCAGGAGGAAAACTCTGACAAAGAAGGAACAACGTATTTACAGCAAAGAGTTGCCTCAAAGGAAAGAAGAAACAACGAAAAGGATAACCAAGGATACTCGTTCAGAAAAGGAAAAGTCGTGGACACGCCCTTCCTCACTAACATAAATCCTTCAAAAACTCAAGAGCAGCCGCAATATCAGAAGAAAAAGACTAAGAATAACTGCAACCCCATAGCCAAGAAAATCCCAAAACTAGAAATCCAGGACTCAGGTGTAGCATTCTATAGAGAATATATGCAAGAACATGCAGTAATACGCAAGTTCATGGGCATCTGGCCAACTGAAAGAGTCTATAGAGAATATATGCAAGAACATGCAATAATATGCAAGTTCGTGGGCATCTGGCCAACTGAAAGAATCTATAGAGAATATATGCAAGAACATGTAGTAATATGCAAGTTCATGGGCATCTGGCCAACTGAAAGAGCCCTGAACTGGTGGATACAAAGCAAATGGACACCCAAAGGGGAGATCAGACTTCAGCTGGGCTCCAAAGGATTCTTCACAGTCATCTTTGACCTCCTAGAAGACAGAGATAAAATATTTTAAGGACCCTATTTCTACAATTCAATCGGTTTATACATGAGATTTTGGAAGGACAACTTCACACCGGAAAAGGAGGATTTTACGAGAGTTCCAGTCTGGGTTCGCCTCTACTCCTTACCAACTGATTACTGGGCTCCTTCGGTCTTAAAAGGTATAGGAGACCAGCTGGGGGAGTACATCAAAATGTCTGAAGGCACCAAAACGGGTCACTATGTTTCCTACGCCCGAATTTGCGTATACATAGATGTCTCTAGTGCCCTGCCAGAAGCAATTAAACTAATCTTCAGGGGCGAAGTCTTGCTGTCCGATGCAAAAAGTGCCACGAGCATGGGCATCTCTTCCGAGACTGTCCTATGAATAAAACCCCACAATCTCAAGAGCAACCAAGTAAAAGAAAAGAGTAAAGGATATACTAAATTCATCTCCAAGAACAAGAACAATAGGAAAAAGGCTATCCCCAAGAAGAACCAATATAAAGAAGCAGGTCAGAACCAGTTCAATGCATTGAACAACACCCAGGAGCAAATGGATCCTAACGACCTGATAGGAGATGAAGCAGGAGAAGACGAAATGAACCCAGCAGACAGAGAATACGATGATAGGGACACAAGTTATACCAACAGAGGAAAGGAGCATTCGCAAGAGGATACAGAAATGGAGAAAATAGAGATAGAGGAAAGCACCATAGAGGAAGCTCTAGAGGGAGTATACTTAGCAACAATTGCAGAGGAATGGAAACAAAATGGAATAAATGCCATATCAGAACACCAGCTACAAAAAATTGAAGGCGCTTATCTCCTCCAGGAAGATTTAAAACTCAAAGCTCACCATCCAGCACAAGAAAGCACAACATCAAAGGGCATATTAGCAAATATTCCAGTAGGAGGACTCAACCTCAAAGGCTCAAGCTGAAAGCGAGGTCGAAAGACTACTAGTCAACTCCTCCAAGAACTAGGCGCCAAATTAATCAATGAAGGAAAGGTAAAAGCTTTAGCTCTAAACCCATCTCCATGTCAATGAATTGCATTTCTTGGAATATTAGAGGACTGAACAGTCCTGGGAAGAAAAGAATCTTAAAAAATAGAATCCTGTCTGATCATCCTGATATCCTTCTTATTCAAGAAACTAAACTAGATTCGACTCACCCCCCTCTTCTTCTCAACTCTTGTTTCAAGCCATATAGCTCCTTAGCCAACGTGGCTACCAGTCCGGCAGGGGGTATAATGACCTTTTCGAAAAACTCGAAGTTCAACCTCATATCCTCTCTAGCCACTCATCATTCCATAACAGTGATCCTGAGGATCATTGGTACCAACGAGAGTATTTGCATAACTAATATTTATGCCCCACACAAGGTGACAGATCGAATTAAAATGCCTCAAGCATCTCCAATCTCCTAGATCCTTTACACCTTCCTCCCAAAATCATAGCAAGTGATTTTAATATGATAACAAATTTCTCTGAGAAGAAAGGAGGTATCCAAAAGCTTGATAAGGACTCTGAGGTTTTCCTTAGCACCATTGAAAACCTCAGCCTCATCGACATTCCCACCAGCAATGGCATTTTTACCTAGAATAACAGAAGAGGAGACCGGAAAATTGCCTCCCGTTTAGGCCGCTTCCTTTTATCTGAGGCAACTTATCTTACCTCCTGGGAAACGGAGGCGAGAATCCTACCGCAAGCAGGCTTTGATCACTGGCCTATCTCTCTCAAGATCCAATTTTCCAGTGGTCCGAAAAATTAGCCTTCCAAATTCGAATCCTTTTGGCTGGATCACCCAGACTTCATGGAAAAAATGAAACAATGGCGGACTTACCCTCCCATCAGAACTGAAAACAAAATGTACACGTTCCAACAAAAGTTAAAACATATCAAAGAGGAAATAAAAAAATGGAACAGAGAAACATTCGGCAACATCATCACGGACAAAAAAAACTTGGAGCACAAATTGGAACTTCTCCAACAAAACATAATTGAAGAAGGGCTTACGGAGAGCAGTAAACAAGAGGAACAAAGATTACAACAAAGCTAGGAGGAAAGAGCCATCCAAGAAGAAAAGTTGTGGCAACAAAAATCCATAATCAATTGGCTGAAATGTGGGGAAAGGAACACTGCATTTTTCCATAAATCAATGATACAGCATAGGAGAAACAACAGAATCCTAGCTTTGAAGAACCAAGATGGTCATCTCATTCACTCTCAAGAGGAGTTGGAAACAGAGCTCACTCACTATTTCAGCTCTCTTCTCAAAGAGCCAAGGAATGACCAGGATCAGGACATTAAAAAGATCACCAAGCATATCCACAAAATCCTCACGGAGGAGCATAACAAAATTCTCCTTAGGAAAGTCTCCCTCCAAGAAGTGGAAGATATGGTCATGGAAATGCCCAATGGCAAAGCCCCAAGTCTAGATGGTTTCACTATTGATTTCTACAAAGCTTGCTGGCCCATCCTCAAATTGGAAGTGCATGCCCTTGTGGAAGAATCTCGCATTCAAAAGTTTGTCCTTAAAGCCCTTAACTCCACTTTCCTAACTTTGATTCCCAAAGGAAATTCTGTTGATTCCCCAAACAAATTTAGGCCCATAGCCCTCTGCAATGTCATTTACAAAATAATCTCCAAAGTCCTCTCCAATTGGATTAAAGTCATCCTTCCTCTCCTTATCTCCCATCAACAATCTGGCTATGTGGAAGGAAGGAAAATCATGGATAGTATCATCCTTTCTCATGAGCTTATCCACTCTCTCAAATCCCAAAAAAAACCTGGTATGATGATTCAGCTAGATATGTCCAAAGCCTTTGATAAAATTAGTTGGGATTATATGAGACAGGTCTTGGGAGCGTTTGGGTTCCACAAAGACAGCATCAAGTGGATCATGGCTATGGTGTCGGGAGCTTTTTTCTCCATCCTCATGAATGGTTCCCCTTCGCAACCCTTTAATCCTTCCAGGGGTATCAGGCAAGGGGATCCTATCTCTCCCTTCCTCTTTGTCATTATGGCTGAAGGGCTAAGCCACTCAATCTCTGCTGCCTTGCAAGCTAATAAGCTCACTGGTCTCCAGCCCCATGCCTCTGCTCCCCCCTCCACACACCAGCAATTTGTGGATGACACCCTTCTTATGGGGCTCCCAATGATCAAAGAAGCTTCCTCTTTCATGTCCATTCTGTCCGACTTCTCTGTTGCCTCTGGAACCTCTATCAACCCCGAGAAATCCAAGTTGTTCTTCTTTAACACCCCGCTGCCTATTCGCAGGAACATCGCCAGACTCTTGGTCATTCCCATCAACACCCTCCCCTCCATTTACCTTGGAGTTCCCCTTACAGACAGGCCACTCTCCTGAGCCACTTGGGAGGACCTGATCAATAAGTTGGAGAAAAGAATTGCCAATTGGACCTTCAGATCTCTCAATCTGGCAGGTCGTCTTGTCCTGGTCAAATTTGTTTTACAAGCCATCCTGCTCTACTTGTACTCGGCTTTGGTAGCCCCAAAAGTGATTTCAAACAAAATCAGAAACCTGCAAAGGAACTTCTTATGGAGAGGTGCAGAGGTAAAACAGAAATGGGCTCTGGTGGCATGGGAAAAAATTTGCAAGCCCAAAAAAGATGGTGGCCTTGGTCTTAGAGACATAGACCTCCTGGGAAAGGCCCTAGGAGCCAAAAACTTATGGAGATGGATTGCAAACCCCAACTCCCCTTGGGGAATACTATGGAAAGCAAAGTATACCCCCTCCCTCTCGCAAGAGCAAATTATTAGGCTAAATGGAAATATCAAAGGTTCAATCATCTGGAACCAAGCGTGGGAGAACAGGGATATCATTCAAAATCATAGTTTCTGGGAAATAGGCAATGGAAACAAGGCTCTTTTCTGGGAGGACGCCTGGCAACAAAGGCCAAAACTTGATCAAGAACATTATCACCAAATCAAGACTGATATGCAAAACAGAGGGAAGACCAAAGTCAGCCAGTATTGGAAACTGAGTGACGAAGAGGACAGATGGAGAATCTGGTTGGATCAAGAGGATTGGACTCCCCATATGAATCCCCAAGCCTGGTCGGACCTCTCATTAGAACTTCAAAAAATACAAATCCTCCTTGACTCTGCTGAGGATCAAATCAGATGGGGAAAAATTTAGCAGGACATTTCAATTTAAAAGAAGCCTACAGATACATCGCCAAGCTAGATCAACTTCAACCAGACCCAAAGTGGAACTCAATCTGGGACAAGAAGCACTGGCCGAAAATATCTATCTTTCTATGGTTAGTCATGCACAGAAAGATTTTAACGTGGGACAACCTAAGAAGAAAAGGCTTTATCGGTCCCTCAAGATGCCTTCTCTGCCAGCAAGAAGAAGAAACCCCCAATCACCTACTGAATGTATGCCCATACGCGTCCAAATTCTGGGACTAGATATTATTGGTTTTCAACAGCTCAGATCGGGATCCCTCCTCCATTCAAAGCACCATCGCGAATTGGAGATATACCTTCTCCTCACATCCTTTGGTTAACCGCACATAGAATTTAATTCCTGGTCTAGTTTGTTGGGCACTTTGGAAATAGCGCAACGCAAGAATCTTTCGTGGCATCTCCACTCGAGGGGAAATCATAATCTCGAAGATCCAAAGTGCAATCCAGGAAACAATGACTTCTCTACCTACTCAGACTGCCAAAGCCCCTCCCACTATCTCCGAAGAGAGAATTCTCTCAATGCTGGATCTCCTTCAGATCAAGGTTCACGAAGTCACCCCCCTCTCTAGGCATGAAAAACAAAAAAACATTTGGAGGCCGCCAGAGCAGGGGACTTTCAAGCTCAACTACGACGGCGCTGCTAAAGGTAATCCGGGCCAAGCCGGTTTTGGAGGAGTCTTCAGAAACACAAAAGGAGAAATAATCTGGATATATGAGGGCAATATAGGTTCAGCCACAAACAATGCCGCAGAACTTCATGCCCTGGAAAATGGCATCACCATAGCGCACAACCTAAAGCTCAGTCCTCTGATTGTAGAAGGAGATTCCATGTTGGCCACTCAGATTGGCAAAAAACTTCAGCAGGGCATCGAGGTGGATAAAATTTCGGAAAATTGGTGCCTAAACAAAATAATACAGTAGATCAAACAGAGAATTGACAGCATGGCAGGCCTCCACTTTCAAGCCATCAGAAGGAATGGCAATAAACTTGCGGATAGACTGGCGAATGAGAGTACTGCAAGGACCCTATGCCTGAATTCCCGAGTGTTGCAGGATCTGGAGGATAGTGAACTCCGTCAGCACTGCGCATCAATCAATGTCAAAGATAACCACTCTACCGAACAATAATTGTTTGCGTTCCCTTCATCATTTCAAGGTCGATTCTAAGTATCGTAGGAAGGACAGAATTGTGGCGCACATGCCCAGACCCATCCTTGGCCTGCCAGATACAAGAGCCCTCGCTGCCACCTCCCCTCTCCCTTGTGCAGTCGCCGCCTCCCAGTCACATCCTCTCTACTCAGCTCTTCTTCCACCGCCTCGCATCATATCTTCGCATGCTTCCCCTTCCCACCCCTATTCCCCGCTCTTGGCCTCCCTCCATCCCCCGGCCTCTATATATTTCCCCCTCCCTTTTCCCCCTCATTCTCCTCTCTGCCCTCATCCCTCTTCGTTGGTCCTTCGCTCCTTGGTTCCTCTCACTCCCAAGCCCTTCTGCTCCTTTCATGGCCCCAAAGAATTGCTCCATCCCTCGTTCCAGACGGGGAGGTATGCGCAGTCGCGCAACCTCCCGTTGGCAGTGTTTGGGTTCGACCCCCACCACTCGCGCGGAGACCTCTGCAAGGCGCGCAACTCTGTGCTACGCGGCGGCGGCTAATCCTGAAACTCAACAACGCATTGCCGAATTAGAAGCCCAAGCTAATGATCTTCGAAGAGAGGTCACAATTGAGGAAGTCGACGCCGACTTTGCTTGGATTCCGGATCCTACCCTCACCCGAGCGTGCGAAAACCTCTACGCGCAAACTATCGAAACATGGTGGCAAATGAAAACCATCATGGGGCTAGCAATGCAGGAGCAGGAGGAGCGCACCAAGGCACTCGAAACAAAGATTGATAGTCTGACTGAGAAGTTTGTGATTTATGTCGAAGCCATCCACCACTGCCGATTTATAACTCGGGACGCACCGCAATACACTGTTATCAGGAAGAAGTCGATGACGAAGGTCCATTCGGCTGCTGAAGGATCCCCAAGCATCAAGAAAGAGGTCATTGGGGCCTCTACCAGTCATCCGAACACCACCGCGCAACAGGAGGGGAGCTCTCAGGAGACTCCCATTCATCTGGACGAAGATCTGGTAACCACCAACCAGGATTGACTTCGACAACCTCCTTTTTGTCTCTCTTCCTCCGCGGAGGACTGTCTGTCGCAGAGGAAATCGACTCTCACCTTGTCTGCCTCGCTATGGCTTTTTTCTACTCTCTCTGTTTCTATACTCTCAGTTTTGAGAATGTTGTAAAGAGGGTTCTACTCTGTTTCCACCTATGGACTCAGAACCCATTTTTGCCAAGGTTGCATTGTAAAAAAGATAAATCCATGGCCATTTCAGGGATTTCTGTTGGGTCTTGTGTCGGGCTCTCTCTCCCACACAACCCAAAAAATGTAATTTGTCAGTTCCTTCAGTAATATATTTTATCTTATTCACAAAAAAAAGCATGGTCTCCTCCGGCAGCTCGCACTAGGAAATATGGCTACTCACACTAGCTGATGTGGCCTCCTCTTCCTGTCTTCTGGATACTGGAAAATACTGAGGAAATCTCCTTCGGACACCTGCTCTCAAATCTCTATTGAAACCCCTACCTCTGATGCTTCCATAGCTTCAATTGTGCTCTTGCTAAATATCCACAACTGGATAGTCGAATTGTTCAACTCACAACTACTTTGATGTATCTTCTCCAAACCCTTCGACTTGCTCTTATGATCTCTCGTTGGAGTCTCAATGGCCACGATCACAACTCAATCGATGGCTAAGATTGTCTTGACTCCATCAATTAAATTTTCAAGAAGTCTTTAGATAAAAATCAAACTTGCCCAATTAATTCATTTTAATTAACCAATTTTCCTAAGTTAGACTTAAGAAAATTGTAATTATTGGCTAATTAATTTAATTGAGGTGTCTTCAAGTCTTTTCTTGTGAAATCGCTTTTGGGTTTTGGAGATTTTGTGTTCCTTAGCCTTTTAGACATCAGAGCGACTAGAAGATTTGTCTACTGCTACCATAATCTAACACTCCCTCTTAGTGAGGAAGGTGTTCTCCACTACTCTCATCTACTCCCTGAATTAGACAAACTTTGCCCTACCTAAGGCTTTTGTGAGTATATTTGCATCTTGCTGATCTATGGGAATATGTTGTAGCCAAACTTATCCACGTTGAATAAAATCTCTGATTCACTTGCCACGCGCTGCTACTGCGCTACTATGATCTCATATTACTGATGCCCCTGCATTGGAGTCTCTCTGGCTCGAATTATACCTTGCCCACTGCAACTAGCCAATTCGCATTTCTTTCCTCCTACCTTTACACGGTTGCCATCACTGCACTTGTGTGTACTGATGTCACTGATCCACTGAGTCATTGCAGTTGGCTTTGCAATTGTCTCTCGAGTGTTTGACTGCGCCTCACAACTCTATCAAGTATTTCATTGCGCCTTGCTGACCTTTCGATCCTCTTGCTAGTTTAACTTTTGCGCTCATATAGCAAAGGTAATGATCCAAATGAGGAACACACAACAACTAGATATGATCGATTGATCAAGTCCTCCTTGGCTAGATCTAGACCTCCTTGCTGCTCCTCCCTCAAACCCTGCCCAATTTGGCATACTAAAGTGTCATACTCCTCCTCCTAAGAATAATGTTGCAAACATAGCAAATTCATCCTCCAACCTAGCAGACAAATCCTCGATATCTTCCGAAGTTGTTGTGTACTTCCCCTTATTATCCTTCTTCCTCTTTGGACACTGACTGACATAGTGAACAAGATCACCACATCCAAAGCACTTGACCTTCAACAAATCTTTCTTTTTCTTCTATCCATTTGAGTCTTGTCCTTGGCTGGGACCCTTCTTCGCTTTTCCCTTGTAAGAGCGACATTCTCCTCCTCCTTCTCTACCTTTAGTCCCTTAGACATTGCTACTAGTAGTACCATCGACGAGGCTGAGCCTCGACTCCTCCTAAGTGAAATCACTCCACAGACGTTCCCAATCTGGTAGCTTCTCATGTCTACTAATCACCTGAACAAATGTACACCATTTCTTGGAAAACCCATTTGGAGTTGTATGCACTAGTTCGTCCTTTGTTGGCTTCTCTCCAACTACTGCAAGTTCATCTCTAAATGATTGAATCCTAGTGAGATGGGATACTACGTTCTCGTCTCTGTTCATCTTGACCTTCCACGACTTCTCCTTGATTTCTTCCAACTCTTAGAAAGATCCTTGGTACAACTTGAATGATGTGATCCCATACTTCGTTGAGGACCATCATCTTAGCCTTGGCCATATCCTTCCTGTTTGTATAGCAACAACTGTTGTCACAAACTCCTTCAAACAATGCTCATCCAATACGAACAACATCCAAGCCTTCCAGATGCCAAAGTTGGAAGCTCCATCCAACCTGTCTTGATCTCTTAGTCCTCTCTGAAAAACTCTGTGAAACTTAATAAACTAGAGAATTAAAGAACTAGGAAATCTCCTTCTCCTTCCAGCAAATTAACTCGCACTCCTTCTTGGGCTGCACAACTCTACTCTAGGTAACTCAAACTTGCCTCCAGAATCTCTTCTCGGAACTTGCATTATCTGCTGCTTCTCCTGGGTAGCTTGCTCTTCCTCCAGAAAATATCCCAGATCTGGCACACACACTACTGAACCTGAAACACTCACTGGCTAGACTGGCAACCTTGCACTGGAAAATCACTTTGCCTGCTATGACCCTCTTTTGTTGGCAATTACGACGTCCTTCCCCATCATCGGGATGCCAGAAACCCTCTAAGAATTCTCTGGAAATTTCCACCACTGATAACTCGGTGTGCTATCTTCCTTTCCTTGCATTGATTTGCTACTGCAAAACCCTTATGCTACAAATCTTTGCACTAGATATGCTCTGCAAATCTCTTATCTGCCTCGGGAAACCCTTTGCGACAACCTCACTGCCTACTATTGCAACTAAGACAAATTGATTTTTCCTCTGGATCACCTCCCTGGACTGGAGATCGAATTCTTGCCTGTGCAATTTACATTGCCTCGTTGGCCTGGGTAGATCTGGATTTTTGTGCTTCAGGTCTCCCTCTAAACTGCAAAACCCGCACTCACTTTGCTCTAGAGGCATTCTGATCCGATCTTTTCTTTGATACCATGTGAAATTTCCATGATTAGAATAAACTAGAAATTATTCTCCTGTAGTTTATTTGTCTTCTGTAAATTAATTTTACGACAAATAACAAATAAATCATTATTGCAATCTTCACAAATAAAAAAGGCGTGGAATATAAAATACAAAAGTAAGAAATATGCGCACACACATAAAAATACGACATTGTTATTTTTGGATAAATGTCCTTGGAAAAACCGCGAAGGGAAAACAAGTGCAGCAAATGACGATTTTATTATTATTCAACAATTTAGGCAAAATTACAACTAGTTGCCTTTCACTGGTAAACCTTTGGCAAATATTGATATCCACTGGCAAAATTTACAGGAGATTATCTCCCTCCAATACTCAATCTAGCCATCTCCCGACAACTCGCACTCTCTTAGGCTATTTGCAATGCCTCTTGGAAATGTGCATTGTTGCTCCAGAAATTCGATCAGCCACTGGGAACTCTTCTCGGCAAGTTGACCTGCCTCGCTCTGCCTCCGGAAAATAGATTTCGCCTCTAGCAATTGAAATGTGGTCTCCTCCAACAACTCTCACTGAGAAATCTGGCTACTCACACTAGCTGATGTGACCTCCTCTGCAAATGAATTCGACCTCCTCTTCCTGTCTTTCGGACACTGGAGAATAATGAGGAAATCTCCCTCGTACTCATGCTCCCAAATCTCTATTGAAACCCCTGCCTCTGATGCTTCCCTAGCTTCAACTGTGCCCTTGCTAAATACCTACAACTAGGTAGTCGAGTTGCTCAACTCACAGCTAATTTGATGTATCTTCTCCAAACCCTTCAACCTGCTCTTATTATCTCTTGCTGGAGTCTCAATGGCCACAATCACATCTCAACCGATGTCTAAAGATCATCTTGACTCCGTCAATTAACTTTTATAGAAGTCTCTAAAGCAAAAATTGAACTTCCCCAATTAATTCACTTTAATTAACTAATTTTCATAAGTTAGACTTAGGAAATATTTAATTATTGGCTAATTAATTTAATTGAGGTGTCTCCAAGTACTTTCTCGCGAAACCTTTTCTAGGTTTTGGAGATCTTGTGTTCCTTAGCCTTTTAGACATCATAGAGACTAGAACACCTATCTAGTGCTACCATAATCTAACATTCACAACTCTTGAACAAATTAATGATGCCTTCAATAATAAATGGAGTAATAAGAAAGAACACTGACATTTGTTGGCCTCCCTTAATGGAATAAAGAAGAATGAGAATGAAACTATGGAAAAGTTTAACAAGAGGTTTAATGACTTAATCAAGAGTTTTCCTCAAGACAATAAACCTTTAGATACCTCTATTCCCATATATTATGCCGAGTCTTTCAATGGTGATTTTACATATGAGCTAAAGGATAAAGAACCGAGAGACTTGAGGACTGCACAAACCATTGCATTAAAGATTGAAAAGAACATTCAAGCCTCAGAGAAGTCACATCCTCCCCGTTTCACAAGAGGAAATCCATCAAAATCCCAAGAGCATAAAAACAAAGCAAAAGCTAAGGAAGAGCCTAGTGACTCCATCAAAGAATTGACTAAATAGATAATGTGATATTCCTACTTAGTGTTTCACTAAGAGAATATCAAATTTTGCTCAATTTTGGCGTATTTCATTGTTTCACTTAGGAGAAGTGGGCCTACGGGACCCACATTTGATTTTTGGCATGAGAAGCACCCCAACATTATAGTTCGATGGAAAGATTGCAGGTTTGGTGGAGTGTGGGGGCCACCACAAATGATTTTCAGCCCATGTCGAGAGTACACTCTCATTGGTGCAAAAAAGGTGAGGGAAATTCGATGTGGGCCCACATGGGTAGCCTTGGAGGCAAATCCACAAAAGGAAGGAGAGGCTCTCATTTTGCTCATCGTCTATCATTTTCAGAATTTGTCTTTTGACAAGAGCACGCTTGACCAATGAGCCAAGTCTGCATGTGTTGTTCAGCACACCAGGTGTTTCCGAACGGAAATCCCAGCCCTTGCTTCGGTGGACTTCGAGTGCCAGTACAAGGAGGGAGATCTACTTCATCCCAATTCATACCAATAGCATTGAGTCAAGTTCCAACAGCGCAGGGACTACGCAGTGATAGCTTAGGCACTACGAGAAGTTGTGGAGATAGGGGAGTCTGTGGAGGAAATCAGGAGGGAAGGCTTGGGAAGCCTTCTAACAGGGTTTGCAAACATTTTTGGAGCATTCAGCAACAGAATTCTCAGGTGGGTCAATTTAACAGCAGGAGAACTAGCCAAGCCCAAGAGGGTCGAAATTCTGGGGTCAAGCTTTGGCCAAACCCTTCGTGGGTTATTCTGGGTTTCTTGTGTAGAGGTCAGGATTAATTTCTCGGAATTTTCTTACTAGAAGAGAGGGATCTAGCAGCAAATCATTTCAAGCAACAGCACCATTTCTGGGCATTTACAGCGCAACACTTGGGCCGAATTGACAGCAGATTGGAGAAGGGTCATTCAGGGATCATTTTGGGCTTTTGCTAGCTTACTAAGAGCAATCCCAAGTGCACTCATTCCAGTGCCTTGATTGTATACCTCTTTCCATTAATAAAATGAGTATATAGCGTTGTTTTGGAAGAAAATTCATGGTCTGATTGTTTGTTCTGATTTTATGGTGTGTTTGTCTATTTTGCTTTGAATAGCTACTGTTAATTCTCCCTTAAGGATATTATAGCGGTATCAGAGCTCATAGAATTGGCACAGCCTGTGGGAGAAACGCAGTCTATGACACTGGAGGATAGGTAGAATGTGACATACTGGAGGCAGAGGTATAGAAGTAAGGAATGACAGTTAGAGATCACACCTGATCCTGTGACTACAGAACCGAAGGTAGAAGAAACCAACATGGGGGGCAATGTATTGATTTCTAGTAGCATCAGATGTGATCTAAGTCTCAAATTTTGCAGGGAGCCTTGAGCACGTGTATTCCAAAGAACCCAAAAAGCATTTTGGGAAATTCCACCCAGAGACAATTTTTTTAAAATAATGAATTATTTTTTATGGGTCCCAAAATCTAAGCTTAGGAAATTAAAATAATTAATGGGTATTAATCTAACTATGTGTGTAACTTCTAGAAGAAGACGAGGATCAAGTAGAAATGATCTTAGCCATTGATTAGCTTCTAATTTGGGTTGTTGAATGTCTACAAGAAGATTATTTAAGGAGGCTTGAGGGTCATTTGGAAGATACACAAAGAGTTGATCAGTCAGATCAAATTGTTGAGCCAGAAAGCAGCGCAGTGATTTCATGGTGATCACGCAGAGCGCGGCCGAGATAGTTTTGGCTGGAGAATCTTCTCTGGAGCCAAGAATACACAGCAGAGAGGTAGAGAAAGACGCAGAGGAGGCAGCGCAGTGTCACGTGAGGGTGACGCAGAGCCAAGAAGGGCTCACACAGAGCAGAGCAGTGCCTTATAAGTAGAAGTCCAAGATTTTGTTGGGGGTTTGATGTTCTGAACCGGGAGGGCTGAAGTCGAAGCTCCTGAGAGCAAATCGATCTAGCAGAGAGGTGACGCAGTGCCTCAAAGGTAGTGACGCAGGCCCACGCAGTGACTGCGTAGGGGCAGCACAGAGGTAGTTGAGGACTCGTTGGTTCTGCTGTCGGATCAGTCAGGACTTGCAGTGTAGAGTGAGGTAATCTCACTAAGTTCTTCTGCCAAGTGATATTCTTTGTATTGGATAGCTAGCAATGCATGCGAAGATTGTATTCAAAAATTACTACTGCATAATAATAAAAATCGTCAAATCTGCTACACCGATTTTCCCACGTTGGGTTTTTCGGGGCACTTTTGTCCAAAAACAATTGTGTCACTTGTGTTGTATCTCTTTCTTGTTCAAATTATTGTTTCGGCATATTATTTTAAATAATGAATGTTGCAGTTGTATTTACTTCGATATTTACCGTAAAACACAGTAAATAACTTGTATGGGTTAACAAGTAGGAGAAGTAACATCAGTTTTCTGCAGTAGGGATTCTGGGTTCAAGGAATTTTCACATGGTATTAGAGCAGTGCAGGTGAAACAAGAAGAGCAGTGCCAGAGAACCCAACGTTGAACAGAGAAGGAGGTTGAATAGTTGCAGGAGGCAACAGTTCCAATCCCCAGAGGGAATGCGCAGTCCAAGCCAGGAATGTTGAATTTTCAAGGAAAGTCTCTCTTTGAGTGAGTCGACAGAGAGGAAGGGCTTCCAAACCAAAATCTTACCAAGCTAGAGGGAGCAATGCAGAACATCAGCGTCAAGAAAGAGCTCGTGGGATGCAGTTTTCAGCAAGCAGATTGTTGGGCTGAAAGAGGTCAGAAAAGAGAGGAGAAGCACAGTGAGCGAATTTTTCCTCAATAGACCTCCTGCCAAGAAGTCCATTTTCTTATTGCCCGAGCAGCAACAGTAAGAGACAGAGGAGAAATTCGACATTTTCGTGGCAGAGATGGCAGCGAGTGGGTTGAGAGATCAAGACAGGTTGGATGGGGCATCCAACTATGTGATCTGGAAGGCAAGGATGTCGTGCCTTCTAGATGAGCATTTTCTCAAGGCCTATGTCGACAACGTGGTGGCTGAGCCTGCAGATCCAGATCTGCTGAAGAAGTATAAGGGAGAAATGGCGAAGGCCAAGAGGATGATCCTTGATGGAGTAAAGGATCATGTGGTATGTCACATCGCTAGCAAAGGGACTACTAAGGAGATGTGGGATGCCTTGGCAACACTGTATCAAGGATTTTCCGTACAGTTGAAGATGTACTTAGAGCATAAATTGAGATCTGCACAGATGCAGAAGGGGGAGTGCATTGATCTATTCCTCATGAAGCTTCAGGAGACCCGGGATGAGTTGGCAGCTGTGGGGTCTACACCTCAAGGTTCCGAGATGGTGAGACTGGCCCTAAACTCAGTCTCAGAAGAGTGGCAAGTCTTTGTCCAGAGCATCCTGGGCAGGGAAGCTTTGCCAGACTGGGATAGTATGTGGGCATCTCTCAAGTAGGAAGAGCTAAGGAGAGATCTAATCAAGTGTAAGTTTGACGGAAGAAGTTGCAGTGGGTCGAAGCCCAAAGAGGAGGAAGAGAATGCAGCCCTTGCAATCAAGGGGCAGCGGGAGCAGTGGAGGCGGAAGAAGGACGTCTCGAAGATCAAATGCTCAGGGTGTGGTGAAATGTGTCACTACGCAACACAGTGTCCTCTCAGGAAGAAGGAAAAAGATAAGAAGCACGATCCAAAGGCTGCATCCGCGAATATCGAAGAAGAGGAGTTCGCCATGACAGTCGAGATACCTCCAAGAAGGAGGTAGGTTGATTTAGAGTTGTAGTTCAAAAGAGCTACAAATGGGCAAGATCCTTGAGGAGCCCACCTCTAGGGATCAATTCCTTGCTACGAGAGCCTAGATTAGAAGTAGCAAGATGAACCAATGTCAGTTGGTGCATAGGAGTGTTGGAGCGACAAATGCAGTGGCTAGAATGCCAAGTTTGAGAAGCGTAGAGCAAAGTTGCAGCAGTGCAGGGAAGCACAGTGCAGTAGCAACAAAAGGGTAGAGGCTTCAGAGGGATAGCGTGGGACTAGCAGCAGTCAGATCTTCGGCATCGAGATGCATCTATGTTGAACACTTGTTCAGATTTTGGGATGTTTTTCAGTTGTAGTGTAGATGAGTGTTAACAGTGGCAGTGCTAGTAGTAGCACAAATGCAACACTTGAGAGGGGGTTGTAGTACGGATGCAGTGTTGCCAGTGGCAGTGTCAGCAGTAGTACAGTTGCAGCAGCAGCGCAGTAGTTGGTGGACAACATGTCAGATATCAATAGCGTAGAGGACGATGTTATGAAGTCAGGGTGATGCTTTAGTGGGAGGCATTGCTAGAGCACATTCCTCGCTAAGAGGGAGTGTTGATTTCTGGTAGCATCGAATGTGCTATAAGTCTCAAATTTTGTAAGGAGGCTTGGGCACATGTATTCCAAAGAACCCAAAAAACGTTTTGGGAAATTCCACCCGAAGACAGCTTTATTCAAATAATTAATTATTTTTAATGCGTCCTGTTGTCGCACAAATTGTCACGACAACGCTCAGACCGGGGGCTGTCACCCTGATCCCCGATCTCTCCGTTTAAGCCTGTCTCCCGCGGCTAAGGGGGGTAGACCCTATGGGATATCGAATGACCAACTAGGGACCAGTTGGGTTGGGAGACACGAGGGGCATTAAGAACTTAATTGATTTTATTAAGTTAATAGACTAGTGCCTTATGAAATAAATGATTAAACGATTATTTATCAAATGCTGCAGAAATATAAACTCATGTAAAATAATCATTTATCATCAAATAACCCAAACGATGTAAGATTTTCAACAAATGCACAACGCCTTAACGATGATCCAGCAATTAAACTTAAAGAAAAATTAAATGCTTTAAATGATCATAAAATTTAAATGCTGATCAGTTACCACTCTCACATAGCTAACTTTAACTAAACATTTAAGTGCATTTAGCTATAGAGAAATGGAACATAAACACTGCAAAAGTCGCCCAAAATGAAATTTCAATTTTTTTTTTTTATTAACCTTTTTCAAAATATTTTTTTTTTTTATATTTTTAAATATTTTTATTATTATGAAGAAAATTTTTATGATTTTTTTTTTTAAATATTATTTTTTTTTGAAGTCAAAATTTCAAACAACTAACTAAATCTAAAATCTAAATAAAACCTAGAGCTAATCTAAACTAAACTAACATCTAATATATATGAATGCTAAGTTAAATGAAAACTAAATAGAACAAAAAAGGAAAGTTCATAAATCTTTATATTTTTTGTGTTTTTTTATTTATTTATTCTAAAAACTAAACTAACCTATAAAAAAAAAGAAAATAAAGACCAACCTGTTAAAACTTCATTTTTCCCCGTCTTTTTTAATGTTTTTTTTAATCAAAAATTAAACAAAACTAAATAAATTAAAATCTAATCCAATACAAAAATCGAATTTTCATTTTTATTTTGTTATATATATATAGATATTTATATTATTTGAAAATCAAAATGAAACAAAATAAATCTAAACATATTTAATTTTTTATATATTTATATTGCTCGACCAAAAGGTCCGTCAGGGGCTCGACTGTTAAGGAGAGGGAGAGGAGAGGATGCGGAAGCAGGCTCGACCAACGCCCCCCCACCCAATAAGTAAATTGAACCTTTAGGGTGCGTAAGCACGCTCGACTAATAAGGTTTTTTTTTTAAATTTGATTTGAAAAGTTAAAAAATGAAACCAAATACGCTAACACTTAAGCTACATCTATCTATCCCTAAAAAGTCAAATGATACAAAAAATAAATTTTTATATTCATGCGAAAATCAAACGAAACCTAACCTAATGGCATACCGAAATTTATTTATTTTTTTCGAGTTTTTCTTTTGTTGATTGCTTGCTGTCACAGGTACGCGTGAGGAGCAGAGGACAGAGGCAGAGAGGGTTCGATGGACAGCATAGCAGGTTCTGACGACAGCGATGAGCAAGCTATAGCAGCGAAATGGAAGAAGGATGCAGGTGACAACTGCGTGAAGGACAATGGCAGCGGAATTGAAAGAAGAAGGCGTGATAGCTGACAGGAAATGCGTGGATTTTGATGTATTTTGCAGGTTTGAAAAACGCAAAGACAGGTGATGAAATGGCTGCGGATTTGGAGGGACTGCGTGGAGGAATAAAGAGGAATGGACGTGGTTGAGAGGTTTTTTTCTTTTTATTTTTTTTGTTGTTGTAAAAAATGTTTTATAGGCAGAGGCGTGGAGGAGAGTTTGATAAATAAGGAGCAGGGATCCGAGGAAAATAAGGGTAGGCAGCACGCAGGTGAGGGAAGGCTGTGATGAAAGCCGCAGAGGGAGGAGCTGCCACGATGGGGAATGAATCAACGTTTTGGCAGCGAGGGGTAGGCGTTGCGGCTATGTGAAAGGCTGCGTATAGAGCAGAACGTTGCGTGGATTTGAATGGCCAGCGCTGCAGCTTGAAGGACGTAGATCTTTAAATTTTTCCTGCTTCAAATTGCCTGATGGAAACCCCCTGATCAGATTAACTGATGGAAAACCCTGAAAAATTTTCAAAATCTGTACCTGCAACCTGTAATGACAAAGAACAGAAAACCCAAAAATAATATGTGCAAGAAACGAAACTGAAAACCCTAACTAAATTAGCTAAACAATTACATCATTTACAGCTTTGTGACTCTACAACAGCCAGATTTGTCAATAACCTTCAATAATATTTTCAGAACTTCAGATTTGCTATGAAATGCTTTAGAAAAAACTCTCATGCAACTCAGAAATAAACTCTAAATGATAAACCCAGAATCAAAACTGGCTGGGCTCTACAAGAGAGTGCTTTGCGGGAGTTGGCTGGTTCAGCCGAGAACGTCCCCAAACGCCCACTGATTTCTTCAATAAGGGTTTCCTGCACAGCTTATTTCAACCATTAATAAAGAGGGAGAAAACAGTACTAGATTCCAGATGAAATGGAGATACCTGCCATTATTTCAGAAATACTACTACCATTCAAACCCTAGTAAGTGAACAAGATACCTGTGTTCAACAATACTCTCAATCAAGCTATTACTAATGGCTGAAAAATAAAAATATGCAGAAAATAAAATAGCTCACAGCACTTCAGGAGAGTAACACCAGCAAGATTTCAACCCCAAAGTCTTTCTTTATTAGCACCAGAAAAAATTTACAAGAGAGCTTTCTTCAGCACAAGACTCACAGATCCAATCTGATCTCAAATGACCCCTAGCACCCTATTTAAAGAAAAAATTCCCAACGGCTAGTTCGAGTGATCCATGTCAAACTAATCTCGACCGTCGATGAGGATCAAGATTTCTTTTAATCTCATCCGTTGAATTTTTAAATGCATTTTAATATATTAAACAATTAAAATTCTGCATTTATTTACTCAAAAATTTGACTTGTTATTATTTTATTATTTTATTTTATTTTTCAAATTTTTATTTATTTTTTAATTTATTTTTAAAATTTTATTTTATTTTTAAATGGATCCTCGAACTTAGCCTTTGGAAAAATTACCTAAGACCTAGGACTTAGGACTTATGAGGGGATTAAAACATTTTCTAACCCTCAAGACATTTTACATCATGACTTTTACAATTTTACATCTCAAGGGGGAAAACCCATTTGACATAGACCCTCATGGACCACCCAGTGCTGCGACCAAATATAATCTAACAGATCAACACACTAGGATTCCCCTAAGATTCTAATGAAAAAATTCATTTCGGCTTTGGGGTTAGGTTGAAGGAAAACTCTGCCGATCATGGATCGGTGAGACAAAAAACCTTCCGGAACATAGATTATCACTAGAAAATTAGGTCCACCTAGGCAATTTACATACATGACTCAACTCTGCTAAGATTATTTACAATTCACACATGCAGACTGGGTTTACAACATAATATGATCAAGTCGACGATGACTGTCGAATGGCACGGACATGTCGATTAAGCGCTATCCCTTTTGCAAAAAAAGGGGGTGTACTGCTATGGGAAGTTGACACGTAGTGGTCAACAGGTCCCTCAGTCTAAACTTAGGAAATTAAAATAATTAATGGATATTAATCTAACTGTGGGATTAACTTCTAGAAGAAGACGAGGATCAAGTAGAAATGATCTTAGCCATTGATTAGCTTCTAATCTGGGCCATTGAATGTCAATGAGAAGATTATTTAAGGAGGCTTGTGTGAAAATTTGTTGCAATAATTGATTTATTTCTCCTACTTATTTATGATAAGTTATTTACAAATACTTCAGTAAATACCAAAATAAATTCAGTTGCAGACTTCACAAACTAGAACTGAAAATTAAACGGCAAGAGAAACATCAGCATATGAACAATCACATTGACACACTTGGTTTTGGACAATCGTCCCCGGAAAAACCCAATGTGGGAAAACCGTGCAGCAGATCTAAGGATTCTTATTATTGGCAGTATATATTTGAATACAATCTAGGATTCTCATCTAGCAATCATTTACAGAGAAAATACTGGCGGAAAATCTAAGTGAGTTTTACCTCACTTCACCCAGCAGAATTCTGATTGATCCGGCACAAGACTGGCTAACCCTGACTATTTTTGTGTTGGCCCTGCGTAGGCCCTGTGTCAGCGCTGCGTCACCTTCTCTGCCCTCTACATCAGCTCTCCCCTCTGTTTCGGCAATTCCGACAGTTTAGGCTATTCCGGCAATTCTGGATTCTGCGTGATAGGCATATTTTTTGCATCAGCTCTCCCGGCTACTGCACTGCCTCTGTGTTAGGTCTCCCGGCTGTTCCTGATAGTTTCGGCAGTTCCTGGAAATTTCGGTTGTTCTGGCAGTTCTGGATTCTGCGTGACAGACAGCTTTTTGCGTCATCTCTCCCAGCTACTACGCTGCCTCTCTACAAGCTCTCTTTGCCTCTCTGTTCTGTATTTTCCGGAAAGTCCTTCTCCCGGATTCTCTCTGCCCCTCAGCTGCAAGATCTCCCTAATCAATTTTCCTCCTAAGAACTTCTCACCTCAGAAAATCGACTTCCTCAATCTCTCTGTGTGTTTCCAAATGAACCCCAAGCCTCCATTTTATACTTTTCCTGTTGAGTCTTCAACGGTCGAGATTAAGTCTCTAATTAACGGCTAAGATTAAAACATGACTTGATCTGCCTTCTAGATCATTCTCACCCATATTTTGATTAATACCCATTAATATTTTAATTTCCCTAAGTTTAGACATAGGAACTCCATTAAAAATATTAATTATTTTAATAAAATACAATCCGGGTGGAATTTCACCAAACAGTTTCTGTGTTCTTTAGAACTCATGTGCCTTAGCCTCTCCACCAATTTTCAAGGCTAGAGCACTTCCGATGCTACCAAAAACTAACACTCCCTCTTAGCGAGGAAAGTGCTCTAGCAACAATGTCCACCTGCATGCTGCTCTATTTTTGAAGCACTTCCTTTCTGCACTACTGCTGCCACCAACACTGTGCTACTGCTGCTACTGTATTGCTGCCCATGACACTGCCACTCCCACTACTGCATCTGTACTACAACTCCCTCTCAAACACTGCATCATTCTATTGAAAGGGATTTTCCAACATACCCATTTGTTCCCAAAATTGAACAAACTTGGCTCTTCCTAGAGCCTTGGTGAGTATGTCTACCACTTGATTTTCTGTGGGAGTGTACTCCAACTGTACCGATCCATGCTGAACACAGTCTCTAATAAAGTGACATCGAATATCGATGTGTTTGGAGCGATCATGAAATACTGGATTTTCAGATAGCTTGATACAAATCTGATTATCACAGAAGATCCTTGTCGCTTCATCCTTCTCCTAAACAAATTTACAAGCAGCTTCCTGAGCCATATAGCTTCACATGTTGCTTTGCTAGCTGCCATATACTCAGCTTCAGCAGAGCTCAAAGCTATAGAGTTTTGCTTCTTACTGCACCAAGAGGTCATCCCAGATCCAATACCGAAGCAATACCCAGTGGTACTTTTCCTGTCTACTGAACTTCCTTCCCAATCTGCATCAATGAATCCACTCAATTCGATATCATTGCCCTTGGTGTACCTTAATCCAAAATTTACTTTTCCACGCACATACATGAGAATGCGCTTTGATGTTGCCCAGTGCGCCCTTTTTAGTTCCACCATGAACTGACTAAGGGTGTTGACAGCATAACACAAGTCTGGCCTGATGTTGACCAGATACATAAGTGACCCAATGAGTTGTCTGTATAAGGTGGGGTCCACTTCCTTGTCTCCCGAAGCATCTATTTTCTTCCAATTGGTAATCATAGGCGTAGCCATAGGTCGACAATCTAGCATTCTGAATCTTTTCAAAATTTCTTATGAATATCTTCCTTGGCCAAGGAAGATCTGACCATCCTACTGCCAAACTTCCAATCCCAGAAAATAGTGCATTAGCCCCAAATCCTTCATATCAAACTCAGTTTCCAGGTTCTTCTTACAATCCTCTATGAGTCTGGATGATCCTATCAAAAATAGATCATCCACATACAATACCAAAACCAACGGCTCACCTTCTACTAGCAGATAATAAAGATTGGGATCAACATCGCTCTTGATGAATCCCAACTGCTGTAAGTAGCTGTCAATTCAACCATACCAAGCTCTGGGTGCTTGTTTTAGCCCGTATAAGGCTTTCTTCAACATACACACGAGTTCTCTTTTCATGTATTTCCAAACCTTCTGGCTGATCAATATATACCTCTTCTTCTATCACCCCATTCAAGAACGATGTTTTCACATCCATTTGGTGAACCTCTGTTAAAATTGGCAACTAGGGCAAAACTTCATGTGGGTAATCTTATTCATGGCTGATAATATTTTTATTAGATTCCTCTCGTTGAGAGGTGTAGGATTGATATAAAGATCATCCGATTCCGATAAGTATTCATGGAGATATGAATTTATTTTGATTATGGAATTATTATCAAGCCGACCTACAACTCATGTAGGCTCAGAAGCCCAACAGTCGCATCTATTCACCCACCAACGTTGTGTATAAATATAAGAGGACTTTTCCTCATTTGAACTCACTCATCTCATCACATCTCTCTCTCTCTACTGCGCAGATATGAGTCTCTTCTCTACTGCGCTGAAATGGGTCTCTCTCTCTCACACATGTGAAGCCGGAAGCTGTTGAATTTGAAGCTGCAACTGCAGAAGTAAAGATTGACTTGCATGGCCTAGAAGATCTCCTCTTTGGAACTGCGTTGTAGGTTCATCTGAACCTCCTCTGAAAGCCGCAACTTTTGGTGGTGGAATGAAGTCAATCCGACGAACGGTTTGCAAGATATCGACTGCCCTAGTTTGAAGCCGGAAACTGCTGAAACTGAAGCTGCAACTGCAGAAGCAAAGATTGACCTGCGTGGCCTAGAAGATCTCCTCATCTGAACTGCGTTGTAGGTTCATCTGAACCTCCTCTGGAAGCCGAAACTTTTGGTGGTGGAATGAAGTCAATCCGACTGTCGGTTTGTGAGATATGGTCCGCCCTAGTTTGATAATGAAGCCGCTAATGCTGATGCTACTGATCTAGGGTTTGCTACTGCTGATATGAATCAGATTTATTGTACTATTTCTCTCTGCTGAATTATTGAAGATAAAAGAAGATTTGATCAAAGGGTTTCCCCACACATTGTGGGGTTTGTCCCTGGCTAGCCGCCACATCTTGTGTCTCTTGTCTTGGCTTGTTTTCTGTCGATCGTTTAATGTTCTATCTGCACTTTACTTTATGTACATGTGATTGCTAATCGGTGGAATATAATAAGAAAAAGAAGTAAACTGTTATAAGCATAGAACATACCATAACTTAACATGGTATCAGAGCTGAGGTGAAGACAAAGCCCGAGTTTAACAGTGCGTGCAGACCTTACGAATCATTTTCTATTTGCTTTTTTATACATGAATAGACAGACATACTATAGAAAATATTGTGCTAGAGTATAGGCAGGGCAGGGGAATTACTAGCTAAACTAGGTAGGAGGATTTTGATGATTGCTTGCCTTTAATGAATGGTCCTGCTTAGTTTAAGTTATCGCTACCGCTTGAATGAAGTAGTTCGAGCTACCGCACACGAACAAAACAGGCAGGGACAGAGAGAGATGTTTTGCCCATTGATTTAATGCCAACTGATTGAATACCCTAACGGGGACGAGGTGCGAAACATATAGATAGAGAGACAGTTTTATTCTCCCCAACTTTATGGTTCATCGCATGGATAGCTCAAGGCTATGGTGATCAAAAAAATTCTATGGCCATTTTCGCCCGCTGAAAACGTTAAGTTGGCTCGACTAAAAGGAGAGGAAATGTTGAGTTTGTTGGAACCCCAGGAGAGGAAATGTTGAGTTTGTTGGAACCCCAGGAGAGGAAATGTTAAGTTTTCTCAACTAAAAGAAGAGGAAATCTTGAGTTTTCTCGACCCCTTGGAGGGAAGCATTAAGCAGGCTAAACTGTTAAGGAGAGGAAATGTTGAGTTTGCTTGACCCCCAAGAGAGGAAATGTGAAGTTTGCTCGACTAAAAGGAGAGGAAACACTCTTTTTTATATTTTTTAGGCCTATCCCCAACTGAACATCCAAAGTGATGTTTTAGTGAAGGCATAGAGTGTCATTTGATAACGTTTCACATGGCTAGGAGGAATGGCTGGATTAACTACGATTGTTAGGATTGCTTGTTGACTGGTCAATCAAAAAGTGATAACCTGGACGTGAGATTACAAGCTTGCTATATTTGCTCCTTATTTCTCTGGGGTTTAACTAGCTGGACGTGGGGCCCACTTAGGGGCCCTAAAAAATAGAGGACAGGGAGCCGCCAAAGAAGATATCGGCTAGATTCTCATTTTCTTATTTTCCTGTAGGAGCTTTGCTAGTTAAATAAATGTATTTATGTGCCCCTGAAACAGAGCGAGGGGGTGACGCCGACACAATTGATTCCTATTGTTAAGGGTATTTATATACTATTTCTTTCATTATCAACCTGGACAATTTGTTAGTGAAAAGGTAGCGTATGAAAGGCAAGACCTATTGGACCTTCCTGAGGTTCATACCTAACCTGCTAAAGTTTCTAAGAAGGTTCATACCTAACCTGCTAAAGTTTCTAAGTTACTTAAAGTGGGGGGGATTGCAAAGCTAGGATTGTTAATCTTGTTGGCTGGGAACATGTTGAAAAAGAAGATGTCCTAGCTGCGCTGGCTGGATCTTGACCTATGGAGTTAGCTAGGGAAAGCAGCTTTAGAGAGAGAAAGTTGAATTCGTTCTGAAAAGTTTATAAATACGTCACTTATAATTGAGGGTAGGCAAGCAAGAGTATACAACACATTTCCTTTCTTACTGATACAACACACTTCCTTGCTGACCGATACTCCACTCTGGTATCAGTGGATGGAGGGTAGGATCCAGGTTATTATAGGAGAATTTACCATCCCCATACACCAGGTTCTCACTCTTGAATTTCCCACTTATACAAGGCCATGTTGGTAATGGGGTAATTAACCAGCAACTCTTAAATACGCCACCTTTACTCTCGTGAATTTACCACTTCCAATAGGCAACACCACCTTTTATTCTTGAATTTACCACCTCAATAGCAAGCACTCTCTATCATCCCAAGGCATACACCACCTTTTATTCCTGAATTTACCATCCTGATAGGTCTGGTATGTCTTGTCCTTCATAGGTATAAGAGTCACTTACCGTACCTCAAACCCTGAGCTGAGCATAGCGAAAGTGAACACAACCTAACACTTTGTGGACTATTTTCCCCAATTGGCTCTTGAGCTACAAACCTCAAACACAAAGTGATCCCATAAATTGTGCGCAGATGGGTTTTTCTAATTGATTCTAGAAGGCGTAATGGAGGGTTCTGGAGAAGATGACTACGAATGCGTATTGGTAGCAATGCTTGGAAACTTGGTTAATATAGAGAAACGATCTAAAAGTGTATGGTTCATAGAGAATAAAATCCAGTTTGAGTGGCTGATGATAGATTTTTATCGTCTCCCCCAAAAGGTCAATTATATTGCATGAAACCTGCAGATAATAAGGTTTCTCCAAATCTGTTGAAAGCGAACTTGTTATCTTTTTTGGTCTGGGTATGCTAGGGAATGCATATAATTTCATTAAGTTGTTGTAGCAATCCTTTGACTCAGGCAAGTGTTATCATTCCTTCCCACCACTTGAGGAGGCAAGTGTTATATTGATCAATCACCAAAAATTCTGTCAAGTGTTTTCAACCGACAAGCAAACTAAATAACCTCTCGGTCCACCTTCTTCACAGACGACATTGTTTCAACATATACTAGTCAACAGCTTAAGAACCCAACAAGTAGATACATATTATCTCTTGGTGCACCTAAACTGCTAAATGATCCGTCCGTTTGCCCGCCCCACCTGGTAGTTGGTAAATCACTCACTGAATAACCCCCACTCAATCCTATCAAAAGTCAAAATCGTACATCCATCAATCCCTCTTTGATCCAAGTTGTGAAGCAAGCCAGTAAGTAAGCCAACCTAGCCATCCCAGTCACGTTAATTATTTCCAGTTTGCAATGGGTATCCGGCAAGAGATAGGTCAATCTAAGTTCTTGGGTTGCTCGATAAGCCGTCATAAGGTGGAATACATTAAGTTTTGGCAATGTTGAAACATTCGGAAGGGGTGAGCCCTGCCTGACCTGTTTTCTTGGCCATTGAAAACCTATAATTGTAACCCCTTCCCGAGTTAAGTGCATATACCTCCTCTCGAGTTAAGTGCATATACCTCCTTCCTATCACAAATACCTGAGCTGACACCTGTTTTTCTGAAGGTTGAAGGAACAAAGGTAGGTTCGGGTTCTGTCTTCGGGTTGTCCCTTCCTAGCCACCTAAATGTAATCTGACCAGTGAATGATCGACGATGGATTTTATGATCTGAAGCATAAGACTACAGCCTTGAAGGATGGGGTGCTAGCTGTGACGATAGATAAAGCTATGGTAAACCTATGACCTACAGCCCTTTATTTGATATTTATTTGACGACGGGGTAGGTAGTTAGGAGCACCTCCTTATCTTATCTTTTACGGTGGTGGATACCGGGAAAGGATATTATCTAGGTGGGCCACGGTCGGGTAATCGCTCGGGTAGAGGCCCTTTCTATAGTTTGGTGGGTTTAATATACTGAACCAAGACCTTTCACATTCCGGTAGTCCTTTATACTAGTGTTATTGGGGAGACCGAGACATGACCTACTAGACTTCAATTGGCTTCCTCTTGATTTTCTTTAACAAGTGGGGACAACACCATAGGGGACTTCATACCTCGGACATTCATACCTAGACCTTCATACACAGATAACTCATAAGCAATTTATTTCATGCCCAGACTTTCTGTAGGAGACTCATGACCTCATGTGTTCTTATTCATAGGCGGGTCGAGACCAACTCCGCAAAGGAGAGCCTTTTTTTGTTTTTCATGTGGGGATAGCTTCCGCAGGAGCCTTGCCCATGTACGTCTCTTAGGGCATAGGTGCTAGCATTGATCTCATGTAGTGAGCCGCCCATTCTAGTAGCCAGTTCACGAGAGGGGGGGATGTCGTTAAGCTATGAGAGCCCTCGAGAAGAGGAAAGTATGTCTTTGTAACTTCTAGTATGATTCATAGCACTCGTGATTGGTCTTTCGAAAAAATCGTTGAGTAACCTCAGCCACACATAGCGATCCATAGCTCTTTGTGCTTCTATCCAGTCGAGTCTCCTCTCAGGGAATAAGCGGTGCATAACCCTTGATTAATGCTATTAAGTGGTGCAGCTCCAGAGCAACTATCAATCAAGATTCTTGTCCTATCCCAACAATCTCCCATCCACCCGACCAATCGACTACCATATTGTGTTCCTAAAGCACGAATAATAGGATGGATTTAGTCAAGCATTGATTTCACATCTTTGAAAAGCCCCCTTCCTTACATTTTGGATGCCCGATCCATTCAAGAAGAAGTCCTTTCTAAGGAGATTTGAGCAAAGCTGCCTTTTTTAGTCCTTCCCAGAGATTATTCTCCTCAATCTTCACACATTCTATGTGATGTTAAGCTTCCATCAATGGCACCTCTCAAGTGATTTTATTCCCATCACACATAAGAGCAAAGGAAGTCACACTTGCTTCCAACCTGGACTTGAACACTATGTGCTCCTCGAGAGTCTCTTCTTCGGGGACTGGGTAATCTTCCAGAACCTTTGCTTTGCCCTTAGTTAGAATCTGATAAAATATATTTTTTTCTTTATCCCTAGATGTAAGCACTGTAGATCGTGGGTCTTTCCACATGTTGGGCATACCATTTTTTATCAGGTCTCCCACCCACTACTAGTGTTATGTCTTTTCATTTCCGGGTTATCTAATGAATGAGGTCTCTACAGTCTTCACCTATAAAGTCTTCCATCTCTGCTTACGCTAGAGATGATGTACTTCCATGGGTCTCCCGCAGCTCCCAGTTTGAACCTTGGCTCCCTAAGGAAGGGAGGAAGAAGCAATCTTCATAACACCCATATCATGGCTTCAAAAATGGGCCAAACGAACTTGGGAGCCCCTATTGGGGTACACACCACTGGTGCATGTCGATGCTAGAGGATACAATACCTTTGTATGTGAAAAATCGGTTACCTGATTCCTACTGCAGCAACTGATGTTAATTCTTCTAATTGTTAATTTGATTAAACAATTTACTTGTTGTGTGCTACAACAAATATCGAATTAAATACACTACAGCCTACACAAATAAAAACTGCGGAAACTAAATACATCACAAGAGAGAAATAATCATCACACACATCTACACAGTTATTTTTGGACAAATGTCCCCGGAAAAACCTAGTGTGGGAAAACTGGTGCAGCAGTTGAGGGTTTGTATTATTAAGCAGTAGTAATCTGAGTACAAATCTATGGATGCTTCAGAACTAGCAATCCATGCAGAGAAAATATTTGACAAACATCTAGTGAGAAAATTCTCACTTCCACTGGTGATCCGACACTGACCTTAGCTCGAGATGAGCTACCCCTTGCTGCCTCTGTGTCAGCCTGCGCAGTTCTGCGTCAGCCCGCTGGGACCAGTATCTCTCTCTCCTGTCGTTGATCAGCTGCTGCTCTGGGAAATTGATCTTCTAGCTCTTCAGGCTCCCACTCTTGCTCCTGCCTCTGAAACTCGACTTCTCCTCAACAAATACGGATCTCCCTCTGAAGCTCTATGTTGCCTCTCTGCACTGCGTCAACCTCTTTGTGGAGTACGTTGTCTCTCTGCTATGCACTCCCCAGATCAGGAAAACTTCCTCCAATATACTATCCCTGCCCCTCTCTCACTACAAGAAATCACTTCGAATCTCTCTCTGGCAACTGTTGCGCTGCTCTCTTCAAAAATTCGATCTTTGATCTCTTACTCGATGTCCCTTCCAAATGCCCATCAAGCCTCCTCTTATAATCCTCTAGTTGAGAACCAACGGCCTAGATTAGATTCTAATCAATGGCACATATCATGTTGGCTTGATTCTCATCTTCTTCTAGAAGTTTCACCCACAATTTGATTAATACCCTTTAATTATTTTAATTTCCTAAGTTTAGACTTAGGCACCCATTAAAAAGAAATAATTATTTTAATAAAAATGTCTCTGGGTGGAATTTCCCAAAACGATTTCTGGGTATTGTGGAATACATGTGTCCAAGCCTCCCTGCAACTTTTGAAGCTTAGAGCACATTCGATGCTACCAAAAATCAACATTGTATTCCACTCGGCAGAGGATCGCCAAAAGATTGCTATAGATGGCCCATGGTTCTGGGGGACGGCGGCCCTTACTATTTTCAGATGGCATTCAGGTTTTATCCTATCTGGGAGTGCATTCATACAATGGCGTTGTGGGTAAAGATGCCCTACCTTCCTTTGGAGTTCTGGGAACCTACCATTTTCAAGATTATTGGAGATACACTCAGAACATATCTCAAAACATACCCTGACACAGCTCTGAAGACAAACACATCGGTGACAATGAGATGCGTGGAGATGGACATTTCTCAAGGTTTACCTGATGTTATTATGATAGAAGCTGGGTAGCACCACTTCATGCAATCTTTAGACTAGAAAAATTGTTCCGCTGCACACTTTGTCGCTCCCATTGACACCTAAAGATAACCTGCCCATACAGCAAGCACACTTAAATGGGGGGTTGGCACACATCTGGTAATGAGTACCTCGGACTTCGGGGCAGATACCCTCGACCATGATCAGAAGGGGAAAAGGAAAATGGAGGACCTAGACAAGGAGGAGGCAGAGCTCTACAAATCACAGGCCAAAGTAGACGCAAAGATCATAGAAATAAACAAAAAGCTTAAAGACAAAATATCAGAATTGGAAGAAAGACTCATAGAGTATAAAAGCATAAGTCACAACCCCACTCCTTCCATTAATGCTCCATAGTAGGAAATATTGAAGGAAGAGCAGGAAACTCTAGTTTCCCATAGTACCATTCAGCCACCCATAAGGAATCCAGAACCAAAGGTGGAAAAAAGAAACTCCCCAGCTAAGCAGGTGGAAACAAGTAGCTCCCTCTCCAATCCTCGGTCTTCAAGGACGTATCTCTCCAGAGCAAGGGTAAAAGAAGCATCACAATCCGAGGGGTTGGCGATCGTGGTTCACAGCAATCCAACAGCACAAAGGGGGAGGAAAACGTTTCTATCACATGCTATGCAGGAGGCAGATCAGGAAGTTCTAGCAGGCATGCAACTCACAATATCAGGGGCCCTTAGCAGAGCAACCTCCAAAGGGGTTCCAAAATGATAGTTATATCCCACAATGTTAGAGGCTTCGGGATGGCCTCAACTCAAAGATCCATGCGTAGATGAGTGCAAAACCAAAAGCCTTGTATATTGTGTCTCCAAGAAACAATGTGCTCAGCGTTGGTCTCCCACAAGATACTAAATAAATGCATGTCGGATTGGTCCTTCCTCACTATGATTCTGATGGGAAGTCAGGCGGTTTGGCCCTTGGGTGGAACCCCTCCATGGTTATTCAAAACTCGTTAAGTGCTCCCTCATACATTTTGGCCTCTTGTTTTTCTAAGGATCTCAATTGTTTTGTAGATCTCCTCAATCTTTATGCTCCATCCCACAATAGGAAACTATTCTGGGATGAGATGGTGGCCTCCTCTTGAATATGCCTCAGCTGATAGTCAGAGGAGACCTTAACCTCACTCTCCACCACTGCAAAACTTGGGGGTCGCAGGCTCGACACAATCCCCTATCAAACTACTTTCTTAACATCATAGAGCAACACCTTCTGGTCAACATTGAGCCCATTGTTATTGTTATTGTTATTGAGCCCACTTGGGCAAATCATCGTGCCAGTCCCCAAAATAAATCCAAGTGCCTCGATTGTTTACTTGTAAGTAAATCTATCCTTCTCTACCTTAGTGCCTATCGATCCACTGTCCTAAAGGTCACCTGCTCTGATCACGCCCCTATCATGCTAGAGCTCTCCAGGGGGATAAAAAAAACCCCTTATCCCTTCAAATTTCACCCTCACTGGCTACTATATGAGGACTTCAAAGCACTAAACCCTTCCACCACCCTATTCTCCTGATTCTGAAGAGGAAGCAATGATAGCCAAAGGAACCTCATACTTGTAAAGGTTCGTGCAAAGAAATGGGCTTATGACACTTTCCAAAACGATGATAAGGATATAGCTATAGTGGAACAGAAGATATCAAAACTCATCACAACCTATACTGACCCTAGAATCAGTGAAAGCACTCTGTTGGAATCATACACTCTAGAGAAGGAGAAGACCAGACTCATGTCTTGGTCTGAGGCGAAATGGAAGATGAAAAGCAGAGCTACATGGCTTGCAGCAAGTGACGACAACACAAAGTTATTCCACCAGCAGGCAAAGGGTCGAAAAGCTGTAAATACCATTTTGAACATCTGAGACTCCACGGGGACAAAATGTACAGACTTTGAATCTATATCCAGAGCAGCAGTGGGACACTATAAGGGACTATTTACAGAGCCTCAAAGAGAGAATATCAAAGACATATTTGCATCCTCTTCCTTCTTTGATGGATGGATGACGGAGGAGAGCAATGAAGCCCTCATGCAGCCCGTTTCCAAAGGTGAACTTCACAAGGTCCTTCTCTCCTTCCAAGCAGGAAAGTCCCCAGGTCTGGATGGCTAGAATGCAGAGTTTTTTGTTGGTTTTTTGGATCTATTGGCGGACTATCTGCTAGCAACAGTAAATGAATCCAAAAAATGCAGGTAAGATTCACCTTCCTCTCAATGCCACATTCATAGATAACATTCCAAAGGAATCCAACCCTCTTGGCTTCGATCAGTATTGCCCCATCTCCCTTTGCAATTGTGTGTATAAGTTCATCTCCAAAATAATAGCCAAGAGGATTAAGAATGTTATTTCAGCCCACATATCCCTGGAACAGTTTGGCTTTCTATACAAAAGAGTCATTCACGATGCCATCGGAGTGGCTCAAGGGACCCTACATACAATCAAAACAAAAGCCAAATCTGCTTTTATGCTCAAAATTGACCTCTCAAAAGCTTTCGACAAAGTTATTTAGGAGGGTTAGTGCAATTCCCAAGAAGAGCAACCTCAGGTTGCCTTCGGTAGAGTTACTTAGGGAGTTAGCTTAATTAATTCCATAGTTACTTAGCTTTCGGCAAATGAAACAATGAATAAATGCATGCATACCTAGTGTCTGTTGCAGAGTGTTTCATCAGCCTTTCTCTTGCTCATTAGTTAGTTAGAAATAGGATAGCAGAGTCATAATACAAAAGAAAACTCCCCAAAAACAAATGTTACAAGCTTAAGAAACCCAATGATGAAAAGTGTTGAGATTGCATATACATTAGGTGTTTTTAAAGTATATGTTCCCAGTTGATAATTAAAGTAAGCCCCAACATATCTTAGTCTCATCAATCCCAAGTGTTACTGGAGCCCTTCATCACCTTCTTGATCCAATATTATTGGCTCAGAAAATTGATAGTGTCCAACATTGATAATTGAATGTATGTTCATGTATGAGGGGAGATTCAATTTGAGTGCATTCTCACCAACTTGTGCTATACTTTGAAAAGAGACATCTCTTACTAGCTTCAGCTTCTTGCCCTCACCTTGCCATATTTTTTTGCTCAAGTGCAACCAAACATTGTCTCCTACATGAAACTTGTGTTCCTTCCTATGTTGTTCATGTTTGGACTTTGCTTGAGTTTCTATAAAGTCACTTGGACATGATGATGGAATTAACTTATCTTTTTCAATAAACTTTGAAGCTTTTCCCTCTTCTTTGTTTTAAACACCTCCTTTCTCCTTTTCTTTGCCATATGCCAAATGTAGTGGAGATTGAGTTAGATGCCCAAATATGGTGCCATATTGGTAGAAGAATGAAGTGCCCTATTGTAGGAATGTTGTATATAAGGTAGGATTTCATCCCATGTCTTGGGATGCCCATGATTGTATCCTCTCAATAAATGTACCAATGTTCTTTTAACCACTTTAGTTTGGCCATCAATTTTAGGATGGAATGAATTAGACCTGCTCAATGTAGTATCTAGCTTATTACAAAGAGTCTTCCAAAAAATGGTAAAGAAACTTGTATGCCTATATGAAATGGTTGACTTTTACAATATGAAATGAACCCAAACATGCTCAAAGAACTTATGCGCTGCATCTGGGCATCTATGGTCGTCTTACAAGAAATGAGAAATCTAACTACAACCACGTACAAATAGTCATTACCATTCCTTGTTTGCAAAAGTCCCTCAATAAAGTCCATAGAAACATTCTCCCATGATTTTGAAGGAACCTATAGCGGTGCATACATGCGTAGCTTATGGTTGCATGTCTTACTTATGCTACACAACGTGCACCCTCTTACATACTTTTTCACATCTTTGTTCTGAGGTCAACTGGTGGTTTACATTGAGGGTGGTGGGGTATGTTGGATGAATCCAATGACTCTGTCGGCTGCATACCCCAAAGTAGTGGCCATCAATGGAAAACGAGGTACATCAAGAATATATACATTCATACAGTTCATTTCCATGTACATTAAATCGAGTCTGAGAGCAACATCAATTGCATCAGACTTTGTAAGGGGAGCCGAGGACAGTAATTTTCTCACTATTATGGGGAGAAGGTACTTCATTAACCACGTACGAAGTAGCTCGGGAGGTAAGGCCATGTGCTTACATAACCACCGATGATGGCACCATTGGTGTATATGGTTGTTGATGAGCATAGAGGTATTTTTACCCATTGAATGTGAGATCCCAACTCTTCAATTGGCCACACCTCCCTAACATTGGTTCCTTAGAATGCAGACTAGTGGCATTGGAATAAATGGACAAAGATCACCATGCTACATTATCGAACAATGAGGCCATGAACAAATTGAAAAGCCCATTATGAGCACCAATTCTTCCCTTGCGCCTTTCATGAAGGTTTCTTATTCCTTACCTATGATGCAACCAAGGAGAAGTTAGGCCCTGAAAAACTCGAACTCCTCTAGACAGGGTCGTACATCATCAAACATTGTTTGGTGAAGGGGGCATAAGTGCTTACCTACGCTAAAGGAGAACAACTCTTTGACCCCTGGGTTTTATTTGAATAAGTTCTACCCATAAGCTTGCACACATCACCCACTTGAAGTTGTATGTATATATGATTGTTGGTTTTTGTTTGACATCTCTTTTATGGGCCCATGGTCCATAATCAATTTTTTGCAACTTATACTTATAGTTTTTTTCTTCTATTGTACAAATAGTTCCACAAACCAAATGTCACATTAGCTTTGTCAATGGTGCAAGCCATGGGACTCATAATCTTGCTTCAACCACCTCATTTACTCCCCCTCACATGCTTTACCTCATTCAAGTGGCGTCTGCTTGGATCTGGCCACAAACAACTAGTCTGAGTATGATAGTGTGATTGAAATACTTGCAGATGCAATCCACCTATGTATCCATCATTTCAGTGTCCATCTCAATTCGCAGGTCCTCGTCGTGCAATTAAATAACTTTGAAAGCTAAACCATGATCCATGTCTTTTCATAAAATTTATATAGGTTTGACTTATCTAACAATGATTTAATACCATCACCTTCATTCATGTCCCTAGAAGTTATAATTAGTTTTTAGATCATATTCAAATCAAGTTTTGGATTGGCATTTATCACATGAAATCTGTTAAAATTGGCAACTAGGGACAACCTCCATGTGGGTCATTTTATTTATGGCAGCTGATATTTTTCTTGGATTCCTCTCTCCGAGAAGTGTAGAATTGATCTAAAGATCATCCAATTCCAACATGTATTTATGGAGATATGAATTTATTTGTATTATTGAAAATTTGTCAAGGTCGGCCAGCAACCAAATTACCCCCAGCTCAACCTCAACATGGCATTATAAATAGAAGAGGTCTCAAGTCATTTGTCACTCACACACTTCTCTCATGATCTCTCTCCACTCGTTTGGGTTTGGTGGCAAGAGAGGTCTAAAAGGAGAAGCCCTAGCCGCAGTCCTCATGAAGAAGCCCTAGCCGCAGTGGAAGTGAGAAGCCTTAGCCGCAGTCTTGAAGGAGATCTGGCAGCAGATCTAAGGAGCTCTTATACACAGCAGAGGAGGCTCTAATCCGCATCAAGAGGGAGCCCTTATCCGCTGTAAAAGGGAAGCCTTAATCCGTTGTCCAAAGAGGCTCTCATCCGCAGCTAGGAGGAGCCCTAATCTGCAGTCCTGAAGGAGACATAACCGCAGTCAAGGAAAGGCTCTTAGACGCAGTCAGTAAAGGCTCTAAGCCTCAACAAAGATAGGCTCTAGTACGCAGTCAAGGAGGCTTTGATCCGTTGTCAAAAGGAGCTCTATCCCGCAGCTAAAGAAGCCCTAACTTGCAGCCAAGTAGAGGCCCTAATCCGCAGTCACAAAGAAGCCTTATCCGCTGTCACAAGAGAGCCCTAGCCGCAGCAAGAAGGATCTCTATAACAGCATGAAGGAGCATAGAAAGAGCAGCATGGAAATCTCTGTGACAGCATGGAAAATAATGTTGTTCTAGGGCATGGTTTAGGTGTGCTTGGAAGCCGCAGTCACAAGGTTAGACAGGGCTAAATATGAATGTGTTTGGGTGCTGGCAAATGCTGTTAGCTAGGCCGAGTTTATGAAGAAGTCATCACTGTTGTTTGGGACTGTTTGGGTGCAGCAGTTGTGTCAGGGAGATAAGTATAAGCGTTGGGCTTGAAACTGCCCCAAAGGGACAACGCGGAGGGCAGCATCCTATTGGAGGACAAACACAGCCATTAGGAGCAATTCTGGGCCAGTTTGATGGGCTGTTAGGGACTGTGGTTAGTACCCTAACCAGTCCCAGAATTGCAGCATTGCAGCAAGCTCAGGTGTTGACATTTCTATAGGCTAAATGTTGTTGCGTTAATGATGAATGGACACTATCTGGGATACGTTTGCTACAGGGGTTGCTATGTGCTAGGCCGCAGGCCATAGCACCATAGCAAGGGCTGCTAAGGGCAGACAAGGAGGTGCCACAGTTTCATAGGGAGGACTTATTCAAGTGCCCAAATCAGATCAGCTATCTACTGCAGAATGAAATCAGATTTATGAGCAGTGTTTGGGCTGATTGCATTACAGTTGAAAGCCAAAGTTGCCTAGGTTTGATCAAGCTACCTAGAAGTAGAATTCTGCCATATTTGACCAGCATTAACTTCTCTGGTCAAGACCTTATTGCTGCTATCATAAATATCAGTTTTGTATATTTGTACTATCTCTCTCTGCTGAACTATTGAAGATTATAAGAAGATTTGATCAAGGGTTTCCCCACATTGGGGTTTGTCCCTGGCCGGTGCCACATCTTGTGTCCTCTTGTCTTGGCTTGTCTTCTACTGTTTATGTTTATGGTCAATCTGCATTTTACTATCATGCTGATGTGATTGCTAATCTGGATATTGACATTGAGCTAATAAGAAAATTGAAGTAAATTGCTCTAAGCATAGAACATACCTAAAATTAACATGGTATCAGAGCTGAGGTGAAGAAAAATCCCAAGCAAGAGTGAAAGAGTGTTAAAATTGGAAACTAGGGCCAAACTCCATGTGGAGGTCATCTTATTAATGGAAGCTGATATTTTTCTTGGATCCCTCTCATTGAGAGGTGTAGGATTGATCTAAAGATCATCCGATTCCGATAAGTATTCATGGAGATATGAATTTATATGTGTTATGGGACAATTCGTCAAGGTTGGCCAGCAACCAAATAAACCCCACTTGTGCTCAACATTTTAGTATAAATAGAGGTGGCCTTCAAGTCATTTCAACACACTTGGGATCTCTTCCTCTCTACTTGTCTTTGGGTTTTAGTAGGAGGAGAGATCCTAAGGAATAACGTTGCCCTAATCCAGAGGGCAGAAGCCGGAACTGCCGGAATTGCCAGCTGCCAGGAATGGCCAGAATTGCCGGAACTGTCGGAACTGCCAGGAACAGCCGGAATTGCTGAAACTGTCGGAACTGCCGGGAACAGCCAGAACAGGCCGGAAAGCTAACGCAGAGGGTAGAAGCCGGAACTGCCGAGAACAGCCGAATTGCTGGAACTGCTGGAACTGCCAAAACTGTCGGGAACAGCCGAAATTGCCAGAACTGCCGGAACTGCCGGGACTACCGGGAATAGCCGGAATTGCCAGAACTGCTGGAACTGCTGGGAATATCCAGAATAGCCAGAACTGTCGGAACTGCCGGGAATAGCCGGAATTATCGGAACTGTCGGAAATAGCCGAAACTGCCGGGAATAGCCGGAATTGTCGGAACTGCGGGGAACTGTCGGAACTACCGGGAACAGTCGGAACCGCCGGAACAGCCGGGAACGCTGACGCAGAGGGCAGAAGCCAGAACTGTTGGGAAAAGCTGGAAAAGTCGGAACTGTCGGGAATAGCCGAAATTGCCGGAACTGCCGAGAACAAGCAGAATTGTCGAAACTGTTGGAACTGTCGGGAACTGCTGGAACAAGCAGGAAAGATGACGCAGAGGGCAGAAGCTGGAACTGTCGGGAACAGCCGGAATTGCCGGAATTGCCGGGAACAGCTGGAATTGCCGGAACTACCGGGAACTGCCGAGAACAGCCGGAACTACCAGGAACTGCCGGAACAGCCAGAGCATCTGTCTCCGAAGGAGAGCGGCATGCAAGGGACAACTAACTAACATTGGGACAGTTGTATGGTACTTAGCAACAAATACACCAAGCATGCAATGTTACAGCGAGCATGCAAGGGACAAATAGCATGCAACAGCAAGCATGCTAAGGACAACAAGCATGCTAGGGACAACAAGCAAGCAAGATGCAGCCAACACATAGGTCAGTATGGCAACATGGTGCAGCAATGGCACATAATGCAATACAGTGATGGGTACAGTCATGATTACTGAAGCGTGATGAGATGCAGCATAGTGATGTGGGTGCAGCATGGTGCAGTGCGGTGAGGTGCAGCATGATGACAAAATGCAACACAACGATAGGTGAAGGAGTCACCTTGGAGAATCAGTTGAAGCAGCATGTCTTCAACTGATCTCACGTATCATCTTCTTAGAGATGATCTATGCTCTTATCTAGATAAGTCAAAGTGTTGACTTCTGTTGTAAACGTACTATCTCTCTCTCTCACATTGGGGTTTGTCCCTGGCTAGCGCCACATCTTGTGTCCTCTTGTCTTGGCTTGTCTTCTGCGATTTGTGTTTATGTTCTATCTGCAGTTTACTTTAATGCTGATGTGATCGCTAACCTGGAAAAGATATTGAGCTAACTGTGAAAATTGAAATAAATTGCTCTAAGCATAGAACATACCTAAAATTAACAAAGAGCAATCACCGAAGACAGTTGGAAAGGACAAAAGGCTCAATGGGTTCCTCATCCCACTTCCCGGCTGAAGACAAGCTCCCTGAAAAGTCTGACTATCACGGATGGAAGATGTCTCTTGATCTGACATTAGAAGAAACCAGGATGGCGGAGCAAGAAATGCCTTCTAATAGAGGCAACCCCACTGCTTTCTCTGCTCATGCCAAAAGGAGAAATAATGCAGGGTCTAAAGGTCACTTCAATGGAAAGCCCAGATCTAAGGGTGGAAGGAAGGGCAGATGCTTTTCTTGCAATAAGTTTGGCCACTATGCAAGGGAGTGTCCAAATAGAAGGGACACATCACATGATGATGATCACAATCATTCTAGGGGCAACTTCAACAACAATGATCGAAGGAATGACAAGTACAATGGCAAAGGAAAAAGGAATGCAAGACATCAAGGAAATAGTCGACCCTCCAAGAAAGCAAGGAACTCCAGGTATGAAGAATCAAATGTTGTTTTTGATAAGCAAAAAGAGTATTATCTTATATCGGCCCTCTCCACTTCCTCTCCTACGGACACTTTGGGAAATTGGCTCATTGATAGTGGTGCTTCAAGGCACTTCACCGAATTCAAGGAAGCTCTCTCTAATTTGATAGAGAAGGAGACAAACTTGGAGATTATTCTTGGAGACAATGCCACCTATCCCATAAAGGGTGTAGGGAATGTTACTCTTCAATTGAAGCAGGGTAACTCGATTCATTTACAAGAAGTTCTTTATGTACCTAATCTCAAGAAGAACCTGGTGTCCATTTCGGCAATGGAAGACAAAGGTTACAAGGTGGCATTCATCGATGGAAAGGTACGTGTTTGGAAAAGGATTTTTAACATGCTTTTACTCTTGGGTTCAGGGTTGGCACTTTGTATCAAGTTGCCGGAAGTCCATTGGGAGCCATGTCTTGCGGCACATCTCTACAATCTGATCTATGGCACAGGAGGTTTGCCCATCTTCATTGCAAGGCTCTTCCCGATGTGAGACGGATGGTGACAGGGATGCCTGAATTCAAAGAAGAGCATGAAGGTACATGTCCGAGATGTACCGAAGGAAAACTTACAAGGGGACCATTCCCCTCAAGATACAGAAAGACCATAGATGTGGAACAACCCGAGGGGTTTGAAGTTCATGACCAAGAATCTCATGTATACAAGTTAAAGAAAGCTCTCTATGAGTTGAAGCAAGCACTCTGGGCTTGGTTTGAGAGGATTGACAGCTATCTGATGAAGTTGGGATTCACTTGGAGTGAAATCGATCCGAACCTTTACTTTAAGGTTGAAGATGATAGACCTCTCATAATGGTGATTTATATGGATGACCTCTGACAGGTGCAGACCCTCTCATTTACAAAAGTAAGAGGGAGTTGGATTCCGAATTTGGAAAGGTGAACTGCAAGCCTGTGACTACCGCGATGGAGCTTCACTTTAAGAAGTTATGTGGTAGTGCTGCCGGACTTGAATTGGGAAATGCCTCTAAGTATCGTCAACTCATAGTAGCATTGATGTTCTTGGTGAACTCCCGTCCGAATATATGTTTTGCAATTAGCATGTTGAACCAATATATGGTTGAGCCTCATCACTCACATTGGATTGGTGCCAAGAATCTTCTGAGATATCTTCAGGGTATAATCACTCATGTACTGAGATACACTGTCGGAGATGTGAGGTTGCATGGTTACTCTAATGCTGATTGGGCAAGCAGTGTGGAGGATCGCAAAAGCACTTCTGAGTGTTGGTTCTCTTTGGGTTCTGCTTCGATATCCTGAATGAGCAGCAAGCAAAAATCAGTTGCTTTGAGCACTGTTGAGGCCGAATATATAACTGCGAGTATAGCCTTGTGTGAAGCTGTCTGGTTGGAGAAACTCTTCAGTGAGCTGTCTGGACATGTGCTGGATACCACCGTTATCCTCTGTGACAACTAGAGTGGGATTCAATTATCAGAGAATCTTGTGTTTCATGATCACTCCAAGCACATAGACATCAGGTACCACTTTATCCGGGATATGGTACAGCGAGGAGCAATAAGGCTCCATCACATTGGGAGTGATGTGCAGGTCGCCAATATTTTGACGAAGCCCCTGGGAAAGGTCAAATTCTTGACTTTCCGAGAACGACTAGGAGTTGTGGAGAAACCCTCTCCTGAGGGTCCTATATGAGATGGATATTGAGCTCTGGGAGCTTCGGGGGGGGCTTGGGGTACTTCTTGGAGCAATGAGCAACCATAGGGTGAGTGGTTCAGCCTTCCCCTAGTGGTTTGCTATGTAGGCAGGATAAGTGGTTCATCCTTCTCCTGCCGAGATAGGGTGAGTGGTTCAGCCTTCCCCCAGTGATTTGTTGTGTACAGGGTGAGTGGTTCAGCCTTCCCATGGGATACCCCATGGCGACATGTAGGCAAGATGAGTGGTTCATCCTTCTCCTGCTGAGACATCCTACCCATGCAGTCTGGGACTCATGGGAAGTACCTCTCATCTGGCCAATGAGTAGGGAAATGAAAAGAGGGACCATAGTACTATCGATGGACACATCGTGTACTACCGTACTCCCTATGCTAGGATGATATTGATCTGGGATCAATGGAACTGATTTCTGATCAGTAAGAGTGGTATGAGACACTCTCTTCATGGGACTGACTTCGGGTCAGTAGAGAATGGTATGATACATTCTCGATCACTTCTTCTTCATAGTTCAACAGAGCAGAGCAGTGCAGGGCATTGCACTGATGGCAAAGATAGTACAGACTGGCAAATGAATTAGCAGATGGAGTTCACCCTAGTTGAGAGGGAGTGTTAAAATTGGAAACTAGGGCAAAACTCCATGTGGGTCATTTTATTTATGGCAGCTGATATTTTTCTTGGATTCCTCCCTCCGAGAGGTGTAGGATTGATCTAAAGATCATCCGATTCTGACATGTATTTATGAAGATATGAATTTATTTGTATTATTGACAATTTGTCAAGGTCGGCCAGCAACCAAATTACCGCCAGCTCAACCTCAACGTGGCATTATAAATAGGATAGGTCTCAAGTTATTTGTCACTCACACACTTCTCTCATGATCTCTCTCCACTCGTTTGGGTTTGGTGGCAAGAGAGGTCTAGAAAGAGAAGCCCTAGCCGCAGTCTTGAAGGAGATCTGGCCGCAGATCTAAGGAGCTCTTATACGCAGCAGAGGAGGCTCTAATCCGCATCAAGAGGGAGCCCTTATCCGCTGTAAAAGGGAAGCCTTAATCCGTTGTCCAAAGAGGATCTCATCTGCATCTAGGAGGAGCCCTAATCTGCAGTCCTGAAGGAGACGTAACCGCAGTCAAGGAAAGGCTCTTAGACGTAGTCAGTAAAGGCTCTAAGCCTCAACAAAGATAGGCTCTAGTACGCAGTCAAGGAGGCTTTGATCCGTTGTCAAAAGGAGCTCTATCCCGCAGCTAAAGAAGCCCTAACTTGCAGCCAAGTAGAGGCCCTAATCCGCAGTCACAAAGAAGCCCTATCCGCTATCACAAGAGAGCCCTAGCCGCAGCAAGAAGGATCTCTATAACAGCATGAAGGAGCATAGAAAGAGCAGCATGGAAATCTCTGTGACAACATGGAAAATAATGTTGTTCTAGGGCATGGTTTAGGTGTGCTTGGAAGCCGCAGTCACAAGGTTAGACAGGGCTAAATATGAATGTGTTTGGGTGCTGGAAAATGTTGTTAGCTAGGCTGAGTTTATGAAGAAGTCATCACTGTTGTTTGGGACTGTTTGGGTGCAGCAGCTGTGTTAGGGAGATAAGTATAAGCGTTGGGCTTGAAACTGCCCCAAAGGGGCAGCGTGGAGGGAAGAACCCTATTGGAGGACAACCGCAGCCATTAGGAGCAATTCTGGGCCAGTTTGATGGGTTGTTAGGGACTGTGTTTAGTACCCTAACCAGTCCCAGAATTGCAGCATTGCAGCAAGTTCAAGTGTTGACATTTCTATAGGCTAAATGTTGTTGCGTTAATGATGAATGGACACTATCTGGGATACGTTTGCTACAGGGGTTGCTATGTGCTAGGCCGCAGGCCATAGCACCATAGCAAGGGCTGCTAAGGGCAGACAAGGATGTGCCACAGTTTCATAGGGAGGACTTATTCAAGTGCCCAAATCAGATCAGCTATCTACTGCAGAATGAAATCAGATTTATGAGCAGTGTTTGGGTTGATTGTATTTACAGTTGAAAGCCAAAGTTGCCTAGGTTTGATCAAGCTACCTAGAAGTAGAATTCTGCCATGTTTGACCAGCATTAACTTCTCTGGTCAAGACCTTACTGCTGCTATCATAAATATCAGTTTTGTATATTTGTACTATCTCTCTCTCTGTTGAACTATTGAAGATTATAAGAATATTTGATCAAGGGTTCCCCACATTGGGGCTTGTTCCTGGCTGGTGCCACATCTTGTGCCCTCTTGTCTTGGCTTGTCTTCTACTGTTTATGTTTATGTTCTATCTGTGTTTTACTATCATGCTGATGTGATTGCTAACCTGGATATTGACATTGAGCTAATAAGAAAATTGAAGTAAATTGCTCTAAGCATAGAACATACCTAAAATTAACAAAATCACATGTTGAAAGCAAAAACATGGCATCTCATTACGCATACAATCATCACATTGTAAACAACATAGATACATGTACAAATGAAATGAATCACACAAACATTTCATCCAGATAAAGGTGCACCAAACCATGCAATAGAAATTTGAATCGTTCCAAAAAGATGTGTCTTTCCCCCATCGGGCTGCATATACATCAAAAGCTTATCTAAAAAAGGAGGGAATCTAACCCATAAATAGAACCCCTCACTCCTATGGGGGGAATTCTAGCTAAGGGATCTTTGTCCTTGACCAGTAGAGCACCAATATCTCTTGTGGCTCTGTCTCTGGCTTGATCACACATGATGTAACGACCCATCTTTAAATACACATATTATATGCTCCTGTATAAAAAAGAATAATAATAGAAATATAATAATAAATAAATAAAAATGATATTTATAAAATAGAATAAAAATCAAGTATTAATATCAATAATTAATTAACCTAAAGTTCTAAAGTTTATATTAAAAAAAAACAAACATGAATAAAGTGAAAGCATACATATCAATGTTATAAAGTTATAAAAAGGGTACGTATAATATGATAAGGTACATATCAAATATTATAAAGTTATAAAAAGGGTACGTATAATATGATAAGGTACATATCAAATATTATAAAGTTATAAAAAGGGTACGTATATGGTTAATAGAGATGTAATAATACTATAATAACCATAACACATTTAAGAGGGTTAAACACTATAAAACCTGAATACTTCATATGAACACCTGTACGGGAGGATGACTCACGCCCTTGAGGAAGCTGTCACCGCGGGAGAAAGCGGTGGAGTCGCTGGTGTACAGGGCGGCCACCGCTACACCCAGCTATAAAACCGCAGATAAGGGGCTGAGTTCGGGGGAAGAAGAGGGCAGGAGAACACCAGGAGCAGAAAATCAGGAGGGCAAACCAGAGGAAGAAGATTGACCATTGGAAGAGCTTTAATCAGTCTGAGGTTCTGGGCACGGGGGCAGTGAGCTTCTGCGAGAAGCTTACTGGATTGAGCAGCCAGGCTCTGCTCAGTCTGGCTGGGAGGAATTGGTTTCCCGGTAATTGGATCAGAGTAACCGCAGCATCATCAACTACACCGAAGCAGGCAACAGTTCAGGTAGGTGTTCAAAATCCCTTACGGTTACTGTATTTTCAGTTCTGGTTCTTACCATATTTCAGTTTATGGTTATTACACATGACTTAACCAACCATCATGGCCCTCCCTCATGATCGGACTCCACTCTCTAGGAATCCCAGTGTGGGCATCTGTAATCTTGTTACTTTAATCCTGCCAAACCTGCTTAGAGAAGTCCCTGAAGAACCACATCCAACTATCGCTTTAGATACTATAACAACTCTACCTCCTATCCAACTCAGGGGATGGAAAACCCTACCTCGTCATCATGGTGGCATCATTGCAACCCTTCTGCTACTAGTGTCACTACCGCTATGTCTAAGCCTACTGGTTCCGTTGGTCCTACATCTGCACAAAGCAAGTCAAGGTCATCAGTATCCCATACCCATCATAGTCAAAGAAAACACAGAGCCAAACCAGATACACCTATGAAAATATTTAAGGTACAAAATGAGTACTCACCCATAGGACCCCAACCCTCTCCTAGAGGGTTCGACAGCTCATTGTCAGCATGAGAATCTATACCTGTGTAGGGGTACTTAAGAATCACCACGAGTTGCTTCTCCTAGACAACAACAAATTAGGGAGTGTAGACCTATCCCATGATCCATCTCATTCCCATAATCGAATTTACCCAAGCCATCCATCTCATCCATGTCATCCAACAATTGGGAGAGCAAGGTATTTATAAATAGGTCCTAGTCGAATCGACCATCCAGCCGACTTCATCCTTGTAAATTCTAAAAAGCTTCTGAGATGCATCTTTTCCTCTCCTGTTAGTCGAGCCCTGTTGGGGGCATCCTCTCCTATTAGTCGAGCAATTTCATTCCTACTACATACAACATCATTATTATTATTCCTCAACTGGATTCTGGATAACTACTTATTATCCAGGAGCTAATTCTAATTTCTATTCTAAATAGTAAGAGGTCATAATAGATAGTAAGATATCATTATATTTCTCTATAAATCCCTAAAGAAGTAGCTATAATTAGTAAACAAGACCTAAGGCAATCCTGAGTTCCTAACCCTAAATAGAAGACAGTAAATAACTAGACTAGATATCCTAAATATAATAAAGTGATTAACTAGACTATATAAGGCTACTAATATCTTATGTCTATTCCTAAATCTAATCTAATGGACTAAACCCTCCGTAGTTGAAATAGCATTAAGGTCATTAACTACTCTCTGTCAGAGAAAGGGGATCTGGGGCTTTCCCAAAGGTGGCTCCCTCAGGGCCTTGCATAGAAGAGATCTTGCGATGCGCTTCTATTCAACTGTGATATAAAGGTATGGAATCGATGTTGTTGGGTTGATTCCATCAAGTGAAGATACTAATCAAATTCAGATCATCATCATCAAGGTGCATTGTATAGTCAACAAATTCTTTCTCTTCATCTGATCCAACAGCAAAGGCATAGACAAAAAAGGCACAGAAACTAGTCTCAAAGGCAAGGGCACTAACAACAGCAGCCACTGATTCTGATTGCCAAACAGCAAAAGCACCTGTTGACCTAGAACCACCACCAACAAGGTAAGCAACACCAGCAGCTATGGGAGAGCCCACTTTCTAGTTGAGCAAGGTCCAGATTTGGGAATATTTTCATTGGACCTTGGCTAACGCTCATGTGCCCTTAATTGGCTACTAATAATGCCCGTACCTAAATGGTTGCTACTACTAGTGCCTATTCCACGACAATCTCTTACGAAGATGTTGATGCTTGTGATTAATATGCCCTTGGGTCTGATGTTCATGATCAAGATGAAGAGACTAATGGATACCTAGGAAGTAGCATGCACGGGACCAAAAAGGTCGTAGTGCATTGTCCGAACAGCTCAGCAACTGGCATTCTTAAAGGCCCCAAAAAGCGTGCTGCTAAGAATGATGATCCACCAGATCCAGTTGATTAGATCGATCCAACGGTTTCAGTTCCGGGTCCATATCCACTTGGAAATGAGCCTGTTGTTTCATAACCAGCAGAAGAGCGAGCAGATTCACCAATAGCTTACCTACCCGTATATCATAGTTTAACTCGAGGACTTCCATTTATTTCTCTGTTGTCTTGTATATGTGTAAGGGTTCTCTATATGATAGTCCTATACCAGGTGTAGCTTACATCACCGCGATTAACCTCGTGTGAACTCCCATATACTGTATGCATGTCACATGCTACTAGCATTGGTTTGGGACTGTCATCATGCCTATTGCTTATGACATCTTAAGTTTGGGGTTACATTTGTAGGTTCACTATCGGTTGATATTAAAGATTAGTACATTTCGACTCTAACTATCATGATTCTTTTCCAAATGAACTTTTTTTCAATCAGGTGCGAAGTTGGAGCTAGATATGCTTCCAGTGACTAGGCTATCAGACTATGATCGGAATAGGCTTGCACCTACGTAAGAGCAATCTGTGCTCCATGCGATTGGTACAAATGCTCTAGATTTCGGGAGGCTCGACGCTAACGATTATAGCCCTAGAAAGAGGATGAAACTGACTAAAACTATGATAGACCTATTGAGCTGCTACCACAGTCGGTACGTCGGCCAAAAGCATGATGTGGCCCAACAGAAGCACTTACTACACATAGTGATCCCAGGCATGACCTGCTTATCAATGGCTTGTTATATTGATCAATGGCATGGCTCTTTGGTTGGACAATGTTATTAGACGGTTGTGGATACTTAGTACTTATTACATACGCTAACTGTACCAGATGGGCCCGTACGGATTAGAGTGAACTGAGACTTTACTTAATATCGCAAGACTAGTGATACCACTTAAGCTATCCCCCTAGGAACAAGGCTGACCCTCGCTATTAGCGTGGTGACTTTAGTGAACTATATCCAGGCTTAGATACCCATACTTATTACTGGATTTGGTTCGATACTTGTACGGGCTATACCAAAACCTAGGGTGTCTCATGAGCTTTCGAGTACTTCTCCTTACCCCGAAGGTGAGCCTGAGTTGACTATGCTCATTTGCTCGGCTAGACTGTGGTTACTGTCTTGCCCTCAAACACCTTGAGAGAGAGTCGAACCTCGCAACCAGAGAAGCGAACTGGGCAGGCAAGTTGGTCAACCCCGCCCACGATTTATCACTTTTTATATACTTAGAGATCGTCGTGTCAATTTCATCTCCACTAATATGCGTGTTTCTCACATGATCCATCTAGCGCTAGAACCATCCTGCAGGAATCGATTGATCTCTTGTTTTGGCTATAGATGCTTTTGGCACTCATAACTATGACAACGAACCAATTACTAAAATATGGTGGTGAGTCCTTTGTGCTTGGATTGATACCGGTCGCTTGAACAAGAACTTTGGGAAAGTTGTTGATCTCACCTGCCCATCAATCCAAGATTCGATCCAAGATGCTTTGATTAAAGCCCTACCTAATTCATTTTTATAAGCCCATCTCGCTTGAGATTGATTAGACTGAAACATGAGGGCCTAACTTCCTTAGTGAGTTCGGGGTTCTGTAGTTTCATGAGGTCAAGGGATATGGTTCCTTCGAGGTCTAGGGTTGAGGTATTCTCTGTGGGGTTCTAGGTTCGAGGTAGATTGTCGATGTATGTCTGCTATAAGCTCTAATAGGCAAGAACTCTTCGAGGCAAGGACCTCTGGCTAGTTATCTTGTATCGAATCTAGTATCGAGTGATTGAGTACGATCATTGAGTACCAGCATCGAGTGTATGACTCTTGGGATCAACTAGCAAGATTGATTCTTGGCATTGACTAGCAGCTATAATCGAGTGCAAAGACTCTTGGATCGACTGCATCAACTAGTGGCTATTGGCAATTACCTTTTGTTTGTCTATGATTAGTTGTTACTCCTTCCTCATGTCCCAACAGAAGACTAACGGTTGGGATAAACCTAATGGGGTATCGTCCCTATCCTTCCTCTCAGCCAGTTGTGAGGTTTTCCTCCATCCAATGCCTATCTCGCTCAGAAGATGTGTGGTATCAATCAATAAACAAATCTTCTGGCAATTGTTGACTGTCTTCATTAATCAATCATATCAGGTATCCCGGCCTAACAAGAGAAGTCTAGTGATACAAGTAAGAGTCATCAATTGTTATCGAAGGTCCATTCGTCTAACATGGCTCTCCTAATTGACAATCATCCATCCAGCAGTTTTGCCCAGCCGTGTCTCTGAAGTGTTGGGAATCAAGAATTACTAAATAAGGCAGTTCCTCCAATGATCCCACCTACAAAGTCTTCCTAGCAAAATGAATTGGTTGGGCAGGCAACACTCCTTCCTCCCTCCATCTCCTAGGGTGAGGGCAGTAATCAAGCAAGGTAAGGAGGTACTCTGATCTCGTCCTAAGAAGATGAAATAGCAGTATCTCCTAAGCATTCATTCAGTAAGTGTGATAGAACGAAAGACTTATTAAGAGACAAGCTTAGTCCAATAAGTTCCATGAACACTTGTAAGGTCTTTCTTTAGTCCCATGCCCTAAGGCCATAGAGAGTGAAAGCCAAGTGAAAGCCGGTCTCCACCATTCTTTCAACTTGTGGTTCTATTTAGTCCAACTAGTTGATTACCCTGGCCTTCTTAGCTGAGCTAAGCATGCCTCTCTCTCTTTAGTGCACCTACCTCTTGCTATTATTTCTTATAAACGGCTTTATTACTAGATCGGAAATTTCTGTCTCCAGCCCATCCTCTAATCCAAGCCAAGTATCCTAGTATAGTATCCCCACCCAGCGATCGATTGCATCCTGCGAATTATAGATAGAAGTTCTGAAAAGGCAAAATTGAGTAATAAACATTCATTTTGGTGTCGCCCCCCCACCCCTTCCTAGAGTCTGTAAGCTATGTGAGGCAGCTTTATGCTTTGGGCCATTGGGTGAGTCTGTTATTTGTTTGTCTGTGGTCACCCCTCTCACCATCAGAAGACAAATCAGTCCCCTCTAGACGCTACTTCCAGCCAGCCTCATCAGAATACAATTCAGTGGAAAATAATATCAGATGGTGCGCCCATCTCAGAAGATATTCAGTATTAATAAATCAAGTAGATCAATAAATAACTATCCGACACGCGCACTTCCCTTACTGGCATTCCCTTCCTAGCATGAATGAAACCCTATGTCTGTTGATGATCGTGAGGTGGATCTTAAGTAATGCATCTTCGTGTTCCAAACCGTTCATCCCAGAACTGGCATCTCCACCTGTATCAAATCGATAGCATCAACTAGTGTCTATTGGCACTGATCTACGGCTACCACATGCACATATATAATGGAGTGTACACAAACACACTCTATGGCTTTTTGTGGGGTTAAGGGATTACCTACGGCCAAGCAAGAAGGGTTGATCTTCTTGGTCATGGGGTAGGGAAGCATCTGAAGGGATAGCGGCATAGACAACCTGGACAAAGCCAATCGCGTAGGTAGGAAGGGTTTAAGGGAAGGATGGATTCATTTAGTATATGTACTTATTCAAAATGAATATGTAAATGTACATTAATATTATGTACATTTACATTTTGATTGAATTGATGAATGAAATGAACCAATGAATAAGTAATTGACTTGCTTAATTACGTATATAATAATAGCATTTCTAACCCACGTAGTTGCTTGTCAACCCCAAGATTTATTTTATCTTCTATTTATTCATCCAACTTTGGAAGACTAAAAGCCCCATGTTTGGGGCTAACTATACATATTAAAAGGCCTTAAATGGTCACCTTGGGGAAAGCCCAACCAGAGTTGGATTTTGACCCGTAGTGGGGAAATATAAATCAATATTGGACCATGGATTTCTTTTTTATGCTGCCAACCACGCAAATTGTGACATTTTATGGACAACTGGTCCCCTTAGATGCGGATGCTGCCTCGCAAGGATGGAACCTACATCAAATGGATGTCAAGATCGCTTTCTTGCATGGTTCGATCAAAGAGGATGTCTATGTGGAACAACCCGAGGGGTTTGAGGTCCATGACCGGGAATCTCATGTATGCAGGTTGAAGAAAGCTCTCTATGGCTTGAAGCAAGCACCCGAGGCTTGGTATGAGAGGATTGATAGCTATCTGATGAACTTGAGATTCATTAGAAGTGAAGCCGATCCAAACCTTTACTTTAAGGTTGAAAATGATAAACCTCTCATACTGGTACTTTATGTGGATGACCTCTTTCTGACAGGTGCAGACCCTCTTATTCACAAATGTAAGAGGGAGTTAGCTTCTGAATTTGAGATGAAGGACCTAGGACTGATGCATTACTTCCTAGGGTTGGAGGTCTGGCAAAAGCCAGGAGAAATTTTCCTATCTCAAGGAAAATATGTTGTGAAGATACTGGAAAGATTTCGGATGGTGGACTGCAAGCCTGTGACTACCCCAATGGAACTTAACTTCAAGAAGTTATGTGGTAGTGTTGCCGGACCTGAATTGGGAAATGCTTTTGAATATCGTCAACTCATAAGAGCACTGATGTTCTTGGTGAACTCCCGTCCGGACATATGTTTTGCAGTTAACACATTGAGCCAATATATGGTTGAGCGTCATCATATACATTGGATTGGTGCCAACAATCTTCTGAGATATCTTTGGGGCACAATCACTCATGGACTGAGATACACTGTCGGAGATGTGAGGCTGCATGGTTATCCTGATGCTGATTGGGCTGGCAGTGTGGTGGATCGCAAGAGCACTCCTGGATGTTGTTTTTCTTTGGGTTCTGCTTCGATATCCTGGATGAGCAGGAAGCAGAAATCAGTTGCCTTGAGCACCGCTGAGGTCGAATACATAGCTGCTAGTATGGCCTCTTGTGAAGTTGTCTGGTTGAGGAAGCTCTTCAGTGAGTTGTTTGGACATGTGTTGGATACCACCATGATCCTCTGCAACAACCAGAGTGGGATCCAATTATCAGAGAATCTCGTGTTTCATGATCGCTCCAAGCATGTAGATATCAGGTACCACTTTATCCGGGACATGGTACAACGAGGAGCAATAAGGCTCCATCACATTGGAACGAATGAGCAGGTCGCTGATATTCTGACAAAGCCCCTGGGGAAGGTCAAGTTCTTGGCCTTCCGAGAACGACTTGGAGTCGTGGAGAGACCCTCTTATGAGGGTCCTATATGAGATGGACATTGAGCTCTAGGAGCTTCGGGGGGCTTGGGGTACTTCTTGGAGCGATGAGCAACCATAGGGTGAGTGGTTCAGCCTTCCCCTAGTGGTTTTTTGTGTACAGGGTGAGTGGTTCAACCTTCCCCTGCGATACCCCTTGGCGACATGTAGGCAGGATGAGTGGTTCATCCTTCTCCTGCTGAGACATCCTACCCATGCAGTCTGGGACTCATGGGAAGTACCTCTCATTTGGCCAATGAGTAGGGAAATGAGGATAGGGACCATAGTACATTGTACTACCGATGGATGCATCGTGTGCTACCGTATTCCCTATGCTAGGATGACCGATATTGATCTGGGATCAATTGGAACTGGCTTCGGGTTAGTAAGAGTGGTATGAGACACTCTCTTTTGATTGGAACTGACTTCAGATCAGTAAGAGTGGTATGAGACACTCTCTTTTAATTGGAACTGACTTCGGGTTAGTAAGAGTGGTATGAGACACTCTCTTTTATCTGGGACTGACTTCGGCTCAATAGAGAACGGTATGATACATTCTCGATCACTTCTTCTTCTTCATAGTTCAGCGGAGCAGAGCAGTGTAAAGCAGTGCATTGATGGCAGAGATAGTACCGACTGGCAGATGGATTAGCAAATGGAGTTCTCCCTAGTTGAGAGGGAGTGTTAAAATTGTCAACTAGGGCCAAACTCCACATGGGTCATCTTATTTATGACAGCTAATATTTTTCTTGGATTCCTCTCTCCGAGAGGTGTAGGATTGATCTAAAGATCATCCGATTCCGACATGTACAAATGAAGATATGAATTTATTTATATTATGGACAAATTGTCAAGGTCGGCCAGCAAGCAAAACAGGCATTCAAACCCCCAGCTCATCCTCAACGTTGCATATAAAAGGAGGAGACCTCAAGTCATTTTATCATCATCTCATCTTCACACATCTCTCTCTCCTCACTTGATTGGGTACGCAAATCTGGGCAGCTGTCTCTCACACGTGCGAAGGAAGGAGGACGTTTTTCTATTTGACTGCGTTGACCAACGTTGACCGAATTTCAGAGGCTATATTTTGGGTTGCATTGACCAACATTGACCTCCTTTTGATTGCAGATTGGGTGAGGTATCTTCTCCTTGGCAGACCACAGATCTAGGCACTGAAATCGAGGTGATCTAACCTCTCATTTGACAAGCATTGACTGTCCTAAGGCTGGCCACAATTTGACTTTCGTTGACCAGCTTTTGACTGGACTTTTTCGGACAGTTTTGCGTTGTTTGGGCTTGCTGTTGGAGGCCGAAGTTGACTAGGTTTGACCAAGCTATTTAGAAGAAGAATTCTGCCATGTTTGACCAACGTTGACTTTTCTGGTTAGGGCTTCTTGCTGCTGTCATAAATTATCAGATTTGTAATTTGTACTATCTCTCTCTCTGCTGAACTATTGAAGAATATAAGAAGAATTGATCAAGGGTTTCCACACATTGGGGTTTGTCCCTGGTTGGTGCCACATCTTGTGTCCTCTTGTCTTGGTTTGTCTTCTACTATTTATGTTTATGTTCTATCTACATTTTACTATCATGCTGATGTGATTGCTAAACTGGATATTGATATTGGGCTAATAAAGAAATTGAAGTAAATTGCTCTTAAGCATAGAACATACCATTGTTATCTAAAATTAACACTTGGAGATCAAGGAGCCATCCCTTTCATCACTATTTTTAGAGCCCTTCCACTCATTTTGGCACATCAGGGACCTCACTAGGCCTTTCAATGGCCCTCCTAGCTATTGCATTACCATTTTGACCCTCTTGAGAGGCTTATCTTTCATATTATGAAGCTATTTGGTGGGCTTGTCACCAAAAGGATGTTATTTTGCACATTATTGTTATTATAAGGGCATTGTTATGCATAATTAGGCCACTCGAATCCCTTGGAGGATCATATAAATATGAGAGAGGTTCATTTGATCTCTCATCATCACTTGGATTTGGGATATATCTTTCGAAAGATTTCGGACCTGCAATTTGTGGAATGATTTGGATGATTAAATGCATTTTGATGTGTGGAATATTTTTGTTATCTCTTGGAGCTTCTATTTGGCAAGTTTATGGATGGATATACTCTTTTTGTCATGTAAGTGCCCTTTTCATGCGAATTTCATAATGGTTCATGTTTAATGTATGGAATGTTATGTCATGATTTTACTTCTGCTCTAAAACCTAATGTGAATTTATAAAACACTTGCATATCGAAGTATAAAGCTCTAAAGTTGTCCTGTAGCTGCATCCATTATTAGTGAAGTTGCTTCTTTAGGCCTCTTTAAAGAGCGAAGATCCCAAATCTTGATCATTTGACTCTAATAGTCAGGCATTGGTCCTAGATCCTTGATGGTCAACCCTAAAACTACATTTCTTCAACCTTTTCTTATTTTTCTGCCCTAACCCTAGAAGGCCAACTAGGGCCTAGCATGAATTGCATTAGAGACATCTCCCTGCGGTGCAAATTGGTACACTACTGCATTGTCCTTTTCTCTAAGTGCTCTTAAAGTTTTAAGCAATTCCCGTGGCTAGTTTGAGAGAAATCTCAAGCCCTGGTTCCAAAATCATTTCTATTCTTCACCTTCTTTGGTTAGAGGCATTTCTAGGGTCATTTGCTCTTGAAAACTCATTGGAAGTTCACCTTTCTTCGACCCTTCCTTCTAATCCTTGCTTGACTTAGTCATAGTGTTGATGATCACCCCAAACCCTAGGCCTTGCTTGGATCCCCCTGGTCTCTCTCTTCTGGTCCTAGCCTTTATAAGATCTATATTTCACAAAACCTAAAGAGAATTCCTCCTCCCTTTCTAAGAAACCTTGATCTAGGCATAATTCTTCTATTGAATATCCTTTCACCTAGGTCTAGGCCTCCTTCTTTCAAGCCTTTCTTGGAGAGCCCTTCTTTTGCTTCTAAAACAAGCAACCTATTATTGACCTTATCATTCTAGTGATTTCCCACCGTACTGGGACTCCTCCCATCAGTGAAAGTCCGTAAAAAGCAAGAGACATCAACTAAGGTGACAATGGGTCCTTGTCCCGTTGTTGCCACTTGGCTTAGTAGTAGTCCCTGTGGAACCCCTCCTAGCACCCCTACTAAATTGAGCAGTAACAATAACCATGGGGCCAATGTAGCTAGGAAACAGAAGATCAATGACCAAATGATGGAGAATGATGCTAGAATTTATTCATAAATTTGAAAATATGAAGAAGATGCTCCAATTTATTCATTGATCTCATCATTATGTACTGGGAGTACACAATCATTATATTAAAATATTTTTATTAATAAATAATAATTTCTAGTCAAAACGAACTGTTTGATTCTAACGTTCAAAAACTAATTCTCTACATCGCTATCCCTATTTAATCTGATGCCATGATCTGATTCTCCATCTTGTCCTGATGATGAACCACGCTAGATGGTTCAAAACGCGTCAACAAATGAATTTTGATGTGATCTTCTCCGAAAAAAATTCTTGCAATTAAGTACACAATCTACCCAAAATTTCCAACATAAAAAATCACATTTACAAATGGGAATAGAAACTATCAAATAATTTTTCATTACAATTCTTCACCCCACATTATTAAGATTCAGTTATTGACGAGATGAAATGACCCTAGGAGTAGTAAGACTGAGTGTGAAACAAGGTAATCTACAACAAGAATAACCAAACTATACTGTGCTAAGGTAAGGTGTTCTTTTGATGCCCTGTATTACTTAGGCTAAAAACCTGCTCTGAGAGATAACAACACCTAGGTTTGGGGAAGATGAATGAATGCTAGTGTAATGTAACGGAACTGAACGATCCCACCCTTTATGTGTCGGTTACGGGCTGGGCTTTCCTTTCGTCGGGGAGGAGAGACCAGCATCAGATGATCAAGAAAGGCTGACCATTGGGAGGAAGAGTCTACCCGGTACAAGGGCCTAATTATGACAAAAATACCAAAATTTTGCAGTTCTTTTCCTCTGCCAATGTTGAGGCCATGTTTGAGGAAGCCAGACGATCTGAAAATAAAATTAAGAAGATTAGGGGAAAAATGCAGTAGAAAGAATGAGAGGATATTAATGAGAGAAAAAATGCAAATGTCAAGCCTATGCTCCACTTTGTCCACTGATCTGATCATAAATAATCACATTTACTGAGGGTAATCTGGGAATAAAAACTAGCAAACGCTCTCTCCTTCCAGTACTTGAATCTTCATTATTCAGATTCCATAATTTAGTAGAAGAAATGACTTCGGGAGGAGTAAGAATAAGTGTGAAAGAATCAATCTCTGCTTTGCTCTGCTCCGCTCCAGCCCTACATATAACTCTCATAAACCTTAGTCCCTACATATAATTCTCGTAAACCTAGCTCCAATTTAAGTGAATAGATTTTGTTTGAGGATATCAAAATGCAATTCTGGGTTTAGAATCAACTTAATTGTTTTTTGAATTTCAAGATTATACAAACACCCTAAAATGGAACACGCTGAAGTGTTTTGCTTGACTTGAGTTTTAAGACTGCGTTTCATTATGATTAATTTTGGAGAGGAATAACACGCTAACCTAATCCTCATCGCTATTTTTATAATTACTTAGCAAGAAATTTAGAATTACTTCTGTATTTTTATTTTATCTGTAAAGTTTGAAATCTACAAAACAAAATTGCTATCATAAATGCTATCAATTGTAACAACACATGCAAGAAGATATTGAGAAGGAACTGCAACTTACCTTAGCAATATTTCTCCATAGCAGTGATGCTCACTCTTCCCTTTGCACAGTCTCTCTATGTTAGCAGATGCTTTAGAAGCATAAAGAAATAAACAAACAAAGCACCATCAGCCAAGAAAAATCTAGAAATAAATCAATGAATTACATACAGATTGCAATTGTTGTTAATTGAAGAAAATAAAATATGAATAACACCACAAATAAGCACAGGGAGGTGTTGGGAAGCTGCAATGTACCTTGTAGAATACCATTCTGCCATTTGCATTTAGAGTTATGCAACCTTTACATGGCTGAAGAAGAGCTTCAAACAGAGAATCAATAAACAAAAAAAACGCCATTAACCCAAAAAATCTGCAAATAATTAAGGTTATTAAAACAAAAATGAGAGAATTAGATATGTCAATTGATGTTGATAAATCAATGAATTACGTACAGATTGCAATTGTTGTTAATTGAAGAAAATCAAATATGAATAACACCACAAATAAGCACAGGGAGGTGTTGGGAAGCTGCAATGTACCTTGTAGAATACCATTCTGCCATTTGCACTTAGGAGTTATGCAACCTTTACATGGCTGAAGAAAAGCTTCAAACAGAGAATCAATAAACAAAAAAACACCATTAACCCAAAAAGTCTGCAAATAATTAAGGTTATTAAAACAAAAATGAGAGAATTAGATATGTGAACTGCTGTTGATATTAAGAAATCAAATCCAATTAAAAAATAAACCCAGATCTCCCTCACCTCATCCATCCAACTAGAAGAGGAATGATTGTCTTGGCCGTTTTGGTTATGCGAACGAACGTCCCAGAAATAACTCGTTGGGTCTAGTACTCTTGCAGTCCAAAGACTATCGCTCCCCTCAAGGATTTGATTGTGAGCTTTCTCAGATGGTGTGACCCAAGATTGCAGAATTTTGAAAGTATTTATCAGGATTTGTTGTCAGCCCTGCAGCAGGAAGGCCTCCTTGCTCTTTTGGAGGGAGATGAAGATATCTATGAAAATGACAAAGAAGACTCCCTGAAGGAAGAGTGCCCTATGGTGCTAAATGAAGAAATAAATGAAGGTGAAGCATCCCTAGACTGAGATGTCTTGGCTGTCAATGAAGACAATGTTGTTGAAATTCAAAATAAAGGCATTAAACAGCCACTAATGATTTTGAGGCCCCTATTCATGATGATAATGATGGTTTTACAGATGAAGCATTAGAAGAAGACTTTCAGGAACAATTGGAAGAATATGATAAGGAGTTGTTGGCTGTCCTCCAAAAAAGGGACATACTGTACCTTTCTGTCGAAGATGACAAGGCTGTTTTTAAAGAGATTGCAACAGATCCACAGTAAGAACACCATGGCACTGGTGTTCTTGATCAAGAATAGAATAATTCAAAGAACGATGGCATTGATGCTATGAAAGGCAATCCTCTTGAAATCATTGAGGAGGTTGCTATAGATCTAGCAGAACTATACAAAAAAAAACACTAATGAACACCTTGAACAAGATTTATTCATTGCACAAAGTTGAGACAAGTCATATTTCCTGTGTTCTGACTGTTCTCCAGATTTTGATGAAGAGGTTGGCCGTGACCATAAAGAAAAAAATGATATAAGCCAACATATTCTGAAAATGCGAGTGACAGAGCATCCCCACAATGGCGTTGATAAAAATTCAAATGGACCATGATTCGAAAAGCCACTAAGCTTTGATGACAGTCACATAAAAACAAATGGGATGACCCAAGAAGGGAACAGTCTGGTGGCGCACATGATCAGGGAAAGTGGTATTCCGATGCCATAAAGGACAAATTTGAACAATCTGATGAATATGACAGAGTTGGCGAGGAATTGGTTAAATACTATAATGATGTCTAAAATGAGTGTGCATTTGACTTTGCAAATGATGAAGCCCTTGGGATGTTATTGGAGCAAAAGCGCAAATGCTATTTTGCAAGTTTTGAAGGTTCTCCAGTATATGATACCGAAAAGGAAGCTGTTGTTGAGAAGGTCAATCACCATGATAGCATAACAAATGAGCTGAAACCTCAACTTGGTCCAAATAATGACAAGGACCTTGAGCCAAAAAAAAATTATGGTGAGAATAGTGATTCTTTCGCTGAAGATATGGATTTAGATTCGGCAATGAGCTTTTCACTTGCTTTGGATTCCCACATTAGCATAGCTGATAAGATTGAAATGAACTTCAGATTGGGGAAGAAGAACCCTCGATTCTTTCTCTCAGGCCGTTGTGCAAGAAGAATTCAGAAGGCGTGAATGAAAGTATAGGCCAGCAGCTCAGGTTGCACGATGAAAATGAGAGCTCACTGTATAATAAGTGTCTTTTGTTCCAAGCAATCAGCCAGGATGCACAATAATAAACTAGATAAGAGTGTTGAGCCGACCCTTATGTGGAAACCGTGGGCTGACCTGCATTGTTTTGAAGCTAATCTAGAGCACTATTTGGGCCGATCTATGTCATTATAGATGGTTATATGTGTTTGAATGTTTTTTGAACATGATTTGGAGACCCTCATATGCACCTTTCAAGGGAAGTTTAGAGTGTTTTGATCGCCTTTTATGGATGATTCGAGTTGTATGCTTAAAAGATCATTGGAAGTAGAGTATTGCTTCAGGGTTTTGTGTCCACTTTTGAAGGTTCAATTAAGACAAGATTAGTGAACTTTTGGAGTTCGTGTTGTACCTTGGGATGGTACAGGAGGGTTGTTCCTTGTGTGATTGGCTTCAAGGACTATCCACATTGGAAATGGTGACAGGGTATATGTTTTGGGATCTTGGCCACCTTGGAAGAGGGCCTTGGAACTGTGTACCAAATTTAGAATGACTTTGAGTACCAAATTGGAAGACGTGTGACTCTCTTGAAGCCCGCATATGTTATCTTGCTGTACACAATTTGGGAGGTTGATGGACCTCAGGGAGTTTTCAAGAGGCTTTAAGGATGAACAACCCATATTGAAGCTCAGCTTTGTATGATGAAAAGGTGCCCAATTTTAAGAGGGTTGCTTGCACCACAAGACAACCCATCTTGGATGATGTTTTGGGTTTCTTTCATGAACTTTAAGATTATATAGACTCTCTAACATGGAACACACGTTGTTATTTATTCCAGTTTGTTTGTCGGAAAGTTCCTTTTAAGTCTATGTTTCATTATGATTGATTTAGATAGCATTCACATGCTAACCTAATCCATCGCTGTCTTTGATCACTGTGCAAGAAATTCAGAATAGCTTTTGTATTTTTAACCCCATATAAATGTTGTCAACTCAACTACAACAGAAAGCAAGCCAAAAGATATTGAGGAGCAGCGGCAGACTACCTTAAAAACATTGCTCAATAGCAGTACTCCTTCCTTTGCAATAGTGCTCGCTCTGCCCTGTGCACTTAGTCCTCTATCCTCTCCATATGCTAACAGAGACACTGGAAGCAGAAATAAATAAAGAAAGGCAGCTTTATTAGGCCATTAAAATCGAGAAATAAATTAAAGAATCACTTACAAATTGTAATTGCTATTAATTTAAAGAAATCAAATGATAATAACACCACAAATAAACACACAAAAAAGAAGTGTTGGGAAGGAGCTACAGTGTACCTTGTATACCCTGTAGAATATTATTCCGCCTTTTGCACACAAAAAAGAAGTGTTGGGAAGGAGCTACAGTGTACCTTGTATACCCTGTAGAATATTATTCCGCCTTTTGCACTCAATGCCATGCAAGTTCTCTATATAGTCGATGAAAAGCTGGAAACGGGAAATAAAAAAACGAACAACAGCATTAACGCGAAGAGCCTAAAAATAATTAAGGTTATTCGAAATGGCAATTGCTGCTGACATAAGGAAATCAAATTTCCTTCACCTCTTATATCCATTGAGAAAAAGAATTGACATTGTGTTTGCCAGTTTGTTTCAGTTATGGAACGGCCCAGAAATAAATACTTCTGTTTTAGGAATTTTCCATCTCTACTCTTGTTCAGGAACTTCTTTCTCTGTACCATGCTCTTAATGTCACACCAACACCAGTCATAAACACAATAATAACAATGATGTGAAAATTTTCCCATTGATAACAATTAGCTTTGGCCTCCTAAACAACAATGTGAAATTTTTCCAAAAACATCAGAAGAAAAATTATGGAAAAAAAAAAAAAATAGATACTGACCAGAATGCGACTTGGTGAAATGAAGCAACGACTTATCGATCAAGTAATTAAACAACAAAATCACTCCAACTAGTTCTTCCCTCGCAGCCACCTCGATCTCTTTATTGGCTACCCCTGCCTATGTTGTCCGTGTTCTAACTCCTGGCTTTGCTGATTAAACCACTGATGCTTGGTCGGATGTTTCTCGTGAGGTTTCTCGTCATTGCTCTGAGTAAGAAGGAAATGCTGCTTTCAATGGAATATGGAATTGGAGGATGTTATCCCGCGGGTTTCGCTGGTGGTAAGGTGTTTAAACTTTGATTACACCGCATTGATGTTGGTGTGAATCCCTTGGGACACCACACGTCAAACTAGGGCCTACATTACTTTCAAAGAATCCATGATTGCAATTAACTTAACCAAAGATGTTATCCATGATATTCCGAACAAAAAGAGTTTTGTTATTTTTTTAACACGTTATACAATGGATATAAATTTATCATTTTAAATTTTTTAAATTACTTTTCAGTAAAATCCCAAAAGAGTTTTTGTTAATCTTTTACGCATTATCGGATGGATTTAAGTTTATCATTAGTACTTTTTTAGTAAAATCAATTTTGTTATGATTATTTATTAGTTAACATTATAATTTTATGTTGTTATTAATAATATTTTGTTATTATTTTATTTATGTTATATAAATAATCCTAAATCAGTCACTAGGATGTTGTTGTCTAGACAAATCACTCACTAGGTTGGTTAGTCAATACCCGAGAATCCATTCATGCTCTGTAAAATCAATTTTATTTTATTACTTCTATTTATTATTATTTTTAATATAAATTAATTTTATTATTATAATTATTTAAATATTAATTAAGATTATAATTTTTTTTTTATTTTTTTCAAATTTAATAAAAATAAAAAGATGTTCATTAAATTCTTACTTGTTAATTTTTATATATTAAATAATAGAATTATTTTATTATTTTAAATTTCTGTATTTATTAATATTTTTTAATAAATTAATAAACTAATATTATTATTTAAATATTATTTTTCAAAAATTAATTGGCCAAAAATTTCTCTTATATGATTTCTACCAAAAGACTTTGCTTAATATTTTAAATTTATTATTTTTCACTACAACTATGATATAAAAGATCAAGATTAAAAAAAAATAGTTTAACTCAAAATATTTATAACTTGAATATTATATAAAGTGTAAATAAGATATATTTTAATATTAATTTAATTTTCCTGGTTTTTATTTGTAATTATGAAGTAGATTATATAACTTATTTATTATGATATATCTAGTTTTCTTAATAAAAAGGAAATTTCTTTTAAAAAAGTGTTATTATTACATTTAATTTTATAGGATATTATTATTATTATTACAGTTTTTTTATGGATTGAATATAATTTTATCCTCATTCTAATATATTTTAAGTTTAATTTTTTAAATAGTTCATTAGAAGTTAACTATAATGTAAGTAGTGAATACATTGATGAAAGAGTAATTTATTTGCACTTCTAGATTTTAAATAAATTATAAATAATAAATATATATTATTTTTTATTAAAGATAATAAAAAATAGCAAATATATGCTACATTTTATTTAAAAAAAATTATAATTATAAAAGTTATTCCAAAACTTATTTTAATGGCATAGTCTAACTTATAGATAAAATAGACTTTTTCATCTGAATTTGACAAAATAATTTAGAGAACGAATGTAATTTTTTATTATTTGGAATGCATTTTTGAAAGTATAAAAAGATTCAACACTCTAAAAAACTCTTTAAGCACTAGACTTTTGTAGATTAAATAACTTAAACTCAAGTTTTTAAAAATCTATGCCAGATTTTGATTAAAATTAACTAGAAAACATATCGTCTTATATAATCAAACTCAATTTAAATAATATATTTTACTTATATGCATTCCATATTAAAACTTTTTTACAATTTAAAATCTAGATTTAATTCAAAATACAAATTCACAATAAAATATATTACTAATTTCCTTAAATATATCTTAAACTCAATTCAACTTTAATATACCACCTCCCTATTTCATAGTTATTCAATATTGTGTAAAACAATATTAAAAATAATAATAATTATATTCTATGTATCAATATTATATTATTTTATCTAAAAAATAATAATACTTATCTACGATCAATATTATACCATCTTATTTAAAAAATAAAAATAATAACTATATTTTATTTATCCATACTATATTATTTTATCTAAAAAAAATTATTATTATATGTTATTTATCAATATTATACCATCTTATTTAAAAATAATAATAATTATATTACATTGGTCAATATTATACAATCTTATAAATTAAATAATTAACTCATAATTCATTCCTATTAAATTGATTATCAATATAAATTATTATTTTTATTCCTAATTTGAACTTAGAATTACTTTTCCATAACAAACCAAATACTCCACCACATCCGTGCATTGCATTAATACACTAGTAACCATTTGTATTTTATTAACCGACAATAAAATATTAAGCATATGACTTCGGCTATTTTATTCTGTTATTGAAATTTAGCAGATCACGGCAAGTCTGAACCTATACGCTACATCATATTGAATGCCCAAGCTAGCCGATTGAACACATGGGTAGTGATCGGGTCCCACCTTACACGTCAGACGAAAGAAACCAACACATCGAACACTTTGCTTGAAAGCGCGGATAGTAACCTGGTCTCAGTCACTGTACACATCACATCAGATAAAAATAAAGGACGGATAGTAACCTGGTCTCAGTGTACACATCACATCAGATAAAAATAAAGGACGGATAGTAACCTGGTCTCAGTGTACACATCACATCAGATAAAAATAAAGGAGGGAAGATGTAATAATTTTCTAAATCTGTGCGTAGAAAATGGCAGGGCCGGCATGTGTGAGTAAGCCAAAGATCCGGAAATTAAAATGAAAAGGTTAGGCAGCATGATGCACTAGAAAGAAGGAAAATATTTTAATGAGAAAACAGTGGCGCCAATGCTCGAAGTCATTATGTTTTATGAATACTCACAGTCCCAAAATTCCGATATGAATAATTACATTTACTAAAGGTAATATGATAATAAAAAAGTATTAAACACAACACTCTCCTTCTAGCGCTTGAATCTTCATTTTTCAGATTCCATAATTTAGTGGAAAAAAGGACTTCAGGAGGAGCAATCCGAAGGAAGTAATCTCTCCTCCACTCCACTCCGCTCCCGTCCTACGTATCTCTCGTAAGCCCTGCTCCCATTGCACATATAAATCCAGCTCCAATTTAAGTGAACAGATTCTATTTGAGGATTTCCTAGAAGCAATATCTGGGTTTAGAATCAAACAAATTGTTGGGCTCATTTTTTGAATTTCAAGATTATATAGAAGAAACCCTAAAATGGAACGCGCTGAACTATTTGTTTGCCTGGAGTCTTAAGGCTGTTTCATTATGATTGAGTTTGGAGAGGAATCGCTGGCTAACCTAATTCTCATCACTATTTTATAGCTACTTAGCAAGAAATTCAATATAGCTACTGTATTTTTATTTTTAATTGTAAATTTTTAAATCTACCAAACAAATTGATATCATCAATGTTATGAATTGTAACAACCCAACCAAGAACATATTGACAAGAAACAGCAGGGTACCTTGGGAATATTGCTCCACAGCAGTGATGCGCACTTTGCCCTCTGCTAAAACTATATATGTTAGCAGATGCTCTGGAAGCCAAAAGAATTAAACAAACAAAACACCATCAAATAAATTAATGAATCACTGAGATATTGCAATTATTGTTAATGGAAAGAAATCAAATCTGAAAAAAGCACAATGATGTAGTGGGAAGGAGCTACAATGTACCTTGGAGAATATTATTCCGCCATCTACACTTAGAGTTATGCCTACATAATCGAAGAAAAGCTTCAAACGGGAGAATAAATAAACCAAAAAACACCATTAACACATAAAGTCTGCAAGGGTATTAAAATAAAATGGAGAGAATTAGATATGGGATTGTTGTTGATATTAAGAAATCAAATCAAATTACAAACGGAACCAGATCTCCCTCACCTCACCCATCCAACCAAAAGTGGAATGGAGATTGTCTTGGCCTGTTTATTTCAGCGATCGAACGACCCAACAGTAACTCTGCCTCGGGATCGATTCCTCTCTGCTCTTCAAAAACTTTTGCCTCTTTTTCCCGGATGTAATTTCTATATAGTCCAAGAAAAGCTTCAAACCGAAAATAAATACACAAAAAAACACCATTAACCCAGAGAGTTTGCAAGGTTATTAAAACAAGAATGAGAGAATTAGATAAGGCAATTGCAATTGATATTAAGAGATCAAATCAAACTACAAACGAACAAAAAAACCACCATTAACCCAGAGAGTTTGCAAGGTTATTAAAACAAGAATGTGAGAATTAGATAAGGCAATTGCAATTGATATTAAGAGATCAAATCAAACTACAAACGGACAAAAAAACCACCATTAACCCAGAGATTTTGCAAGGTTATTAAAACAAAAATGAGAGAATTAGATATGGCAATTGCAATTGATATTAAGAAATCAAATTACAAACGGACCCAGATCTCTCTCACCTCATCCATCCAACCAGAAGAGGAATGGAGATTGTCTTGGCCGGTTTGGTTCAGCAATTGAACGGCAAGAAACACTTACGCCTCGGGATCTTTCCCTCTCTGCTCTTCTTCAAGAAAAAATTTCCTTTCTGTTCTACGCTCTCATTCACAGACGTCGATTTCACGAACACACCGTGCGTAATCACAACAATAACAATAACATACAGCACAAACCTCTATAACAATAACAAATACTTAGCAACAAATTTAGAATAGCTTCTATATTTTTATTTTTAATTGTAAATTTTTAAATCTACAAAAAAAATTGATATCATAAATGTTATTCATTGTAACAACACACGCAAGAAGATATTGAGAAGGAACTGCACCGTACCTTAAGAATATTGCTCCATAGTAGTTATTCTCACTCTGGCCATTGCATAGTCTCTATATGTTAGCCGATGCTCTGGAGACAGAAAGAGTTAAACAAACAAAGCACCATCAGCCGAGAAAAATGAAGAAATAAATTATTGAATCACTCACATATTGCAATTGCTGTTAATTGAAAGAAACCAAATCTGAAAAAAGCACAAGGATGCAGTGGGAAGGAGCTACAATATACATTGTAGAATACTTTTCCACTATCTACACTTGAGTTCTGCAACGTTTACATAATCGAAGAAAAGCTTCAAACAGAAATTAAATAAACAAAAATACACCATTAGCCCAGAAAGTCTGCAAACAATTAAGGTTATTAAATCAGAAATGAGAGAATTCGATATGGCAACTGTGGTTGATATTAAGGAATCAAATCAAATTTAAACAAACGGATCCAAATCTCCCTCACCTCATCCATCTAACCAGAAGAGGAATGGAGATTGTCATGGCCAGTTTGGTACAGTAATTGAATGGCCAGAAATACTTATTCCTCGGAATCTTTCGCTCTCTAAGAATTATTTCCTCTCTGTTCTACGCTCGCTCTCACCGGCACTGATTTCACAAATACACCATGCATAACCACAAAAATAAACAACACAAACAAACAGGCATAGCCCCCCAAAAAAAAAAAAAGAACAAACACGCAGACAAAAAAATGGGAGCGCTCCACACATTCAATCATAACACGCCAAACCACCAACGCCTGAGAGAAGATCAGAGAAAGACGAAATATACATCAATGAAATTGTGGATGAGTTCTTTATATAGTGAATCATGCCATCTTTTTAGGCTTTTCTTAACGGTTAGCTTTTCTGAAACTTTATTTTGAAAGTCAAAATTTCAAGAAAGCATGGATATTGCTTCAATTCAAAATTTAAAAATGGTTAAAAGGTTTCACATCCGAATTGGAAACAACTGTTGTACACATCAGGCGAAAACCACTTAGATGGAGCTGAAAACCACTTAATAGCTTTGTCGCTCAATTCTGGTTTTTATGAGCTTCCTCGTAGATCTTCCATTGATAATTGTAAGAGCTTCTTTGTACATGTGCTCGATGAATCTCTAACTAAAGTGTATCGAGTACTTTTTCACCAAAAACATGACTCGTAAAACAACACATTAAAATGTTTTATTTAAAAAATAAATGTCAATGAGAATTTATTATTTTTAATTAATATTAATAAAATGTATTTATAATATTTTAATTAATACTAATAGAGTGTAATGAGAAATTACTTTTTAATTAATACTGACAAGTACTTTACTAATTTATTTGCATTATAATGTCTCATATCATTATTATTTATGTGAGGTGAGATTATAAAAATATTGGTCTAAAATTATTATATTTTTATTATATATAAGGTTTTGGAGTTTTATTTTATTATATTTTTTGTTAAGTAATATAGAAATTAATTTCAAATTTTTTTATAAAATATAGTGGTTAATTTTGACTTATGAGTTTTGGATGTTAGATATAATGGATTTTGATGTTTCCGGGTCATTATACATGTGAAGTTTGAAATCTCAAATCATTATATTAATGATAGGTTAATATATTATATTATTTTAATATTTTTACCAATGCCCCTCTTATGCACCTTTTACTTTAATGATTTTCTTTTTCTTTCTTGCATAGTTTGGGTAATCAACTTGCTTGATGCTTTGGAATCCCCCCTTAAAGATACAAAAAATTATTTCTCATCAAGGTTGGGATATTCATAAGTTCCTTTTATTTAGATAAAGCATGATATGCTAGGAACTAGGTGATCGCTATTGACGGGGGTAGAGCTCAGACTAGGATTTTGTCCATGCACTTTAAATTGTCTTAGCCATCTTCTCCATTTTACATCTTCTTTCAATTATGGCTATATATGATTCTATCTTTCTTTTAGTTGCATCAACCTCTTAAGGGAAAAAATTTATAGGCCCTTGCTCAAATATAAGGATAAGAGGGTGCTAGTGTAGTAACAAATGATAATCAACCCAAAGAATGAAGTTCGATACAAGGGATTATTGGAAAGTGATAAGTATGGATTATCTTAGGCATGTTGTATCAATCAATGTCTCCTATTTGTGTCCCTCCTAAGCAGTTGAATGGAAAGGCCTCAAGGAATGTCAAACTAGACTACGGACAAAAAAGATAACCGCCTAGGTGAATCGAGGGAATAAGGATAAAATCAAGAGCGTTCAATCATCCATCTAAGCATGTAATTCACATTATAATTTCCTTAACATGAAATCAAATCGCGTGATTATAGAAATGGTTTTTATACCTTGTAATAGATGAACCACCTTCCTTCAAAAAGTATGTTAGATGGGAGAGAAAGCATTGATCAAACATATGTGGAGAGATATGAAGCATAACTATCTGCGGATCATAATAAGGTTGTTGGTTGTCGAGTTGATCAATTAGGAGAAAATTGTTCTCCTATGGGTTATTCACTTGGGTTGGTAATAGGCCCATGCATTGACAAGCATCATAACATATTGCATATTCCTTGGAATCTTTATGGGATATTTGCCAATAAAAACCTGTGGAGAGGATTTTCCTTGTAGTCCTTTCTACAACAAAATTCTCTCAACGTGGTTCATCAATGCAAGCCATTAATATGTCATACATCTCATATTCTCGAACACACGGTTGAATATGTTGACTCAAAATTCACACTGGGAGGGGACGAGGGGTGAATTATTGTGAGGTCAATTTCACAATTTAGTAATATGTCTTAACCATTAATCCATATAGTAATGAACCATAAACATTATGTCATTAATTATACCAATTCATCATCATATCAGTAGCATGATAAGAGCAAACAACAACAAAAAAAAGCACACATCACAAGGAGACACAAATTTTTAGGTGGAAAACCACCAACTCTTCTTTTGTTCAGTTTTCAATTCTTTTACATCAATTTATAAACCCCCAACCTACAAGAGTCAACTACCCCCAAAATATGCAAACTGCCACTTGTGGTAGGCCACAACCTAATGGAGCCTTCGACCTCAAAGATGCAAGCAATTGTTCATTATGGGATACAACTTGATTGAGGCTCCAACCTGCTATAGGCTCCAACTTGATCGAGGCTTCAACCTCTTTTATTTTCTTCCTTGTGAACCTTTATTTCATAACATTTTCAAACTAGATCCATGATCATAATATATCATTGAATCTACATATAAGTGATATGTCACAAACTGTAAATATAACCTACACACTTTTCTACTGCCATAAACGCTGCCACTATATTAATCACAATCTCTTCAACTCAACCTAAAACCATTCTACTACCATACAACCTGTAATCATCACTTGGAATTTTCGTCATAAAATGTATGTTAATCTCTATTACTAGTTGTCATATGGTTGTCAAAAAACTCTGCTCCAACAAAAACTATAATATGGTCACTTACATACTTCTCCTTCACCTTTTTACTACATGTATCAAAGATTCCTGCAACATGCTTATAACTTTTTCCAAACAAAAAAAAGATCTTATAGTCATCAAACATAAGTCAAAACACTGTCAAACCCTTCTAGTTACGTCTATCCCTAGCCTTGATCACTTAACTTCTTCCATAATCATGTTTGAATCAATATTGACCTCAAAAACCAAAAATCACCATATAATACATTATATTAACTTAAATGTTCTACATAAATCCTTTTTCCAAGCGCCTTCCAACAGTGTGCTGGATTTTGGTGCAGGTCACCCAAAATTATAAACGATGAGACAAAATAGGCTACATATAAAATAAAATAAAAGTTAACCCAAACCTATTAACAACCAAGTTCGAACCAACGACCACCAACATACCACGCATACATCCATGCCAACTCTGTTATTGTATTTGACTTGTTGTGTTACCTTCGTTGAGTCCTTTTATCATGATAGATTTTGATTCTAGGAGTGGGCCCAACGATGCGACCCTACCTCATAAAAATTCAACATGCCAATAGGGTTTGCCAACTCATCATAACACCACAGTCTATGTGCTTGATTGATCAAGCATTTGGGCATGAGTTGACGACAATAACCATACAAGAGTCACTCCATGTCACAACACCAACAATGTAATATAACCATCTCTCAATGAAAATGCTTGGGGGATCCACGCCTGACTTGGTCGTGCCTTCGTAATGTATATCAGTCAAATGTGGCCTCTGTTATATGTTACTCAGGATGGTGTGAATGCATTCAATCAATATGCCATTCCAAACTCAACTTTAGTCAAAACAAAGGAAAAAACATATTGTTCAACCAATTAGTCAATGGAACCAAATCAACAGATTTTGTTATGTTAGAGTAATAGGATATGGGGTTAGCTCTTCAGGTTCATAACAAACTAGAGATTTGTTACTTTGAGATAGCAAAGCTTCATTACAGACCAAAACAATACAAGTCTCTGAACTTGGTCACATGAAAAATAACAAAGAGAGTTATTCACCTTTTCATTGATTATTTTCACACATTTGTTGGGTCATATATATAGAATTTTGGCAGACCCAAGCTATGGGGGGAGGGTCAATCATAGGCCCATGGTTTAAGGAGTTAAACCAATTGCTTTGTATCAACGATATTCACAATATGACCACGTTCAATGTTGGACGAGAGATTCAAATCTTCTTAACCTATATTACTATAATTGAAGGGTCATTGGTCATTCTTGTGTTGACATTATCATGACATCATAGTGGCCACGTGGAATGTCCTGAGTGAGCCACTTGTCGTCCAATTTTGTACCTATTAGATAGCTTAAAATGACAAATTCGCCAGCCACGTGGCAACCTTTGGTGGCTCCACATTGGTGAGTTAACATCATCCTACCATGTATGCACTGTGCCCTGTGTTGAACATTAATAGGCATGTGTCACTATCCATTAATATGCTACCATTTATCATCAAACAATTGGTCCAATGTGATCAATTAAACCTTGAGCATCTTTCCTACCATCTGGTCTTTAATATGTCTGTCCAAAGGTGGATTCACTCCCAACTTGCACAATGTTTAACAAATTAATATTTTGGGTTTGGACCTATAGTTTAGCATTTTAATTTTTGCACCAACTATTACTGATTTTCAACAGGCCATAACTTCTCGTCCAAGAGGAGTTTTTCTTAGAAGAATATACCATTGGAAAGGTATCAACGAGAACTAGCAGTCATGTTATTTGTAATATATTTTGAGCATATTAACTTCATCAAAAACTAAAATAAATTTAAGCACCCATATCCTTATTTAATGAGACCTTGGAAAAGTTCAAGTTGTCATAATGCTTCACTAAAAGACTTGTTGCTTCTTTGATCATTAAGGATGGTCCTGCTGTTGTTGTCCGCACATCCCCTTTGACACCAATGACATCTTTTTGTCATCAATGGCAACACTATGTGCAATAATATCCCCCTTTGTCATTGACGGCAACATCCCTAGACATTGATGGTCATTGGATGTCAAAGAAAATAAAGGGATCCAAGTAATGTGCTGCAATCTCTCCCTGCTACAAGAATAAGTGCAATGCCTTCCATCTATATTGGTGACATAAATGTATGCAATATCTCCCCTTTTGAAATCAATGGAAAAGGATCAAATATATCTGTAGGAAGATGTCATGTAGATGAACCTATATAAGTATTTATTCCTGGATGATCCTATGGACCTGTTATAAACCATGATCTTGTCTTGCTAACTTATAGTCTCCCCATGAGAACATGTTTCCGTTATAGCCTCCCCTTGTCACTATGTTTTTGTTTCTTACTTGTGATTGTTCATGTTCCCTCCCCTAAGATAATACTGCCATTATTGTTGTACTCCCCCTGAGATCATGCATTCTTTTTACATTTGAGATATCACCATCAAAACATAGTCCACATACTCCATTCGTAATTTCTATTTCATGTTTTTATTTAGCAGGTTATGATATTGAAGAATCTTTCTACAACATATTAGATATGAGGAATCATACCTAATCGAGGTCCTCCCTGACCTCTTCTCCATCTACCAACATTTATAGGAAATCTTCCTATATTGTACCTTCCAAAGTCAAGTCTACAATTTCGCGCTATATGGACCTCATTATGACATATGTGACATTCAACATTGGTCTTCAACACTTGTAGATGTGACTTAGGCATTCTTTTTATTTGGTCCACATATCTCCATCTAGATACTTGATCATATCCTCTATATCTGACCATATTATTGGTCTCACAATCATGCTCTTTATGTTTAAACTTAGTACATGAGTAATAACCAAGAAACTTGCTTTGATACCTGAGGAAGGAAGGAAGGAGATTTTGATCTTCTAAGGGTTCAATTTGGAGGAGTCATGGTTCCTTGTTATCCATCCTAAGCATGAGCCATATTCATTTGTTGATTTCTGACACATGTTCCATTAATCACGGTGGATGCTTTGTGATTAATGTTCATTGTTTCGTGCATTAATTTTTCTTGTGGATCATTTCTCATGATTTCTTACATATTGCTCCTTTTTATAATTTCCTTGGCCATCATTTAAATGAGTGTGTTTGGCCTAACGTACTGCTTTCTTTAGATCTTGATGTGAGTTGTTGCTTAACGCTATAAAATTTTGATCAATCTCCTTGGGACTTGATGAGCCAAGGGGACCATTATTTTTAGATACCACAACTTCTTAATAGCTAAGACCTATCTTGATAAGTGGAAACCTTTGCATGTTAAGAATGTGATGTAGAGAATCAATGCTTAAATCAGGGTATTTTTAAAGGGTTTAATATTTATCCTATATATAGTATTGTAGGCGACTATTTTGGTTTGGAAATTCATATGTATAGAATGTAGGCGAATAATCAATAAAAAAACATGTAATTTAATATTAGAATTTGCAAATGTTTGGATAATATCATCCATTTAATCATATATGTGTAAAAAATAGGCAAATTTTTAACCAAATTGGCAAATAGTTTTTCAAAAAATGTCCAAAAAATAGCCCATTTGCAGAATTTCGCCCCTAAAATTTTCCCTACGTGCTTTTGTCGAACTTTGAATTAAGTTGCTCCAATTCTTCTCTTAAGAGGAAAATTTCCTCTTCCAATATTTCATAAAAAAATTCTTTCTAATTCAACTATTCATATAGGCATTCATGTATTCTTTTTGCTTCTTTAGTTCAACTTTCAGGGTAACAATAGTGTCTTCATTTAGACTCTTGTCTTGCATTAGTTGACTTTCTCTTTTCCTAAGAGTTTTGATTTCCTTCAAAGCACTTCTAAGTTCCCCTTCAATATCCATTCTTGCTTCGGGTTCTTCAACCTCAACTATGAATAGTATTTCATTTCTTTCTTCATTGATAACACTTGCACTACTTTCACTGTAACTTTGTTCCTTTGAGTAAAATTTATTTTTCTTCCCTATTTGCCTCTTCTTTTGAAACTTGCATTTGAATTTGGATTCATCATCACTCTCATTCATCTTAGCATAATGACATTGAGATGCATAGTGACCAATTCTTCCACATTCAAAATAGTGAAAAGAAAACTTAGTTTTCCTTTCTCGTTCCTCTTTTGAGCTTTCTAACACCCTCGGCTTATTCTTCATTAGAATTAAATTGACGGAAATGGGACTCAATCTTATCTTCTTTATCATAGTTTCTCCCAATCCTTGATCATCCAAAATATATATATTATTATCAATTCTAATGGCTTTGGCTCTCACTTTAAATGTTTTTAGATTTTGTATTTTACATTGCTTGGAACCAAATATGACATCAAAACTTTTATCTCAAATTCGATTGACACTCAAAATATTTTGCTTCAACCCTTCAATGCACAAGAAAACTTATGAATTGTTTCTTCCTTCATCGATGGTATTCATGCTTTTTCCAATGATTTTGGTGGATGCACTGTAACTTGCTTTTTTTTTCTTATATTTCTTTAATGTTGATAAATTTACTTTGACCCCCTGTCATTTGTCTTGAACAACCACTATTGGCATACCACTTATCTTTTTGCTTCTAAGCATATAATATAAGATCAGAACTTTCCTCCTTATCTATCTTAGATGGGCACTTTTATTTGCAAGCAATTGTCTTATTACCAAATGAATTACATGGAAAACAATAACCATAAATGAATCTATGGTACGTGGATATTTTCCTCTTGCTGCTTATATTGGGTTGAGTTTTTTTTTTAATTCCTTGGTTGATTGTTTTTCTCCATTTACCTATATCTTGAGATAGTTTGCCATGTTGTTCTTCTCCTCCTACTACTTCTTGACTTCTTCAATATGTTTTATTAGGTTTTCATTTTCTCTCTTGACTTCATCAATCTTTTTTATTAGGATTTCATTCTTTCTCTTGATCTCCTCTAGCTCAAATTCCAAAATCATAATTGATGATGCATCTAAGTCCATATTACTTTGACCCATCTCCTAGTAGTTAATTGTTCCTAAAGATGACTTGCTCTGGTACCACTTGTTGGCCCAAAAGTCACACCTAGAGGGGGTGAATCAGTGTGAGGTCAATATCACAATTTAGTAATCTTTCCTAACCATTCATCGATATAGTAAGGAACCATAAACATTATGTCATTAATTATATCAATGCATCATCATATCAATAGCATGACAAGAGAAAATGACAACACAACAAAGCATCGCATCACAAGGAGACATAAGGTGGAAACCCAAATGGGAGAAAACCTTTGATGTCATATTTGGTTCCAAGCAATGTAAAATACAATATGTAGGCCCCAACCTATGGGATTAATGTAGGAGCATCATTGGCCTCGAGAAATCCTCATCAACAAAAAACAAGTTTATATTGAGTTTGTAATAAGTGTTACTACTCCCGTGTGTTTTAAAGTTGCTGATGCACCCAACTGGTAGTTGTTGCAACTCATGTAGCTACATTTTATCTTGAAGCAATGATGGCTCTCAAGTTGTTGATACTCCTAGGATCACGTGTCGATACTCTTTCTACGTGGGGTTGTTGACACATCCAAAATCGACAATTGTTTAGTTTCACTGCTACATGACAAACCCTACTAAATGTGTTGTTGTGACAACCCCTAGTTAAAATTCCATGTAATAAAAGTTAATAAAGGAAAAATAAGACCATGGTTAAGGGACACTTATTCCAAGATGAATGTTGGGCAAAGATATCCTAGTGGGCATCGCTGGATGTGTTTATGGTTAAGGGAAATTGGCAAAGGCAATGACTAAGGTATTAAAAATACAAAAAAGGTATTTTGGCACATTTATTTATGACAATAAAGGAAAATAGGAGAAAAGGAAGGTGAAATGTCACAGGTTGCATGTGAGGAGAAAAATGAAGGAAAATAATGGAAAAATGAAGAAAATAGAGGCCTCATTGATAAAAAGGCTTTTGGGGATCAGCTCATGGCTTTTGTCAGTTCAGCTTTGGAGCTCTCTCATTATTCTTTCTCTCTCAAGGCTCACACTCTTGGACACTTAGAGTTTTCTTGGAGCATTCAAGCTTTGGAGCAAGGAAGGGAAAAGGAAGCAAAGGAAGGACAAGGAAAGCAAAGATCAAGCAAGGAGGAGGATGATCAAGTATCTTCAGTAGGAATACTTGCAAGTAACATATTGCATGTGTGATTTCCTCGCTGGTTTTGACATGCATGGCTTTGCATGTTCGTATATGGTTCTCTTGTTTTCGATGGCATGGTTTTGTTGAGTTATGACATTGGTTTTTAGCCTTGCCTTACCTTTTTCTGGATAGCCATGGTGTGATGGGATTTTTTCTCAGTTTTGAGCTTTCGAATTGCTAGATGGTTTCAGAATTCGGGGTGGAGGTGGTCTCAGGAAACTTCCCAAAGGCCTAGACTAATTTTGGCGGGATGCATGGTAAAGCCTGAGGGTGATATCTCGGTTTAGGGCCTATTGATCCGGTGTGGATTGCGGTAAAGCCTGAGAGACAAGGAGACAAACAATTCCTCAAGGATACTGATGGAGTTCGGAGGCATTCCAAGCTCGGTTTGGTTTTGTGATCTCGGAGCCGGTTTTGGTGAGGGTGGAGGTGGTTTAACCTTTGGATTCCCTTGGTTGTTTTTGGATTGATTTATCCATGAGATCTGACATTCATGCTTGGAATATGGCACAAGGGTGACTGGATTAAAGAAATATTTGGTTCATCCATGTCTATGGTTGGGTGGTACGTGGAAGTCCTGAACCTGGTCAGCTCTCACCTATGTTAATAAAACCTAAGTTCTCTTGCTTTTGTACTTGTTATTATGTGGCCTTAATAGTTTTTATTTACAAGGTTTAATGTTGGTTATAAGCCTAGTTATGTGACTGGTTATAGTCATGGTTATTTCATGTATTTACTTGTAACTAAAAGGATAATGGATGTAAGACCTAATTGATGTAAAAACAGTTAAGAGAAGAGGGCGGTGATCCTTCTTGTCAAGTCTCATATGAGTTATCAATCATTTATGCTCTGCCTTGTATTCATTTCCTGTAGATTGCATTGATGCCAAGTGTTTGATAGAATGTTAGTCCTAGTTGGGGATGGCCAGGTCTAGTCCTAGAGCCAATTGTTGGCTTGCAAGTCTTGTTGTCATGTAATTTATGGATTCTGAAAGCTATAGGGGTTTCTCTGCAGTGACCTGGATTATGGGCTGGAAAAGTGGCACAAATACCGAAGTCGCAGGCACAATTCTAAGGAGAAAATACCCCAGATGCACACATGCCTTGCTTTGTGAGTGTCTAGAGCCTCCCAGACGCACCCTTGTCCATATCAAGGGAGAATCTAGGGGTTTAATGGTCTAAAACTTAGTGGGACCCAGGGGTTGGTCAGGGGAATGACTTGGATGCATTCTTGGAGTCTTGTAGAAGGTACAAAAGGTCTATGTTGTGGGTTTCTGTCGATTCCACTTCCTTAACTAACACATAGGGATTCGAATCATATCATAGTAACTTCTCGTCACATGTTTACCTCGGTTGGCCAGTTACTTGGGTAGATCTGGGAGGAGGGTGTTACAGAGTGGTATTAGAGCGATTTTCTCTCTCTTTGGGTCATATATGATACCACAGAGTGGTATCATAGCATGGTTCACCCCTCAAACTAGATGGGTTGTGTGTTGGTCATGCATTTATGTCGGTTGCATATGTGTTTCTCGTGTTGTAAGACCATGTGCTTGTTGTATTTGTATGGTATGGGTTATGGTTGCAGTGAGGTTTCCATGGGAAGTTAACGGTGTTGTTGTGGAGTGTGTCATCGTGAGTGTATGGTTGATTATGCATTGTTAGTATTCACATGTGGTCAAGCATACAATGATGTGGTGGTTGTTGTCATGTATGAGGTCATGGTATGTGTAGTTGATATGGTCATGCATTGATGGCTGGACTCTAGCTAGAATGATGGTTATATGCTTATATACTTATGTGTTATATTTCTATATGCTTTCATGATTATATATTTATACATGTATTACGTTGATTTGTTGATCCTGCAAATGAGTTATCCTCCCGTAATTATGCTAAGGTACATTGGTTCATTGTGATTTGGTTTAGCTGACATGATATACCTTGCAAGAAGAATATCAAATATGACTAGCAAGATGGTAGACTATAGTTCCCAAGAAACTCCCTATGGATCAGATGAGCGGTGTGGTATTGGGCACTCTTCTCATTTGGCAGACACACTAAGAAGCTTAAAGACAAAAATAAGGAGTTGTAAAGCAAACAAATACATAATCATATAGGCATAAGAGAAACAAGCAGAGGTAAATGCAGTGATATCTTAGAGTTTTTCAGAATTGCAGTGACAGGGACCACTTAGGATCAACCATAAGCAAGAGGACATAACTAATGGGGCATATGGCAGTAGGTCTCATGGTGAGTACAGGTCAGATAAAGAGGACACAAACAGAGATGGCAGGTTCTTGGACAACTTCGGATAACAGGGGTGATAGACACAAGTACTATTCTAGTTCTGGTTCTAACAAGCATTATGATAGTCATCGTTATCATCCTTATAGGAGGAGTGACAAGGGATATTTGTCGGATGATTTTAAGAAAGAAAATACACCTACATTCAATGGAGAGATGAAGAAGTCAGAAGATGTTGAGGCATGGTTGCTTGGGTTGAAGAAATTATTTCAATTGCATAGCTATACTGAGAACATGAAAGCAAAGATAGCCACTTTTAGTCTTAAGGGAAATCATATATCTGGTGGGAGGATGTGAAGAATGTTAAAGGTATTCGAGAAGATGACTTGTCTTGGAATGAGTTTGAGAGGCTCTTCAAGAAGAAGTATTTGTCAGAAGGGTACTATGATGACAGAGCTAAGGAGTTTTATGAGTTGTAGATGGGTTCCATGACAGATGATGAGTATACTAGTAGGTTCTTGGAACTGTTGAAATATGTGCCTTACCTGAAGGAGGAGAAGGCCAAGGTTCAGAGAATCATCAGTAGACTACCAGCAGCATATAGAGACCAGATTAAGTTCAATGAGCCTAGATCGTTGGAGGAGGCCATCCGAAAGCTGAAACATTGTTATGAGCAATCGAAGCACAAAGTTGAGCCTAAGCATGACTTGAAAGGAATTGAGACAATTAAAGGAAAATGGCCACCAAAGTGGGGAATACCTCAAGATGCACATGAGAAAGAAAATGTGGTCCCTTACAAGAAGTTTAATCCAGTTGAGAAGGGACATGGAGATCAGCAGAATAGAGGCGATGGTAGAGCACCGTTGCAATGTTGGATATGTGGCAAGGATCATCATAAGAGGGATTGTCTGCAGTATCAAGGTGGTAGACCCCAAATCTATAGTGCTAAGGAGGCACATACAGTTGGGGATGTTGGTCATAACATTCCTTAGATTTATGCAATTATGGACAACAGGCAAGCGGATCATCAGGTATCTAACATTGAGATGGACGTTAAGCTTTGTGATCAAGTTGTTTCTATTTTGATTGATCCTAGATCTAATTATAATTATATTAATCATGATCTGGTGGATAAGTGTGGTTTGAGAAAAGAAGTGAATGCAAAATCTTAGTTAGTATAGTTGGCTATAGGTACAAGGAAGGGAGTTCACCATTGGGTAAGAGCTTTTGCATTTGAGTTAAATGATATGCCTACAACATCACATCTGAATGTACTACCATTGGGATTGTATAGCATGCTTTTGGGTATGGATTGGTTTTACCTTCACAGGACCAAAGTGGATTGCTTCGACAAGGCCATTGAGTGCCTAGATGATAATGGGGAAAATAGAATTTTGCAGGGAAAGAAGAAGCCTACATTAGTGAGGATGGTTACCGCTATGCAAGCTAAGCGTAGTTTCAAAAAAGGGTGTGTGATGTTTGCAATGCATATATTTAGTGACAAGGGTAAATATGTTGAGGATGTAGAAATATTCAAGAGGCACCCTATATTGCAACGGTATCAGGATGTGTTTCCAGTAGAGATTCCAGAGCTACCTCCTCATAGGGAAGTAGATTTCTCTATTGAGTTGGTGCCAGGGGTAGCACCAACATCGAAGGCACCTTACATGATGAGTACCCCAGGCTAGTAGAGTTGAAATTGTAGTTAAAGGAGATGCTTGAAAAGGGGTACATTAGGCCAAGTGTATCACCTTGGGGTGCACCAATGTTGTTCGTAAAGAAAAATATGGTACTCTCAGATTGTGTATTGATTACAGGCAGTTCAATAAGGTGAAGATCAAGAACAGGTACCCATTGTCGAGGATTGATGATTTTTTTTTATTAGTTTAAGGGAGAAACAATGTTCTCTAAGATCAACTTGAGATCAGGATACCATTAGGTACACATCAAGGAAGAGGATATCTACAAGATTGCTTTCAGGACCAGGTATGTGCATTATGAGTTCTTTGTAGTTCCATTCAGTTTGACTAATGCCCCAACTACATTTATGTGTTTGATGAATAGTGTGTTTCATCCTTATTTGGACAAGTTTTTTATTGTATTCATTGATGACATCTTGATATACTCCAAGAATGAAGAAGAACATGTCGAGCATTTAGCAATAGTGTTGAGATTGCTAAGAGAGCGTCAGTTGTATGCCAAGCTTAGCAAGTGAAACTTATTTCAGACAAAGGTTCATTATTTGGGACATGTTGTTTCCAAGGAAGGCATAGTAGTAGATCCAGAAAAGATAAGGACCATCATGGAGTGGGCAGCTGCTAAGAATGTGGATGAGGTGAGATCATTCATGGGATTGATAGGTTACTACATGAGGTTCATCAGGAACTTCTCACACATTGCATATCCTATGACAGCCTTGTAGAGGAAAGGTAAGATTTTCAAATGGACAGAAGAATGTGTAGCTAGTTTTGACCAGCTGAACCAGTTGTTAACCAATGTTCCAATCCTTAAGATTGCAGATCTAGATAGAGAGTTTGTAGTGTGTACATATGCATGTAAAAGAGGGCTTGGTGGATTCCTTATGCAAGAGGGACATGTGGTGTGCTATGAATCCAGGAAGTTGAATGAGCATGAGCAGAACTATGTGGCTCATGATCTTGAGTTAGCAACTATTATTCATGCCTTGAAGATATGGAGGCATTATTTTCCTTGCAGGAGATTTGTATTGATGAGCGATCATAGTGGGTTCAGATACTTGTTTGACCAGCCGAATCTAAATGCCAGGCAAGCTAGATGGTTGGCTACCCTCAATGAGTTTGACTTTGAGATGAGATACATTAAGGGAAAGGAGAACCGGGTTGCAGGTTCTCTTAGCAGGAAGGTACAGGTGAATCATATATCAGCTATGAGCTCTTATGGGACAAATTTATAGGATAGGATCTTGCAGGTAGGACAATGGGGTGAAAGGTATATGGATATTATTCATAGGTTACAACAGAGTACATGTACAGGTACAAGTGATCAGGATGCAGACTATCGTCTCATGACAGATGGTTTGGTGAGATTTAGGGATAGGATCCTTGTGTCGGATTGCAGTGAGCTCAAGAAGCTTATCTTGAGGGAGTTTCACATTAAGCCATACTCGGGTCACCCAAGATATCAGAAGACGTTGACAACAGTGAAGAAGTTCTACTATTCGCCGAATTTGAAGAAGGAAGTGGCAGATTTCATGGCTAGATGTTTGGATTTCAGTAGGTAAAGGAAAAATGTAAGCATCCAGGTGGTCTACTACAACCTATTCTGATTCTCAAATGAAAATGGGAGGTCATTTCCATGGATTTCATTACAGGTCTTCTGAGGATAGTGAGACAACATGATTGTATTATGGTCGTCCTCAATATGTTGAGCAAGGTAGCTCACTTCATTCCAATGAAGAATACATATTCAGCCAGTGAGGTGGCATAGGTTTTCATCAGGGAGATCATGAGATTACATGGTGTTCCGAAGAATATTGTGTCGGACAAGGATGCAAAGTTCACTTCCAAGTTTTGGAATGAGATATTTGCAAGTTTGGGTACAAAGTTGGACTTCAGTACACCCTAACATCCATAGATAAATGGACAGACATAGAGGGTCAACATGATCTTGGAGGATATGCTGAGGATGTATGTGATGCACTAGCAGAGAAGATGAGAGGAGTATCTTCCATTGGTTGAGTTTTCATACAACAATGATTATCAGGAGTCATTGAGGATGAGTCCTTTTGAGGCACTGTATGGGCGGAGTTGTAATACTCCCATAAGTTGGAGTGATCCAGTGAACAGGGTACTTATTGCATCGGATATGTTGGCAGACATGGAATAGAAAATGCAGGTTATAAAGAAGAATCTAAAGGCAACACAGGATAGAAGTAGAAGCAACTTATGTCTATCATGTGTTGCCTTTATATTCTTCTTATAACTCTGATGTCTGTCCTGTGCTTATTACAGTTGGAGCCTCAGTTCATATTACAACAGAAACAACTCATGCTCAGGAACAAAGTCATAGAGATATTTAAAGTGCAATGGAAGCACTTTGGGCCCAAAGAAGCTACAGGGGAGATGGTGGATTAGATGCAGGCCATGTATCCTTATTTTTTTTTTCCAGTGGAGGTAAAGCAGTTTTGGTATGATGTTTGGTTTTTGACATATGTTTTGTTGATGTTTTGGTATATGTACATATGTATATGGATGTAAATACTTCCATGAGCTAAGTTATAAAACTCCAATAAGCAGTATGGTTGTTATCTTGTCATGTTGTCATGATGTTTTGCTTTTGAGTAGGTCATTCATTGTAAACACTGCAACAAGTTAAGTTATAAAGCTCCATGGGCAGTATGTTTGCTTTTCAGCAGATTTGTTGAGGACTTAGTGTGGTTTAACACCAAGGACGGTGTTCCCCAAGGAGGAGGGGTCTGTAACAATGCCCCTTAGTTAAAATTTCATGTAATAAAAGTTAATAAGGGAAAAATAAGACCACGGTTAAGGGACACTTATTCCAAGATGAATGTTGGGAAAAGATATCCCAGTGGGCATCACTAGATGTGTCAATGGCTAAGGGAAATTTACAAAGACAATGGTTAAGGTATTAAAAAGACAAAAAGGTATTTTGGCACATCTATTTATGAAAATAAAGGAAAGGTGAAAGGTCACAGGTTGCAAGTGAGGAGGAAAATGAAGGAAAATAATGGAAAAATGAAGAAAATAGAGTCCTCATTGATAAAAAGGCTTTTCAAGATCAATTCATGGCTTTTGTTCAGTTCAATTTTAGAGCTCTCTCATTACTTTCTCTCTCTCTCTCACTCTTGGACACTTAGAGTTTTCTTGGAGCATTCTAGCTTTTGAGCAAGGAAGGGAAAAGCAAGCAAAGGAAGGACAAGGAAAGGAAAGGAAAGGAAAGATCAAGCAAGGAGGAGTAGGATGAAGCAAATTTAGCAGGAATACTTGCAGGTAACATATTGCATGTGTGGCTTCCTAGTTGGTTTTGACATGCATGGATTTGCATGTTGGTAAATGGTTCTCTTGTTGTCGGTGGCATGGTTTTTTCAGGTTATGACAATGGCTTTCAACCTTGCCTTGCATTTTTCTGGATACCCATGGTGTGATGGGATTGTTTCTCGGTTTTGATCTTTTGAATTTTTGGATGGTTTCAGAATCTTGAGCGGAGGTGGTCTCGGGAAAATTCCCAAAGGCCTAGGAATCCCTTGACCGTTTTGGCGGGATACACAGTAAAGCCTAAGGGTGATGTCTTAGTTTAGAGTCTAGTAATCTAGTGTGGATTGCGGTAAATCCTAAGAAACAAGGAGACAAAAAATTCCTCAAGGATAATGATGGAGTCCAGAGCCATTCCAAGATCGGTTTGGTTTTTTGATCTCAATGCCAGTTTTGGTGATATCACGGTTTGGTGAGGGTGGAGGTGGTTTAACCTCTAGATTCCCTTAGTTGTTTTTGGATTGGTTTATCCATGAGATCACACATTCATGCTTGGAATATGGCACGGGGGTGATTGGCTAAAAGAAATATTTGGTTCAGCCATGTCTATGGTCGGGTAGTACGTGGAAGTCTCGAACCTGGTCGGTTCTTGCCTATGTTAATAAAAGCTAAGTTCTCTTGCTTTTGTACTTGTTATTATGTGGCCTCAATAGTTGTTATCATGTTGTTATTTACATTGTTTAATGCTGGTTATAAGCATGGTTATGTGACTTGTTATAGTCATGGTTATTTCATGTATTTACTTGTAACTGAAAGGATAATGGATGCAAGAACTAATTTATGTCAAAATAGTTAAGGGAAGAGGGTGGTGATCCTTCTTGTCAAGCCTCATATGAGTTATCAGTCATTTATGCTTTGTCTTGTATGCATTTCCTATAGATTTCATTGATTCCAAGTGTTTTACAGAATGTAAGTCTCGGTTGGGGATGGTCAGGTCTAGTCCTGGAGCCATTTTTTGGCTTGCAAGTCTTATTGTCATGTAATTTATGGATTCTGAAAGCTGGGGGAGTTTCCAGATAGTGACCTGGATTTTGGGCTTGAAAAGTGGCATAAATCCTAGAGTCGCAAACACAAGTCTGAGGAGAAAAGTCCCCAGACACACACATGCCTTGTTGTGCAAGCGTCTGGATCCTCCTAGACGCACCCTTGTCCATATCAAGGGAGCATCTAGGGTTTTAATGGTCTAAAACTCAATGGGACCTACGGGTTGGTCAGGGGAATGACTGGGATGCATTTTGGGAATCCTGTAGCAAGTACATAAGGTTTGTGTTGCGGGTTTACATCGATTCCACTTCCTTATCTGACACATAGGGAGTCAAATCATATCAGAGTAACTTCTCATCACATGTTTACCCCGGTTGGCTGGTTACTTGGCTAGATGTGGGAGGAGGTTGTTACAACTTCCAAAATGAGACATAAGTTATGAAATTATTTTATTTGTGTGTTGATAAGAGGTGAATCAGTTCAATTTTGGAAGATGAAGAGGTTGGCAGCATCAAAGTGATTTGCTTTAGTGGAATACAAAGAGGTCAACAACATGAGGATAAATGGAGGGAACAAGGAAGGAAAGGGATTTTTTTTTTGCATTCAAGCTTTTGTTTCTACCTCTCGACCCTTGGAAATTTAACTATTGTATTGTTGGAATTGGTTGGTTGCTACATGATTTTCAGAGAGCACAACTGACTGTTGTACAAAATAGGAAGGTTTCTAGTTGTTGTGCACGGTGTTGTTTTGTAACATTGTAGGAAATTCAAGCGCTCATAGGGCGTTGTTTTGTAATATGAGTTATTATCTATAAAAACACATTTTGAATGAATAAAAAATATATATTTGAATCCCTTCCTGTGTTCTCATGACCAAACTCAAATTACACTTTGTTTGTGCTCTGTGATTTAATCTTGAACTAATTAATTTGGTAGCCCAACCCCAATGGCCTAGGATGTGCTCTCTATAACAAAAATATAGATTTTGTAGGTGTTTTAAAAGCTATAGAACCTGAGCCATGTCAAGTGGTATCAAAGCTTGATTCATCTTGGGATTTGAATCTTAATTGCTTCATGTAACAATGTACCGGGAAACCTTGTAAGTGGTTGCACAATAGGAGTGTTGAAGGTACAAGATGGGTCATGGAACCTAGGTTGAGGTTTGTGGATGTTGGTGAGATATTTACAACTTGTAAGGATGCTACTGAGGAGAAGAGGAGCGACACAAGGAGGTACAGGAAATCGAGAGCTATAAGAGTTGAGACGAAGAAGAGAGTATTTGGAGCATAGAAGAAATGTATATGCAGTGGTAGATTTCAAGCTTGAAGAAGAAATAGATGCAGAATAGGAGGTTGAGGAGAAAGACCAAACAACGAGGTTGATTTCATATTTGAGCAATAGAGGCAGTGTAAGAGTTGAAGTTTCTTGTTAGGATGGAAATTTGAGAGCTGATGTGCCCATCGATTGGATTGGAGAACTTGAAAGATACTTCGAGTATGAAAATATTTAGGATCTAAATCGAGTGAAATTTTCCATGACGAAGTTGAAAGGTCATGCTGCATTGTGGTGGGATATGTTGCAGAAGGTCAAAGTAAATAATAAACTAGAAAAATATCAAAACTCGGAAGCAGATGGTCACAAATACCAAGGAGAAATTTATGCCTATTGATTTCCAACAAAGTTTGTATAGACAAGTCTAGAATCTAAGACTAAAGGAGACCTTTGTTCGTGAGTACATAGAGGAGTTTTTCATACTGTCACTTTGATTGGGTATTAAGAAGACAAAATTTCAAAGAGTCACATGTATGTAAATGGATTGAAATACTTAATTCAAGATGAAATGAGTATGCATTATTTCCAAACTCTTGATGAATCCTATCACATTATCATGAACGTGGAGGAAAATTTGAATAGGAAATCATAATATAAAGGTAGAGGAAGAGGTTTTAGAGGCAAAGGTTAGGCAAGGATTGCTATAGGTACTAAAAAGTAAGAAGAATCCACCAATGGTCAAGGTGGTAGAGGTGGAAATAGTGTTGGAAGAGGCAGAGGAAGTTTTTGAAGAGGAAAGAGAAAGTATGTAATTACTTTTTATCATTGTGGAGTTGAAGGACATAAGAAATTTGAGTTCCTAGAAGGACAAAATCCAGGGGAAAAGGTGAATATAGAACACAAGTTACACAAGTTGATGAAGCTTCTGTTGCTGGAGAAAATGTGGTTACGCTTCAATAATAATAGGGAAAAAATTTGATGCTTCATAGAGTACTGCTCAAGCTTGAGAAGAAGATAGTGGAAGAACCAGAGCAAAGAATGTTGGCATTATGATGCATGTGTTGTCCTTGATGGCAACTCACTTGTAACAGAACAAGTATACGGTAACTAGATGAATCCACAGGTCCATTCAGAGGTGAGAGAGTGATGGAATGGAATAACGGAATGATGGGACAAAGGTTTAAATATCAGAATCAAAAGTTTGATAAAGGTGAATATTTGAGTATCTATGCACAGGTTCGTCAAGGCCAAGTCGCGTATACACGTGAGTTTAAAGAAGCAAAGGCGCATATAGTTTCCACACCATGGTATTTTGAATACCAAGGGTACTTACCATGGTATTGCCCTATGGTATTGAACCCAACAATGATTGTTTTGATCTCGTCTAAGAAAACCATTATCTGGAGTATGGTTTTGACCTGTGGTATTGAAAAAGGCTAAACTATATAAGGTGGTGAAGATCAAAGTGTTTGTGTGTGCAAGTGATGGAAATCTTATGAATATTTAGATCTAAAGAAAATATGCATGTTATGGGATTTTGATGCTTTTCTTGATCTAAACTAAGTATGCACTTGAGATTTTGATGATGGATAAGATCCAATAGATCTGAAATAATTATGCACCAATGATTACAATGATGGATCAGGATCATGAGACCTGAAATGACTTTCCATTGTATGATTTGCTCATGGATTGACTAGATCCAAGTATTGACACATGTTTTTATCTCTGAATATTATGATCTGGGTCTTTCTAAAGTTCTGAAGAGCTACACAATTTTAGGTCAAAAGTTGCAGATTTGTACGCAGGTTGGTCTCAGTGAAGTCGCGTATACACGCGGGTTCGTTTCTTCAAATTCGCGTACATAAAGGAAGGGTTTATGTTCATAAATGACTGATCAACCTTATCAATGTTCTTGTATATGTGTTGTCTGTCAATGGTGTCCTCATGTTGATCTGGGTTGAGTGATAATGTATGAAGTAGAACTGATTGAATGATGAAGTTGAATTTGGTTACATGTTGATTGGTTGAAAAGATTATTGATGTTGCTAATTGTATGAGGGTTCTGTAAGCTAACATAATATTTCATAATATCTCTGGTCAACTCTGTGTCTGATTCATAATTACAAGTGTTTAATATATTGAGATATGTACGCAGGTTTCTCTATAGAAAAGCGCTTATACACGCGGATTGCCTTAAGTGAAGTAGCGTATACATGTTGGCATATGAATGATTAGGATTGTAGTTGATTCTATGTGTTGATGCAATATTCTGAGTTTAGTTCTGTGTTTTGGTTACAGTGATTTCACTGTTTTGTTTGAATTAAGTTGGTGTTTGCTTCAGTTGATCTACAAGTTATGATGTTTTATAGCAGGTGGATCCAGTATGAAAATTTATGAAACGTGGTCCCCGAAGTTGAGGGAGTTGGGGCTTCCTTTCAGTGGTTGTTGGTAAATCAGATCAGGGGTTTGGAGCTCCCTTCCAGTAGCAGGTAGAGAATGAGTGAAGGTTGTAGCCTTCTATAGGTTGGTGCCTGCATACTGGTACAAGTTTACGCTAGTACAAGAGACAGGGGGTTGGAGCTCCCTTCCAGTAGGAGCTGGAGAACGAGTGAAGGTTGTAACCTTCTGCAGGTGGGTGCATGCGTACTATATGACTCTGCACCAATACAATATTGTAAAAATGTTTTTGTTTATATTAGAAAGAAGTCAGAGATGACAACAACAGGTGTTTTTTTCCCACATTGGGTTTCCACCTTAAATCTTGGAAGTTCTAGCAAGCATGCAACTCACAATATCAGGGGCCCTTAGCAGAGCAACCTCCAAAGGGGTTCCAAAATGATAGTTATATCCCACAATGTTAGAGGCTTCGGGATGGCCTCAACTCAAAGATCCCTGCGTAGATGAGTGCAAAACCAAAAGCCTTGTATATTGTGTCTCCAAGAAACAATGTGCTCAGCGGTGGTCTCCCACAAGATACTAAATAAATGCATGTCGGATTGGTCCTTCCTCACTATGATTCTGATGGGAAGTCAGGCGGTTTGGCCCTTGGGTGGAACCCCTCCATGGTTATTCAAAACTCGGTAAGTGATCCCTCATACATTTTGGCCTCTTGTTTTTCTAAGGATCTCAATTGTTTTGTAGATCTCCTCAATCTTTATGCTCCAATAGGAAGCTATTCTGGGATGAGATGGTGGCCTCCTCTTGAATATGCCTCAGCTGATAGTCAGAGGAGACCTTAACCTCACTCTCCACCACTGCAAAACTTGGGGGTCGCAGGCTCGACACAATCCCCTATCAAACTACTTTCTTAACATCATAGAGCAACACCTTCTGGTCAACATTGAGCCCATTGTTATTGTTATTGTTATTGAAATTTGAGCCCACTTGGGCAAATCATCGTGCCAGTCCCCAAAATAAATCCAAGTGCCTCGATTGTTTACTTGTAAGTAAATCTATCCTTCTCTACCTTAGTGCCTATCGATCCACCATCCTAAAGGTCACCTGCTCTGATCACGCCCCTATCATGCTAGAGCTCTCCAAAGGGATAAAAAAAACCCCTTATCCCTTCAAATTTCACCCTCACTGGCTACTATATGAGGACTTCAAAGCACTAAACCCTTCCACCACCCTATTCTCCTGATTCTGAAGAGGAAGCAATGATAGCCAAAGGAACCTCATACTTGTAAAGGTTCGTGCAAAGAAATGGGCTTATGACACTTTTCAAAACGATGATAAGGATATAGCTATAGTGGAACAGAAGATATCAAAACTCATCACAGCCTATACTGACCCTAGAATCAGTGAAAGCACTCTGTTGGAATCATACACTCTAGAGAAGGAGAAGACCAGACTCATGGCCTGGTCTGAGGCGAAATGGAAGATGAAAAGCAGAGCTACACGGCTTGCAGCAAGTGACGACAACACAAAGTTATTCCACCAGCAGGCAAAGGGTCGAAAAGCTGTAAATACCATTTTGAACATCTGAGACTCCACAGGCACAAAATGTACAGACTTTGAATCTATATCCAAAGCAGCAGTGGGACACTATAAGGGACTATTTATAGAGCCTCAAAGAGAGAATATCAAAGACATATTTGCATCCTCTTCCTTCTTTGATGGATGGATGAAGGAGGAGAGCAATGAAGCCCTCATGCAGCCCGTTTCCAAAGGTGAACTTCACAAGGTCCTTCTCTCCTTCCAAGCAGGAAAGTCCCCAGGTCTGGATGGCTAGAATGCAGAGTTTTATTGGCGGGCTATCTTCTAGCAACAGTGAATGAATCCAAAAAATGCAGGTAAGATTCACCTTCCTCTCAATGCCACATTCATAGATAACATTCCAAAGGAATCCAACCCTCTTGGCTTCGATCAGTATTGCCCCATCTCCCTTTGCAATTGTGTGTATAAGTTCATCTCCAAAATAATAGCCAAGAGGATTAAGAATGTTATTTCAGCCCACATATCCCTGGAACAGTTTGGCTTTCTATACAAAAGAGTCATTCACGATGCCATCGGAGTGGCTCAAGGGACCCTACATACAATCAAAACAAAAGCCAAATCTGCTTTTATGCTCAAAATTGACCTCTCAAAAGCTTTCGACAAAGTTATTTAGGAGGGTTAGTGCAATTCCCAAGAAGAGCAACCTCAGGTTGCTGATCCAGGTGGATATCGGTGGCCACCTACCAAGTCCACCTGGACCCCCACCATTGTTTCTCTCAGCATTTTCAGTTTCCTTAATTGTAGCACAACTTACTATTTTTAGCAGTTTTTCGGGTCCTGAACTTCCGGAGCCGTTTTGAGGCCCTAAACGACGTTTTTTGGGAAATCTGGGGAGCTATTGTACGCGTCAAACGGAGATCGTATGCCAAAGTTACGACCCCAGGAAGTTGGTGTACCAATTTACCCAAACGAGGCCCACAGTTTGGCGTTTCATCTTCTAGGGTTAGGTTTTGGAATGTTAAGGGTTTTCCATTGTTTCTCAACAATAAATAGGCCTTCGAGCCTCATTGTAACACAGTTCAGAGGCATGTAGCCACCACATCTCTTTTTAGAGATAAGCTACCATCGCCCTAGCTAGTTTATTTCCATTACTGTTTGTAAGCATATTTCAGTATTTTACATTAATGAAATGAAGTATTATTTCTGTTGCATATCTGTGTTTATGGTTATCTCTGTAGTTTGTTGCGTTATTGTTTAAAGTCTGGATTAGTTGCCTTCGGTAGAGTTACTTAGGGAGTTAGCTTAATTAATTCCATAGTTACTTAGCTTTCGGCAAATGAAACAATGAATAAATGCATGCATACCTAGTGTCTGTTGCAGAGTGTTTCATCAGCCTTTCTCTTGCTCATTAGTTAGTTAGAAATAGGATAGCAGAGTCATAATACAGAAGAAAACTCCCCAAAAACAAATGTTACAAGCTTAAGAAACCTAATGATGAAAAGTGTTGAGATTGCATATACATTAGGTGTTGTTAAAGTATATGTTCCCAGTTTATAATTAAACTAAGCCCCAACGTATCTTAGTCTCATCAATCCCAAGTGTTACTGGAGCCCTTCATCACCTTCTTGATCCAATATTATTGGCTCAGAAAATTGAGAGTGTCCAACATTGAAATTGAATGTATGTTCATGTATGAGGGGAGATTCAATTTGAGTGCATTCTCACCAACTTGTGCTATACTTTGAAAAGAGACATCTCTTACTAGCTTCAGCTTCTTGCCCTCACCTTGCCATATTTTTTTGCTCAAGTGCAACCAAACATTGTCTCCTACATGAAACTTGTGTTCCTTCCTATGTTGTTCATGTTTGGACTTTGCTTGAGTTTCTATAAAGTCGCTTGGACATGATGATGGAATTAACTTATCTTTTTCAATAAACTTTGAAGCTTTTCCCTCTCCTTTGTTTTAAACACCTTCTTTCTCCTTTTCTTTGCCATATGCCAAATCTAGTGGAGATTGAGTTAGATGCCCAAATATGGTGCCATATTGGTAGAAGAATGAATTGCCCTATTGTAGGAATGTTGTATATAAGGTAGGATTTCATCCCATGTCTTGGGATGCCCATGATTGTATCCTCTCAATAAATGTACCAATGTTCTTTTAACCACTTAAGTTTGGCCATCAATTTTAGGATGGAATGAAGTAGACTTGCTCAATGTAGTATGTAGCTTATTACAAAGAGTCTTCCAAAAAATGGTAAAGAAACTTGTATGCCTATATGAAATGGTTGACTTTTACAATATGAAATGAACCCAAACATGCTCAAAGAACTTATGCGCTGCATCTGGGCATCTATGGTCGTCTTACAAGAAATGAGAAATCTAACTACAACCACGTACAAATAGTCATTACCATTCCTTGTTTGCAAAAGTCCCTCAATAAAGTCCATAGAAACATTCTCCCATGATTTTGAAGGAACCTATAGCAGTGCATACATGCGTAGCTTATGGTTGCATGTGAAAGGTTATCTAACGGTTGTTGAGGATGCCTTATAACACTCCTAGAGTCTGGGATAGAATTATCAAGAGGATGCTTATTTTCTGGGATTAATTCTTAGTATTCCAAATTCTATGTATATCTACCTTGTTTTCCTTCCAATGAGCCCTGATATTCGCCTTTCTTGATGTATATGATTAAGAAATTCTTGGACTTGCTTCTAAGGCACAAAATTCACGAAATTATTCCTCCCAATTATTTTCTCCCAACACAGATGAACCTTGAGATTTTGTTCTCTAAGGAATATTTTAAATGGTAGATAATTTATAAAATCTCATTTATGATAATTTTTTCTTAGGGAAAATGATTCTTCCTCTACTTTTGAGATCAATTACTGAATAAATTTGACTCGTCCAAAGTCTTAATGTTTCCTTCCTCCATGTTCCCTTCTTCCTACATGGTTAGTATTTTTTGGGGCATTATGTTTTTTTCCTCTCTATTCATGCAATTTGTGTCTTGACTCTTTATGAGGTTGATCCTGCTTCAATTTTTCAAAGGGATGTGTAGGTTCTTAGCTCCCTGTCATCTCAGAGTCATAAACATTTCTAATGCACTCTATTTCAACAATGCATTTAGAAAAAGAAACAATGCTAGTTATGCTTATACACCTTTAATTAACCTCCTCAGCAACAAAGAAAAA